>CM028131.1:67322500-68572500 GCA_016271365.2 Neoceratodus forsteri
AGTCAGACCTGAAATATCCCTGATCTAAGACTCTGACTTAGGGACTCTCAGTCAGACTTGAAATGTCCCTGATCGAAAACTCAGGGTTTGGGACCCCTAGCCAGACCTGAAATGTCCATGATCAAAACTCAGGGTTAGGGACCCTCCTTCAGACTTGAAATGTCCCTGACCCAAATCTTAGGGTGAGGGACCCTCAGTCAGTCCTGAAATGTCCTTGATCCAGAACTCAAGATTAGAGACCCTCAGTCAGATCTGAAATGTCCCTGATCCAAAACTCAGGGTTAGGGACCCTCAATCAGTCCTGAAATCTCCCCGATCCAAAGCTCAGGGTTAGTACACTCAGTCAAACCTGAAATGTCCCTAATCCAAAACTAGGGTTATAGACCCTCAGTCAGTCCTGAAATGTCACTGATCCAAAACTCAGGGTTAGGGACCCTCAGTCAGTCCCGAAATGTCCCTGATCCCAAACTTGAGGTTAGGGATCCTCCTTCAGACCTGAATGTCCCTGATCCAAAACTCAGGGTTAGGGACCCTCAGTCAGCCCTGAAATGTCTCTGATTCAAAACTCAGGGTTGGGGACCCTCCTTTAGACCTGTAATGTCCCTGATCCAAAACTTGGGGTTAGGGACCCTCAGTCAGACCTGCATGTCCCTGATCTCTGGGCCATCCAATGGCCCAACAGAACCATACCATACTTCCATGATGGCAACCTAAGTTCGGGAGCAAATTTAAGAAGCAGCAATCTGGCAGCCAAGCTGGGAGTAGTACTTCCTATGACAGCGTGTCCCAGCTGGGGAGATGGAGGCGGCAGGATTTAGTACGGTGCACACTCCTGCTGGTGGGCCAGGAAGCTTGCTCTTATGGCAGGAGCACGCTGCATGCAGCCGATGCATGACCCCAGCCACGCCCACTAGGGTGCCGCCTGGGGTTGTGGGAAGAAACAAGGTGGAGAAACACAGCTGGCTGTGGAAGGGTGATGATAGACAGCCCTTTGCAGGCCCACACCAATGACAAGGCACCCTCCTCTACAGGATCTCGACATCCAGTGAGGTACATCCCTGAAGAACCCGTAATGAGATGCAAACCATGAGGGATGGAGGTTGGGTAAGTACCTGGGGAAGGTGGGAGACAGGGCAGTGGGTGCTGGCCAGAAGTAGGAAGACCAGCAAGGTGGACAAATACAGTAATAAAAAAAGAAAGATCCCAATCCATGACTCATAATCAGCGACCCTCAGACAGACCTAAAATGTCCCTGATTCCTGACTCACAGTTAGTGTGCCTCAGCCAGACCCAAAATGTCCTAGATTCAAGACACAGAGTCAGCAACTCTCAGACAGACCTGAAATGTCCCTAATACAAGACAGGGGTTAGCGACCCTCAGACCAACCTGAAGCATCCCTGATCCTAGACAAGGGTTGTTGACCCACAGACAGATCTGAAATGTTCTTGATCCATGACTCACAATTGGTGAGTTTCTGTCAGGCCTGAAATGTCCCTGATCCATGAGTCACAGTCAGTGACCCGCAGTCAGACCTGAAATGTCCCTGATCAAATACATGGGTCGGTGACCCACAGACAGACCTGAAATGTCCCTGATTACTGACTCACAATTGGTGAGCTTTAGTCAGGCCTGAAATGTTCCTGATCCATGACTCACAGTCGGTGATCCTCAGTCAGACCTTAAATGTCCCTGTTGCAAGAGTCAGGGTCAACAACCCTCAGACATACCTGAAATATTTCTGACCCATGGCTTGCGGTCAGTGAGACTCAGTCAGACTCAAAATATCCTAGATCAAGACACAGAGTCTGCAACCCTCAGACAGAGCTACTGTAAATGTCCATGATCCATGACTTGCAGTCAGTGACCCTCAGTCAGACCTGAAATGTCCTTGATCCAACACTCGGGGTTAGGGACCCTCAGTCAGATCTGAAATGTCCCTGATCCAAAACTTGAGGTTAGGGACCCTCAGTTAGACTTCAATGTCCCTGATCTCTGGGCCATATGATGGCCCAACAGAAGCATGCCATGCTTCCATAATGGCAACCTAAGTTCAGAAGTAGATTTAGGAACCAGCAATCTGGCAGTCAGGCTGGGAGGTAGTGCTGCCTATGGCAGCATGTCTCAGCTGGGGAGATGGAGGCGGCAGGATTCAGTGTGGTAACAACTCCTGCTAGTGGGCCAGGAAGCTTGCTCTTATGGAAGGAGCACGCTGCATGCAGCCGAAGCATGACCCCAGCAACACGCACTATGTTGCCATCTGGGGTTATGGGAAGAAACAAGATGGAGAAACACAGTTGACTGTGGAAGGGTGATGACAGCCCTCGCAGGCCCACACCAATAACAAGACACCCTCCTTCACAGGATCTCGGCATCCAGTGAGGTACCTCCCTGAAGACCTTGTAATGAGGGGCAAACCATAAGGGATGGAGGTTAGGGCAAGTACCTGAGGAAGGTGGGTGACTCGGCTGTGGGTGCTGGCCAGAAGTGGGCAGACCTGCAAGGTGAATAAATGCTATAATAAAAAAAGAAAGATCCCAATCCATGACCCATAGTCGGTGACCCTCAGACAGACCTAAAATGTCCCTGATCCATGACTCATGGTCAGTGAGCCTCAGTCATACCCAAAATGTTCTAGATCCAAGACATAGGGTTGGTAACCCTCAGACAGACCTCAAATGTCCCTGATCCAAGAAACAGGTCGGTGACCCACAGACAGACCTGAAACATCTCTGATCTATGACTCAGGGTTGTCAACCTTCAGACAGACCTGAAATGTCCCTGATCCAAGACACGGATTAGCAATCCTCAGACAAACCTGAAACCTCTCTGATCCTAGACAAGGATTGGGGACCCACAGACAGACCTGAAATGTCCCTGATCGAAGATTCTGGGTCAGCAACACTCAGACAGACCTGAAATGTCCTTGATCCAAGACATGGGTTGGTGACCCACAGACAGACCTGAAACATCCCTGATCCATGAATCACAGTTAGTAAGTTTCAGTCAGGCCTGAAATGTCCCTGTTCCAAGAGTCAGGGTCCACAACCCTCAGACAGACCTGAAATGTCCCTGACCCATTATTCACAGTTGGTGAACTTCAGTCAGGCCTGAAATGTCCCTGATCCATGACTCACAGTTGGTAACCCTCAGTCAGACCTGAAATGTCCCTGTTCTAAAAGTCAGGGTTAACAACCCTCAGACAGACCTGAAATGTCCCTGACCCATGACTTGCACTTGGTGAACCACAGTCATACCTGAAATGTCCCTATTCCAAGTGTCATGGTCAACAACCCTCAGGCAGACCTGAAATGTCCCTGACCCATGACTTGCGATCGGTGAGCCTCAGTCAGACTCAAAATGCCCTAGATCCAAGTCACAGGGTCAGCAACCCTCTGACAGAGCTGAAATGACCATGATACATGACTTGCAGCCAATGGCCCTCAGTCAGTCCTAAAATGTCCCTGATCCAAGACATCGGTCAGCAACCCTCAGACAGACCTGAAACATCCCTGATCCAAGACACAAGGTGGGCAACCCTCAGACAGACCTGAAATGTACCTGATCCAAAACACGAGCTGGTGACCCTTAGACAGACCTGAAACATCCCTGAACCAAGACACAGGGTCAGCAAGTCTCAGACAGACCTGAAATGTCCCTGATTCAAGACATGGGCAGAAACCCTCAGACAAACCTGAAATATCCATGATGGAAGACTCAAGATTAGTGACCCTCATTCAGATCTGAAACATCCCTGATCCATGACTCGCAGTCAGTGAAACTCAGTCAGACCTGAGAAATTCCTGATCCATGACTTCCAGTTGGTGACCTCAGTCAGACCTGAAATGTCCCCAATCCAAGACATGGGATTGGCAACCCTCAATCAGACTGCAAATGTCACTGATCCAAGGCTTGAAATCCATGATCTATATTCTGATCTGAATCATTCCCCCTCCAAGATCAGGGTCCGGAACTCTCAATCAGAACGATATGTCTGTGAGCCATGACTCATGGTTGGTGACACTGGGTCAGACCTGAAATATCCCCAATCCAAGTCTTGGGATCGAGAACCCTCAGATATACCTGGAATTGCACCAATCCAAGACAGCAAGGAACACTAAGTCAGATATGAAATGTTCCAGTTGAATACTCAGGGTCCATGATCCTGTCAGACTGGAAACATTCCCAATCCAAGACTAAAATCTGGAACCCTAAATCAGGCCTGAAATATCCCCGATCCAAGATTTGAGATTGATGACCCTCAGCCAAATCTGAAACATCCGCAGTCTGAGACCTGGGGTCGGGAATCCTCAGTCAGACCTGAAAAGTCTCTAATCAAAGACTTGGGGTGGGTTCTTCTCAGTCAGACCTGAATTGCCCCTGACTCAAGACTCAGGGATCTGTTACCCTTAGTCAGACCTGAAACACTGCCAGTCCGAGACTTGGGGTCACTAACTCTAAATCAGACCTGAAACATCTCAAATCCAAGACTCAGTGTGGATTACCCTCAGTCAGACCTGATTCATCCCAGATCCAAGACTCAGGGTCAGTTAGCCTTAGTCCAATCTGAAGCATTCATATTCTGAGACTTGGGGTCAGGAATCATCAGTCAGACCTTAAATAGCACTGATCCAAGACAGGGTCAGAAACCCTCAGTCAGACTTGAAATGTCAACAATGCAAGTCTTGGGTCTCACTCAGATCTGAAATTTCCTCTATCCAAGATTTGGGGTTGGTGACCCTCAGTTAGACCTGAAACATCCCCAGTCCAAATCTTGGGGTCACAGACTCTCAGTCAGACCTTAAACATCCCCTATATAAGACCTGGGGTTGGCGACCCTCAATCAGACCAGAAATATCCCCCAGTTCAAGACTGGGGTTTGGGAATCGTTAGTCAGACCTGAAATACCACTGATCAGACAGGGTCAGGAACCCTTAGTCAGACCTGAAATATCACTGATCTAAGATGGGGCCAGGAACCCTCAGTTAGACTTAAAATGTCCTCTATCCAAAACTTGGTGTCAGTGACCTTCATTCAGACCTGAAAGACTGAGGGCCGGTGACTCAAGACAAGGTCAGGAATCCTCAGACTTTGTGTACGCAACCATTGGTCGGACCTGGAATTTCCCCTGCACAAGACTTGGGGTCACTGACCCTCAGTCAGACCTGAAACCTTTCCTATATAACACTGAGGGCCGGTGAACCAAGGCAGGTAGGGAATCCTCAGACTTTGGGTATGTGACCCTCAGTCAGACCTGAAATTTACTCTATACAAGACTTGGGGTTGGTGACCCTCAGTCAGACCAGAAATGTGTCCCAGTTCAAGACTGGGATTTGAGAACCCTCAGTCAGATCTGAAATATCACCAATCCAGACAGGGTCAGGAACCCTCAGTCAAATCTAGGGGAAGGGAAAGGGAACATTATTTAACCAGGAGTAGCACACTAAGCTGAAGCTTGTTTCCAGATGTGACCTGGGAGCACAAGGAAGTTAAATGACTTGCTCAGGATCACACAGTATGCACCTAGGAGGCTGTGGGATTCAAACCTAGGTCTCCAGATCTGCAGCTCAGAGCCTTAACCCACTGTGCTATACTGCCTCCTAGGTCTGAAATATCACTGATCCAGACAGCGTCAGGAACCCTCAGTCAGACCTGAAATATCACTGATCCAGATATGGTCAGGAATCCTCAGTCAGACCTGAAATATCACAGATTCAGATGGGGTCAGGAACCCTCAGTCAGACCTGAAATACCACTGATCAGACAGGGTCAGGAACCTTTAATCAGACCTGAAATATCACTGATCTAAGATGGAGTCAGGAACTCTCAGTCAGACTTAAAATGTCCTCTATCCAAAACTTGGTGTTAGTGATCTTCGGTCAGACCTGAAAGACTGAGGGCCAGTGACTCAAGACAGGGTCAGAAATCCTCAGACTTTGTGAATGCAACCATTGGTCGGACCTGGAATTTCCCCAGTACAAGACTTGGGGTCACTGACCCTCAGTCAGACCTGAAACCTTTCCTATATAACACTGAGGGATGGTGAACCAAGGCAGGATAGGGAATCCTCAGACTTTGGGTATGTGACTCTCAGTAAGACCTGAAATTTACCCTATACAAGACTTGGGGTTGGTGACCCTCAGTCAGACCAGAAATGTCCCCCAGTTCAAAACTGGGATTTGGGAACCCTCAGTCAGATCTGAAATATCATCAATCCAGACAGGGTCAGGAACCCTCAGTCAGATCTAGGGGAAGGGAAAGGGAACATTATTTAACCAGGAGTAGCACACTAAGCTGAAGCTTGTTTCCAGATGCGACCTGGGAGCACAAGGAAGTTAAGCGACTTGCTCAGGATCACACAGTATGCACCTAGGAGGCTGTGGGATTCAAACCCAGGCCTCCAGATCTGTAGCTCAGAGCCTTAACCCATTGCATTATACTGCCTTCTAGGTCTGAAATGTCACTGATCCAGACAGCATCAGGAACCCTCAGTCAGACCTGAAATATCACAGATCCAGATATGGTCAGGAATCCTCAGTCAGACCTGAAATATCACAGATTCAGATGGGGTCAGGAACCCTCAGTCAGACCTGAAATATCACTGATCCAGATAGTGTCAGGAAACCTCAGTCAGAGCTGAAATGTCACTGATCCAAGCCCTGGGATCAGAAACCTTCAGTCAGACTTGAAATGTCCAGTTATCCTCAGTAAGACCTAAAACAACCTCAGTCTAAGACTTGGGGTCATGAACCCTCAGTCAGACCTGAAATGTGTCCAGTCCAAGACTCAGGGTCAGTAATCCGCAGTCAGACCTGAAATGTGCCCAGTCCAAGACTCAGGGTCAGTAACCCGCAGTCAGACCTGAAATGTACCCACTCCACGACTCAGGGTCAATGGCCAAGGCAAATCGGAAGCAGCCCCTATACAAAACTTGGGGACTGTGACTCTGAGTCAGACCTGAAACTTTCCTGATCAGGACTCTGGATTGAGGACCCTTAGTGAGACCTGATATATCCCCAATCCAAGACTTGAGGTCAGGATTGCATGGTTAGACCTAAAATGTCCCGAATCCAAGTCTTGAGTTCAGGAATCCTCAGTCAGACCTGAAAAGTCCATAATCTGAAGACTTGGAGTGGAAATCCTCTGTCACTCCTGAAATGTCCCTTATCCAAGACTTGAAGTCACTTACCCTCAGTCAGACCTGAAATGTTCCGAACCAAGACGTAGGAGCAGTAAGCTTCAGTCAGAACTAAAACCTCCCTGATTCTAGATCCATGGCCAGCGACCCTCAGTTGGATGCACACACCATACTACTTCCAGAAACAGGGCTAGTGACTTTTCATTAGACACATCCTATCTCTAGTCCCAGACACTGGTCCAGTGACCCTCCATTAGGCATCTCTCATTCCCAATCCCTAACAAAGGCCTGATGACTATCTGTAAGATGTGTCCTATTCCCAGTCACAGACACAGGATTGGCAACCCTTCAATAGACATGTACCACCTGTGATCCCAGACATGGGTCTGGCAACACTTCATTAGACATGGCTCATACCAGTGACTGGCAACACTGCTTCTGAAAAGTCATGTTCCTGTTCCAACACACAGGGCTAGCAACCATCTGCTGGACATGTCTCCATTCCAAAACAAGGGATTGCTGACTCTACATCAGACACCTCACATCCCCATTCTATGACTCAAAGCAGGCATCCCTCCATTGGAAATGTCATGTAAGCATTTCAAGATGCGGTGTTGGCAAGGCTGGTCCATCGGTGCATTGGTAATGCTACTTCTCGTGACGCTGGTGACCCAGGTTCGGAAGCAAGCCTGAGACACCAGAAGGCAGGAAGACTGAGTATCCCAGGGGATGCCTTTCTTCTCCGGGGAAGGAGATCTGTGTGCTCCTCTACAACACTGCCATCTGGGTGATCACAGCTGGCAATGCAGAAAAGCCACGATGAGTGGTCTGAGTGCCTCCTGACTAGGATGTCTGCATGCTTTCATGCATACACTCCCTTAGACCTTGCCCATGAGGTCTTCAGGGATGGGAACTGGGTGAAGAAAAAGCCTCCCTGAACTATGGCAGTATGACACTACCTCTCTCTCCACAGGTCCCACGCTGCTCACTGGGCTGCCAACCAGAATCAGACTAAACCCATCCCAGGCCTGGGAAGCCCAAGGTAGCTTCACCACGGTGGGGGAAAAGGTGGCAACAGTGGTGCACAGTCTAAGGGACAGCGGGTGATGGGACTGAGAGAGAGACTAGTGGATGTGGTCCAGTCCAAGGAAACAGAAACATAGAATCTGAAGGCAGATCAGATAAGGACCACTTGGCCCACCTAGTCTGCCCATTTCCCTACCTAATGGATAAGCTGCAGATCGTAGTTAACCAACAGCCTACTTCCTCCTACTCCCACTAGAATTGTCTTATGTCTGCCCCATGCATTCTTGAATTCCCCCACTGTTTTTGACTCCATCACCTACTCAGGAAGGCCATTCCATGCATCCACAACGCTCTCCATGAAAAAATACTTCCTCACATTACCTCTGAGCCGTCCCCCCTCTATCTTCAAATTGAGTCCCCTTGTTCTTGCACATCTCTTTTTCTGAAAGATGCTACCCTCTTGGATTTTGTTGATTCCCTTGAGGTATTTGAAAGTCTCTATCATGTCCCCCCTCTCCCTCCTTTCCTTGAGGGTATACATATTAAGCTCCTTTAATCTCTCTTCATATGGCTTCTGGTGCAGACCCTGCAACATTTTAGTTGCCCTCCTCTGGACGGCCTCCATCCTGTCTATGTCCTTGTGGAGATGGGGTCTCCAGAACTGCACACAGTGCTCCAGATGGGGTCTCACCAGCTGTCTGTACAGAAGGATAAAAACTTGCTGTTTTCTGCTGGTGATGTCTCTCCTTATGCATCCCAGTATCCCCCCCAGCCTTCCTTACTGCCTTTCCACATTGCTTGCCACCTTTAAATAATCTGATATGACTACCCCCAGGTCCCTTTCCATTTTTGTTGTTGTTAATATCTCACCCCCCCATTGTGTACAACATGGGGCCACTGACCACTGCAGTCCTTATCCTACACTGTTTGGAAGAGAAAGTATACTAAATAAAAAAAAAGATGCAGTGGTCAGTGGCCCCATGTTGGACATGTTATATACCTACTACTTGATTCAGAGCGGGCAGCCTTCCATCAGAAATATTACATTCCTGTTCCAACAGGTATGGTTGGTGACTTTGTGCTGTATATGTCACATTCCAGTTCTGTGACTCGGGCCAGCCATCCTCCACTGGACATATAACGTCCCTGATCCATGACTCAGAATCGCAGTCACGCCGTCACATGTGTAAACTCCACATTCTCACCTTAGTGGCCTCCTCTCTTGAGCTAGCAAGATGTCTCAAGTGGCAGACTCACACAAGACAAGATGTCTTTTAGCTCTGAAGTTAAAATGCTATCTCCTGGTTTGGACTGCTATGGTACTCCCAGTTCTTGTAAGCTATTTTATTGTTTTGTTTAATTATTACTAACTGTTTATCTTCCAGCTTCAGTTGTGATGTACAGTCCAGTGCTGCAAACTACCAACTGACACCAAAACTCAAACAAAAGACTTGCATTTCCTAAAAGTGTCATACTCTGTAAACTAGCTCTTATACTACACTGTTTGTAAACCAGTCCTTATCCTACCCTGTGTCAGTAAACCAGCCCTTGTCATACACTGTTTGTAAAACAGTCCCTATCCTACACTGTCTGAAACCAGCCCTTATCCAACACTGTAAACCATCCCTTATCCTACACTGTTTGTAAACCAGCCCTTACCCAACACTGTCTGTAAACCAGCTTTAATCCCACACTGTTTGAAAAACAGCCCTTATCCTATACTGTTTGTTAACCTGTCCTTATTCTACACTGTTTGTTAACCAGTCATCATCCTACACTGTTTTTTAACCAGTCCTTATCCTACATTGTTTGCAAACCAGTCCTTATCCTACACAGTTTATAAGGTATACTTTCATTTAACCGACAGGCTGTTTCTCCAACTCCCAGCTGCCCGATGCCAGAATCCCAACACCCGGTTGCCCAACAGTTAAATTTTGCCCGCAGCAGAGTTTGTTATATTAATTAAGGGGAGTGCAGGAGTGAAGCCCCCTGAAATACGACATAAATTCTGCCGTGGACGATTCAGGCAATGGGTTTCAGGATTTCGGCATCAGGCAACCAGGTATCGGGGAAACAGCCTGTCTAGATGTCATAGTATATCCATTTGTAAACCAGGCCTTATCTTACGCTGTTTGTAAACCAGTCCTTATCCTACACTCTCTGTAAACCAGCCCTTATCCTGCACTGCATATAAACCAGCCCTTTTCCTATACTGCTTATAAATCAGCCATTATCCTATACGATTTGTAAACTAGCCCTTATTCTACACTATTTGTAAACCAGCTCTTATTCTATACTATTCAAAAACCAGTCCCATCCTACACTGTCTGTAAACCAGTCCTCATCCTACACTGTCTGTAAACAAGTCCTTATTATGCACCGTTTGGAAGTCAGCCCTTATCCTATACTGTTTGTATATCAGCCCTTATCCTACACTGTTTGTAAACCTGCTCAGCCTGAGACAGGGAGAGTGAGAAAGCAGCCACAGCTTCCTTGAATCAGGGAGGTTATTTTCTAGACTACGCTGAACTGAATTATTACTTTTTGGACCTGTGTAAGTAACTAGTATTGATTCTGTTTTTGGGGTGGACTTGTCTTAGTTTTAACTTTAATTTGCCAGGGAGGAACTGTGTCTGGGAGATATTTGCAGTCAGTTGTGAGCAGACCTGTTACTTAGCCTTTGTGAAATAGGTGTCTGTTAAGGGGAGGAGCGGAAAAGGGCCTAGTTGAACTGAAGATATATAACTGGAGTTGTTTGTGGTCTCTGTCTGCTGAACCTGAGACAGGGAGAGTGAGAAAGCAGCCACAGCTTCCTTGAATCAGGGAGGTTATTTTCTAGACTACACTGAACTGAATGATTACTTTTTGGACCTGTGTAAGCAACTAGTATTGATTCTGTTTTTGGGGTGGACTTGTCTTAATTTTAACTTTAATTTGCCAGGGAGGAACTGTCGCTGGGAGATATTTGCAGTCAGTTGTGAGTAGACCTGTTACTTAGCCTTTGTGAAATAGGAGTCTGAAAGGAAGGAAGGAAGGAAGGCACTCCCCGGGGTGGAGGGTAAGAGTTGTAGGTGATTGTTTCTGGATGGCATAGGTTTATTCCCTCCCACCCTTCCCCTCACCCCACCTGCCCCAGGCGCATAACTTCCTTTATAGCAGGGACTCTGACATCACTTCCCCAAAACTGCTAACAACATACACCTGTTCATATCCTTAAAGGCACAGCACACTGAATAGGGGTTAGAGACACTCCCAAGCTTGTACACACTAAAACAAGAACAAAAAGCAAAAATGCATCTGTAACTGGAAGGGACACAGACATGTGAGGAGTGGTGTAATGCACTGACTGTGGAGCAGCAGTCTTCTGGGAGACATTCTGGGGACTACGTTGCTGCCCTATTTTCTGGCACCTCTCTGGTCTGAGGAAGGAGGTTGTTGGTCTCCATGCTGACCTGGCAAGGATTCAGGAAACCTGCTCCCCTACCCAGGAACCACCCAGGCCACCGCCACTACCTCAGAGGTTGCCAAGAAAGAGGAGTGGTTGGACCACGGTGGGCTCATGGAGGGTGAGGGAACAGAAGCGCATTCCTCCAGTTGTGCCTCTCCACAATTCATTCACCACTCTGGTGAAGCATGGTTCCTCTATGGAGGCACCTGTAGTGGAGACCAAGGAGGATGCTGGGAACCTCCACAATGGAGACCCACAGGAGGGTGGCCCAGGACCACACAGGGGAAGGAAACAACTCCTGGTAGGGGACTCAATTGCTAGGGGGTAGAACTGGGGGAGGATGGGGAATGGGAGGTAAGGTGCCTGCCTGGTGCCAAGGCTTGGAGGGACAGGAAATGAATCCTCAGGATCGTGGGAGCAGCGGCAAGGGGGAGGAAGCTGGATGTCATATCTAACTAGGGACGAATGACCTGGCTGAGAATGGGATCAGAGCAGTGCAACAGGAGTTTGTGGAGTTGGGGAGGGACCTTAGACAAGTAGCACACATGGTAATTTTCTCAGAAGTGCTACCTGTCTATGGCATGGATGAGGCTAGGGCACTCCGCACCATGGGATTCAATGACTGGTTGAAAAGCTGGTGCAGAACTTAGGGATTTGGCTTCATTGAGGAATGGAGCTCCACCTGAAGGGATGCAGGCCTATACAGGCGTGATGGTCTGCATCTATCCTGGAGGGGAACCAGGATCCTAAGTGATAGGTTTAAATGCTTCAATGGCAAGCATTTAAACTAGCCAAGGGGGAAGGCACTAAAGAGGAGAAGGGAAATCCTAGACACCCCCACAAAAAATCAGGGTAATTAGTGAGGTAAATGCCAAGATAGAGCAGTCAATAGGAAGAAGGGCAGGGGTAAATGGAGAAAAAGACAAAGGCAGTAGGGACAGGGATGGGGCAAAAAGAAATAAAGCCATAAAAAAATGGAAGGTAATGAGTACCAATGCCCATAGTCTAGGTAAAAAGCTCCCTGAAATGGTGGCTTTGATGGAAGAGGGATGCCTGGATATTGTGGCAGTCACAGAAACATGGTACACAGAGAACCATGACTGGGATGTCAACATACCAGGGTACACAATCTACAGGAGGGACAGGGAGGAAGAAGAGGAGGAGGAGGAGGAGTAGCTCTCTATGTAAGGGAAGGGATCAAAGCAACAGAGCTAAAGGGTAAACAGGGAGGAGAGGAGGCACTGTGGGTCATCCTGGAGACTGGAAATGGCTCCACAAACCACACAGGGGTTGTATACAGACCCCCATCTCAGGGGGAGGAAATTGACAAGGAAATGATAGAAGGCATCCTTGGGATGGCAGAGAAAAGGGAGATATTGCTGATGGGGAACCTGAACATGCCAGATGTTGACTGGAGCACCTTTGCTGCAGCCACATCCAAGAGCAGGGCCATTCTCAGACAGACCATACAGACTAGAGCCTGTGTGGCTGGCTGTTTGTGTTTGTCTCTGTCAGTAGTTTAGTTTTTGTGAATTTTCATGTGTTTCTGCTTGGAGGAACTGGACCATTCTTGGACATAACATCTTTGAACATTTCCTGGACTAAGAAACTGCAAAACATTACCACCAGGTATTGGCATTCTCATCATAAATCAACTTTTTTGGACGCCATCAAAGCCAAAAGTAAGGTCAGTAAATCTGTTATACAAACACTGGGTTGTGGAGTACTGCATTGAATCCACATTTCCGTCTCCAGTACAGTACTGGAGACCACACTTGAAGAGGGACATACAGCTCCTGGAGAGGGTACAGAGGAGGGCAACAAAGATGATACGAGGGCTAGGGGATTTGACTTACGAGGACAGACTTGAGGAGCTCTGCCTGTTTTCATTGGAGGAGAGGAGAGACAGGGGGGACATGATTGAGGTCTTCAAGTACCTCAAGGGAATAAATAGGGTAAACATGGAGGGATCTTTAGACTAAAGCAGGGAGGCATACCACCAGAGGGCATGGTTTGAAGTTGGAAGGTGGAAGGGTGAGGGGGAAAAGAGGAGGAGGTTTTCACTGAGAGGGTGGTGGACCTTGGAATGCTCTGCCTGGTGAGCTGGTTCAGAGATCCACAGTGGAGAGCTTTAAGAGAGGTGGGACAGACACAGAAAGTGGATGTATCAGATGATGGCCTGTCCCGGGGGGGTGGGGATGGATGATAGGGGTTTCTGGAGCACAAGAGATGGGAGGGTCTCGGCACCCAACTAAGGATCTAGGTTCGAGCAGACTTGATAGACCATAAGGCCTAATCTGCTGGCAAATAGTATGTTAGTATGTTAGTATGTCTAACTTGTTCTTAAAGGATGTGTACTTGTCTTTGAGGTCTATTCACAAACATTTTGGAAAACAAAGAGAAGATACTAACAAAGGATTTTTACATCCTGCATATGCCCCAGGCCAATGTTCATCACCTTCAGGAATTTAACCCCTTCAGGAATTTATCACTTTCTGGGTCTTTGAGCTACAATAACAGTTTTCTGGCCCCCGGTAGTTCACCATTTCCTGTGGATTTGATTACTTTTCATCAATCACGTGGCACCTCTGAGAACATGGCTTTATATATTGTGCTCTGCAACATCACGGGCAAACGCAGACCAGCAAGGCCAAGAGGACTAGATGCCTACAACAAAACTAGTCTACAAAATGATTAAAGCGTACCTTCTTAGGATACTACTTATGCTACTTCTGATATCTGGAAATGTTCATCCTAACCCAGGGCCTACCGGCCTAGCACTCCATGCCACAAAAGGGTGGGAGGGGTACCTCACATTAGCCTCAATCAATGTCTGCAGCCTCCTTAACAAACTTGACATCTGGCAAATCTAGGTCCAGCAACATAGCCCTGATGTACTCTCTGTTGTCGAAACATGGCTTAACCCCAAGATACCAGATGCTGCAGTCACCATCCCTGGATACTCTATATTCAGGCAGGACAGGGTTTCCAAACGAGGTGGGGGCTGTGCCATCTACCTGACGAATTCCTATCTGGGTCAAGTCTTCCCGTTCTCAAACCTTAAACCACCCTCACAGGTTCTCACTATTAAAGACCTAGTCAGGGCGCACAACAAGGAGCTCACCATTGCCTCTGTGCACCTACCCCCTAAAGATCAGCCCAATGGATTTATGAGCATATTGGAAAGCCTACAGGGATTACACCATAACTCTGAACTCATAGTACTAGACGACTTCAACACGAATTGGCTATGGCTGGAGGCCAGAAACTACAAGGATGCTGTCACGTTACAGAACCTCACCCAGCTTGTTACCACCCCCACCAGATGCAACGATAGGACAGGGTCACACACACTTCTGGACTGGATCCTTACAAATCACCCTGAACGAATCTCAAAAGCCTCAGTGCTCCCTGATGGGATCAGTGACCACTCACTGATCACATGTATCTGGACAAACAAATTCATTAAGCCCCCTCCTAAAATAATCCACACCAGAGTGTTAAAGCAGGGGTACCTTGAACTACTAAAGACACACCTAAGCCACCAGGACTGGACACCAGTCGACTCTGCCATTGATGTAAACCAAGCCTTAGACCTTTTCATCAGCCACTTCACTGTGGCCTGCAATATCTTTGCACCTCTCAAAAAGCTGAAGGTCAGGGGCAGAGCTAACCCTTGGATAACCCCCGATCTAATCACTTTACTCAAACATAGGGATCATCTCTGGCACTTTGCCCATGCAACATCCAAACCTGGGGATATTCATAAATATAAAGCTGCCAGAAATGAGTGCACGTGGGCAGTTAGGAGCGCCAAAAGCAAATATTTCAAGGAAGCTCTCTCCAACTCCTGGGGTGATGGAAAGAAAATTTGGAGTAACTTGAAAGACCTTACAGGCAAGGACCCTAAGTCACCACCCACCATGCTCAACATAAATGGAACACCAACATCTGACCTGTACACAATCACCAACACCTTTAACAATGTGTTCTCCAACTTGGATAGTGTCCTCCCTTCTAATTTCTTTGATGTCCCCTCTGGTAGCAACCCTCCTGCAACTACTCCTCTCTACACCCTGCCCCACAATTCTACTTCAAGGAGATCCCAGTGCATGAAGCCAGAACCTATATTCGGAAGGCCATTCACAACGCATGCTACAGCAGTGACTCCCTTGACCTGAAGTTGTTAGCACTTGTCCTTGAAGAAGTCCTTGAACTCCTGACAAAGGTCCTCAACCTATCACTAAGGATGTCCTAGTTCCCATGTCGCTGGAAACAGGTGACCATCACACCGGTACACAAAAGTGGAGACAAATCACTACACTCCAACTACAGACCTATCTCCATTGTCTAAGGCCCTGGAGTGCATCGCCTCAGACCAACTAGTCAAGTACCTGGAAAAATACGACATCCAGTGTCCTGAACATCATGGTTTCCGAAAAGGGCACAGTACCACCACTGCACTATTAGAATTCACGGGCTTCATCCATACCACGTTTGATCAAGGAAACTGTGTAGGGCAGTATTCATCAACCTTACGAAAGTCTTTGATACTGTGAACCACCCACTCCTACTCAAGCAATTATCAAACATTGGGCTCTTCAATGAAGGGCTGCTCTGGTTTTCAAGCTACTTTGGAGAGAGGGTCCAGTGAGTTAGGATTGCCGGTGTCACCTTGGAAGAAAAGCCAGTCCTTTCGGGGTTCCACAGGGGTTCATCCTGGAGCCACTACTCTTCAGCCTCTTCCTCAATGTCCTTCCCAGTGTCTGCCACCAGAAATTATTGCTCTACGTCGACGACGCAGTCATGTTCACCAACCACCAAAACGCAGAGCTCCTTGAGAAACAATTACAGCTTGAATTCATGCGCATCGAAGAATAGTTCAAGTCACACAAACTGGACATGAACAACAGCAAAACAAAGGTTATGACCTTCTACAACGCCAGGAGCAAGTACAAATCCCGTGACCTCACCATCCTAAACCAAATAGGGACCTTACTTGAACATGTTCCTGATTTTAAATACCTAGCTGTTACATTGGACAGCTCACTCTCCTACCATCGGCACATAGATTCTGTCGCCAAAGCCACCAACATCCGTATAGGCCTGCTCTACGAGCACAAACACTGAATGACTCCTGGCACTCTCCGGTTGGCTATCAACAGCTCTGTCACCTCCATCATCGATTACGGGCTAGCAATTTAGGGCTCTGCCTCTGCCCTCTGCAGAATTACAGCTGCACTCAACAAAACTTGCAGGCTGCTAACTGGGGCTGACTGACTTACACACACTTGTGACCTGTACACTCGGGCAAGATGGTTTCCTCTCATCAGCCAGATATAGTATCAAACCTGCCTCTTAGTCAAAAAAGTCCTCCTCGGGGTCATGTCCCTGGGCATTGAAAAGCTCCTCATTGACCACCACAGCACCCAGCGAACTAGAAGTTCACAACAACTAACCTTCCTTGTCCCCAGATGCCAGACTACCATGGGCCAGAGGGCCTTTGCCCACAGAGCACCACAGTGGTACAATACTCTCAACAAAGAAACTCTTACTGCTGCTGCTCTTGTCTCTTTTAAAAGACAACTCCAACTTCATCTCATTTCAACTAGTCGTTGTGACTGCCTCGCCTAATCAGGGGCCCACTGCTCACTGCCCTCCACTTCAGTCTTGACAGCTACGCCTCCCACCTTGCCCCCTTCTACCTGCCTCACCCCTTACCCTCTCCCTTTCCTCCCCCAGGCATTTCCTGACTTTTATCCCTCCTCCTCCCTCTCCTTTTGAGCTCTTACCTCACCCTCTACCCTCCAACAATGGCCTTCCTGCCTGCATACCCCCTTCCCTCTCACCTGCAGTGCTTATTTCTAAGATTGCCCTTGACTGGTATGTCATGCTACCTAACATTTGGCACATTTTGAATTACTGGAATTTCCTAAGCTTCAGTCTCTTACTTCTTTTTATTGTGCAACTATGCATTATTATGTCGACCTTTGTATGTATGTATACCCCCCATTCCTTCGATGCGGAAACTTTGTAAACGAGCAGTTCCTGCTTAAAAGGTATTTGTAGTCCTAGATTTCAATAAAATAAAACAAATAAAATTCTCGATGCCCTACAGGGGGCATGCCGCAGACAGCCAGTTTTGGAACCCACTAGGGAGAGAGCAATCTTAGACCTGGTACTCTCAAATGGGAACGGAGAGAGGATCTCTGCTCTTGAAGTGGGTAGCCATCTGGAAACAAGCGACCACCAAACAGTGTGGTTCACGATAAACTTAGCTGTAGAGTCAAGCCACACAAAAGTGAAGGTACTGGACTTCAGAAGTGCTGATTTTGTCAAAATGGGAGAGTGCCTCAGAAAAGCACTAGCAAACAGGCAAGAAGGTGGGGTGGAGCAACAATGAGGAAACAACCAAACCGCCATCACAGAGGCAACAAGCCTTTGTGTGAAGCAAATAAACAAATCAAAACGAAGGAAAAAAACACTATGGTTCTCAAAAGAAGTGGCAGGGAAGGTAACTGTTAGAAGATATACAAAACATGACAGCTAAAGGGGAGGTTCTGATAATGGGAGACTTCAACATGCCAGATACAGATTGGTCAATACCAGCAGGAACATCTGCCAGAACTAGACTCATAGTGGATTCCCTGCAGGGGGAGGGCCTCAAACAACTGGTACAGCAACCCACAAGAGATAGGGCTATCCTAGATCTAGTACTGACTAACAAAGAAGGGATCACAGATCTCCAGGTAGAAGGTCACCTGGGGCCAGTGACCATCACATGGTATGGTTCAATTTGGCTACTACATCTAAATCATCCCATTCCAAGGCAAAAATATGGGACTTCAGAGGAGCTGACTTTGATAAGATGGCCAACAGAGTTAAGCTAGCCCTGGCAAAAGAAACACAGGTGAGGAGGTACAGGCAAAGTGGGCAAGCATTAGGATACAATACTTGAAGCAACATCCCATTGTGTTAGACAGAAAGGAAGTGCAAAGAAGAAGGAAACCACTTTGGTTCTCAAATACAGTAGCAGAAAGGTCAGAGCCAAAAGGCTGGCCTTCAGAAAATATAAGGAACACAGCGGGATGAAGATAGGGAGGCATACCAAACTGCCCTAAGGGAAGCAGGTAAGGCAGTAAGGCAGGCAAAGTCCCAAACTGAGGAAACACTAGCACGAACAGTAAAGAAGGTGACAAGACTTTCTATAGATACATTAGTGAAAGGAGAAAGTCCAGAGGGGTATTGCTGCTTAATGGAGAAAAGGAGCATGTGAGGAGGAGGACCCTGTAAAGGCATCTATCCTAAATAGATACTTTTGCTCAGTATTTACTGAAGAGAAGGTAGGCAGGGCCCACAGCTCAGCATCATGGACACAGGGGGTGGGGTGGCTACTCCCTTCACAAAGAAAGGGTCCTACAAGAGCTTGCTAGCTCAGGGTGGATAAGGCAATGGGACCTGATGGCATACATCCCAGGGTACTTAAGGAGCTAAAGGAGGAACTAGCAGAGCCATTAGCAGAATTGTTTAGTGAGTCTCTGAGCACAGGAGAGGTCCCAGAAGACTGGAGAAGGGCTCATGTGATCCCACTCCACAGAGTGGTAGCAGAGAGGAGGCAGGGAACTACAGACCGGTCAGTCTTACCTCAGTAGTGGGCAAGATTATGGAGGCACTTTTAAGGAAAGGATAGTGCAACACCTGGAATCCATAGGGGCACAGGATCCAAGACAGCATGGGTTTACAAAGGAAGGTCCCATCAAACTAATCTCATAGATTTCTTTGACTGGGTAACCAGAGTGGTGGACCAAGGGGAGCAGTTGATGTCGCCTCCTTGACTTCAGCAAAGCTTTTGACACTGTTCACATGAAGATTGATAAATAAGCTAGGTAGGCTCGGGGTGGGTCAGAAGTTGGTCAATTGGGTGCAAACTGGTTGACTGGCAGAAAACAGAAGTGGTGGTAAATGGTATACAGTCAGAAGAGATGGCAAGTGGGTACCTCAGGGATCAGTCCTGGGCCAGTCCTATTCAACATCTTCATTAGTGACCTCACAGATGGACTAGAGGGTAAGGCTTGTCTGTTTGCAGATGACACAAGATCTGCAACAGAGTAGATGATCCAGATGGGGTGGGCAGAATGAGAAGAGATCTGGATAAACTAGCAGAATGGTCGAAGAGTGGCAACTGGGATTTAATGCAAAGAAGTGCAAAATCATGCACATAGGGAAGAGAAACCCTGAAGCCACTTATAGGCTGGGAGGAGTTGCTAGCAGTCACAAAGGAAGAAAGAGACTTGGGCATCATCATCACTGATGACCTAAAATCATCCAAGCAGACCTCTAAAGCAGTAGGTAAGGCTAGGGGTGTTAGGGTGTATTAGTAGGGGTATCACAAGTCGTGAGAGAGGTAATAATCCCTCTGTACAAGACATTGGTTAGGGCCCCATCTGGAGTACTGCGTGCAGTATTGGAGGCCACACCTTCACAAGGACATTAACCAAATTGAGGCAGTCCAGAGAAGGGCAACCAAATGGTGCAGGGACTGCATCAGAAGACATATGAGGACAGATTAACGGAGCTCAATATGTATACCCTTGAGCAAAGGAGGAGAGAGGTGATATGATCGAGACATTTAAACACCTTAAGGGCATAAACAAGGTGAAAGAGTCTAACATGTTTAAATATAAGAAAATAGCAGGACAAGAGGACACAGCATGAGATTAGAGGAGGCCGATTAAGGGGAATGTGAGGAAATTCTTTTCACAGAAAGGGTGGTAGATGCATGGAATGGCTTACCACAAGAAGTGGTGGCTATGAATACAGTGCAGGACTTCAAACAGGCATGGGATAGGCATAAGGAGCAATACAAATGACTATGAATAGATAGGTCACTGACAGAGCAAAGGCCGATGGCACATTTATAAGGTAGAAAAAGAAATGGGCAGACTGGATGGGCCTTGCGGTCCTTATCTGCCGTCAACTTCTATGTTTCTATGTTTCTATGTTTCTATGTAAGGGAGAAAAAGATAGCATTCAGGAAGTGTAAGGAAACACAGAAGGCGCAGGACAGAGAACTGTACCAGTTAAAATAGAAGGAAGTGGGTAAGGCAGTCAGAAAAACAAAGGCCCAAACTGAGGAAAAGATATGCAACTCAGTTAAGAAGGGGGATAAAGCCTTTTATAGGTACATTAGGGAGCAAAGAAAGACTAAGGCAAGGATACTGAGGCTGAACAAAGAGGAAGGTGATTGGGCAGACAGCAACAATGAAAAAGCAGGGATACTGAACGAATGCTTCTGCTCAGTATTCACAATGGAAAAGCAGGGAGAAATATCTAATCTGGTCACTAGAAGCACTCTGGATAGGAGGGTTATTAGTCCATTCACAGAAGAAAGGGTTCTGAAAGAACTCTTAAAACAGAAGATGGATAAAGCAATGGGGCCTGATGGGATTCACCCCAGAATTCTAAAAGAACTAAGGGGAGAACTAGTAACACCACTGACTACCCTTTTTAATAAATCATGGGAGGATGGTGTGGTACCTGAGGACTGGAGGAGGGCAGATGTGATTCCCCTGGACAAAAGTGAGAGCAAGACAGAGGCAGGAAACTACAGACCTGTCAGTTTGACCTCAGTGGTAGGGAAAATGATGGAATCTCTTCTGAAGGAAAGAATTGTTGAGTACCTAGAGGCCAGTAGGGCACAGGACCCAAGGCAGCATGGATTCACAGCGGGAAGGTCATGTCAGACAAATCTAATTGATTTCTTTGACTGGGTGACCAAAGCAGTAGACCAGGGAGGGGCTGTGGACATGGCCTACCTAGACTTCAGCAAGGCATTTGACAGTCCCACACAAAAGATTAATAAACAAATTAGCCAGCCTGCGAGTGGGTCCCAGGGTGGTAGCCTGGGTAAAACACTAGTTGGACAACAGGACACAGCGGGTAATAGTAAATGGAGTCCACAGTGAAGAAAGGAGGGTTACTAGTGGGGTACCGCAGGGTTCAGTACTGGGGCCAGTCCTTTTTAATGGCTTTATAAGTGACACTGCAGATACTGGAAGGGAAAGTATGTCTCTTTGCAGATGACACAAAGATCTGCAACAGGGGTGATACACAAGGTGGGGTGGAAAGGATGAAAAGGGACTTGGCAAGGTTGGAGGAATGGTCAAATGTATGGCAGCTTAGATTCAATGCAAAGAAGTGCAAAGTAATACACCTGGGAAACAAAAACCCAGGGGAAAAGTACACTATGGGGGATGAGATACTAACAACAACAAAAATAGAAAGGAACCTGGGGGTAGTCATATCAGATGACCTAAAGGTGGGCCAGCAATGTGAGAAGGCAGTAAGGAGGGCTGGGGAGATACTGGGATGCATAGGGAGAGGCATCACCAGTAGAAAACAGGAAGATGTTGGTCCTCTGTACAGACAGTTAGTAAGACCACATCTGGAGTACTATGTACAGTTCTGGAGACCCCATCTCCGTAAAGACATAGACAGGGTGGAGGCTGTCCAGAGGAGGGCAACCAAAATCTGCATCAGAAGACATATGAAAAAAGACTAAAGGAACTAAAGATGTATAGCCTCGAGGAAAGGAGGGAGAGGGGGGACATGATAGAAACTTTCAAATACCTCAAGGGAAATAACAAAGTCCAAGAGGGTAGCAATTTTCAGAAAAAGAGATGTGCAAAAACAAGGGGGCACAATTTGAAGATAGAGGGGGGATGGCTCAGAGGTAATGTGAGGAAGTATTTCTTCACAGAGAGGGTTGTGGATACATGGAACAGCCTTCCTGAGGAGGTTGTAGAGTCAAAAACAGTTGGGGAATTCAAGAAATCATTGGGACAGACATAATGCTATTCTAGTGGGGGGTAGGAGGAAGTAGGCTATTGGTTAACTAGGATTTGCAGCTTATCCATTAGGTAGGGAAATGGGCAGACTAGGTGGGCCAGGTGATCCTTATCTGCCATCAAATTCTATGTTTCTATGTTTCTAAATCAGCCTTTATCCTATACTGTGTGTAAATCAGCCTTTATTCTATACTATTTGTAAACTGGATCATCCTACACTGTTTTTAAACTAGCCCTTATCCTATACTGTTTGTAAACCAGCCTTATCCTACAATGTTTGTAAACCAGCCCTTATCCTACACTGTTTGTAAACTAGCCCTTATCCTGCACTGTTTGGAAATCAGCCCTTATGCTGTACTGTCTGTAAACAGTCCTTATCCTACATTGCAAACTAGCCTTTATCCTGCACTATTTGGAAATCAGCCCTTATCCTATACTGTTTGTAAATCAACCCTCATCCTATGCTGTTTGTAAACCAACCCTTATCCTGCACTGTTTGAAAACCAGCCTTTATCCTACACTATCTGTAAACCAACTCTTATCCTATACTGTTTGTAAACTAGCCCTCATCCTACAGTGTCTGTAAAATACAGGTTACTCACCTGTAACAGGAGTTCTAGGAATGGTATATGTTGTTCATCCACACTTCATGGCAGGTTCCTTGCCGCTTTAAATCTTGCCGGAAGGTCTTCAAGCTGGCTCCTCCCACCCACCCGGGTGATAAAACTCTCTGCTCTGCCCATTGACGCCAGATCTAGCCTGCTGGAAGCCAGGTTGTGCGTCGAAGCCGGGGAGGCCAGGTGGGTCGTGTGGATGAACAATATATACCATTCCTAGAACTCCTGTTACAGGTGAGTAACCTGTATTTCTAGGGACATGGATATGTTGTTCAATCCACACTTCGCGGCAGACTCCTAGCAGTTCTCCCTGAGGAGGGAGGCAAGGTGCACTCCCCCTATTTAGGAAACAAGGACTGGAGAACCGAGGTCCCAAAACCAGCAATCCGGCGTGACTCAAGGTCAATGTAGTAATGGGAAATGAAGGTGTGTGCTGACCTCCAGGTAGCAGCCGTGCAGATTTCCTGGATAGGGACATCCCTAGAAGCAGCCACCGATGCAGCGGTATGGCAGATAGAATGAGCTCTTATTCCTTTGGGAGGCTTCATGCCCACCAACCTATAACAGAGATCTATGCAGGAGGTGACCCACCTGCCTATCGTTCGCTTGGCTGCAGGTCTGCCAGGTACGGCTTCAGCATAGGTGACAAACGGCTGGTGAACCTCTCCCCGAACTTCAGCCATCCGCTCCTTATAGTAAGCGAGCGCCCTTCTAGGGTCCAGAGTATGGAGCCTGTATTCGGCCTCCGAGGTGTGATTGGGGTAGAACACCGGCAGAGTCAACACCTGGTTAAGGTGAAACTCCGACACCACCTTCAGAAGGAATTTCGGGTGGGGGCGCAGGACAATCTTGTCCCTGTGGAAGACCAGATAGGGAGACTTGATTGAAAGCGCCTGGAGCGTTCCCATCCTTCTGGCTGACGTGCTAGCCACCAAGAAGGTGGTCTTCCATGACAGGTGAGAGATGTCACACCTGTGCATCGGTTTGAATGGCTTGCCCATGAGCTTAGCCAATACCAGCAGTAGATCCCACGGAGGTGGAGGTTCTCGCACCGGAAGGGATATGTGATCAAGGCCTTGGAAAAAGCGCCCAACCACTTTCTCCTGCACCACTGACTGCTTTCCGGCCTGCGCCCAGTAAGCAGAAATGGCTGCCAGGTGCACCTTTAGGGTCGTCGACCGAAGCGCTAGCTGAGAAAGGGACCACAGGTAGTCCAGAATGCTGGCCAAGTAGCAAGAGGAAGGGCCCAAGCCCTTACACTGACACCAAATGGAGAATCTCTTCCATATGAAGGCGTAGCATTTCCTGGTCGACTCCTTATGGGATACCTCAACCACGCTGAGGACTTCGTTGGAAAGACCCAAGGCCTGGAACTCTAGCCACTCAGGAACCAGGCCATCAGGTGCAGGGATTGAAGGTCCGGGTGGAAAACCTTCCCCTGATTGACTGAGATCAGGTCCGGGTGGGCTGGGAGCCACCTCAGGAGCCTGGAGCTGAGGCTGAGGAGATCTGGATACCAGAACTGATGGGGCCAGTCTGGGGCTACCAGAATAACCTGCGCCTTGTCCCTCCTTGCCTTGAGAAGCACCTTGTGGATCAAGGGAAATGAGGGAAAGGTGTAGAAGAGGCCCGGGGTCAATGGCCTCGAGAAGGCATTCCCCTGCAGCGAGCCCTGCTGAGGGGGGTGGGCATGAAACAGCCTCAGCTTCGCATTCTCCCTGGAGGCAAACAAGTCCGCCTGAGGTGTGCCCCAGTGGGAGAACAGATTGTGTACTACCTCCGGCAGGAGAGACCACTCATGAGATGCAGCCCCTATCTGGCTTAGGGCATTGGCCAGAGTGGTGGAGGCTCCTGCCACATGGATGGTTAGGAGATCTGCCTCCAGGCTGTGCATAAGGGACCAAATGCGGAGAGCTTCCTTGCATAGGGGCAAGGAGCGCGTCCCGCCCTGGGGGTTTAGGTAGTACACGGTCGTGGTATTGTCCGTCTGGACCTGGACCACTTGACCCCATACAAACGGAGCAAAGGTGGTGAGGGCTAGTCGGACCGCTCAAAGCTCCAGCAGGTTGATGTGGCATCGGGACTCCCGAGGGGACCAGAGGCCATGAGCCCTGTGCTCCCCCAGATGGGCACCCCAACCCATCAGAGAGGCGTCAGTCGATAGAGTGACCGTCGGCTTGGGGTAGACAAACGGGATGTCCTCCTGCAGATGAGCTGGAATGATCCACCACTGGAGAGCGTTTCACATCTCCTGGGTCACTGCCACTGGCTGGTCCAAAGGACCGGAGTGCTTTCACCATTGGCTGGCCAGTTCCCATTGTAGGGGACGCATGTGCCAACGGGCCCAATGGACCACGCTGGTGCAGGCCGCCATGAGGTCCGGGAGGTGCAGGAAGTCCCGGGCAGGGCGCAATTGTTCAACCTGAAATGATTGGGCAAAGGAAGAAAGAACCTCAGCCTTGTCCACCGGGAGCCGTGCTCTGGCTCGAAGAGAGTCAAGCTCTGCCCCAATGAATTGAATCACCTGCATTGGCACGAGTTCTGATTTAGCCTCGTTGATGAGGAGGCCAACCTCAGAGCAAACCTGGAGGGTCAGATCCCTGGACCGCTCCACCTCCAGTCTGGAAGGGGCTGCAATCAGCCAGTTGTCCAGGTAAGCCGCAGGAATGCTGTCACCACTGCCATGCATTTGGTGAAGACCCCGGGAGCTGGAGAGAGGCCGAAGGGTATGGCCCGGAACTCGTAAAGAGACCCCTCCGCTCTGAAGCGGAAGAATCGCTGGTGGGACGGACGGATTGGGACGTGAAAGAACGTGTCCTGGAGGTCCAGAGAACAGAACCACATGCCTTGTTCCAATGATGGAATGATCTGAGCCAGAGTGACCATCCTGAAGGTTCGAGACCTTAGGAACCTGTTTAGGTTGTGTAGGTCTAGAATGGGGCGCCAGCACCCCGTCCGTTTTGGGACCAGGAAATACCTGGACAAAAACCTTGGGTCTGGTGGAAGATCCGCCACCTCCCTGATCACCTCCTCCTGGAAGAGCAGGGCAATGTCAGCTCGACGGGCCGACAGAGAAGCCACGGACCCCGTAGCCCCCCATGAGACGACGGCTCGGAAGGGCGGAGCCTGCTTGAATTCCAGAGGCAGACTCTTTTCTACCACTTCTAATACCCAGCGGTCCATGGTGATAGCGAACCAGGTGGAAACAAAGTGGCGGAGTCGTCCCCCACGGGGGAACCCAGGGGGGAGTGACGAGGCTGGGGGCGACACCCCTCAACCCATCACTGGGCAGACCTGGAGGAGGGATTGGCCGAGGGACCTCCCGGGCCTTTCCTTTCTGGCTTCCTGCTGGAGGAAGCTGCAGGCTTGGCTTTTGGCTGCCAAGTGCGAGCCTGCTGGCCCTGATGCTGGTGTTGCTGGGCCGGATGTGCTGCAGGGGCAGAAGGCCGAAAGGGCTTACGCTGCTGTTGGCAGCCTTTGTCCTTCTGGGCAGATGTGACTGAGTTCAAGGTGGCACTGGACTTCTCGATCCTCTGCAAATGACCCTCCACCCCGGGACCGAACAAGTCGGTACCCAGGAAGGGGACATCTGCCAGCTTGTGCTGGGTATCTGTCATGAAGGTGGAGATCCGCAGCCAAGCTCTACGGCGCATAGCCACTGCTAGCGCTACTGACTGGGCACAACAGTCTCCAATGTCAAGAGCAGTTTGGAGCTGCTGCTTTGCCACCGCCCTTCCCTGATCCCGCACCTGCTTGACCGTAGTCTGGAGGTCAGCCGGGAGATGAGGAATCACCTCATCCAGGGAGCCCATAAGGGCGTGAGAAAAGTGTGCCATCAGTGTGGCTGAACTGGTCTGATGAAGGCCTAGGGAGGACGCAGTGTAAACTTTACGCCCAGTGTAGTCCAGCTTCTTGGACTCTTTGTCAGGAGGCTTGTCCACGTCCCTAGTGTTTCCGGAACGCCGGAAAACGCTGTCGGTCACAAGCCCCTCCGCAGAGGGGTGCTCCGAAAAACTGGAGAGTGAGCTGGTGGGGACCACGTACTTCCTGGCCAAAGGAGCAGGACAAGAAGCCAGTCACTGCCATAACTCCAAAACTGGGCCAACAATGGCCTCAGCCACCGGAAAGACCTCCGTGGGAGAATCTCCTCGGTCCAGTGTCTCCATGAGGAGATACTTGGCCCACTTTCATATGGGTTTGAGCTTCATCCCAGTACACTCTGAGATGAGCTGAAGCATACCCAGGAACGAGGATGGGCTCTCATCCACCGACTGTCCCCCAGTGGACTCCAGGTCCAGGGGCCTGGAGAACAGGAAAGAGTCATCATCAGACTCTGAGGAGTCTGCGAACAGCTGCCTAGGGCCTGAGCTACCCTCCACTTGCCGAGGCCTATCGGGAATGAGGGTGATCGACAACCGATGGGGCAACCCCTGACCCGACTGAGAATCTTTGGTCAGAGCCCCAGATTTAGGTTGTGGAGGCGGGGGTTCCACCACAATGGGTGGCGCAGCTGGTTTTGGCTGAACAACCGGTGCCGGCTTGGGCTCTTTGATAACCACGAGGGGTTGTTTTGGCCACTCAGGTGACAGCCACTTAATGGCTGGGGAAGGCGATGGGGTTGGCTTGTTCCCGGTCAGAAGGAGCTTTTGCCACATCAAGTCCTCGTAGCACTGATGCAATTTGCGTCAAAGCCTTTCCTCCAAGGAGGAAGAAGATGAGGACACGCGGCACCGCCACTTTCCATGGTGCCGAGACTGAGACCGTCGATATCGGCAGGATCAGCTGGACCGAGAAGAGGTCTGAGACCAAGACCGTCAGTGTTTCCAAGGGTGGGTCTGGGAGGGAGTTGGAGAGACCCACTCCTCCCTTGGCTTGGCGACCTTAACTGGAGACTCCTGCACAGGAAGCGCAGGCAAGTCCTCAGTTTCCACCGGGGGAACCGGTGAAGAAGGGTTGTCGGCTTCTCCAGTCGACAGCCCGTCCGATGGGTCGAGAAAAATCTCGACCGCATCGATGGGTGTTTCAGCCAGCTGACCTGACGGGGACACTGTGAAGCCAGTGGCCTTAACCACAACCTCGACCGAAGTAGAGTGTTGACTGTCCGGGGAAGGGGACCTCTCCCGCTCCCACGAATGCAGACGGTGGGACTTAGCCTTCGAGTCCTTCTTCTTGAACCGAGAGGAATGTCCCGATGGACCCTCATCTTTTGTAGAGAGGGACTGACAAAGCTTCTTAAAAGAAGCTGTATAGGAGGAGCCCAAAGAGAGCGGGATAAATGCCACTACCGAGGAAGACGAAGATGCGGCCTGGGTTGCCATCTCCTCGAGAGCGATCATCTGCTCAAGTTGCTCAGCCGAGCCCACCACTGCAGACACCGTCCAACGGGCCTCCTTTGACTTCACCAGAGGAACACATCTCTCGGGGCGCCCAAGTTGGAGTCTGGCAGCACGGTCTTCGAGGACATTGACCGAGAAGGACTTGCACAATTCGCAAGCCTGCGGATTGTGATTGAGTCCAAGGCAATAAACGCACATGGAGTGCGGATCAGTCCGAGACATTTTCTGCCCGTATGGGCACCGCCGAAATCCGGGAGTCGACTTATCCATCGCAGGCACGAAGGAAGAAACAGACCAAAGTCTATAAAATTTGAGAATAAGTTTCGGTTTAACCGACGAGTTTGGATCCAGGCCTAAAACGCAGAGCGTTAAGGAGGGAACCTGAGCTTCCTAGTGGTAAGGAAGCTCTGGCGCCATGGGGTGGAGCCAAGAGTTTTATCACCCAGGTGGGTGGGAGGAGCCAGCTTGAAGACCTTCTGGCAAGATTTAAAGCGGCAAGGAGCCTGCCATGAAACGTGGATTGAACAAGATATCCATGTCCCTAGAACTAGCCCTTATCCTACACTATTTGTAAACCAGCCCTTATTCTGCACTGTCTGTAAACCGGTCATTATTCTGCACTGTTTATAATCCAGCCCTTATTTTACACTATTTGTAAACCAGCCTTTATCCTATACAATTTGTAAACTGGCCCTAATTCTACACTATTTGAAAAGCAGCCCTTATTCTGCACTGTTTGTAAATCATCCCTTATGCTGCACTGTCTGTAAACAGTCCTTATCCTACACAGTCTGTAAACCAGTCCTTATCCTACACTGTGTGAACTATCCCTTATCCTGCATTATCTGTAAACCAGCCCATATCCTACATTGTTTGTAAACCATCCCTTATCCTAAACTGTTTGTAAACTAGCCCTTATCCTACACTGTTCGTAAACCAACCCTTATGTTACATTGCCTGTAAACCAGTCCTTATCCTACACTGTTTGTAAACCAGAGCTTGTCCTACACCGTTTGAAAACCAGCCCTTATCTTACATTGCCTATAAACCAGTCCTTATCCTACGCTGTTTGTAAACCAGCTCTTGTCCTACACTGTTTGTAAACCAGCCCCCATTCCACACTGTTTGTACACCTGCCCTTCTCCAACAGTTTGTAAACCAGCCCTTATTCAACAGTTTGCAAATCAGTCCTTATCCTACGTGTTTTGTAAACCAGCCCTTGTCCTACACTGTTTGTAAATCAACCCTTATCCTACACTATCTATAAAACTAGTCCTTATTTTACACTGTTTGTAAATCAGCCTTCATCCTACTTTGTTTGTACACCTACCCTTATCCAGCATTGTTTGTAAACCAACCCTTATCCTACATTAACTGTAAATCTTCCTTTATCCTATACTGTCACTAAACAAGCCTTTATCCACAGTGTTTATAAACCAGCCCTTATCCAACACTGCTTGTAAACCTGCCCTTAACCTACACTGTTTAGAAATCCACCCTTATTGTTACTACTTTTTACTACCTGACTACAGGGAAACATTCCAAAACTGCTCTCCTTAAGCAATCCAAACTCTCAACAAGAAATGTGAGGAGTTTATTGCCAATGTGTAAGTGTCAATGGCTCTGAAGGTTGCACACTTGCCTTTGAGGCTGGAAGATCATAAGCTTGTGGGTTCTAGCCCCACACCAAGAACTTAGGGCAAAACCCAATACTGACACTATAGTGCAGCATGAGTGGGATGTTGCACCCCTGAGGTGCAGTCTTTCAGATGAGACATTGAACCAAGGGCCCATCTACCTGTTCTGGTGGTTGTTCAAGTGGACGTTAAAGATCTCTTGGCACTTCTTGAAAAGAGTAGGGGAATTTTTTATTAACACAAAAAAAAGATAAACAAAGCAAAATGCAAAATACAGCAAGCCATAATCGTAAACATTAGAAATAACAATACAGACTGCAGGGTATGGAAAAATATAACTGAAATAAAATTAAAGCGGTAATAGAAAAGAATGGAGCAAAAGAAAACTGTCTCCCTGGTCTGATATAACATTACAGATAATCTTAATAATAATAAAAAAATAAGAGAAAGGAAAGGGTAAAGGTTCAGTGCACAGGAATTCCTGACAGTTGCCTCTATTTGGTAGCTAGACAGGGTGTAGTAAGCCTCCTACTTTCAGACATATATACTGAGGCAAGTTCTCTCTCTATTAATTGTATCAGAGATGGCAGCCGTATGTTCTTAGGTTGGAGAAGATATGCACAACGTGACTGCCAGAGATAAAATTTAATGGTGGTGATAACTAGCCTTACTGTACTGGTATCATAAGGCCTCTTGGAGGGAACGGTACCCATTATTAAGTCACTATAACTTATTCTTGACCAGGATAGATCACCCCAATGTTGTGCCAAATCAGTCCCAAAAACTTAGAAAATAGGGGCTGTGTATGAAATAGTGTTCCATAGTCTCTGATAGGTGTTTCACAGCCCAGCCTAGGGCGATTTCGGTCCAAAAGCTTTTGTGTTTTGCTTTAGCTTTTAAGCTTGGCTAAGGCAACCATGACTACTGAGCCATGGTAGGTACCACACCTTTGGTGGGGTCCTGCCATCCTCCAAGTAAGTATATATAAAGGGGTACCCACAGGGGTGACTCCCGAATAGATCCTGAGTTCCCTGAAATTATTGTCCATGATCAATTTACATAAACCCACCCATGAGGTGTGAGTTATGAGTGGTAAACTGGCATGTTACCGTCTCAGTTTTTCTATCATCATCGAAACAAAGGCAGTAGTGGTGTTCAGCTTTCTAAGGGAAGAAAACAGCAGTGGACCAAATCGTAAGTATGGGAAGCATCCATCTGTTTGAGCAGGGATGTAAGGATTTGGGGACATGTTTGAGGTGGCTGATAAAATTCCCTGTTAGGAACAAAGATAAAAAAAAAAACAGAGGATTCAACAGATTGATGCCATCTCGCTTAATAGGTAGATATAAAATGTTTCTCTTTACGGGGTTCAACCTACCTCCCAAAATCAACGAAATAAGAAGCTGTATAACTGGATTTCCAAATTTCTAGGTATAGAAAAATAGCACTAAGGTAGGAAAAAAATGGGCAGGATGAAAGTTTTAGGAATTTCAACTTTTTGTTTTTAGTCTGTTGCCAAGGCTTCAATATCTGTATCTTAGTATTGCAAACGTAAAATTTTTTTCCTAGTCTTCCCAGTTTAACGCGGCCAAGTCTGCTTTACCAAATGTAATACCCAGAATTTTAACTGGAGAGGCAGTGAAAGTAATACCTCCATTGTGTGATACTGGGACAGTTTCTTCACCTATAGCCATCCCAACACATTTATACGTTCAAAGTGGCTCTGGAAATGGGTATAAAAGACTGAAAAATCACAAGTGCCTGGAGGTCTGATTGAGAATCTTTAACAAAAAGAGTGACATCATCTGCATAAGCAGCTATCTTGGCACTGCTAATGCCATTCAGCGTACTTATACCCTGAATCTGTGGGTGCAGTGCAGTTTTGCGAAGAATGGGGTCTATACAGAAAACATAACAGGTTCAGGGGCAGCCTTGTCTTAGCCCTGTCTGCAGTCAGATCCTGCGGCCTATATGTCCATTTATGTTTGGAATGAGGCTAGCCGCAGTGCAGAATTTCTGAATCCATAAACAGAAAATCTGCTGGAGACCACAGTGTGCCCAAACTTTAAAGAGGTACCGATGCCATATGTTATCAAAAGCTTTTTCTTGGTCAACAGTCAACAGATACCCAATGTCACCACCCTGTGCACTCATGTCCACGAGTTCCCAAATAAGAATCAGGTTATCATAAATACTCCTTCCATGTACTGAGCAGGTTTGATGCTCTGAAATCACATATCGGGCTGCTGAGGCCAAACTAGTATTTAATATTTTCATTAAAATCTTCAGATCTATAATTATGAGGCCTATATGAACATATGGAGAAGCCAGCAGAAGAAGGCCATTTGGTGTATCAAGTCTGCTCGTATTGTAGGGTCCATAGTTTGAGCTAATGTCCCTGCCCGCCTTCCCCACTCCTCCCATCCTCCCTACCCATGACCCTTACCCTCCCCCTATGCCTGTCCCAGCCTCTCTTAAAGCTGCCCACTGTCTTCAATGAGATTACCTCTTCTGGCAGCACATTCCAAGTGTCCACCACCCTCTCTGTGAAGAAGTGCTTCTTGACCTCCCTCCTAAACCTCCCACCCTCCAGCTTAAGACTGTGCCCCCTCATGTTATGGTGCCAATCTGCTTAAAGAGACTCTCCTTATCAACCTTATTTATCCCTTTCAAGTACTTGAAGGTCCCAATCATGTCCCCTCTCTCTTTCCTGTCTTCCAGGGAGTACATGTTCAGTGCCCTCAACCTCTCCTTATATGCCTTACCCTGCTGACCGGCTATCATCTTTGTAGCCCTCCTCTCTCTCTCTATATATATATATATATATATATATATATATATATATATATATACACACATATATATATAAAGGGATATACAATGGTGAGCTGTCAGATAAATGATTTATCTACACAAGTGCTGTTTGACCTTGGGTAACCTCATGAGTGGCGTAACAGCACAAGTGTAGATAAATCATTTATCTGACTGCTCACCATTGTATATTTCATTTATGCAATAGGGATGCTTTCTATCAGTGCAGGAACATTTGGTTTTGATTGCTTATCTTTATTTTAAATGATAATTTCTGGGAATTTTGGTTAACTTTCCTAGAGTATGTCTGCCTAGCATAGTGGTTGATTTTAAATGAAACATCACTCATTTTGTTGAAAACTTCTCACTGAACAAATATCATGCTCACAGTAATAAGCTACCTTTTTCATTTTAAAGTTATTCACATTTGTTTGTCAAAAAAGGGAAAAGAAAATTTTATTTTATGCTGTTTTTTGCTAATTATAAAAAAAAAATAAAAGGTATCTATAAATGAAACACCACTCATTTTGTAGATATTTTTGTGCTGAACATTTTTCGTGCTCACAGTACCATGCTATCATTTTTTGTTTTAAAGTTATTCACATTTGTTTGTCAAAAAAGTGAACAAAAAATGTAATTTTCTTCTGCTTTTTTGCTAACTGTAAAAAATCTATAAGGTATCTATACATGAAACACCACTCATTTTGTAGATAATTTTGTGCTGAACAATGTTCGTGCTCACAGTACCATGCTATCTTTTTTCGTTTTAAAGTTATTCCCATTTGAAAATGGTTAGTACTGCTTCTGAGGCCGAACATTCTAAATGAATTCTAAAGAGATTTGTGACATAGTAACTGTGTGTATAAATGGCCACTGAATGTATAAATTTATTTATACATACAGTGACTCAGATAAACGCATTTATCATACTGAATATATGTCCACCCCTATTGTGTAAATATATTTAGAAATAGGGCAAATTCATATCTGTATCCCGATTGGCCAAAAGCACTAAGAAGCCAGGCCGGTATGAGACAACAGAGACCAGGAAATAACTAGTCTCAGTCTCTGGTGCCTCATTTAGTTCGGATACTCATGGGCCAGTAGGTCCGGTATAGCACAATACCGCCCACCCTGGAGGGTATGATTGCACTTAGAAAATGGGCACTGTAAAAAAATTAAGTTTAATTTTAAAAAGTTAGTGCAATATTAGTATAAAATATGTTTGGAGATAAAATAGTTCCTCCGCTTCATTAGATTTGTGTGGTTTCTTTTTAAGGGTGGGCATTTCTGTCCTACTGGAGATTATGTACTAATGTTCTCCTTCCTCCCTTTGACTAGTAACAGCAGCAAATGAAGTAAAAGAAATGAAAGGGGCTCACACAGAAAATCAGCTTCATTTTGTAGCACCTCAGTTCAGGTTCCCACAGTCAAAGCCAAGGTATGAGATGGAGTGCGATGGGAACAGTACTTAAGTAGTAATATTATTAAAAAAAATTCATTGACATTTCTGCAGTTTTTTTTTGTTGTTGTTTTCCTCAGTTTGATCTTGTTATGGGGCTGCAAAACCGTGACTGACTTGAGCAACAGAGAGAGAGAGCGCTACTGTGTGTTAGAGGAGCGGTATTTTCTTCGTTCCTATCGCACTCCATCTCATACCTTGACTTTCCTGACTTTGGGAACCTGAACTGAAATGCTACAAAATGAAGTTGATTTTCTGTGTGAGCTACACAGAAAAAACACAATAAAAGAGTTTAGAAAGCACACAAATGTGATCATTCCCTTGATCACTATTCAATGCTCTGCACTGAATTCAGCGTGACTGCTGGTGGTAGCTGTGACACTGCATGGAAAGAGAAATGGTCTGGGTTAACAGCACTCTCTTTGTGCTGTGCCGCAAATGGAATTAAACCTATTGCACAGAAGGGGGGGGGGGGGCAGCATCACTACACCTCAGCTAGGTTTTGGTGTATCATTTTGGCAGATGGTCAGGGAGTGCCTTTTTGATTTGTAGAGCTACTGGATGGGGAGATCGAGGAAAACAGCAGGATCAGGCATGTGAACCTTAGATAGTAGCTGACACTGTCATCGGGATTGGGCATGGCGGCTGGAGGTCTGAACACGGTTCCTCTGCTACAAGATACAAGGAGGTAGTTTTGTTTTTCAACAAAAAAAAGAGATTTTTTGTTTTCTGTTCGGCAAGCGGGACTGCAGTTAAGGGGAGCGGTGTGTGTTAGAGTAGCGGTTAACACACCACGTGCTAGTGCCACTATTTAAAATGTTAAAAGTGTTGAACATTTTTTTTACTAATGGTGTTAAATATATGAAATTATGGGTCAATTAACTCATGGTACAGCCATTCTGTGCTATGTAATTGAGAGCGCCACAAATGCATTTTTTTAGCAAAGTTAACCGTGTTGGGGGGGGGGGGGAGCACTGCCTCTCTGGGCCGGTTAGCGGTCTTGCAGTGACTGAACTTACGCTACAGTTTTGCAGCCCAAATTTATTTTAGTTGCAACTGTGTGTGCTTTTATATTTGTTAACAGTTGAACGTGCAGATGCTCTTGCAAGGTGGACAGGGGGAGATCAACTTACAGTTTAGAGATCTGTCAGCGAGCCAACCATCATGGCGGCAGTTGCCTTTTTCAACGTTCTACTGGCCCATGAGTATCCGAACTAAATGAGGCACCAGAGACTGGGACTAGTTATTTTCTGGTCTCTGTTGTCTCATACCAGCCTGGCTTCTTAGTGCTTTTGGCCAATCGGGATACAGATATGAATTTGCCCATTTTATAAATATATGTAATAACTGGTCAGCAATTTCTCTCAATGTACTGACCAGGTTGATATTTTCCATAACAACCGGCTGGTTGTTATGACATTCATGAGCCACGCCAGTCAAACTATGCTGCTGCCTCATTGGCCAATATTCTGTATGAGGGCGGGGCCAAACAGTCTCACAGATTGCTGGAGAAAAATTGCTGGTCTGTTATTATAAAAAATAAAAGATGGGGAGGGTGTTTCATTTGAGAATTTAATGCACACCCTGCTGTGGGACACTTCGGCTTATCGCCCTCGGGTCTGTGTAGCATCCCACAACTCGGGTGTGCATTAAATTCTCATATCAAACCCTTCCCCATCCATTATTCTCTATATATATATGTCTCCAGTTTTTATAAGTCAGTCACTTAACCCTTCTTATATATGGGGATTTGTAGGGCCTCTGCAAAAGAGTCAGGAGGATGTCCCTCTGTTAAAATCCAGTTATAGAGCACTGTCAAAATATCTGCTAAGGGCACTATGAACGTCTTATAAAATGCTGTAGTTATGCTGTCCAGTCTTGGGACTCTGCCATTTTTCTACTGACGAATGCCAGAGCCTACTTCCTCCATTGTTATGGGGTTATTCAGGGAGTGTATGTCTGTTTGGGGTATTTGCGGTACATCCACCCTTATCAAAAATGTATGTACTGTGGGGTACACAGAATATCCCTATTTCCAAACACTGAAGTTAAGTGTTGCTGCACCAATGACAAAATATTGTCTTTATTATTAGCGACATTTCCAGTGCCATCTTTAACGCCAGTAATGTTTCTACATTGCACTCTGTCTATGCAGCTCTCAAAAATGTTACCCTTTCCTTTTGTCCCCTGGTTACCACTCTGATGTTCCATAAGGAGGGAACGCCTCCAATCAACTATCATATTGCAAGGTCTGCATTTTGTCTTTAATACTGGAGATCTGGTTACTACAGTCCCCATTACGGACTGCATCAATGTTAAAACTTTAGCCAGTTGCATCCTCAAATGAATATACTCCATGTACCTTTGATTTTTTGAAGGACGTGTATCGGAACAATTTAGTTAAATCTGATTTCATGCACTCCCACCATGCACCCATGTCATCTTCACATAGGCCATTGACTGTCTAATCAATAACAAATTAAGTACTTTGGCCTGTGTAACTGGATTATCAAATAGGGAGTTGCTTAATTTCCACAACCCTTTCCCTGTTTTGATAACATTTTTTTCTTCCAAATGTGCCACTTAGTAGAAGGTGATCAGAGATTTCAATGGGAATAACCCAAATGTCAAGTATTTCCAATTGTGCAGAAGTAAATTTCAAATCAATTCTTGTAGCTAGGGTATTTCTATAATACATGAAACCCACTCTCTGGTGCTTTTATCTATATGCATCACTAAGAGATGCGTCCTGTATCATTTTATTCAGAAAGTTAGTGTCACAATGTATTTTTAGTGTCTGGTTCCCTCTATCTGTAACAATAGACCACAATTAAAACCACCTCCAAAAAGCAAGTGTTTAGATGTGTAGAGGTATGGCTGGATCCGTTTCAGCAGATCAACCCTACCCTTTTTTGTCTGAGGTGCATATATGTTAATAAGCCGAAACTGTGTCCTCTTATATGTGACATCAATCAGCATGGCTCTACCAGGTTTGATGTCAACCAGCTTAAGTAAAGTGAAAGACTTGCCTCGTAAGAGAATACCCACCCCATCAGAGGCATCTGTCCCAAAGGACCAGAATGAAGGGCCCCAACACCAGTGACACTGCGCCTGTACCATATCAATAGTGCTAGTCATTCTTGTCTCTTGTACTAGAACAACATCAAAAAGGTGCATCTTCTAGGATGGAAAATAAAAGGGGTTATACCTGCTAACATTTTAACACTACTGACATTCAAACAGGCAAGGCACATGGATGGAGTCATTGTAGAAGACAGAAGTGTGTTTCACGAGCCTCCTTACAGGTTTCAAAATTGTGTCCATTGCAGCTTCTGGTGATCATCTTGGATTTCTTGCGTTGTTTTCGTGTGGATTTCTTGATTATGGAATTGACTTCACTGTCAGTTGATACTAGATTCTGTGATGACCTGATTGACAGGTATTAATACATTTTACTGAAACCACGTTCCCCGACACCCAGAAGCCCGAAGCCCGACACCCAAAATACCGACAGTGGGATTTTGCCCCCCCCCCGCCCCGCGGAGTTTGTTATATTAATTAAGGGGGGTGCAGGGGACAAAGCCCTCCTAAACATGAGGAAACATCAAAATCCCACTGTCGGGATTCTGACTGTTGGGCTTCTGGGTGTCGGGGAAAGTAGTTTCAGTCTTCAGTAGTAAATTCGATTGATAAGGTCTCTGATTCTAGGCTGTCATCCGAGTCCATACGTTCAGTGTCTAAGATCTCAGATCTGTTTCCTAGGGGTACAGGGGTGAATGTGGAGACAAGTTTCAAAGTTTACAGTTTGGACTTAAGCTGTCTCAATGACCTTTTTCTGTTCACCAGAGTCTGATCTGGGGGGAGGCGTGATCTCATCTTCCCATAGCGTCAATGCAGAGGTGCCCATAGCTTGAATATCCAATGGCTTCTGAGGTAGTGTCGGTGAGGTGGGTTCTGGGCCTTCCAGATAAGGGTGAGGAAGAAGCATTGTAGTCAAAGGAGAGGGTTCATATGTTTGTGCCATAACAGTAATTACAGTGTCATCAGCAGGGATAGTCCCTTCTTGATGCACAATTTGTCTCACAGCCTCCTAATGAAGATTTTGAAGAATGACTTTCTGTGCATTATCTAAAATGGTGTTTTGGGGCAGCCTGTCATCTCTATTGTGTGTGGCCCATTGACAGTTTCTGTAAGAGTGCTCAGTCTTTTCACAGAGGTTACAATGGGTTGCATTGGTGCATTGTGAGCTGGTACGTCCAATGGTTAGGCAGAGATTGCATCAGATTTTGTTGCATACATTACTCTGATGATTCTCTAAGCCACATTTGGAGCAGGTTTTAGGTTGACACAGGTAGAAGCATTGGCCTGCATCTCAGCCTAGAAAGAAAATGTTAGGAAGATGTTGTAGTCCAGCCAAGTTATGACGTCATTGTACTTTAAATCTCTAGTTCCACGTCCAGATCTGTTCTGTGTCTATTATCAGTTCAGGATCCCCCGAAATGTCACACCATTGTGCAAGCCAATATCGAATGTCATGCATGTTCACATCTTCCTTTTTAAGAAGAATGGTAACAGTTCTCAGTGCTGGTTTAGTCAGAGGGATAGCTTAAAAGGGCACCCAAACAAAGTATTGTAGTGAGAGCAGAACTGGTCTAAATTGGCTGCTGTCTTAAAGCTTAAGTCAAAGTATCCATTACTAGGAGTGTGAATCAGCTCTATCCACATTAGCCCTATCCAGTGGCTGGTCCAGATCCCCTTTATATAACAGTTGGATGACATTTCTCCATTGAGCTGGTGCAGTGGATCAAGAAAAAAAGTCAGCCTTCCTGAATGGAGACCATTTGTGGGCTGAGACCTATTGTGCTGTCTTCTGGGGAGCAGTCTGTTGGGGAGGGGTAGCAGCCACCTCTACTCATTCAACCTGGTCTGCCCAAGATGTAGTCCAGTTGTCTACAATTGCCTCATGGTTGGGGCGGTGGGGGGGAGAGTTGTCAGGGGGCCACTGCTGTAGCAGTACTCCTAGGAACAAACAATGCGTTGATAACCTTCAAGTCCTGAGTGCTGGAAAAATCATTGGGAAATTGTGACAGTCCACTCAGTTCCTCAGCACTGGACTCCATAGAGTGAATGAGGGAATCAGAAGGTACGGTTGGTGTGGTAGCAAAAACAGACATTGAGTCAGCATTCGGCAAAAGGCGGGGGGGGGTCACCAAGAAACCTTTGGCTGGGAGAAATCAACATGCAACGAATGAGATGATACAGAGGTATGAATACCAAAAGAATCAGTCTCAGTAATCATAGAAAGCGGTTGCATACCTTGGTAAGAGGTGAAGGACTCAGTTCCTGTGGGGTCTGAGGATGCCATTGACAAATGGCGTCTCTGGTCCAGCCTGCTCATTCAGTATTGATGACCAGCCTCCAGCCTCGGGGTGGGGGCTAGTCTGACGATCCTGTGTGGCCCCCCGCCTCTGTGTAGTCCCAGAGACTTAGAGCTGGTAACAAATTGCTGTTGCTGCATGTCTGCTGATGGAGATGCAGACTTTGTTGTGCCTGCAGTAGGCACAGCTGGCGATGTCCATGCTTCAGTTGAATTGGGAGTTTGTGAATGATTTGTTGTCAGCTGGGATGCCCGAGTCGCTTGGGAGAAATCAGTGTAAGTTGCAGTAGGTCCAGAAAAATATTCAATGGTAAACAGTCTGCGCATTTAGGAGGTGTAGCCACATGTGGGCAACAGGTAAAGGAGCGTCTGGCGTAGCAATGACAGGAATGATTCCAGGTTGCAGTGACTCCTTTGATGCTGCTGCATTACTAACATTGACAGGTTTCAAACCTGCATCAGTCTGAGTGGGCCGCAAATGCTGCAAGTTTGATACCTGGTGCAGCGCTATAAGTTTTTCTTTTTCATGGAGGAATAAGGTTTACTCCTCTATAATCAATGTAAGTAGGAGCTATTCCTTCATTTGTAGCAGTATGAAGGTGATCCTCTACTGTTTGTAATTCACTGTTTGTTGGTAGTACAGAGTCTAATGATGATATGGTCACAGAATCAATCGTAGGTGCTGCCTCTTCAGAAACAAAGGAACTTGTACAAGACATTTCCAATCCATCGCTAGCCCCTAAATGAGAGGTAGTGGGGAAGGGGGCAAGCTTCTCTATACCTGGAGCTGCTGCTGCTCCAACGTCCTCCGGTTCTGCCATCCTGGCTAGATGGCCAATGGTGTCCCCTACTGCAAGAGTAGGGGAATTTTTATTGACAAAACAAAAGAACAATATATCAATACAGAAAAATCATGTATTGTGGAAGAAGTAAAATGAAAGCAGGAGAAAAAAAAATCAGAGAGAGAAAAGAGGAAAAAAAACCAAAAAAACAACTGTAACACAACAATATGTAGTTCAGCCAACATAAAATGACAGAAAACAAGAATTAGAATAAAGAACGAGTCAAAACAAAACAAAAAAAACCACAGTCAGCAACAAGCAGACTCAATAACTGTAATGAAAAACTGAAATCCATTTTTCTGGTATCCTGGCCAAATCTTCTCAAGTCACTAAAAAGACCAACAACAACTTAATCTGAATCAATTTCACTTGGTTTCCATCTATATTTGCTCCCCCCCCACCCCAGACAAAGCAGAAAATATGCAGAATTGCCTAGCTCTCCTTTCCCGGTCCACAAAAACTAAATAAATAAAATAAATACAATGCCTGCATGGCAGTTCTGAAATCCAGAGAAGACAGGATGAAAGAAAGATGGGATTCACATCTCTTAATAGTCACTCACTGTGATGTCACTCCCCATTTATGTAGTTTGCAGCTTACACAAAGCTCAGATCATGATACTTAACAGCAAAACAGTTTTTTTCACATGACAGTATGTACCCCCCAAACGGGCTTCATTTTTTAGAATATCTAAGTATTTTTGGATGTTAAAATATTGCTTTTCACTGGTTTCACTTCCTTACATGAATTTCATTTAAGATGTTCTCTTCTTAATGATAGCGAACATTTTTTTCTTCTTTCTTAGATATATTTTTATTAACAGTTTTTCAATGTCTGCAGATCCTTCAGAATACTATAAAGCAGTTAAACAAACACAATGTGTGAACACGAGTTGACAATAAATCACAAGACAAGGTTTTCAGAGATAGGTTTCAGACAAATAAACCTTCACTCCCATTTGGGGCGCGGAGGTGAAGGGTTGTTGAGTAGCTTCACTGTTCTGGCCAAAATGAGCTTTTTCAGTATTTGCTCCCAAGCTCTGGAACTCCCTTCCTATGTTGCCAAAATGCTTTAAGTACCACTAGGCTTTAAAAAAAGGATCTCCTTAAGTCCCTCCTGTCTATTGATATGTGCACATGTAAATGACCCTTTATCAACTGCTCTACCTGTTCTTACCTATCTATCACTTGTCAGTTTTGCACTTACTATGTTTGTACATATCACAGCATTGCTTGTTGTTTCATGCTCATCATATATTTTTTTAGCGTATTATGTTGTTACTGAATTTGTGTCATTGTAATTGTTGTCTCATTCATTGTCTGTAAATCTCCCGGGTCGTGCATGAAAATAGGTGAATTTTTGTATAGCGCACCCACCCAGACAACAAAAACTAACTAACTAATTAACTAAAACCTCATGCAGTTCTGCTTAATATCCTAATGACTCATTAGTGCAGTGGAGGTGGAACATGTAGGGCCTGGCATTCCAACCCAAATGAAACATACATAGGAGTTGATGGCAGATAAGGACCACAAGGCCCATCCAGTCTGCCCATTTCTTTTCTACCTTATGAATGTGCCATCGGCCTTTGCTCTGTCAATGGCCTATCTATTCATACTCATCTGTGTTGCTCCCTTATGCCTATCCCATGCCTGTTTGAAGCCCTGCACTGTATTTAGATCTACCACTTCCTGAGGTAGGCTGTTCCATGTATCCACCACCCCTTCTGTGAAAAAGAACTTCCTCACATTATCCCTTAATCGGCCTCCCTCTAATCTCATGCTGTGTCCTCTTGTCCTGCTATTTTTCTTATATTGAAACATGTTAGACTCTTTCACCTTGTTAATGCCCTTAAGGTGTTTGAATGTTTTGATCATATCACCTCTCTCTCTCTCTCTCCTTTGCTCTAGGGTATATATATTGACCTCCGTTAATTTGTCCTCGTATGTTTTCTGATGTAGTCCCTGCACCATTTTGATTGCCCTTCTCTGGACTGCCTCAATTTGGTTAATGTCCTTGTGAAGGTGTGGCCTCCTGTACTGTATGCAGTACTCCAGATGGGACCTAACCAGTGTCTTGTAAAGAGGGATTATTACCTCCCTCTTTCGACTTGTGATACCCCTACTAATACGCCCTACGCCCCAACATCCCCTAGCCTTACCTACTGCTTTAGTGGTCTGCTTGGATGATTTCAGGTCACTGGTGATGATGATGCCCAAGTCTCTTTCTTCCCTTGTGACTGCCAGCAACTCCCCTCCCAGCCCATAGGTGGCTTCAAGATTTCTCTTCCCTATGTGCATGATCTTGCACTTCTTTGCGTTAAACCCCAGTTGTCACTCTTCTGACCATTTTGCTAGTTTATCCAGATCTCTTCTCATTCTGCCCACCCCATCTGGATCATCTCCTCTGTTGCAGATCTTGGTGTCATCTGCAAACAGACAAACCTTACCCTCCAGTCCATCTGCAATGTCACTGATGAAGATATCGAAAAGGACTGGCCCCAGGACTGATCCCAGAGGTACCCCACTTGTGACTTGCATCTCTTCTGACTGTATACCATTTACCATCACTCTCTGTTTTCTGCCTGTCAACCAGTTTTCCACCCAGTTGACCAACGTCTGACCAACCCCGAGCCTACTCAACTTATTAATCAATCCTGTATGTGGAACAGTATCGAAAGCTTTGCTGAAGTCAAGGTAGGCGACATCAACTGCTCCACCTTGGTCCACCACTCTGGTTACCCAGTCAAAGAAATCTATGAGATTAGTTTGACAGGACCTTCCTTTTGTAAACCCATGCTGTCTTGGATCCTGTGCTCCTATGGATTCCAGGTGTTACACGATCCTTTCCTCAAGGAGTGCCTCCATAATCTTGCCCTACTGAGGTAAGACTGACTGGTCTGTAGTTCCTGCCTCCTCCCTGCTACCACTCTTGTGGAGCGGGATCACATGAGCCCTTCTCCAGTCTTCTGGGACCTCTCCTGTGCTCAGAGACTTACTAAACAGTTGTGATAATGGCTCTGCTAGTTCCACCCTTAGCTCCTTTAGTACCTTGGGATGTATGCCATCAGGTTCCATTGCCTTGTCCACCCTGAGCTTATCGAACTCTTGGTGGACCCTTTCTGTTGTGAAGGGACTAGTGCACACCTTCTTCCCCCTGTGTCCATGGTGCAGAGCTGTGGGTCCTGCCCTACCTTCTCTTCAGTAAATACTGAGCAGAAGTATCTATTTAGGATAGATGCTTTTACATGGTCTGCCTCCTCACATGCCCCCTTATCCTCTTTGATCTTAGCAATACCCCCTCTGGACTTTCTCCTTTCACTAATGTATCTATAGAAAGTCTTGTCACCTTCTTTTACTGTTTGTACTGGTGTTTCCTTGGTTTGTGCCTTTGCCTGCCTTATTGCCTTCCCTACTTCCTTTAGGGAAGTTTGGTATGCCTCCCTATCTTCATCCTGCTGCGTTTCCTTATATTTCCTGAAGGCCGGCCTTTTGGCTCTAACCTTTTCTGCTACTGTTTTTGAGAACCAAAGTGGTTTCCTTCTTCTTTTGCTCTTCCTTTTCTCTCTAACACAATGGGATGTTGCTTCAAAATAGTCAGTGTCAGTGGCTCAGTAGGTAGCATACTCGTCTCTGAGGCTGGGAGATCAGAGCGCTGTGGGTTCAGTTCCCACATCTGGCGCTTGGGTTAATATCCCAATACTGACACTGTAGTGCAGCATGAGAGGGGTGCTGCACTTCTGAGGTGCCGTCTTTCGAATAAGACATTAAACTGAGGTCCCATCTGCCTGGATTGGTGGTAGTTCGGGTGGATGTTAAAGATCCCATGGCACTTATCGAAAAGAGTAGGGGAATTTCCCCGGTGTCCTGGCCAAATTTCCCTCATTCACTAAAAATACCACCAACAGCTTAATCTGGTTCAAATTCAATTGCTTACCATCTGTATTCTCCACCCCCCCCCGCCGGTCACCCCTGAAAAAGGGACTTCTAGGCCCAGTGGGCTTACCAGGTCAACAAAATTCAACAAATAACAAACAAACAAACAAGTATTGCATCCTTAGTGCTTGCCCACTTTGCCTGTACCCCCTCACCTGTATTTCTTTTTGCCAGGGCTAGCTTAACTCTGTTGGCCATCTTATCAAAGTCAGCTCCTCTGAAGTCCCATATTTTTGCCTTAGAATGGGATGATTTAGTTCTAGTGGCCAAATTGAACCATACCATGTGATGGTCACTGGCCCCCCAGGTAACCTTCTACCTGGAGATCTGTGATCCTTTCCCTGTTAGTCAGTACTAGATCTATGATAGCCCTGTCTCTTGTGGGTTGTTGTACCAGTTGTTTGAGGCCCTCCCCTTGCAGGGAATCCATCATGTGTCTAGTGGACCAGCGAGGGCAGTACGGGGGGGGCACAACCCACCAGCCAATGAGCAGCAATGGGGTTGCTAAAGCTTTCTCAGGTGTTGAGGAGATGCCGGGAATCAACTTCTGGGTTGAAGGAAAGGGTTGATTACCCCCCTCGCCAGCACATATGGGGGTATGTTCTTATTCTCAATCACCAAGAGCAGGGGCCAAGACAATGGGGGGGGGCACAGCTGGCCTACAAATAGGTGACAATAGGCTTGCTCAGAACAAATGCTTTCTTGGGCAAGGAGGAGACATCGGGTTCCAAATTCTTGGCCAATGGAAAGGGATATCTACCCCGATGCCGGATACTAAGGAATGAAATTCTAATCCTTGCCCGTCTCATGAAGGAGCCAGCTTATGCATTGCAATGAGAACAGCTTAGACTGATTATTTAGCGGATGTGTGATTTTTTTCCATTTTATAAATCTGGTTAACCGTTAATCTCCAGGACTGAATGAAGGGTGAGGAGTGAGCCAAGCTCTTGTTATCATCTACTTAGCCGCTGTTAGTGTTTGCAGATCCTGGAATCCACAAGGAAATTGTAGCAGAAAATATAATGCTGCAGTGAGCTCAACTGGTCTACAATACAGTTCCGAGAGCTCCTCCTGCAGAGACAAAAATAAGGACCTCAATGCTGGGCATGACCACATGACGTGTGTGTGGTGGGCTCTAGTTTCTCCACAAAGGCTCCAACAGGCGGCACTCCTCATTGGTCTGAAAGTGTGACGTAATTACTGATGTATTGAAATATTGTATTAAATTTTTCCTGGAAAATTCCCACTATTGGTGGGAGCTGGTTACCCAAGAGGTTGTTTGACACGCCTTACCCCAGGCCTGTAGTGTTACTGGGGAGTTCAGTTATTCTTGCCATTTTACCAGTATGTCATGGGACGCCGCTCCTTGTTTCTGCCAGGTACATATATAGGTGGAATATAATATGTTTCAGGACCCCTGATTTAATGAGAGAAATCAGTGCACAAATAATTGCAGGGTATGAATCCAGGTTTTGAGCTCCCCAAGGTAGGCAGCTATAGTAGTGTCACAGTTGTAAATATCTGTAGAAGTCTGTCTGCCTTAAACCAAATTTTGTTCGTAATTCTGCAAAAGTCTTGAAAACAGCACCAGTTAATAGCTGCGGAAGGTACTGCTTGGAGTAGTGCTCTCATTACTGAAAGGCTGGATCCATTCAAACTGTCTGAAAGCCCTCCAGGAGTGGGATTGGGCATAGTTGGGAAAGGAAGGGGAGGAGATGTAGCGATTTCTGGATCACGGTCCAGATCTGAAACTGCTGTTGGAGCCAAGGATTTAAAGCATTAATAAACGCTGAGTTCAGTTCTGATTGGTAGAGTGTTGTTACAAATTCTTCACTGGGGAAGAGGGAGGTCTGTATTTTAACCCCAAAGAGTGTTGGAAGTACCTGTGTGTCTCAGAACAACACAACAAAGCTGCACTGCTCTGTAATAGAGCTTCAGTTGTAGGACAAAGAGGCCTCCTTTGCCCTTGAGGAGACTAAGCAGTTGCAAGTTGACCCAAGGATGCTGTCCAGACCATACAAAATTAGTAATCTCCCCTGCTCCATTTCCAGAACATGGATATTGTCTGGGGAACTGGGACATTTTAAAATAAATATAACGCTCTGGGTAAGGTGACTATATGTATCATTTCCACCCTTCTGGAGAGGCTCAATGGTAACGTGTTGCAGCTTGCAAGATCCTGTGGAAGCTGGGCAGAAACGGAGCATAGTGGTCCGTGAAGATGGAGTCCTGGGATTTAGAGAGATACATATCCAAATAGTTCAAATTTTATCATGGCCCACCAAAAAGGGAAATGCTGCTGGGTGTCCTGAGAGGGGCAGTAATGAAAAGCGAGGGACTCAATTTTAGTCATATTAAGCTTATACCTGGAAGTGGTACTAAAAGATTCCAAGATTTTGAATACCACAGGTAGAGCTCACTTGGGGTCATCTAAGTAGAGGAGGGGCATCAACCTCCACATATAACGCAATATGATGTTCCACTTTACCCAAATGAATGCCACCAATGGCGGTTGGTTCCCAAATGGCCTGAGCCAATGGTTCCATGTGAACTGTAAACAGCAGTGGTGATAATGGGCACCCTAAACAAAGGAAAATCTGCAGAATGGTGTCCTGAAACCTTAACACAGACGTGTGGGGAGTTTTATGTATTGCAATAACTGGATTAGGGCACCTGGGAAACCTACTCTTCATAAAACTGCATACAGAAAAGGCCGAGACATCTGGTCAAGCACCATTTCAGCATCAAGACTAAGAAGGAGGGAGAGGATGTTGTGGCGCTGCATTTCATGGATGTATAAGGTGTGTCTGATGTTATTTGTAGTATCCTGAGTGCGGACGAACCCTGTTTGGTCAAGCCCAATTAATGAGGGGAGCAGACAATCTAATCTGCGTGCCAGAATGGCCATAACATACTTATAATCAGCATTGAGAACCGAGATAGGGCAGTATGACCTACACAGAAGCGAGGTTTTACCCCGACTTTGGTATCACAGATGTTGTGGCGTAAGATAATGTGGTGGGTGGAGACCCACCAGACACAATCTCATTTAAAGAAACAGTGTTGGTGTCTCAACCCCAATAAACTCCTTATAGCTCCAATAAAATAATCCAAAATTCTTTCTTGTTTCTAGTTATTTCCAACTTCTATGTTTATTTCTTCTTTGCGCTCAAGTCTTTCATTTTATTATAACGTTTCAGGACTTATGTGTCCCTTCATCAGATAAATAGAGCTGCTTTAATGTGTTGATTTCCTAAACAAAACCAAAGCAAAATATATACCATGATTCCTGACTTCCATAGAAATAGAACTTCTTATTATATCTCACAAAATATTCATTTAGAAACAGGTGGGAACACACCTTCTTTCCTGTTCCCAAATTGCTAGATCGAGGTGGTCAGCACATATGTTTAACACCCATTGCAGTTTGTTAAACTGTTGAAATAGAAAAAAGAAATACTATTTAGGGGGACCACACACCATTCTCTTTGAGAATGTGTGGTTTCTTTCACAAGACTGGGCCACAAAGGGTTTAGTTTCACAAGGTGACGTAACCACGTCACGCACGTGACTACCCTCTGGCCTGGCCCCTAATACACCTTGAGAGAGAAAGTAGTAGCATGGTTTGGCGTCTCAAGTAATGGCACATAGAATCATGGTGCGTTCTGGATTGTAAACCTGACTAGGAGACTGAAAATAAACCGAGGGCCTGAATAAATACTACATGGCTCCTTTACTGCAGATAAGGTACAGTCCGTAAAAATACTTTGGTCCTTGGGCCATTTTGATAAAAAATATAAGACAGCCAGTAAGATTTGGAAGTTTTTGAATGAGACAACTTTATTTTATTTTTACACAGAGATTAAATGGAAAAAAAAAAGGTAATCGGGAGAAACCTCATGAAACGAGTTCAGTTCCTTGAGAAAAGAACAGGTTCATAGGTCAATACAAGCTCGGGGGACTAGTCCATAATGAACTTGCCATCCTTAGCCTGGATGGAAATCGTTTTTTCTGTCGCCCGTGAAAAGATCAAGCTTTTTTTTGAACGACTGGAAGGTACTACTGTATACCACTTCAAATGGCAGTGAATTCCAGATTGTCACTATTCTCTGAGTAAAGAACTGGTTCCTACTTGTTGTCCTATTAGTGATGGATTTTAATTTAAATTTATGAGATCTGGTATTATACATCTTACTCTGCCATTCTAAACATATTGATTCAGACAAGGTTTTATCTCTTGATGCTTTATAAATTAAACATAAATCCCCCCTTAAAGATCTATATTCCAGGGAGTATAATTTCAATTTTTTTAATCTATTATTATACGATAATGTTCTACAGTTATGCACATATCTCGTAAATCTCCGCTGTACCTTTTCAACTGATACCTTATCCTTTATCAAAGTTGGAGCACAAAATGAAGAGCAATAGTCGAGATTTGTTCTGACTACGCTACAAAAAATAGGAATTAAAACTTCTGGTTCCCTTGATTCAATATTTTTCAAAACGCAAGTAATTAATCTCTGACATTTTTGAGTGGTTTTATTGATATGTTCTGAAACTTTTAGTTTATTTGTAATATAGACTCCTAAATACTTTTCTGAGGTTACCTTGCTCAGTATGATGTTGTCCAAAGAATAGTTAATAAACCTATTGTTTTTACCAAAATGCATTACCTTACATTTTTAAATATTAAATATTAGTTTATGTTCCTTTGACCAATTGGATAAGTTATTCAAATTATCTTGTAGTATAGAGGCAGATGCATAATCATTCACTATGCACCCTAATTTGGCATCGTCAGCATATTTATTCAACCACACCCCATTTATAGTTTTCATGCTTGAAATGAGAATATTAAACAAAATTGGGCCCAGAACAGACCCCTGTGGTACTCCACTAGTAACCATGCTCCAGGTTGACGTAAAACTCCTAATATTTACTTGTTGCCTTCTGTTTGTTAACCATGCTGTAATCCAACCAACTATATTTACGTGCAAACCAATATTCATAAGACATTCTACTAAAATTTTATGGGAAACTGAATCAAATGATTTTTCATAGTCCAAAAAGACCACATCCACGGGAAGTCCTGAATCCAGGGCTGCACTAATAGGTTCAAAAAAGTTGATCAAGTTGTTTTGACATGATCTACCTGTAACAAAGCCATACTGTGTTATGTCCAGCAATCCTTTTCTAGCTATATAAGTGTTTATTTTATACATTATGAGTTTTTCCATAACCTTTCCTATACAGGATGTCAAACTAATGGGTCTATAATGCTCCACTTTTTGTTTTGCCCCCTTCCCATGAATGGGGATAACCAAGGCTTCTTTCCATTCGTCCATAACATCACCAGTTTTAACCGATTTATTGAACAACAGGGTCAGAGCGCCAACTACTTCATATGAAATTTCCTTTAAAAAAATAAAGGGGATGCTGTCTGTTCCTGCTGTAGGTGAAGATTTAAATGAGTTTATGGCCGAAAAAACTTCAGGAACTGTCATTTCTCCTAAACATTCTGCAGAATTATAATCTCTACCAATTACTGTGTCCTTAGTTTTGTATATACTAGTGAAGTATTTATTAAATTTGTTTGCCATACTCTGTTCATCAGATATTAAATTATCATCAATCTATAAAGGACCTACTTTGGATGAATTATTTCTCATAGAGCCGATATAACTGAAAAACAGTTTTTTATTATCTTTATTTATTGTTGCTAATTTATACTCCGTATCTTTTTTTGCCTTTCTGATTGTTAGTTTTGTTTTATTTGCCTTTTGTTTGAACTTTTTCAAGTTAATTTCTGTTTTCTGCTTGTATTTGTTAAAGGCTCTTTTTTTTAACCTCACAAGTTTTTTGATTTTAAGTGAAAACCAAGGAGGGAGCCTTTTATGATTTTGATATTTCCTACGTACTGATACCCATTTATCAATACAGTACATCAGTTTTTCTTTAATTTTATACCATATTTGCTTAGCATGTAGTTCATTCAGCTCATGTTGCCAATTCCATTCATTTAGATATGCCTTTATTTCACTATAATTAGCCTTTGAGTAGTTTCTCATTTTAGTTATACCTTTAATGGCCACCTCATAATAGTTTATTTTCCATAGTACCATGCAATGATCACTATTGGCCAAAGGTGCCAAAATTATGGGAATTTCTGCCTAGTCATAGATGTTAGTAAATATCAAGTCAAGAAAACTTTCCTTCCTTGTAGGTCCATCAACTAGTTGTTCCAAACCCATGGATATAACTGTTTCTAGGAATTTAGATTCTTGGTAACTTGAGCTAGATAATGTATCCCAGTTGATACCTGGATAATTAAAGTCCCCCATTAATATAATGTTATCCAGGTGGTTTATTTCATGTAAATAGTCCAAAAATTAATTATTACTTTCAATATCTAAAGATGGTGGATGATAACAGAGTCCCAGAGTTATAGATTTCTGGTCAAGTGTTAAATTAACCCAAACACATTCAATACTTTTTGGGGTCGGTATATCAGTGTACAATTCATGACAGGTTATTCCTTCTTTGACACACAATGCACCCCTCCCCCTCTGGTATGATCACGATTCATAGTAAACAATATGTATCCCTGAATATTTTGCCCCCACTGTTCTTTAGTGAACCAAGTCTCTGTCACCCCACAGATGTCTATGTTCCTGGTTGTTAATGCTAGACTAAGCTCATCCATTTTATTAACTAGACTTCTAGCATTTAGTAATAAAATATTAAGTTTTGAATGCTGTACTATTTTATTTTGCTCCAAACAGTTTACTGGAGGAGTTATTTTCATTTTTTTAGTACCAGTTTGAGGGTGTACTAATGAGTTAGCATCAGTGTCGTTATTCCTGTCCTTCCTACCCCCCTTATAAGTTTAAATAGGAAGCAATTTCTTCATTTATTGCTTTCCCTAATAGCTCAGAGCCTCTTTTATTCAAATGAAGGCCATCACTCAGGTAAAATTGCCAGTTATTGTCAAACTGTTCCCAGTGTGTCAAGCACTTTAGATTCTGTTTTAAACACCATCCCCTTAGCCAGTTGTTTACTTGTTTAATCTTAGCTTCCATATGAATATCGGCCATAGGTGCAGGTAGTATTTCTGAGAATACAATGTGTGCCCCTTTATCAATTAATATGTTTGTTAACCCCACAAAGGCTTCCTTAATCTGTTGTATATTTTGATTTTTAATATTATTTAAGAGGTGAATATGTTTAACAGAAACCATATATTATAACATTACTTTAGTACCGAATTCTTTTGCAATTGAAAAGAGGAGCATTCACACAACTCATTTTATCCCATTTCAGAGCCTCCTGTTAACAGCTCCATAACAGAAACGAAGCAGAACACAGAACGCAGTTAAGACAGAATATTTAACACACTTACAACCACAAATAAGGTGTGTTCCCACCTGTTTCTAAATGAATATTTTGTGAGTTATAATAAGAAGTTCTATTTCTATGGAAGTCAGAAATCATGGTATATATTTTGCTTTGGTTTTATTTAGGAAATCAACACATTAAAGCAGCTCTATTTATCTGATGAAGGGACACATAAGTCCTGAAACGTTACAATAAAAAGAAAGACTCGAGCGCAAAGAAGAAATAAACATAGAAGTTGGAAATAATTAGAAACAATACAGAATTTTGGATTATTTTATTGGAGTTATAAGGAGTTTATTGGGGTTGAGACACCAACACTGTTTCTCTGAGATTAATCCAAGGTGGTGACTACCCTACCCCCCACCCCACACCCCCAATTTCTGACTTTAACTTGGAAAACAAAACACAATAAAAGAACCAAGGAAGTGGCACTTAATATTCAAACAAGCTCATCTAAAGCCTGGAGAAAGGGGAGAAGAACTTGCTCTCGCATGGCTTTCTAAAATTCACCCACTGTACCCGTCAGGGGCAGGGGCTTTGATTGTCTTTGAATGCTGTATTACATTCTGTGCCTCCTCAGCCAAGATGGGGGCCATCAGGGAGACTGCTTGTGCTTCAATTAACTTGGGAAGGTGCAGCAGGTTGAAGAAAGTGGCAATTGCCTCAAGGGGAGTTAGGCTCTCTGGAGTGTAAAGAGATTGGTAGTACGAAACAAAAGACTTGAGTGATATAGTAGAGCTTTGTAAGGTGGGTGCCAGTGGGATAGTTGCTGCCCTATGCTGTTTATGGAGTTGATATGCCAGCAGCCTTGAGACTTGTAGCCCAATATCATGATACCATTGCTGCAAAAAGGTCAAATCAATTTCCGTTTGGTGCAAGCAGCGAGCAACGAAGTCACCTTTAATTTGTTTCAGCTGCAGGGTAACCAAAGTGCCCCCTGCTGGTGGGCCATCTACAGAAAATGGACAGTGTTCTCCCACTGGTGCTGGCATTCCCATCGCAATTTACTTTGTACAGAGCTACACTGTGTGATATGGCCTGGCAGAACAGTTTTCAAGGTGTCCCATCGTACAGAGTGCAATGTTTCTGCAGTGGCATTATCTAGGAAAATCTCTTCCGGCTTCTCCTGAAGGAAGTCCCAAAAGGTCTTCCCCCGAGGTAGTAGGGATTGAGCTGCCAGTGGGTATTGTAATGTTCCAGATCAAAGTGCCAGTGACTGATGACAGTGGGATGATCTGAGATGTCTCCCAGTCTGCAATCAATCGGGGATGTCAGACCTTCCACTCTGGTATAGTAGTGGTGAGTTCTAGAGTACATGCTATGCACTGGGGAGTCATGCATGTATTTAAATATGCTGGGATGTGTGAACCGCCAAGCATCTGTCCAACCCACCTCCCTCACAAACTGTTTAAAACATTTATTGGAAGCCTGCATTTGTGGCAGCAGTCGGTTGGAAGAGTCCCAACTGGGAACCGGAGTAATTTTGAAATCCCCGGCCAATAGGAGAAGTCCCTTAGTCAGGGTGAGAACCCGGTTCAGAAGTCTCTTGAAAGCTGGAGTGTTAGTTCCTGGGGGAAGATATATGTAAGCCCCCCTTAAAGGAGTGGCTTATTGCTCCCATTAGGACCCCCCCCCCGAGCTAGGGAATTCATTACTGCTCTGGGATTAATACCTGCTGGATGCCTCAAGGTGGCAGCAGAGGGCAGGTTTGGGGAGGTATATAAGGCTGGAGGCAGGAAGTTTCGGGGCCTTTTCCAACCCAGGCAGTAGGCCTGGGGCTGGAGGGGGGTGGCCAAAGGAGCATGGATGGCAGGCAAGAAGGGAGCTCAGCGGTCTGGGTGGCCAGTGGGGGAGGGACCCCCAAAGTGCAGATAGGGATGGCTTTGGCAGTGATGTAGCACCGAGGAGAAGGGGAGGAAGCTTCATAGGGAGGATGGTCAGCCAGTATGCCTGCGTCATTCGGACAGGGACGGTGTAGGTGGTGGTGTAATACCAGGGTAGGCAGGAGCCCAGAGAGATCCCACTAGTACTGGTTACTCAGGCCACCAGGGCTGTGGGGGCAGTGGCAGGGTCCCCACAGAGAGAAAGCCAGTGGCAGTGGCTCTTCTCCGTATCCAGCATGGCAGGATGGACTTAGCTTAGATGAAGCCAGGGGGCCTTTCACCTAGCTTGTAAGGCCTGCGTGGAAGGGAAGGTCCTGCGGTGCCGGTATTAAAGGGCTGGGAGGGTTGCAGGTCTTAGGACAGGCCTTGGAGGATGCCTCTGGTTGGGTTTTAATGCAAGCCTAGGGTGTGTGGACAGCGACGTGGAGCAAGGATCTGTGTACCCCTCCTTCTAAAATTTACCATCTGGGAGCACTGAGAGAAGTGTGCTTCTTGGAGGGCCTGGGTGGTGGCAGGGCCTGGATCCCTCCCGTGGGAGGGTAGTCTGGGTGAGGTAGCTCGAGTGCTGGAGCAGGGCTGGGTTTTTGGGCCACTGCACGGAAAGAGAGAGGGCTGAGCGGCGGATGTGGGATTGGTGCTGTGAGTTTGGTAGCACCAGGCAGGTTCAGGTTCAACGTGAAGCCAGGGAGGTTGGATTACAGAGCTTGGCTCGGAGGAAAAAATCCTGGCTTCCTTTGTAGATTTGGGCCAAGATCCAGGGGCCAGGTGGGAGAAACAACCCACTTTCCTGCACCGGAGATGTGCAGCCAACCAGTGCCAGATCAGTTTAAGAAGGTCGTGTGGGTAACCCAGACAAGAAGAAAAAGAGAGAGAGAGAGAGAGTTTGGCTTACCAGCACCATGGAGTCAGAAGTCTGTGGGCTTCTTCTAGTTCGGTGGGTCCTTGGGTAAATCATCCAAGCAATTAAGAGAGATAAAATCCTGCTTGTACTGCCTGTAATCCATTTGTGCTGCTCAGAATGTCCAGCTAGGGTAAATTGTACAAAGTTCAGATCGCCCCATGGAGCTGCTTTATTTATTTAGTGGAAGATGGGACCCCTGCATTCCTGGAATCATTTGGGGTGCAGGAGCTTAAATAAAGACGCTGCTTTGGGAAGAAATTGGTAGTGATGTTCTCCTTATTTGAGTTAGACAGGGGGGGACAAATGAAATAGAACCCCCCCTCCATGTGCCTAATTTATTTCACAAGTTTTAAATCCAGAGGGGTTCCATCAAGCTGTATCCAGACCGAGGGACTCTGGGGCTCAGAGGAGACAGGAGGTTGCAGCATGGAGATCCAGTGGATAGCATTTGGGGAGACTGATTTGCTGTGGTGAGATCGAGAGTGCACTTGAAAGTGAAGCCGCTCAAAGGTAGGACAGCTCTTTTCCTATCTTGTTTAAGGGTGCACTGGCTCGGGTTAATGCTTTAGCTGTGTCCCCCCCATGCTCCCTGGACCATCTGCAAAGTGAAAATATGCCCCAGATGGGAGGATGGAGGGGGGTTACATACAGACTGGCCAGGGCAATCTCAACCCCATGCAGGAGGTCCTGTACGATAATCAGCCTTCCCTAGGGAATTTCCCATGAATGGCTTGCCTGAAAGGGGGTTTGCTGGGGAATGGGACTGCAGCTCCTTTTTTCTGCCCCCCCCCATGACATGAAGATGAATAAACAGTGGAGTATCTAAATTTAACAAGCTTATCATGTTCCATGGTGAATAGGTGGGTCTCCTGTATGTACACAAGGTCTGACTTTGTTTTTTAATGTAAGACATCACTCTTGCCCTTTTAACCAGTGCTGAGAGCTCATTTACATTAGATAGCATAACTGTGTACCTGTGCTAGTCATTGGTGACTAAGTAGGAAACGTGTGTACTCTCCCAGCCTAACCCTGGGTCCCACTCTGCCGCACTACACATATAAGGCTTGATTTTCCAAGGCTGATGCAGGTCTTGCATCAAGCCCTACATCAAAGCCATTGTTCGGTGCTGCTGTGCCAAACCCCTTTACTGCACCCAATTTTCTATTGTTGGGTGCAGTTGCGACAGTTTCCTCGGTGTACGGCAGCTTGCGCCCAAGATTTGGAGCTAGCCCCATAAAAAGGGTCCCCCAAATGGCACAAGTTAGACCAGGGAGAAGCTGGTCTAACTGATGGCATTTGAGGCTAAGGATTAAAAATCTCAATCGCTGGCTGGGAGAATGCCACAAGCCCCGTGCATCACACGATCGGTGCACCATGGGCTTGCAGCATTCATGGGGCTTTGAAGATTGAGCCCCTGGTCTCTTGTTGGAAAATGCAGACATTTCTCAACATAACCAAGACACGTAATACTGATCAACAGGTAGAACAGGTGTGGGCCACAACATTGGTCCCAGACTGGAATAGGGAAACTTCACACTGCCAGTACCGTGCTGTGCTAACTGGGCAACTTCTGACAATCTTGAAGAACAATAGGCTTCCATATACCCAGGTCCTGAAATGGTCCTGGGGTGGAAGGGAAAAACCCCACCAGGAAGACATGCCTCTGACAAGGGGCCTCCAGACATTACTACTGTCTAGAAAAAGGAAGCAGGAAGGGATGTCAAGCCTCCGTTCACTCACAGGTAGGGCAAGAAAAAAAGAGGGAGAAAGCATTCTGTGCAAGGAGATTTTGTTGACTAATACAGAGGTAGTAATGGCCCAACTAGACTACAGGGGAGGAAGTAATATGAAGAGTGTACTATTCGTGTGGAGAGTGTGTGTGTGTGTGTGTGTGTGTGTGTGTGTGTGTGAGAGGGATGGGGTAGAGGAGCAAACCCCCACCAAGAAAGGCGTGAGTACATGCAGGGTATTACACCCTGTGGGGGCAGTGGGGGGTTACAGTAACACAGGGGACACTATGTTGGAAGGGCAATCTCCAGACTGGTGATAATGTCTGTGTGTGTGGTGGGGAGGTGTTCTATTGATATGAACAGACAGAAATGCATGTCACAGGCAGGACGACCCCCCCCAACATTCCATCCGAGACCAACGTCATGATGTGCAAAATAGTCTTTATCCCCACCTTCAACAAGAGGACAATGTTCAGTCTTCATACTAATTCGGAAACAACAGTGTTCAGCTGGTCTGTTTGTTGAACTGCAGTATACTGGGTAATACTACAGAGGGGTTACAGCCGGCAGCAGCAGCCTGATCCAGGGACCTCGAGTTCCAAGTAACTGTTAGCAAACTTGAACACGCAAACTGGTAACTGGAGAACCCAAATGGTTGTTGCAAGGGGGAGTCAACTAAGGCAATACCATTCTGTTAATCATTAGGTTACAGTCTAGAGCAGTTAGTTTGGGAAGAGCATGAGGATCCATCCTGGTAGGCCTGGACCTCTTTCAAGTCCCACTGCACACCCTCAGCCACTCCTCCCCCTGTGCCCCACCCCCCATGTCCAGATGCACCTGGTCCCAACACACCCAACCACCACCCCATCACCCCAACACCCCACCCCACCCCATGGGCCATCCTGCTAAAATTCTTATTCTGTACTGGTAAATGCTGCCTGAATCCTTGCCACCAACAGTACTTACATCCCCTATTGCAGAAGCGGATCCAGCATCGTTGTGAATAAAGTAATTGTACCTTCATGGCTCCTGGAGGACCTGGGAGTTGGACTTGTTGGAGAGGAGGGTCCAGCAGATCTGGTGTCCAACAGATGTGCAGCTGCAGCCAGCAAGGTATCCCCACACCTTGGCCAGAGTACAGGCCCTGACCCCTCCCACCCACCTGGAGCAACTGTGGAGCTAGGACCCGTCCGTGGGATGCTGTGAGACTGGTGCGCTGGGCCAGGCAGAGGCCTGTGCCCCATGTGTATTTGACAGCAGCCCACGTGTACTTGGCAGCAACAGGAGAAGGGAGAAAGGAGAAGGGTGTAAATACCTGTCATGGGACCCCAACGGTCACTGGGGAGAGAAAAAAGCGCAAGCAGAAAAAAGTGAGCTGAGGGCCCCATGAGAGTTCAAATCCTACCTTAGCAGCGTGTAAAAGACCAGGGAGATGCTCAGTTTGGCCTGCTGCTGCTCCTTGGCAGATGAGTGCTGCTAGATTCTTCAAATCTGTGGCAGTCTTCTGGATGGTGGCAGCATCATGCTGACGACATTGCTCTTGTTATGCAGCAGGGGACCACAGCTTTTGTGCCAATTTGCTGGCAAGGATCTGCATGACTGGTGGATGTCACGGAAGGGGTACCTCTATCTCCCTATGTTTCAGGCCCAGTGTGACTGCTTCTGGCATTTCAAAGGTTTGTACTCTAGTCAGGAAGCAAACTGCCACCTTAGTAGGGTAGGGCATCCTGAATTTGAAACTTTTGTTGCCTGAGAATCCTCATTAATGGAACGCAGGCCCGATGACAGGCCACCAAGGGGTGGTAGTCATTCTCGAAATAGAACCTCTTACACTGGTACATAACTGTTGGTTTCTGCCAGGCCATATGGAGAACAGTTTCCTTTTCTTACCATCGGAGGAACTTAAGTATGGCAGAGTGTGGTCCTGCCACTGAGTTAGTCAGCTGAGGTCCCAAAGTCAGTGTGTATGCTCAATTTCCAGTGAGCATCCATCAGGGAAAGTAAGTTCAGTTCGAAACAGGGTCTTTAGGAAGGAGATCAACTCCGATCTCTCGGCCCCCTGATGGAAGGCCCAAAATCCGCAAGTTATTTCTCTTGTTGCAGGACTCGGCATCCTCCATTGTATCTTGGAGCTGTCGTATGGCTGGATGGACTTGCACCAAAGCCCATTCTGTCACGTCTACTCAGGAGTCAATGCTGGTGGTCTGCTCCTCCATGCTGTCCAGCCTGTTATCTGATTTAATGATGTCACTGCGCAACGCCGTGGTGGTTAAATCTTATTTCTTTTCTGAATTCACAAAATTCAGTGAGAAGCAGAGTCATCTGCTTCTGGACAGCTGTGACCCCCACCCGCGCTGCGTCAGCCTGTGGACAACCATGGCAGGAAGAGTCCTATGACTCCTCGCTATCAGTTCCACCTCAGCAAAGATCACCCCCATCTTCCCCATCTATTGAGTCTATCAGGGAAGGAGGTCTGCTAGTCCCCTGCGTGACATTATAGGCACTCCCTAACTGAACTGCAGAGGTTTTTTTTTTCTTTTTTTTTTGATTGAGTGATATTCAGGAGTTTGCAGCCCAGGGCGAAACAGAGACAATCTTTCAGGCAGCTATCCAGCGCATGATGTCTAGGAAGTTCCCCCCCCAAAATTATGTTTTCTTTTGTCTGCCAAACCAGGAAACTTCCAATCCATATCTCCAGGTTGGGATCATTATGCTGTCAACTTAATTTTTCATTAGGTGAAACCTCCTTTTAGCAGCCTGAGCCCACTGTCTCATACAAGAAGAGGGTGTTGTCCCTCACTAATGGGGTTCATACTGTACCACTCAACTACCTTTCATTAGGTAAAACTTCTCCCTTTAGTGCCCTGAGCCCACTGTGCCATACAAAGAGATGACGCTGTCCCTCACTTTGCAGTGTGGTTCATACTGTACCACTCAACAATCTTTCATTAGGTTAAACTTCTCCCTTTAGCACCCAGAGTCCAGTCTGTCATATAAGGAGAGGGCACTGTCCATCACTGTGTAGTGGGGTTCATACTGTACCACTCAACTTTCATTGGGTTGAACTTCTCCCTTTAGGGCTCAGAGTCCAGTCTGTCATACAAGGAGAGGGTGTTATTTCTCACTGTGTAGTGGAGTGTATACTATACCACTCTGCAATCTTTCATTAGGTGAAACTTTGGTATCCCATGAAGATGGCGATTACAAAAAACGTAAGGACAAAATGGTTGAAGGAAAACAGCGTGGCCACAAAGGGCGACCAACACAGCAATCATCGAAATAGTGACCTATAGATTTTCCCCCTCCCCGAGTTGTGTCCCCCCCCCCGAGTTTGTTATATTTAGTAAGTAGAGTGTGAAGTGCGGGGCAGAGCCCCCAGAAAATCACTGTGCCACTGTTGTCGCCATTTCGGCGACTGCTGTGTTTTCACAGTCACTATGTGGCCATGGTGTTTTCTAATTGTTTTCTAATTGCCCGTTTTGTCCTCGCGGTTATCACATAGAACCTGAAACGTCTCCCTATAGCACCTAGAGTTCAGTCTGTCATACAAGGAGAGGGTGTTGTCTCTCACTGTGTGGTGGGGTTCATATTGCACCACTCAGCAATCTTTCATTTGGTAAAACTTTTCCCTTTTGCACCAGAGTCCATTCTGTCATTCAAGGAGAGAGTGTTGTCCCTCCTTGTTTAGTGGGGTTCATACTGTAACGTTCAACTATCTTACATTAAGTGAAACTTCTCCCTTTAGCACCCAGACTCCAGTTTGTCATACAAGGAGAGGGTGTTGTCCCTCACTGTGCAGTGGGGTTCATATTGTACCACTACAATTTTTCATTAGGTGAAAATTTTCCCTTTAGCACTGAGTTCACTCTGTCATATAAGGAGAGGGTGATGTACCTCACTGTGTAGTGGGGTTCATACCGTACCACTCAACAATTTCTCATTAGATGAAACTTCTCCCTCTACCACCCAGAGTCCAGTCTGTCATTCAAGGAGAGGGTGTTGTCCCTCACTGTGTAGAGGGGTTCGTAATGTACCACTGAACAATCTTTCAGTAGGTGAAACTTTTCCCTTTGGCACCAGAGTCCATTCTGTCATACAAGGAGAGGGTGTTGTCCCTCCTTGTGTACCAAACCACCTGTGTACTGTACCACTCAACAATTATTCATTAGGTGAAACTTCTCCCTTAGCACTGAGTCCACTCTGTCATACAAAGAGAGGGTGTTGTCCCTTACTGTGTAGTTGGGTTCATACTGTACAGTTAATTTTTCATTAGATAAAACTTCTCCCTCTAGCACCCAGAGTCCACTCTGTCATACAAGGAGAGGGTGCTGTCCTTCACTGTGTAGTTGGGTCCATACTGTACCACTCAACAATCTTTCATTAGGCAAAAAGTCTCCCTTTAGACCTCTAAGCCCACTCTGTCACTTAAGGAGATGGCGTTTTATCTCACTGTGTAATGGGTTTTTATTGTACCACCACTCAACAATTTTTAATTAGGTGAAAAGTCTCCCTTTAGACCCCTAAGCCCACTCTGTCATTTAAGGGGATGGTGCTGTTTTCACTATGTAGTGGGGTTCGTGCTGTACCACCCAACAATCTTTCAATAGATGAAACCTTTCCCTTTAGCACCCAGAGTCCATTCTATCATACAAGCAGAGGGTGTTGTCCCTCACTGTGTAGTGGGGTTCATACTGTACCATACAACAATCTTTCATTAGGTAAAACTTCTCCCTTTAGCACCCAGAGTCCATTCGGTCATACAAGAAGAAGGTGTTGTCTCACACTGTGTAGTGGGGTTCATACTGTACTAGTCAACAATCTTTCATTAGGTGACACTTTCACTTTAGCACTTAGAGTCCATTCTGTCATACTAGGAGCAGGTGTTGTCCCTCCCTGTGTAGTGGGGTTCATACTGTACCACTCAACAATTTTTCATTAGGTGAAACTTCTCGCTTTAACACCGGTTACACTCTGTCATACAAGGAGAAGGTATTGTCCCTCACTGTGTAGTTGGGTCCATGCTGTACCACTCAACAGTCTTTAATTAGGTGAAACATCTCCCTTTAGACCCCTAAGCCCAATCTGTCATTTATGTAGATGGTGCTGTCCTCACTGTGTAGTGGGGTTCATGCTGTACCACTCAACAATCTTTCATTAGGTGAAACTTTTCCCTTTAGCACCCAGAGTCCATTCTATCATACAAGGAGAGGGTGTTGTCCCTCACTGTGTAGTGGGGTTTATACTGTACCACTCAACAATCTTTCATTAGGTAAAACTTTTCCCTTTTGTAGCTAGAGTCCATTCTGTCATACAAGGAGAGGGCATTGTCCCTTACTGTGTAGTGGGGTTCATACTATACCATTCAACAATCTTTCATTAGGTGAAACTTCTCCCTTTAGCACCCAGAGTCCATTCTGTCATACAAGAAGAAGGTGTTGTCCCTCACTGTGTAGTGAGGTTCATACTGTACTAGTCAACAATTTTTCATTATGTGACACTTTCCCTTTAGCACTTAGAGTCCATTCTGTCATACTAGGAGCAGGTGTTGTCCCTCCCTGTGTAGTGGGATTCATACTGTACCACTCAACAATTTTTCATTAGGTGAAACTTCTCGCTTTAACACCAATTACACTCTGTCATACAAGGAGAGGGTATTGTCCCTCACTGTGTAGTTGGGTCCATGCTGTACCACTCAACAATCTTTAATTAGGTGAAACGTCTCCCTTTAGACCCCTAAGAGCACTCTGTCACTTAAGGAGATTGTGTTTTCTCTCATGTGTAGTGGGGTTTTTATTGTATCACTCAACAATCTTTAATTAGGTGAAAAGTCTCCCTTTAGACCCCTAAGCCCAATCTGTAATTTATGTAGATAGTGTTGTCCTCACTGTGTAGTGGGGTTCGTGCTATACCACTCAACAATCTTTCATTAGGTTAAACTTTTCCCTTTAGCACCCAGAGTCCATTCTATCATACAAGGAAAGGGTGTTGTCCCTCACTGTGTAGTGGGGTTTATACTGTACCACTCAACAATCTTTCATTAGGTGAAACGTTCCCTTTAGCACCCAGAGTCCATTCTCTCATACTAGGAGAGGGTGTTGTCCCCCATTGTGTAGTGGGGTTCAGACTGTACCACTCAAAATTTCTTCGCTGAGTAAAACATCCCCCTTTAGCCCCCTGAGTCCACACAATCCGACAAGGAGTGGGTGCTGTCCTTCAGTGTATTGTGGGGTTCATACTATACGAGTCAACAGTTCTTCACTATATAAAACTTCCCCCCTTAGCACCTAGAGTCCACTCTGTCCCACATGAACATAGTGTTGTCCCACACTGAGTAGTGGGGTTCATACTTTAGCACTCAACAGTCCTCCACCAGGTAAACAGAAACATAGGAATTGTCAGAAGATAAGGACCACTATGCCCATCTAGTCTGCCTGTAAACCCTATACTTGGTTTCGGCCTATGACCCTATCTGGTCAGTGGCTTCCACTCCCTCTGCCCTACCTCCAAGGTTCCCTTATGCCTGTCCCAGGCATGCTTAAATCCCTCCACAGTGCTTGCTCCCACCACCTCCTGTGGCAGACTATTCCACGTGTCCACCACCCTCTCTGTGAAGAAAAATTTTCTCACATTTCCTCATAGCCTGCCACCTTCCAATTTCATACCATGCCCCTCCTTCTTATACTTCTCCTATATTGGAAGATGTCTCCCCCCTGCACCTTATTAATGCCCTTAAGGTACTTGAATGTTTCTATTATGTCCCCCCACTCCCTCCTCTCCTCCAGCGAGTACATATTGAGGTCCTTTAATCTCTCCTCATAGATTTTGGGGTGTAAGCCTTGTATCATCTTAGTCACCCTTCTCTGGACCACCTCCATCCTGTCAATCTCCTTATGAAGGTGTGGCTTCCAGAACTGCACACAGTACTGTAGGTGAGGCCTGACTAGTGTTTTATACAAAGGCATCACTACCTATTGCCTTCTGCTAGTGATAACTCTGCCTATGCACCCCAGCATGCCACTGGTCCTTCCTGCAGGCTTGGTACCCTGCTTAGACATCTTCAGGTCATCTGATATAATAATTCCTAGGTCTCTTTCTTCCTTGGTGATTGTCAGCAACTCCCCCCTCCACATCCTATAGCTCGCCACAGGATTCCTATGTCCCAGATACATAATTTTGCAATTCCTCGAATTAAACCTTAGTTGCCACACTTCAGACCATTTTTCAAGCTTTCCTAGGTCTCTTCTCATTGTCTTCACCCTGTCTGAAGTATCCACCCTGTTGCAGATCTTGGTGTCATCTGCAAACAGGTAGACCTTTCCCTCCAGCCCTTCTGCAATGTCACTAATGAATACATTGAACAGGACTGGTCCAAGGATTGATCCCTGGGGTACCCCACTGGTCACCCCCTCTCCCCATATTGTATCTCATTTATGACCACCCTTTGCCTCCAGTCCATTAGCGAGTTCCTAACTCAGTTTATCACCTTATGCCCCATGCCCAGACTAGCCATCTTGTTTACCAGTCTCTTAAGTGGGACAGTGCCGAAGGCATTGCTGAAATCCAGGTAAGCGACGTCCACCGCTTCCCCAATTTACTTCCTCCGTCACCCAGTCAAAGAAATCTATCAGATTAGTCTGACACGACCTACCTGCTGTAAATCCATGTTGCCTCGGATCCTGGGCTTCCCTATTTTAGCACCCAGAGTCCACTGTGTCCAGGAAGGAGTGGGTGCTGTCCCACACTGTACAGTGGAGTTCATACTATACCACTCAACAGTCTTTTACTAGGTAAAATGTCCCCCAGTAGAGAAAAATGCAATGGATAACATTTATAGTTCATGTTATACCTACCCCATGGCTTTGCTGCACCCGCGACATACACCCACACTCTTTAATCACTACATTAGAAATTTGAGAGAAGGCTGCAGAGTACAGAAGTCAGACTCCAGCTGTGTCCACCTTACCTGTATGAGGTGAAGTTGTCATATGACCCCACAGTGTAGTGTCTGAAAAGACGCTTCGTTCTGTCTTCTCTTGTCTCTGGAAAACAAAGAAAATGAATGACTGTTGGGTTTCTGTCATAACTATGTAAACAGCCCACCCACTGCCAAGTCTAGATTAGATTAGGTCAGGAGTACAAATGTTCAGACCCAAGACACGTTCCAATTTTAGTTGTCAATAACTAAGGGACACCAAAGGTCTCTCCCCTTGCTATATTTTCCCGTATCACTTCTGGAACCGCATTCAGCTTTCAGTCATCGTTTTCTGAGAAGCTCCAGAGAAGAGTAATAATTGTCTATCTTCTGGAGACTAAACAGTATTGCAAGTCTAATTAATTATCTGTGAGGCTAGCATGCTTTCTGATTGGCTGCTTTACCGGGTGCTAATCTCTCAGAAATGCCAGGTACAACTCACAGTGGTGTGGATCACTTGTATAAAGCGCGTCTTTTTTTAAACTGCCAGGATTTTCTAATTCAGAATGTGATTAGAATTATCATTTATTTACTTATTTAGACTTTGTGTAAACTTAACTCTCTCACAACAGGGCATTTCTTTTTTTTTTTTCTTTAAAGATTTTCCTTGCCCAGCCAACCCCTTGTCATCCCTCATCAGGTAATGGCGACCACCCCACCTGATTCTCCACTAGCCTGACTGTTTCTGCGGCAATGTTTGTGGGGAACGCAGCAAGCTTTCTCGCCCTCCACAGAGGTCACTGCAGGATGCAGCCCCTTCCACTTCCTAGCCTTGGGTGCCCTGCCATTGGCAGCACTATCTCCCAGTTCCTGCTGCTCACAAGCCCCGAGTCCATTCCCAAACCCGGTCCCCAGCACGGCAGTGCAACATCAGTGGGCAGTCAACCAAAGGACATTTCCAAAGATTAACAGCCACACAGTAGTTAACAGTTCTTGGTGCCATCAACACTCCCAGCCGGATATTAATGCCCAGGAAATGCCTGGCTGTTTGGATGTCATTTTTTAATGATATGATCTGTGGGGTGGGGGGATTTTACCTTTTGAGAGTTCCACCACCATTTTTTTTTTATTTTATGTTTTATTGAATTTTTAAGACAAAATGCAAGCATTGTGAGTAATGAATACCCACTATATATATATGTATATATATATACACACATATACATATATGTCAGATCATAAGTCCATATCATGGAGAGGATCAACAGACTAATTATATTAAAGTGACTAATATATAAAAGATAATTATGCAGGGCAAACCCAGCCAAATAATATGTTATTTATTTATTTAGCTTTTGTTGACCAGGTAAGTACACTAGACAAGACAATTGCCTATTTTCAGGTACGACCCGGGAGAGTACAGGAATTACAGATTTAAGTACAGAGGACAACATGATACAGATTGAGACAGGTTACAGGTCAGGTAAGGCATATCTTATACAGTATATACACAGTAGAACAACACACATAGAAACTAAGAGCAGTACACTAAGTACAAATTGAGGTGCAGCAGAAACAACACTATATATAACTCAAGGGCCCAGGAAGTAGAGCCTCAGTTAGAGCAACACCCTGAAAACACGTGATAAGATACATTAAAAACCCAACAATCAACCCATACATGTCAGAACACATCCAAGAGAAAGGAGTGCAATGAAGGATCAAGCGAGATCATGGGGGTTTGGGACAACCACATGCCGAGGAGAGTTTGAGATGGTTCCATAGGGAGGATCGAAGGCATATATATGAGTGGGAGGAGCGAACCTGGGCAGGAAATGAGTTCCACAGCCTGAGAGCACACGCAGCAAAATCTCTATCCCCCATTAGAGTCTGGGTAGCAGGGATCTTAAGGATGGTGGGACCCAGAGACCTGAGAGAATAGGCTAAGGAAGCAGCCGGGACAAGGAATTTCGCCAGCCCAGGAGGGGTGCCAGTACCAAGGACCTTGCCCGTGAAACACCCAAGGACGAAGTCTATATAATTTGATGGGGAGAGCCAATTCAGCTTGCTATATAGTTCATAATGATGGGTGAGATGAGGGGCAGCCAGGGCAAAACAGCAGACATTATTGTAGGCAGTAGACCACTTAGAAAGGTGAGCTTTGGAGGAGCGAGCAAACAAAAGGAGCCCGTAACAAAGTGAAGGGAGGAACACACCTCTGGCAAGAGCGAGACGGGCAGCAGGAGTAAGGTTGCTCTTAGCTCTGTATGCCAGACCCAGTTTGCAGTTGACACTTTTTACATACATTCTGAATGTGGCAGCCAAGGCCAAGTTACAGAAATGGCCAATTTACAGACCTGGAGCATGTAGAAAAAATATTACTTTATCCATCGACATATCGGGCTCCATTTTCAAAGGGCAGCACAGAGCTTATGTCAAGCCCTGCATCAGACTCTTGCATTGATGCAGCTGTGCCAATCCCCTTCACTGCAACTGCGCCTGACTTTAGTAGGTCGGAGGCTGTTGTGACAGTTTACCTGATTTACGTTAGCTTGTGCCAAATCTTTGGTGCAAGCACCATATAAACATTCCGGGATTGCCACAAGTTAGACCAGAAAAAGTTGGTCTAACTTGCAGCAACTGCCTCACAGGATCAAAAATCCCAACTGCTGGCTGAGAGATTGCCTCAAGCTCGGTACGCTATATCTTCAGCACAACGAGGGCTTGCGGCAATCGTGCTGTTTAGAAAACTGAGCCCATGGAGTCATTTTCTACCACCATCTGGTCTGATGATTTCATTTTCAGAACTTGTTCCATGACATCAGAAACATTTGTGGAGATGGGGAGCAGTAGTTCTTGCTCTGTACTTTATTCACTGTGCCCTTGTCCTCTGGGCAAAGCCCAGTTTGCTCTGCTCCAAAGACTCTAATCATACCATGGATATGGGAAGATGAGCCACGCTCTCCTGTACAGTATAGTAAGTAGTGAGTGTCACAAACTCACTCAGCCGGTCAGCCCTCTACTCCCAAAGTGCCAACCTCTGAGCGTATGATTTGTGTACAGTGAACAGAACAAGGTAGCCCTCTTGTCTGTTTTGTGGGTTCAAGTCACCTTAGTCTCAAGCTCTGGAGGGATTCAAACTGATAACCTCTTGTTAGCGTACCCAATTATCAGGCTCAGATAATTCTGTCTTCGGGGCCAGATATCTTTGCTTACGGGCACCCAACCAGGTCTTTCAAATGAACCCTTAGAACTCTATGTAAGACTTTAGAGAACTCTGTCCATTTCCCAGTTTGGTATACAATATAGCCCATACACAGTGTTACTTATAACCTTTAAAAGCTCCACTTAAATAAAAAGAAATGTCAATGCACTCCAGACAGTTCCGTTGTAAAAATATCTCTTTACTTTAAAAATATCAAAACAGAACAATAATTACAGAACAAAATATATCCCAACACATAAAGCCTTAAAACAAATAGGTATAAAGTGCAAGGTTCTACAATACATACATTTCAGACTGGTCTAATCTTACTCTCTTTCAGTGCTGTGATGATTCTCCCTCAGTCAGATAATATTGTCTTGTGTGTCTCTAAGGCTTGCTCAGTTGGATAAAAGAGTTCTGAGCCGGCCTCCTTTCTGAGATCATTAAACTCCGCCTTGGTATATTAAAAGTTATATGTTACCACACAGGATGTCCCAACAAGATTTAAAAACAATGATAAGTGACAAATTCAATTTTCTCTCCTCAGGGTAACTGGTCAGAACTGTTTTTTGTTCTGCCACACGCACACACACACACACACACACACACACACAAACAGGTTCTGTGATGTCCTCCCAAGGCTTTTCCTGGAAATGTGTATTTGACCTTCCAAATTCATCTGGATCCTGCCTGGCCCAGACATCAAACCTCTTCAATGTCCATTATGGCCTCTCTCTGACACCCCTCCCCACAAGTCCTTCCTGGCAACTATGCAAGTCAAAGGATCTCCCGGAGGGCATTATAAAGTGGATACTTTGGTTCCTGCCTTCAAAGAAAATTGAACAAAGGAATTGCCTTTTAAATAGCTGCAGACTCAAACCACCTCCTGTCCTTTAAACTATCCATGGGGGGTATTGATGTGTCAGTTCCAGTAAGACAGCCTTTTTCCTCTGCTACAGTCATCATATATTAATTTCTTATATTTACAACAAAATTTATACAGGGATCAGAATCAGTGGTCCAAGTGTGACAGTGAGCTGCTGAAGGCCAAAACAGTGGGGTGCTTTAAAGGAGAACTGCACTGAACCTGTAAGTCATTTTTCCATATAGAAGGCGATTTTTAAGTACTAGTTCAAATTTTGTTACTGTTCCGTTTCTACAGGATTTTTAGTTATCATACTGGGTGTTCCTGATATACACACAGATAGTAAGTGCCATTTTAGAACTGTATGATGTAGTTTATGTCCCTTGTTCAGCTCTTCTATTGTTGGAACAATGCATTCATGTTCTACTATAGAACTCTCTGGTAGGAGAAGGACATAAACTACATCATAATATTCTAAAATGGCACTGAACACCAGACTGTCAGTCAGAAACAATCACCAAGGTCGCCAACAGGCAAGTATAGAAGGAACAATAATAGAATCTGAACCTGTGTCTAAAAAAACTGCTTCTAGTGGGAAAAAGGACCTTCAGGTTCAGCACAGTTCTCCTTTAAGGTCGGGTGGGAAAGACACATGCCCATAGTAACCGGGAACAGCACAGAGGTAAGGGATTGGGATGGTCACTTGGGCCTATATAGGGCAGTTAGGTAGGGTGGGCAGACTGAATGGGCCGCTGGAAAAAACTGCAGGAGAACCACGCTACTGCTAAACCTAGGGTGCTACTGCATAGGCCCACAGGAGTAACCAAAAAGAAAAGGAAGGTAACGCAGTCAGGGCTTGATATGCATGGGCCCCATTGAAGTCATTGGGGCAGGCCCCATGGGAGAAATTCCGGGCCCTGGGAAAAGTTCAGTCTCTGGGGCCCCCATGGAGCTGCGTACAGCAGCATGCCAGGCAGCCCGGGCCCCTCTTTGGTGCAGGGCCCCAGGAATTGTCCCCGGCTCCCAAACCATCTCAAGGGCCCTGCACTGGGGAGTTTAGTCAGCTGCCCTCCAGGGGCTCTGATGGTGTTTGGGTACTCTTTTGCAAGTTTTTTCCACTTTTTTTCACTTATCAATTCTAAAAGTATTTCTTCAGTAAATAATGATTCTTGCATCTCGAGCCCTATATGCGCTGCTTCCTTTTCTTATTGAATGGGTCAGTGGACCTTTCTCTGCCATCACTTTCTATGTTTCTGCATCCAGGAACATTGCTGGGCATGGCAATGCTGTGACTGACATGGGACATGTAAATCTTTCACTCGTGGAGGATGACTGAGGGATACCTTAGAAATATAAAAGAGAACAACCATACAGAGCATCCCTGCAGGATGCGCAGGACTTCACATAAGACATAATAGTCTGCAGAGGCATACAAGTGGGTGGAAACATACAAGACAGTGTGATTATTACTGAAGATATTTCTACAGGGTAGCCCTTTGAACATGCCTGCTTATTTACAGAGATGCCCTGTCCACACAATGGGGGTATGGAGTAATGATCATTACAGAAGATATTTCTACAGGGCTGTCCTTTTGAACATGCCTGCTTGTTTACAGAGAGCCCAACTCCTTGGAAAGCTTTTTAGAAAGTGTGGTGAAGGGTCAGCGTCTAAACTTCAAACCAAGATGTCTGGACCACCATTGTGCTGTCTGTGTGAGAGAAATGTACCAGTGTTATCTTGTATGAAGCTGCCATGACAGCTGCTTTACATGCAGACATGGCCACGCTGCTTGCTAATGCTACAGATGTCACTGTCTCATGCGCAGTCATCAAAACCTACGAAAGAGCATGCTGACAGCTGATATTGTAGCTCCGAGGATGGGGAAGCTCCTTTCTCCCATCTGGGGGAACAGAATCAGTAATCATTGTGCTATAGCAGACAAAGGCTTGATTGTCAGAACTGGGTGCCCTCTCCTATCTCTCTCTCTCTTTGAAAACATGGCTTGCTAGCAGGCCTCATTCTACGCTGAAAGGAAATCATGTTCCGTCCTCAGCTCTGAAGATGATACAGTGAGTGTCAAGGGCAGGGACTCAATGACAAAACAACAGTCTTGACACCCATCAAGCACACGTCACTGGCAAGGGCTATGCTCACCAAGCAAAGATAGGCCTGTGCCCTGTGCTCCACTGTACTGAAGGACATGGCAATAGAAATTGGATGGGAGGAAATACCCTTTACCCCCCCCCCCGAAAAAGGAAATAGTGTTGTGGAGTATGGGCGCTGTGTCGGTGTTGATGCTATCACAACTGGAAGAGCACTGTGTTATAACATAAGGTGGTGGATAGTACTACAATGCTCATGTATATTGTGACTGGGTAATGATAGTTTTTGTAAGCAGGGGTATATATGGTCAGTGCAGATGTAAACCATTTTTAGAGGGGCTTCAGTTTCCAGTACAAAAAAAAATCATAGTTGGCATCAGCAGATCCCAGTAATAAAACAATCTCAAATACAACTAATTTTCAAACCAAATTAGATTATGCACATCTGGTTATGCACATTTGATTTTCCGCATCCAATTATGAACATCAGATTAGGCACTTCTGATTATGCACATCTGTTTATGTACATCAGATTCAGCACATACACTTATGCACATCTGTTTATGCACATCAGATTATGCACATCAATTATGCACATCCATTTATGCACACCAGTTAATGCACCTGTGATTATGCACATCAGATTATACACATCCGAGTATGCTCAGTATGCACACAAAGTATGATGCCTGTCCTTTAAAGTTCATTTTGTACTGATGCTGTTCCTGAGTTAAGGTCATCATCTTTTGCTTTTACATCATGATCTGCTGATTTCAGTTGATTGATTACCTACTGATGTAGCAGAAAAACAGACTGGTTCACAAGTCCCCATTTTCAGCCATCCCTGAGATAATTTACATGACAAAACATGCATTTATTTATTTTTTTATTTAAAAATTTGGTGACCGGGAAAGGCACACTGAGCCAAAGCTCATTTCAAGGGGCGTCCTTGGGGAGCGGGAAAAAAAATAACAATCATCCATCAAAACAGCAAACTTTATACAAGGTGCAACTGCACATAATGCAATCGTGTGAAGAATAAAACATCTGTAAAGAAGGAGCAAATAATAATACTCAGCATTTGTTTCCATAAAACATTACACATAGCAAGGTGCAATTGTGCATGAGACAGTATGCGGTAAATATATTTATAAAATGGGTAAGAAAAATTCTTCCCTACTATTGGTGAAAACACATCACATGACCATGCTTTATTTGCCAGTTGCCATTGCTTGCTCCTTTTTCATGTGTTTTTCCCCTGTGTATTGATTTTGCCCCCATTTTATGTATGCAATAAGACATATGAACATACATACAAACATATGAAGAAGCCAGCAGAAGAAAGCCATTTGGTCTATCAAGTCTGCTCGTACTGCAGGGTTCACAGCTTGAGGTACTGTCCCTAACCCCTCCCCACTCCTCCCATCCTCCCTACCCATGATCCTTACCTTCCCCCTATGCCTATCCCAGCCTCTCATGAAGCTGCCCACTGTCTTCAACGAGACCACCTCTTCTGGAAGTGCATTCCAAGTGTCCGCCACCCTGTCTGTAAAGAAGTGCTTCCTGACCTACCTCCTAAACCTCCCCCCCTCCAGCTTAAGACTGTGTCCCCTCATGTTATGGTTACCACTCAGCTTAAAGAGACCCTCCTTATCCACCTTATTTATCCCTTTCAAATACCTGAAGATCCCAATCATGTCCCCCCTCTCTCTCTCTCTCCTTCCCTCCAGGGAGTGCATGTTCACTGCCCTCAACCTCTCCTCATATGCCTTATCCTGCTGACCGGCTATCATCTTTGTAGCCCTCCTCTGGACCTTCTCCAGCAGGTTAATGTCCTTTTTGAGGTGTGGGCACCAGTACTGAACTCTATATTTTAGATGTGGCCTCACCAGTGACCTGTACAGGAGCAGTATAACCTCCTCTCTTCTACTGATCCCCCTAGCTATGCATCCCAGCATCTTGTTTGCCCTTGCTGCTGCTTTCTTGCACTGTGTGGAGTGCTTCAGAGCACTAGTGATCATCACTCTCAGGTCCTTCTCCTCCTCTGATGTAGATACCTGGACTTTTGATTCCACCCAGGTAGTACTCTGTCCTAGGATTCTAGGCTCCAATGTGCATAACTTTGCATTTGTTGGCATTGAAGCCAAGCTGCCAGATCCCAGACCACCTTCCCAGCTTTTTCAGATCATCCTACAGGTCCTGCATCCCTTCAGCTGTGTCTACTCTCCCGCAGAGCTTGGTGTCGTCTGCATATAGGCACATTTTGCCCGTAATGCCATCCCCAATTGTAATAATTGACATAACTGCGCATGCATAATGCTGATCTAACCACACACTGAGGGACACAGTAAGGCTCAACACTGCAAGTGAAGTGCCTTCAGTCCTGGAAGTGTGGTAAACTTGGCATAATGTACATTCCCAGAGTGTCTTATTCCACTTATAAAATGCATAAACTGAGGAAATTTAAAAAAATGCTAACTTTTTTTATTAAAAACAGTTTTTTTGTTAAAAGTAACTAGTAAAAAGTAATACCTCTCCAACTGTCAAGCATCTGTCTATATGTATATTCAATAGATGGAATGATTGCTTATCATGAAATGCAGGAATTCAAACCTGCAGAATTCTACTGGCTGAATGTTCACCTCTTGCCACACAAACACACACAACAGAAGGCCTCAGTAAAGCCAGGGACTTACTTTTATTGAGAATGGGCAAGCAGCAAAGATTTCCTTGGCAGGCAGGTAAAAAGGGGTTTGCTGCTAGCTGGCTGGCTGGCACAGTGGTGGCACTACCACTTATGACACTAATGACCCGGATTTGCAAGTGAATGCAAGGTGTTGCAGGGCTGTTTGGGGGGGGGGGGAGAACTGCGCAACCGTAGGACTGCTCTCCTCCTCTGGGGAGAAGGTGGGCAGAGCCCAAAGCTTGCCTGGCTCCTGGCAGAAGTTGGTGAAAGGGCAATTCAGGCCAGGAATGTTAGGAGGTGTGGCAGACATCAGTGCACATCACACAGAAGCATGTGGCATACACCATGACATCATTGAAAGCTGCACCTTCGTGGGGACAGAATACTGGAAAAAGTCCGGCGGCAGAATGAGGAGCTCCTGCAGGCCCCGCACATGAACTGCTGGCCACGTCGGCCTGAACTGGATCCATTCTCTGGCAGGGCTTGGGGAACCCTGCTGACCCCACGGGGGGGGGGGCAAGACCTGGTGGAAGACAGGCAGCAGGTAAGTCTCAGCAGATGTCGGGGCCATGGGGGCGTTCCTCTGAAGGAGGGCTGTCCAGGACAAAAGGGGTCCTCCATGGTCAGAAAAGAAGCTCCAAAAAAATACAACTTTTATTACTTCATTTTTTAAAAGTGTTTATGTGTAAGAAGGGGAAAGGAACATTGGGGACTAAGTCACAAGACAGGAAAGAGACCTGGGGATAATTCTTTTTGATGACCTGAAGGTGGCTAAACAGTGTGACAAGGCAGTGAAGAAAGCTAGCAGTATGCTTGGTTGCATAGGTAGAGGGATCACCAGCAGAAGAAGGGAGGTCATAATGCCCCTATACAGGTCATTGGTGAGACCTCACCTCGAGTACTATGTACAGTTCTGGAGGTCCTACCTTCAAAAGGATATGGACAGGGTCAAGAGGGTTCAAAGGAGGGCAACTAAGATGGTGCAGTGCCTACACCTGAAGCTCTATGAGGACAGACTCAGAGAGTTAAATATGTACTATTTGGAGATGAGCAGGGTGAGAGAAGACATGACAGAGGCATACAGATATCTCATGGGAGTGAATAAGGTGCAGGAAGGGAGTATCTTCCAGAGGAGGAGTTACGCACGAGCTAGGGGTCATGGAATAAATCTGGGAGGGGGGCGAGACTGAGGGGGAATATCAGGAAGTTTTTCTTCTCGGAGAGGGCAGTGGAAGCTTGGAACAGACTCCCAGAGGACATGGTGGAAGCTAAAATGATCACAGGCTTCAAGAACGCATGGAATAGGCATAAAGGAATCCTAGCACCAAGGCAAAAGTGAGGAGAATCTGAGGGCTTAAAGGGGGCTAAAGGGGTGCTATAGGCAGGATCAGCAGGATGGACTGGATGAGACAGTTGATCCTTATCTGCAGACAATTTCTACGTTTCTATGTCTTATTTTAGGGCCTAGATGCAGTGCAGTTTCCACCTGCCATCACTTTCTTCTCCAGTCCAGGGACTACAACATGGGTCACAAGGGTTGCTTTTCCTGACCTCAACCATCCTCAAGCTAGCAATTGCCTCTGGAACCCCCTGCTAGCAAGCCACCAACGGATCCCACCAGCTGCCACTCCTCAGTCAATCAGAGTGGCTCTCGCCTTGTGGAGGCGGTTCTAAGAAGCCTGTAAATTTTAATAGCTTCTACTATGCTGGTCAATACTGTCTCCTCTCTTTCTGCTCACTTTTCCTCCGGTGAACTTATTCTGTGGGGGGGGGGGGACTTTAACATCAGTTGGCTCTGCCCTGCCTCCAGGTTAACTTCTCAAAGGACTGAGTCACTAAACCTTTCACCTCTCATCACTGAGCTCACACAACTCATTCCTCACTTATCTGACAATGCTTAACCAGAATGGGTCCTCTCTTCACACCTGCACCGCATAGTCATAGTTGGTATAACGCCAAATGCCTTCAATGACCACTGAATGACATACTGTGTCAGAAAAGTTCCCTTCCCCTTCTGCCCCTCCTAAATAAATATAGTGGCCTATGTCACGCCAGCCACTGAATATTCACTCCCTACTCAGAGACCGTGCAGCCACTGACTGATCTTGTATCCTTTCTACTACAGTTATTGATGTAACCTTCTCCTTGTTTCACTCCAAATGTCTTACTCATGTGGGACAAGCATGCCCCCTTTAAAAAGTGCTGGGTTGAGAGCAACCACCACCCCTGGATCACGGTGGATCTCAAACACCATTGTTAAGTCCCCCAACAATGCCTGGGCCCTGTTCAAACTGTCCTGTTCCACTCTGGACCTCCTTACCCATAGGAAGCTAAGAAACTCCTGTACCAAAGCCATCTGAGCTGCAAAATCAAATTATTTTAACTCTAATCTCCAGAACAACTTTAAATCCCCTGCAAAGTTCTGTAATGTTATTCCTTTTTAGATCCCTTCCAGTCCACCTTCGCCGCTGTATGAGTGAATGGTTCACCTGTCTCTGCTTCCTCCTTGGTTGTTGCTCACTTTAATTAATTTTTCTCCACCTGTTCCTTCCCCCCTTCTCATCCCACTGCATTCCTATTACATTCTCAATCCTCCTCCTTACCTCATCTGTCCACTGGCTTTCACTTTCCTCCTGTTACTTTCCAGGAGGCCCTCTGGGATCTCTTCTCCCTTAACCTCTCCAAAGCTAGCCCTGATGGTCCGCACTCTGACTTATTACATCTCTCTGCCCCTGCCATTGCTCCTCCCCTCGCCCACCTCCTTAACCTATCCTTTGCCCTCTGTGCTGTTCCTCAGTCTTGGAAGTTTGCTAAGGTTCTCCTCCTCCACAAAGGGGATGATCAAACCTCTCCCAATAACTTCCAGCCCAACTCTCTCACTTAGCTGCAGGAGAGACTTTTCTACTCCTGGTCTGCTGACTTCCTCTATTCCTCCAATTTCCTCTCTCCATTCCAGTCTGATTTTTGTAAACACCACTCCAAAGTCACCTCCCTGCTGCGTGTCACTGACTCTGTCTTTACTAGGATGGATCAGAGACTTATTACAGCCAATATCTTCATTGACCTTGCCAAGGCCCTTGACTCAGTAGCCCCTGACTCCTCCTGGAGAAGCTGAGTTCTGAATGCCTTTCAGCTTCTGCTGTTGACAGTTCAGGTCCTCTCTCCCTCTCTAGCCGCCTCCAAGTCAGTAGAAGTTGGTGATGCCCTGTCCCCCCAATCCAATCCTGGGTCCCCCAAGGCTCCATTTTGGGTCCCATCTTATTCTGCACCTTTCTAAATGACCTCCTATCAGTCTGTGTCAGCTCACCTAGTCACCTGTATGCCGATTATACTGCCATGTTTGCCTCTGGTGCCTTGGCTTCAGCTTTGGAAGAATCATTTCAGAGTGACTTCAGTAATGTCCTACGCTGTCTCCAATCCAACCAACTCAGGGCCAACACTAATAAAACAGTGTCCTTGACCACTGGCACCAGCCAGAAACTGGCCAGGCTCTCCTCCCTCCTGTCTTCATCACCCTGGATGGCCCTCCACTCGAAGAAGTTCCCTGTTTAAAATACCCCAGTGTATGGCTGGACAGAAGGCTTGACTTCCCCACTCACATTGATGCCTTCTACACCAAGCTTTGCCCTAAATTCGGTGCTATGTTCTGCAGCAAAGACAGCCTCCCTTCCCAAGTCTGCTGAGAGCTGGTCACCAAAATGGTGCTCCCGCTACAAAACAAAAATGTGGCACTCACCTCCTGCTGCGTAGGACTGGACGAGAAATGGTACTGAGCAACTTGGATTCTCCTCTCATGATTTATTCAGGTGCACACAGTGCAAATACGTGAAACATACTCAAACGTTACGTACAACTCATGGTGGTGTCTGGTAATTGTGAGCAACAGCTCCACAGGCTCAATCTTTTGCCTCGACCCTCTAGCTTTGTCAGAGGTTCCTGAGCCTACAATGATGACAGTTCGTTAGTCCAAGTGTGACGTCAATATGATTGATTTAAAAACAATACAACATTTCCAGCAAAGCAAGTGTCAGAAAATAAATATTCCACATACTGTTTCAAACAAGTCATCATGTGAATTAATTGCTGAAGCTGTCACACTGTCTCGAACATTTGAAGTACTCATAGAGCCAACTACACTAGTTTCTCTACACCCGCCAGTGAAACATTGGTACACGGAGGACAAGAGCTGAATCAGAGGTACAGCAGAACATTGTTCAATTAAACCTTTAAATGGCGGGATAAAAACCCAACAAGTAGTGACAGCACTGGCAAAAAAATTAGGGGATGAAGTTTTTAAGATGTGACAAATGTCATCAGTATTCCCTTTGTAACAGCACATTAAGGCTGCTAGTTAGAACCCCTCACTTATCTGTCATCAAGACAGTAATGGACTGGAACCTGTAAACTGTAGCTGCTGTTAAAGCTGAACAAGGGTTTGCGGCCATGCTCTGATATATGTACCCCTCAGGTGTGCTTTGAGGCACATGGCAAGCCGAATACCTTCAACCACCCAAGAAGTGCATATATCAGACAGTGATTGCACACCCCAAAGTGTATTACTGCATTTATAAAGTGGACACAAAATTAATGCAGGTCTGATGCCAGGTCTCAGGGTGTAGCTTTGGGGTAGAAGTTTCGGGAAACCCAAATTATCAGTCTTGCACAGGCTAAGTGAGTTGGAAGCAGGCTGCAGGAGCAGCCTTTCAGGACTGCAGAGATCCAGAAGAAGCCCGGATCTATTTTCTTCATTTGAATCACCATATAACATAAAGTAAGTAGTGGGACCAGCAGAAGAATGTGGAAAACCTCAAGAGAAACCACCTGATGGCTTTTGGACCTGTGGTGGGTTCCCCAAAGATCAAGTGACATCGGGGAAGGGGTGGTGTCACCAGAGAATTCCATTACAGCAGTGCGTCCTGGATCAGTGGTGGTGCAAAGATGGGCAGCCAGCCCCGACAGACCAGAAAAAGCAAAATCCTGCACTCCAGGACAAGAAATATTGTCCAGAAACTGACTAGCTGCTAGCCTTCTGGTGCAGTGTAAAGAATTACCACTGTGATGCGGGCGACCCGAGTTCAGGAACAGACTCAGGATGCCTGAGGGCCGGCCGGGGGTGGACTGACTGACCATCATACGCTCTCCACCTCCATGGAGGGGGAGGGGGAGGGGGGATTGAGTGTCTCCAGTCCGGTACTCTTGGGAGACCATGGGATGCACCATTACTGGAGCACCCATGGGGGACATGTCAGACAGAAGGTGTGGTCACGTCATGGTGTCCGCTCGAAACGTCCTCCACCAGAAAAACAACAAAAAGTAGAAAATCCTCCGGCATGTCCAATGACACCCCCTACCCCATTGTGGACCTGGGGCTCCGTTGCATCCTAGACCTAGATCTAATGGGGTTAGTAACAGGGGCCAAGGAGGCTCCACCCTTGGGGTAATCCAGGGGGCACTGTACGTGGATGGCCCGGGTCCACCTACTGGAGACAGGGTGGCTGATGGGGCTTGGCCGCTGAATGCATAAAGCATAGTAAGTAAAAAAAAAAAAAAAAACTGACTAGCTGCAGTTTGAAATAATTTATTTAGAGCTCCAAACACCCAAGGGGGAGTCACTGGAGACTGACCCGTACTCAAACACCAAGCATCCGAAGGCAGTAGACAAAAGCTGGTACTGACAAATAAATGGTAGGAGAGTAAGGTAGGAGATTAAATCTCCAGTACAAAGGGAGGATGAAATTCCTGTTCAAATGGTGCTATTCGGTCCGGTCCACCACAAAGGAAAAGTGGAGTGGTGTGCCCGGCAGGTTCACCTGGTAACACATGTGGCTGTGTTCAAGGTGAGGTCTAGCAGGCCCTCGCCGGCATAAAGCTGTAGGAGGATCAGAGGGTAGCTGGCAAGGAAAGTATCAACTACCATAGGTATCTTTGGGTAAACTAGCTCACAGTAAGCACAGAGCACCTTGTTGGTGTACCGCAAAGTAACAGAAAGATGCACCTGTGAAGCAGCTCCTTAAGTTAAAATAAAGTATCTGAAGTGAAGCCAGGACTCAGCGAAGTGCGGGATAGGGAATCCCTGGGCAGAGCAATGTCCAAGAAGTACGGGCAGGCTGTCCATATGCACCCTGGTGTGGAACAAAAGAAAACGGACAGCAAGAATCCAGAATTTACAGTTTAAATGTGCAAGAAATGTTGGCAATAAGACAGGATTAACATTTGTTGCAGCAGTCTAGTATATGGCTGGCATGCAGTAATAACCTGGATGTAAGGGGTTAGGAGGTTACCCATGAAAACCTAATTAAAGCTTAAGTATGGTAAATCGATAAGTTGGTGCCCTTGAACCCAAAGAATTTGTGTACAGATGAACTCTGACTAAATCCCACAGTAAAAGTCAAGTGCTTGAATTCCAGCGAGTCAGCGTGATTTGGCTCCAGCCAATAAAAGCACAAGGTGCCCTTTATCTCACTAGTCCAGAAAACAGTACAAGCAACCTGAGAGACTGAGTGCAAAGGGCTCCTGGCAAGTATGATATGCCCCTACACATGGGATATCTCTGGACGATACCCACGTCTGCTCCATGGCAGTGATGCAGACTGATGGAAGCACTGCCTATGGGGGTACAAATTTATTTATTTAAAAGAGATTTACCAGAAAAGACATACTGAGCCAGGAAGCTCATTTCCAGATGCGTCCTGGGGGAATGGGTAAGGGATGAATACAAATAGGTAGCAGCACAGTGATTCAATAATACACTATCTGTAATAAATAATAAACAACAAACATATGGGCAGGTAAAAAATAATGCAGGATTAAACAGTCATAAAAGAGAGGTCGCCAGGCCCTCACAAGTCTGTAACATCTGAAGTAACTGGCAAGTAAGTGAGTGACTAAGAAAGGTAGAGGGAAAGAGAGAGGAAGGGCAAACGGTTAAGGGGGGAGTAGAGAGACGAAAGGAGTAGAAGGGCTATAAAGGAGAACAGGAGTGGGTGAGAAAAAAGGGGGGAGTAAAGAGATGAAAGGAGGCACAGTTGGGTTATAAGGTAGGGGGAGGTGGAAGAGAGTGGAGTGTTAAAGATGGGATGAGAGGAGAGGAAGGGGTAGAAGGGTTATAAAGGAGAATTGGAGTGGGTGAGAAAAAAGGGTGAAAGTGGGAGCTGAAGGAAGTGGGGGGAGAAGAGATGATGGGGGATGAAGAGGGTAAAGTGTGTGGATGGGAGAAGGGAAGAGGTAGTGAGGACAGGGGAGTAAGTGTTGGGCATAGGACTAATGGCATTTGCAAGAGGGGGTAGTGAGGCCTTGTAGCAGAATGGATAGAGAGCGTTTTGTGGGGGCAGAGCATATTGGAAGTGAGAGGGAGTTCCAGAGATTCAAAAGGCGGAATGAAAAACCAGATTGGCCAGCCAGGGTTTTACAAGAGGGAGGAAAATAACCTGAGTTATGGAGGGAGTGAATGGGGGGGCATAGGGAGAGAAAAGAGTTGCGGTAAGGAGAGAGCAAAGCCAACCAGAATTTACAAATAAAGAATGCACAGTGGGTGAGGCGCGATTAGGCCAAAGAAGGAGGGAGGAGATCAGTGCAAAAGAACAGCGAGTGCATGGGGGTGCTAAGGCAAAATGGCAAAAGCAGTGAAAGAGGCAATCCAGTCTGGCCCATGTGGACTTTGGAGCAGCAGCAGAGACTATGTCAACATAATCAAATGTGGGTAGTATCATCTTTGTGATGATGTCATGGCGGGCAAATATAAGAAACTAGGTTATATAGTGTAAAACAAATTCAGTCCTAACAATGACAGCTTGTTTGTGCAGATATGATAATACATACACTTTAAAGGCGTTACAACTAGTAATTGCACACAGGTTAAAGGTAATTTCATTTAGTTAACTGGGACCTGAAATTGACATTCGATATCAGCTCACTGTGGTGTAACGAGCTAAACAGAGAAAACGAACAGGGCAGACTGGATTGACTAGTGGCTTTTTTCTGCCAATGGTGTCTATATTTCTATAACCTCAGCTCCTGAGTAGCACTGGGACAAACAGAACTGTGGAGGCCAGGGACACATTTTCATCATGCATATATCTCTATTAATAAAGAAACTAGCACATAATACAGATAGTCAGACCCTTTATATGGCCACAGAATGTTTGCTGTATTTACATCTGAGAACTTTTGTTGCCACAAAAGCCAACGAGATGCCCCTAACTGTGGCCTGTGTCATGTCACTGCACATCTGGTACAGAACCACCAGTCGCCACCCCAGAATGCAAGATGCATGGCATTTGTAAGGGGAAAACAATGAACCTTCTCATCCCAAAGCATAAGAAGGTCTGCAGGAGTCGCTATATAAAGTCTCAATAGGCTCACTGGGAGGATCCAGGGCCAGAGGCACCATCTGGACATCTCAACCAAGAAACAAATAAAAGCCTACAGTCAACAGAGACATCAATGTTGCACAACAATGTAACAGCAAAAATAATTTTATTTACAGAAATAACAGCCACCGGGCATGTACCAGCAAGGAGAGTCTGATTAGTGCCCCAGTGATTCGGTCAGCACTAGACCTTCCTCAGGAGACCCATCCTGGTAGCTGACTACCTAGGGAAGATCAAGCCAGGAAAGTATCATGGGAGCAGATAGGATATAGCACAGATTCTTAGGATCATAGTGGAACTGAAGGAAAAGTTGGCAGTGCCACCTGCAGTAATCTTTCATGAGTCTATCCAGATAGGTTTGGTGCTGGAGGACTAGAAAGTGGCCCACGTGGTCTCTATCTTCTTGAAGGAGGCAAGGCATGCCCCAGGTAGCTACAGGTCAGACAGCCTTACATTGGTACTGGACAGTGTTTTGGAAGCTATTATCAATGACAGAGTAATAGCGCACTTGACTGAGGCCACGTTTCTCTCCACCCTCAGCTTGACTTTATGAGGAACAGATCATACAAAAGCAACATACAAAGGATGGCTTGCCCTCCAAAGATGCCTAGGTACCAACAGAAAAATGGCAGGTCCAGACATGGAATGATGCTCAGTGTTTTGATACACAACTGTTGGTGTGCGAGGCAATACACAGAGGCACACTACACCAGGTGCCCTAGTGCTTCCCTCAGTGTAGCTTCATCTGGATCATGCAAAATCAACCTGATCATCTGCTTTGAGGGAGTGACCTGGAAAGTGGACAAGGCAGGACTGTAGGCACAACCTACCCAAACTGTAACAAAAACTCTGACATTGCTGGTACTGGTTGGAGACTTCAATATACCAGACGTGGACTGGAGCATCCCAGCAGCAGCATCAACTAGGAGCAGATTTATCCTGGACTCCCTTCAGGGTGCCTTCCTCAAGCAACTGGTCATGGAACCAACTCGGCAGAAGGCAATACTGGACCTTGTGTCACAAACAGGGACAGTGTGATGGGGGTAACAGTGGGGAGCACCTGGGTAACAGTGACCACCAGTCATTGTGGTTTGAAATCACAGAAAGAGCAGAACCAAACCACACAAAAACACGATCCTGGATTTTAGGGGGCAGACTTTGGGAAAATGGGAGATGCTTGAAAGAGGCATTAAGGGAATGGGACAGGAATCAGGGATTGAGGAACAGTGGGCAGTATTTAAAATGGGGATTATAAGAACAACAGAATTATGCATTAAGCGGTAGCAAGAGGAAAAGAAAGAGGAGACCATTATGGTTTTCCAAGAGGTAGCAAAGAAAGTGAAAGCCAAAAGATTGCATTCAGGCAATACAAAAGACACAGGCAGAAGGGATAGGGAGAAGTACCAGGAGAAACAAAGGGAGGCAGGGAAGTCAGTAAGGGAGCCAAAGCTCAGACAGAAGAACACATTGCAAAATCAGTGGTTAAAGGGGACAAACCTTTACAGGTACATAAGTGAAAAAGAAGGACAAAGGAGGGATAGTGAGACTGAAAGGGGAGGATGGGAGCCACGTGGAGGATGACAACAGTAAAGCTGACATATTGAACAGGTATTTCTGCTCAGTCTTTACTAAGGAAGAGGGGTAATGGGTCTGAAGGAGTACAAGGGTGAGAATGGTGCAGAAATGGACACAAGTCCCTTTACACGAGAAAGGGTCCTGAAGGAACTGGAAGTAATAAGAGCTGATAAAGCAATGGGGCCAGATGGGTGCACCTTAGGTCCTTAAAGAACTAAGAGGTGGTGGCTGAACCTCTGGCTATCCTGTTCAGCCAATCACTGGAAACAGGGAGGTACCCAAAGACTGGAGGACAGCAGATGTAGTCCCTTATACAAAAGTGGGAACAAAGAGGAAGCAGGGAACTACAGACCAGTCAGCCTCACCTCGGTAGTGGGAAAGATCATGGAAGCACTACTGAAGGAGAGATTGTGGAACATCTGGTTGTCAATGGACTACAGGACCCAAGGCAGCATGGTTTCACCAGGGGAGGTCAGTCAGACCAACCTCATTGAATTTTTGACTGGGTGACTAGGGAGGTGGATCAGGGAGGGCAGTGGACATGGCCTATCTGGACTTCAGCAAGGCCTTTGACACTGTGCCACATAGAAGACTATTACACAAACTGGGGAATATGGGTGGGCAGGACAGTAGTGTGGTGGGTAGGTAACTGGCTGGGTGGCAGGACACAGAGGGTGGTGGTAAATGGCTGTCACTCCACAGAGGAAGAGTGACCAGTACCACAGGGATCAGTGCTGGGACCGGTCCTATTCAACATCTTCATCAGTGACATTGCACAGGATCTAGAAGGCAGAATTTCACTGTTCGTGATGACACAAAGCTCTGTAACAGAGTAGACACACCAGAGGGTGTAGACAGAATGAGAAGGACCTGCAGAAACTTGAAGAATGGTCAAGGGTTTGGCAGTTGAAATTCAATGCAAAGAAGTGCAAGATAATGCACATAGGGCACAAAAACCCTGGCACAATATATCAGTTGGGGGGTGAGGATATAGCATGCACCAAGCAGGAAAGGGATCTTGGTTGTCATCTCTGATGACCTCAAGGGTAGGAAACAGTGTGACAAGGCATCAGGTAAAGCAAATAGGATGCTGGGATGTATGGTGAGGGCATCACCAGCAGGAAAAGGAGGTCATAATTTCGCTTCTACAAGACACTAGTGAGGCCCCACCTGGAGTACAGTGTACAGTTCTGGAGACCATACCTACGTAAGGACATAGACAGGGTAGAGAAGGTTCAGAGGAGGGCAACAAAGATTGTGCATGGGTTGCATCACAAGTCCTATGAAGACAGGTTGAAGGAACTGAACATGTACTCCTGGAGGAGAGGAGGGAGAGGGATATGATAGAGACATACAAGTATCTTACAGGAGGAACAGGGTGCAGGAAAACACTATTTTTAAGCGAAAAGATGTTTCAGGACTAGAGGGCATGGGATGAAGTTGGAGGGAGGATGATTCAGAGGAAACATGAGAAAGAATTCTTCACAGAACGGGTGGTGGACAAGTGGAACACCCTGCCAGAGGAAGTGGTGGGAGCTGAAACAATCACGGATTTAAGAATGCATGGATAGACATAAAGGAATTCTAGAGGTCAGGGGTAAGGGGAAATAGACTTCTAGGACAACAAACTGAACTTACAAGCTCAAATGGGCAGACTAGGTGGGCCATAGGCCCTTATCTGCCGACACTGTCTATGTATCTATGTATTGCGGCCCACTGCAAGCTTCTGAGCAAAATCCACCAGTGTGATATGCACAAGACATTCAAAAGGGAGGACTGCAAACTGACTCGGAGGCAGGATGTGGAAGGTTTTGCTGGACAGATACTATTCCAAGTGGAGAGGGATATTCAACATCTTCCCTCTGGGACTGGTCGTGTGGCCTCTGCTGCTCTGCATTTTCATTGACAATCTGGAAGCTGGAGTGTCCAGCAGACTATATAATCACACAAACTGGCTACACTCAGAAATACACAAAAATAGATGCAGTCAATCATACACACACACACACACACACACACATATTCCCTACATGCATACAGTAAATACCAACAGAACCATAGCCAGTTACACACCACACACCAATACGCAGTAACAGACACACGATCAATTACATACTTATTCAGTGCATCTGAATACAAAGTTTTATACTCATAGTCAAGTACGCACACATAGGTACACACAAATAAATGCACATCAGTCACACACTTATTCATTACACTCAGAAATACACAATCATAGACAATTAGTCGATCACACAAATTTACAACATTCATGGACACACAATTAAAGGCTTGTTCACATGGAAAGATCTGCAGTGTTGTTGCTGGTGCACAGCAGCAAGATCGTTGCTGCTGTGCACGTCTGAATGCCACAGGTTTGTGATTTTGGGGTTGCGTTTTGTTGTGTTTCTGATCCCTTTTTTCTTGGGATTGGGTCGCGGTGCAGGCATTTTGTGCCGTTGTACTTGGCCATTGGAACGCCCGCACCACACACAGTGTTATGATAGGCTTTTCCTAGCCTGCACTTCTGCTTACTCAGTGTTGCTGGCACACTATTTTTCCCCACCTGAGTTCAGCTAAAGGTTTTTGGTTGTAGGGTAAACGTAGCTGAACTCGGGGAAGTTGTTCTTTTTAAAAACCGAGGGCTACAAATAGGAAAAAAAAACACGGTCTTAGAATCGGGCCGCGACACTGGGCATGCACCTATGCAGATGCATAGGTTATGCCCAATGTGGCTCAATCGAGACTGTGTTTTTTTCCCATTTCCCTTCTTTTTCCCTTGTTTTAAAAGAACAACTTTCCCGAATCCAGCTATGTTTACCCTACGACCAAAAACCTTAACAGAACTCGGGCCAAAAATTCCATAGCCGATCAACTGGGGACGCCACCAGCAACTCCACCGCCCCTTCCTCTATGGAATCCTCCCCCTCACACTGGGACTTGGGGGCACACTCCTTTGCTTCAATGCCATGCTGTCTGAACGCTGCTCCATGAGTTGTAATATGTAGATATCACACAATGGAATATTGTGTATCTGTTTTACACAATAGGGCTCTGTTTTTTGTTTTCTTTTTTGCTTTAGCAGTGTGAGGAGGGGGGAAGTGACATGTACACTGTGTTGATAACTGGCGATGATGTGTACACTGTGCTTGATATCTTCACAGTGTACATGTCACAATCTAGTTATCACACTATGCTTGTGATATGGCTTTTATTTGATGCCATATCACTTCACCCCATTGTATTAAAAATATATATATATATATTTGCATGGGAGTGGACATGTGCAGAAGATGAATACATTAAAGTATACATAGAAAACCAATGATGTCATAAAATATAAATAATACCGAACGACAAGCTCATTCACAGATACACATGTGCACGGATATACACACACTCAAATCAGTCAATTAATTGATCAATGAATCACAGGCACACATTTACACGTGCAAAATCACAGACATGCTTATTCACAGATACACACACACATTCGATCACACATGCGTGTACACTATCAAGAAACACACACTCATTCAATGATAGGCACACAATCAATCACAGACACACATACACATGTAAACAATAAGAGGCACATTCCCTGAATCACAGGCACAGATATACACACACACAGACATACACTCGGTCACTGATGCAAATTAGCACATGTATAATCAGGCATACAGACTGTTTCAACCACAGACACATTTACACATGCACAATCTGAGACATCTTCATTCACAGATACACACACTCATTCAATCACAGGCACACATGCACAATATCAGTGACACACATTTATGCAATCACAGACACACAAACATAAGCAGAGACACATATTCTATCACAGGCACACACATGCACACACACACACACTCATTCATTCAGTCAAGCAATTACTCAGTCAATCACAGGCACATCTATTGTACACGTATAGACAATTAGGAGGCACACTCATTGAACCACTGACTCACACATTTAATCACAGGCACATATAAATGCATGCACACATGAATCAGGGACACACTCATTCAATTACAGACACTCATACACATGTACATAATTAGCTTACACACATTTATTTATTTATTAATGGCCTCGGAATTACAAACGTTTGAGTCATAGACTCAATTACAAAGGCTTCACGTCAGAGTAGGTTAGAAGACAATAAGATACTGCTAAGGAATAAGTATATAGCAAAAACTAACATTTCATACATAGGCAAGTACTGCAGCATGGAAGACAATTACAGTAATCAACAGTTACAAATAGTGAAGGTAGACGTAAAATTCCAACAACTTTTTTTTTTTCAATTCTCTTTCTCACTCCCTGATCCAGAACTCTCTCGGGCCATCCCCACTGGCCTAACTGCTCTACTGTCCACTGTCCCTCCCATCATCTTCAAGGTAGCTGTGACCTCTCTGGGGACACAGGGGGCTAACACCCCCGGAGAGATCGGGAGGGGGGCAGTAATGGGGGACCGGCGTTGGATATGTGGCGGAGGAAGCAGTCACCTATCCGGTCAGGAAGGGATTTTTCCCCTTTACGTCCCTTAGTCCCCTCCCTCCCGTGGTACATGTACCAGACTACGGTGCATGGCAACCCTGCCAGCATCGGGCCACGCTGATGTACATGCTGCTCAGTGCTCTGCAACACCCTCGATCTCCACCGGGGGTCACCAGAGCTCCAAGCCACCCTCCCCCTGGGACAGGAGAGCAGCCCAGCGGGTGCTCCATCCTATCCCTCCCCTGCCAACCCCTGGCACCCGAGCTTGCTTCTGAACCCAGGTCGCTGGCGTAGCACAAGGTGTGGCATCCAGCGCCTCAACCCTCAGCGCCACCGGGCCGGCCAAAATTCCAACAACTTAACAAGGGATTATATACAGACCAAGAGTTGGAGGAGAACAGTGCAGGGCAGAGTAGGCAGGACAAATGTCCCTTGTCAGGTGGTGTGCCACTGTCAGTAACAAGCTAGTGACATTCATTCAATAACATGCATGTATACACATGTACACAATCAGGGACACATTAATTCAATAACAGACACATACATATGTACACAGTCAGGAACACGCATTCATTCAATAACAGGCAAACGTACACAGGCACAATCATATACACACAGTCATTCAGTAACAGAGACACACATTCATTCAATAACAGGAACACATACACATCTACAAGCAGATGCACACATTCATTCAATAACAACTACACATACACATATATGCACAGTTATTCAATAACAGGCACATTTAGACTTGTACACAATCAGATATACACATTTATTTAATAGCAAGCACATATACACATGTACACAATGAGACACACACAGTCATTCAATAACAGGCACACATACACAATCAGATACACATGATCATTCAATAACAGGCACACGTATAGATGTACACAATCAGATACACACATTAAATTAATAACAAGCACACACACAAACCATGTACACAATCTGAGACACACAGTCATTCATTAACAGTCACAAAGTACATGTACACAATCTACACACATTCATTCAATAACAGCCACACATACACATGTACACAATCAGATACACACATTCATTCACTAACAGGCACACACAGGGAAGGGGAAACTGTTTAACCAGGTGAAGCACACTAAGCTGAAGCTTGTTTCCAGGTGTGACCTGGGAGCACAAGGAAGTTAAGTGACTTGCTCAGGGTCACACCGTATGCAAGTGGGGGCTGTGAGATTCAAACCCAGGTCTCCAGGTTTGCAGCTCATAGCCTTATGTGATTGTGTACATAGATATGTATGCAAACACATATGTACATTCATTCAACAACAGCCACACATACTCAGGCACAATCAGATATACACATTCGCTCAATAACAGCCATGCATACACATGTACAAAATCAGAGACACATGTTAATTTAATAACAGGCACACATACACATACACATGTACATGTACATAATCAGGGACACACATTCATTCAGCAGCAGTCACACATACACACTGACAATTAGATACACACAGTCATTCAATAACGGGCACACATATACATGTACACAATCAGAGACACCCATTCATTCAATAACAGGCACACATATAGATGTACATGTGCACGCACATAATCAGGGACACACATTCATTCAACAACAGTCACACATACACGCTGACAATTAGATACACACAGTCATTCAATAACAGGCACACATATACATGAACACAATCAGAGACACCCATTCATTCAATAACAGGCACACATATAGTTGTACATGTACATGTACATAATCAGGGACACACATTCATTCAACAACAGTCACACATACACGCTGACAATTAGATACACACAGTCATTCAATAACAGGCACACATACACATGTACACAATCAGAGACACCCATTCATTCAATAACAGGCACACATATAGATGTACATGCAATAATAATAATAATAATACACTTTATTTGTTATGTGCCTTTTAGGCAACTAGGCGCAGTACAATAAGAGAACAAAATATAGCAGATTCAGCCACATAATAAATACAATTCAATAAACAGTACATCCATAAGATTTTTCCCCAGAGGAAAGATTTCAGAGCCTGTTTAAAACTTCCCATGGTCGTGCACTCCCTAATCCGATGGGGTAGAGAATTCCAAAGGGAAGGGGCCACAAACATAAATGCACGGGCCCCAACAGATTTTAAAGTCACCCTTGGAATCTCTAGCAACCCCTCATCGGAAGAGCGAAGTGGTCTCACAGGGTGGTAAGGAATCAGGAGTTCTTTCAGGTAATCAGGGCCCAGTTCATGCAGGGCTTTAAAAGTCAGTAAGCTGACTTTGAAGGTGATCCGCCACTGAACTGGCAGCCAGTGCAGTTCCCGCAGCACTGGTGTAACATGTACATGTACATAATCAGGGACATACATTCATTCAACAACAGTCACACATACACACTGACAATTAGATACACACAGTCATTTAATAACAGGCACACATACATATGTACACAATCAGAGACACCCATTCATTCAATAACAGGCACACATGCACATGTAAACAATCAAATACACACAGCCATTCAATAACAGATGCACATGCACAATGAGATACACACATTTGTCCAAAAACAGCCACACAAACCCATGCACACAATCAGATACATTCATTCCATAACAGGCACACATACATATGTATACAAACAGAGAGACACATTCATTCAATTACAGAAACACATACTCACATACACAATCAGAGACACACATTTATTCAATAACAGCCACACATACCCAGGCACATGGTACACAATCAGATACACACATTTACTGAATAACAGACACACATACACATGTATACAATCAGAGAGACACATTCATTCAATAACAGAAACACATACTCACATACACAATCAGAGACACACATTTATTCAATAACAGCCACACATACCCAGGCACATGGTACACAATCAGATACACACATTTACTGAATAACAGACACACGTACACATGTATACAATCAGATACGCACAATCATTCAATGACAGGCACACATACACATGTACACGTCACAACTAGATACACACAGTCATTCAATAACAGGCACACATGCACATATACAATCAGATAAACACATTAATTCAATAACAGCCACACATACACATGTACACAATCAGAGACACACACTGATTCAGTAACAGGAACACATACACACATACACAATTAGAGACACACATTCATTCAATAAAAGTCATGCATACATACAGTATGTGCACAATCAAATACATACATTAATTCAGTAAAGGCACCCATACACACATACACAATCAGATGCACACATTCATTTAGTAACAGGCACACATACACATACACCTGAACACAATCGGGGACACATGTTCATTAACAGGCATTCATACCCATGTACACAATCAGGGACACACATTCATTCAATAACAGGCACAAATACATGTGTATAAGCAGATACACTCGTGGGTTCAATAACAGGCACACACACATATACACAGAGACACATTCATTCAATAACAGGCACACATACACTTGTGCATTCAAATACACAAATTCATTCAATAACAGCCGCACATACACATGTACACAATCAGAGACTCACATTCATTCAATAACAGGAACACATACACAAGTGCACACTTAGAGATGCACATTCTTTCAATACAGTCACACATACACATGTGCACAATCAAATGCACACATTTATTCAATAACAGGCACACATACACATATACACAATCAGATACACACATTTGTTTAGTAACAGGCACACATACACATGTACAAGCAGGTAAACACATGGGTACAGTAATAGGCACACATGTATACAGAGACACATTCATTCAATAACAGGCACACACACAGGCGCAATCAAATACACACATTCATTCAATAACATGAACACATACACAAGTGCACAATCAGAGACATACATTTATTCAGTAACAGGCATACATACACATGTACACAATCTGATACACATTTATTCAGCAACAGGCACACATACACATGTACACAGTCAGCGACACACATGCTTGGCTTGTCAGAGGATTTCCACTTTGTATTTTGCTCCTGTCCCTTGAGTCGAGATGCCATCTGCAAGGGCTTCATGGTACACGTGCAAAGCATGGCTGTACTGCTGGAGCCAGATAGTGCCTCCCCTCCCACAAGCAGCTCCCACTACACTGTCACCTAAAGGTCACTCCAGCTACACTGCCACCTTGGGGTCACCCCAACTACACTGCCACCTCAGGGTCACCTCAACTACACTGCCACCTCAGGGTCACCCCAGCTACACTGCTACCTTGGGGTCACCCCAACTACACTGCCACCTCGGGGTCACCCCAACTACACTGCCACCTCGGGGTTACCCCAACTACACTGCCACCTCAGGGTCACCCACTTGGTGCTATAGCAATGGAGCATGCGACCCACTTGCCCTGTAGGAGAGTGTTCTTTGGGACACATGATTCTCCTCCCCCAGGCTGCCCCACCCCCACAACCAAGGCTTGATTCCAATCCTGCATCACCCACATCATGAATGGCAGACCTGCCGCTACACCAACAGGCTGGGTGAACCAAGCATTTCCAGTGTGAGGACAAGGACCTCAAACCAGTGAGTCGACCCAGTAAGAGAGGGTCTGGGCAATGCCCAAAGCATAAAATACAAGAGACAGGCAGTGGAAACAAGAAAAAAAGAAGCAAACAAAAGAAATAGAGGGAGCGGGAAAAGAAAAGGAGAGGAAAGAAAAGAAAGGAAAAAAGAGACGGAAGAAAGAGACCAAATAAAAAGAATGAAGAATTGTGGATGAAGATGAATGGGAATGTGTAAGGTAGGGTGGGAGGGAGTAAATTGGTGACAGAAGTCAAGAAGGTGCCTGGGAGAGAGCGTACATGTGAATGGAGTGACAGCAATAGTGTAATGTGTTCTACAGTGACAGAGTATGCAAGATGATACTTATCATTCACCACTGAGAGAGCGTGCACATGGGAGTGGGTGACAGCAACAGTGTAATGGGTTATACAGTGAGAGTGTGTGTGGTGGTACTCATCAGTGAGCGTGCACATGGGAGTGGGTGACAGCAACAGTGTAATGGGTTATACAGTGAGAGTGTGTGTGGTGGTACTCATCAGTGAGCGTGCACATGGGAGTGAGTGACAGCAACAGTGTAATGGGTTATAGAGTGAGAGTGTGTGTGGTGGTACTCATCAGTGAGCGTGCACATGGAAGTGAGTGACAGCAACAATGTGTGTGTGTGTGTGTGTGTGTGGGTTATAGTGATAGTACAGTATGAGTGGCACTACCCAACACTGAGAGAATGTACATGTGGCTAGGTGACCGTGCGTGGTATTTATCTGACAGTGAGTCTGTGCACGTGTGCACGAACAAAGGCACAATATAGCCTTAGCACTTACCCAGTTCATCCGTCACTGATCCCTCACTGTCATCTATAAATGAAAGGCCCAGAAACAAATGAATCCCAGTAACAATACGATCTCATGTGACACAAGGCACCCAACCAAAGCCCCATTTACTAAACATCAGCAGGGGTTATAGGGGTCCAGCAGTACTAGAAGAGACATATACTATCCGCCATCATTCACTTATGAGGAATCAAAGCCTTCAAGGTCTCACAGGGCTAACGACCGAAGTAAGGAAGACAGAGCACCTCAGAGAATGCTCTCATCCTTTCGGGGAGGAAGGGTAGATGGCTACGCTACAACATTGCCACCTGGGTGACAAAAGGCGGCAGTGAAGCAGCAATACAATGCAGATGCTGGTTGGGATATGCTCAAGCATGCTTTGCATGTGCAAGCATGGAGCCCCTAGCAAGCCATCATGCCAGGGGTGGAGAACCAGAATACAGAACCCTCCTGGGTTGCACAGGATAATCCGCAGTGTTCTCTGACCCCCTTTATTGTCCTTTTTCTTTCTGTACACTCAGAACTCCTGCCTCTACATCAGGAGGAGGTTGGATCTGGCACAGGCAGACCCTGCCATGAGGGGGAAACCCCTTGGGGATGGAACTGGAGGTAAGGTAAGGTATGGTAAGGAGGTGGAGGGGCTAGGGTGACCTGAGAGAAGGGAACAAAGCCAGTGAAGTATCACAAACAAATTTTAAAAAAGCCTTTGAGGTCTGGAGGGTGGCAAGTTTGGGGCGAGCAGTCTGTGCACTGAGAGCTGAGATGCGTGGATCCCCACCAAATTCATTGCCTTTGTCACCAGAGCCATGCTCCGAAGCTAGTCATTCCTTTTGCAGTACAGATATGCTTATGAATAATGGCTTTCAAAGATCTATAATTGCTTCTCTTGCAAAAGAAGGTTGGAGTGCGTAGATCAGTTCAGAACAAGTCATGTCACGCATGGGAAAACCACCTTTTGGCAAATGGAATTTATTTTGCACAACTGATAGAAAATAGGAATGTGGTGGTAGCAGAGACAGAGCATGCTGTCCTGGGCTCCTCAATACAAAAAGTTCCCTGAGGTAGCTGAGAAGGTGCAGTGCTGCTCCTTCAGCCCACCACTGGAGACAGTGGATATTAACACAACACAGGCCTTCATGGTAAGGCTGGACACATTTCTGCTTTCAGATGGCCTCATGGGGTACCCTGGATAGGATACCAGTGTGGGGAGGAGTACCCAATCCCCACAAATTAGTACATGTTTGTACAGCATACCGTACTTGTTGGTATCTGCTTATGAAACAATGAGGGTGAACTTTACTGACCTAAAGTCCCTTCTCACCTTAAAATACTATTTTGTTATGTTAATGCCCTCTATTATCGATGACTTCATATCTGCATGATATTACTTCAGTAACTTAATGGTTACGAAGTCTCCTCAGTCAGAGATGATGTTATGTGTACATGATGATACTTTGGAAAGTTGATGGTTATCATGTCTCCTCTGTCAGTGATGACATCATACCTACATGATGACACTCCAGTAACTTGATGGTTATGATGTCTCCTCTGTAAGTGATGATGTCATACCTACATGAAGATACTTTAGAAAGTTGATGGTTATGATGTCTGTCCTGTCAATCGTGATGTCATACCTACAAGATGATACTTCAGTAACTGCATGGCTATGATGTCTCCTCTGTCAGTGATGATGTCATACCTACATGAAGATACTTCAGTAACTTGATGGTTATGATGTCTCCTCTGTCTTTTATTTATTTAGTTTTTGTTTACCGGGTGAGTGCGCTAGTCAACAGGTGACTATTTTCAGGCACGACCCGGGAGAGTACAATACAGCATAACACATGGAAGCAAACAATACAACTTAGGCAAACAACCATACATAGTACAATCCTAGTCATATAGAGATGGTTCCAGCTAGTCTAACATGGTTTAGTCTATATTAAGCATAACCAGCAGGCCAAGAGCAGCTTCAGGGAGTAAAGGTACCGGTGAAGGTAAGGAAGGGGTATAGGACCTCAAAGGGACTGCTAGCTGCTTTCTCGAGAAGAAAGAGTTAGAGACTGCCGGGTTTGGGGTTCCCAAACTGGCAGGGAAAGACAGGAGAGGGGTAAGGGGAAAAACAAGACCTGGCAGCCTTCGACAGCCAGCCAAGCAGAGTACCCAGGGGGAGTAAGGGGAAGTAAGGGGGATGCCTAGAACATCCCAGCGGCAGCTAGAGGGATGCCAAGTTCATGGCCCCACAGTCAGGGGTAGAAAAAGGGGGAGGGATGGACAAGTGAGAGAGGCGGCTAAAGATACGGCTTTGAGGTGGAAGGTGGTAGGTAGGTTGGGCAGGTGGTTCCTCGACTGGGCATAAGGACGCGGGAAGTCCCGGCCATTACAGATCTATCGGCAGAGGTAGATAAGAGAAAGGGAGGAGGCAGTAAAGCCAACGTGGCACCTATGTGCAAGTATGGGCAGAGCCCCGTGCAGAGAGGGTAGAGACGGGGAAGGTGAGAGGTGCCATAAACTGATGGCCTGCCAGCAGCCAGGACTGCAGAACCTCAAGGTGTCCGAGGGAGAGAGAGGATCCCTACGGCAGGCTAGAGGATGCCAGGTTTATGTCCCAGCCGTTAGGGATGAAGAAGAAAGGGGTGGGGAGGAGGCGGCGTATTAAAACACGGTTTAGCGGTAGTAAGCGGGAAGATGTGGCCGGGCCTGTGGTTCCGAGGGTGGGCATAGAGGCAGGACAGTCCCTCAGCTGGGGACTCAACTGTAAAGGAGGACAAGTGAGGGGAGGGAGGAGGTGGCCTAATAGTACCAACATCCACCTGAAGTAGGTTTGGCAGTGTTTAGGTAGCTAGAGGATAAAAGACAGTACATAATATACAGTAAAATAGGTAGTAGAAAAAATAAGTGCATACATTCATAAAACTAATACATGATGTAACGATAATGAAGTTTGAGGAGAGGGTAGGAGTCAGGGAGAGAGAACAAAGGAGGTGGTAAAGAGACCAGTAGCAGGGGGTGAGTAGGGGGAAGGTACTGGAATCAGGTAGGATCAAAGCAGGTGCATGGATCAGTGGCAGCCAGGTGTAGTTTCAATCCCTGTTTCAAAGAGGGATGGGAGGGTGCTTGCCTGAGGTCCAGAGGGAGCTGGTGCCATAACTTGGGGGCTGCATGTTGGAAGGAGCCTGTTCCTTTGTTGGTGCAGCAGCGGGGAATTTCCAGCAGGTCTTTGTCAGCAGATCTGAGCGTGCGGTTAGGAATCATAGGAAGAAGGAGCTTCACAAGGGCGGTAGGCTGACTTTGTCTCAGTATAGAGTCATTTAGGCATGCCAAGAAGTAGCTCCTGACGGCCGGGGGGGGGAGAGCCACCCAAGGTCCTTATGTAGCTGGCAGTGATGAAGAAGCCGTGGGAATTGTAAGGCATATCTGCATATGTTGTTATAGGTTACATCCCATTTGTGCAGTGCAGATTTGTGGGCTGAGGTAAGTATAGGCACACAGTAGGTAAGCGTTGGTAGCAGGATCCCTCTGGCTATGGCAAGCTTAGCAGAGGAGGTAAGCATATAACTTGTTCTATAGGCAGCTCCTAACCTGCAGTAAACGTTCTTGCAGGTGGCTTGGATATGAAGGTTAAAATCAAGCGATTAGTCTAGTAGGATGCCCAGGTAACGATAGGTGGTGACTGTCTGCAGAGGATCGCTATTTAAATCTATGATGCTCAGGGGAGTGGAACACATACGGATCTTTTGAGCGGTGCCTAGTAGCATGGCATTAGTTTTGGAGGAATTCAGAATGAGGCGGTGGGAGTTTAACCAGTTCTGGACACTGGAGTAGGCACTATTTAGCGAGGAGTTAATGTGCTCTACATTGGGTGAGCTGGCATAGATAACTAAGTCATCTGCGTAGAGGAGCGATGAACAGGCTGGTATTTCGTCTGGTAGGTTATTGATGAATAGAGTGAATAGAAGAAGACCCAGAATGGAGCCTTGTGGCACTCCAATGTTTGTTTCCACAGTGGAGGAGATGGCTGAGTTGAATTTAACAGCCTGGGACCTGTTGGTCAGGTAGCTCCTGAACCATTCAAGCACAGGGAAGGAGCAGCCTATTTTGCTTAGGGTGGATAGGAGCAGGGGGTGGTCAACAAGGTCAAATGCCTTGGTTAGGTCAATAAAGACAGCCCCTGTGAGCTTTCCTTGATCCATGCCAGTGAGGATGTCAGTGGTGAATTTAGCTAGAGCTGTCACAGTGCTGTGGTTTTTCCTGAATCCATGTTGTGCATCATTGAGCTGTTTAGTGGTTTCAAGGAATTCCTGGATCTGTGTGGCAACCAGTTTTTCGAGGATTTTGCTGAGAGGGGATAGTATTGCAATAGGCCTGTAATTAGAGATATCTTTCTTGTTCCCTTTTTAAAAGATAGGGGAGATCCTGGCCATTTTCCATAGTTCTGGGACTGCACCGCTGGTGAGGGATAAGGTGAAAATTCTAGCCAGAGGTTTGGAGATGTAATGCGTAGCTAGTTTTAAAAGGTGAGGTTCAAGTTGGTCAGAGCCAGGACTGGTGAATTCTGATATTTTTTTTAGATGGCACAGAACCTGAGAGCTGGTGATGGCTTTGAAATAGAGGAGGTGTGGTATAGGTTTTTGATCACTGGCAGGGGTGGCAGGGTTAGTAAGAGGCACAGTGTTGGCAGTGGAGGCTGCTGGTGGCAGAGTGCTCGTATAGGGGGAGAGATCTGAGAACATCCTATTGAAGGCGTTTGCTATGGTGGTGGGGTTATTGCAATGAGAGCCACTTATTACCATGTCAGAGGGTGTAACTACTGAGGTGTCCCCAGGAAGGTTTTTATGTGGCCCCAAAATTTACATGGGTCATGGGCTGAGTTCTTTAGCAGATTCTGATAGTACATGCTTTTTGCCAGCCAAATGTTTTTCCTGCAAGAATTTCTTTCTTGCCTGTAGTTTGCATAGTCCCTAGTCGATTCAGAGTTTTTGAAGGTTTTCCAGAGCTTGTCCCTGTACCTTAGTTGTTTTAGGAGATCCTTATGTAGCCATCTAGTTTGTTTTCCCCCCGACTCTACGCGTGGTTTTTGGAGCATGCTTGTTTTGTACAGGGAGGTAATGTTGTAGGAATGTGTTGAGGGCATTCTCTACATTCTTAGCCCTGTAAATATTCGACCAGTCAATGTTTGAGATGTCTCAGAGGAAGGAGTCTGTATCCAAGTTTGCAAAATTCGTCAATGATGATGTCATACCTACAAGAGATACTTCAGCAACTTAATGGTTACGATGTCTCCTCAGTTAGTGATGATGCCATACCTACATGATGATATGTCAGAAAGTTGATGGTTATGATGTCTCTTCTGTCAGTGATGATGTCATGCCTACATGCTGATACTTCTGTAACTTAATGGTTATGATGCCTCCTCTGCTAGTGATGATCTGATACCTACACGATGATACATCAGTAAAATGATGGGTACGATGTCTCTTCTTTTTTGTTTTTAATTTTGTTTCTTCTGTTTATCTCGCTTCCTCCAGAACTCTCTTGGGCTACTCCTTCTGGCCCAACACCACTCTACTGCCCACCTTATCCCATAGCTCACCCTTCCCCCCACACCTGCTTCAGCGGCAGGACTCCCAGCTCTGAGCCCTCTGGGGTAGGGTCGCTTCCACTCTGGCTCTCTATCCACAAATCGAGTGTGCCAACCGAGGAGGTGGAGGAGCAACCCAGTCTGCGGAGATGGGGTCCGGTGTTGGGCACGTGACAGTGTGGCATGGAGGAGAGCCATCACCTATCCGGAGTCGGGTGTTTTCAATCTTTGTCCCCCCCCCCCCGCATGACGCCTGCACAGCAATGCTGTAAGCATCTACCATGCTCCTCCCCGTTAGCTCATGCGCTAGGTGTGCCTCCGGTCTCCACCAGAGGGCACTACTGCACCGGAGGATCCCTGGATCCCTCCTCAGGGATAGGAGAGCAGTCCATCGGATGCTCGATCCTACTCCTTCCCCTGCCGACCCCCAGCACCTGAGCTCTTTCCCAAACTCGGATCACCGGCGTAGCGCAAGGTGTGGTGTCCAGTGCCTCAATCCTCAGTTCCACTGGGCCAGCCCCGGGCATGATGTCTCTTCTGTCAGCGATGATGTCATACCTACATGATGATACTTCTGTAACATAATGGTTACAATTTCTCCTCTGTTAGTGAAGATGTTACAAGCAATGATCCACCACTGTCTACACAGTCCTTTACCTGTGTTAGTAGTGAGTTCATACTGCAACTGTGTAATTGCCTTATCAGTTGTTGCATTGCCTTTTTAATGTAATCACAGTCAGACAGAAAACCTGGCTGGTGCAGTGGTCTCAGAACAGAGATAAGAGAGACAGTTTGTGGCATAGCATGGGAAAACCATAAAGGAAATCTGTTTGCAACACTCACAGCTAGTGGTCAAGGGGTTAAAGGCAGTCATCATGGTCTTGTGAGGGTGGTTTGCCTTTACTTGACTGCACAGCCACAAAAAAAGTGCTTGCCTGGTGATGCGTTGTTGTCTGTATCCCTGAGTTTACTGGTGATGTGTCGCTGTCTGTATCCCCGAGTTTACTGGTGATGTGTCGCTGCCTGTGTCCCTGAGTTTACTGGTGATGTGTCGCTGTCTGTGTCCCTGAGTTTACTGGTGATGTGTCGCTGTCTGTGTCCCTGAGTTTACTGGTGATGTGTCGCTGTCTGTGTCCCTGAGTTTACTGGTGATGTGTCGCTGTCTGTGTCCCTGAGTTTACTGGTGATGTGTCGCTGTCTGTATCCCTGAGTTTACTGGTGATGTGTCGCTGTCTGTATGCCTGAGTTTACTGGTGATGTGTCGCTGTCTGTATCCCTGAGTTTACTGGTGATGTGTCGCTGTCTGTATGCCTGAGTTTACTGGTGATGTGTCGCTGTCTGTATGCCTGAGTTTACTGGTGATGTGTCGCTGTCTGTATGCCTGAGTTTACTGGTGATGTGTTGCTGTCTGTATGCCTGAGTTTACTGGTGATGTGTCGGTGCCTGTATCCCTGAGTTTACTGCTGATGTGTCGCTGTCTGTATCCCTGAGTTTACTGGTGATGCGTCACTGTCTGTATCCCTGAGTTTACTGCTGATGTGTCGCTGTCTGTATCCCTGAGTTTACTGGTGATGCGTCGCTGTCTGTACCCCTGAGTTTACTGCTGATGTGTCGCTGTCTGTATCCCTGACTTTACTGCTGATGTGTCGCTGTCTGTACCCCTGAGTTTACTGCTGATGTGTCGCTGCCTGTATCCCTGACTTTACTGGTGATGTGTCGCTGCCTGTATCCCTGAGTTTACTGGTGATGTGTCGCTGTCTGTATCCCTGAGTTTACTGGTGATGTGTCGCTGTCTGTATCCCTGAGTTTACTGGTGATGTGTCTCTGTCTGTATCCCTGAGTTTACTGGTGATGTGTCGCTGTCTGTATCCCTGAGTTTACTGGTGATGTGTCGCTGTCTGTATCCCTGAGTTTACTGGTGATGTGTCTCTGTCTGTATCCCTGAGTTTACTGGTGATGTGTCGCTGTCTGTATCCCTGAGTTTACTGGTGATGTGTCGCTGTCTGTATCCCTGAGTTTACTGGTGATGTGTCGCTGTCTGTATGCCTGAGTTTACTGGTGATGTGTCGCTGTCTGTATCCTTGAGTTTACTGGTGATGTGTCGCTGTCTGTATCCCTGAGTTTACTGGTGATGTGTCGCTGTCTGTATCCCTGAGGTTCAATCAATCAATCAATCAATCAAATCTTTATTTATTCAGGCGATCATCATTGAGCAAGGCTCATTTACAAGATGGACCTGATAAGGTCAAGGTTCGAGTTGATGCACAGCAATTACATCACATACTTATGAGACAGTTATACATACAGAAAAAAAAAATGTTATTTATAACACAATAATATACAGAGAATTCACATGTTAAAAGCTTGGCAAGAGAAAGTTAAACTAACATCTACAATATATGCGGTACATATATATCACAATAGGGGCCATGACAGTCACTCACATAATGAGTACAAGGATGGTGAAGGGAATATTGGGTGCCATATACTGGCGGTGTCTGGCTGGAAGGAATATGCCATATGTGATTGGAATATGGTTTTGTGGGATTATTATTCTATCTCTAGCGGTAGCAACTGCATTTCTCTGTGAAGAAGGCTGTACAGTGCTGCTTGAAGGATGTAAATGGAATGATAATGGACAGTTTAAGGGATTTTTGTAGGATGTTCCATGCTATGGCTAGAGAATAGCTGATTGCTGCCCTCCCTATTTTAGTGTTGACTTTGGGCAATTTGAGCAGGACGATATTGTTGCTTCTTAGGGCATAGGAGCTGGGAGTGGTCAGGTTGAAGCAGTCCAGGATATAGCTTGGGAGTTTTTGATAAAGCTCTGTAGATCCATAGAGCTGCATTTCTGCTCCTCCTGACATGAAGGGAAACCCATCCAATTGCGTCATAGAGAGAACAATGGTGAGTATTATATGGCAGGTCTGTAATGAACCTTATTGCTCTATGATATAAGGTATCCAACTTTTGAAGGTAGGGAGCGAGGCAGTGACTATAGAGGAAGTCTGCGTAGTCAATGACTGATAGAAAGATGGCCTGGACTAATCTCATCTTTGAATCTCTATTAAGGAAGGGTTTTAATCTGTAGAGGAGGCCAAGCCTTAGGCAAAGCTTTTTCAGCAGTTGTTCTAGATGCTGAGTAAAGTCAAGTCTGTTGTCAATCCACACACCTAGGTATTTGAAATTTTCAACATACTCCAGATTTTCTCCAAGTATAGTGCATAGCTGGGGGAGACTGATTGAAGAGGATGTGTTGGTGGAGTTTTGGGTTGTGAACATCATTGCTTTGGTTTTCTTTGCATTTAGCAGAAGCTTTTTCTCGAGTAGCTGATGTTGTAACAGGGAGAATTCTGCTTGTAGGATTTCATGAGCAACTTTAGGCAAATGGTTGCTGACATACAGTACAGTGTCATCAGCAAAGAGATGTACTGAGGACTTGGTAAGGTTTGAATCAATTTTATTTATATAAATGGCAAAAAGGATAGGACCCAGAATAGAGCCTTTGGGGACTCCTCTTGACAGTGGTCTTAATGGGGAGAGGCCACCTTCAGCTTTTACCTGCTGTGATCTACCGGAGAGGTAGCATCTGAACCATAAGGGAGGATGGATCTAGGCCAATGGAGTGTAGGGATGAGAGTAGCAGTTCATGGTCCACAGTGTCAATGCTTTGCTCAGGTCCAGGAATACTGCACAGACATTGTTCTTTTATCCAGTTCGGTTTGCCAATCATTGGTGACCTTGGCTAATGCAGTGATAGTGCTATGTTTGGCCCTGAATCCAGATTGGGCTGGATTTAATAGATTAGCATTGTCCAGATATTCCCTTAACTGAATACTCACTAATTTCTCCAGCATCTTGGATAACACAGGTAGGATGGAAATGGGCCTGTAGTTATTAAGATCCATAGGGTCCCCTGATTTTAGAAGGAGACCACTTGGGCTATCTTCTCAAGCGTGGGAATAGAAGCCAGAGTTTAGGAAAGGTTAAAGAGGTGAGTTAGGGGACTGCAAGCACATGACATGCAATCTTTAGAAAGAATGGGTCCAGAAGATCTGCTCCTGCACTTTTTGGTATCTAGATGCCATAATAGATCCTCAACTTGTTTCAACAGTATAGGTTTGAAGCTAAAGGAGGAGTCAACTCTTTGTTCACCAGTATAGTGGGAGCTTAAATGATCCCTTAATAGGTTAGCTGGGAGGAGTCAAAGGCAAGGCCAGCTGTTGTGAAGTGGTTGTTGAATGCATCCAGGATTTCCAATGTGCCAGTAATGGGGCCATAGTTACTGTGTAATTGGGTTGGAAGGGGGTTGTTAACATCCTGGCCCATCATACCCTTGATGGTGCCCCAAAATCTAGCAGTATTATGGTAGGAGGAGTCGAGCTGGGCCAGGTAGTAGGCAGCCTTTGCATCCCTAGCTTTCCTAGTGCATTTATTCCTGGCTTTCCTAAAGATCATCCAGTCCATGATATTCTTAGTTTTTCTTGCTACTTTCCAAAGTTTATCTCTCTCCAGCAGTGCAGCTTTAAGGTCAGCTGAAAACCAGCGACAGGATTTGTTTTTTATTCGGATACTAGAGATTGGGGCATGGGTGTTAAGGGCATTTAATATAATGCTATTTAGCACCTGCTGAGCTTTTTCTACAGAATGTGCAAGATAGAACTTTTGCCAGTGTGGAGAGTAGGCTAGATCATGCAGATATCCTTCAATATTGATGTTTTTCTTGGATCTCCTCATGAGGAATTTTGCAGGATCTGTTTTAATGCTGTTGGATCTTACCCCTGCGATGAGGCAGTGGTCACTTATGTCGCATAGGAGCACTCCAGCATGTGTGAATAGATGTGGTTTACTCACTAGCATGATATCAAGCAGTGTGCTTTTACTACTATTCCTTGCATTTAGTCTTGTTGGTTCATTAATTAACTGTGTGAGCCCAGAGGTGTAGCTGCCTGGGTGAGCCAGTTGAAATTCAGGTCCCCTATGATAATGACTTCTTCAGTACAGGACTTGACCAGGTTTCCCAGGTGGGATAAGAGCTTGTGTTCAGCAGAGGGGGGTCTGTAGCATCCAATTAAATGGAAAGCTGCTGTATTGGGGAGAGAGACTTTTAGAGACAGACACTCAAATTCCTTGGGCATAGATGTTGCAGCAGTACAGGATACAACTAAACCAGCTTTTACATATATGGCTACTCCGCCTCCCCTTGTTTGGTGATCAGCTCTGAATAGCTGATAGTTAGGTAGGTTAACTTCCCTGTCCATTGTGGTGGTCTTGAGCCATGTCTCAGTTATCACAAGAAAGTCTGGAAGGTATGGGCAACCAGGCTTGTAGCAATGTAAATATTTTCAACAGACTGTATACATTAATATGCAGGAAACTGAAGCCTTTAATTGAGGATAGGTCTGATGGAGAGGTGATGCTTAAGAGGTCCAGGGTTGATTTCTACAATACCAATACAGAGCAATAGGAAGATCAGTAATTTATAAGGGCTGCCAGTGATAGGGAGAGGGGCTGTCTTTGGTCCTCCTTTTTATTCTGTTGCCGCTCTTTGTTTTGGGTGCTCCTGTGGATTTAAGGTAGTGTGTCGGATACCAATTAGCAGTTTGACGACTCAGGCTTAGTGGGGATCTATATACCCAGTAGTGGGCCTTGGCTGAGACATATATGTGGTGATATGTAACTTTATGGTGATTGTACCACTGTAGTCGATGCAGCAATAGCAAGACATATATGAGGGTATGGGTGTCAGCCACGGGGGATGTTCCAGAGAAACTAGGCGGGTTGACCACTTTAGATTGTATAGTAGGGTCATCTTCATTGTGGAACCCTATGGCTGATAGTGACAGGAGTATCAGTAGCAAGCTCCCCATTCTGAGGGGGATATTGATAGTTGGCAATAGGGAGTAGCGAAGTTGCTGATTGGTTGGATCAGCAAGCTGGTGTGACTCTCTGTTGGTTTAGAGAAAAGTGCTGTGGGCGGGGAAGAGATTCCGCCGGGAAGATGCCTATAAATTAACACACAAGAGGGGGGAAGGGCATGTGGGCAAAAATTTAGCACCTTTCCTGACTGCTCCCTCGCTGTTCCTCCCGGCCTTATGGTTCCCAAGTTCGGCTAGGTGCCGCCGACCGCCCGCTGGTGGAGCGAAGCCCCGGCGCTCAGCTGGTTACTGTGGGCCGAAGTAAGCAGGCTGGAGAGAGACAGAGGAGGGTGCACCAATTAATAAGGGCAGTAGCAAGCCTTTTTCTGAGCATCACTGACCAAATCTGCACTACAAAGGACAGTGGGGGGGGGTCCTGTGGCGCCTCAGCGTCTGGCCCACCTTACATATTCAGACAAGGAGGTGTAATTACCTTAAAGAGCAGTAAAACGGTAGTTTCCCCTTACACTACAGTAGTAGGATAACAGCACTTTTTGATGATTTTCATATAAAACTAGAAGGAGAGTGGCTCTCAGCATCTGGCCCACTGCTGCTAACAGAGTCCAGCAGAATTCAACAGAATCAACAGCAGTTGCTCTCTATAGATGTCTCACCAGAGTGGAAGCAGCTCTTCTGGGAAACTTGCAGTACAACACCAGGGGAAGAGTAAAAGACAAAAAGAAAAACAAATTTTCAAGTCCCACACAGATTTCAGCAATGCGACTGAGCCAGTGTAAGTCAATGGGGCAGGAGAGCCAATTGGCTGCTGTGCCTGGTGGAGCGCTCGCTTACCGATTGGCTGCGCCTTCTCCGACTGCTCCCTCCTGTTTCCTCCCGGCCTTATGGTTTCCCAAGTTTGGCTAGAGTGTGCGCCCGACTGCTTGCTGGCGGGCGAAACCCGGCGCTCAACTGTTACTGTAGGCTGAAGGAAGCAGGCGTTGGCTGCGCCTTTCCCGACTGCTCCCTCACTGTTCCCCGGCCTTATGGTTCCCAAGTTCGGCTAGAGGTGCCTGACCGACCATCGCTGGTGAAGTGAAGCCGCGAGGCAGCTCAGCTGGTTACTGTGGGCTGAAGGAAGCAGGCAATTAGCTCACGCCTTTCCAAACTGCTCCCTCGCTGTTCCCCGGCCTTATGGTTCCCAAGTTCGGCTAGGTGCTGCCGACCGCCCGCTGGCCGGAGCGAAGCCCCAGCGTCCAGCTGGTTACTGTGGGCTGAAGGAAGCAGGCAGAGTGGAAGCAGCTCTTCTGGGAAACTTGCAGTACAACACTAGGGAAGAGTAAAGACAAAAAGAAAAACAAATTTTCAAGTCCCACACAGATTTCAGCAATGCAAACTGAGCCAGTGTAAGTCAATGGGAAGGAGGCCAATCGGCTGCTGTGCCTGGTGGAGCGCTACACACCCGATTAGCTCGCCTTTCCCGACTGCTCCTACTGTTCCTCCCGGCCTTATGGTTCCCAAGTTCGGCTAGGTGCCGCCGACCGCCCGCTGGCGGAGCAAAGCCCCGGCGCTCAGCTGGTTACTGTGGGCTGAAGTAGGTTACTGGTGATGTGTCGCTGTCTGTATCCCTGAGTTTACTGGTGATGCGTCGCTGTCTGTATCCCTGAGTTTACTGGTGATGCGTCGCTGTCTGTATCCCTGAGTTTACTGGGGATGCGTCGCTGTCTGTATCCCTGAGTTTACTGGTGATGTGTCGCTGTCTGTATCCCTGAGTTTACTGGTGATGTGTCGCTGTCTGTATCCCTGAGTTTACTGGTGATGTGTCGCTGTCTGTATCCCTGAGTTTACTGCTGATGGCTCTCCTGACAATGCACTTGCATGGCAAGCTGGCTGTGTCACAGCTTGCACAAATCACTTGAGAACTAAGGGTTGTGAACCCTAATCAACTTGTGATGCAGTGGTTAGAGTAGAAAACTGGGACACAATCCGACCACAGCCATGAGCTCCGTATGACTTTGGGTAAGTCACTTGACTTCCCTGTGTTTTTTGTTCCTATCTGTTCAACAATGGAGCAGAAGCTGCCCCTCCCCCACCCACTCTTATTGAGATGCTGCATCACAGCTGCACTGTCTTGAGTAAATAAATTATAAAATAAACGGGTTACTGGCTCCTCACACAGCACATGGCCAGCGCAGCAGATTTACTGCTGGAGTATAAATACAATGGATGATGAGTTTCTGTAGGGTACATGGGCTTCTCCACCCTCCACCGCCTCCACACACACACACACCAGAAAGTTATCTGCTCTCTGATCCTGACTGGCTATCAGGATTTTATGGCATAGATATTTACACACACGTTCACCCAGGGAATGCTCAGTGTTTCCCAGATAACATCACTAACGACTTTCATTGAGAGCTGCTTGTAAAAACCATAGAAACCAGACTGGACACATATTCAAAGTTTTCATCAGTCAGTTGCCAGAACCTTAACAAGCAGAAACGAATCAGCAACAACCTCTCCCCATTAGAAAGGAAAGCAACACAGTCACTGAAATCAAACCATAAGATCATTAAGAAAGCTGACAAATAGGATTACCACCTGTCCCGATTTTCGCAGGACTGTCCTGATTTGGGCAGTTGTGTCCTGCAAAAAAACATGAAAAATATTACATGTCCTGACATTACAGTAGAAAAAGTATTTTCTGACTTTCTTCTAAATGTTGCAAGAAACTTTAATACCTTAACTAAAATACCTTAAAATGATAAGAAACACTAGAAACAACTAAAAATCTACAACATTTAGTCTTAATTCTGATTGTTTAGAGAAAACAAGTCTGATGCATTGGTTGAAGTTACACACTGTCCTGCGAAAAATCATGTTTTAGTAAGAAATGTCCCACTTTGGCCCTCCAAAAAGGTGGTGACCCTACTGACAAAGGCTCTGCTATTATGACCTTAAACCATGACAATTATGTTATCGAAGCAAACGGGCAATTAACGGATCACATCTACTTTAGGGAACTGGCTAGTGAGCCAACTGCACATTACGCCAAAGAATGGTGGGACATTATTAAATCATTTCCTAAACATGTCCAAGACAATATAACGGATCTCATCCCTAGTGAACTTACGCCAGATACATTCTACATGCTACCCAAGATCCATAAACCTGGGAATTCAGGGAGACCTATAATATCTGGGAATGGTGCCCTGACAGGAGAGATCTCCAGATTTATAGAAACCATCTTAAAACCACTTGTTATAGAAAGAGACAGCTATATTCAGGACACTGCACACCTCTTGTGTAAACTTTCTGCTTTTAGAGATTTACCACCTAATATCATCTTAGCCATGATGGATGTGAACTCCCTCTACACTAATATCCCACATACTGATGGAATTTTGGCATGTCCTAAATACCTGTGTAACAGCCCCTTGACTCACCTTGGCTGTTTCCAGGACCCTAGGTCTCCCCTGGACACATCTCTGAGGGGGCCAACCTCGGTTCACTAGTGGACAAAAGAAGAAATGGCATGCAGCCTCCTCCTAGGGTAGTGACGGGATACCTGTGGATAAACAGCAGGTTACCACCCCCCAAGAAAATACAATTACTGCCCTCACAGTGCCTACCCCACACACAGTAACAGGACACACTTGGCAATGACCAGTAATATCAGATGTATAACATAAATCAACTTCAGTATTTATTTTGGGAAGGGGGAAAGGGAAAAATATCACGACAACAAAAATAACTGGTGAAACAATATAACCCTACATAGTATTCCCACCTCTCACTTGTGAGTGCACCCGACTCATCCCTAAACAGCCATGGCCAATAGTTACAGGAAGCAGTGGGTACCACACTAGGGAGTGCTGAGATGGTGGCAGTCTGATGGCTTGAGCTAGGAAGCTGCATTGGGGTCCAAGAACTTTTAAACATAAACAGCTTAGGAATTCTGCCTGGGCTGCTGCAATTTCACAAACTCTGCCTTCAGCCTGCAAGTTCTCAAGCCTGCAGGTGGCTACTTACAAGTCCCAACTCACCATACTTGTTCAAATCTTGCTCAGGGAGATCAGCTGCAGTTTAATTTTCTTCCCCGATGCCACTTCACATTCTCAAGCGCTCTGCCTCTGGTTCCGTGCTGGGGCCAAACAAGCTGCTGGCTGAAAGTACAGGTCTTTGGGCTGGGTAGCCCACAGCAGTCGCCCCTCCCTGTTCTCTCAGATCCTCTCCCCAAACAAATCTCTTTTTGGCAGGCTAAACAGTCCCTTTTATCACTTTTCCCATACCCCCTTCTGATTAGCTGTCCAGCTCCTGGGCATATTGGTGCCCTATGACCCTTTTCACAGTGGCCCCCAAATCCAGTAGTTGGGGGGCCATCATTATTATTTATATTGTGCCCCACATTATGTCTGCCTTTGGATTTTATAAATATGTTCTTCCGATGGCAGACACCAATTCCCTTCACGCCCAGAGGCATTACTCTGCTGATCCCCGGCTCTGTGCCTGCCCTGGAACCAGGGATATTGTTAAATAGTGACTGCACAGTCAAAAGCACTGTTGGAGCTGTGGCTCCTTTAATTCTGATGGCCCTCTGGCTGTGTATGTGCAAAAGGAGCGTGCTGCCATCTTTTTTTTATTTACATTTGGATGGTCCACTTTTACTGACCCATGGACCATCCAGATTGCTCCCAAAGTGCCCAGTGGTGCAGAAACATTTGATCAGGTCTTGGTTCCCCTCTGAACATGGGGCAGAGACAAAAGAAAGTGGCAGCTGCAGGCGTGGGGACCATGCAGGACACATGGGTCTGAATCTCACCAGAGCCACTTCAGGACACCATGGGGCAGTTTGGGGTCATAGCCCTACAGAGGTAAGCCCCAACTGTGGGGGGCTTACACCTACAAGAGAAAGGACATCACCATGATGACATCCACCCAAAATTCATTGCCAGACTTATCAAATTTATTCTGATCCATAACAGAAGACTGTGTATGAGCTATCATACACAACAAGGCTGTTTTTCAATCAAAAGGTTTCCATGGTAACAAGAGACCTCGAGAGCATACCTTGAGTGGTCTCATTACCACGGAAACCTTGAGATTAAAAAACAGCTCAGGCTGTATGGTTGTTTATACACACCTTTGTAGTAATGGCAGCCATTTAGACAACGCTTATGTTCTTACTGTGGCATTTTTTTCTGTCGGCGCCACTTTCTGGGCCAGCTCTCACCGCCATGGCCACTTCCTAATGTGCGGAGGATTTAGTAGAAGTCGTTCTATCTTGCTGTGCTGCAGTAGTGGAGTTGTTAGTGCAGCACAACAACATCATGACGTCACTACTGCAGCACGACAAGCCTGTTATAGGGATGGAATTCCATCCAGAACAGCATTCTACCATACACTATAACTTCAGTTTCAATAGCAAACATTTATGTTCAAACTATGGGAACAACAGTGGGCACCAGGATGGCTCCACAATATGTCAACCTTTTTATGTGAATTTGGAAACGGATTTTCTGAAATAATGTAAAATCAAACCTCACACATACTTCCAATAGGTTGATGATGTATTCATAATTTGGACAGAAGGTACTCGCACACTTAAAGAATTTCATCAAGGACTTAACATCCTCCTCCCATCCAATAAACATTCCCTGGAGTACTCTGTCATCTGCATCAATTTCCTACCACAGTTGCAATCAAAGATGGAACCTTGTAGACCTGTATCTACAGGAAAACCACAGACAGCCAGAGATACCTATAAAAAAACAGCAGTCATCCTAAGCGCACAAAAAAATCTGTAATGTATTGCAAAGTACTTTGATACCACCGAATCCGTTCAAGTGAGGAGGACAGAGATAAACACCTTGTCACTTAAAAAAAAAAACATTTACTGAACAGGGACACCTCTCTTGAGATAGTGACAGAGCAGTGGAATGTGCCACGCTTATGCCAAGAGAACAATTACTACAATATCAAGAAAAGACCACCACCGATCAGATACCCTTGGTTGTTAACACAACCCTGATCAGGAGCCCCTAAGCCCCCGATCAGGAGCCCCTAAGAAAAAGTATTCAGGACCTACAACCAATATTCACTGAGGGTGACACCTTGAAATATATTTTCCAGGAACCACCGTTACTGCTTTTCATACATCCACCTAACCTACGCAACTTGATTGTCAGGAGAAACTTACTCCTGACCAAAACAACAGAACACTAGGAGGCACAAAACCCTGCAATATTCCTAAATGTAAAACGTGAGCAGATTTCCACTTCAGACTTAATCAACACCTCCCAAAACAAGTAATCCAAGATACAGGGGAGTTATACATGTGGATCCCAGAAAAATGTTGTCTATTACACAGTGCAGGGCTTCAAGAGGGCATGGGCTAGGCACAAGGGAGTAATAGAGATGGTGAAAGAGTGAACAGTCAATTGACTAAGTATAGCCATAAACACTTTCTTTAGGCAGGGAAAAAGGGCAGACTAGATGGGCCTGGTGGTTCTTATCTGCCATCAATTTCTGTTTCTGTGTTTCTGTGTATTATATCCAGTACAAGAAGAGTCCATATGCAGGCTATGTGGGAGAAACCAGGCAACTCTTTGAACCCGAATGAACTCATACGGGCATACCATAAATAAGAAAAAGACAAATACCAGTGGGACAACATTTCTCTCAAACTGATCAACTCCATCTCTGACCTCTCTGTCCTAGTTCCCAAAGGACACTTCAAAAACACACAAGGAAGGCAGACTCATGAGTTAAAACATATGCACTTCCTTGATGCTAAAAATAATGGAATGAATGCAGACCTTGGTTTCATGACCCATTACAAATATTAACCGACAACTGCCTTATTCTTGGTTCAAGTACATATGCATTCCCTGGGTATATATTTATATACTGTATTCACACACACGCACACATGTGTGCAGACACCCACTCTCTCTCTCTGTATTAAGGGAAGCTCTTTGAGTATAAAGTTTAACATCGTATAATTTATATGCCTCCTGCTGTCACATTCCATTTCAGGAGAGGGGTCTACATCATTAATCTGATTTACAACCACCTAGTATTTCAAAGACTGTTTTTTTTGGCCTGGTGGTGCTGAGGTTTGAGGCGCTGGATGCTACACCTCATGCTATGCCGGTGACCCGGCTTCAGGAACGGGTTCAGGTCGTTGGGGTTTGGAGGGGACAGGGAGAATTGAGCATCCCAACGGATGATCTCCTCCATCTGGGGAGGGATACCAGGGGTGCTGCCAGCACCCGATGTCCCAAGAGGGCCAGTGGAAGCACAGGCTCTCGAGGGCTTGGCGGCTCCACTCAGTGGAGTCGGGGAGGGGAAATGCTGTTAGGCGCTTGGGAGGAAGATGTGCGTCAGCACGTCACCTCTCTGGACATATGTCCTCGCGCCAGCATTCCAAGCGATTGGAACAGGGTAAGGGAAGAAAAATAGACCCCCCCCCTTGGGCCAGGATGATGACCAATCCACCTCAGGATCGCCAACTCGCAGGACCGACCCCATTGTGCAGGCATTCCTAGGAGTAGAAGAAGGTAGGAGGGTTAAAGGAGCTTGCCTGGCATTCTAGGGGCAGATTCTGTGAGAGGGACATGGAGGATTGACCAATGATCAGAAGGAGTGAGTCGAGGGAGTAGTAAGGAGGGACAAAAAGAAAGTTAAAAAAAAAAAAAAGACTTTTTTTCTCTGCATACCGCCTTATAAAAAGAACTGTTATGCCCACGTGCAAGAGTTTATTTACCAGTAGCTTCCTCTATCCTAAGATATCCTAAGAAACTTGTTTTCTGTAGAACCTGACTGCTATGTCTGATGAAGGGCTCTGTGTAGCCTGAAATCTTGTGTTGTGTAAATCTCTTGTTGGTCTAATAAAAGGTATTAAATCACCCACTATGTTCATAGAAACTAAAGGAATTTATGGCCCGTGGATAATGTTTATGGTTCTGTCGGAAGCTTTGATGGTCTCAGCTGAAACTGGAATGCTTAGCAATGGGACTCTGCTGGGTCTGTACTAGTATATAACATATCAAATCATATCATATTTTCTTTTGTAATATCTATGTTGGTCCAATAGAAGCTATCAAATCATCTCTTTTTTCTGGATCTGGTATATAACAGAACTTTGATGGCCTCACGTGGGCATGCACTTTTGGCTATATTGGTTCCAACTGGAGCTGAACAGTACCTAGTTCTTAAGAGCTCAATGGGGCTTTTGCAGGTGCTAACTGGCTCTCAGCTAACTGGGGAAGAAGTGGGGATGACTGATGTAGTAATAATGCTAATTTTGGCCATAGTGGGGATGGCCAAAGCTTTAAACAAGGACCGTTGAGGCATCAATGAAGCGGTTACTGGTGCTAACTGGGGCCACAGTGGTTATGACTAGAGCAGTTCCAGTGCTAACTGGGGTCACAGTGGTATGTATCAAGCTTTTACTTGTGCTAACTGGGGAAGCAGTGGCAATGACATGAGCAGTTACTGGTGCTTACTGGGGTCATTATGGTGATGACTGGAACTGTTACTGGTGCTAAGGGGGGGGCCACCGTGGTGAAGACTGGAACTGTTACTGGTGCTAAGCGGGGCCACTTTGGTGAAGATTGGAGATGTTATTGGTGCTAAGGGGGGCACTGTAGTGAATAATGGAACTGTTACTGGTGCGATGGGGGGGTCACTGTGGTGAAGACTGGTGTTGTTACTGGTGCTAGCTGGGGGTAATTGTGGTGATTACTAGAACTGTTACTGGTGCTAACTGGGGCTATTGTGTTGATGACTGGAGTTATTATTGGTGCTAACTGGGGCTACTATGATGATGACTGGTGTTATTACTGCAATAACTAGGGCCGCTGTGGTGGCAATTGCAACTGTTACTGGTGCTAGCTGGGGCCACTGAGATGATGACTGGAGATGTTACTGGTGCTAGCTGAGGCCACTGAGATGATGACTGGAGATGTTACTGGTGCTAGCTGGGGCCACTGGGATGATGACTGGAGATGTTACTGGTGCTAGCTGGGACCACTGAGATGATGACTGGAGAGGTTACTTGTGCTAGCTGGGACCACTGAGATGATGACTGGAGAGGTTACTTGTGCTAACTGGAGCCACTGTGGTGATGGCTAGAACTGTTAATGCTGCTAACTGGGGTCATAGTGGTGATGACTGGTGCTGTTACTGGCTGCTCATTGGGGTCATCATGGTAATAGCTGCAGTAGTTAATGGCGCCCACTGGGGTTGCTATGGTGATGACTGGAGTTGTTAGCGATGCAATCTGGGACCACTGCTGTAATGACTAGAGCTGTTATTATTGCTCACTGGGGTCCCTACAGTGATGAGTAGACAGTATCGTCAGATTGCCAGATGCCAGACTGGACTAGCAGTATAGCCTAGAGATTAGAGTAATGAGCTGTGAATGAGCTTGGTACATCCAGCAGACCTGGGTTTTATTTATTTATTTTATCTATCAGAAACACCATTGAGTGGAGCTCATTTACAAGGGTTCTACATCAAAAATTGTACAATGCTACACAAAGATGTGTTCGGACAAGTCAACAGATCATTGGATTAAAGCAGAAAGTAGTAAATTCCCGAGATATTGTACAGGGTTACAATGGTAAATTTAGACAGAAAGCACAGTTTGTTGGTTACAGAAACATGCTGTACATTCTTATCTGACATAAGGCCACTTCATAAAAGTGCTGTCCGGTTGGTAGGGGAGAGGGAGGGGAGACAAAGGGAGGAAGGGAAGGGAACTGTGTGGAGATGAGAGGGGGGTGGGAGGGCGAGGAGCAAGTGCCCCAGGACAGAGGAGATGATGTAGTCAAGTGCAGGTACAACTGGATATTTTGGTGAAATAGCCTTTCAGGGCCGTTTTGGTATGGATGGAGTTAATTAGCCCCATGATAGAGGAAGGGAGTTCATTTAGCCATAACGGGGATCTAATGGAGAAGGAGAGCGTACAGCCAAGCTAGTCTTTCGGAATGGAATTTGAAAGGGATTCTTAATGGTGCTATGAGTGGTGTGGTTGCTTTGGGCAGGGAGGAAGAGTGATCTAAGCGCGGGGGAGGAGTGCCCTTGGAGAGCTTTAATTCCCAGCATTCATGTTTAGTATTTGATGCGCTGGTCCAGGGGTAGCCATCCAGAATTGTTACAGAGGTTGCAGGTGTGAGTCATTCAGTCAGCTCCTAGGGTGAGTTGACATGCATTACTGAGTGCTACTCTTACTCTATTTAGGGTAGAGTCAGCTGCAACTGCACAGACTACTAGCCCATAGTCAATTATAGGGAGTATTGAGGATGCAACTACCAGATGCCTAGCCTCCTGCTTCATGGGTTATCTGTGTCAGTAGAGGGCACCGTTTTTTTTATTTACTGCTTTTACTGCCCAATCAACATGATGTACAAAGGAGAGGTTGTTGGGTTTGATTCCCACAACCTCCACTTACACACTGTGTAACTGAGCAAGTCACTTAGCTTCCCCAGTGCTCCCAGGTCACGCCTGAAAACAGGTATTTGTGCCTAGAGGGCCATACCCAGTTACCAAAGACTAACATAAACACAGAAGCTCCAGGAGATGTGGTGTCTCACTGTAGTGGGGTCCTCAGTTACAGCTGTTTATAGACTTTTCATGATTCCAAGTACAGGCCGACAGACTGCTTGATTACAATTTCTACAAATTAAAAATAATCCAGATACAGGTACAGCTAGGAAAGCACAGCAAAGAAGCTACAGCTGTTGGAAATTTCTCTTATCAGAACTAGCCTGGAACAGTCTATGGAAGATTCACTGGTCTTGTACATGAAAGTAAGGACTGAGTGTCCCCCCTCCCAAAGTGTATAGGGGTGTATGGCGGCAACTCTTTTGAGAGGAGCACTCGGCTTACACCATGGAAATCAGTACCTGCGCCTTTTACCTTGCCACCACAGATCTGGGGTGATGGGGCTCAGGGATCCTTAACCACATACCGTGACACCATTAAACATGTGACCCTTTGAAAGCCCTCTAGTAACTGGCCCTGAGCTATATGAAGAGGAAAGCTAGTTGCATATAGTACATTATAACATGGGTTCACCATTGGTGGAGTGAGTGTGTGAGGCCATGTATTAAGCAGCAGTATATGCACAGTTGCTGTGAAGGGGCATGAAGCTGAATCCTAGGGCACACCAGTGCTCGTTATCTTGTAGCTGTCAGACACCAGAACCGAAAGTCAGCCTTTAAAAAAGGCTGAAGTGGGGCACAGCAGAGACAGAGTCAGAGAGACAGTGAGAGCGAGATCCCATCCCACAGCATTTGTAGGTGCTGTTCCCCTTGTTGGCTGTTGTTTGCCCTCCTGTCCCCCTTAAAGCATTTGTCCCTGCCATACCTGGTCATGTCTGCTTGTCCCATCCCATACAGCAGCATCTGTCCCCCAGGCAGTGACACCAGGACATTGAATGAACACGTAGACCAGTGAAGTAAGCAATAACCCACTCCAGGGTATGGGGTTATTGAGGATTAATCAACACCCCAGGTGCTGTAAAGCCTCACAATGCACCTGGGGTGTTGATTAATCCCCAATAACACCATACCCTGTCATGGGTTATTGCTTACTTCACTGGCCCGCGCTAATAACCACAATCACAAAAGTTTAAGAATACTGACATTATGCTAGAATGAAAAAAAAATATTTTGGTAAAAAATATTCAGTAAGATATCCCAGAGGTTAGAAACCAGGAAACCAGCTGTGAATCTAGAGACCCAACTATGAATCTGGAAATGGCCAGTTATTAACTGTGTAACCAAGAGCGAGTCACTTAACCTCCCTGTGTTTAAACCCACTGTAATTTCTCTCTGATCTCTCTCTCTCTCTCTCTCTGCCTGCCTCCCTACATTTTAAATGGCAGCAACATTCTCATTTTTCCTTATTCTGGATTGTGAAACACTCTGGTATACAATGCTTATGAAAGGTGTTATATAAAAAATAAAGTTCTTTGCTTCCTTCCTTCCTTCTTGCTGTTTGGAAAGGGTTCTCATATTTCTGCCACTGATTGGCTCTTCCAGTGGACACTGGAGAGAGACACTGAGATGAAGAGGGAGGGTGGGGGACAGCGAGGAAGAGAGCTGGGGTCGGGGGGGGGAGAGAGAAATAGCAAGAAAGATAGCAAGATAGAACAAGACCAGGAGGTAGGGGGACAGAGAGCACCAGAGAGAAGGAGAAAGAGAGATCAACGGAGCGAGAGAGAGAGAGAGAGAGAGAAATAAAAAGAGAGAGTGAGTGAGGAAGAGGAAGACAGAGATTAGGACAATTCCCTCTGTTGCAAAATATACAGTGAAATTCTGGTCTCATCCTTAGAAAAGTGAAGAAAATTTCTACCATTTCCAAAATTTAAACCACTAAATCATTTAAAACAGAAAACAGTCAAAATCACAATGCATTTGTATAAGGTCACCACACTTTTAGGTTGCAGTAATACTGACATCGAAGCCTTTGACATAAGTAACTCTACACTTGGTTTATCCTATTCAGAGCTCTAGAGGCAGCATTAAAAAAGCAATACATTTAAAGAGCAGCTGACGCCTTTAAAAAAACTTTGGAAAATATAATAGTTGAACACAGTTCAGCTTGTATTTCACATATGTTCAATGGATTTCTCCTCTTCATTATTTGTTACAGAAGAAATTCCCACAAAAACATGCTCTTTATCCCTTAGAGCTCATCTGCCTCTATAACTTGCTCTCTACTTGATATCATAAAGCTCTGTTGTGACATCACAGTCTGTTGCTATGGGAATAACTGTGATGTCACAAGCACAGTATTATGACATCAAGTTGGGAAGAAGCAATAGGAGCTGATGAACCCTCAGGGAACAAGTCTTCTGTTTTCATGCATCTGACCTCAGTAATAAATAATGGCGGTGAGAAATACAGAACCAATGAGAAATACAAGCTGCTTTGTGTTCAAATATTATGTTCTTCAAAGTTCTTCTTGAGGCGTCGGTGGTGCTTTAATACAGGGAACAACCAATCTAAACACAAACAAATATGGATTGCCACCGAATATAGATCCCTCTACAGAAACGCCACTCTAGCTGCCTATCTTAATACAGTTAAAAATGCTAAACAGGGACAAATTCTAGCCAAACACAGAGTCAGTGACCCTAATTTAGACATAGAAAACAAGCAGGTGCGAATTAACCTGGAGACCTAAAAAACTCAACTCACTCTAGCCACTGTGAAAGCAGTGGAAATGAATCAGAAAAGCACTGCATTTTACAAAACACAGCACTATACAAAAGCCTTTTCTAGAGTTATACAAAAAAAAGTAGCCTCACTGCTTAGGAATGATGGAACTAAATGTTTGTATCCTGCTGGGGCAAATGGAACGATGTAGCAGAAATAGCTGCAAGCTACAGAATACAACACCCTGCCGCTACCGTGGATGAACTAATGTTTATGTTTTGTAGCCAGTTTGATGTATAAACTCTGGCAATACCCATGCATCTTGTCATACCAGTAAAGTATGAGAGAGCAGGAGAGAGGAAGAAAAAGAAATTGTGCAGTGCCTTCTGACGGCATCAGCCCTTTTAAACTTCTATGCCTCAACCCTGAGCTTCAGAGTCGCCTAGCAAGATAATCATGTGGATACATAGGTCGGAAGATGCGTGTTTATTAATACAGAATTCAGACTGACGGGTCAGCAGTCTACAGTTAATCCTCACCTTGTCTTTAGTACTGCGCTGGTACTCATCCCAGGGCTGCTCTTGTAACGAGATTATGATGGATCTGGAAATGTTAAACTGCAGTACATAATTTATTGTTAATACCAGCCACTGTGTGCATGTGTATGGGTGGTTGGGACAAGAATATTCTTATGTACTGCTTTATGAAAACTGTGGTCTACTGGGATAGTCACGTGGAATGACTCATCACACTTTTGTGAGGGTCTGGGGGGATAACACATACAACGTAACAGCAGCAAACAGGAGTAGGGCCAAGCACATGGAGCTGGTTTCTGCTATTTGTTTGTGCTTCTGATTTCGGTAATTCCTTTACTGGTCATGCTTGAGCTGGCAGTGTAGCCTAGAGGTAAACACAATGAGCAGTGAATGTGCTTGGTACATCTAGTAGACCTGGGTTTGATTCCCGTAACTTCCACTTGCATGTTGTGTGATCCTAAGTAAGTCACTGAACCTCCCCAGTGCTCCTGGGACATCCCTATAAAGGGGCCTTGGGCCCATGGGGCCTTGATCGGTTACCAAAGAATTAAAAAAAAAAGTTTATAGAAAATATTTGTTTTCCATTCCAGTCTTGTTTCTATTGTTAATGATGACAGAAGACCATGGATTTGAGAGTTATCAGAGCAATATGCATTCATGTGATGAGTAGTTGTAGTCACATGTGTGTGACAAAAGCCTTGGCCGAGATCTTGTAATACTTCATGCTGTCTGATGCAAATATCTGGCCAGCCTCTCAGTGCAGTGATAGCGCTACCACTCAAGATGCCTGCTACCCAGAGTCAGGAACACACCAGGATTGCTGGGGCATGGCAGATGGAGGAGGAATGAGCCTCCCACAGGACATTCTCCTCCTGGGAGGGGGAAGGGATGAAGAGAGCTGCCGGTTCCCACTGCAGTACTGCTGGTTGGGAGACCGCAGAGGGCAGTGCAGCTGAGGGGCCCACATGGAATGAAGGTCACTGTCAGGTGACAGCGAGACAGTACACTTGGTATGTGTTTCTAGTGCGGTTGAATTACTGGTGTGTGCGGGCAAAAACAAGAGGGGGAAAAAACCCTGGCTGAGGCTGGATAGCACTGGCTCCTCACTGTCAACCATGGCAAACTTCCTCACTGCTGGATTTAAGGGACACTCGAGGGGGTGTGGGCAACTACCAAGCATGGCCCCACAATGGGGGGGAGGGGCAGCGAGGGCACAGGGGCACAAGAGGAAGAAGGTGAGTCCCAGACAAGGGTGGTGATGTAGCTAGAAGGAAGCTAGGCTAGAGAAAAGTGGGGAAATAACAAAATAAGCAAGAATGTGTCAATGTCAAATGTTGTCTCACCGGCATTGGCATTGGTAGTGCCGGAGTTAGAGGCGCATAATGGGAATAGCAGTGAAGTTTTTTTTTTGTTTGTTATTTAACCAGGATTAGCACACTAAGCTGAAAGCTTTTTCACAGGTGCAACCTGGGAGCACAAGGAAGTTAAGTGACTTGCTCAGGGTCACACAGTATGCAAGTGGAAGCTGTGGGGTTCAAACCCAGGTCTGGTCTGCTGCATGACACCAGATTTGCAGCTCAAAGCCTTAAACCACTGCGCTACACTGCCTCCCCAAGTACTGAAGTGATGCCAACCCCACCCCCACCCTGTAGAGACTGACAGGTATTGGGGTGAGCCTTTGGGTCGTCAGCTATAATGCTCAAGCCATTGTACCTCACCCTACCCTATAGACACTGACAAGCGTCATGGTGCGTTTCCGGGTCTTTGGCCATTGTACGTACCCCATTCCATAAGGAAATACGCTGAGGGTGGGTGCAGTATAGGAGAACGGGGTGAACTTTGTGGCCGAACCCTGCAAGGCACACCACGATGCCTGTCACTGGTTGCAGGGTGGGGGTAGAATGGCATGAGCATTACAGCCGATGATGCCAAGTCACACCCCTGACGCCTGTCAGTCTCTACAGGGTGGAATGTTACAGTTGGAAACCCTAACACTGTAGGCGTGTGTTGGTATTTTCACTTCAAATTTTCAACATGGGCTGTTTATGAGCCCACCTCATGAAAAGCAGCACTATCAGTGTGTTAGCTGAAAGGTGGTTTTGCACAGCGGCCATGCCATTTGGCGACACAGGGACAAAAACACATTTTGGCCAGGATGTAGAAAATGACATCTGTATTGTTCATGAGGAGGTGTAAAAAAAATGGCAACGTTGAAAATCTGGAGTGAAAATATGAAAAATTGGTGAAGTCATGAGCATGCAACACATGTCCGTAACCCAATTATTTTGGGGAGTTTTTTAGCCACATTTTCAACACAGGCATTTTGAGACCTCCCCTCATGAACTGTGGTGCTGTGATTTTGTTAATCAGTCCAAAAAGTTGATTTCCCACAGCGACCACGCCATTGTGCACCACAGGTGCGGAAGCGCATTTTGGGCAGGCTGTGAAAAATGACAGCTGTACTGTTGATAAGGGGGTGTGAAAAAATGCCAGTGTTGAAAATCTGGCATGACAATATTGCAAATTTGCGAAGTTACAAGAGTGCGTGGAAACTGCGGAATGCACGCTTGTAACACAGTCATTTTATGGACTTTCGGCACCAAATTTTCAACATAGGCATTTTAGGACCTGTGCTCATGAACAGTGTCACTGTCTTTTTCTCAAACTGTCTCAAAAACTGATTTCGCATAATTCTGCACCGGACATGGGAAAACAATTTTGGCCAGGATATGTAAAATGACAGCTGTACTGTTCATAAGGAGATGTGGCAAAATGCAAATTTTGAAAATCTGGAGGGAAAATATTACAAATTCAAGAAGTTAGGAGCGTGTATGGAAACAGCACAACGCACGCTCATAAAACAGCCACTGTTTGGATTTTTTTCACCAAATTTGCAACATAGGCTTTCTGAGAGCCCCCCTCATGAACAGTGGCACTGTCGTTTCATTACTCAGTCCAGAAAGGTGATTCCACGCAGTGACCATGAAATCAACTTTCAGGATTGAATAATGCCATGAAAGTGACTGAATTCATGAGGAGGGGTCCAAATAACCCCATGCTGAAAATTTGGTGCAAAAATTCCAAAAAATGGCTGAGATATGCACCAAAGTTGAAAAAAACCTATTTATGCCATTATGCCATTATACAGCTTACCGGCATTTCCTCAGTTTGCGGTCGGGTTTGAAGAGTGCAGGCATGTTCCCGGTCCACTGAAGATCATCGCGCTGGACTCCAGAGGTAAGTATGGAGTGAGGGTGTGTGTGTATGGGGAGGCAGGGTGCACAGTGGGTGGAGTGCGGCTTGTGGGAGGGGCAGGGAGACCCGCGAGGGACCGTTTCTTCTCTCAGGGTTAAAAATTAAAAAAAAACACCGCGGACAGTTTTCCTTTTTTCAGGCTTGGCATGCTGGGGTGGGCTCCCAGCCGCATGCACTCCAAGTGTTTTGTTGGGGAGGATGCTGTAGCTGATGGGGATTGACACCCCATCAGCACACAATAAAGTGGGGGCAAGAGCCGGGGGACTGGACACCCCTCAGCACATAACAAATGGGGTGCATTATGCCGATGGGGAGGGCTCCCCATCAGCACACAACTAAAGCGGGGGTGACATTATGCCGATGGGGAGGGCTCCCATTGGCAAAATGAATGGAATTAAAGACGATGGGGATTGGGCCCCTGTTGGCAAAGAAAGACTGTTGGAGCGATGATGTCGTGGTAGGATTGGGCACCCCACTGTGTTTAAATAGGAGGGGGTCGCTAACGGGGAGGGTTCCCCATCGGCATTGTGACAGGCGGCGACAGTCACTACTGCCATATTGCCTGCATGGCGGGAAGCGTGTTGTGGTCCCGCTGCATGAGAGCTTTGCTCTCATTCAGTGGACCTTTTAATTGTTCTGGTGGCCAGTTAGGGATGCGTGAGGTCAGCGCCTGCTGCTGGCTGATTGGGGAATGAGGGACGCACCTACTGATGCTTGCCTTGCATTCACCCACCAGTGACCACGCCTCCAAATCTGCTACTAGTGCAAGATGTTGGCTGCACAAGCGTGAGCCAACATAAATATATATATATTTAAGAGGGGCATTTGTATTTGCGAATCAGTGTCAGTGGCTCAGCAGGTTGCACACTTTCCTCTGAGGCCAGAAGATTGGAAGGCTGTGGGTTCTAGCCCCACACCAGGAACTTTGGGTAAAATCTCAGTACTGACACTGTAGTGCAGCACGAGAGGGTGCTGCACTTCTGCAGTGCCATTGTTCAGATTAGACATTAAACTGAAGTCCCATCTGCTTGTTTTGGTGGTTTTTCAGATGGACGTTAAAGATCCCAGAGGACTTTTCAAAAAGAGTAGGGGACGTTTCTCCCTTTTCTACATATTAAGTATTTTTTTGGTCATCCGGTTTTTTAAAAGTATTTTCTTTTCTGTTTTCGGGGCTTTCTCAGATTTAGCATCTTGAAGTTCAATGCTTCCTAGCCTGAGATCAGCAAACAAGGTTGTTTTAGCTGAAAGAGTACATACAGTAACTCTAAGGTTGGTGCACGTGCTTTTTCTGTTGCACTCCTCAGTGCTGTAATTGTCTACCTGAGTCCTTGCAATCTGCTTATTCTTTTTATGTTTTTAAAAAGTATTTTTTGCAGTTTTTGTATAGTCAGTGTAATTGTTATTGTAATTTTGCTTAATGTACTTTGTAAAATATATAATGGTCTTATTTGCTTGTACTGTTATTGCAGCTTCTGGCTGAGCCGAGCCTGAAAAGGAACCCTCGCTCCAGCGCTCTCTCCCAGTTCTCAGATAAATACATAAATAAATAAATTTCCCCCTGTGTTCTGGCCAAATGTCCCCCATTCATAAAAAATACCACCAACATCTTAATTTGGTTCACTTTCAGTTGGCTTTCATCTGTATCACCCCCCCCACACACACACACACACAGACACACACATATACATACCTCCCCTGCCCCCTGATGAGGCTAAAATGTGCAGAATTACCTAGTCCTCCTTTCCTGGTCAACAAAAACTAAATAAATACATTTGTAAACAGTACACTATTGGTGTTTGTGTCAGTATGTATTAGTGATGCACACCCCTAATCGCAACACATTACAAGCACAGTTAAAGGCAACGTGCATTACAATGACAGAAGAAGAAAGCACCAACATTCCATGAAACGGACACACTGTATCTGTTAATCTGAATTATTGTAACATTAACTGTCATCATGTATTCATACTAGTGTTTGACCTTAGATCCCGGTTGTGGCTGAAAAAGTGACATGTGTCTCATTACACTTTACCCAATTACCATTAATTAAATATATAGATAAAAATAATTACAACAGAAGCAACATCCCTAAACATGCCAAGTAGCAGGGATGCTCACAATTGTGCATTCAGAATTGTAATCATTGGACTCCAGCAGTGTGAAAATCCCAATTCTGAAATGGAAGGTAAATACAGGTTACTCACCTGTAACAGGAGTTCTAGGAATGGTATATGTTGTTCATCCACACTCATTGGCAGGTATCCTTGCCGCTTTAAATCTTGCCGGAAGGTCTTCAAGCTTGCTCCTCCCACCCACCCGGGTGGTATAACTCTCGGCTCCGCCCCATGACGCCAGATCTGGCCCGCTGGAAGCTCAGGTTGTGCGTCCGGCCGAGAGTGGTGAGGATGTGGATGAACAACATATACCATTCCTAGAACTCCTGTTACAGGTGAGTAACCTGTATTTAGGGACATGGATATGTTGTTCATCCACACCATTGGCAGACTCCTAGCAGTTCTCCGGAGGAGGGAGGCAAGACGACACCCTCAATACTTACTTGGGAAAGAGAGACTGAGAACCTGAGGCTCCAAAACCAGCATCCCGGCGTGACTCAAGGTCGATGTGGTAATGGGTAATGAAGGTGTTTGCTGACTTCAGGTAGCAGCCCTGCAGATTTCCTGGATAGGGACGTCCCTGGAAGCAGCCACCATTGCAGCAGTATGGCGGGTAGAATGAGCTCTTATCCTCTGGGAGGCTCCATGCCCGCCAACTTATAGCAGAGATCTATGCAGGAGGTTACCCACCTGCTTATCGTCCGCTTGGCTGCAGGTCTGCCAGATGCGGCTTCAGCGAGGTGTCAAACAGCTGGGCGAATCCTCTCCCTATCTCAGCCGCGGCGCCCTTATAATAAGCGAGCGCCTTCTAGGGTCCAGAGTATGGAGCCCATATTCGGCCTCCGAGGTGTGATTGGGGTAGAACACCGCAGAGTCAACACCTGGTTAAGGTGAAACTCCGACACCACCTTCGGAAGGAATTTCGGTGGGGCGAGGACAACCTTGTCCCTGTGGAAGACCAGGTAAGGAGACTCGATGGAAAGCGCCTGGAGCTCTCCCATCCTTCTGGCTGACGGATAGCCACCAAGAAGGCGGTCTTCACGACAGGTGAGAGAGAGCACACCTGTGCATAGGTTCGAATGGCTTGCCCATGAGCTTTGCCAGTACCAGCAGTAGATCCCACGGAGGTGGGGTTCCCGACTGGAGGGGAAATGTGATCAAGGCCTTGAAAAAGCGCCAGACCACCTTCTCTCTCTGCCACTGACTGCTTCCCGGCCCGCTACCTGGCAAGTAGAGATGGCTGCCAGTGCACCCTTAGGGTCGCGACTCAAGCCCTGACTAGAAAGGGACATAAATAGTCCAAGATGCTTGCCAAGGAACAGGAGGAAGGGTCCAAGCCCTTCTTCTGACACCAAATGGAAAACCTTTTCCATTTGAAGGCATAGCATTTTCTGGTCGACTCTACGGGACGCCTCAACTACATTGAGGACCCTGGCCGGAAAGACCCAAGGCCTGGAACTCTAGCCGCCAGGAACCAGGCCGCCAGGTGCAGGGATTGGAAGGTCCGATGGAACACCTTCCCCTGATTGACTGAGAGCAGGTCCGGGCGAGCTGGAAGCTGTCAGGAGTCCTGGAGCTGAGACTGAGGAGATCTGGGTACCAGAACTGGCGAGGCCAGTCTGGGGCTATCAGAATCACCTGCGCCTGTCCTCCTCGCCTTTGAGAAGCACCTTGTGGATCAAGGGAAATGGGGGAAAGGCGTAAAAGAGGCCCGGTCCATTGCCTCGAGAAGGCATCCCCTGCAGCGAGCCCTGCTGAGGGGGGGGCATGGAACAGACTCAGCTTCGCTGCCTCCCTGGAGGCAAACAGGTCCACCTGAGGTGTGCCCCAAAGGAGAACAGATGCTGTACTACCTCCGCAGGAGAGACCACTGTGGGATGCAGCCCCTATCCGGCTCAGGGCATCGGCCAGGGTGTTGGAGGCCCTGCCACGTGAATGGCTAGGAGATCCGCCCCAGGCTGGGCACGAGTGACCAAATGCGCGGAGCTTCCTTGCATAGAAGCATGGAGCGCGTCCCGCCCTGGCGGTTTAGATAGTACATAGTCGCGGTATTGTCCGCCTGACTCGGACCACTTGACCCCGGAGAAACGGAGCAAAGGCGGTGAGAGCTAGGCGGACCGCTCGGAGCTCCAGCAGGTTGATGTGGCATCGGGACTCGCTGGGACCAGAGGCCATGAGCCCGGTGTTCCCCCAGATGGGCACCCCAACCCATCAGAGAGGCATCGTCGACAGAGAGACCGCCGGCTCGGGCGGACGAACGGATGCCTCCTCAAAATGATCTGGAACGGACCACCACTGGAGAGCGCTCCACATCCCCTGTGTCACCGGTAACTAAGCTGGTCCAAGGATCGGAGCGCCAGACCACTGGCTGGCCAGTCCCCACTGAAGGGGACGCATGTTCCAGCGGGCCCAACGGACCACGCTGGTGCAGGCCGCCATGAGACCCAGGAGGCGAGGAAGTCCCGGTAGGGATGAATTGCCCAACCAGAAATGATCGGGCAAAGGAGGAAAGAACCTCGGCCCTGTCCGCCGGAGCCGCGCCTGGCTCAAGAGAGTCAGCTGCGCCCGATGAATAGAATCACCTGCTCGGCTCGAGTTCGACTTGGCCTCGCTTGATAAGGAGGCCCAGTTGAGAGCAGACCTGGAGGGCCAGATCTCGACCACCCGCCTCCTCCTGGAGGGAGCTATCAGCCAGTCGCTCCAGGTAAGGGTACACCCTGACCCCGGCCGCTGCAGGGAATGCTGTCACCACTGCCATGCATTTGGTGAAGACCCTGGGAGCTGGAGACAAGTCAAGGGCATGGCTTGAACTCAAGAGGGATCCTTCTGCTCGAAGCCGAAGGAATCTTGGTGAGACGGACGGATAGGGACGTGAAAACGCTGGCCCTGCAAGTCCAGAGAGCAGAACCACACGCTGCTCCAAGGATGGTATTATCTGAGCCAGAGTGACCATTCTGAAGGTTCGAGACCTTAGGAACTTGTTTAGGTCGTAGGTCGAGAATGGGCGCCAGCCCCCGTCTGCTTTCGAACCAGGAAGTACCTGGACACAAACCCTGGGTCTGAAGGAGGGTCCACCATCTTCTCTTACCACCTCCTTCTGGAGGAGGAGAGCGATGTCACTGCCTGACGAGCCGCCAGTGAGGCTGGGGATCCCGGGTTTCCCGAGGGGCGACGGCCTGAAGGGTGGTGCCTGCTCGATTCCAGAGGCAGGCCTCTTCCCACCACCTCTAAGACCCACCTGTCCGTGGTAACAGCGGACCAGGCGGAACGGAAGTGCTGAGCCGCCTCCACGGGGACCTAGGGTAAGGTGACGGGATGGGGGCGACACCCCTCAGCCCATCACTGGGCAGGCTTGGAGGAGGGACCGGCCGAGGGACCTCCTGGGCCTTTTCCTCCCTGCCTCCTGTTAGAGGAAGCCGGCGGCTTGGGTTTGGGATGCCAAGGCCGAGCCTGCTGGCCCTGACGTTGCTGGGTCGGGCGCGCCGGGAGCACAGAAGGACGAAAGGGCTTAGGCTGTGGTTTGCGGCCTTTGTCCTTCTGAGCGGAAGAGACCGAGTCCAAGGTAGCATTGGACTTCTCGATCCTCTGCAGGTGACCTTCCACCCCAGGGCCGAAGAGGTCAGTCCCCAAAGGAACATCCGCCAACTTGTGCTGGGTATCCGGGTAAAGGTGGATATCCTCAGCCAGCTCACGACGCAGATAGCCACTGGGCGTCGCCACCGATCTGGCACATGAGTCCCCATATCCAAAGCAGTCTGGAGCTGCTGTTTGGCCACTGCTCCTGCCCTGGTCCCGCACCTGCTTAACCGTAGTCTGCAGATCGGCGGAAGATGAGGGATGACTCATCCAGGGAGCCCAACAGGCATGAGAAAATGTGCCATGAGGACGGCCGAACTGGCCTGACGACGGCCGAGAGAGGACGAAAGCGTGAACCTTTCGCCCGACATAGTCCACACTTTGGACTCCTTGTCAGGAGGTTTGTCCACATCCCTGGCGCTAGCCGGGCGCTACCGGAAAACGCTGTCGGTAACCAACCCCTCAGCAGAGGGTGTTCCAAAACCGGACAAGGAACCGTAGGGACCGATACTTCCTGGCCATCCTGGCCGGGCGCAGGGCAGGAAGCAGGGCGCTGCCAAAGCTCCAGTGCCGACCCACTATGGCCTCGCCACCGGAAAGGCCTCCGCCGGAGAATCCCTCGGTCCAGAATCTCCGTGAGGGGATACCTGGCCTGCTTTGGAACGGTTCGAGCTCCATCCCGTAGACTCGAGATGAGCCGAAGCAGTCCTAGGAAGGACGACGGGCTATCGCCCATTGACTGACCTCCTGAAGACTCCAAGTCCAGTCGCTGAGAAAAAGGAGGAATCATCTTCGACTCAGAAGAGTCCTCGAAGAGCGCCTCTGGCCTGAGCCACCTCCTTCACCTGCCGAGGTCGGTCGGGAGTGAGGGTAACTGACAGCCGATGCGGTAGACCCTCAGCCGATCGAATCCTTGGTCGGAGCCCCAATGGTGGCTGTGGAGGCGGAGGTTCCACCGAATCGGTGGAGCAGCTGGTTTTGGCCAACAACCGCCTGGGTATAGGCTCCTCGGATAAGTCGAGGGTTGTGTCGGCTGCCCGTGACAGTTACTTAATGGCCGGGAAGGCGACGGGTCTTTATTCCCGCCGCCAGGAGGAGCTGTTGCAACATAAGGTCCTCGCACTGGCCGACGTACTTACGCCGAGCCTCCTCATCCGAGGAGGAGGACGAGGACGGCGGCGACGCTACCACGCGTGCCGAGACCGAGACCGCCTATGACGGTGGGATCGGCTGATCACAAGAGGTCCGAGACCGAGTCCCGGAATTTCCGAGGTCGTGCGGGGAGGTGTCGGCCGAACCGCACTTCCTTCGCTCGGATGGTCCATCCGAGGGCTCCGAACCGAGGCACAGGCGAGCCCACGGATCTCTAACTCCTCCTGGGAACCGGGAGGGGAATCGGCGCTAAAGGCGATAGCTCATTCAATGGGTCGGAGAAAATCTCGACTTCATCGTGGAGTCTCGGCCAACTGACCTGACGGGGACACCGTGAGGCCAGTGGCCGGCCGAAGGTCGACCGGGCCGACGGTCGACGGCCCGGGAGAGGGACCTTCCCGCCCCAAGAGCGCCGACGGAGGATACCCTGTCCTCTTTTGGACCGAGAATAAGGTCCAGCAGACGCAGGCCCTTCTCCTTTAGTGGAGAGGGACAGACAAAGCTCCTTAAAAGAAGCCGTGTAGGAAGAACCCAGAGAGAGCGGGATAAATGCCGCGGCCGAGGAAGATACGGCCCGCGCCGCCTTCTTCGAGGGCGACCATCCTCCGAGCTGATCCGGCCGAGACCCGCCGCCGGACACCGCCAACCGGCCTCCTGACTTCACCGGAGGAACGCCTCGGACGGCCCGGTTGCAATCGGGCAGCACGGGCTTCGAGGACGAGTCAGAAAGATGAGCACAGGTCGCAAGCCTGCAGGTCGTGCTTCAAGGCCTAAGTAGACACACGTGGAGTGTGGATCCGTCCGAGACATCTTCTGACGCATGGGCATCTCCAAAACCGGAGTCGATTTGTCCATCGCAGCGGGGGATAGAAGACTGAAGTCTTTGCAAAATTTATTTTAAATCCGCAAACGGAGAATAGGAACAGTCACAAACGCAGAGCGTTAAGGAGGGAACCTGAGCTTCCAAGCGGTAAGGAAGATCTAGCGTCATGGGGCGGAGCCGAGAGTTATACCACCCGGGTGGGTGGGAGGAGCAAGCTTGAAGACCTTCCGGCAAGATTTAAAGCGGCAAGGATACCTGCCAATGAGTGTGGATGAACAACATATCCATGTCCCTAGAAATTAATGTTTTACATAGGAAATTATCTATCTATCTATCTATCTATCTATCTATCTATCTATCTATCTATCTCTCACTCTCTCTCTTTATCTGTCTGTCGATTTACCTATCTCTCACTATGTATCTATTTATCTGTCATTCCATCTATCTGTCATTCCATCTAATCTAACTATCTCTCTCTCTCTTTATCTGTCTGTCTATCTCGCTCTCTCTTTATCTATCTATCTATCTATCTAGCTATCTATCTATCTATCTATCTGTTATTCCATCTATCTGTCATGCCATCTATCCGCCATTCCATCTACCTATCTATCTATCTATCTATCTATCTATCTATCTGTTATTCCATCTATCTGTCATGCCATCTATCTGCCATTCCATCCATCTATCTATATATCTATTCATCCATAGACAGAATCTATCTATTTATTTATCTATCTGTTATTCCATCGAACTGTTATTCCATCTATCTGTCATGCCAGCTATCCGCCATTCCATCCATCTATCTATCTATCTATCTATCTATCTATCTATCTATCTATCTATCTATCTATCTATCGTCTATCTATATACAGATCTAGTGTCTGTCTGTCTGCTTACATATCTATCGTCTGTCTGTCTGTCTATCTATCTAGTTATTTCAAACATTATACCAGGAAAGACATACTGATGCATCCTGCAGGTAGTGGGAAGGGGGGAGGTCAGTAACAATATAATCAGGTGTAGTAATAACAATTAAAATACAAATACCAGGTGCAGAGAAACGCAATAAATAAAGTGCATTAGGTGAAATAAAACAGCAAATGTGCAAAAGGCAATATGAAGTACAAAGTACCAGTGTCAGTGGCTCAGTAGGTAGCACACTCGCCTATGAGGCCGGGAGATCAGAGGGCTGTGGGTTCAGTTCCCACATCTGGCACTTGGGTTAATATCCCAGTACTGACACTGTAGTGCAGCATGAGAGGGGTGCTGCACTTCTGAGGTGCCATCTTTCGGATGAGATGTTAAACCGAGGTCCCATCTGCCTGGATTGGTGGTAGTCCAGGTGGATGTTAAAGATCCCATGGCACTTATCGAAAAGAGCAGGGGAATTTTTTATTATAATAACATCAAAACAAATCATAACAACAGTGTTAATCACACCAATACATCAAAGTTTTACATTGTTACATCGCATAATACAGTAAAACAGAGAAACATTCATCAGACAAAAAAGAAAAAATACTGTAACAGGACATATACTTACTCCCATGAATTTATAGCAGGGTTTTTTTTTTTTTTAATGCCACTAAGCTCAACTCTAACCTGTTCCATCACATTACTTGTATTTAATAAAATAACACATACCCTTCCACCAATTTATAATTGTTCTAGGTGATGCAAAAGTAACATCTGCCATATACACCCGTTGTACAGCTCTACTTATCAAACAACAAACAACATCTAGAGGCATTAATTTTGATATAACACCCATTGGCATCTAGCCTGCCAAAGGTAATAGATTAAGGTACAACATAATATATTAAATGTTCCAATATCGTATTTAGATTGTAGATGTGAACAATTACTAATACCAAAATGTTATAATCAATTGTACCTAACCATTTCATATCCCATTTAATCATTAAAATGTCCATAAAGATTTAGCATAAGAACAGTCAAACAAAAATGTTCCATAGTTTCCTCTACATTTATACATTGTAGATAAGGCAATTACGTTCAGAATGCGCTTATATTTGGCATTTCTCTTACCCCAATACTACAAGCCGATAACCATGTCAATTCCACATATAACTGGGTAGCCTAGATTATTCAATCTTATAAGCACTGCTCAATATTTTGGGATGGACAGTTCTTAAAAGCAGGTTCACTAGGATATAGAAGTGTCATCACCAAACTATATAATGACTTTCCTGAACAGCTTCGTATATTATCTTTTGTTAGTTTCCATTTATATATTTTCTTAATGATAGGCAGGAAAAAAACAGGAATCTCCAAAGTAGGAGTGGGTTTAGGGGTATCTTGCAACCAAGCCTTTAAGTATTTATTCAGTATGACTGATAATAACCATAAGTCAGTCCTTTGGTCCAAGTCCCATATTGCCTTGAAATTTGAAAAAATAAATAAAGTGGAAAAAAAGATGATTGGATCAATCATCCCCAGCCCTCCGCTGCGTCTTGATAAATAGGTATAATGACGCTTAATTGGGTTAAGCCTATTACCCCATAACATCTGAAAAAATAAACTATAAAGTCTAGTTTCTAGTACAGGTGGAAGTGGAACTACTTGAGCAATATACAACAATAATGGAACAAGGAATTTTTTTATGACTGCAACCCTTTGTAATTTTGGTAATCTCCAATGTTTCCATATATTAACTTTAGCCTCAACAGCTTGTAAACCTTTTTCCCAATTCAATAAAGGCAAATTCTGGGGTCCATACCATATCCCAAGTATCTTTAAAGGTTCAGTGGATATATGAATACCTCAATAATTTTAGATTCAGGAAGTTTAGCCCTATAAATAATCCTCTGCTTTTAAAAGGATTCAACTGTGCATTCGAGACCTCAGAATATTGTCACATTGAATCCAAAAATAACACTATTTGATCTGTGTGATGAAAAACAAGCACAAATCATCAGCATAAGCTAAAACTCTGACATTCTGGTGTAATAAAGGAACTATAATCCCATCCCATAATCCTTGGCATGATACATATTTAATCAAAGTATCAATTGCATATACATACAGTAAGGGGCTCAAAGGGCAGCCCTGCCTTACTCAGTAGAAATATGAAAACCAGGTCCTATCATAGTACTCAGCATAGGGTAAGTCAAGCTAGTGTTATATAGCTCCTGAAGCCAGTTACGAAATTCTGATGCACCCGTAATAAGATAAAACTAGAAATAAGAACGGGTGATATACCCTGTCAAACGCTTTTCTTGATCTACTGATACCATACAACTAGTTTGATTACCCATGTTAACACATATTCTATCCAGTCTCTAATAAGGTGGTGTGCTTGAAAGATCGATTTACCTGGTATACTACAATACTGATGAGGGACAGAACCTGAATTGCAAGTTGTTTCAATCTAACATTTAAAATACTCATCAATATCTTATAGTCTGAGTTCAGTAAAGTGATAGGCTGCCAATTATCCAATAAATACCTATCCCCAGATTTAAATAAAAGATTAAGAGACCCTCAGAAACCAAAGCGGAAACTTAACAGAAAGAAGGAAAGAATTAAACACTAACTCTAAACTTGTTGCAAAGGAATCAGGAAATGCTTTATATAATTCTATCGTAGGCCATCTTTGCCAGGTGATGTTCCAGGTTTCAAATGCTTAATAGCTGTAATAATTTCTTGTTTTGAAATGGGCAATACTAAATTCTCGAGACCTGTAAGATGTTTAGGTTTATCTAATGTTGCTAAGAATTGTTCTATCCAGAAACAACTGGGAGCATTTACAGGTTCATGAGCCTGAAAAAAATGTTCTATCATCTTTGTCAGTGTCTCCTGCTCTGTAATAATATTACCATTTTCATCTTTTAGACCATCAAGAAGAGTAGTAGATCTATATTTTTTAAAGGCCTCATAAGGATCACCTTCAGGACTTTTTTTTTTTCCGAATTTAAACAAAGCCTGTAAAGTTACCGCCCTATCGTATTGCCATTCTTTAAGTTGTTGTTTCAGGAACGCAATTTGGTTAGAGTTATCACTTTTAGAAATATTTGCAATAGAAATCTGGTCATACAGTTGTTGCCTCAATTTAAGATAATGTAAAAACTTAACATTTCCCTAGTTTTACCAATATTTATGAAAAATGATGAAAAATCCTTTTTTGAATCTGCCCACCATTCCCCCAAATCTTCATACAAAAAGGCCACTGACAATCTAGCCTGTAACAAGAAAGTAAACTTATTTCTAACTTCTGAACACTGAAGCAACGTCGCATTCAATTTCCATCTAGCTCTTGGTTTCACCGGTAATCTCACAGGACTAATTTCACACACCAAAAGCAAATGATCAGAGAAAGAAACCGGAAGAGTAAAGAACTCAAAAACTACCGAATCCGAAAGAAAAATATAGTCAATGGTAGAAGTAAATGTATTTTTTTTAAAAGTAAAATCTACTCCTCCTCGTTGTCTACTTCTACCATCTACCAAACCAGATCCTTTAATTAATTGTTCTAAGGCCCTAGAATCACAGTATATCTTCTTAACTCCTTCTATCTTTCCTTTTCCTCAGGTTTATTTTACCTATCCGTGTCTTAAGTTCACAATTGAAATCACCGCATAAAAAATTTTATACGAGGTAAACAAATATGGCTTAATCATGTGGAATAAGGCTACCTGCTCGATTTAATTTGAGAACAGTAAACGTTAATAAATCTGCACGTTAAAGACTTCCACACCCATCAAGGATCAATAACCGCCAGGTACTACATCTATTAATTTAATTAAGGAAAAATGAAATGAGTTAAACACAACCCCTATCCCATCAGCTGAATCCTGACCGAAGGACCAATAAGAAGGCCCCCAGCACCATTGATGTTGAAAAAACCTACTTTGATCCAGAGAATACATCCAGGTTTCCTGCAATAAACAAATCTGCAAATTTTGAGAATGAATATACTCAAATACTAGCTCCCTTCTTTTATGATTCAAAAGGCTGTGTACATTTATAGATCCTAGGGTAATGATCATTCCTCAAGAAAAGGGGAAAAAAAAACTGTTAGCTATCTTTTTTTCTTTTTTTTTTCTTTTTTCCTTTATAACCTTCAGAAACTCTCAAAGGAGAAGGGGAACTATCTCGTAATCGTTGGGAGTCTAACTCCTGACTATTAAATTCTGTATCACCCCAAGAGGAAGTTAATACCGAAAAGGGATTATTTGATTCAGTTTCAATCGGGGGAGGCCCTAAATTTGATTTTGTATGTCTCGAGGATCTACGTACAGGTACTAATACAAAAGGACGTACCACCCCTTTTCCTTCCGTTACTTCCTGTACCACTTCTGTTTCTAAGCTATCTACCAAGGGTAGCTTCAACTGTTCATCCTCTACCACATTTGATCCTGTATCATTTAAAACTGGTACACTTGGTTCCTTTTGAGATCTGATCTCGGTTTCCACATGTAAAATGATTTTATCTTGTGCCTCTTGAATCAGTAATTCAGGACAACCAGAGGATGGTTTATTTTTTGTGGCCCATTCACACTCAGAAAAAACATGACCAAACCCTTCACATAATCACACCGTGTTTGGTTCTCACATTGAAGTACCCCATGTCCAATTTCCCACAGTTTTCGATCGGGCTTGTCACAGGAACTTGACAGATGGGTGCGAGCACCACACCTGTAACAGGCTCTGGGCTGCCCTGCATAGAAACAAACCTCTATCTCTTCCTAAAAGGAAGGAGTTAGGTATATGTTCTACTCCTTTCTGTTTGTCAAGTTTTACTTTGAATTTCCATCCCGTCCAAAACTGCTCAGAATCTAAAATGGCTTCAGGGGCTTAAGACCTCACACTTCTGCCTCAACCAGTATGAAATGTCATCCACATGCACACCCTCGTTCAAACATAATGGTAACAAATTTTATTAATGGTTTTGTCAGGGAATTACAAAAAGGGTGTCCATAGAGGTGAAAACTTCACTTGATTATATCTTTCCAGAACAAATCTAATGCTAGGCAGATCTAAAACTAACATCAAAATTATCCTCTCCGGATATATTTATAAATGCGAAAACTCTCTAGGTGAAAACGGAGTCTTTCAACAAACATTTTCCTACATATCCTCTGTCAGGCCTGCTTTCCAAACCACCCTTGTATCTAATTCAGACCATGCTCCTTCTGAGGGCAGCCTCCTGTTTAGTTCTAGAAAACAATTCAGACATCAAAGGTTTTTAATTGGTGAAACATGTACTAGACCATCAGTTTGCTGCCCATCAGTTTCAATGGTACCAAATTGTCTAATGCTGTCTGTGGCATATCATGTGGTACCTCACTTCCCCCCCTTCCTGGTTCAGAAACCACAGGCAAAGGCATATTAGGTTTCCAAGCTGGCGTAGCTTGTGAAAAGTTCAGAGTTGGGTCCCAGTCAGGAGATGGGTGCCAGGTTCCCTTGTTTAGTGTCCAACCCGCCTCTCTTAAAGCTTGATCAGGAGACCAAGCTTCCACCTGTGAGGTCTGTGCAGTAGACCCAGTGCACAAGGAAAGTGCAGCCTCAGATGGAACTGTTTGGTTTGAAATGTCTTCCTCAAATCTACCAGCTTTGTTTGGTGCTTCTGGAGGATGTTTAGAAAATAAAAGCGTAGTAGTAGTTTTTTTTACCATACCAGTCTCTCCCACTTTGGTCATACCAGGCCTAAGACGTTGATTGAAAAAAAAATGAGAAACTCCGTCCTGTTGGAAGGGAGTAGTTTGATAAATACAGGGAGTCTCCCCGTTCCCCGCACCAACCCCACTAACAACATCCGTACCAGCTGACTGCAAGAGTGCCATATTCAGGTCCTGTAACACCTCCGGTTTGTCCATAGCGGTAATAGCCGCCCCCGATATAGTTGTACTTGAATTTGTTACCTTAGTATACACACAGTCCAGTCGGTCTCTCTCCTTACGTTCTCTGAAGGGAATATTACTAAGATTCTGCTCTGCCTTTCGTTGAAAACGCTCTCCGCTCGTCTCGCTGTCCTCCTGAACTTGTTCCGGTATCGCTTCCTCCTCTGGTGTCTCAGAAACAACGTCGTCCGCGTCACCTCTTTTCTCTCCCTCCGGAAGTAGGGAAACAGCCGCTAGTATCTGTGGTACCGCCTTGTGTACTTTAACAGACTTCTGGTTAGTGTAAGTAAAAGATTCACGCTCCGTCTCAGAGAATGCTCCCGGAGCTGTCTGCTGCTTTCCCATCGCATCCAAATATTGTGCTGTAAGCTCGGGTTGTAACATACGCGGTGCCGACTGCACCGTTCCATCAATAAGGCAATCCTCTCTCAGAGGAGCCTCTCCAACATGCTCCGGTAACGTGGCCATCCGTGCTGCAGTCCAGTCACTACTGACTGAGCTCCCTGTTGCTCCGCCAGCCCCCTACTGCCGAATTGCAGTAGGGGAATTTCCCCGGTGTCCTGGCCAAATTTCCCTCATTCACTAAAAATACCACCAACAGCTTAATCTGGTTCAAGGTCAGTTGGCATTCATCTGTATCCCCCTACCCCAGGTCGTGCCTGAAAATAGGCAGGATTTGTCTAGTGCACTTACCCGGTCAACAAAAGCTAAATAAATAAAGTAGGAACTATAGCTGTAAATAGTGGAGGTGGGTATGGGGGGAATACACCAGTGCAAGTGCAAAGCATAGGGAGAGGGTGGTGGATGTCAGCATAAGGCATGAGGTCAGGAGCAGGTTGTGAAGTCACAAGGGAGAAGAGGGAAGAAGCAGAGTGGATGCTCAGGGAAAGAGAGGACCAGAGTTTAGGGAAGTGAAAGGAGAAGGCAGCTTGACTTGCAGAGGAGGTCACTGGAGGAAGGGAAAGAAAGGAGAGTCAGTGTTGCAAAGGGAGTATGAGGTGGTGGGGGGAGAAGAAAGGCAAGGTACAAGGGAAGAAAGTCAAGCCAGAACCTGGAGACAAAAGGAAACACAATGGGTAAGGAGCTAGACATCAAGGGAAGTTAAGAAGAGGGGGGAGGAGTACAGGAAGCAATGGTGGGTGCCAGGGAGACATTCAAGGGAAAAGCCTCAGGAACAGTGACCGAGTGGGCCCAGTCTGGCTAGTGTGGACATGGAAACAGTGGTGTATACGATGTCAACATAGGTGAAAACAGGGAGTATCATATTCAGGACACCTCTCTGCGGGCAGGCAGTGGGATATTTGCTTTGTTGCTTTCTTCCTGTAAAGTGCACCAGGTTTAGGAGGGAGCTTCTGATGGATGCCATCCACATGCACTTAGAAACCAAGGTGATGGTACAGACAAACCCCCAGGTATTTAAAGGATACAACCGTAGTCACTAACCCATCAAGGGTATGAAAGGAGGGGAGAGGGGGTGAGCCTGGCAGATCTTGCCTGGTGCCAGAGGTCATGGAGATTGCTTTCTTGGTGTTGAGAAAGAGTAGATTTGCCAGAATCCAGCGCTAGATGTTGGTAAAGTCCAGCTGGATTCAGGCAGTGAGCACAGCGACACAGGTACCAGAAGCATAGAGCACCATAGCATGCAGATGAACAGGCAGTAGGGAGGTCATTTAAAAAAATACAAAAGAGAATTGGGCCAAGGATGGATCCTTGGATCATGCCTGATTGGATAGCAAGTTGGTAGGATAGGGTGTCTCCAACGCAGACAGCTTGAGACCTAGCCTCAAGGTACTGTAGGAGTGGAACCAACTAATTGATGTGGCACAGAACCCCACAGCTTTAAGCTTATTCAGGAGAAGAGGGTGGGCAACAGTGTCAAAGGCTTTTGTCAAGTTGACAAAGATGGCAGAGGTGACCTGTTCTTGATCTCTGCCAGACAGGATGGAGCCAGTGAGCTGGAAGAGGGAAGTGGAAGCACAGTGGAACTTTTGGAAGACAGACTTGAAAGGAATGAAGGAGGAGGAGTAAAGGAAGGGGGCGAGCTAAGAGAGGACAATATATTTCTGGAGCTCAGCCAGGGTGGGAGGAGGAAGACTGGAAGGGGGGGGTGACTGTTGCCCATTTCCAAGTGTCAGGAACAATAGCGAATGAGAAGGAGAGGTGGAGGAAGCAGGTAATAAGGAGGGCGATGACATCAGCAGAGAGGTAAACTTGGTAAACCTGGCAGAATAGGGCAAAGGTAGGCTGGGAGCCCATCAAGATTGTCCCACCACATTTTGTGGGCCATTAAACATTGGGTGGATTTGCTTTTAACCAGCTGTCTAGACCCTTTTTCAAAGAGTTGAAGTTGTCGATGCCAACCAGCTCCTGGGGCACGGTATTCCAAATCCCTGATGATCGTATAGAGAAAAAATTTCCCTTTTGTTTGTATTTACTTGCATAACTTCAAGCTGTTTATTATGGAGCCTGGGGACAATGCGTCTATGAGAATAAGTAATTCCACACTGATACATAAGCTCTAGGGATTTTGCAGTTTTGTACAGAAATAAGATATCACCCCTACATCTTCTAGTATGTAACGAGTGAAGGCCCGTTTCCTGAAGTCTACAGGGGTAGTCCTTAGAGGCTAGAAGTGGAACCATTTTCATGGCCCGCCTCTGTATTTGTTCAAGACATGCTATATCACCCTTAAGATATGGGTTCCAAAAGGGAGAACCTTAATCTACATATGGTCTAATTATGTTCTGTATAAGGGAATTAAGCATTGTTCAGCCCTGGTTACAAAAATACATTGGATTTAAGTAGTCCATTAGCCGAACGGGCTGCTTTTGTACAGTGTTCAGATGAAGAAAGTTTATTATTTACTAGGATGCCTAAGTCTCGCTCGCTGTTTGATACTTTAAGAGGGGTGTTATTAAGATGGTAAATGTGATTGGGGTTCTTTTTCCCATAGTGTAAAACTACACACTTGTCAACGTTAAAGAACATGTCGTTGGTTTCTGCTCAATGTTCGATGGATTTTAAGTCTGAGGTTAGTGATGTAATGCTATCTGGCGTGTCCACCCTACCTCACAACTTGGTGTCATCAGCAAATTTGGAAAGCACATTGTTTGATTCTATCTGCATATCACCAATGAATATATTGACTAGAGTAAGGTCCCAGAACCGAGCCCTGGGGCACCCCACTAGTAACTAATCCTAAATTAGATAGTGAACCATTGACTCTTACCTTCTGTGACCTATATGTGAGCCAAGTCTTAACCCAGTTAATTAGGCAGTTGGAAAATCCTAGTGACGTTAATTTGTCAATTAGCTTACCACAGGAAACTTTGTCGAATGCACGTCTGTAATCCAATAGGATAACATCCATAGGGGTGTTGTTATCGAGACTCTGACTTATATGATTATAAAAAGCAATGAGGTTCATTGTACAGGAATAGCCTGGCCGGAATCCACGCTGGGTTTGGTCAGAGATATTTAGTGCTTCCATTTCTGTTTCCAGATGTGATTTAATAATTCTCTCCATTAATTTACAAATGATGGAAGTCAAACTAATCGCACAATAGTTTTGGGCGTTAGCTCTATTGCCCTTTTTAAATATTGGTGTGACCATCACTTGAAGCCAGTCGGAGGGGATTTTATTTTCATTTAGAGATTTATTAAAATTTATTGATAAGGGAAGGGCTATTGAATCGGATGTTTTAATTAAGAGCCTAGAATTGATTTCATCTGGACCTAGACTTGTAGTTTTTTTTAGAGTTTTTAATGACTGATAATACGTCAGCTGATGAAATAAGGTATGTACTGGGGACGTATTACCAGGGGATATGAAGGGCTATGGGAATCTTTTTTTGAAAAGACAGAGCAAAAATAGTCTTTAAAATGGTTAGCTAGATCTCCATCTGAAATTAGGTTGACTCCATCATTTGGTATTGGACCAATAACCCTACGGTTTCCCTTTTTGTTATTTAGATAAGAGAATAAGGATTTATGACAGCCTTTTGAATCCGGCAGCCTAAATTCTAGACTACTTTTGGATTGTCTAATCATGCATTTCAAGGTCGTTACTGCTGTTTTATATTGGGTATAAATCCCCGTTTTATCTTTTGTACTGCTAGATTTAAGCTTTTTATAAAGTTTTTTTCTTTCTTTTGATTTGAGTTATAATGGATATATTTAACCAGATGGGAATCTTACCCTTTTTATTGCTTTTTTTTTTTTTTATTATTTTGGTACGTATGTCTCTTCAAGTTTATAAATAGTTGTTTTAAATAAGGTTCAGGCCTCTTCCACAGTAAGACTGGACAGGGTATTTTCCCAGTGAATCCTGGACAAGGAAGCTTTCCTTGAAATTGGCCTTGGCATAGTTTTTGTATAATGAATGGCTTACCTGGGGTTTCCGATCGTATGCTATGTTAAACAAGATTGAGTTATGATCGCTGTTACCCAATGGATCCATAATTTTAAAGTTGGATATTTTATTCTCTATATTAGTAATAAGGAAATCAAGGATGTTATTACCCCTTGTAGGTTGGTTTATAAGCTGGTCAAGCCCTGAATGAATAAAAGTGGAGACCATTTTTCATGTTTGTTAGTGCTTGTTAGGGTGTTTCAATTTCTATCGGGCATGTTAAAGTCACCCAAAATGTATTTATTTAGTTTTTGTTGACCGGGTAAGTGCGCTAGACAAATCCTGCCTATTTTCAGGCACGACCCGGAGGAGGGGGATACAGATGAATGCCAACTGACCTTGAACCAGATTAAGCTGTTAGTGGTATTTTTAGTGAATGAGGAAAATTTGGCCAGGACATGGGGAAATTCCCCTACTCTTTTCGATAAGTGCCATGGGATCTTTAACATCCACCTGAACTACCACCAATCCAGGCAGATGGGACCTCGGTTTAACGTAACATCCCCTTTGCCAGATAGATTTGAAATGTCATGAAGAAGTTTTGATATATATTCTTAAACCGTTGATGAAGGCCAATAACAGTTCCCTATAGTAATTTGAGCTTGCCCTTTAAATTGTATATTAACCTGTGTGCTCTCGGTGGAGGTTTGCAGTTGAAGTTCATAGAAAGGAATATCCTGACTGACTTATATACAAATCCCATCCCTGTTTTATCCATTCCATCTTTATAATAGAGTTTATATCCTAGAATCTCCCTAATCCAGGATGAGTTTGAGTCCCACCATGGTTCAGTAACAGCTATGATACCAACACTTGCTTCTAACTCGACCATTTTGACAAGATTTAGGGACCTTGCATTTAGTGCAAGAGTTTTACAAAAAGATGTATCATTTACAGTAGAAACCGATGTCAGAGACTTGGGTACATTCCCATTCTCCCCCTTTTTGTTAGTTTAAATGTCGGTTTATACATGCTTCAAAGCTTCTGCCAAGTAGGGTACTGCCCCTCCTGCTGAGGTGAAGACCATCCCAGTAGTACAGGGAACGTCTTTCAGGAGAATCTTCCCAATGGGTAATGCATGGTATTGTTTGTTTGAGGCACCATTTTCTGAGCCATTCATTCATTAATTTGATGTTCCGAGTTTTTGCATCACTAACTCTGGGTACGGGCAGGATTTCGGAGAAGCAGACAGTGCATCCCCTTTCTACCAGCAGGTTATTTAATGCTACATAATCTTGTTTAAGTTGATCGGGATGTGTGTGATTGATATCGTTAGTACGTGCATGGATGAGGACTAGCGGATTATGTCCAACATCTTTCAGTATGTTTTTAACCATAGCAGTGATTTCAGCAACCCTTGCCCCTCTAAAGCTGGAGTTTGTTCGATTAACCTTATCCAGTTTGCAAATGATTCTGTCAATGTGCTTAATGATGGAATCGCCCAGCACGAGCACTTGTCTAGGTGAGACAGGGGGGTTATGTGCTGTGTTTAACTCAGATGTTGTGTAGTGAGAGGGCCGCAGAAATGTAGTTTTGGTGTCTTCTGTTGCTGTATATGAAGAATTCCCTTGTTTGTGTCAGCATCTATCAGGGGACCCCTTTTCTTTAGAATTGGTACCCTCTGGAATTTCTGGGGACGTTGTGGTTTCTGTGATGATGGTTATCCCATGAGAAGTGGGCTCTTCCTCATTTGCCATTGTGGGGTCAGGTTTTGCTAACATTTCATATTTGTTATGCAGCAATATCGGGGCACTGTTATAAATCTGTCCCCAAACCCTTAGTTTCCTAGTGTTTTTAGTAACAATTGCCCAAACTTCCACTTCATCATTCAGCTGAGGCTTGACTTCCTTTGTTATTTTTGTACCATTATTAATACTTGGGTCTGGGGGAGTTGTTTTAAGTTCCAACTGACCTGCCATGCGGTCTATAAAGTTCTTTAGGGACTCAATTTCAGCGCTTACCTCCCCCCTATTTAGAAGTCTTGATATTTCATCTTGAAGTGTGATAACTAGTAAACACTTACCACAAGGAAAATCTGTAATTTGGTCCCCAAAACAAAACATATGATAATGACCACATGCATTTATAGGTCCCTCCGTTGTCTCACAGCCCTATATCTTGAAAGAATAACAGAAATCTGAGGTACAGTTTTTGAACTGCTACTTACTCAGCAGGATGTTAGTAATATAATGCGTGGCTCATAGATTGGGCCCAGGACCCCAGCATCTTCAGCTGACATGCGCTGGATGTGTGTGTCACTGCATGTAGCCCTGCTCGCTGCACCGGGGTTTAAAATGGGTCCAAAACCAGAAAATCTAACTGCCAACTTCTGGTAAGGCACTACACTTAAAAATTTAAATTATCAGTGCTGTCAGCAAGAAAAATAGCCCCCTCACGCATGGGATCTTGTAACGTAGACTAATGCATGGTGTTTTGGCCAAATTCAGTGTTAGTACCCAAATTAACAGCATGTAGTGCCTTCCAGGTAGAGTGGAATAGCGCCTCCAGTATCCCACAAGCCTTGCAATAAAACAAGGAAGTGCGAGAGAGAGGAGGTACACCTATCCCAATACCTCCCCTGTCTTCAAGTTCAAAACGACGTGTTTCCAGTTAATTTGAAGGTGAAAGGTGCACCTCCGGCCTCCTCTCACTACAGGAACGCTTTACTCCACAGCAATGTGCTGAATAAGGTGCAGTAGTGTGGGGTCAAGACCATTGGGGCTTACATCCATATGGTGATTTAGAGCTAAGAGGGCCCCAAAGAAGGCAGGAGCAGTACTGGGAGAGAAAGAAAAGGTGTGGTGTAGGGGGGAATTAGGATTTAAAGGAATACATCAGATACTGCCCAAACCTTCCCTGCTGCATCCTGAGATCCTGATTTGCATTTTAAGCGTAAAAAGATTTTTTTTAAATACCTTCTGATATACTGTGTATCTGTAGGTTCTGGTTTAACAGAGTTCCTGCAGTCAGCTCGGGGGCTGCCAAACGTGTCCCATGCTTGCTTGATGCTAATATGCCCTGCTGACTCCGCAACTGATCAGCAGTGCATACTAGTATAATGAACATGAGGGATGCACATGGAAGCTGCGAGATGGCAACAGGCACTCTCTGAAACCAGAACCTATGGCCACACAGTATAATGTTAAAAAACTATATCAGAAGGTATTTAAAACAATTTCATTAATGCCTAAAATGCAAATTGAGACCATGGGATTTGGCATGGAAGGTATGGCAGTGTGTGGCATTTTCCTTTAAGAATTCAGTTTTAATTCTGAAGCCATTATCAGAATTGGATTTAATTAGGGGAAGTGGAAATTTCTAAATGCCTATGAAATCCGACTGGATTGGAATCAGCCAATTCTGAGTATTCCTTCTGTGTAGTCAGCAACTGGGCCACACAAACCAACCAGTGTGAAAAGATATCTTATTTGGTGAAACCGATGCAAAGATATTTCTGCTTACAATTTATCTAACCAGATAGCCCAGCTGAGATGCAATATCTCATTTTCCATAAGGTCCTGCTTTTTAACTGTCTTTACAGCTGGGTGGGGCACCAAGAGATTAAGTGACTTGCTCATGGTCACAGGGCGAGTTAAGTGGCTGTGGTGGGATTTGAACATGGGTCTCCTGATTACCAAGCCTGTGCTAATGCCATAAGGAGATGCTGCTGGTAAAAGAAGAACTGGATTGTCCCTATAAATGGCTTGGACCCAACAGACAATCTGACTGGTCAAAACTTGTTACATGACCATGCAGTAATTTTACATTACCACACAGTTCAAATTTTACTTTCTCTTTTCTTTGTTTCTTAAATCTTTATACCATTTTGTAAGCACAATAGCATGCTCAAGGGTGTACAGTAATGCCATAAATGACCGCACTTCCCAGGTGGTTGAAGGCACTCGACTATGCCTCGTGCCTCACAACCCACCTGGGGCATGCAGTAATTGAGCATTACAGCAAACGCCGTTGTGTATTATTGCTTACATTTCCTACAGAATCAGTCTTTTACATGCTGGATCCCATTCTGTTATTGTTCGTTCTTTATTAGCCTTTTAGTAAACTTGGCATTTCAGATTCACCCTCTGGTAGTGAGTGTCGTTTAATTTTTCTTTTTGACTTTGTTTATTTCCCCTTATACCAGTCATGCCCTCTTCTGATCCTTTTTACCCGGACCCATCACCTGCCTTCCTGCGGGCTTACCTCTGCTCAGTCCCCCTAGACTTGACCCCCATGGCAGAGGCAGCAGGGATCCCCAACTCCCACTGCACACCTGGATCCAGTTCAGAGGACTACATCACCGGAGCTGAGCCTATGGGAGGCTGAATCCTCATCCTGCATCCAGATGGGGATTTACAACATTTTCTCCGTTCCCCTCAGGATATCAGTGACTAGAGTACGCATGTACGCAAGTCTGCATAGGGTGACAACAACTGGCACCCCCTCAAAACACATTTTGGGTTGGATTTACATAATGCTACTTATGTGGTCATGAAGATGAGGTGGCAGCTTAGGCATCCTGAAAATTTGAGCCCACACAAACAACCAGGTTATGAACAACAACAACAAAAAAAACTGAAAAAAGTCCCAACTCATGCACAATTAATGCATTTCAGGGCTTCATTTTTCTGCAGTTTCTTTTCTTTAGCTGACGGTGGTCAGCTAAGGTGGAGGGAGGGTTGTGCTGGCTGTCCAACAACAGATGACCTTTACAAAAGGTGGGTGCCAGGGAGTGAGGGTAGCTGTGGGTGCTAACTGGGCTGGGGGTATATTTTTACTTCTTTGGTGGGGGAGAGATGGTGGCTAGCATGGGACCTGCTGAGTGGTGGGGGTGTTAGCAGTTCTACACTGGGATTGGGTACCTGGTGTCAGGAAACCAACAGGGGAGGCTATAGCGAGCCTCTGGAGCTGGTCTCCGGTGGCTACATTTCATCCCAAAGGGCACATTTTTCATGCATGCTGCATGATGCTCTGTCGTTGTCATGCAGCTTACATGAAAACTCCAGTTGGTGACAGAAGGGGCACTTCTTCACGCAACATGCGTCAAAATGAAAGATTGTTGCACAGCTTGCTGAAAGTTGCATGAAGATCTCTTAGTTTCACATAAGCTGTATGGTTGTTCTGTTATGCCAATTTCTTGACCAGTAAGACTCAGGAAGTGGCATTGTGAGTCAAGAAAACTGGTTTTTAAGTGATGAAAGCAGGACCTGTTTTTTGTAACTCACAACAACCTAATTTAATTAACATTTAAAAAATTACTCCGTTTTAAAAAACCAAATAAGGGCCAGCCCGGTGGTGCTGAGGGTTGAGGCGCTCGATGCCACACCTCATGCCATGCCGGCAAACTAGGTTCAGGAGCGAGTTCAGGCTGCCAGGGTCGGCGAGGGGGGGGAGAGCAAGGAGCTGGATTAAGCAACCGCAAGGCAGCTCTCCTCTTCGGGGAGGGATGCAAGGTTTCCTTGGCTCTTGTCTGCCACCCAGTGGAGGCCACATGGCAGTGCCAAGCCAAGGGGGGGAACCTGGCATTAGACAGGGTGGATGGAAGGGGCCATCACCGGAGCCAAGGACCACATGCGCGCCTCCACGATCTGGGGTCCCGGAGTAATGGGGAGTACAAAAAATACATGTGTCCCCCACTGCAAAGCAAGGCAGGAGGGGTAACAGGGGAGCAAAAAGCTATATGGAAAAACAAAAACAAATGAGTAATCAACTTAACACCCTTTTCTATCGACAACAGAAGTTCTATATTTAACTTCCAACTCATTTTCTTGTGTTTGATGCACAGAAGTCTCTCCACTTTTCCCCACTTTTGTGACCACTGAGACTCACGAAAACAGAATACTTATCTCACAAAAATAGATTTCAACTAATGAAAGTGATATACCTCAGTTTCACAAAAGTCATATTACGAAAAGAACGTTACACAAATTAACTGCACTTGCATGAAAATGGCTGTTTACTTACTTTCTTAATAATTTTAATTCTACACATTTTTCAGTAAAGCCAAATATGAAAGAAGCATCCTTGGGTGTAACTCTTGCAAACCTGAAAGTTTCATGTTTCAGCTCACAGATGTTTTGTGCTATAGGTGTGCAAAAAAGGAAAAAAAAGTCTTTAAAATCAGTTTTGTGAATTTCCAACCTTCAAGAACGTACTGCTGAACCAATCACAACCACATTAACAAGATCCTCAGATCCTGGCACCAGCTATGTCCATGCCAAATTTCACGCCAATCCATCCAAAGGACGGCCATGGTATCAGGGTGCAAAAATCGATTAAACTGCTTACTCCATCTAATATGTAAGCAATGAGACATAGGCCATATGCTGAGATAATTGCCCATCCAGGGGTGTAGTAAGACCTGCTGCCACAGGTCAAGGGCCTTACAGCCTGTGGAAGGGTGGTTATCTCAGCATGAAGACCACCCTGGAGTGTTCTACTGCGCTTATAAAATGAGTCACAATGAAATACAGTAACAGATATTAAAAAAAAAAAATGGTAGAATTTAATCGTTTATTTAAAATATTCCTTCCAGTGGTGGACTTCAGTGCAATGTCACTAGATGGCGCTGCTGTACAACTCGCTGGAGCTGTAGTGGTATTTTTGGTTTCAATATCTGTCCCTCACCTATACAGTTGTGTTAGTCATTTGTTTGTATATTTTTTCTTTGAAAATAATTGTTTTTTGATTATCTAAAGGACTAGGTGGCTGAGAGTGGGTGAGGAAGATAGCAGGAGCGCGGTCATGCTGTTTGCATGCGTGACCGTTGTTGTGAGCATGCGGATGGAACAAAAATCAAGGACTACAGGAACTGCAGAGAACAGCCCGGGATATGGTACAGTGCAACAATCTGACCAGTGGAGGCTCCAGAGATCTGGATTGGCTTAGAGGCATAGCCAGGGTCCATAACCCTTTAAAAAATACTGAAAAATATGTGTTAATGTATGTCAATACATTGAGAAACACATTGTCCCAATGTAATACAGTATACAATATATAATACATTGTGAGATATATGTACTGACATAATATATTTCTAATGCATAGTATGCAAAAATATGTCTCTATTGAGAAAAATAAAATATACAGTATATTTCAGCATACTGCATACTGAAACAATATATTTCTAATTTAAAAAATTGTAAATGATGTATGTTAAATACTGAAAGAATCTATTTTATTACAAAAAATGAAATGTATTTCAATATATTGGAATTCTGTTCTTTGTCTGTGACTCTCCCAGGACATGCCTGAAAATAAAGCGAAATGCACATCTGACATTTGCAGTGGAGCGAAGTGGAACACATAAATAAATATTTAATCAAAGTCAATATATTGAATTGATGAAATATTTATTTATGTGTTTAGCTTTCATTTGCCGGTAAGTGCCTAGACAAAAGTATTGCCTATTTTCAGGCATGACCTGGGAGAGTCACAGGCAAAGAACAGCAATTATTGACGACACAGCAGTACAAAAACTTCAAACAATGGATTAGACAAACCAGATTATCATAAAGCAAAGCAGATTAGAAGCAATTCAAACAACAGTCATCATAAATAGGTGCATGAATGCATTGTGAAGAGATGCTATGATAAGTATATGTATTTAGTTACATGTGCACTTATCTGTACCCATGAGGAAGCTACATAGTTCCTTCTTAAAAACCTGGTGTGACTGGGAGTGCCTTACAGATATAGGCAGTGAGTTTCAGAGTTTGGTAGCAGATGCAGCGAAAGCATGCTCGCCCAGTTTTGTAGCACAGTTTGGTATGTCTAGAAGAAGACCTATCAGCAGACCTCAAGGTATAGGCCTGTGTGGCTTGCCTCAGCATGCTGGCCAGTGTCGCTAGTGTACTATTTCTCATGATAATATCTATAGGACAACCAGAGGTATACCGATGATAGGAAGTGGGGGAGAGCCAGCCGAGATTCGAGTAGAGTGTGCAATGGTGGGTAAGTCTCAGTACAGATAGGGCAGAGTGGCAGATGCTGCTGTAGCAGGTGTTCCATTTTTGTAAGACCCCTTTGTTGGCATCCAGGTATGTCACCAGTCCATAGGTTAGACTCGGCCGAAGGACACCCTAGGCAATAGCCAGTCTAGCAGCAGAAGTAAGAGTACTCCTGATCTTGTAGGCAAGCCCCAACTTTGTGTTTACTGATTTACATATTGTTGTCAAGTGCAGATTAAAATCCAGTGTAGGGTCAAGTGTTACTCCAAGATACTTGAAGGAGTCTACGACTTCCAGAGGGGAACCATCAGGACCTGGGATAGTTAGTGGAGAGGGACTCGCCTTGATTCTAGGCACTGGGCCAAACAGCATGGCAACTGTCTTTTTGGTGACCAGTAAGAGTTTATGTTTTAGCCAGTTTTGTAGGAGATCAAAGTCTCTCTTCAGGTTTAGAGTTGACGGTGGATAGGTCCTTGGCACTTGTGTATAGAACCATATCATCTGCATACAGAAGTGTTGAGCAGGGACCAGTCATGGTGAGCAAGTTGTTGAGAAATAGTGAGAAGAGTAGTGGACCGAGAATGGATCCTTGAGGGATACCAACACTAGTAGGGGAGAGATTAGATTAGGTTTTTCTAATTTGCATGAACTGTTGTCATTCAGTGAGGTGGCTGGCAAACCAGGCAGTGGTGTCAGGAGAGAAACCCAGAGCTGACAGCTTCGATAATAGCATTGTGTGGTCCACAAGGCCAAACGTCTTTGTTAATCATAATGTATTTCTGCCTCATGCATTCCCATTCCTTGAAAGCATGTCAATCTATTTAGTAATACATTGTCTGAACTACATTATTACCGGCAGTATATTTCAAAATATATATTATATTCTTTGCACATTACATATATTTTTATATATGTTACATATATTTCTGTAAATGCTTAATTTGGTCCCATGTTCATATTTGCTTAACTAATTTGCATATTTCAAAAAACACAGTTCATCAGCCAAAATCATGATAATTTCTATTTTTAAAATAATTTTGACTTGACAACATTAGCTTACAGACTGAAAGGAAAGGTACAAGGTATAAAGAAAGCACATGTAGGATCTCACCCTGACCTAAAAGGGAAACAAAATGGAGTGGTATAAATATCGATCTAAGCCCTTAAGCAGCATGAACTTCTGAAGTAAGCCTTATATGTAAGTATAAATCTATAAAATGCAAGTTAGAATTAAAACTGCATTATGAAACAATAATTTCAATGTAAGTATCTCCATGATTACAAATAAGATAAACTCCAATTGTACAGATAAGGGTGCACTAAATCATGATTAATTCCCTCTGTTTTTGTCTGAGTAGGTTAATATTTATATGTATATTACATATATTTGTAAATACATAATTTGAAATGTAAAAAATGCATTAATGCATATATTGGCAATATACCAATGACGTATATTTACTATCCTTATTTCAGTATATTTGAATTTAATAAATATATGTTGCAATATACATAGTATACTAAAGTGGCAATAAGTTGTATATTTAAACTATATTGCACTATATTTGCAAATTTTAAAATATATACAAATATATTGAATTTCCAATATATTATATTATAAAACAAGTAGATTGGAATAAATTTACATATATGTAAATATATTGTTAATAATATATTTTAAAATGTATTTCATTTTCATAAGGAAAGAGGCGTCATTTAAGGGTAACCAATGTTGCAGTTTTATTTATTTAAAATTTGATAACCGGGAAAGGCACAATGAGCCGAGACTCATTTCCAGGTGTGACCTGGGGGAGGGTAACAAGTGGAACATAAAAACAAAAGACAGGTACAGTACAAACTTAATGCAAGGTCTAAAAATAATTAAATTAGGTTCAGGAGTACACCAGTAAATCACCAAACATCTTTCATACAGAAACAAAATCAGGCCAAGTAGCAGGAATGAAATATGCAAAGTAAATATTTACATTTTTGGTCCTAGACAATGGGAACCGAGAGCAAGGATGTTGCATTGCTCAGAAGTGCTAGCTTAAGGAAGGATACGGAGCTGCCAAGTGTTGACAATTAGCTGGCTGCAGAGGAAATGGTGGAGGAGCACCAGGCACACAGGGAACGGTTAAAATCTGAGGAGCCTTCTGAGATTTAGGTAGGAGGAGGATAATCGGAGGTTGGAGGGCGGGGGGAGTTTGTTCCAATTAGATGCGAGACAGAAGGAGAAAGCAGCCTGGCCAGAAGGAGTTAGGTCAAAGGATAACGAAAGTACGTGGATTGCGATGGTGAAGGGAGCAGGAAGAGGCTGTAGCTTGGCACAGGTGGTCTGAGAGGTAGGAAGGGAGGGTACCAAACCAGAATTTTGTGACAAGAGAGACACAGTGAACCAGATCCCTATGGGACAGAGGCTCCAGTGCAACAGCAGAGAATAAAAAGACAGTGACAAGTGAGGGGGGGGATGCCGAAGCAAAGAGGCAGAAGGAGTTTAGGAGGGTGTCTAACTTGGCTAGATAGGACTGAGAGGCAGTACTATAGATAGACCACGTCAGCATAATCAAAGCTGGGTAAGATCATTTTGGCAACCAGCTCATGGCAGGTGGGGAGAGGGAGGACCCACAGTTAAGACCCCCTATGATCTCTAAGCTACATCTATGATGTTTTTTGCAGCTGCTATGAACACCTAAACAAGGGGTTCCTAGGATTGGATCATGTAATATTTGGCAGGTGGGGGAGATTTGCAACCCCCATAATTCTGTGGAAATGAGATTTTGCACCACCTATGATTCTTGTGAAATGGCCACTAGGACCTATAAATCTTGATGTGAAGCACACATGACTGAACCTGACAGGACCATTTTGATGATGAACCTGTATGGTAATGTCTGGCTGGTGCACTATATCAGCTGAAGGGCAATCTTTCACCTGAGCTCCCAGTGGCCTTTCTGACCACCATGTGTGACACATAGTTTGCGTTCCCTCCAAATCCTGACCTCTGCTTTTCTCCTGAGTGTTGAGGCAGTCTCCTTCTTCTGCCTATATTATATACAAATCTACCTCTGATGATTCCCAGTCTTTTCCTGACTCACCATTTGCCATTCCATCCAGTTCCATTCCTAGTAACCCACCAAGCCCAGCTCAAGACAATGACAGATTCTTTCTTTTTATCCCTCCCCAGTCCAGGCTCATCCTCCTTGGCCAACTCCATAATCCCCAGCCCACCTAACTCTGACCCACCACCACCACTTTTTACTGTGCTTGGGAACGGACCAGTCTGATGGATGGTCACAGCCACGGACAGGGCACGGCAAGGCACATCTAATGCCAGAGTCTTTAGGAGCTTATCAGAGGCAGCGTTGGGCACAAGTGAACCACGTGGCTGCTTGGAGCACAGCATAGAAAGTGGAAAATGTAAGCAAGGATAAGCTTGAAATGCAAAAAGTGTGAAAATAAAAAAACAAAATTATTTATTCCTCCCCCACAGAGCTTATTTCTCCCAATTCTCCAGCTTCGCACCTTTTATAATACCAGCCACCCCCAGCCCTGACCATACCTCTCAACCTCTCAGCACCAAAATGCATGGCACTGGTCTTCAAAATTCAGAGCGAAGGGCCTGAATGTGTTGCACTTTCTTCTTTTAAATAATAATATGTCTAAGAATAGTGGGCCAATATGTCTAGTGTTCAGGAATGTTTCTATCTCTTTAGTTCAATGATTTACTAGTATGTGTGTGTCCAGAAAGAGCTCTAACATTATAAGGAACACCTATAAATCTTTGCAGAGTAAGTGTAAATTTGAGTGTAAAAATTGTAGCGCTCTGTGAAATTAACAGCAGTTGAGAGGTGTGGCCTCAACTGCTCCACACTATGCAGGCCTGAGAGTGCCGGATGCTGTCATGATGGGTGGCAGGGAGACATGGGTGTTTCCTTTTTTCTTGCTCCCCCTCTCCATGTGTCCTGGTAAAGCTTGTGCATTTGCATACAACAGCCCTCGCGTGCACGTTGGGATACCCTGCAGGAAGAGGCAAGATCTCTTGGCCCACCCCAGGGGTCACTATGGTAGTGGAACCTGGACGCTGACCTCCCCCGGCTGGAAGTCCTGCCACGAACCACAACCATCCCAGCACCCCAGTCACCCGACCCAATTCCTAAGTCTACTCCCACATCCGGGTCGCCGGCGCAGAAGTGTGTAGCATTTCCACTAGGCCTTTGTGATAGATTCCTTGTATAAATTAACATACTACTGCAGTGCCCATTGTTGCATAAGAGCTCACATAACATTAGTGGTCGACCAGGTAGTCATTTCACCACACAGTACTCAGTTACAGTAACACACCATATGTGCTTTGGGTGGCCCCAAAAAACAAAACAAAATTACTGCCATCCATCTTGCACTGCATTCATAGAATTGTTGCCACATCTTGGGTGTGGGGTGGGGCAGAAGGGGGGAGAGGGCAGGAGGGGTGAAGGGAGCACCCCAGGCTATTTCTGCCTGGGAGCAGCATTAGGCCAAAAAACATTCCTGCTTAGAATACAAGTATAAACTACACAGCCCTCTCTTGATTTGTGTGGTTGTGCCTCACGTCAACTTGAAACAAGTTGCTATACACTTAGTTGAAGGCTCTGGCTCACTGATGATTGTCTGGCTGTTGTTGCCCCTAATTAGCTGGCCTCTGTTGGTCTGTATGTGTCTTGTCTCACATCACCCTCGAAGTGAGACCTTCCAGTCGGTCGTGAACCCATCCCCAATGATGGCTCGCTTCTGTTTGGTAGTAAGTCCAGCGGACCTTGTGGGCTAGAACGCCTCCAGTGGCTGAGGTCAGCCAGCTTTATTTTGCACTATGTCCATGGAACAGACTGGCCAGGCAGGACTGAAGGGATGGGGAATAACCAGCTGGGCTGGGATGGAATAAGCAAGGAAGAGACTAGAGAGAGGGGAATCGCATCTGCCTGCATGGTGCATCGATATGTAAAGGACAGGTAGTCACATCTGTGCTGACACTACATTATATGCGCTGTGTCAGAGCCCCCCCCCCCCCAGAAGATTAAATGGGGCTTGAACAGCTTAAGGTTGGCTTCACTGCCATATCTAGATGGAGCCACTGGCCATGTTGCTACCCTTTCCCAGTCATCCCACATTTTGTTGGCCAAGGCTGTGCACTGCACTGAATGGCAAGTATGTGTTTTACACGAGCCAGCCAGGTGAAGGCACCTTTCAGGTCATAGGGTGTGGCTGGTGTCAGGCAGCAGAACTAGTCATTTTCTGTATTAAAAAAAAAATCTCAGGACAAAGACCCTTGACCTCCTCTCCCCAGAACCCAAGCCTGGTGTCTGCCCCTCCAGTCCTAGTGCTTGCCATTTGTAATATGTCCCCAGCAGAAAAAAATTCCACAGCCACAGAGCACAAACCAGGGCAGAGCCAAGGCACAGACACGTTTACTGGAGCAAGTGCCCCATCTGGCACCGCCATGCAATCTGATTTCCTTCGGTTTCTCATTAGATGTCATATGGTAATGGTATCCAATGTGAGGGACTGAATCATACCGAACTGTGACAATACCCTCTGTTATCTGTTTCCCCTCCCCCATCCTGGGCAGGATGGGTCAATATGCATCCGGATTTCATTTTTTTCCAGACCACGCAGTACCTGCTGTGTTTGTCTCTGCCTTCAATGCTTTATGTAACACAGCAATGGAGAACAGATGTTGCTGCCTGTTTCCCTGCGGGGGATCTTAATAATTACGACTAACAAACTTAAAGGTGCAGTGTCCCTCTTTTCCAACTTGTTACCACCCAAAAGCTGTCCTTTCTCTACTCTCATGCCCCACCTCAGCATCATCATCCTTTTCTAAACACAAACCGAAATTTAGATTAATTCTGTCTGTCTACCATCGCTGGCCTAAACAGGCTGTTTCTCATAAATACGTTCCTTACCAGTTAAAGTGTCACAATATTGTTTACGCCGCATATTTTCAGTCAAAAACATAACTTGTAAGGCTTCCAGGTAAATGAGAGAAAAGAGATCTGGAAATGCCAGGTAAATTTGTATTTATTTTATAATTCATTTCCCCAGCATAGTACAGCTGACATGTAATGCCTCTTTCTCTGTGCAGCCCTGCTTAAACCCAACGTTACCGCTGGGAGAGACTGAAACACAGAGAGGTCAACTGACTTGCTCATGCTCATAGTCCGTGACAATGGTGGGATCCGAACAAGCAACCCTTGTCGGATCAGTAGACCGTGAAAGAAAACTTGAAATAGGAGACTGTTATCAAGGGACTGCAGTACAAAGAGGCTACGCCACTCCAGAAAACAGATAGCAGTACTCTCATCATATAACATTAATTCAGAATTTATTTCACTTATTAGACTGATTAACAGAATGCGCACAACTGCCGATTTTCATGTTGACCAGTATCACAAACATTATGTATAACAACATATTGGACACACAATAAACATATGCACTTTAAAAACAATTAGAACAAGTTCAGACATGTGCAGTTTGAATGTGATTGTAAGGTTCTAAAAAGGGATGTTTTTAAAATGATGAAATGGTGTTGCATTTGGTAACAATCATAAATAAACCACTATAAAACCCTGTAACCGGATAGATAAGTGACCTCTGAGTTTGACCCCGGTCGAGTGCAGTGTTGACTAAAGCGGGACTGATATCAGGACTTGGAGTGGCACCTCAGCTTCAACTGCCAAACCCCTTGGCGGTAGATCATGTGTAGAGACGTGGGAAGTTTCCAAAATTCACTCTGCGGATTAATCCACAAAGTTAGTGCAATCCGTAAAGTGCAGATCGATCCGCCAAATGCCAAATTTCACCGCAAAGTGTAAAGTTTCACCCATGCAGTGCAGAATCCACCTGAAACTTCATGATTTCAGGTATAGTTGAAGTTGCTGAGAGCAGGAAACACTTTGCAAAACTCCGCAAATGTGAATTTTGGCCATTTCATGGCAACTTCACTGGCAGAATAAAACTCTGCTGCAACTGTAATCATGTGCTTGGACAGTGACACTACAATTGACGGCACAGAGGGCACTAGAGTGGGATCCACTGGTGTAGGCAGGACCAGAACTAGCTCGACCAGTGTCGCCACCAGAGCCTCTTTCCTTGCAAACTGGGCAGACCAGAGCCTTCCAGAACAAAGACTCAACTTCTGACTCTAGGTTGACCGAGTTGACCAGGTCAAGAAAAATCTCTACAGGGTCACTGACTGGAGTAGCAATCAGAAACTCTGTTGGGGGTATGGTAGTATCTATGACCTGTTCTCCGACTCCACCCACGACCGACAGAAGCCTGATCAAATTAACTTCAATAGTGTGCAAGATTATGGAGACCATACTGAAGGAATGATTGAAAGATCATCTAGAGGAAGATGGTCTCCAGGATGCAAGGCAGCATGGATTTATGGGAAGGAGGTCTTGTCAAATAAATCTGATTGACTTCTTTCACTGGGTAACCAAAACAGTGGACAAGGGCCAAGCAGTGGACATCTTTTGACTCTGTGCTCCACAGGAGGCTGATCAGGAAGTTGGCGGACCTCAGAGTTAGAGAGAGCATGGTTAGATGGGAGGAAAACTTGCTAAGGAACAGGACCCAAAAGCTGATGGTGGGGGAAAGAGTTGTCTAGCACCATGGAGGTCACAAGTGGGATCCCACAGGGCTCAGTGCTAGGGACAGTGCTATTCAATGTTTTAATTAAGCAATAAGGCACGACAAGGTGTGTGTTATCATATAATAATAACTGGCTTTCCCTTTTTCCCATAGGGAAACTGTGGCGTAATTTGCCGTTATAAAGGAGTGTTTATAATGGCAAACACACTCACGGTTTCCCTTGCTGTGTGCATGCTCACGCACCAGCGCCACCACTCAAGACCACCGACCACTTCCATCTCTCCCGAAACAGTACCGGGACTGACAGAAGAACTCGGCGGTAAGTTCTTTTTTTTTTCTCCCTACACAGTAAAAACCTCACAAACCAGGGAAAAAAAAGGCTTTAAAATGTACTGATTCAAATCGGCACCTCAGAAGCCACACCGCGAATGCATAGGAAGTTTTTTATTTTATATAATTGCTGAGGCAAAAAGGGGAAACCCAGCAATTATATAAAATAAGATATGATCGGGATGTGTCAACCTCGATTTTACACACTCATTGTGGGATGTTATTAAACCGGGCTTCGCCTCGGGTTTATGTGTAGCATCCCACTCCACCGGTGTGTGTAAAACTGCTACACACCCCGACCCATACTTATTCTCTATATAACATCACTCTTGGGGTGGGTTGAAGCACAATGCGAAGCTGAGTGTTTCCACCACCCCAGGAGTGACGTTATTACACAATAACACACACCTTGGAGTGACTCATTGCAATTATACAATGGTTCAATGCTAAACAAAATTAAAAAAAAATATTTAAAAAGGTTTTAGTAGATTTTTAGTGTGGCTATGTATCTTTGAGAGGAAAAAAAAGGAAAGCATCAGCAGCAAAAAATCAATACAGTGATGTTATTGTATAATAACATCACTGTCTCAGGCATACACTGACCAGAGTCCAGGAAATGTTCTTGCCATTGTATAATTAATGATATTGGGGATGGCATCAATGGCAAAATGTGTATGTTCATGGATGACACCAAACTCTGTGGGAGGGTGGACATAGCTGAAGGGACACATGACCTTAAAGAGGCTCTAAAAAGACTTGAAGGGTGATCCAGGATCTGGCAGCTGAGCTTCAACACCAAGAAGTGCAAGGTTATGCATGTTTAAGACAAAAATCCCAGGGCAGAGTACTACCTGGAAGGGGTCTACGTATGTTCAGCAGAGGAGGACAAGGACCTAGGAGTGATGATATTTAGTGATATGAAGCACTCTACTCTGTGCAAGAAGGCAGTGGTGAGGACAAACAAGATGTTGGCATGCATAGCCAGGGGGATCAGCAGTAAGCAACAGAAACATAGAAACAGAATTTGATGGCAGATAAGGACCGATTGGCCCACCCAGTCTGCCCATTTCCCTACCTAATGGATAAGCTGCAGATCCTAGTTAACCAACAGCCTACTTCCTCCTACCCCCCCAACTAGAATTGCCTTATGTCTGTCCCATGCATTCATGAATTCCTCCACTGTTTTTGACTCCACGGCCTCCTCAGGAAGGCTGTTTCATGCATCCACAACCCTCTCCATGAAAAAATTCATCCTTACATTACCTCTGAGCCGTTTCCCCTCTATCTTCAAATTGTGCCCCCTTGTTCTTGCACATACCTTTTTCTGAAAGATGCTACCCTCTTGGACTTTGTTGATTCCCTTAAGGTACTTGAAAGTTTCTATCATGTCCCCTCTCTCCCTCCTTTCCTCTAGTGTATACATATTAAGCTCCTTTAGTCTCTCTTTGTCTGGCTTCTGGTGCAGACCCTGCACCATTTTGGTTGTCCTCCTCTGGACAGCCTTCACCCTGTCTATGTCTGTGGAGGTGGGGTCTCCAGAACTATACACAGTACTCCAGATGGGGTCTCACCAACTGTCTGTACAGAGGGATAACAACTTCCTGTTTTCTACTGGTGATGCCTCTCCCTATATGCATCCCAGTAATCCCCCAGCCCTCCTTACTGCCTTCTCACATTATCTGCCCACCTTTAGGTCATCTGGTATAACTACCCCCAGGTCCCTTTCCGTTTTTGCTGTTGTCAGTATCTCACCCCCCACTGTGTACTCTTTCCCTGGGTTTTTGTTTCCCAGGTGCATTACTTTGCTCTTCTTTGCGTTGAATCTAAGCTGCCTTACATTTGACCATTCCTCCAAACTTGTCAAGTCCCTTCTCATCCTTTCCACCCCACCTTGTGTATCAACCCAGTTGCAGATCTTTACGTTGTCTGCAAAGAGATATACCTTTCCTTCCAGGCCCTCTGCAATATCACTTATATACATTAAAAAGGACTGGACCCAGTATTGAGCCCTGTGGTACCCCACTAGCTACCCCCCTTTCTTCACTGTGGACTCCGTTTACTATTACCCGTCAGGCCCCATTGCTTTGTCCACCTTCAGTTTTAGGAGTTCTTTCAGAACCCTTTAATCTGTTAAAGGGCTGATATCGACCCCTCAATAAGAGTGCTTCTATTGACTGGATTTGTTACTTCCCCCTGCTCTTCTTTTGTGAATACTGAGCAGAAGTATTCATTCAGTATCCCTGCTTTTTCACTGTCGCTCTCTGCCCCCCATCCTCCTCTTTATTCAGCCTCAGTATCCCTCCCTCTGTCTTCCTTCACTCCCTGATGTACCTATAAAATGTTTTATCCTCCTTCTTAACTGAGTTAGCTATCTTTTTCTCAGTTTGGGCCTTTGCTATTCTGACTGCCTTCCCCTCTTCCTTCTGCTTTAACTGGTACAGTTCTGTGTCCCACTCCTTCTGTGTTTCCTTATATTTCCTGAATGCTACCTTTTTCTCCCTAACCTTCTCCACCACCTCTTTTGAGAACCATAGTGTTTTTTCCTTTCGTTTTGATTTATTTACTTCACACGAAGGCTTGTTGCCTCTGTGATGGCAGTTTTGATGTTTCCTCATTGTTGCTCCACCCCTCCTTCTTGCCCGTTTGCTAGTGCTTTTCTGAGGCACTCTCCCATTTTGACAAAATCAGCCCTCCTGAAGTCCAGTACCTTCACTTTTGTATGGCTTGACTCCACAGCTGAGTTTATCGTGAACCACACTGTTTGGTGGTCACTTGTTCCCAGATGGCTACCCACTTCTAGATCTGAGATCTGAGATCCTCTCTCCATCCCCATTTGAGAGTACCAGGTCTAGGACTGCTCCCTCTCAAGTGGGTTCCAGCACTAGCTGTCTGAGGCATGCCCCCTGTAGGGCATCGAGAATGGTCCTGCTCTTGGATGTGGCTACAGCAAAGGTGCTCCAGTTAACATCTGGCATATTCAGGTCCCCCATCAGCAATATCTCCCCTTTCTCTGCCATTGTAAGGATGCCTTCTATCAGGAGGTGGTATTGCCCTTCTACAGGTCACTGGGGAGTGAGGCCACATCTGGAGTATGCATTACAGTTCTGGCACCCTCACCTTAAAAAGGATATCAACCTGATGGAGACGGTCCAGAGGAGGGCTATAAAGATGACTGTGTGGCAACAGGGTAAATCATACGAGGAGAGACTGGGGACCCTAAACATGTACTCCCTGGAGGACAGGAGGGACTAGGGAGACATGACTGAGCCGTTCAAGCACATGAAAGGGATTAATAGGGTGAACAAGGAGGGTCTCGGCAGGCTAAGCTGCAGGAAAAATATAAGGGGGAACAGCCTTAAGTTTAGGGAGGGGTGTTCAAGAGGGAGGTTAAGAGACACTTCTTCACAGAAAAGGTAGTGACCAAATGGAATGCGATGCCAGATAGTGGGCAGCTTCAAGAGAGGCTGGGAAAGATATAGAGGGAGGATAAAGGTCATGGGAGGGGATAAGGAAAGGGATGGAAAGGTCGGGGATGGGAGAGCAGGGACAACAGCCTTATTTGTGAACCCTGCACAATGTGCAGACCAGATAGACCAAAAGGCCTAATTCTGCTGGCTTCTTCCTATGTCCGTATGTTCATAAATTCAACTCATTGAGAGAACTGTGGGACCGTGAACAGTGGAAATGTTCACCCTTCCACAATCAACTGCGATGCTTCTTGTGCTTCTTTCGGAGGGACGGGCTCTTCCTGAAAATTTGGAGGTTCAGGTAAATTTCCTGGAACTCCAGGCAACCCCAAAGGGAAGGCCCTCCAGACGGTCCTATGGGCACCAAGGCCTGGATTAGTGAAGGCCCCGTTGCCTCCTCTTTCATTGTCGCCTTCCGGGTTGGTGAGCCAGTGGCTACCAAGGCCTGTCACATTCCTGAGGCCTACCTTGGAGGAGACGTGCCTTCCATTCCTCAACTGATGAAGGATGCATAGCCTGGCAACAAGTACACCCACCAATGTCGTGGTTAGACCCCAGGCAGCAGAGGCACCTGGTTAGTGTCTTCTGTTGGCACCAAAAGCATTGCTTGAAACTGGTTTTCTTGCAGTCCATCACTGAATCATCAACAAAGAAGTAAACGGAAGATGTGAAACACTTCCTGAATCCAAAACATTATCGAAAAGACAACATTTCACCAGGTACTAGCACTTGAAAACTGGAATCCCTGCAACCCTGTAGGAGTGACAGAGGAGAAGTAGACCTGCCCCTCCCAGCAGAAAAGAAAATCTGACAACAAGGGGGCAGAGGTGGAGGATGCACCATGGGAAGTGGGAGGAACTTAACCTGAAGATATTCAATGACTGAGCATAGTCCGGTGGAACTGCCTTAATGTGGATGTGAACTGAATCCATGCTGGTACAAAATGAGTGCTATACACAACACGATACTGTAGTAAAACAGGAAATAGTATTTTAATACACAGCTGTGCAAATCAGCGACTGAGGTAACAAGCTATTTAGCAATACAGAGGATGCAATTATGCGAAAAATACAACTCTAGAGGGAGACTGAACTTTCGAGAAAATATTACAGTACTGGATTTAGAATCTGTAGTTGATGCAGCAATAGTAGAGGTTCGGAGGTAGAATTCATAAAACGTACCAACTCCAGGAAGAGTCAACATCTACAGCTGTTGGTGAGACGCCTGTCGATCCAGTCTGAGAAAATCATATGGCATAGGTCCCTGCCTACTTCAGGGTGGCATGTAGTTTGTTCCATAGCAGCATTACAGCCAAATGCCAACTGCCCAAAATGTGTGTAAAAAGTGGGTACATCAAAGATCTGCAGAGATGAGCTTCTGAACGCATATGCTGAACTGAACTTTTAAATATGCTTGTGATATAGAGAGACAGGTCATTTTTTTATGGTTTTGTAGGATGTGGGACAAGACCTCGCCATAGGAGGAAGTTCATGTAGAGACAAAGTGGTCTAGTCACTGGACTCTAGTGGCTAGCACGCTGACTGGGGGCAACCTGAAGATCCAGGTTCATATCCCACCAGCGTCTCATACTCAGTGTGTGACCCTGAGCATGTCCCTTAACTTAGTGATGTGCTTAGATCTGCTCTGCTGTAAAAAGGGGTAAATGTAGAAACATAGACAATGATGGCAGAAAAAGAACAAAGGCCCATCAGGTCTGCCCAGAGTTCCTGATCTGCCCTGGGACCTATTGTTCAATGGAGTTTTATCCTGCTAAATACAGGATAAAGGTCCATATGGACAATACGTCCTGGGGCAGGACCCCACAGAAAATGAGATGTTGCATCACAGCTGGACTAGATGCACACTCCCTGCATGGGACAGCACCCTGTCTCGGTATGCACTGTAGTCTCAGTGTGGTAGACATGAAGACATCTCATCTTGGAAGGGACAGCTGAATGGTATAATGCAGTGTGTCACAGCAGGTATACTGAGAAACTGAAAGAGAGGCCTCCTGAGTAACAGACAGCTGTGAGAGTCATGTATTTCCACTGTGCAGTGTGGTTCAGCAGACTCAAGGTGGCAGAAAGGAAAACCTAACAGTTGGGGCAACTGAACAGCAAAAACTGTTCGCCCACTCTCAACTGGAAGCTAGATATTTATATGCCATTATCTTTCCCAGCCAGAAGAGGGCAGTGTAACCCCAGGCTCAGCTGTCAGATGGTCTCTGTCAAAAACAACCATGTGTTTTCAATGGTTACTCTCTCAGCCACTTATGAATCCAGCACGCACATGCGCACACACACATGTGCACACACACACACATGCTGTTCCAAGTGTCATCAGTTTGGAATCTCAGACAAGTGACTGGCAAATGAAATGTAGTTTTCCATTTCAGCCACAGTGTGAAAGGATTTCAGCAAAACTAAAAAGGCTTTGTGTGCCCTGTGGCCAGGACGGGTGACTCATATTGACCCATGTGCTGAATTAGCCTACTGGGAATGCAACTAGGTTGCCAGTTGTGGCCCTACAAAACTATTACAGCCCAAAGGAAAACAAAGGTTGAAATTACTGCCATTCTGTATTTCATTTTTGGCTTTTGCCAGTTTATTTATTTAGATGTTTTGGCCTGCAAGAAAGCATACTGAACCAAAGCTGGGTTCCAGGTGCAAATGTTGGGAGTGGGAATAACAAAGGGAAACAGGGACTGGATGGCGGAGAACACATAAATGTGTGGTATCTTGTTCTCTGTCTTTCTAAATTACCTCCCGTCAGGATGCACCTTCTTGCACAGTAACATGTATAATACATAGATGACACTGCGTTTCAGCTCTGATGCCTTGGCAACTGAGTTGGAAGCATTGCTCCAGCACAACCGGGATAACATCCATGCTGGTTTTGTTTAAACGTTCTCTAAATGTTTACAAAATGGTCTTCATGACCTGTTGTAGCAAACAGAGACTTGCCAGGCAACAAAACACCCAGTCTTCAAGACTCTAGGACGGCTACACCCCTCGAAGTCCCCTCCTTCAAAAAACTTGCTGTTTGGGCTTGACTTCTCTAATTACACAGACACCCTCCACAACATGCCCCCCCCAGCTCCGCACACTGCATATGAACCAATCCAACTGCTCCCTCCTGGTCCACCATGGGACCATCCTTAAAATGACCCTCCTATGGTTTGACGAAGTGTATGTGGTTTGCTCCAATCAAGTCCAACCTAGCCAGGCCAAACCTCTCTTCCTCTCCATGAGGAATTCTTCAGTTACATTATTTATTTATTTATTTATGCATTTGAAAACTGGTAACCGGGAGAGGCACACTGAGTTAAAAAGCTTGTTTCTAGGTATGACCCGGGGAAGTGGAACATAGGAAACAGCAGCACAATGCATTTAATTTAGAAACATTAAGGAGAAATGGAAGACTGCAGGGGGGATTGTAAGGTCAGCTGAGTGTGGATACTAATGGAAGAAGAAGGGTAGAAGACCAATGTCTTAAACAATTACTTTTGCTTGGTATTCATGGCAGAGAAAGATGGGCCTCTTCTGGACAGTGGAGTCAAGGTTGACGCATGGGGGGGGGGGTACAGGAAATGGAGGAAGGGGGTGGCAATCAAAGTTGAAAGGGTGAAAAAGTGCTAGATACCCTAAAGGTAATAGGCTGGCAGTATAGCCTAGACTTGGTTAGAGGAACGAGGTGTGAACGAACTTGATACAACCAGCAGACCAGACCCAGGCTTGATTCTCACAACCTCCGCTTGCATACTGTGTGATTCTGAGCAAGTCACTTAACTGCCTAGTGCTCCCAGGTCGCCCCTGAAAACAGGCACTTGTGCCTAGAGTGTGCCTAGAGGGCCTTACCCGGTTACCAAAGGACAAAAAAAAAAGATTTACAGCCAGGCCTGGATTGCCTTCCCCTGAGGTTACTGAGGGAACTCCCTTCACAGCTGGCTGAACTCTTGACACAGTTATTGAGGGACTCACTGGAGTCTGGAGTGGTGCCAGAGGACTGAAGATCTGCCAACGTGGTCCTGCTATGTAACGGATGGGAACCAGCAGCCCAGCCAGCTACAGGCTGGTTATTCTTATTTCCATTGTAGCTAAGCTGGTGGAGATGTTTGTAAAGGAAAGCCTGGTAATAGAGGAAAACAGTGCTAGTAGTAAAATGTTATTTTGTGACAGGATATAAACTTTAGGTCCAAGAGACCTATTTTACAAAGTTGCACTGTGCATGTAATATAAAAAAGAAATTCATAACTTTACCAGTACGTAACATGCAGTCAATGAGGACATATCTATTTTACAGTTCAAACAAATACTAAAACATATCCGCACACATAGAAAACAAAGGTCATCAAACAAGAGAATTTATGAGGTTCTCTAAAGAAAAGGTCAAATATAGTAGTCCAGGTTTCTCCAATATTAGGTCTATAACCAAAAGTAATAATATAAGCAAACAAAAGTTTGGGAATTTTCCCATGGTCTATTTCCAAACTTTTACTGGGTACAGGTAGTGGTACAGGTGGTGGGAGACGGGAGTCCATATTTAGCTTATATGTACATTCACACTTATAAAATAACTACATGCTAGTAAGCTATGCGAATATTTATCTGTGCAGGTTCATACTGCACAAAGGTGGATAGTTTGGTCATGTTTCTAGTTGTGGGGGACACTTCATTCCACAATTTAGCTATGTTAAAATGTACTGTCATGTCCCCATATCCATTTCGAGTTTTGAGACTTAGAACTCCTTGATGAGTGACATCCCTTCGTGAGTATCTACATTCATTTTTCTCATTTGGAAAATTTATTTTTCCTTTTTCTATTTCATTTAGCCCCCTCTCTGGCATCAGAAAAACATCTACTAAGGCTCACTCCACCCTCTGCCTGTACCTGTCACCCCCCTCTCCTGATTTCTCTGTTCCACCCCCCCCCTCCCTACTTCCTATCTCTCATCTTGGCAGAGACTCCTATTTTCCTGGTGTACTAAGACTTCTGCTCCTCAGCCCTCTTACACGTGACAGGAGGGCTCATCTCACACTAATCTCGGCTACTAGAGCTTGTGCTGGCTACTCTTCTCTAACGTGAGCAACCTGTGTATAGTCACTGTTTCACAGCAAGAAAAGTCCTTCGCCTGCACTCACATCAAAAGAAGTCACTGGACGTAGCGTAAATTCAGACTGCTTTACTGAATCAAATTACACCAGTGTACAGACATGCTCAGTGGCCACAACTAAAACTGAGTGTATATTTTTATTGTTGTTCTAATGTGTTAAGTCTTGTATAATGAGGATTTTTTATTAAACTAAAATATGTATACCACATATAAATTAAGAGTGTCACCACCAGCAGATTAATATATGCCTTTGATGTTTTTCCCTGAGATATAGCCTCCTATGATTTTCTGGGGCATTTTACCAGGATTATTAATACATGTGATTTGCGGCTACACTTAATTTAGCTACGAAGGTTAATGTGTCGGTATGTAAACATGAAATTTAGTTGACTTCATTTAAGCAAACTTAAAAATTCAGAGGTATATTACACCTTATGCACTGCATTATTTGTATTAATATGTCTTAAGAAATATTTAGAATAATGTAGATTTAATTCAGTGCTTATTCTAATGTATTGCTGCTGTTTTCTGTATCTTACGGGGTTCCTCTTTACTGCTAACCATCTCTGGCATCTTCTGTTTCAATGACTGTGTTTGTGAGGTGAACCCAGGCAGCCAGATCACAACACTTTTCTCCTCCTTCTACGACGATTAAAACTTATAAATAATCCCCGCCATTTCTTTATTCTTTTCTTAATTTTTTTCTAACTTTACCAAAAACTAACAGATATAGAACACTGAGTTTGATTAATTATTTTAAATACGCAGTATCTCTGAAAGTTATGAGTTAATCTTACTAAATATATTCCTCTCAGGGGCTATTTAAAATATCAATAGCTTGTTTTGGTAACATTGGTGTAATTGTTCTTTCATTTTGATAACTGGTTACATTAATTGATACGTGCACATTTATTGTGTTCACAGGTGTGTTTTACTTGTACATAAGTATTCATTAAGTCAATTCTTAATTGTTTGCACTATAAATGATACTGGTTGTCAGCTCTCACTCACCTCGCACCCTGATGAAGGGTTGTTTGAACCTGACGCGCCGGGGCTAGTTGTGACCCGTGAGCACGTCTGTACACTGGTGTAATCTGCTGCAGTAAAGCAGTTGAGTTTACACTATGCTCCAGTGATTTCTTTGGCGCGAGTGCAGGCTCAGAACTTTTCTTGCTGTGTATGTGTGGGGCTGGCTGCCCTTTCCTGCCTGCACCCTTCCGTGACCGAGTATCGCAAGCTTAACTTTTGGATTTGTTTCTAGTCACTGTTTCAGACTGTTACCAACTGAGCCATCACACTTGTAACTGCTGTTATTGCACTTCCTATGTTTGCAACATTATCCGGTCAAGACTGCACTGAAAGAACAGTGCAGTAGAAAATCGCACTGAAATTACAGCGTGTGCTGTTTCAGAGTGGATTTATTTACATTTGTGCAGTTTTTTTTAATTGTTTATTTATTCCTTCCTCCGCTGGGGGTGTTACCTGTGGTTGCCCCCAATCCGTCTGTCCCGTGTTCCCCATCCCACTCCAAGTACCCATGCTCGACCCCCCTCCTCCGTTCCTCTCACTGGCTGCATCATAGCAGGTACTTACCACACCACCACAGAAGCTGGATGTGAGGATCCAGGGGGAGCATCTCAAGTTGGAGTGGCATGGTGCCGATGGACCGTACTTCATGTAGCGCGACGGAGAATTTTCCCCGTTAGGTCCCCATGCCCTGGCACTGGCGTGCAATGGCGTCCATGATGCTGTCGTGTGTGCTTCTACACACCACACATCTGATGACACCCGTGCCATCCCCACAGTGAACCACTGCTTGCAACAACCCCCAGCCCCCTCCAGGAGCTAGCACCGCCTCGGTTATCTCACCCCTCCCTCCCTGGAGAAGGAAAGCAGTCCCTGGGATGTTCAATTCTCCTGCCTCGACTGACCCCCAATGACCCGAGCTCATTCCCGAACCCGGGTCACCAGTGTGGCGTGAGGTGTGGCATCCAGCACCTCAACCCTCAGCACCACCGGGCCATGATATTAGTGCAGTTTTTGACCATGCTCATTTTCTGGTGTCTGTGCCATGCAATTTTTTTATATCACGCCATTCTTCCAACATGGTTTTGACCTAGTCCCATTTGTAACTGCCTGCTTGCCTACTGCCCCCCCCCCCGGGTCGCACCTGGAAACAAGCCCCGACTCAGTGTGCCTTTCCTGGTTAGCAGACTTTTAAATAAATAAATAACTACTGTAACTGAATAAAATTTTTCACCTTGTAAGCCAATAATACCCATTGTTTTTGCAGCATAATGCCAAACTGTCCCAGTTTAATTTTTGAAACATTAAACAGTGGTGTGTAGCGTAAGCACGCTGGAGGATAAACCTTGCCCACCGATTATATGTTAAGTTCAATTTATCGAGAGCTTTTTGATTTGCATATATATATATACACACACACACACACACACACACACACACTAAATTTCCGTGTACTGGGACTGGTAGAATTAGGTGGGTAGCAAGGTTCTGGCCAGTAACATCGCGGAACAAAAGAAAGTGGTCAAAAATAAAGCGACAAAAACAGTGTCACCATCAATATTGGCAGCACAAAATGTAGCGTGCCTGAGCAATACAGACCACACGACAAGCAGGTAGCAAACAACATCCACCGCATGGAGACACTGCACTGGAACACACAGCAGCAGGCACCCGTGCACAGGAACAGCACAGAGATGCAGGGAGATGGAACAGAGCAGGGTGCAACCACCACTGTGGGAAGCAGGCCATTGGACACCTACCATGGTGATCTAATAGCACAGGCACCCACATGGTGGGGTACTCCCACCCAGAATGCCGAGTGATGGCGACAGTGCACCAGGGTAACCACTGGAGGACAGGTGGACCATGGCCACCATGTGGATGGCTGTGCATAATGCAAGGGGCCAGAAGCACAAGCCAGCATGCCATCTCCCTTGTCCTGTGTGTGTTGCTGTTACATCTCCCTGCACCCCTGTGCTGTTCCTGTACACGGGTGCCTGCTGCTGTGTGTTCCAGTGCAGTCTCTCCATGCAGTGGACGTTGTTTTCTACTTGTGTGTAATGTGGCCTGCATTGTTCTGACACGCTACATTTTGTGCTGCCAATATTGATGGTGGCACTGTTTTTGCTGCTTTATTTTTATCCACTTTATTTTGTTCCGTGATGTTACTGACCAGATCCAGGTAGGGTAGGAATGGTATTTTGCATTTTGTAGGTGGTTAAGAAGGCCGAACTCCGCATTTCTCCCATTCTAGAATTTACTTTTATAGTTACGGTGGTTATGTGAGTTTCGAAAGACAGGGAGTTATCTAAGACACCTCCCAGTTACTTGTACTCATTAAGTGAAGTTAATTTAAGACCATCTGTGGAGAAGATCTCCATATCAGGTACCTTCCTTTGATTACTTTTAAAATGTTTATTATAAAATGCCATCACTTGTGTCTTTTCAGGGCTCAGAACTAATCTAGTCTGAGGAAAACAATTTTTATTTATTTATTTGAACATCAGTTTACAACCTTTGAGCCAGAGGCTCATTTCCAAAGGTACCTCATCACATTGAGGACAAATACATTACAGGCTCACTTTTACATCACACAGTTTCAAGCTGTAGTAAAAGACAACCACATATATTTACAAACATTTGTAGAGCGAGAAAACCATTCAAGTTACAGTGGTGCCGCTCATATGAGCTTTGTCAGTATGTGGTAGACTAAGTCACAACTAGCGACAGGTGCAGTTATGTGTATTAAATAGCTGGTTCCACAGTGCAGTTTTGAATGTGGAGATTGTGGGGGTGTCTGAGATGGCGGGAGGGAGCACGTTAAACCAGGATGGGGCTCTGTAACAGAAGGACCTCTGTCCATGGGTTGTCCTGGTTCTTGGGATCAGAAGGGTGGCCTTGCAAGAGGTTCGGGTATAAACCAAGGGTTGGGCTTGGCGGATGGAGGCTGTCAGCCCGGGGGAGGGGGATAGCCCGAGAAGGGTTTTTTTTGTTATGAGGCTGGTTTGGTATTGAAGTCGTTCGTCCAGATTAAGCAGCCTTGCCATGTCATATAGCTGGCATGTGTGAGTGAGCCTGGGGGCCCCTGTAATAAGCCTACATGCCTTATTCAGGAAAAGGCGGATTTTATTGAGGGCGGTCGAGTCAGCCGTTTCGTATACAGGTGAGCCATAGTCTACTAGGGACAGTATCGAGGATGTAACTGCTAATCAGAGACAGCGGGGGGGAGACAGTTTTTATAGCAGTAGAGGATACCTAGCCGCACATTAGTAGCAGAGGCAAGTGCATCAATGTGGGTGTGGAAGGAGAGGGTTGTGTCGAAAGAAACCCCAAGGTACTTGTACGAGCGGACTAGTTCAAGGGGTTGTTTGGAGCTGGGGAGGCTGTGGAGTGGGAAGTTACTGGCTTTGTTTTGAGGGTGGGCAAAGAGCATTGTTTTAGTTTTTTTGAGATTGATGACAAGTCTGTGATCTTTAAACCAGTTTTCAGCATCATTAAAGGTAAGTTGTAAGGTGTCCTGGAGGGTGTTGGGGTTGCGGTGGGTGGCAAAGAAGATGGACTCATCTCGCATACAACAGACCTCTACCAGTGCATGCACTGTGAAAAGGTGAGATTGAGAAGAGTAACGGTCCCAGGATGGAGCCCTGGGGACACCTTGAGTGGATGGGACAGGTTGTGGAAAGTGTCCCGCTGATTTTGACATGTTGAGAGCGTCAGATAGGTAGCTAGTGCACCAAGAGATTGGACCCAGTAGAGAGGCCAGTGTGGGAGAGGCTTCCAGCAGGAGGGGGTGGGAGACAGTGTCGAAGGCCTTTGAGAAATCTATAAACACTGCACCGGCTAGGGCGCCGGCATCCAGGGAGGAGTGTATGAAGTTAGAAAACTCAATTAGTGCCGCACAGGTACTGTGTCCTGCATGGAAGCCATGCTGTTCTGGGTAGAGGATGTTGTATTTGGTTAGGTACTCAGTGATTTGAGTGGCCACCAGCTTTTCTAGGGATTTGGAGAGGGGTGGGAGGATGGAAATAGGTCGGTAGTTCCCGGCAGTGAACCTGTCACCACCTTTGTGTATGGGCGTAACTATGGCCGTTTTCCATGCAGATGGGAATTGCCCCAGGCAAAGGGATTTGTTGAGAAGGGTGGTGAGCGGAGCAAGTACCTGATCCAGCACCCGACGGAGAATGCTAGGGTCCAGGGAGTCGCTGCCAGGACTATTGCTCTTTAATGTTTTGAGCAGGTGTGGTCTGGCTTCCTGGTCAGTTACCCTGTGTAGGTGGAAACATGGGCATTGGATGACAGGGGCCGGTGGGGGGGGAGGGTCGAAGAAATTTCTGGGGAGGACCGAGCTAAGGTCCGTGAAGGTTGTGTTTAGGAAATTGGCTATGCAGGCCGGGTCAGTCGAGATAGAGCCGTCCATGGTGATCTGGGATTGGGGGGGGTGGGCACTCCCATTCAATTGTTTAACGTTGTCCCAGAAGGTTTGCGCACACCCCCAGGAGGAGGTGAGCGTGGCCTGGTAATGGTCGGCCTTTGCTTTAAGGATAGCCCAGGTGCACTTGTTCCTTGCTGCATCATATGCCTGTCCGTCAGCTATCCGGCCTGTTTCAGTGGCAAGGTGCCATAGGTTATCCCTGTGCTTGAGCAGTTGACACAGGGCAGGGGTAACCCAGGGCGCACTGAGCTTTTTGGTATGGGTTCTAGTAAGGGGTGCAAAGAGGTCACTGGCTTTGTTAAAAGTTAGGGAAAAGAAGGTGAGGGCAGTATCTATGTCAGGTGCATGCTGTATGGGTGACCAGTTTATCTGGGCAAGAAGTAATTTGAGACTTTTTAGCCCACCAGGTCTAAGGCACCTGCGGAGTGTGGATTGGGCTTTAAGTTGGGGTGTGGGGGTCATCCAGCGGAATAGGATAAGGGAGTGATCACTAAGTGAGTCCGGGAGGCCATGGATATCTTGAATTTTTTGAGGGCGGTTTGTGATGATTACATCTAGAAGGGTACTGGTACCTCTTTTAGTGTTTACTCTTGTGGGTTGGGAAATGAGTTGTGTCAGATCCATAGCCGCGAAGGTGTCTCGGGTGGTGGAGGAGGAGGCGCTGAGCCAGTTCACGTTTAGGTCTCCCACAAGGATGTGATCAACCTTGTGTTGGAGGATAGCAAGATAATCGGTTAAGGATAACATCGCCGGATTTTGGTTTTGGGGAATGTATGCAGTAGTGAGATATAGGGGGCCCCAGGCAGGGTCAGGCGTAAGTTTAAGGGTGAGGGCCTGTGCCCCGTTTACAAGAGCCGGGGCAGAGAGTGCTAGCCCAGTAAGTGAGTTCCTGGTACAGATAGCACAGCCTCCCCCACATTTGCCTACACGATCCTTTCGGTACAGGGTGTATCCTGGTAATGAGACAAAGTAGTCAGGGGTGGATTTTGACAGCCAGGTTTCCACCAGTGCTATGACATCTGGTTTATGCAGCATGACCCAGCATTGGAGGGAATCAAATTTTTTGAGTATGTTGCATATATTCATGGAGGCTATGCGGAGACCGGCGGTCCCAGTTGTTGGGCTGGTCAGGGTGGGGCCTGGGTTGGGATGTATATTGCCTGTAAGGAGTAATAGGAGGATCATGGCTCTGGCCAGGGGGCAGTGATGAGCGAGCTTTTGGTGGGTATTCAGGGGTGGGGAGGAGGCCGTCAGGGAGCAGGGGATGGGCAGGGTCTGCAAGGTCGGGAGCGTGAGGGTGATTAGCCACCAGAGGGAGCCAGGGTAGTGGGGTAGTGGGAGGTAACCTGGGGATGGGTGCTGTGGTAAGGGCACATAGTCATTGTAGGGTGGGATCTTATTATGTCTGGGAGAATTGTTGCTAGGGCTGGTGTACCGGGGGCTGCCTGGTTGCTGGGTCATAGGTACCAGAGTAAATATGAGGGGGAGGCATTTTAGGAGGAGGTGGGCTGACATGGTGCTTGCAGTAGCAGCAGGGCAGAAAGGTAGAAGTATTTTTGGTTGCCATTCAGCAAGCGTAGATACCACTTTGGATTAGTGGTAGTGTCACGGACTCTGGTGCACAGGGTACCAGGTTCAAGTATCTGCCAGGGCAGCTGGAGAAGGGACCAGGGTGGGAGCTGAGCTCCGCGTTCTGGGGCTTGAGGCACGCTGGGTTGGGGCCAGAAATAGGGTGAGAAATAGCGACTCCTAGTGGTCACAGAGTGTAGGCTAGGAGGTGAGACTGGGGGTCAGGATGTATGGTGAACTATGGGGTGGGGGCTGGGAGAGATGTGGACAGAGATTAGAAGTAGGTAGTGGAGGAGCGAAGTGGCCAGAGATTCGAAGTAAGCAGAAGTAGTGGAGGAGCGAGGTGGGACAGGCTGATAGATGGACCCAGGAAGTGGGGGGGGGGAGGAGGTTTGTTAGATGTACCTAAGGTAGGGGTCTGTGGGTCCCTCTAGTCGCTGGCAGGTATAACCTGCAAATGGGAAAGTGGGGACTTAGTAATTCAACAGCCAGGAAGTGATGTCTTCAGGGGGGTCAATAAATTAAGGGACGCCCCTGGGTGGGTGGGGACAGACGACACGCAGCGTCGTTGGGTTAACACCCCACACAGGTATCTAGCAGTTTGGGAGAGGTCTCCTTTACCTCTTAGCCTCCGCGATGGTAATGCAGCTCCAGGAGGGAGCTTTCCTGCTTCGGTGGCTGCCACGAGTGCAAGTGAGCTGGGGGGGGGGGATCAGAAGGCCTAAGTAAGAAAGCAGACAAAGGGCACAAATTAGTATGCAGCGGGAGGCTATACAAGTGTTCAGGTCCTTACTGCGCATGCGCGAGCTGTTGGGCTATGTCCCGATTCCAGCTCCTACTGCGCATGTGCGAGAGTTCCAATATGGTGACATCCAGAGTATTCAGGTAGTCATCTAATCTCACAATGCTGACAATTTCATGTAAGGACTGTACAGATTAAGTAATTCCACAGTCACTGTGTGTAAAATAGCCTCTAAAACACCCCAGTCAGTCCTCCGCTAGCTAATTACAGAACTTAAGACAAGCGAGTAGCTTGGAAAATCTGTTTGGCGTTTATCTACCATAACTTGATTATTTTTGGCTGTTGCAGTAGCCTGCAGAACAGTAAACAATAGATTTGTAACAGAGAGGTGGTGTCAGACCAACCTTATTTAATTTGTTTATTTATTTACTGAAAAGTTTCACCAGGAAAGGCACACTGAGCAATATAAAATTGCTCGTCTCACGGAGCATCCTGGGGGAAGGGGAACATGGGAACACAGTAATCAAAAGCACATTTCCATGCAATATTACACAAAAGCAGATATACAGTAATCAACAACACAGGTCCAAAGGTAGTATAAAATGAAGAAGCAACAGAGTGAAAAGAAAAGCAGTACATTATTTAGTAGCATTGGATAAACATTGGGATTTGATGCGGGAGGAGCAAATTAAGCACTGCAGACTTAATACTCACAATGCAGACAAGGAAACATAGAAACATAGACTTTGACGGCAGATAAGGACCGCTTGGCCCACCTAGTCTGCCCATTTTAGCTACCTACAGGATAGGCTGCAGATCCAAGTTAACCAACAGCCTATTTCTTCCTACCCCCCACAAGAATTGCCTTATGTCTGCCCCATGCAGTCTTGAATTCTCCCACAGTTTTAGACCCCACAACCTCCTCAGGAAGGTTGTTCCATGCATCCACTACCCTCTCTGTGAAAAAATACTTCCTTACATTGCCCCTGAACCACCCCCCCTCTATCTTTAAATTGTGTCTCCTTGTTCTTGCACGTCTCTTTTTTCTGAAAGATGCTACCCTCTTGGTCTTTGTTAATTCCACTGAGGTACTTAAAAGTTTCTATCATGTCATCCCTCTCCCTTCTTTCCTCAAGGGTATACATATTAAGCTCCTTTAGTCTCTCCTCATACGGCTTCTCTTGCAGACCCTGCACCATTTTAGTTGCCCTCCTCTGGACTGCCTCTATCCTGTCATGTCCTTCGGAGATGGGGTCTCCAGAACTGGACACAGTACTCCAGATGGGGTCTCACCAACTGTCTGTACAGAGGGATAACAACTTCCTGTTTTCTGCTGGTGATGCCTCTCCCTATGCATCCCAGTATACCCACATCCCTCCCTACTGCCTTCTCACATTGCTTGCTAACCTTAAGGTCATCTGATATGATTACCCCCAGGTCCCTTTCCTTTTTTGTTGTTGAACCATCACCCCCCCCCCCAATTGTGTAATCTTCCCCTGGGTTCGTGATTCCCAGGTGCATTATTTTGCACTTCTTTGCATTGGATTGCAAGAAAGTGCAATAAAAGGCACTTTTACACACAGGTTTTTAAAACGAAATGAGCGTTACCTGTGGCGCCATTGTGCTCTGTTGCGTTTTTAGGATGCCTTTACACTCCGCGAGTTTTCTGGCAGCTCCCACCTCCATTTGTGTTTTGGCACCCCCACAGAGCTTGCTCCTCTATTGCTGTTTGTGCACCACTTCGGAATGGCTGTTTTACACAGCCCGACGAACCGGAACACAACAGTGTAAACTGCTGAAAAGCAGAGATTATGGGTTTGGACGAACGTTTGCCTATGGAACGAAACAGATGCACTTTACACATACAAGGGATGTAACGGAATACTGTTTCCGTAACAGTTATTCCATTACATAAACCTGTGTGTAAAAGCACCTAAAGTACACTGGTTTCTCCTCACGTGAAATACTAGGCTGGGAAAGGGGATGTAAAAGCCAGAGGGAAAATTAGGAGGTGGGAGGAGCCAGAGGGGAAATTAGGAGCAGCTACAGGATGGAGAGAAGAAGTTAAGGAGGGAGGTTGAGATGGGCTACAGGGAGGAGGAGGAGTGCCTGATTTGATAAGGCACTGCATTCCAGAGCATAGGAAACCTATAGGAGAACGATGATTGGCCTACAGAGGTGGTGCGCCATGGCATAGCTAAGGTGCGGGAGTCACTGGATCTGAGGAAGAGAGGGGCAGTGGGGCGGGAGGACAGGGAGGAGGCAAGGTAAAGTGTATCAACCCAGAATTTAGAGACAAATTTTATGCAGTGGGCTAGACGGCAGTTTCCAGGGAAGGAAAAGCTAGAGAAAGAATGTTTATGGGGTGGCTTGTAAAACAAGTCTGCAGAAAGCAGATGTGTCTTACAATGGTCTAGCAAGATTTGTCTTAAAATGTGATTAACAAACTCATCACTGTGTCATGCTGAACTCCTTAAATTGGACATTATTGGAAAACAAAAAACAATTAAAATGGATTTATCAGATACATACGGTACTAAGCTAAAAAAAGGCAAATATTTAATGGACAAACTAGAGGTAATTGAAAATAAATATAAATATAAACTAAGGAACACCAATAATAAATACACACAACTGAAAATAAACAATAGGTATGGGAATATGACTTTTGTTACTAACGTATCACAAATCTGGGACCCAATAAAAAGTGATTTAAAATATATAAAAAACACTAAACTTTTTGTCAGCTCTGTTAGACATGAACTGAAATTGAAATGCATGTGTAATGATTGACAGGTAATATGTCTGAAGGATATTTATTTTGTACACTGTCCTGATGAATTAGCATCAAGCTGAATTAATGTGGATATTTATTATCTGTTTATACTGTATGTTTTTATGTTGAAAATTTTAATGTAAACAGGACCATCTTGAAAATGGGCATTGGTCTAATGATGTGTTGTAAGATCTCTCCTGCATAAAAATAACGATTTTACTACTACATATAGATCACAGTGGTGGGTAAAGGAAGGGGCATTCAGAGCGAAACAACAGAAAGCATTGAAAAGGGTGTTCAATCTGGTTAAGGGTGACTTCGGTGCGGCACTGTAGACTACGTCACAGTAGTCAAAGATGGGTAGTATCATTTTCTGGACAATCCCCCCCGCCTGGCCTGTAAAGGTAGGCAGCTTTGGTTCCTATAAAGGGCACCTAATTTGGGGTGCAGCTTTTTCAGTGTCCAGTGAAGTTTTGGTGCTGGTCTATCCAGACCTGATCATGTTTTTTCACAGGGTCACTAGGCGGCAGTAGATAGAAGGCAAGGGTAGAGTTAAGCTACTTTGACTTCCGTATAGCCTCCAGTTTGGTGCCAGGCAGGAGGCTGCTGAAGAAGCTGGAGAAATTAGGAGTAGAAAGAGAAAGGTTTAGTCAGATGGGTGGGAAACTGGCGGGAGGTGAGGCAACAGAAGGTGGTAGTAAATAGAGCCAAATCTGATCAGGGTGCCATGGGGTCAGTCCTGAGACTTGTCCTAATCAATATGTTCATTACTGACACAGGGGTTGCACAGTGCAGTGCACAAACTTTAGTGTCACTTTAAGAACTCATTCACTGCCCTGGTGGAATGGGACTTTCAGGATGAGGCACCTGTGGAAGTGGCAAGGGAGGATGTGGGGGTCCTTCAGAGAGGAGGCCCCAAGGTAGGAGGAGGAACCCAATGGAACAGGCAGAGGAAGGAACTTCTGGTGGGGGAGTCAATCATCAGGGGATAGTTTTAGGAACACCACAGGAGGGATACAGGGAGGTGAGGTGTTCACCTGGTGCCTTGGCACACAGGGATGGGAAGCAGATCCTTAGGATCACTAGGGAAGCAGGGCAGGAGGGGGAGCTGGATGTCATTGTCCATCTGTGACAAATGATCTGGCAGGGGATGCAGCTGGGGTGGTACAAGATAGATTTAGGGAACTGGGGAGTGGCCTGAAACAGGTAGCAAGCACGGTGGCCTTCACAAAGGTGGTAACTGTACAAGGCTGAGGGGAAGTACAGAGACAATGCACAGCAGTCTTCAACAACCGATTGAAGGCATGGTGCAAAGAGGTGGGGGTTGGCTTCATAGGGGACTGGGGTACTACCTGGAGAGATAAACGCCTGTACAACTGGGATGGCCTCCATCCATCCAGGAGGGAAAAGGCATTCCTGAGTGGACAGTATAAATGCTATTGCAATGGACTTTTAGACTATCCCTGGGGGGGCAGAAGAGAAGAGGGAGGCAGTGAGTATCCCTCCCCCAGATAATGGAGCAGCAGTGAAGAAAAGCCAAAGGGAAATAAATTCACCAGGAGTATGGGGGAATATGGGCAAGGGGCTTGAGTGGTAGAACTGAGGTTGGGAAAAACACTAGGAAGGGTGGACAGAGGGATGATAAAAAGGAGAAGGACAGCACCAGTGGACAAAGGAGGGCAAAGGATGGACTCAGGAAGAGGGGGCAAAGTAGGGGCACGGAGGGACAAAAGGAGTGGAAGTGGAGAGCTATGTGTGCCGATGCGAGGAGCCTAGAAAATTCCTGACCCTGAGGCTACCATTGTGGAAGCAGACCTGGATCTGGTAACCATAACAGAATCAGGGTGCATGGACAGCCACAGCTGGGAGGTAGCCATACTGGCCTATAACATGTTTCATAAGGATAGAGCAGGGAGGAATGGTGGGGTTGTTTAATATGTAATGCAAGGTATAAAGGCCATGGTACCAAAAGGACACAGCAGGGAAGTGGAGGGGCTGGACGTTATTTGGGTTGGATTAGAAACTGGGTCGAGTGCCTTTGTATGCGTGGGGGTGGTGTACAGGCCACTGACACAGAGGGAGGAACTAGACAGAGTTTTGGGGGAGGCCATAGGCAAAAGAGCAAACAAAGGGGAAGTAGTAGTCATAGATAACTTTAATCTGCCAGATGTGGACGTCAATATCCTGGCCACAGCTACAAATAGGAGCAGGTCATTCTAGGCTCTGCAAGAGGCATTTCTCAAGCAGATTGTTATAGATCCCACTAATGATAGGGCAGTACTGAATTTAGTACTTACAAACAAGGAAAACATAGCAGAAGGCACAGTAGATAGCCTCCTGGATTCAAGCGATCATTGTACAGTGTGGTTTGGCATACAGACTGGGCAGGGGAAAAACCAGACTAGGATGAGGTCCTGGACTTCAGGACAGCAGAGGTTAGAGAAATGTGAGACTGCCTTATGAAATACCTTGAAGAGGGGATTGCTGGGGGGGGGGATTGGTGGAGGCACAATGGAATAGAATAAAGGAGGGAATAACTGGGGTAGCAGCAAGCTGTTTAAAGGTAATAAGCAAGGGTAAGAGAAGAGAGAGGCCACTGTGGGTCTCAAAGGAGGTGGTTAAAGTGGTAAAGTAGAAAAACAGCTTTCAGAAAATATAAGGAGATCCAAACGGAGGCAAACAGGGAGGTATATCTAGAGAAACAAAAGGAGGCAGGAAGGAGGGTAAGGACAGCAAAGGTTCAAACTGAGGAAAGAATCACCCAGGAGGTCAGGAATGGGGATAAGACTTTCTTCAGAAACGTGAGTGAGAACAGGAAGGCAAGGGGTGGTATAGTGAAGATTAGGAGACCAGGAGTGGGACTGTGCAGAGGAAGACCAGGGAAAAGTTACAATTTGAAACAAATACTTCTGCTCAGTATTCATAGTTGGGGGAGGGCAGACCAACATGAATTAACAGGCACTGGGGGGAAGGACACAAGTCCATTTACTGAAGGAGAGTTTTCTGTGGGTTGAAAGCCCTAAAGGAAAACAACACAATGGGGTCAGACAGGATCTATCCAAGGGTACTTAAGGAACTGTGCATGGTGCTATCTGGCAACACTGTTTAGCACCTCATTAGAGATGGGGGTGGTTCCAGACGAATGGAGCAGGGCTGATGTGGTCTCTCTGCACAAGAGCGGCAGCAGGGAGGAGGCTAGCAATTACAGACCTGTCAGTCTCTCATCAGTGGTGGGGAAGTTAATAGAGTCCCTGCTGAAGGAGAGATTGATGGAGTACCTGGAGGTGCATGGACTGCAGGACCACTGGTAGCACAGCTTCACCCGGGGGAGGCCATATCAAAATCTCAGATTTCTTTCACTAGGTAACTAGGGAAGTGGATCGGGGAGGGCAGTGGATGTGGTCTATCTGAATGTCAGTAAGGCCTTTGACACTGTACCACACAGGAGGTTGCTAAAGAAACTAAGCAGCCCTGGGGTGGGGGAAGGGGAGGTTGTGTGCTGGGTATTGAAAGATAGGAGACAGAGGGTGGCAGTAAATGGCAGCCGCCCTGAGGATGACATCACTGAGGAACTGGAGGGGAAGGTGTCTCTCTTTGACACAAAAATACGCAACAGGGTGGGGAGAGAATGCAAAGGGATCTGGAGAAACTAGAAGAGTGGTCTAGGGAGTGGCAGCTTGGTTTCAGTGGCAAAAAGTGCAAAGTCACGTAGCCATAGCAGGGTAACCTGGGGACTGTGTATAATATGGGGGGAGGTACTTACAGTTACCAAGCAAGGACCTTAGTATGATCATAGCTGATGATCTTAAGAAGGCAGGGCAGTACGACAGGGCAACAGGCAAGGTGAGCCAGATCCTGCTTTGTATAGGCAGGGGTCAAAATTGGCACCAGTCCACCATCCAAATGCTGATAAATTTTGTATTAGGCTAGTAAGATTTTCCTTCAACTAGCCCTGCAGGCTTGTACTGGAAAAGATAACATTTCAATAAATTCATCAGCTGGACCAGTGGAAAAGTCTGTGGGGCTAGTGGATTTTCCCAGTCACTAGCCCTGCTAGCTAGTGGCTGCAAACCTTCATTTTGACCCCTGACAGAGAGAGGGGTGTCTAGCAGGAGAAGGAAGTGGTGTTGCCGCTGTATCGCTCACTGGTCAGACCCCACCTGGAGTACTGTGTCCAGTTCTGGAGGCCACACCTCCACAAGAACATTGACAGAGTGGAGGCAGTCCAGAAGAGGGCTACTAAAATGGTGTGGGGCTTGCAAGAGAAGCCATATGAGATAAGACTGTGGGAGCTTGGCATGTGCTTCATGGAAGTGAGGAGAGTGAAAGGGGACATGACTGAGACCTATAAGTACCTCACAGAGGTGAACATGGTGCAAGGGTGGCGCCTCTTTCTAATGAGGCGGAACACCAGTACGGCAGGCATGCTGTGAAACTTGAGAGGGGAAGTTTAAGAGGATGAGAGGAAATACTTCATGGAAAGGGTGGTAGATGCTTGAAACAGCCTGCCACAAGAGGTGGTAGGGGCGAAGGCAGTGGGGAGCTTCATATGTGCAGTTGATAGGCACAAAGGTATTGTAAGTAGAGATGAGGGAGGAGGGAGGGACATCCGTGACACTTAGGGTGTACTGTTAGGCAGGGAACATAAAGCAGACTAGATGGGCCTACTGGTCCTTTTCTACCAACACATTCTATGTTTCTATAGGGGAAGGTATCCATAGCAAGATGCGTCTCTTTGCTGATTATACAAAGCTTTGTAGCAGGGCAAGTAAGGGGTGAGGGAACTTCAGAGCAGCTGAACAAACTGGAACGGTGGTCAAAGGTCTGGCAGGCGAGATTCTTTTTCCTATACACTTCTTTACTGAAATCAAATAATGATCAATTTACCATACAGTATACAGTAGTATGTATATTAATTAATTTATTTATAACTGATTTATTTTAAAAAGGTTCTTAAAATGTGTGTTAAGGAAAATAAGACATATTGGATAAATCAATATTTGAACACTAAAAGGTCTGAAATTGGATTCCTCTTGAGTATAGGACATAGAATTATAAAAAATGAATTATGAATTTACAGAAAAAAAATATAATCTGACAGTCACCATGTCAATTATTGAGTAGGCATTGGTAAGGCAGTTGACACCAAAGTAAAAGAAAGACTTAAGGGGTAATGTTTAATTTGTATGCTTTACATATAAAAAAAGTAAGAAGAAGCAGGGTTTGGGTTTAGCTCCTAAACAGATTTAAAGGTCCAAGCCAGAGTAAAGGTCAAATCTTGTCCACCTATCAAAATCTGGCGTTCTGTGTTGAACAGTGAAGATTAACCATTCAGATCGTTGGGTTTGTTGAATAATGGTCAGTCAATTGTTAGTCATAGGAGGGTTTGGTTGGAGTCACTTTTTGTGATTGATTCCGAGGCTGCCGCGATTAAGATGGCCCAGAGGTAAAGAGCCTCCCGATCTTTTAAATCTTTTGGGGGGTATTCCCAGCTACAAATGATCCAGCTCCAATGGGGGTGGGAATATCTAATAGTTGTGAAATATGTTTGCCAATAATGGACCAAAAGTGCTGTAGCGAGGGGCAGGACCAAAAGACATGGGTCTGTGTAGCTTTCGTATGGCAGCTGAGCTTCAAGACCAAAAAGTGCAAAGTGATGCGCTTAGGGAAAAGGAACCCACACACGGAGTACTAGATGGGAGGAGTTAGGCTGTCCACTACATCAAAGGAGAGGGATCTGTGTATCACCATCACTAACTCCCACAAGCCAGCCAGCCAGTGCAATCAGGCCTAAGGCAAGTCATCAAGGATTCTGGGGTGTATTGGAAAGGGTTTTAATAGCAGGAGAAGGAAGGGGATATTGTCCCTATGCAGATCGCTGGTGAGGCATCCCCTAAAATACTGTGCTTGCTAGTGAAGTCCTCATCTGAGAAAGGACATAGACAGGCTGGAGTCAGTACAGAGCAAAGGGTCACCAAAATGATCCCGGGCCAACAGGGCAGATCCTGTGAGGAACAGCTGGTGGCCCTAAACATGTACTCGCTGGAGACAAGACGCGAGAGGGGGGATATGATAGAGACAGAGTCTGTGTGGCATAGATAGGGTGAACAGTGAAGGCTTGTTTGTTAGAGATGGGGATACAGTGAGCACAGGGCATCAATGGAGCTTAGTGAAGGCAAATTCAGGAGGGATGTGAGGAAGCTCTACTTAATTGAGAGGGTGCTGTGGAACAGACTGCTGACAAAGGTGGTGCAGGCAGGTATCCTTAATGCGTTCAAAGATGGCTGAGGCAGAGCTAGGGACTCATAGTCCCACCAGGGGGAGTCAGGTGAGGGGGGTCAGACGGCTAAAACCCCCTAGGACAATAGGTTGGGGTGAGGTAGTATAATATGGGCCAACTCGATGGGCCGTCGCTATCCATCTCATCTGCCATCAGAATCTATATTTCTGCTGCTTTGTTTTAAACCACCCTCCCAGCACTCAGTCACTACTTCTCCCTCTATGCTAACCTGTCCTTCCCAAGGCTAAGGCAACTGATGCTGAACAAAAAGGCCTGCTCCTAATGTAAAGGGATGGGCTGCCTTCAGATCAGAGAGAGATAAAAAGCAGTCCTGAGGGACGGCAAGGCTAACTATTCAGATGTGGTCTATTGCAGTGCCCCTACTTCCTCCCTTGCCAGACTAGACATTCTCTTTCATGTCTTCTGCCACTTTGCCTCTAATGCCCCCCCCACCTATCACTGCTTCCTTTACATTAACCTGTCTCTCCAACCTCTTGTTTTTCTCTGCCTCCCTCCCTGTGCCTCTTTTGTGTCTTAAGTCATGTTAGCTCCTCTCTCCCTTTCTACCTCTCGTATCACTTCTCTCCTGTCCACTCCTCTTCATACTCACTTTGCTCTAGGGACTCTTGAACCTTCTCCGTTCCCGTTTCCAAATCTGCTGCACGGCAGTCTGCTTTCTCCTCCTATTTTCCCGCCATCTGGAACAACCTCTCTACACCTCTCTGTTTGTCCTTCAGTCACACCCTCAGGCATCAACTCAGACCCTCTCTGCCCCCTCCTACTCTTGTCCTGGGGTGACTATGAGGAGGGTCTGGGTTTTGGTTAAGTACGAGTATCTTGTGCTTCTACCTTTGTATTTTGCATTTGGCATCTAAGGAGATTTACTTAAAGCTGTGACCTGTAGGCACTAGCCATTAAACATATAGTGCTTTCTGCATAGCAGATTCTTGCCTGATTTTGATTTCCCAGGCTTAAGGTTGTACAAGCTAACAGGCTGCTTTGCTCCTGTCCTGGCCTTGGCTAGTCTGCTCTGAGTCCTCCCTCCTTGTTTTAGGCCTTGCCACCTGCCCTTACTTCTACAATATTTTTTTTCTGGTTGTCAACTAGCTGGCATTCCACTATTTGCATTGCTACTGCTGTATACAGTTCCAGGTCAATTGTTACTGTATTATTGCCCATTCTGCACTGCTGTATATGTTATTTTCCTCTTCGTTACTATCTGCATTGAACTGCATCACACTGCATATAAGACTACACAATTCCAGTTGTGTTTTTTTAAACAGGTATGTCTAATCTGCAGTTGCACGTAAAACCCCTGCAATTCAGATGGTGGTTGTGGCTGAGGAGGTGAGTGGAGAAGGTGTGCTGGTTGCCACCTCAGGGGCACTTTGAGGTACTTGGGTGAGTGGGGGGTGTCACAAACCCACTCAGCAGGTCACCCCTCTCCTCCCAAAGTGCCAACCTCTGAGCGCAGTCTTGTGAACAGTTAACAGAAACAGGGTAACCCTCCTGTCTGTTTTGTGGGTTCGAATCAATCTTTGGTCTCAAGTCTTGGAGGGATTCAAACTGTGAACCTCTTGTTAGCGTACCCAATGTACAGGCTCAGATAATTCTGCTCTTTGGGGGGGGGGCAGATATCTTTTGCCTACGGGCACCTAACCAGGCGTACAAAATGAACCCATAAAACTCTATTAAAGACCTCAGAATAAATTCTTACCTTTTCCCAGTTTGGTAAAACCAGTAAGCTTTGTGCAGTGTTAGCTTTAACCATGTATGCTTCCCTTGTCAAGAAAAATAAATTCAACGGCACACCAAGTAATCTCTAAAGTAGAGGTTTATTTCAAAATAGATTTAAAAAATGTAAAATGTAAATACAGAACCATGTATCACAAAACATACAAATCACTTAAAACAGGTTTAAAAGTGCAGACTAAATCTCCTACCACAGTACTCTTAGAATTGTCTTTTCTAAGGTATTCTTATCTCACAGTGCTGTAGATGTTTCTTTTTCAGAGTCCAAACATGTGTGTCAAAATGGAAAACAGAATACTGTTTAAAAACTGGCTTTGCCGACTTCTTTGAATGAGGTCACCTAGCTCCTCTGTCAGAATATAAAAATATATATCTATGCAAAACAGGATGTCTTATCCAAGTATTAAATTCTGTAACCTCAGCACAACTCATTTTCTTCAAATGACTTTCTTTGATCTTATGAGCAGCTTCCCCTTTCCAGGACATTAAAGCATCTTTTATGACTTCGCACTAAAGCGTCATAACTTGCGCTTCTTCCTCTAAACGTTATAAAAGTTTATGCTCTATCCTGGCAGTTGGCAAGCTGCAATTAGTCACATAACAGGAGATGCTTATTTTTTTAAGGTATCTTCTAGCCTGTAATTATCTCTTGGCTTTCCAGGTCACACCTTGTAGCTAAAATCTGGGAGGGGGTGTCATTCCACAGACTGTCAGCATCTCTCATGAGAGTCAATCAAACACATTTTTATATACAAAAATCATAGATTAATCAGAACCAGCTGTCTGAGTGTCACAATTGGCACTAGGGGCGGGGGTGGAGGGCCCTGAGTGGCCTGGATGGGAGAGGTGGGGTTGAACTGTCCAAAGGGAGAGGGGGGCACAATAGCCAGAAATAATGTCAGTAGGATAGGTTACTGGTGTGGGTTGTGGGGGACCACTGGACACCAGAGACTTTGGGTTTAGAACTAATGCTGGACATTGTGTGGACAGTTCCACACGATGCTGCCATGCAGTTGTGCACAGTGGCATTGTGCGGCACGCTAATAAGTCTATAATGGGCATGCACGTGGACCTTAACCCCTTACATGCCCTGTGGGCTTAATAGCATGCCAGGCTGAATATGACTCACAGCAGTACTAGTGCTATACTATTTGGGCCACACTATCTCCTTTCAGCTCCGGTACACCATATTCCAGAATGCGGCTGTGTCAGCACAGCACATAGTCACCATGTGCTAAGCAGCACAGCTCTATATTCTGACAGTTTGGAGCGCTCTAACTTTTCAAAATATTGCCCCTGAGTTGGCCGTGGGCTATCTCACAAGCAGCTCTAATGAGTGCACAGTGCAATGGCAGGCTCTGAATACAGGGGCCATAATGTCATTAAAAAATTTGTACAGCTCAGGGATGCATTTTCGAGATGGAACTGGTATCTCAGGGAGTTCCAGGTTTCCAGATATCCTAGTGGCCAAGATGGTAGTGCAGCAGAATGGTATTCCGAGCAGCATGGGGTGAAATCCAAAGTAGGGCACTCATTTCTTTCTCACTTCTGTCTTTTTGTACTAGACACTGGCTCAAAGTATAAGCTGTGTTTGTTGCTGTACTAAATTTGATCCATACTACCTTTCCTGATCCAGTGCCCTGCCTTTCTGGTGGATCTTATGTTTAATGGCTGAGCCTCAGCAGCTGCATATTCCAGATCTCTGGAGTCAAGTGTTTTTGTGCTACTGAATTTCTGTGGAGTTCAAGAGTCTCCAAGAACCTACCATGTTCCACTCAGTGCTCAGCCCCTATTTTTCATCCCACTGCTTGTATAGCTATTGCTGTGACTTGTTCCAGGTCAGTTTTTATTGTATTATTGACTGTTTTACTCTGCTGTATATGTTTCCTTCATCTTTGTTACCAATTGCTTTAGAACTGCTTCCTACTGCATATATAATTCTACACAGGCTGTGATTTTTAAACAGCTACAGTATTTCTAACTTGTAGTCACGCACTTACCACTGTTATTCAGATGGTGGTCATGACTGAGGTGGTGAACACAGGGGATGTGCAGGTCACCTTCTCGGGGGCAAATCAAATTACTTGTTGGGGGGGGGCTGAGAATCCAATGCATGTGCTTAAATAAGTCAAAATCAAGACAGTACTGAAATATGCAAGCCCAAGTGTAAAAAACTAAGATCTGTAGTATGGTTAAGTCTGTTTCACGATTTTCAATCCCTGGGGTGTAATTTAATACAGTGCTGAATTATTGATAGACTACATGACACATACATAAATCAGGACAGTATTTCATGGAGTTTTTATTTAACATCATCTGGACAGCAGCTATTAAATCGCTAGCACACGTATAATGCACTCAGCAATGATGTCTGAAATCGGGGGAAATACTCATGAAAGTAATAGCCTACTTCATCCTCCTGAGAGGGATTTGTTTCATCTGGCTACTAACAGACAAAATGAGACATGGCTGTCAAAAAACTGAGCCTTTGAAAATTAAGATCACACTTCAATGCAAAATCTCTAATGTGTCCAGTGGGTTAACTTGCAATAATTTGTTTTTCTGTTGGCACAGACCATCGATAACTTGCAGTAAATACGTTCACCTAGGTTGAGTTCTGGGTATGCCATGCCCCCAATTTAACTTTGCTGAAAGCCTGCATGGTGTGGAACACTGCCAGAATACTGCCTACTTACAGTCAAGGAAAATATCAATGACAGAATTGTGGAAGTCTGACCAGGGCTCAAACCATTCCACTGATCTGAAAAGAGACCAAGAAGAGGAGGAGGAGGAGAAGAAGGAGAAGTAGTAGTAGTAGTAGTTTATTTAAGTACCCAATCCCAGAGGCTCTGAGCGCTGTTCATAAAACAAGTCAGGTAGCACAAACTAAAACAAATAAATAAATACAGTATATAGCATAAGTGTAACCCCTCCATGGGGGCTTACCTTATATGCCTCCTGTTTTGCCCCGTTTCCGCCGTAGTGTCCCCACCACCTGGCACAGGTCCCATTGCACCCCTAACTCCTCCATCTGGCCCCTGCAGTGTTTTCTTCTTCAAATGGGGCCAGAGGAGTGAAGTCATGGAGCCATCGCTCAGTTTCTGCACAAATGTGCGAGCCAGCAGCCTGCACATGCGAAGTAGTGCATTTTCATTTTCTTACTGCAACTGCTGTAAAACATGAGCTGTTTGGTTCATCTCCGTCCCCAAATTCAGCTAATCAGGGACCGGAGACCTGAAGGAGGCGCATACAAAATCTACAGGTTTTTTTTTTAAAGAGCACCTGTGACAGGGTGGAATAGGACCCTGTCCTAGTTGTTATGGAGAATTTGAATGCAGGGATCTGTTCTGTTCTTTCCTATCATGTCTCTTGTCTGTCTGGTTGTGCAACCAAATTTTTCTGTGAGACCTAGGACTTGATCACCCTGACAGTCTCACAATTCTTTGCCTCTCACTGTCTCTCAGTCTTCCCTTGCTGTCTGGTCTTTTCTCCCTTGCATATCTGCTGATATAGAAATATATGCAAATCATTATGTGGAAATGTAACTGATATTGGGATCCCTTTGGTTTAGAAATTATATAGTGTTACTGTTGAAATGTATATAACTATAGTTTGAGATGATTGCAAAAAGCTATTGGAAACTCAAGGAGTTACCTGAGTGCAATTTTTAAGCCTTTTTGCAGAAGAGCTGAGGAAAAGGGGCCTCAACTCACGCACACTGTGTTCCTGCCAGCACCTGCCTGAAACATACAAGAACACTCTGAAAGATGCTTGTTAAGAATGGAGGGTTGGAAGGACTTATAAGGCAGAGCTGCAATTGCTTGCAAGAGACACAGAGACTGAAGGAAAACTCTGATGGCTCTCCTCTATTTTATTTTGCCTCTGTAAATAGTTATACTGAACAATTTAATTTTTTACGTTACTGCTAGTACAAATAAATATTTTGGTGAATTCTGCAGCTGCTCCTGGTTTTCCTATGCTTCCTGACCTGTGCCTCAACAACAGCACCTATCAGGTTTGGTTTTGCCTCATGAATATTAATGAGACATGGGGACTATGAATGAGCGAGCCTGCCTGCTGCCTGTGGACTGTGTGTAGTGGCAGCAGCAACAGGCTCGGGGTGAGTTAAATGTTTATATTGGAGCAGCAGTTTAATAGGGCACAGGGACTGCTCTAAGACTGCGGGGCAGTGGAAAAATGAGAATGTTTATTCAGGCTGCACAAGAGGATGAAAGTGGAGGCATTGTGTGGACTGCATTTGAATTGTTGTTCAGCAGCCATGTTAGCAGCCTTTGACCCCAGTTACAGCCAATCAGAGAGCCAGGATTGCTGCCAAGGACTGTGGGACAGTAAAAAAGAGTTATGGGGGAAAGCTGGGAGAATACCTGGCACCCTTTTACTGAAACAATCAGGCATCAAGAGAGCATATTGCATATTAATTCTAAGAAGGGACAGTTGTTTCAGCCAATTAGGAGCTGCAGAGAGCTCCCAACACCCAAGGGACTTTGGTACTGAGTTTAGTTCAGTGGGAGCCCCTCCTGAGGGAGGGGACTCTAGCCCTTTGGCAGAAGGATGTGACTGCAAGACTTGGGAAGGGCCTGCCTGGGGTTGCCAGCTACCTATCCCCCAGGGCCTACAGTTTGCCTTCCCACATTTTGGAGGAACTTTGGTCAAGGAATCCTGGAGCAATCTTCAGCTGTGAGAGAGCTGCACAGCCCAACACCCAGCTGTGAGAGAGCTGCAAGAAACTGCAACCTCAGTGGTGAGAGTGCTGTGATGGCTTGTGACTTCAAAGGGCTTAAGGTTTTGGCTTGAGGAAGAATTCTGTGAATTCCAAGGAAGATAGAGATCTACTTGGGGGCTGTGTGGCCACTGGTTAAGGAGGCACTAAAGTCTGTTATTCTGTTGGACTCAACATCACAAAGAAGTATAAAACAGGATGGTTTCAGCTAAAGGAATGGCTACTGATGGTTTTGGTTTACGGAAAAATGGTATGGGAGTCTCCCTGATATGTGGGGGCTTGCAAGTACTGCCAAGGTTGGTCTTTAAAAGGGGAAGGCAGAACCTTTTCTTTTCATAAGCACCTGCACGGTGAAGAAAAATTATGTCTGGTATTATGGGATTGCTCGAGTAAAGGTCTGCATCTCAGTTCCAGGTTCAGGGTCCTCGGAGGAACCCACTGTTTGTACACCAGTCTCACTGCTACTGTGTCTCCAGTGAGCATCTGGAGACTTTGACCCGATTTGAAAGGGACAAGGCTACCGGGCTGGCACTGTGGGTGAAAATATCTTTAGTATCCGGATGTGTCTTAATGTCAAGAGTAAAGATGGCAACTTGGTCTGAAGCTAAAGGAGACGGTGGAAAAGGTCTGCATATGTCCAGTGTTCAGGAAACTGTCTGCACTGCTAAAAATCTGGCTGTGTAAAGGTGGGACTGCCACTCAAGAGACTGTGTGTTTCTAGCAATACTGTAGCCACTTGCAAGGTGGAATGTAAAGGAAGCATTGTTGCATCAAGGTGCTGTTAATTCCAGATCAGGCAGAAGACCATGACAGCAAGCTGCACTGCCACAATTTGGAGCCAGGTAGGGAAACAGCTAGCCCTTATCCATTGGGGTGGACTGGGCCACAGTGAGCCACGGGCATGTGCTAGGGCACTCTAGACCCATTTGGGGAGCAGGACTGTGGGGTCACTCCTGGGTCTGGGCTCACTTGTGGACTAGGAAGCCTTGCGTTGTGTTCCTATTCTCCAGCCTGCAAACAGGCCAAAGGTGACAAGTTGCTAGACTCTTCAAAGGTCCAAACTGCAAGGTGCCTGCTTCATGTCTTAAGCTTCCCAAGATCCAGAGTTCTGCTGTTTCAACGACCCCAGAGCTGCAGTCCCAATGCCACCCGAGACTGTCTGCAGAATGTGAGTAAAATCAGGGATTGTCCTGCATCTGGGGAACTGTAAGTAGTTGTGTTCAGGTTATGCCAAGTAACTAATTATACCAAAATGTCAACCTCTGATTCAAGCAAGCATGCCAACGCCAACCGACCAGCTACATCTCAGGCCTGCAATGAGATGGTACTGGGTACCCAGGGATAGACATTTGGGGGTTTGATCTGAACCAGGGACTGGTACCAGTTGGGGTTTGTGTAATTGTTAAAATCTAAGCAGCTAGTTAGTCAGATATCTGAATCTATGTCCATCAAAAGGTTAGTGGGTGGCTTGCCTCAAAAATGTATTTGAATTGAGAAATGCAAGTAATTGTTGGCTGATACCAGATAATAGATGCCAATTGCCAAAAGTAATTGTTGCTTAACCTCTGCATCCAATTACCCTTTCCTAACTCTCCCCTTGTAAATAAATGATGGTTTAACTGTTTTGGAAAATTTTGACTCATAAGCATATTATTAGTGCAAGTCATTAATTCAAAGTAGAAAAAAATCTGGTTTATGGTAATCCATGTGTGGGGTGACTAGATAGGGATGCGGGTAGGTACAGCATCCCAGGGGGTTGTACTGCTAAATACCAGGCCCATTTGTAATTTTCTACTCTGGGAGGAGCCCCTGCACTAGTTATTTCATACTATCCTGGGAAAGAACCCACCGTAATATCAGAAATGGGAACACAGGCCCCTCAACCTTGTACTGGCCAGCAAGGCAGGGGTGGTAGCCCACAGTGGACGGCACCCTCGGGATACATAAGATAAAAATCTGTCACCATAAATAGCTAAAATTGCTACAACCAGACCAGTGGGACTAACTTAGATTAAAGGCTTCCCTGAACAACTAGGTCTTCAGGCCCCTCTTAAAGGTCTCCATGGAGGGGGACTCCTTTCTAGGTCTGGGATGTGAGTTCCACAGGACCAGACCAGTGTCTTCAAAAGTACAATTGCCTGATGTCTTAAGCCTAGCCCTGGGAACCACTAGGAGGCCCACCTCAGAGGAGCAGAGATGGCAAGCAGGGCAGTAAGGAGACAGAAGATCACTTAGTTAGCATGAGCCAAGTCCATATAAGGTTTTATAGGTCAGCAGACTGACCTTGAAGGAGATTCACCACTTCTCTGGCAGCCAGTGCAGGCCATGCAGGACTGGGGTCACATGACATGACTTTGGGAGACCCGTCAGTAACCCAGACGCTGTGTTCTGTACAGCTGCAGGTCTTGTAGGAACCCTCCATTGACCTCAAGATATACAGAGCTACAGCTGTTGAGTCTGGAAGTCACAAAAGTATGTATCAATGAGGGCAAGTCGTCCAAGGGGGATCAAGGCTTTAATCTGGGAGATGCTTCTCAGATGGTAAAAGCCACTCCAGACTATAAATGACACCTGAGCCTCAAGAATCAGTCTTTTGCCCAGAATGACACCAAGATTCTTCAGTTTAGTGGATGCCACCAGACTAGAGAAACCAAGCACCAGGCTGTTTTTTTTCTGCTGTGACCCCTACACCCTCCTGTTGACCAAGCTCAATCAGACATTCAATCCTAGATCTCAGTCAGGCATCAATTAAAAAATACATCGACCACTACAGACATCCTGGGTGCAAATGACAGATACAGCTGGGTGTAATATGCATAGTAGTGAAATCCCAGGCCATAGCATCTGATGATATCGGCTGGGGCAGCATCTACACTGTGAACAACATAGGTGAGAGGATCAAGCCCTGGGGTACACCAGAGAGCAGGGGCTTCAAGAGTGAAGAAAAATTCCCATCACCACTCTTTGCATCCTGACCCTAAGGAAGGACTCAAACCAGCTGATGACTGTACCAGCAAGTCACAGTATTCCCTTAGGCAATCAAACAACAACCCATGGGCGACAGTGCCAAATGTTGAAGACAGATCAAGCAGAATGAAAACTGACTGTTCTTCTCTATCTCTTGCCCTGAGGAGGTCATTATGCACCCTGACATATACAGTCTCCATGCTATGCCTGGATCTAAATCCGGACTGGAGTGGCTTGTACATGTTAAAGGCCGTAAGGTGTGCCTCAAGCTGCAGAGCCACTATCTTTTCAATAACTTTCCTAGAAAGGTCACAGTGTCAGTGGCTCAGCAGGTAGCACACTCGCCTCTGAGGCTAGGAGATCAGAAGGCTATGGGTTCTAGCCCCACACCAGGCACTTGGGTTAATATCCCAATACTGACACTGCAGTGCAGCACAAGGGGGCTGCTGTACTCCTGACGTACTGTCTTTTGGATGAGACGTTAAACAGAGGTCCCATCTGCCTGTTCTAGTGGTAGTTCAGGTGCACGTTAAAGATCCATGGCACTTCTCAAAAAGAGTAGGGAAATTTTTTTATTTAAAACTCAAAATAAATATATATAAATGTTGTATTACATCATACAAAATCATAATAAAAGGAAAATCAAAACATAAATAAGTATTACATCATGCATTAACTATCACCCAAAGTAAGTCATATTTATTCAAAAAACCCTCCCCCCTTAGTAATCGAGTAGGGAAATTACTTATTCAAACTTCGAGAAAATCATAATACAAGGCCCCAATTATGAAATAACAAAAACAAACTTATAAACAAAGTATTAATGCATACATCCCCTCATCCCCTTCTGAAAATATCAAAACATATTCTAAAATATAACGAAAAAACAGAAAACCCATATACTTAAGCAAAATGAGTATTATGCCATACAACTCCTGCAAATCCCCCCTCCCCCTCCCTTAAGGGTATACCTTAAAAAAAGTCAAAATTTTCCCCCAAAAAATTCCATGATGCTTTACCTGTCTTCCCCTGTTCTGACCACTTAAAATGTTTCAAATCTTGCATTATCATGCAAAAAAAGTTATTCTGCTGAAATGTCTTGTTGTTGCAGAACTAATCTACACCTACAAATCCATGTCCAACATAGGAAATGGAACAATACCATACGTAGTGTACTGTGATGGTACCGGTTTAACCTGTGTGAAACTATCCTGAAGTATAATAAATCAGGGTCAGGGGGGCTACGAACATCCCATTTCCACCTGTCTTTAATTACTCCCAAAACTGAAGGCTATACGGGCAATGAAAATGCAAATGATCCATGGTTTCTAGTTTCAACACACAATATTCCCTCGGGCAATACCTTTCTTGTAACTGTTTATGTTTTTGGTTTCCTTTAACATTTATTCGACCGTGTATCCCCAACGACGCTATATCCCACATTTTCTCTGGAAGTCTAGGATCCATTATATAGGCCGAAATTTCATCTTGATGTGATTTTGAGAACCCGGAAAAAGGGTGCTCTTGAAAGCAGTCAAGTACAACATCTGTGTACAACATTCTTCTAGGAAAGTTTAAAACCGTGTTATATTTAATCTTCCATTTCTTAATGCTGTCAAGGACCCCTTCCCACATTCCTACTAGTCTGGGACGCCGTTTATTTTTATGTACAAAACTGTGCAATTCCCTTTCCTTCATAACCCCTTTGACCATTGAAAGAATCCAGTGTGTCCAAAGTTGGGTACAATTTTTCATCAGTGGTACTACATTTGTGTAAAGAAAAATCGTAAAAAAAGAATAAGAACAGATTTGGCATTTGGACCCCCTCTTCCTTGATTTCTTTATATAAAACATTCTGTGTGATCGGATTGAGTCTACTTCCCCAAAAGCATAAAAAAAAAAAAAATTTGCCACCTTAGTTTCTAAATGTGTCGGAACTGGGAATACATGGATAAGAAATAGAAACACTGGAATTAAAAAAGTTTTAATCATGTACATCCACTTCTTTTCTGATGTCTTCCATCCACTCCAGCGAGTCACCTTCTCAAAACCTATCATCAATTTTTGTTCCCAATTATATGTAGCTACCTCCTCCCCCCAAAATACACACCTAAAATTACAGCTCTCAAACTAACACACAGCGAGGGAGTGGTGTGATACAGTGCACTACGCAGCTCTAGAGCACACACATAGGGAGAGTGACAATGTAGCACACAGCTCTCAAACTAACACACAGCGAGGGAGTGGTGTGATACAGTGCAGTACGCAGCTCTAGAGCACACACATAGGGAGAGTGACAATGTAGCATACAGCTCTCAAACTAACACACAACGAGGGAGCCGTGTGTCACAGTGAAGTATGCAGCTCTCAAACAGACACAGAGGGAGAGTGGCAATGTAGCGTACAGCTCTCGAACTAGAACACTGTGAGGGAGCAGTGTAACACAGTGCAGTATGCAGCTCTGGAAAACATATACAGGGAGAGTGACAATGTAGCACACAGCTCTCAAACTAGTACAGAGTAAGGGAACAGTGTGACAGTGCAGTATGCAACTCTAGAACATACACATACAGGGGGAGTGACAATGTAGCATGCAGCTCTCAAACTAGCACACAGCAAGGGAGCAGTGTATCACAAAGCAGTATGCAGCTGTCAAACACACACACAGGGAGAGTGATAACGTAGCATACCACTCTCAAACTAACACACTGCGAGGGAGCAGTGTGGCACAGTGCAGTATGCAGCTCTCGAACACACACACATGGAGAGTGACAATGTAGCTCGCAGCTCTTAAACTAGCACAAAGCGAGGGAGCAGTGTGACACAGTACAGTATGCAGCTCTCACACACGTATACAGTGAGAGTAACAATGTAGCATGCAGCTCTCAAACTAGTAAACAGTGAGGGAGCAATGTGACAGTGCAGTATGCAGCTCTAGAACATACATATACATGGGGAGTGACAATGTAGCATGCAGTTCTCAAACTAGCACACAGCAAGGGAGCAGTGTGACAGTGCAATATGCAGCCCTTGAACACATGCATAAAGGAGGAGTGACAATGTAGCATGCAGTTCTCAAACTAACACACAGCGAGGGAGTGGTGTGACACAGTGCAGTATGCAGCTTTAGAGCACACACAGAGGGAGAGTGACAATGTAGCATACAGCTCTCTAACACTGCGAGGGAGCAGTGTGACAGTGCAGTATGCAGCTCTCAAACACACACAGAGGAAGAGTGGCAATGTAGCATACAGCTCTCAAACTAGTACACAGCAAGGAAACAGTGCGACACAGTGCAGTATGCAGCTCTCGAATGCATATACAGGGAGAGTGACAATGTAGCATACAGCTCTTAAACTAGTACACAGTGAGTGAGCAGTGTGACACAGTGCAGTATGCAGCTAGCAAACACACACAGAGGGAGAGTAACAATGTAGCACAGAGCTCTTCAAACTAACACACAGCGAGGGAGCCGTGTGACAGTGCAGTATGCAGCTTTAGAGCACACACAGAGGGAGAGTGACAATGTAGCATACAGCTCTCTAACACTGCGAGGGAGCAGTGTGACAGTGCAGTATGCAGCTCTCAAACACACACAGAGAAAGAGTGGCAATGTAGCATACAGCTCTCAAACTAGTACACAGCAAGGAAACAGTGCGACAGTGCAGTATGCAGCTCTTGAACACACACACACACACACACACACACACACACAGGAGTGACAATGTAGAACGTGGCTCTCAAACTAACACACAGCGTGGGAGCCGTGTGACACAGTGCAGTATGCAGCTCTCAAACACACACAGAGGGAAAGTGACAATGTAGCATACAGCTCTCAAACTAGTACACAGCAAGGAAACAGTGTGACACAGTGCAGTATGCAGCTCTAGAGCATACAGATACAAGGGGAGTGACAATGTAGCATGCAGCTCTCAAACTAAGACACAGTGAGGAAGCAGTCTGACACAGTGCAATATGCAGCTCTAGAACACACCCAGGGAGAGTGATAACATAGCATACAGCTGTCAAACTAACACACAGTGAGGGAGCAGTATGACACAGTGCAATATGCAGCTCTCGAACATAAACATACAGAGGGCGTGACAATGTAGCATATAGCTCCCAAACTAGTTCACAGCAAGGGAGCATTGTGACACAGTGCAGTATGCAGCTCTTGAACACACACACACACACACACACACACAGGAGTGACAATGTAGAATGTGGCTCTCAAACTAACACACAGCGTGGGAGCCGTGTGACACAGTGCAGTATGCAGCTCTCAAACACACACAGAGGGAGAGTGACAATGTAGCATACAGCTCTCAAACTAGCACACAGCAAGGGAACAGTGTGACACAGCGCAGAATACAACTCTCGCACACACAAACAGGAAGAGTGACAATGTAGTATACAGATCTTAAACTAGTACACAGTGAGGGAGCATTGTAACAGTGCAGTATGCAGCTATAGAACATACACATGCAGGGGGAGCGATAATAGCATACAGCTCTCAAACTAGCACACAGTGAGGGAGCAGTGCGATACAGTGCAGTATGCAGCTCTAGAACAAACACATGCAGGGAGAGTGACAATGTAGCACGCAGCTTTCAAACTAGCACACAGCAAGGGAACAGTGTGACACTGTGCAGAATGCAGCTCTCGAACACACAAACAGGGAGAATGGCAATATAGCATACAGCTCTAAAACTAGTACACAGCGAGGAAGCAGTGACACAGTGCAGTATGCAGCTTTAAAATATACACTGACAGGGAGAGTGACAATATAGCATGCAGCTCTCAAACTAGCACACAGTGAGGGAGCAGTGTGATACAGCGCGGTATGCAGCTCTCGAACATATATAGAGGGAGAGTGACAATGTAGCCTACAGCTGTTAAACCTGAACACAGTGGGGGGAGTGATAGAGGCACATGCACCAAAGCTAAGGCTCTGAGGGTGTGGATACCATTTATTATGCAGCTCTAAAACACACAGGATGGGGAACAGACTGACACAGCACAACGTGCAGATCTGGGAACCATATACGGGGCATGGGGGCTGACAATTCAGTATGCTGCTCTCAAACCCTTGTATGCGGAGGCAGCATGATACAGTGCAATATGCAGATTTGGAAACCAAATACTGGGTGTAACAGTTCGATATGCAGCTCTCAAACTCTCAAAGTGGGGGGTGGGGACATGACAGCACAATATGAAGATCTTGAAATTGCATATGGGGAGGATTGACAATTCAATATGCATCTCTCAGACCCACACATAGGGAGGGGGAGACCATAACACGGCACAATATGCACAGCTTGAAACCTTGTATGGGGTGGTGATGAAAGTTTAGTATGCAGTTCTCAAACCCTCATATAGGGGGTAGCGTAACACAGTACAATATGCAGTTCTCAAAACCACATACAGAGGAGTGGGTGGTTGGGAGGGTGACAAATATGCAGCTCTCAAACTCTCAGATAGGGGGAGCGTGACACAGCACAATATGCAGATCTGGAAACCACATGGGTAAGTGACAGTTCAATACTCAGCTCTAAAACCCTCACATTGGGGGCAGCATGGCACAGCACAATATGCAGATCTGGAAACTACATGGGGGGACTATAGTTCAGTAATCAGCTCTGAAACCCTCACATGGGGGGGCAATGTGACAGCACAATATGCAAATCTGGAAACGGTGGTGGGGGTCGACAGTTCAGTACTCAGCTCTCAAATCCTCACATGGGGGGCAGCATGACATGGCACAATATGGAGCCCTGAAACCACATGGGGGACAAAGTTCAACACTCGGAACTCAAACCTTCACGGGGGCAGTGTGACACAGCACAATATGCAGATCTGGAACTGCACATGGTTGGGAGGCTTACAGCTCAATATACAATATGCAGATCTCAAAACCCATAAGGGGTGACAGTGCAATATGCAGTTGTCAAACCCTCAAATGGGGAGGGGGGGGTTAACGTTCCAACAACACAATATGGAGATCTGGAAACTACATACAGGTGGGAGGGGAGACAGTTCAATATGCAGCTCTCAAACCCTCACACTGCAGGGGAGGGGGAGACCGTGGCACAGCACAGTATGCAGATCTAGAAACTGCACATGGTTAGGAGGCTTACAACTCAATATACAGCTATCAAAGCCAAACACAAGGAGGGCGACAGCGTGACACCATGCAATACACAGATCTGAAAAACACATGGGGTGACAGTTCAATAAGCAGCTTATAAACACATACATGGGGGGAGGAGGAACATTACACAGCACAGTAAGTAGATTTTACATGGAGGGAGGAAGGAGGGCTGAGTGAGAGTGACACATCACAGCACACAGCTCTCAAACCTGTACTTGGGGGGTGGGGTAGTGTGACAAAGTGCAACATGATGCTTTCAAACCTATAAATGTGTGCGGGAGTGTGACAGTACAATATACAGCTTTTGAACCTGTACAATGGGGGAGGGGGTGCAGAATCTACTACACAACCTTAACTCTGAGATATCGCATCGTGTGTGCTGCTCTAGAATGCAGACTCTGCTACCGCAGCCTAGTACTAGGATAAAAATGGGTCAGACAGTAATACTAAATTCAGCTGTGTGGAAGGAAAATTACATTTCAAATGTATTGATAAAGAGTCGACAGAGGATTTTAATTTAAAATAGATGCTTCAACTGCTCATACATTCAGTCCAACAGTCTTTGAATAAATACAGCAGTACATAATGTGTTGGGGAACTGACAGGGAAAGGCACACAGATAAATGAGATATGTAAGTAGAAAAGTAGCTGGAGAGAAATATGAAGCTTGCCCAACTCCTTTTGTTGTGTTCTGGTAGGTGTGAGCATGTAGTACACTCTGAGGCAGCCTACGGGAGGGGAAGGGTGTAGTTTGCATTACCAGCAGTGTGTAGGATCAGTAAAAAACCCAGACAGACCATAAAGAATGCAAGGGAGAGAGAAAATATCCAAGCTGTCTGGTTCCTGTATGTCTCCAAGTCACATGCACACAGTGTAAAGCCCCAAACACAATGCAACGCATTATGGGTAGCAGTATGGAAATCCTTGGCTTGTCAGCCCACCCCTAAACAATGATTTGCATGCCGCTACCCATGATCAGGACCCTGTGCTCACTGCGGCAAGGTGGACCTACATTCTCCAGCAGTACGTTATATTTTCTGCGGCACAGCAACTGCTAACTCTGGTTCCATTCTGCAGCAATTCTGTGACAAAAAGCAGACATGCTGCAGCCTAACAAATAGGCAGAAGAACAACAAAAAGACACAATATGTGTCCTATAACAGTCACAATAAACAGGCAAGGATCAAGAAGCACAGAAAAAAACAACAATAAGAAAAAGTGCAAGTGCATAATATGGCCCCCAATGCAGGGGCCAGTTTTAAAGCAGACCTGTGGCCAATACTCTCCATACCTCCTCCTTCCTTTGACAAAGCTGATTTTGGCTGCCAACTACCAGCAACCTGCACTTAGTAACTAGACCTATAGACTTGAGATATTTCTGTAATAAAAGTATTTGTATTTGAGGTTATACTCCACATTCCACATTCTTTGTGCAGTGTCAGTGGCTCAGTAGGTAGCACACTTGCCTCCGATGCCGGGAGATCAGAGGGCTGTGGGTTCAGTTCCCACATCTGGCACTTGGGTTAATATCCCAGTACTGACACTGTAGTGCAGCATGAGAGGGGTGCTGCACTTCTGCGGTGCCGTCTTTCAGATGAGATGTTAAACCGAGGTCCCATCTGCCTGGACTGGTGGTAGTTCAGGTGGATGTTAAAGAACCCATGGCACTTATCGAAAAGAGTAGGGGAATTTCCCTGGTGTCCTGGCCAAATTTCCCTCATTCACTAAAAAATACCACCAACAGCTTAATCTGGTTCAAGGTCAGTTGGCATTCATCTGTATCCCCCTCCCCCGTGTCGTGCCTGAAAATAGGCAGGATCTGTCTAGTGCACTTACCCAGTCAACAAAAACTAAATTAAAAATTAAAATGAAATGTAACTTGCTTGTAAAATAGTCTTGTCACTTGGCTATTGTATGTTCTCGTCATATGATGCAAATTGTACTGTTTTTGTCTGATCTTCTACTGACTTGGAGCCTTTGTAAAAGAGCCAGTTTGGCTCAAAGGTTGTAATTCTGAAACTGAAATAAATAAAAAATAAAATAAACAGTGTTAATGCTCTTCTGCGAGGGACCAATGGAGCTACACTGAGGATTGGACTTATAAGGGTAAGCAGTTGTTTTAAAAGCAGCAGGTTAAATTCATGTTACATGTACAAGAGTCTTACAGCTTTGTTTTTATGGTAATTGGAAACGGTCCCAGACAGAAAGAAGTCCTAAACTGCACCATATAAAACTAAAGTGAGCGGATCATTGACAGCACAGCATGAGCACAAGTAGTATTCTACTATATGGGTTTTCTATAAACTATAACAAAATTCTGCGTTTAGTTTGACAGTGACTTGAAAGCTAGAAAAGCTAGAAAGGCTTACTAGAATTGAAGGTATTATTCATACTAGACTGACACTGTATTTTGAACTATCTTTTTGCACTTTTATCTAATACAATAGTTCTCAGACTTTGTCACAGTGAGCCTCCCCAAATCCATGGAAAAGATTTTGAGCCTCCCAAAAAACTGAAATAATCTTGGGCCTCCCCAAAGAAAATTAACATACTGTACTTTGCACAGTACACCATGAATAAATTAAACCCCCTTTGAGTACTTGGCTCACATTCAGTTCTTTGTCTTATTCTGATGTGGAACCTTTGAAAACAATCTCCTTGTGCTCAAGGTGTTATCTGAATGACAAATAAATAAAATAAACAAATATTATTATTCAGCTTATTGTAATGCCCCCCACATACACACACATAGGCCAACCTACATACTCTGCTTTTTTCCTTCTTGAATCATTGTTATCCCTTGTTACAGTACCTTCATGGGTCAGACTACTTTCTCTGTTTCCTCTCTATATGAAATAACCTTCCTACATACTTTGCCTCTCCTCATCCTTCCCTGCTCCTAAGCAACTTCTCAGGTATTACTTTGCTCCTTCCTGCTATTGCTCTTTGCACTTCTATGCTCAACCCTTGTATTTGGGCTGTTCTACCATCAGGCTTCAAATTGATCAATTACCACCACTCATTATTAGTTTATTGTTCATATTTGTTTGCACTATTGTTCATTGTGTATTTCTTGATTGTTTAGCAGTTACCTTTTGAAATGTATACACTCCTACCCTTCCTGGTACACCTGAAATGAGCCTTGTCTCATTCACCTTGCCTTATCACCTATTAGTAAATAAATACATAAAATTCACCTACTATTATCCTCTTTCAGTTTGCATCATCTCTTCACACAAAAAATATAAAACTCAAATTTTAAATACAGTACTTTTTCAGACTTGCTTGAGCCTCCCTTGGAACAGGTTGGGGCCTCCCAAGGGAGGCTGGCCTCACCATTTGAGAACCCCTGATCTAATACATGCTAGTAAGAGCTCCTGTCCTGTGTCAGTAGCGGGGGACTGTAGAGGGCTGCAAGGGTTGTAAAACATTTAAACCAGAGGAAAAGTTGTTTGTGTAACTAAGAATTTGTGCCTGTGTTTTGTTTTCTCCTCATTTTTATGTTTGCTTGCACGCATGTGCAAGAAACACAGTGCCATCATCTGAGTTTTCGGAGGTGTGTCACCCCCTCTTCCAATTCAGTCATTGTGCTGGCAGGCACGGCCCAAGTCCTCCAATGCATGCTGGAGCTGTCTATGACAGCTCCAAAATGCAGTGGAGTATAGTTGAAAGGGGGAGCTACGCTTCAGTGAGCAGCGATGAATATTGCCTGTAGGCTCCCCTGCACACACACACACACACGCCAGGCATACCATGCACTTCCCCACGCACACACTGTTCAGCGGGGTGCCCAATCGGTCGGTTGTGCTCGCCCCCAAAGCCTTCCATGCCACGCTGGGTGCTCATCCCAGCGTGGCAACTTATCCGTATAGCCGACAGGGTGCCCAATCCCCGTAGGCTCCACGCCCCAAACCAGCCATCCTTGTACACACTAAGGAGCCCACCCCAGCGTAAGCGTATCTCACGCCATCATTTAAAAAAAAAAAACCTGGAAATAAAAACTGTCCTCGGTGCTTCTCCCTGCCCTCCCACAACCCACCCACCCACTGCGCACCCTGCCTCCCCACCCCCCACCCCATACTTACCTCTGGACCTCAGCGCGACAATCTTTGGTGGACCGGGAACACGTCTGCACTCTTCAAAGCCGACTGCGAACTGAGGAAATGCCGGTAAGCTGTGTAATGGGATAGATAGGGTTTTTTCAACTTTATTGCATATCTCAGGCATTTTTTGGAATTTTTGCACCAAATTTTCAACATGGAGTTTCTGGGACCCCTTCTCATGAATGCTGTCACTGTCATGGCGTTACTCGGGCCCGAAGGGTGATTTCGCAGCCACTGCGTGAAATCACCTTTCCGGATCAATTAATGAAACGATACTGCCAGTGTTCATAAGGTGGGCTCTCAAGGAGCCTATTTTAAAATTTGTGGAAAAATCCCAAAATTACTGTTTTACGATGCGCATTGCGCAGTTCCTACGCAGGGTAAGTTCCGCTAATTTTCAATATTTTCACCCAGATTTTCAACATTGCAATTTTACTTTCACCTTCTTATGAACAGTACAGCTGTCATTTTTCAACATCTCACCCAAATGTGTTTCCGCCCATGTAGCGCACAATGGCGCGGTCGGTTGTCTTGAAATCAATCTACAGGACAAATTAAGAAAATCACAGTGACACTGTTCATGAGCAGAGGACTTAAAATGGCTATGTTGAAAATTTGGTGAAAAAAATTCATAAAATGACTGTTATTTCACGAAAGCGTCGTTAGCAGTTCCTCATGGCTTTCGTGGATTTCATATTTTCACTCCAGATTTTCAACATTGCCATTTTACCACACCTCTGTATGAGCAGTACAGCTGTTATTTTTCACATCGTGCCCAAAATGTGTTTCCGCCCATGTAGCGCACAATGGCGCAGTCGGTGTGCAAAATCAATGTATGGGACACATTAAGAAAATCACAGTGACACTGTTCATGAGCAGAGGTCTTAAAATGGCTATGTTGAAAATTTGGTGAAAAAATCCCCAAACTAATTACATTACGGGTGTGCGTTGCACAGTTTCTATCTGGCTTCGTGACTTCACCAGTTTTTTTATATTTCCTCCAGATTTTCAACATTGCTATTTTATTACACTTCCTTGTGAACAGTACAGCTGCCATTTTTCACATATGCGCCCAAAATGTGTTTTGCACATGTGGCGCACAATGGTGCAGTTGATGTCTGAAGCAATGTTTGGGACAGATTAAGAAAATCACAGTTACACTGTTCACGAGCAGAGGTCTTAAAATGGCTATGTTGAAAATTTGGTGACAAAAGTCCATAAAATGACAGTGTTCCGAGTGAGCACTGCGCAGTTTCCACGCACCCTCGTAAGTTCATGACTGTAATATTTTCAGTCTAGATTTTCACCAGTGGCATTTTTCCACACTTCCTTATGAACAGTACAGCTGTCATTTTTCATAACATGGTCGAAATGTGTTTTCATACTGTCAGCGCAGAGATGCGTGGTCGCTGTGGGAAATCATTGTTCGGAACAGATAAAGAAAATCACGGTGACACTGTTCATGATCGGAGGTCCCAAAATGCCTGTGTTGACAACCTGCTGTAAAAATTCCCCAAACTAATTACATTATGGGTGTCGTTGCACAGTTTCTATGCTCGCTGTGACTTCACCAGTTTTTATATTTTACTGCAGATTTGCAACATTGCCATTTTTTACACCTCCCATGAACAGTACAGCTGTCATTTTTTACATCCTGTTCGGAATGTTTTTGCACCTGTGGTGCTAAATGCCGTAGTCGCTGTGCATAAGCAGCTTTCGGCTAACAAACTGATATTGCCACTGTTCATGAGGTGGGGTCACAAAAAACCATGTTGAAAATTTGGAGTAAAAATACCAACGAATGCCTGAGGTATTAGGGTTTCCAACCATAACGCCCAACCCTGTAGAGAATGACAGGCATCAGGGATGTGACTTGGGATTCTTGCCTGTAATGCTCATACCATTCCACACCCTGCAGCCAGTGAGAGGCATCGAGGTATGCCTTGGACTCTTGACCCCAAAGTTCACCCCATTCTCCATACCGTACCCATCTCCCGTACTTCCTGATGGAATGGGGTGCACATAAGAGCCAAAGACCCCTAAGGCACATCAGACACTTGTCATGTCTGCAGGATGGGGTGTGGTGAACTAGCGTGGTCGCTATGCCTGACGACCCAAAGGCACACCCCAATGCCTGTCACTCTCTGCAGGGTGGTGGTGGGGTTAGCTTCAGTTCAATACTTCACTGCCATTCCTATTACACAGCTCTGTAACTTCTACACTACCACTGCCAATGCCAGCAAGCAAACATTCGGCATTGACAAATGCTTGTTCCACTAGCAGTGGAGTGGAGATCACTGCTACCACCCCTTCAATCACTCTCTCTCTGCCTCCCCTACCCCTCTCCCACTCTATTTTTTGTTCCCACCTCTCAACTACCCACCACCTCCCCCTCTTCACTCCCTTTACCATCCCCTATCAACTTTCACTCACTACCTCCCCCTCTCCCCCCTGCAACCTTCCTCCCCATTCTTAACCCTCCCACCCTTCCAACTCCCCAACCTACTGTCACCTCTCCCCAATCACCAGTAGGCATAGTTGCCTTTCTCACCCTTCACCGTTTCACTGCCACCCACAGAGCCTCTGCTCCCCAATGACCCCCGACTACCCCACCATACCCCACACACCTCCTCTCACTGTACACCATGGCAATGCCATGTGCTGCTTTGTATACCTCAACGATATTGCTACTTATTTTGTACTATTATTGTAACATTATCCATTACTGATGTTATTCTGTCTGTAATGTTTTCCTGACATGGAAACTTTGCAAATGAGCAATGCTCAAAGGTGTCATCTGAAACCTGAAATGAATGAATGAATAAGAGTTGGAAGGTAGAGTGCGAACTGGGAAGGAAGGTGGGACCATTTCAGAAGGCAAGTTGTTTTTGGTGCATTTGTGGGGCGCCTGCCTAACGACAGCAGCAGGGAAGTGTAGAGGCCTGCATGGATTTTACGAAGGGTTTTACAAACTCCAGACCAGAGGAAAAGCTCATTGTGTAACAAATACTGTGCATTGCAACTGTGTATTTCAGTTTCCGGCACTCATTTTCACAGCTCCTGGCCTGCACCAGTAGCAGGAAATTGTAGCGAGCTGCAAGGGTTGTAAAATCTCTAAACCAGAGGAAAAGCTGTTTGTTTAACTGAGAATTTGTACCCTTCCTTTTTTTCTCCTCTCCTTTTTACCAGCAACTGGGCAGAGCTGGAGTTGGGAGGCGGAATGTGGACTGGGAGGGAAGGCGGGACCAAGTGTAGGAAGATCAATCAGGGCTTGAAAGTTTGACCCAGTTTACTTTTTGAGTCTCGCTGATTATAACTACTACGCACCCCACAACACATCCAGACCTGAAGGCTTCCAGATGCTCTCTCTTGATGCAGCCAATCCTGTTAGCTGTGAGTGTGACCCTTACGCTTTCCACTGGGGAAGTCTGGATCCTAAGCTGCCCAAGAGTGGAGAGCTTTCTGCAGAGGGAAACCTCTAGTACTTCCAACTTGTTGCAGTCTCTGTTTTTGTTTCCCTTGAAAATAGGTTGCAAATATCCGCCCATCTGTATCTATGTCTATAATGTGTTTTCTGCTGCTGTCCCAGTGTGTTGTAGGTGAACAGCATCCAGGAAAGTAATTCTTTATTCTGTGACTTTATGTCTGTTTTTCCCCACTTTCTGCAGCCAGCACCGATTTCTGCAGTCAGCCCTGATTTCTGCTGCCATTGCCGCGGAATTGCGGTAAACGCGGGGCCCTGACAATAAAGTCCGAGAGAGGGACAAACTTGGCTCTCCGCACAACATTTGTGCTTACCAACTGACAACCCGGCGATTACCCGACTCACAGCAGCAAAACCACAGAGTGAGTCAGTACATTTTTATGCTACTTTAAACGGAAGTGGTACTCTAAGGTCTGAGAGAGGGACAAACTAGACTGTCAGCACAGTAGGAGGAGGAACACGAAAACCAACGGTAGAAGGCAGGAGTGGGATGCAGGGCCAGATTTACCTATGCGTATGGCCCTTGTTTTGTGGGGGGACCTTTGTGACCTGTATTATGAGTGCGCTCACGTGCAACATTATCTTTTTTTTTTTCATTTGCTGGCACTTTCCTGCCTGAACTCAGAGGTCTCCTCACTTATGCCTGGGAGGGCCTACTAAACGTAACTCACTGACATCATGTCACTAACCCCACCACTCACCCTGCTCTCTGTCTGCTTTCTGGCTTCGTTATGCATGCACCTCACTGAGTTTGGTGCCAAGTAAGATGTCTTGCACCACATGTTGGTCGGTCAGTGACTGTCACTTGCCTTGCTTCATTTGTCCTGGCCTCTCCATGTGCATGTGTTGTTGTCAAGAATGGCAGGTTAGATCCAGCTGGAGCAGGCAGCGGTCAGCAGAAAGTTGGAAATAACTACGTGCTGTGTGGAGGGAGTCAGAATGTCAGTCCCTCCATCGAACAGGCGGGTGGGGGTCGCACAATGCGATGAGCCATGCCCACCTGGTTTGGGAGGGAGAACGGAAGCGGTTGAGTCAGCCTGGATACAGTGGAGCCCAGAGTGAAGAGGGAGAACTGAGAAGGACTAGCAGCTGTGTCCAGTCTGAGCAGGTGGCTGGGATTCAGGAACAGTTAAGAGGACAGGTCAGTTGATGGCATCAGGATACTCTAATGTACGTGTATAGCAGTATATCCATGTATGCAAAGCTTGCTCACTCTCCGCCTGTCATCATGGTCATAGCTAGATAGAAAGCACTAAGTCAGGTAACAGTTTATGATACAATAGCAGCCAAGATACCGGCTTTAAAGACATTGTTTATTTAAAAGAAAGCATAGCTGAACGGGGGAAATGATTAAAAAAACATTTTGCATTGTATGCCTAGCAGACTCTCTACTTAACGGCCTCTGGAATGTCTTTTGAAGCAAAAGCTAAAGAATGCAGTATCGTACTTGTGATGCAAGTTTGTTATACTCTGCCTCTCATATACAGTCAACAACATTAGCATGCCATTTCAATTTGGTAATGAGATGATTCAATTTATTTGTATTTTGTGTATAATTCAAAATATAAAATGTTTCTATAAAAAAACTAATGAATTAAGTTGGTGGGGGGGACTTGAGCTCAAGTCAATGAAAGAGCTGCAGCCAGGAGACAGGAGCAGTTACCACCAAGCAGGTTAGACAGACCAGCTGGAGTGAAGCCCTCAACCTTTGTAGCTGGAGAAGGAGCTGCAGCCTGCAGAGGTCACAGCTCAGCACAAGCACAGCCCAGCCCTGCCAGACCAGCAGCAGTGCTCCAGGAATCTGACAAGCAGAAAAAGTTTGAAACAGGGAGGCGGGCACATTCAGTGGGTGAAGCAGGTCTTCTCTATCATCTGCTGGTCAGTCAGAGGCAAAGGACAAGCATGTGTGGTGTGCCAAGGGCCCGGGGGGAGAGTCTGGGAGCACAGTGTGGACAGAGGCTGCAAGCAAAAAGGAATGAAATGGAATGAAAATAAAATAACTGGTTACACTTCATTTTAAGTGTCCGTTTTAATGCAACTAATCATTAATAGCATGCAACAGGGTAATTACACTGTAGTTACATGTTTATTGCATGCAACTACATTGCAATTGCAGTACAGTTACAGTGTAGTTAACTGACACAAAACGTAACTAACCTCTGCAAAAGCAAATATTTCATCATTTAAAGCAGCAGTATTTGTTAGTATTTGTTACATGGCGAAAGAAAATCTTTTACTTTTTTTACTTAAAAATGTATTTCTGACATCCTTAAATTCATCATCAGTGTATTTTTAATCCCTTCAGATATTTTTGAAGAATAGCTTGTCTGTTATTAAAGGAGGCAGGTTTCCTGCCTTTAGATTTACGCTCCGAATTCCAGTTGGGAATACTGGCAAAGAAAACTACATTAAACAGGGTACCAGAGGTCTCTGACACTATATTAAGAGACATATTAGCACTGCTTGCACAAGGTCTGCTGACAAAATACTCTTTGCAATACCTAGGATGAAGTCTTCTATGGGACAAAAATCACTTCTGTATGCACTTCCTTATTATTTTAATTCTATGCTAACTACTTTAGATGGTTTGAATGGATCATCGATGTTTCTTACGAAGAAACTTAAAGATTACCTTATGTTAGAAAGTGAATGCAAATGTTTAACCTGAAATGTCTGTTATTGATTGTATGTCTATTGTATTATTGTATGTTTTTTATATGTCTAACTGGTCGACCATGAAAACAGGTCTGTGGCCCATGGATTTACCCGAATAAATAAATAAAACAAACAAAAAAATAATAATAATTAATGACTCAAATCAGTAAAATGACCGACACTCACAAGTAAAATAAAAAAAATCTATTTGGGTTCCCGTTTAAATGCACATGCTAGATTCACAGTGCGACTAGATTAGGGTGGTCCGGGTTTCTTGTTAAAACTTATACATGGTCAGACGTGCTGCTGCCATGCAACTTTGAGGGTGGGGCAAAGGTGGCAGGGGGCCTGTGGTTACCACTTTGCATAGGGCCCATGACAAGGTAAAGCCAGCCCTGGTGGTAAGAGAGCCAGTTCATCTTTTTTCTTTTCTTTTTTTAAGTACCAACAGGGGAAAAAAATGCAAAGTGAGCTAGTTTACCCTTTTTATTTACTGTATTATTTTAAACACCAGCACGGAAGAAACACAAAGTGAGTCATTTAAGGCTCAGACACTGGGTGCAGCACAGCACAGTTAGAGAGGGAATATTAATAGGGAAACAGTGGCAGTAGGAGACAGCTGTGATGGATTCCATTGTTTTATTTCTCACCCATTAATGCATTAATGGATTAAGTGGATTGAACTGAAAACAATGGGAGCCATCACTGCTCTTCGCTATAACCGACATTCACTATAATAAGGGACGTTATAATGAGGGAGCACAGTACTTTACCAACCCCCCCATTATCAGCGTAGCCACATACTTATCTCCCCGTTCTGCATTAAAGTGGCTCTGTGCATTGAAAAGGATCCTGCAGTGACCCTCCTCTCCTGGATTAGTGGCTGGGGGACCCAGAGGGGAACCATAGTGTCAGACACATTTTCAATCCGACACCCGGTGAGGATGGACTTGGGGGGACTACACTGCAGGAAGAAGAGGAGCATGAGATTCGAGAAGTGACTACTGGAGAAAAAGATGCTGTTAGCTGATCTTTCCAGCAGTGCTGGCCTGCGCTGACCCCACTGACTGACCGTGAGGCATCGGTTAGAGGAGAAACTACAACAACCACTCAGCCACAACAGAGCTGCTTTTGGTGTCACTCGACAGTCTGCCTGCTGTAAACCACTGACAGCTGCTGTAGTACTGGCTCACTCTGGCTGAGCTGTGAGCGTGCCTGCTGGGGATGAGACTTATTGTGAGAATGCTTGGCTAAGAAGGCACGGCAGCAGCGGCTGAGGTGAGGAGGAGTCAAAAGGAGAACCTTGCAGCTGAGGTGAGTGGGGCAGCACCAGAGTCATGGCTTTGACTAACACAGCCACTCTGTGTGTGCTGTGTTGCATGTGTTGCTGTGAGTAATATCATGAATGACCCAGTCCAGGCAGCTGCTTATAAGGCCCTGCCACTGACTGCTCATCTGTTTGCTGGTGAGATCGAATCCCTCATATCTGAGCCTCTGCTGACACTGCCTGCCTGCTATTTCCCCTAGCACTGGTGCAGTAACAGAGCTCCTGTTCTGCCTGTGCTGTGGGACAGGGGAGAGACTAAAAGCCAGCTGTATCAAATCACAAGACAACCTACCTGCAAGAGTTGCCCTGCCTGCCCAGAAGAGTTAAAAAGCACTGGCAGTCTGTACAGCTGCAGTTTGTTGCCTTGCTTACCTAAAGGAGCCCAGGCTGCCCAGACAGGCATCTCCTGCCATCCTATAGGAGCCGGCAACCTACTTGTGTGCCATCCTAAAAGAGCCCAGTCAGGAGGAACTGGCCATTGTGAGGGGGACTAGCCAGTAGGGACCTGTAATTGTGATGGAGCCCAGCCAAGAGGGACTGGCCATTGTGAGGGAGCCAGCTAGGAAGGATCTGTCATTGTGAGGGAGCCCAGCCAGGAGGGACCTGTCATCCTAAGGAGCCCAGCCAGGAGGGACCTGTCACTGTGAGGAAGCCCAGCTGGGAGGGAACTGCCATTGTGAGGGAGCCCAGCCTGGAGGGACTGGCCATTGTGAGGGAGCCCTCTAGGAGGGATCAGCCATTGTGAGGGGAGCCCAGCCAGCAGTGACCTGCCATCTTGAGAGAGCCCTGCCAGAAGGGACTGGCCATTGTGAGAGAGTCATGCCTGGAGGGACTGGCCATTATGAGGGAGACCAGCCAGGAGGAACCAGTCACTGTGAGGGACCCAGGCCTTGAGGGACCTGTCATCGTGAGGGAGACCAGCTGTGAAGAAGACCAGCCAGAAGGGACCTGTCATCGTGAGGGAGCCCAGCCAGGAGGGACTGGCCACTGTGATGGAGCCCAGTCAAGAGGGACTGGCCATTGTGAGGGAGCCAGCCAGGAAGGACCTGTCATTGTGAGGGAGCCCAGCCAGGAGGGACCTGTCATCCTAAGGAGCCCAGCAAGGAGGGACCTGCCATTGTGAGGCAGCCCAGTCAAGAGGGACTGGCCGTTGTAAGGGAGCCCAGCCAGGAAGGACCTGTCATTGTGAGGGAGCCCAGCCAGGAGGGACCTGTCATCCTAAGAAGCCCAGCCAGGAGGGACCTGTCATCCTAAGGAGCCCAGCAAGGAGGGACCTGCCATTGTGAGGCAGCCCAGTCAAGAGGGACCGGCCATTGTGAGGGAGCCAGTCAGGAAGGACCTGTCATTGTGAGGGAGCCCAGCCAGTAGGGACCTGCCATTGTGAAGGAGCCCAGACAGGAGGGACCCATCATTGTGAGGGAGACCAGCTGTGAAGGACAGCAGCCAGGACCTGTCATAGTGAGGGAGCTCAGCCAGGAAGGACCGGCCATTGTGAAGGAGACCAGCCAGGAGGGACCTACCATTGTGAGGGAGAGCAGCCAGAAGGGACCTGCCATTGTGAGGGAGACCAGTCAGGAGGGACCTGCCATTGTGAGGGAGCCAACCCGGGAGGGAACTGCCATTGTGATGGAGCCCAGCCTGGAGGGACTGGCCATTGTGAGGGAGCCCTCTAGGAGGGACCAGCCATTGTGAGGGGAACCCAGTCAGCAGGGACCTGCCATCTTGAGGAAGCCCTGCCAGAAGGGACTGGCCATTGTGAGAGAGTAATGCCTGGAGGGAATGGCTATTATGAGAGAGACCAGCCAGGAGGAACCAGCCACTGTGAGGGACCCAGGCCTTGAGGGACCTGTCATCGTGAGGGAGACCAGCTGTGAAGGAGACCAGCCAGGAAGGACCTGTCCTAGTGAGGGACCCAGCCAGGAAGGACCGGCCATTGTGAAAGAGACCAGCCAGGAGGGAACTACCACTGTGAGGGAGACCAGCCAGAAGGGACCTACCATTGTGAGGGAGACCAGCCAGGAGGGACCTACCATTGTGAGGGAGACAAGCCAGGAGGGACCTGCCATTGTGAAGGAGCCGAGCCGGCAGGGAACTGCCATTGTGAGGGAGCCCAGCCTGGAGGGACTGGCCATTGTGTGGAAGCCCTCTAGGAGGGACCAGCCATTGTGAGGGGAGCCCAACCAGCAGGGACCTGCCATCTTGAGGGAGCCCTGCCAGAAGGGACTGGCCATTGTGAGAGAGCCATGCCTGGAGGGACTGGCCATTGTGAGGGAGCCCTCTAGGAGGGACCAGCCATTGTGAGGGGAGCCCAGCCAGTAGGGACCTGCCATCTTGAGGGAGCCTTGCCAGGGGGACTGGCCATTGTGAGGGAGACCAGCCAGGAGGAACCAGCCACCATGAGGGAGCCAGGCCTTGAGGGACCTGTCATCGTTAGGGAGCCAGGCCTGCAGGGACCTGTCATTATGAGGGAGCCAGACCTGGAGGTATCTGCCACTGTGAGGCAGCCCAGCCAGGAGGGACCTGCCATTGTTAGGGAGTCAGGTCTGGGGGGTCCGGCCATTGTGAAGGAGAGCAACCAGGAGGGACTAGCCACTGTGAGGGAGCAAGGCCTGAAGGGACCTGCCATCGTGAGGGAGCCAGGCCTGGAGGGACCTCCCATAGTGAGGGAGCCAGGTCTTCAAGGACCTGCCATTGTGAGGGAGCCCAGGCAGGAGGGACTTGTCATCATAAGGAAGCCCAGTCAGTGTCTTCCAACACCAAGAACAAAGCATCCAAAACAAGTGAAGCACAAGCCATGCTGGCGTTCACCATCAAGAAAAGGAGGTAAGAGGAGGAGCAGCTGAACACAACTACAGATAAATTCCTCGGGTTAATTTGAATTGCTTTTTGGGTGTAATTGCACAAATATTAGATGTGGTTTTACATTTTTGCACTGTATATTGTGGCTGTATAAATGTTTTTTTTTTTTTTTTTTTGCAGTGTCACATTAAAGTTGCAAAAAGTCAACTAAGGCCTGTATTCATTCTGCATTTGATTCTTTGCATTGTTTGTACATCTGTAAGGTGTTTTACACCAGTTTTTGCATTTGTGTTGAATTGTTTTACTTTTTAATTGTACAAATAAAGTATTTTTATCCTGAGAGGTGTGTGTGTGTGTTTAATGAGTGCAGAGCTAAAGTAAAGACCAGACAAAACCAGAAAAACACAGTTTATTTAATAAAACAGCAGAATACATAAAGCTGGTTGAGTCTGACTTTTATTGGGGTAGCACAAAATGACTGTCGAGGTTGTGCACTACAAAGGTCCGGTGTTCCACATGTTGGTCATTTGTCACACATTGGTCTGGTCTCTGCTCCACTTTGCCTGCTTGAGAGGAATGACTCCGGGGCTCACAAAAATGTCAATGCAGTGCTTTCTTGCTGGACAGAACAAATTGTTTGGAAAAACCAATCACCTCCTCTGCTATCTAAAACAACAAACTCTGGTCAGAGCCACAATGGCTGCTATTGCGATCTACTGAAGTAATGTGCATGCAGATGCCTGTAAGCTTAGTGTGCCTGTATACACAAGTATACCTTTGCATTTTTGAGGGTATGGATTGGGACAGTAAACATGAGATGTCCCTTCCCATAATGGGTTATGTCACCATATCCATACAGTAGGTAGAAGCAGAATACAAACTCAGAGTGCTTGTATCTGGGTACATGGGTGGATTTAAATCCAGATTATGTTGCCTGTTATGCATCACTTTGGGGGATAGCAGATTTTTACTTGGCATGTACCCTGTCTGGCTTTGGTCTAGAAACCTTATAATGCATAGGGGGAGTTAGGAAGTGCACCGCTGGAAGAGAGGAACATGGCAGAAAGTTGGTGCGAAGAATAAAACTGCACGAGTGTTCTGCTCCTTTGGTGTTAACTGGTCATACATAGTTCTTACTATGCTGTCGTAAAGATGGGTTACAACCAAGCAGCATTGCTACCCCCAGGAATACGCACAGCTAAAAGAGGTTTAAAAGCAATATAGGGACAAAACATGTCTAGCTGGCCCATAGTTTACTTCTGGGAGAATCATTTTCTGAATGTAAAACCCCAACTCCTGCAGATTCATGCTAGCCTGTAAAAGTCACTTCCCCAAGCTGAGCACTACTCCTTGGCTGGCTTGCATAGAATAGCAGGTTACTGCACTAACTAGGGGGACTTTGTTGCTGTTACTCACCTTTAGTAAGACGTGCACACCAACATGGAGTTTATTTTAATTTTTTTTTTTTTGCTCGTGAACTGCAATCTAATGGAGAAGATGGAACCTAGTGTAACCCACTCCTGTGGGTTGAGTATACTAATTTCTGCACTGGTAAGGTTTTGGCCTAATTAATGAATTACAATGTAAGGAATCCGCCCACTGGCGGGGTCCCTGCAGGTCAGGGCCTGCCCCTGGCAACGTGGCCATAAAAAAGGGGTTTTGGTGCAATTTGGAGGTCAGTTTCTGCGCCAGTGAAGTGTGTGGGAGTGGGGTTGCAGGAGCAGGGGCAATTGCTTGCTCCTATATCTTCTTGGAGGCCAGCTGGGTGGTCAGGGTAATGGCAGTGGCGATTTTGATGTGTTGGTGGCCGTAGATAAAAGTTGACGGCTCCGTAGGTTGTGGGATTCAAACCTGCATTCTTGAAGCTAGAGATGGAGCGGGGAGTGATCAGAAGTCTCCATATCTGCCAGCGAGCCACAGGGGGCACCTGCTGGGGATTGTGATCCCCTGATCTGGACTGTACAGCCTGCAAAGTAGGTGAAACTGGCTGGATGCAGGAATGAGAAAAGAGCTGGCAAGATCGGTAAGACGGCCAGTAAGTTTGGGTCAATTTTTGGGGGCATCTGCCCCATGGTGTCAGAGGAAGAGTCGCTCGCCCACTGTGAAAGGAGGAGAGAATCAAGTAGGAGGGAAAGTAAATAATAATAAAGATAATAATAATATTCTTTTTTTATATAGTGCAATTCAAATTATCAAAGCGCTGTACAGATAAAAACAGTAAGACAAACAAATAAAACAATAAAATCAAAGTGCAACCCAGCTTATACACTAGTTAGCAATAAATAATGACATCATGTAACATCACCAAAGGCGAGATGGAAAAAGTAGGTCTTTAAGGCCTTCTTAAAGCTCTCCACAGTCTGGCACTCTCGAATCCGACGAGGTACAGAATTTCACAGAGTAGGGGCCACATACAAGAAAGCTCATGCCCCTGAAGTTTTTAGTCTTACCCAGGGAACCTCTAGCAATCCCCCATTGGCTGAGTGAAGAGGTCAGAGGGGGCAGTAGGAAATCAGGAGCTCTTGCAGTTAGCCTGGACCCTGTCCATGTAGGGCCTTATAGGTCAATAAACCAACCTTGAAGGTGATCCGCCACTGAACAGCAGCCAGTGCAGATCGCGCAGCACAGGCAAGATGTGACTCACACGGCAGACCCCTGTCAATAGCCTGGCCGCCACGTTCTGCACCAGCTGCAAGCGGCAGATATCAACCCCCAGAAGCCCTAGGTAAAGGGAGTTGCAATAGTCAAGGCACGAGGTCACAAAGGCGTGGATCAGCATTGGAAGGTCGCTGGATAGAACAAGATGCTTAATCCAGGTGATGTTCCTCAGATGGTAAAAAGAGGACTTGACTACTGCAGACACCTGCAAACGCAGTGTCAGCCCGGCATCAAGACTCACCTCCAGATTCCACACCTATTCAGAGGGCAGCAGCTGACTACCTCCGAGCCAAAGCCCAGAGGCAGAACCCGACCATGCTCTCTCTATCCTGTGACCTGGATCCACGACCAACCCCTCAGTCTTATCTGGATTCAACCTCAACCAGCTGGCCTGCATCCAATCCTGGATTTCTGCTCGGTAGTTATTAAAGACTGAGATCGCACTGTCCTGGTCAGGTGCAAAGGACAGGTGGAGTATATGTTGTTTGGCATGCAATCAATGCTTGAGGACAATCCGAGACTTGCTATGTTATATTAAATCAACAAGGCCTTCGGATTGAGCAGGTGTCCCAATTTAGATACTTAGGTGTGTTTCTGGATTCATGCCAATCATTTTCTTTTCAGGTACAATTTGTTATCAAAACAATCGATAAGAAAATAGGGTTATTGTAAAAATAAATTTCCCATTTCTCACTTAACACTAGGAGAGCTACTGCCCTTGGATCACTTTTACTCCATTTCAATTAAGTGTCAAGTCTTTAATATACGGCAGAAGGAAATGCATGCTTTAACTGTTTCCTATAATAATATTTGTAGGTTTATATTGGCAGCACCAAGTCGGACACACCATTGTCATTTATATTCTAAATTGGGCTGGCTTTCCCCAGATCATAAGATTGAATATTTTGTGGGATGTGCAATGTTTAAAAGTCTCCACTTTGGAACGTCTTTTCCCTTGTCCGAGCTAGTTTCTCGTAGAAATATGTTGCCTAATTTGAGGTCGTCGAATGGTCCTTTATTTAATGTTCCCTGTCATAGATTAAAGATTGGGTTACGAGCTTTTTCTGTGGCTGCCCCAATTTATTGGAATGCTTTTCCAGTTGACATTAGACTTGCCACTTCTGTACCCAGCTTCACATTGAAGTTAAAGCAACACTTAATGTCTTTGTCAGTTTGCAACTGTTATTTGTAACTATGTTTTATTGTAATGTGTTGTTAGTTTGCACTTTTTGCACAGTCTGGGTCACCCCTGAAAAGGGACCAATGGTCCAGTGTCCTTACCTGGTTAACAAAGAATAAAATGAAATGAAAGGTGGGTATCATCTGCATAGCAATAAAACCTCAGTCCATACCATCTCACAAAGTCTCCCAATGGCAGCAGATACACTGCGAACAACATTGGGGACAGCACAGAGCCCCGAGGAACCCCACATGGCAGGGAGAATGAAGCCAAGGAATTAATCCCGGACATCACCTTCTGAAACCTGCCAGTGAGGAAGGACTGAAACCATCTGAGGACCATACCAGACAGACCACAGATGTCTCTCAGGCACTCAAGCAGCCCCCCATGGTCAACGGTGTCTAAGGCTAAAGAGACATCTAGAAGGACCAGGATGGAACAGTAAAGGATGGAGCCCTGATATGGTAAGGTTTCTCCAGCCTGCCACCTCACACGTTCATGAAGGAAAGGAGCCCACCTTCCAAAGTGGTGTAGAGCCGGCATGAGACAGTTAAGGGAGATATGCTGCTGCATAGTATTTAGGGGTCACCCGGCCCTCCGTGAAAGTATTGCTGCTGCTGCCCAAAATCCCGATCATAGCCACCCAGCCCAGGAAACAGAGGAAATGGTGGAGGGTCTTACCGACCATGACAAAACACCACACTCAAACTCTGCTGTGGGCTCCTGGGCCCGGAGGAATCAATTTTGTAAATATGTTTGTGAACTGGCCAGAGTTACCAATTAAACTGGGAGCCCCCTGTTCCAGCATTATCTCTGTGTGGACCTTCTGTTAGTTAAATGTTGTTATTGTTGTCATCGTCACTATTTGACATGGAACCTTTGTAAAAGAGCTCTGAGCTCAAAGGTATGATCTGAATTCCTAAATAAATACAAAAAAAAAAAAATAAATGGTGTTGCTGTTTAACTCTGAAGTTTCCTTGCAGTTCAGCACCTAGATGGCACCCCCTAGCACTGAGGGACCCATTTCAACACAGCCAGCTCATGGTAAGAACTGTTCAAATGGCCTCTATGTGTTTCTGCTGTTGTAGGGCTCCCTCGCTGTTATTACCATCAGACCCCTAGATGTGGGGACAGGGGGTTTACACTAGTTACTATCACTGCACACACATTCCATTTGTGCAAAGAAATTCCAACAGTGACCAGAGACACAAAGGCAGCTGCTGTGGGTCAAAACAAAAGCTTTAAACCCCTCAAGCTTGGTAGCAGCCATTTTATTTTACTTATGTAATAGGAAGTGGAGTCAGAAATGCATCAGTCCCTGAGAGACAGAGAGGAATGCCGGGCAATGGGTCAGAGAACATAGCCATTTTGAGGGCCACAGGGATTCTCTCTCTCTCTCTCTATGCATTCAGTCTCGGCAGTTCATTCCATAAACTGAGTTATTCCAACCCAATAACAACTGTTCTCGGAAAAGGCACAGAAGTAGGATTTACCAAATTTACATGAGAGTCTGATTTCTGATTCAAATTTGTGATATTCCCCCCCAAAAAACATTTGAATCAGAAATAGGGCTACATGTAAAGGTATTGACTGGCATTAGGTGCTTCATGATCGAGGTAGGAGAGGCAGCAAGTAGGTCCTGGGAGAGAGACGGGGTGAGGGAAAGGCAGTGAGTGGGACATGAGAGAGAGATAGGGTGGGGGAAAGGCGGTGAAAGAAAACAAAAAAATAATGTGGGGGGGAGGAACCAACCACAATGACTGAATGGAGAGGACGCGGTGAGATCTGCTTCAACTCCACTCCGGTAGAAGGACACTGCTGTGGTGTATTTGAAGTGATGTTCTACTAATGCCCCCCTGCTCACAGTCACATGCTACCCAAGCCCCCTTCTCAATGTAATTGCATTACATCATGCATCACGTAGCATAATAATTTTGATGTAGTAAGGAAGTGTGCTGTGGCATTATTTTACATCTTCTACCTTGACAGCAGGTCTTTTAGGTTTTTGGTCTTGCAACCAATCCACACCGCAACTGTCATATCTAACAGCATCACTCTACCCCATTGTGAATGGCTTGGCTTCTTTTTGTGGATCGGGGACTTAGATGGCAGAAACGGTGATAGGTCTTGAACAGGGTATTCACTTTATGCAGGAGGGCTCCACGTCACATACAGCATGTGGTGGAGTGAAGTGGGACACTCAGTCCCCACTCCACTGTCACTTGTAAGAAAAGTTTCCTTCCACTCTCATCTGCACTGCTGTTACCAAATTTGTTTAGCCTGAAGTTCAAAACATACAAAGCTGTATGTGGGTGTAGATGTTTCTGCACTAGACCTTTTTGCTTCTGACTATGGTAAGCGTGTGTGTGCGCTGGGGGGGGGCTGCGATTGTGGTGCCTGCAGTCATGGTAGGTGTAGGTTTGTTGTGGTACCATTAATTAACCTACCTGCCTGCAAAAAGCAAGGTGCGAATATGGTGAGGAGGTGTTAAAAAGCCGTTTCCTCCTGTCTTCTCTGGCTAGTGTTCATCCTATTGATTAGTGCCTGAACCAATCTCTGGGCTGCTGTCACGACATGACCAGTTGGGACTGCTGCCACAGGTGTGCTGGCAGAGGCTGTGGCAGTCGAGGTAGATGCATAACTGGTTTAGATGGAGGGGGAGGAAGAAAGGACAACTTACACCTTATCTTGAATAAAAAGAGAAAAGAAATAGACAGCCTCATGTGAGTGGTAAGCTCATATTTGGTTAAAAACAGTATTTTTACCCATTATAGCTGCATGACTACTGTTTCTAGGTAACCTGCTGAAATGGACTTTGCTTTTAACAGTGTCAAAAAATTCATTATTGTTCACCAAAAGAGCTGTAAATCTGACAATTTAATGATTCTTTTGACAATACAACAGAGGCGTGCTGTTTAAAGAATACAAAACAGCAAACATTAATTACGCTAGCCTCTTCATAAGGCACTTTGGTATACCCACTGGGGAAAAAAAAAGATGGACACGCAGTGTTCTGAAACATAGCTATGTTTGTGTAACCCCCCTGCAAATGGGGGTTCCTAAAAGTCTTCCAGGAGCTTGCCTGAATGCTCCATGTCTGGGCGGTGTTCGGCATCTGAGCCGTTTAAATGTGGTTCCAAGTGAGTGCTATTTGAGCCTCCGCGTACTGTCTCTTTAAGAGCTGTCTGCTTGCAGACTTAATTAGTTTGTATGGGGGGACTGTGTATTTAATGCTCAAATCCCACCCGAGCTGAGGCGAAATCGCTCCGTTTCTGCAGTCACTAAGAGTGCAGAGGGAGCCTAAATGAAAGATGTAACTGTTTGCCTGAAACCGGTTAGAGTGTTAAGTAAAATGCAACTTGTCTAACCTGCCTTTCTTGTAGCTGGGACTCTGTGTGTGTTACCCCTCCATTTTGGACCTAAACTGCTGTGCTGGGCCAATTGGGTTAAGGGTTCCCTAAAATGGAGCCTGTGGACGAATCAGAACTTGGACTATTAATTTTGAGCCAGCCACAAGGGGATTGTATGGACAGTGACTCTGGGAAATGTAGTTTTGACCTTGGTGCCTTTTTCTACCAACAGAGGGAGTCTTATTGTGAGTGACAGCTGAATCAGCCAACAGAATAGTGTGGAGCTAAAGGAAATGCCCTGCTCTGTGACTGGAAAGATCAGATCAGTTGTGGCAGTGAAGAGAGAAGGAACTGTGTGCTTCTGCGGTGTATAGTTTCGCGTGGGAAGTGCGTGTGAAGCCCTGAGTTTCGGTCTGCAGCCTTTGTGAGTGCCAGTTTGGACTGAATCCGAGTTGTGATGAGAAAGAAGCACTAGAAGTGTGGAAACCAGGTTCACCCTGTAGAAGACTGGAGAAATTGCTGAATCGCGCTCGGTCTGCCAGGAACTGAAGCTGCTGTGTGTGCTCCCGGATATCTTGCAGTAATTGCGGTCAGGATCGAGGAGCAGCCTGCCTGGTATAGTACTTTCCTTTTACATATGAATGTGTGTAGTGCTTGTGGGGAATCGCTATTTCAAATCCCCTGTACAGTGAATTGTGTGCTGAAGCTGAAGTAAACCCCAGCTTAATTTGGACTACATCCGTTTGCTATCAACTGCAGTGGGGTCCAGTCACAAGGACCTTGTCCTCATGCCCTGTTCTTCTGGCAATCCAGAGGACATTCTCCATCCGATCCTCAGCTTGGGTGTTGTGAGTACAAATCAGGGTATTCCCCTGCAGCTTGTTTTCAATCACAAGTGTGTCACCTAATTCTTGTTGTTTCACTGTTTCATGGACTGAGTCCTCCGGCTCTGGATTACAATTGGGTGTTGTGCATATATTTTCTTCTATATCCATTTGCATCTGCCGGCCAACCCCGGGTAACGGACCTGGCTAGCCCCCCCCCCCAACCTGGGTACCCAGAGTGTGACTTTTCAGACCCTGTATGTGTGCACAGTACTGTGATTTAATGCCACTAATTAACCTGATTCCCCTCCGTGTTACTGTTCCTAAATAAATCTGATTTGTTGTTGTTGTTAAACTTTAAACTTTCTGAAGTGTCAGTACCTTCATGCCAAGCACTGTATTGGTTTGTGTATGCTGCTTAACCTTATTTTTCAGGGGGTCCTCAGAGACGAACCTGCGAACCAGTCTCGAGGGTAAGTGGTACCTTATGAATGAACAGTATGCACATGTTGGGTACTGGTACTGTAACTCCTGTGCATCATGTGGGCCATTAGAGGGATTAGAAGGGGGTCTCAGTGTCCCAGAGGGCTGTGACCAAACTGGACCAACCATTACAAACCCTGACCTCTGGGTGGAGGCACCCACCATAGAACCTAGGCCCCTCAACCTTTCAGTAGTCAAGCAGGCAGGGGTAGTAGCCCTTGGGATAGCGCCACCTGGGGGTTACATTTGGATCCACATGGATTTCTAATTTGTGATAAAACTTTAGTTCCGGACTGTCCGGGAATGCTCTGATACCCAGAGAGTTGGGTGACTCTCCCGGCCCAATCAGTATGCTGGAAAATGTTTACCTATTTGTAAATATATGTATGCTGTTGCACTGAGAGCAAAGATGCCGTTAGTTGTAGTGCCACCTTCGTTTTTTGGCTTTAGTGAATGCACTGTTTAGAGTTAACTTAGAGGAATCATGGCTTCAGGTTGCCCGGTGTGCAGTGTAGTGGTGTCTGTGCCACCAGGAGGGTTTGCATTACTTTCTGACTCTGGGTCCACGAGACAGAGAAGCCCAGCAGCCTCCTGATCTGAGGATATCATGGGCTACCAGCCACGAGCACAGTCAGTACTAGCGGCGGAAGTCTGACATTGGGCAGGCAGCCAGACGACATCAGCGCTGACGGTGAAGTGAATTCGAAACAAACCACAAAAAAAAGACTGACGATTGAGCTGGAAGGGCAGGTTGAGTCAGTTAGTGAATGAGACTGATTGTTGAATGGGGTGTTTTGGAATGTGGCTTGCCGAGCGGGGCAGCAGGCAGCTGTGTCCTGTGCATGATTCCAAAAGCTGTTTGTAGGTAGGAGATGGGATGTGGTAGCGCGGTAGCGCTGTGGTGCTTCTTGCACTGAAAAAAGAAAGAAAGGGCTATGTTTATATCTCAGAAGAAACAAGGAAGGGATGCAGGGAGTGAAGTCAATACTGCACTGCTTGTTAGGCTTCAAGCCTGGGCTGATTGGGAGTTTTCTGGGATTCTTTTTCCTATGAAGACTGTGATTTATGTGATCATCTGAAATACTGCTGAGGTTGTGAAGGATTAGGGTAATGATCATAGCAGTTATCTGTTTGACAAGAAGAAGAAACTGTTTTATCTGTTATATGTACCATGTGAGTTTATTTACGAGAAAAGAAACAAAGGATTTGGGTAAGGCTTGTACACAGTGTGTTGCTAATTACTCAGCACTAACTGTTGCAGTGAGAGTAGTGTACCAATGGGAAAGTCCTTAAAAGTACAAAGCTGCCTCAGATCTTCTTCGGAATATGAATTTTTTTTACTTATATCCACAGTGATTCACTCTGGATATTTGTAAGGGAAGAATCTCGTATTCTGCAGAGGATCTAAGGCAGCTTTGACTTCTAAGGAATTTCCACTGTCAGTGTGTTTGCTAACCCTCCCTTGTTTTAAATACCAATGTCCCACAAGAGTCCAACTTAGTCTCTAAAACAACACAACACCAGGCTCTCAGGCCTAGGGAATCGCTTGCTTCAATACCTTGTTGGAGTGGGGCTCTGGCTTAGGTTCAGGGACTGTAGGTTGGGTTGACAGGACAAGGAAAAAAGGCACTAGGCTCCAAGAAGACCTGGTAACTGTTCTCTCCTCTGCAGAGCTGACACCACAGCCCAGAGCCACTGGCAACTGGCAGGAGGCAATATGGTGTTGGGTTTAGAGTACACAGGCTTGAGAACCAGGAGACCTAGTTTCACCCCCTCGTACCACTTACACACTGTGTGACCTTGAGGAAGTCACTCTCTGTGCTGTAGCCCACTCAGCTGCAGAAATGGGTAAAAGCAGAACTCCACTGAGAATGAGATTGCATGCAACGTTACACACCACTACATTTGCACACATGGCACAGAAGAACACAATCACATGCACACATAGCACTACCATAGAGAAATGCACACTCACCACCACTATACAAGTACACACACACCGCCACCAGATAGATGTACGCAGCAGGGGTAGGTTCAGTTGTTGTCAGTTGTTACTGACTGGGTGCGGTGCGGTGGCCCAGCTTTGTCTGAGCCGAGGATGTCTTCTAGCCTGCAAGCAAGCCCACGACAAGCTGAAGATGATGCTCCCAAGCCAGAGGGCAGCAAGCAGGTGATGGGGTCACGCTGAAGGATGGGGGCCCTGGATCGGGGGTAGGAACGGGCTATGAATGGTACAGGCTCACCTCCTCCCCCGGGGCCCACTCACTTCTCTCTGCATCTCTGGCACTTACGCCTCTCCATCCAATCCCAGCTGTGCTTACTCTTCCCAATGGGGACAGTGCCGGACCCTAAACTCTCACCTCTGGTGGGGGAAGGAAGGCATGAAATTTAGTGAGAACAGACCATAGAAAGTCGGGGTCCACCACAAATAACTCATCTCACTATACATGCCTGCAACAGGCACCATACACGCAAACATGATTCGGCATTGACAAATGCTTGTTAGTGGGGCTTCTGCTTCTGCTCAAATTATTACAGTGTGAGTGGTTGTAAAATTGATAAAATAAGTGTCACGTGTAGGCTGACGATAACAGTAACATGAAGATATCAAAACATGTTGTTGTTACTGTTGTCACAACAGTAATCTTGAAGCCAGGTATTATAACAACGGGACAGTGAACCAATCAGACAGCAGCTTTCTCATTGGTGATGGCATCACAAGTGCCTAGTGTAGCTCTGAAGCCAGCAGTTGAAACTGAAGAGAAACAGATCGTCAAAAAAGCAGCACATTCCAAGGTGTAGTAGACTGATGTCGTATAAACTGAATATGCAGTTTATCATCACTTGCGAGGTGGCAGCACTTTTGTTATTATTTTGCGGCTCCACCACTCGTGAGTTATGGTCCTGTTCTCTCATACTTGAAGATGAATGGCGTAATCTGAGGCTGGTCATTCCACAGCCCTAAGTTACAGCAGGAAGGACTAAGGCCAAAAGACTTTCTCAAGGCCATGCACTGAGTCAGGGGTCTCTGGTGGGATTTGAACCTGTGATCTGCAGTTTCATAGTTTGTTGCTCTAACCTCTGAGCCACACTGCTTCTGTAACAGACACTCCAGGACAGGTACAGTTTCCAACAAAGAACCCCCAATGCTTCATGGATATGGAGGGTTGGGAAACCTGGCCACACAGACAAGCAAACTCAAGTGAGGGATTTACCACTCTTACCGGTCGACGAATGGTAATCAGTAAGTAAGTATACTCAATAGGTAGTACAACCAATAGTTTAGAGCAGCGAGCTTGGTACAATCAGCAGACCTGGGTTTGATTCCCACAACCTCCACTTGCATACTGTGTAACCCTGAGCAAGTCACTTAACCAGTCTGTGCTTCTAGGTCGCAACTGGAAATGGGCCACCGTCCCAAAGAGCCTTACCCTGGTTACCAAAGAATAAAAAAAAAAAAATGAAAACAAAACTAACAGGAATGAAACCCTGAGTCAGTAAATGTTGTGAGGTGGCTACCTCTGCCACTTCATCTCAGTATTTAAACAAGGTAGGCCCGATGGGACAACGTGCTTTTTTCTTCTGCAGATTTTAGGTTTCTACATAACTCTGCACTTCAGCATGTACTTTCAAAAACGTGATGGTTCGCCTGTTACAATTTACTAGAGAATACATGCGTTTCTAATATCTGTTTTCCTTTCTGGGGTTTAGAGTACATCTTGGTAGCCTGTTTTAAGAACTATGTATAAAAAGCATTTGCCTGTCCTCAACTGACCTCACAGTGCCATTGATTAGGACATCATAGTGCAGAGCATGATCGCAAACTGTGATGTCACAACCAGCATTCGTGAAGTCAGTTGGGGCAGATACGTTTTGAAAGAGTCAGTAAAATATATAGTGCGTTATCTGAAACATCCAGTAGAATGACAACAGGAAAAAGTAAACAAAAACAAACAAAAAACCAACAGAAAACAATAAAGTAGAACGTAATTGTAAATCTAGCAGAGATGCGACTTCAGTGAAAATGTGTACAGTTCCCTTTTTTATGAGCGCTTATGACTGAGAATGGCTTTTTAATTCAGGACGTTACTAGCTGGAAAACTGACCCACTGTTTGCAGCACCTTCTCAGCCCGTATGGTTTCTTGGAAGTGAAGTAAGACACTGGAGTAGGTGATTTGTTTTTGAACAGGCCCCCCACAGCATTACAAAGCTGGGAAGGGCCTGCCTGCTGCTACTGCATGTCTTGTCAGCAGAAGGACTCTGCGTCAGGGAAGAGCGCGCCCCGCCAGGCCAGGTGGCTCAGATTCATCCTGCTCATAGCAGAACTCGCAAGCCAGTACCAGCAGCTCTTCCTGTGTGCGGCAGGGCAAGCTGCCCGGAGGGGGAAATGCAATGCACTCGAAGAATGTTCCTTATTGCAGCCAATATGGATGGGAGCCAGGCACTAAAAGCAACTCTGGTTAAAGACACACGTTATCAGCCCACTTTAGGCCCCAAAATGTTTTGTTATATTTTGAAAAGTCACGCAGCTGTGGAATCATATGCCAAGTTGGTTGTAATGTAGTCAATGGGCCAAATAGCATTAAAATGCATAAAATTCCACAAACTTTAGCAACACTAAGCTGGCCTTCCCTTGCTCAGAGACACAGGCCTGGGTTTTCAAGTCCTGACGCAGGACTTGCAGCTGTATTTCTGCGTCACCACAAACGTGTCCAAATGTTTGCGTGCGTTTTTCAAACATTTTTAGGCCTTTGCAACACTTTGCTCACTTTATGGCACAAACATGACACAAGTAATTTTTTTTCACACATACATCATTTCTAAGTACACCTGCGGCACGTGCAACATAAAGTTAGACCTCCTGTTTTGTGCTCTTACAATCATGTTGCAAGCAGTACAGCTGCGACAGAAACACGATGCAATTGGTTGAAATCCAACCCACAGTGTTTGGCTTCCTGGGTAACCATTATAGTGAGGGTCCACAATATATAAAATTCCCACCCTAGACATATAAGTATAAATCTTACCATACACATATTAATGAACATAAATCTCACCATGTACATATTTAATGAGCATCAGTCTCACCATATAATAAGAGCATCAATCCGGACACAGCATAATTCCACCATACAATATGCACATCAGTGCCACCATATACATATTAATGAGCTAATTCTACCATATGTATGCACCCCCCCATTTAACTCTGGAGTGCCCACTTCCTTTCTGTCTCCCATAATTCTCGGACTAGACGGCATGCAGTCCTCGGAAACCCAGTCAGCTGCAGCTGCTGTCACTGTCCTCTCAGTGGAGGGCTGACAGCATATGCTAATCCTTTCTCAGCATCACGCGGAGTCTGAAGGGGTGGGCATAGCCTCAGAGGTACCCTCTGTATCTAAAGGCAGGTGAAAAAAATGCTCACTGGGGGAATCCCCTGTTATAGTCAAATGCACTCAGCCTTTAACTGTTTAAGGTCCATTTCTTTCCATTCACTCCTCAGTGAATTCAGCTCTGTACCCCTTCTTTGTTAGGGCAGAACTCCATCACTACACTACCTAATGGGTTGTCGTCATGTTTACTAGCATATATACAGTACAGGTAAACACGTGGGAACACAGTCCCCAAACCGCTCTTCTTGTCAGCACTGCAAGACAGGTTTGACCCTGACCCCAGAGCTACGTCAAAAGGCTTAGGGTCCCATAGCAAAGGTTGTACCCATTACACTCCATCACTGGAGCATTTTCGTGAGTGGGGGGGTCAGTACAGTAACTCATGAGCAGCAGAGCCACACGAGATATGTAAGTGCTGCCCCTCACAAGTCATGGTAAGTTGCATATTCTGAGTCAGGCCATTGTGTGTCCAACTTATACAATGTATAAAGCTTTTGAATTAGTTCTTTTTATTAAGATTTCATAGTCACTGTTTGATTTCACTGCTCTGCTTTGAGTGCAACAGAGGCCACTGGGATGTCATCAGGCATTCTGCAAGCTGCTCGCTTATTCATTCGGGGTTCCTTTGTAGCCTTTCCAAGTTGGAGATAAGTGATGTCAGTGCACCCAACATGCTCATTTAGAATTCATCAGGGGTTAAAAAAAGATTTATCTGGAAGGCTGACTCTCACCTACCTGCAGCCTAGTGCCTCAGCAGCACACACCAGAGGGTGTGGCCATATCTCCCTGTGAATGCACGGCCTGTTGTGTATTAATTCCCACTTATTATATACCCATCCATGCACATTAACATGTAAGTAATAATCCACAACAGGGCATATGTTTCGAGAGAACTAATGCACGCACCAGGTGAAATGGAAGGCATGAGGCCAATGACTGAGTGACTTTCAATGCATTTGAGAAGTGCATTAATTCTCAAGAAAACCATGCCCTGTTGCGGGTTACTGCACTTGCAAAATTGAAACAAATTATGGAAAAAGGCTTCATTTTCCTGTAGTTAGGTTGTTGCAAGGTGGAATAGATGAGTTTGGTAATGAAGTCCGTGTGCCTTTGAATGAACCTGGGAACTACATTTAATATTTTTTAATCTATCACATTATGCTCCTTCTCGTGCCCCACTAGCTCTGGACAGAGCCCCCTGTCCCATCCCCTGACATCCACCAGCCAGCGCTGACCAATACCCCCAGGGCTTCCCCTTCCCCCAGCAGGGCTGGCAGGGCACCTCATACCTCACCGCAGACCAAATCCAGTCTGGCCGGCACCATGGCTATTCAGGGCTGGAACCTGCAAGGTGCCCTCCTTCATCTTGCTGGAGCATTCTTTTCTTCTCCAATGTGCGGCCCCCTCCCATAAGGCATCTTCCCCGCCTCTGACACCACATCGGCAGCATCGGTGAGCCACCCCCAGCCTCCACTAGGGGCCAGGCATGCACCGACCACTGAAGACCCCCCTCCCTGGAGAAGGAGAGCAGTCTTTGGGACGCTTGTCCTTCTCCCTCCCTTCTGACCCCTGGCGGCCCGCTCTCGCTCCTGAACATGGGTCACCGGTACGGTGCAAGGTGTGGCATCCAGCGCCTCAACCCTCAGTGCCACCAGGCTGGCAACTACATTTATTTTGAAGAAACCTATGCCCTGTTGTGGGTTATTGTGTTAAAAAAGTGTGAAAATATTTGAATGGAAAAAAAAGGTTTTATTTTTACTTACTTATGTTGTTGCTGGGTAGATCAGGGCAGGAGAATTATGAACTATGCAGTTTCTAGGTAAATAATCAGCAGTCAGGTGCTGTGCTTTAACCAATGAAATTGCTTGATTTGGTCAGCTGTTTACACCCCAGTGTATAACTCTGTTTACCTACTCATGGGATAAGTGCCTCCATAAAACTGCTGTGATAAGCACCTCCATGTAGCTACAGTACTCATGTGATTACAAATACTTAATGCCCAAGAACCGTACTAAGTTTTAGGTATACCTATAGTGAGATCACAATATACTGTATAAAGTAGTTAGGCGTACCTATAGTGAGATCACAATATACTGTATAAAGTAGTTAGGCGTACCTATAGTGAGATCACAAGATACTGTATAAGGTAATTAGGTGTACTTACAGTGAGATCACAATATACTGTATAAAGTAGTTAGGTGTACCTATAGTGAGATCACAAGATACTGTATAAAGTAGTTAGGCGTACCTATAGTGAGATCACAAGATACTGTATAAAGTAGTTAGGCGTACCTATAGTGAGATCACAAGATACTGTATAAAGTAGTTAGGTATACCTTTAGTGAGGTCACAATATACTGTATAAAGTAGTTAGGTGTACCTATAGAGAGATCACAATATACTATATAAAGTAGTTAGGTGTACCTATAGTGAGATCACAAGATACTGTATAAAGTAGTTAGGTATACTTATAGTGAGATCAAAATATACTGTATAAAGTAGTTAGGTGTACCTATAGTGAGATCACAATATATTGTATGAAGTAGTTAGGTGTACCTATAGAGAGATCACAATATACTATATAAAGTAGTTAGGTGTACCTATAGTGAGATCACAATATACTGTATAAAGTAGTTAGGTATACATATAGTGAGATCACAAAATACTGTATAAAGAAAGTTAGGTGTACCTTTAGTGAGATCACAATATACTGTATAAAATAGTTAGGTGTACCTCTAGAGAGATCACAATATACTATATAAAGTAATTAGGTGTACCTATAGTAAGATCACAAGATACTGTATAAAGTAGTTAGGTGTACTTATAGTGAGATCAAAATATACTGTATAAAGTAGCTGGGTGTACCCATAGTGTGATCACAAGATACTGGTTACTTGGTTACCTGGTAATGTAAACAGAAGGAGGCTTGTATGTAGCCCATCGAGTCTGTCTCCCACAGTGTGTGGGGCTTTAAGTGTTGATTAGGTGTTTGTCTAGCTCAAACCTGAATTTCTCAAACTCTTTCATGCCTACCACATATTGTGGTAGGGCATTCCACAGTCTTACAGCACGAACTGAGAAAAAGTTATACCTTTTATTGCTGTTAACCTTATGTATTTTAAGCTGTCTATTATGAGATCTTGGGTTTACCTATCTCACATTACTAGTAAAGTTACATCCGTTAGCCTGGCAACTCTGGATTATTCATTGATTGAAACCCTAATAACAAATTCCCTCTTGTCCTTCACTGTTGCGAAGTGTCTTGTTTGAGCTCAATAATTCTGCTCTCCTAAGAATTTTCCAGCCCAGGTATCAGTTTTATACTGTATAAAGTAGTTTAGGTGTACCTATAGTGAGATCACAAGATACTGTATAAAGTAGTTTAGGTGTACCTATAGTGAGATCACAAAATACTGTATAAAGTACACGTGAAGCACCAGGCTATGTATTATGACAGGTTTCATACACACACAAAGCGTTATCTTATAGGCAGCTTCTTAAAACTTGTCTAAAATTGTACATTGCAGCAAACTTTGTAAGGGGATATGACTGTATGTAAGTTAAGGGGATAGAAATAAGTTACAGTGTTTTAAACAGAATTTTAGTACACAGATTAGAGGTGGTAGTCATTGGTAATTTGAATTAGTATCAAAGATATTATTGCTTCTAAGTAGAGGAATTTGTGTTGTTCCAAAGTAACTTGTACTCAATTTTAGTTTTGTTATGTATTAAAAATGTAAGTGATAGCCGGCCCAGTGGCACTGAGGGTTGAGGCGCTGGATGCCACACCTCGCACCATGCCGGCGACCCGGGTTCGGGAATCAATCAATCAAAATCTTCATTTATCCAGGCGGGCACCATTGAGCAGGGCTCATTTGTAAGATGGACCTGGTCATACAAAAATCATAGTACAGTAACATGGTAAAACATAATGCAATATTATACAAAGAAGAAAAATATACATATGTACATCAACATTTGAGTGAGAAGGCCATTACAACAGATAGGCTCATAACTGGGTACAGCCGGAATGTTCACTTAAAAGGAGAGAGAAAGGCAAGAAGAGGGATACCAGCTTAGGAAGAAATGACGGGGTTGGAATAGTTAACTGGCATACTTCAGGGAAGGGGTGAAACTTGGCCATGGCTAAAGAGAGGCAGAGAAGCTGGTATTTTGGTAGGGGGGGAGAGAGGCAGGGGCAGAGGCAAGGAGGGAGGGAGGCAGGATGGGCAGGAGGGAAACTGGAAAATAAGTGAGCTAGCGATGTGGGAAACGTTTGCAGGATTCCTTCATGGAGCGGTTATAGAGCAACTTGAAAATATTCAGGCTAACAGGACAGCTCAGCTTCAAGTTTTTTTTGCATATTGTTCCACAAGGAAGGCAACGAGAAACTTATGGCAGCTCTGCCGAAACAAGATTTGACCTTGGGTAATTGCAAGGCAATTAGGGAATAGCTTCTTACAGCATAGGCACCTATCACACTCAGGGGAATACAGAGAAGTATAGGGGGAGCTCATTGGTAACTGCTCTGAAAGCCCATAGAATGGCATTACTATTTCTCCTATAATGAAGGGAAGTCCAGCCCACCGCAGTGTACAAGAAGCAATGCTGTGTGGAAAGTGAAAGGCCCATTACGAACCTGATTGCTCTGTGGTATAGGGTGTCCAACTTAGCCAGGGCAGAGGCAGTACAATGGCTATAGAGAAGGTCTGTGTAATCTATTAATGAAAGGAATGTGGCTTGAACCAACCGCTGCTTGGCATCCCTAGTAAGGAAGTGGTTAATTCTGTAGAATAGTCCTAGTCTTTGTCTTAGTTTCTTCTGTAGTTCTTCGAGATGTTCAGAGAAGGAGAGTTTGTGATCGAGCCATGCACCCAGATATTTGAATTTTGGCACATACTCTAGATTTCCTCCAAGTACTGTGGTAATCTGAGGAATTGCCCCAATGCAAGCGGGGTTCGCCACATAGGAGGAAGGGGAAATGAACATCGCTTTGGTTTTTTTGTTTTTTGCATTAAGCAGAAGCTTTTTGCTTATGAGCTGGTATTGCAATAGGTTAAATTCAGCTTGGAGGTCTTCACAGGCTGCTTCTGGTGTAGGATTACTCAAATAAAGTACTGTGTCGTCAGCGAACAAGTGGATATTGGCCTTATTGATGTTGTCATTGATGTTGTTAATGTAAACCGCAAACAACAGGGGACTAAGGATAGACCCCCTGAGGCACACCTCTCTGTAGGGGTTTAAGTGGCGAAAGATCACCTTCAGCCTTAATCTGCTGTTTCTGTTCCACAAGGTAGTCAGCAAACCAGCACATAGAGTTAGGGTCCAGCCCTAGGTTATATAGGGAGGAAAGAAGCAGGCTATGGTCGACTGTGTCAAAGGCCTTACTTAAATCCAAAAAAATGGCACAGGCAAAATTCCTATTGTCAAGGTCAAGGAGCTAATCATTAGTCATTTTTGCTAGGGCAGTTATGGTGCTGGGCAGGAATGGACTCGGGACGCCAGGGGCTGGCAGGGGAAGGAGGGGATTGAACATCTGAGGGATTGCTCTCCTCTCCCGGGGTGGGTTAGGGATAGCTTCACTCTGTAGCAGCCCCTTGTGGAGACTGGGGGCACTACAAGAGCAAAGCAGTGAAGGGGGAAAAATAGAAAAGCATGAAAAGGCAAGCATGCCGTCTGGATGACAGCGGCCCACCTCCACGCCGCTCAGGCAGGGATGCCTCTGTGGCTGTATTTCCACCCCTCCAGAGAGAAGTTAAGGAGTGCTTAGGCACTCTGGTCCTCCCTCCCGAAAGCCCTGGTCGAGTAAGGAGGCTCCCCCCCCAGTGAAGGGATACATCTGGGTCAACAGGGGTGCTGGAGCAGCAGGATGGCTGACCGGAGGAGCAGTAGCGGAGACTGGCTGCCCAAAGGAGAGGACGGATGTGTGAAGGAGGAGGTAGAAAAAAAAATGTAAGTGGTTAAAAAAAAATCTGAATATTTTCGTGGGCAGCACCGGGTTTAGGTAGAGCCCTGGGAAAAAACACTTTGTGCATTGTACAGGAGGGGTACAAACATTAAGGACATGGTGGTCCAAAGTTACCAACCCCAACAACATTGCAATTTTAGAGGGACTGAAAACGTGTTGCTCCCCATGTGGTACATGCAAAGTGTGAATAGAATTCAGACATTTGAGAAACTGAAAGATGGGACAACAGAGAAAATAAGGGGTTGGATCACCTGTGACAGTGAGTGTGTGATTTACCACCTGCCTGGTGCAAGTGGCAGTTTCTACATTGGGCGAACAAAACAACAGAGCCCAGTTGGGGGGACATCTGAAAGCCATACAACTAGACAACAAGGAGTATGCTATGGTAAATCGCATAAACAGAAGTAGAGAGAGGACCTGCCATTTTGCCAGGACAACAGGTGTCAAACTGGTAGCAAAATCAGTAAGGGAAGGGGACTTTGAAAACCTCTTGAATAAAAGGGAACAATACTGGATCTTCAAAATGGGAGCTTTAAACAATCCAGGTTTGAATAGAGAGTTCGAGGTAGCCCCATTCAGGAAGAGGTGAAATGCACAGCGGGTGGGAGTATGTACACCTAGGGGTATAGTGAGTTAAAGATATGGTTTAGTCAGTGAGTGTTTATGTGCAATATGTCTGTCTACACTGAGTAAGTTTCATATTCTTTGAGAACACTTGGTGATGAGGTTGATGACTGCAAAAATTCCAATAACCATGAAACTCTGTGAGGATTGTGATTCCACAGGTAGTTCTTTTTCATGTGAACACAAAGAGAACACTTTGAATGGTATGAAATTCCTCACTGAGGTTCAGTAGTAGATCCTATATATATGTACACTAGATATATACTGTATATGTATGTATATATATTATAGTGGCGTGGTCACGCCACTATAGTTAGGGTTCAGCGGTCACTTACATACTAAAGTCAAAAGTTTGGGCATTAAGAACTTTAGACCTGTTCAACGGATTTGCCTGAAATTTGGTATGCACGGTGGGGGTTTGATAGGTCTCTTGATCTGCCAAATTGCGTTTTGGTCGGACTTACGGTCTTTGTGTACGAAAGCACTGAAATATGCAAAATTATCCATTTTTTGGAGGCAGCTTTTGGGATTTTGGATGTGACTCTGTGGCTCTGTGGTGTGCTGCTCTGTGAGATGGCTCGTTTGAAAGAGCTTTGGTGGCCGAATATGCTACTTTTTGTTTGGTGAAAAAATAAGGCATTCAAAAGTTATGCCACTTTTAAGTTCCCATTATAAGTCAATGGGAAAATTTATATGTATGTTTAGTGAACAAAGAATGGGGTTCTGGCCATCTGGTCCTGCCTGGCGATCAAAGAATTTGCACCCTCGCGGTTCAAGAATCTTTGTCCCCGAGGATTTTAAAAATTCTTTGATCGCGAGGTCCACCATTTTGCTTTCAGTTTTTTTATCAGAAAAACACAAATATCTCGACTCAGGGGTCACTTCTGAAGAAAAACTTGGATGGATTTTACTCAGGGGACCCCGCTGTATTGAGCCATGGCTTTGGTTTTATCCAAATTGGTCCAAAAATAGAGTTTTGAGGTTTTGAAATCTTCGTTTGTGGTTCGCTAACGATCTTTGATTGCGAGCCTGCAAAATCTTTGATCGCGAGATTCTTTGATGCGTGATTTGCAGCCATCATGAGGGGCCGAGATGGCCAGATTTTTATATTGTTTTCTGTATCCCAGGGGTGCCCTATACAGTTATATGAGGGTGGGTTTTGGTCAGGGGGCTTCGTTCTGCCCCAAGTGAATAACAAAACATAAGTTTTCATAATCCCTGGTAGTCTAGCGACCCCTTCCCCCCCGACCATGATAATATACTTAAAGATCTCTATATCCCTGGTAGTCTAGTGCCCCCAATGTGTATTTTATCAACATCTCATTATTTTATCCCTGGTAGTCTAGTGCCCCATGTCTATTTATTTAAATTTGTTGTTTATATTCCTGGTAGTCTAGTGGCCCCCCGACCTGTATTTAATTATTATTAGTATTATTCATATCCCTGGTAGTCAATTCTGTTATTTTTTTAAATTTGAACACTTTTTATTCTTTGATCATGAGCCTGCAAATTCTTTGATCGCAAGATCCACAAAAGTGGTCCCAAGGATGATCCAGGGAATTACAGACCAGTCAGTCTGACCTCCAGTGTGGGGAAAGCTCATGGAGACCATACTAAAGAAAAGGCTGGTGGCATACCTAGAGGAGCATGGTCTCCAGGATGAGAGGCAGCATGGGTTCATGGGGGGAGATCGTGTCAAGCAAATCTGACTGACTTTGTCTGTGTCCCTAAGACAGTAGACAGGGGCCAAGCAGTAAACATCCTCTATCTTGATTTCAGTAAGGCCTTTGACTCTGTGCCCCACAAAAGGTTGACCAGGAAGTTGGTGGATCTTGCAGTTGGGGAGAAGATGGGTGGAAAACTAGCTGAGGGACAGAACCCAGAGGGTAGTGGTGGGGGGAGAGTTATCTGGCACCAGAGATGTAACCAGAGGGGTCCCACAGGGCTCCGTGCTAGGGCCAGTGTTGTTCAATGTCTTCATCAATGACATTGGGGATGGCATTAAAGGCAAAATGTGCCTATTCGCAGATGACACCAAGCTCTGTGAGAGAGTGGACACAGCTGAAGGGATACAGGACCTACAGGAAGATCTGGAAAAGCTGAGGAGGTGGTCCAGGATCTGGCAGCTTGGCTTTAATGCCAAGAAATGCAAAGTTATGCATATTGAAGCCAAGAATCCCAGGACAGAGTATTACCTGGGTGGACTCCGAGTAGCTGCATCAGAGGAGGAGAAAGACCTGGGAGTGATGATCACTAGTGACCTGAAGCACTCCATGCAGTGCAAGAAAGCAGCAGCAAAGGCAAACAAGATGCTGGGATGCATAGCTAGGGGGATCAGTAATAGGAGAGAGGAGGTTATAATGCCCTTGTACAGGTCACTGGTAAGGCCTCATCTAGAGTATGGAGTTCAGTACTGGTGCCCACACCTCAAAAAGGACATTAACCTGCTTGAGAAGGTACAGAGGAGGGCTACAAAGATGACAGCCAGTCAGCAGGGCAAGGCATACAATGAGCGCTTGAGGGCACCAAACATGTACTCCCTGGAAGACGGGGTGGGGGGGCATGATTGGGACATTCAAGTACTTGAAAGGGTTAAATAATGTTGATAAGGAAAGTCTCTTTAAGCTGAGTGGCAACCACATCACGAGGGGGCACAGTCTTAAGCTGGAGGGTGGGAGGTTTAGGAGGGATGTCAGGAAGCACTTCTTCACAGAAAGGGTGGCGGACATTTGTAATGCGCTGCTGGAAGAGGTCATCTCATTAAAGACAGTGAGCAGCTTTAAGACAGGCTGGGATAGGCATGGAGGAAGCTAAGAATCATGGGTAGGGAGGATGGGAGGAGCGGGAAGGGAGGCCAGGGACATTAGCTCAAGCTGTGGACCCTACAATACGAGCAGACTTGATAGACCAAATGGCCTTCTTCTGTTGACTTGTTCGTATGTTTGTATTCTTTGATTGCGATCGTGAGCGAGGGACGAGATGAAACATAGACTTTGATGGCAGATAAGGACCGCTTGGCCCATCTAGTCTGCTCATTTACCTACCTACAGGATAGGCTGCAGATCCTAGTTAACCTAATCAATTTTCTCAGCCCAGGGGTGTCCTAGGAAGACAAATGAGGGTGGGTTTTACTCAGGGGCTTCGTTTTGTCGAACCATGGTGGTGGTATACTGCAATTCCATCAATTTTTGGATATATAAGATTTAAAATTCCTTGTTCGTGAGCCTGCAAATTCTTTGATCGTGAGCCTGCAAATTCTTTGATTGTGAGATTCTTTGATCGGGAGACAGGGACAAGACGGCCAGATTTTTTTATAATGGAATAGATAGGGAATTTTTACCAGTCTTTAACATTGAATATCTCGGAAATGGTTTGGTCTTTTTACTTGAAATTAAGAGGATGTTTAGTCCTGTAGATGTGAATTATGGTGTAAATGTGTCAGAGAAATTTTTTTTTTGCGGAGATATTGTGTGACGCACTTTACGTGTTGCAGACAGTGTTTTGCTTGTGGTGGTCGCTTGAAATTGATAGGATACCTATCCTTAGTGCCATGGATGTTGTTTTCAGTTGTTGTGTGTGTTAAATGTCAACAGGTGCGGAACTGTGCCACTCTGATGAAAGAAAATTTCAAATTTTGACATGTCATATCTTGGACACGGTTTGGTCTTTTTACTTGAAATATGGAGGGTGTAGATGTTGATAAAGGTGTTTACATGTCGGACAAAATATTTTTTGTGGAGATATTGTGTGGCGCAGTTTACGTTTTGTGGACAGCGTTTTCTATTGTTCTACTAGATTAACATTTGTTTAGTGGCTGGCCTTGCTGTTGTGAATGTACTTTTTAGTCATTGGGTGTGTAATGTGGCCTGGCACTTACAAGTTGGTGGGGGCCCTGCACTCCCATCAACTTGCGCAACTTTCTACTTTCTATTCTTTCTTAAAAAGTAAGAAATTCTATGCAAAAACTTTGCTAGTGCATCAGTTAGGGTTCTTCTACAGCGAAAAAAGTGAGGAAATTCGATTTTGGGGTTCCCACCCTTGCCACCAACAGGCATCGGGTGTGCATTGGGGTCATCAGCTAACTCTCACCCGTTCTCCACACTGCACCACCTCAGCTTGTTTACACATGGGATGGGGTGAGGATTGGAGCTTGATGACTAACCTCCCCGATGTCTGTTGGTGGGGCGGGTTGGGTGGGTATAAGGGTGGGAACCCTAAAATTGAATTTCCTCACTTTTTCACTGTAGAAGAACCCTAACTGATGCATTAACAAAGTTTTTGCATAGAATATATATATATATATATATATGGTAGCATGGTAGTGCTACCATAGTTAGGGTTGAGGAGCCCTTTTAAGGTTAAAGGGTCAAACTTTGCACCTTAATAACTTTGCCACCGTTCAACGGATTTACCTGACATTTCGAATGATCGATCAAGAACCATACATCTTGAGATCTGACAACTTTTGTACCAGTTGGATATATGGCTGCGGAGTTATTAAGTGTGATCTGCGCGTGTTTACGGTTCCTGGTGAATTCTTTGCTCGCACTTACAGGTTGCACAGTTTGTGTGACCGGTCCAAAAACTTCAGGGAACGTGCGGCCGGCATCCCCGATGTGCCTTTCAAAGATTTAGTGAAAAAATATTAAATGGTTCAAAAGTTATTCAAAAAACAATTTCCCATTATAAGTCAATGGGAAAAGTTAACAAACAGTTCGACACTTTCGCAAATGTACTTTTTAGTGTCGCAAATGGCCCTAGTAGTGTCGCAAATCTGCCATTTTGTTTTCATTTAGCGATCAGAAAAATGCTTGCCATTTAAGTTTGGGACCCTCTAGCAGCACCATTCTTTCTGTGTTCACCTAGTCGGACCCTAAGGGTGCTAGCCATGTCTTTATTTTGGGGTGAAACACCCTATAAATATGTTTTCCAAATTTCTGGAAAAAGTAATGTCGCAAAGTAGTGTCACACTCACAACACTTTTGCAAATGCTTGTGAAAGCTTTCACAAATCACAACACTACTTTTTCAGACTATGGCCAAAATGACAGCAGTTCTTTGCCACCCTGCTGCAAAAGAACGGTTTGGTCTTTTGAGCTGAAATTTGAGAAGGCATGCCAACATCTCTCAGATGTGCCTTTTGCTGGTTTGGTGAAAAAATATTGCATGGTTGCAAAGTTACAGTATCTCGAAGTTGGCATTTTCCCATAGACTAACATGGTGGCATACGTCACGCCTTCCGGGGCTCGTATCTTGAAAACAATGCGAGATACAGATTTGTTGCTGCGAGTTACATAGCCCTATGGGCTATGTAATAACAAAAACCTAGCCAGGAAAATCAGGATTTTTGTGAAATTTAAATTTTTTTTCTACGTCGTGCGGTTACTGAGATATTTCCAATTAAGTACTTCCAATGCTCGTTTTAAGCTTCAATGCCCATTACAATGCATACATTCTTTGTGTTTCTCTATGCACCTGTTCAGCAAAACAGGGTATGCGCTTCCATTACTGTTACACTTACTGTTTCCACTTGCGTTTATGTCCCCGTTTGCATTACCGTTCTCGTGTATGCCACCCGTGCGTTACCCTTTGCGTTGTCATTTGCGCTTGCATTTTCATTACTGTTACCATTTGCATTTCCACCTTGCATTTGCATTGCTGTTCCGCCGCTGCATTATATTCACTATTTCTCATCATCATTCTCAAAAAGAAGGAAAATTAGAGGCAAAAAACTCAGTTTAATGCATCAGTTAGGGTTGTTCCACAGCAACAAAAGCGAGGAAATTCGGTGTTAGGGTTAAAACCCCCCTTGGACCTCAGCCCACCCCCAACTGGCATCAAGTGCGCGTCGCGCGGTCGTCGAGTCGTAACTCTCACCCCATTCTCCAAGTCCTCAGCTTCTTTACATGTGATGGGATGAGAGTTGGGGCTGATGACCAACACACCCCGATGCCGGTTGGGGGGGGCTGGAGGGGTCCAAGGGGGGGGATTCAACCCTAACACCGAATTTCCTCGCTTTTGTCGCTGTGGAACAACCCTAACTGATGTATTAAACAGAGTTTTTTGCCTCTAATATATATACTGTATAAAGACAGACAATTGAATGATAACGTCATCTTGTAATCTGCATGCTAACTTGATCCTGGCATGTAAGAAATCAGTTGGAATACAGCGTAACAGATATACAGTACCCACATAGAGTACAGTTGTGTTTAAATATGCAGTGTATATCAAAAGAGAGCCTTTTGATATGCAAATATTTTCTTTTCAGTATTTAAAATGAAGGCTATGGCTCTGACTAATGACTGGAACCCACCAGTTGGAAGCTGTTTGCTACTGATACTGTTTTTCTGAATACAAATTTGGATTTATGGCGTAGTAATGTTATGCTTTGTAACATGAAGCTTTTTATTGACTATATAACTATGCACTTTGTATAACTATCACTTGCACATGAGTATTACACTGCTGAATGAGCCATCACAATTCGGGGTCATGTGACAGATGTAAGTCATATGACATGTAAAGGAGGATTAAAAGCGTAGTTTTATGATGGCCTGTTAATCTCACTCCCTCCCTGCAGCCCTTAAGCTGAAACCCTCCCCATGGAACAGGAGCAGAGCTGGACCGAAAAGCAAGCAAGGCTCACTCCCTCCCTGCTGCCCTCAAAGTGAAACCCTCCCCGTGAAGCATGAGCAGCGCTGGACCAAGCCGCAAGCAAGGCTCACTCCCTCCCTGCTGCCCTCAAGCTGAAACCCTCGCCGTGGAGTAGAAGCAGTGCTGGACCGAGTGCCGGATCTCCCTCTTAGTACTGCTCTCTCTCTGCACCCCCCACCCATTATCCTCTCCTCCCCCCGCCCCTCCCCCCTCGCTGACAGTCCAGACCCCTCTCATCCTCAACCCTCCCCTCTGCTGAACCTGGTTCCTCCCCCCAAGCCCCTCTCCCTCTCAGCCACTCTCCTCCCTCTGGGCCCTCAATCCCAGGCCCACCCACCCCAGCCAACTAAGGAAAAAGACGCTCCCAAAATTCTTAATCCTCTGCCTCCTTCTTCTCCTACTTGCCGGCGATGTGAAGCAAAATCCCGGGCCTGCCCCTGCTGACCCTCTCCAGTAAATGGGCTGGGCATCTGTCATATAAATGCAAGGAGCCTCCTGCCCAGGTTAGACCACATTAAGGCCTGGATTACACAGTGCTCACCAGACATCCTCTGCATTACTGAGACTTGGCTATCTGCCAAAGTCCCAGACACCTTAGTCTTCATCCCGGGGTACGCCATTTTCCACCAAGACGGGCAAGTGCAGCGGTGGTGACGCCACCTATGTCCACAAGTCCCTCCATGCCTCCACTGTCCTCCAGGAAGCCATCCCAAAATCATCATAGAAACATAGAATTTGACAGCAGATAAGGACCGCTTGGCCCACCCAGTCTGCCCATTTCCCTACCTAATGAATAAGCTGCAGATCCTAGTTAACTAGCAGCCTACTTCTTCCTACCCCCATCCCCTAGAATTGCCTTATGACTGTCCCATGCATGCTTGAATTCCACCACTGTTTTTGACTCCACAACCTCCTCCGGAAGGCCGTTCCATGCATCCACAACCCTCTCTGTGAAAAAATACTTCCTTACATTACCTCTGAGCCGCCCCCCCATCTTCAAATTGTGCCCCCTTGTTCTTATAGAAACATAGAATTGAACTACTCCTCTCAAAGCCGACATTTCCCTCCTCTTCACCCTTCTTTATCACTAATTGTTATTTCTCCCCCAACCCATTCCCTGCAGCCATAGTCTCTAAGCTCGCCTCTCTTCTTTCCTACTCCTCCTCCGGCAAGCTCATCGTCCTGGTCGATTTATCTGAATTGGTCTGCTCCACTATCTCATCCAGACATCCTAGAAACAGAGGCCCTCAACCTCACACAATTAATATCTGACCCCACTAGGCTTACCCTCCGCTCCCACAACCACTCGCTCATCGATTGGATACTAACAACTCACCCACACAAACACTCCTCAGCTGGCACTTTCCCTGATACCTTTTGTGATCACTGCATTGCCCACTGCCACAGCAAGTCTCACCACCCTCCCGCCTCTCCCACATACATGTTGTTCAGGCCTCTCAGGTCCCTGAACCAACAGTCACTGTTGGCTGATCTACATCTCTCAGACTGGTCCAGAGTCTTCACTGCTCCTGATATAGATTCTGCTCTGGCTGCCTTCAGCTCAACCTTCCTGAATATTTGGAACCTCCATGCCCCTCTTTAGAGGTTAAGGCTGCGGTGCAGGCACCATCCCTGGATCTCTCCTCATTTCGTAAAGTTCTTCAAGGACTGAGATAGGGCTTGGAAAATCTACAAGGCCTCCTCTGACATCCTCAACCTCCAAAAGTACAGAACCTTAAGAACACCTGCACCAAGGCAATGCAAACTGCCCAAGCCGATTTCTTCAAAGCCTGGCTAGATGATTGCCGTTCCACTACAGCTGCTTTCTATAAGACCCTCCACTCCCTTCTAGGTTCCCCCTCATATTCTCCCCCCCCCGGCCTTCAGTCCCCTGATAGGGCTGGCAATGCCGCATCCGTGATAAACCACTATTTCACCTCCTGTGCCTTACCTTGGATCCTCCCCTCCCGTACTCATCTTTTGTCCCCCCTGCATCCAGCCATACTCCCTTGCAGTCTCCCACCCCGTGCCACACTCCCCCCCACCAATCCCACCCTTCCATGACTTTCCCCATTACCCCACTAGAGGTACTCTGTGCCCTCAAATCCTAAACACTTCCAAACAAAGCCCAGACGAATCAACCCCCAAACTCTTAAAAATCTCAGCTCCAGCCATTATCCCTGCCGTCACCCATCTTTTTAATCTCTCTCTCACATCGGGCTCCCTACCCAAAGCCTGGAAACTGGCCAGATCATTCCCCTTCACAAAGGGGGCGATCCCTCAAATCCTGGCATTTACAGGCCTATCTCACTTCTCCCGAAGACCCCTCCCTCTCCAAGATTCTGGAATTCCTCACCTCTAAAAGACTAAACTCCTTCCTGTTCTCCAATGACATCCTGACCCCTTACCAATCTGGCTTTCGAGGACACCATTCCACCTCCTCATCCCTTCTCCATCTTATCAACCATATTCACACTGCTATGGATAAAATCCACCTGACATTGGCCATATTCGTAGATCTAGCCAAAGCGTTTGACTCCATCGTCCACAAACTCCTAATAGACGACCTTGCTTCAATAGGCCCCCCCCCGCAAGCTGTCAGTTGGTTTAAGGCATACCTCTCAGACAGGTTTCAGTTTGTCCAGCTGGGTGATATTAAATCCCCTCTTCCCATCCAAACTGGAGTCCCACAGGGGTCATTCCTTAGACCCACCCTCTTCTCCGTCTTCATAAATAATCTGCCATCTGTCTGCCCCTCTTCCCAAGTTCAAATGTATTCTGACGACTCCGTGATATTCACTTCTGGCCCTTCCCTTGCCCTGACTGAAACCGTCCTCCAGACTGACCTCGAGAACATGCTGCGTTGGCTCAATGCAAACGCTCTCAAATGCAACACCAAAAAAACAGTTGCGATGGCTTTCAGTTCTGCCCAGAAGTTGGCCAAACTGTCCTCCCTTCCTTCTATGCCCAGTATGGGTCCAACATCTCAGTAGTAGACAGCTACAAGAACCTTATAAACACAATCTTTCCCTCCCCATCAGGAAAGATATTATAATCAAGCTTATCCTCCCTTCCTTTCGACTGTGCTGATGTGGTTTACAGCTCAGTCCCCCAATCCTCTCTAGCCAAGCCTGACCCTCTATTCCACACCTTCTGCTGCTTCGCCACCAACCTCCCCTACTGCACGCATCATTGACACCTATACCACATGGTTTCCCTCCTCTCCCTAGCAAATCGCCAGCTAGAACACTGTGTTTCCTTCATCACCAAATTCTGATTTGATACTATCCCCTCCTGTCTCTCCACCCTGCTGGCCCCTGACTCCTGCTCTGGCTATGCCTTATGTTCCCGCAACCAACGCTTCTTCTCCTTAGCCACCCCACATTCTCTTGCAGGGAAACAAGCCTTCGCCTACTGGCTCTTCGCCTTGTGGAATTCACTGCTCCTCACTGCTCACAGTTTGTCAACTGCAGCATCCATCAAAAACTACTTCGGGCATTTCCCCCTCCCTCCCTGTCTCTGCCACCCCCCTCCCTAACCTCTAGTCCCTGGTTCCTTCCCCTCTCCCTCACTCCCCCATCCCCAGTCCTCGCACCAATGCTAGCTCTTACCTCTGTGTGTAAACCCCCATTCCCAAGCACTGCCTATACTGTAGCATGCGCCTTGTAACTGCTTCTATATCCGATGAACTGCTGTATATTCCGCTTCTCGGATTTATCCTGTACCATTTTATTTTATTGCTCGCACAACTGTACCTATTCGCAATGCTGTGTGCAATCTGAAATTCTGTGTATTTCCATGTAACATTATATTTGTGTAATATTGTGTTTTGTGTAATAGTGTATCTTATTCCCTTGCCCTTCCCCGGGTCGCACCTGGAATCGAGCTCCAGCTCAGTGTGCCTTTCACGGTTATCAACTTTTAAATAAATAAATAAAATCTCTAATGAGGATAATATAGCGAAACATTAGTTCAGTTAATGTAGCTGCACCAAAATGCCTGTACCTTGCACCACTTTTCTGCACTGAGTTTGAGCATTTTATTCAAACTAAAAAAAAAAAAAAAGAGGCATCCTAAACTATGGCCCTGTGCTTTTTGTATGAGCTGGGTTGAGTATTGGACCTGTCGCTTGATGAATAAAAACATTTATTGATAAAAAAAAACTACTCGTGATAAATGTCTCCATATGCCCCATTCTTGTGACAGATGCCTACATACTCTATAACTACACATACTGTATGATAAATACTTCTATATAATTAATCAGCTCATAAATCCTTCCATATAACTACTCATGTACCTCCTTTATATTAGTGCTCATGTGATAAATGCTTCTGTATAAGTACTCATGTGATAAACATCTCTATATAAGTGCTCATGTGATTATGCCACTGTATAATTATTCATTTGATCAATGCCTTCCTATAGCTACTGTTCTCATATGATAATGCATCTATATACGTGCTCATGATAAATGCCTCCATACAAGTACTTATGTGATAAATGCAACTGCATAAATACTCATGATAAATGCCTCCATATACCGTAAAGTACTCATGTGATAAATGTACCCAAATACCTACACTTGTGATTAATGCTTCTGTATAACTACTTATGTGATAAATACCTTCATATTACTTATGTGATAAATGCTTCCAGCCATATAGCTGCCCATGTCATAAGTATATCCATGTTACTATTCATGTGATAAATGCCTGTCTAAAAGTACTCATATGGTAAATGCCTCCATTAACTACCCATATGATAAAAGCCTTCATATAACTACATATGTGATAAATGCCACTGGATAAATACTCATTTGATAAATGCCTCAATACAATTAATCATGTGATAAATGTCCTCCTTTATATAACTACTCATGTATATTAATCCCATTTAGGAAAATAAATCCAATTTATACACATGAGGAATCCCCTTAAAGAGCAGCTGATGCCTTCACTAGAACTTTAACAAAACATAATATTTAGACACAGTTTGGCTTGTATTTCACATTAGTTCTGTATTCCTCCTCCCCATTATTTATTACTGGTGTAATCTGCATGAAAACAGGACCTTTGCTCCTGTCGAGTTAATCTATTCTTGTTGCATTCTCCCTACCTGAGGTCCTAATGTACTGCTTGTGACATCACAGTTAGTCCCATGGAAACAGATTGTGATGTCACAACACAGGATTATGACTTGAAGTAGGGCACAAGCTAAAGAGGCAGATGAACTGTAAGGTATAAAGATCACGTATTCATGCAGATTTCCTCAGTTATAAATAATAGGGAGGAGAAAGCTATAGAATATATAAGGAATGCAAGCTGAACTGTACCTAAATATCAAGTTTTTCAAAGTTTTTTTTGTGGTGTCAGCAGCTCTTTAACTATACCAATCTATCCTGCTATGCAAACACCACAGTATTAAGCGTTACTCCCCCCTTTTAGTGCTTACCTTAATTGCCCCCATTTTCCCCGGTTCTTCTGTTGCCTCCTGGCATTTCCTCGATTCCTTGAGCACTCCACTGCATGACCCGAGTCTTTTTGGTGCCCCAAGATCCCCTGATTCAGCCCCAGTGCTTAGTTTAGTCCCGGTTGGGCTTAAATCCATTGTTCACAAGCTGCCGCTGATCTTCTCTATTTACTGAGCAAGCGGGGATCATGCAGGCGCATAGTAGCACCTTTCATGTGCCGACTGCCAGTTTTGTGGTCTTCTTCAGAGTTCCTTGGCGGTCCCGGTGCCCTCTTAAGCTAAACAGGGACCGGTGTCCTCAAAGAGGCAGTGGCGGAGCCGCTGTAAAGTTTAAATAAAGAATTCAGAATCGGGGCATGAACAAGGGCTCATGAATCATTCGTGAGCCCTCATGAATATTAATGAGGTGGTTGTCTGCCGCCTAGGGGGACAGAGCTTCGGCAGCAATGACAGCAAAAGTACTGGGAGTTACTGAGCAAGGGTGGGCTCAGTTTACAGGGAGCAGTTGGGGCTACGATACTGTGGGGTAAATAAATAAAGTATATTGCTTGGCTGCACTGGGGTTGGATAGGTGGGGAACTGTGCTGGACTGTATAGATCTTAATGGAAGCTGACATTTTGGTGGCACTTTAACCTTTCCAGTAGCCAATCAGTGATTTAGATGCCCAAAAGTGAACCAAATAGACTCCTGGGAGAAGGAGGGGACTAATTCAGGTGCCTAGATCATGCCCCAATTAACAGGCAGGAAATATTGATCTCTATGGATATCAATTATTGATAGGCTCCATCAGCCAATTAGAACACTGAATTCTCTGCTGAAACTGTGTGGACTTTCAGGGATTTCTTCAGTCTGTTCCTGGGCTCTGTATGAGTCAGGAGTACCCTGGGAGAGTGGACTTTGAACGTCGGGGCATACCCAGGCCCTATGTGGAGATTGCTGTGTTGCAGAATCAGATTGAGAAGGGGAAAGAGAGAAAGAGACTGAACTGTGATCCTGATACCCCAGGTATTGAGAAGCTGCTTGCTTATTGTTGGGAGAAAATAAATGCTGCAGAAACCCTGAACTAGAAGCTGAACTGGCAGAGAGGACTGTGCGAATTACCTGAGTGCTACATTTGCTGCTGAATGGTCATTTGCTTGTGTGAGACTGAATTTGAAATTTTAAAGAAGCAAAGTGTCTCTGGATGTCGGGGTGCTAGTCAGGTGTTGCACATGTCCTGGGTGAACTGATGAAAGTGGCTGAGAGCTGAGGCCCAGATGCAGCTGAAGAAAATGTTGTGGACACTGCTTAACTGGAAAGTGTGAACTGGTGTGCAGGGGGTTTGTTGTTCTTGGATTCCCCTGTTGGATTGCACCTGTGCTTCTTGGAATTAAGGCTAGCACCCACACAAATTGGCTCTGGACTTTATTGGAGGGATTGCCCGTGAACCTTTCTTGTTTGGAACTCAGTGCAGGGACTGCAGGAGGACCCCCAGCAGTCAGGAGTTCTCACCCAGAGCCAGGGAGTGAACCTGCTAACCCTTTCCAAGTGAGACTCACTGTCTCAGGAGGTCACCGGTGCTTGCTGGGGTGCTAGGGCACCTAAAACCCATCGGGGGAGCTGGGCTGCAGAGCCACTCCCAGGTCTGGGCCTTCTGGGATTTGTGCTGTCCTGCCACAGAGCTCTGCAATGGGCCAGAAGCTGCTGAAGGTGACAAGCGGTCAGAACTACAATTCAGGTGTCCAGCTGCAAGATCCTCGAGCAAGTCCATCCTGCCTGAGGGACCAAGGCTGGCCTTTCTTCTGCCCCATTCTGCACTGGACCAGGAGCTCCATCCTTCGGAGTTTTGAGGTCCTCTAATCGTGAGTACCCAGGACCTGGTTCCTGGAAAGAAAAAACAAAAGGAAGTTGTGTTGTTTATTCTTAAAACCAAGTCCTTTTCCAATATTTTAAGGGCCTCAACAGCCGGGCACCCTACCAGGCCTGTACCTAGTGGGTACCCCTAAGAACATCCAGGAACACTGGTACCAGTAGGGGTGGGTTTGGCCTGCAGGCCCCAATGTTTATTATTGTTGCTTATTTTCACTAACCCTTTTTTTTTTTTATCCACAGCCATCCTTTGTCCCAGTGCCCCTTTCCTAGTCCTTGCCCCAAATAAAGCTGTGGTTTACCATTTGAAATTGTGTGCGCAGGAATTCTCTGAGTCCGTCAAAGAATTACTGTTAATGGTTTATGGTGTTACTGAATTGCTGAACATCCAGTGTGTGGGGTGGTTGGTAGGGGAGGTGGGTAGATGCAGCATCCCAGGGGGCAGTGCCACCAGACACCTGACCCACTTCTAATTCTCTCTGAATGGAAACACCACGCTATTTTTATTATCTTTGGGACTGAACCCCTGAACACCACCATAGCAAGACCCAGGCCCCTTAACCTGTTAGAGCGCCAACAGACAGGGGTAGTAGCCCATTGGCACACGGCACCTGGACTACATAAGTATTTCACTCTATCAGAAGTATGTTGTCATCTAATTCTTTCTTTCTTTCTGAACATCCAGATTCAAAAAAACACAAGACTGTAACAGAATTCCTATTAATAGACTGCTCCACTGTGTTGGGGACTTCAGTCTATGGAGATTGAACCTTCACTGATTCCTGTCATTTTATGAAACCAAAGGAGATCTTCCTTTAGTGTAGCCCTTTAGTGTTCCTACCAACACATTTCTAGTAGAGCCACACAGAATATAAACACACAATCTCCCGCAAAATGCCTGAGTAATGTCTATTCCAATTCCATGGATTTTTGCAGAATTTTCTGCAAAAATTCAGTGGAATTTTGCCAGATTTTAAATTACAGTTATTTCGCTATAATGTTAAATGTATACTTGCAGATAACACCAAATCTGAAACATAAACAGCACCTAGCATACAAATGTGTACCAAATTCCAGAGTCCTAGGTTGAAAGGGGGGTGAAGTTATGGGTGGCCAAACATTTGATCAAAATTTAAGTTTCTGTTATTTTGAGATAATTTTAAAATGTCAAATCCAGATTTCTCCACAATGTCAGGATTTAGCAAATCATCTAGCATGGGTATATGCTCCAGGTTTTAAGTCTCAAGCTTTAATGGGAACTGAGTTATAGGTAGCCAAACATTTTGCCAAAATTTAGATTTCTGTAATTTTAGTATAATTTTGATAGCATTCATTGAAATGTTATAAAATGTGACAAGTATACAGGCTATCACTGCATTTGTATATGTACACAGTTTCAGATTTCTAGCTTCAAATGGGACTGAGTGATATCCTGCCAAACATGTTGCCAACATTTAAATTTCAGTTATTTCCCCCTCTAATTTTAAAACAACGTATCAAAATTTAATCAGAGTTAAAATATTTAAACTACTATACCACATGGTCATTCCTGAAATATTTCATATTTGCAACTTTAAATTGGATTGAATCAAAAGTAGTCAATCTTTCACAACATTTAAAAATTCAGCTTAGCAAGAATGTAAGCTACAAATTTATAAACCCCTGAAACATTAAAACTAGAGAATGCAATACTATTAAATGTGGGAGGTTCTTAGACCTTGCAAAGAGACTGTGTGTGCCAATTTTATTAATCACTTGCTTCCAGAAATTGCAAAATAAACATCTGTACTTAACTCAAATCCCATGAGTCTGTAAAAATTGTAGAATTTCATGAAAAATTCCATAAAACTGGAATTTTCTAATTTCACTCAGTTTTATCTGGGGGGTTCTAATTAAAGGATAGGGGTATTAGAGGCAGGTAGTGCAGGGGGTCACCAGGTTCAGGAGGTTCAGGAGTTAGATGCACAGTTTCACCAAGAAATGGACAGCTGAGCTTGGCAGCACAAAAGTGGTAGACCCCCCTGGTTGGAGCAAGAAATCACAGAGTGTCAACAATTCCAAGCTGAATGCAGGATATTTAAGGATCACATCCAGTAAACTTATGATCCAGGGAGCCTGATGTACATGCAAGCCTGGGACTTGACTTAGAGGTACTCAAAAAGATGTAGCGGGGAAGACAATGTCTGAGGCAGCAGGAAGGAAGAATCCTGGCTACTCCAACAGGGTAGGTCGATAGGAAAAGGAGTAGGCAACTCACATTTTAAGAGACTTTTTCATTGTAAAGAACAAAAAGGATATCTGTGGGATCAGTAGTTCTACTGAGTCAATCTGGCTATGCCAAAAGAGAAGGTGGGAATAGTTACCCAGAGAGGAACAGCAGGACTGCAAAAAGCTCAGCCCAGCTTATCAAATGAAGTAGTAATACATGCATTGTTAACGTTAAATTCCACAAAAAGAATTCTGGATGCTTCATCTATATGCTGCCATAAATATGTTAGAAAATGTCACAAATATTTTTTTGGTTTCTACTGCAAATTTAAAACTACTAAACCAATTTATCCAGTTGTGTTAGACACCAGGGGCCCAGTATTCAAAACCTAGCTCCACGGCAAAATTAGCACTGCCCAGCATGCAAAAATAGCCCAGAACCATTTGCATGCTATATTCAAAGGACTAGCACAGGGGCTAAATCAGTTGAATATAGTGTGCAAACAGAGCTGAGAGTGCAGTGCAAAAATAGCCCGGCAGATAAGACAGCTCTGAATATAGCAACTGGGTAGTGCAAACTGCAACAGCATCCCAGTGCACACAGAGGTGGAGTAAGGTGGAGCTGCAGTAGGTGGCCACTGCGGGTGATAGCAATGAAGTGGTACATAACTGCAAAGAACATTGCAGGCCAAACACTGTAGAACTGTACTATGGTTTGGACAGGTTATCCTGGGGCAAACTCATTAGCCTGGTGCTTACATGTTTGCCTCGGGTTAACACATTGGCCCGGGACTATATTTTGCCACTTCTGCCACCTAGCAACACATTTTTTTTATTTTTATTTAGCTTTTGTTGACCGGGGTAAGTGCACTAGACAAATCCTGCCTATTTTCAGGCACGACCCGGGGGAGGGGGATACAGATGAATGCCAACTGAAATTGAACCAGATTAAGCTGTTGGTGGTATTTTCTAGTGAATGAGGGAAATTTGGCCAGCACACCGGGGAAATTCCCCTACTCTTTTCAATAAGTGCTATGGGATCTTTAACATCCACCTGAACTACCACCAATCCAGGCAGATGGGACCTCGGTTTAACGTCTCATCCAGGCGGCACCTCAAGATAGCACCCTCTCATGCTGCATTACAGTGTCAGTACTGGGATATTAACCCAAGTGCCAGATGTGGGAACTGAACCCACAGCCCTCTGATCTCCCGGCCTCAGAGGCGAGTGTGCTACCTACTGAGCCACTGACACTGCAAGTAGTGGGTGTGATTATAACTTCTAAATTGCACAAGCCAGCTTCTGTCTTTTTTCTGTTTATTATAGCACTTATAATCTCCCCTATCCAGCTGTCTTGTTATTTTCCCCTCTTCTCTATCGTTCCACTCTGCCTTCATCCTCCATTCCATTCCTCATCCATTTACACCTCCCCCCCACCTAATCTGCTTCCTCCCTCCCCTCACCATATCCTCTCACTCCAAAATCCCACGGAATTTTCCCCTTCCAGCAAATCAATGACAAGGCCCTATGGTCGCTCCTGTTTTCTCCACCTAGTCTCCCTTATACCTTCCTCACCTACTCAGCACTCTCTCAGCACCCAGCCTCTACTGCTACCAGTTTCTCTCTCCATAGTAAGCTACCTTCCCACTTTGTTCACTCCTCGCAACATACTTATTGCTTAATGTGATTGAATTTGGTAATTTTAGTTACAAAAGAGTTGAACATCATTTCTGTATCCAATGTAATTTTGTAACCACTGTCTGTATTGTTTTGCTGTATTTGTGTTGTTTGCTGTTGACGTGAAACCTCCATAAACGAGTTTATAATGCAAAGGTAAAAATCCGAGAACTGAATAAATAAATATTCAAAACTCCTTTGCAAATTAGTCTACTTAGGTAATCCATGGGCAAACAGCCACATTAGCATCTAATTTTATGGCCTGCTTTGCATGCATTACCATGTAGTTTGCCTGGCGCTATGTCATGGTGCACACAGCTCCACCTGTATGTCAGACTGAAATTACAGGTCGGTAGCTGCAGACTGGGTTGTGCTCACAGCTCCACCTTTATGCAGACCTGAGCAACAGTCCCATAGCCACAGGTTACGTATGTACATAGAAGCAGAGAGTACCTGACATATCTATAAGTGTTGTATCACATGAACGTCTTATAACAGCAACAAAGGGCTGTGCACAGCATTTGATGTGGAATCATGATGTCATGCAATGCATTACTAAGCTTTGACCCGGGCAGTAAGGGTAGATGGGCAGCAATGGATGTGAATGAAGGAACAGTATGCACTGGCACCGCTGTCACTTTCTAGAAACCCTAAAGAAACCACTAGTTTTACTGTTAAGACATTGAAGGTATGTATGTATGTATGTATTGCATACAGTCAAACATTTAGGGTGAAGATCGGCCAAGCAGGGGGACCCATGACAGCAGTAATCCTGCTGGGGGCCCCAAAAACCCTTCAGCAGTCCCTGCCCCCCGTCCCAATCCCCGACACATGTAGTCACAAATTGATACACCTACCCTGGTAGACTAGTGGCCCCTTCCCCGAGCCACAATCCCCCATACATGTATAAATAGAGCAAATCAGCTGCCCTGGGAGTCTAGTGGTCACCCTCCCTGATCCCCCATACAAGTATCAATATAGTACTTCAGTGTCCCTGGTAGTTTAGTGGTCCCCTAAGTCCCAATCCCTGATTCCACATACAGTGAAGCCCACCAGGATGAAATGCAGTGTCATAGATTTCCTGCATGACAAAAGGGATTAACTCCCATTGAAATTGCATTGTTTGCTGCAGTAACTCTACAGCAGAATTCTGCAGAGTTGAGCTTCATCCTGGTGGGCTTCACTACATGCAGAAATATAATATATCATTGTCCCCAGTAGTCTAGTTCCCACCCACAGCCCTGATCTCCTTTAAAATATAGTAAATAATCCTTGGTGGTCCACTGGACTGCTCCAGCCCCAATCCTCCTTATATGTCATCTCCCATATACCTGGTGGCCCAGTGGCCCACCCCATTCCCAGGTCCCTGATATCCCCCTTGTAAACCATGTGATGATGCTCCCATCATTGGTGGTCTAGTGGCCCTCCTTCCCCGATCCCTGACGTCCCTGTTTGTAAAACATTTCAAGTATCCCCCAGTCATTGGTGGTACAGTGTGTTCCCCCCTTCCCCAATCCCCAATGTCCCTGCTTGCAAAGCATTGCAAATATCCCCCATTCATTAGTGGAATAGTGTTTCCCCCTTCCCGAACTCCAATTTCCCCATTTGTCAAACACTGAAATTATCCCCCATGCATTAGAGGAACAGTGTCCCCCTCTCACCAAACCCCAATTTCCCCATTTGTCAAACATTGAAAAGATCCCCCTTTCATTAGTGGAACAGTGTTCCCCCTTCCCTGAACCCTGATTTCCCCATTGTCAAAACAGAAAAGCACCCGCCTGTCATTGGTGGTCAAGTGGCCCCCCACCCTCCCTCACCCCAACAGGTTGATCCCACTCCCCTCCTCCTCCCATGCCAAAACAGAGCCGTTGCTGGCACAGTCTTCTTCACACCTCCGCGGCCAGTGCCAACTGACCTGTCACCGAACGCTGTACTGATGCTCAGTACAGCACTTGGTGACAGTTCAGTCAGCGCCAGCCAAGGAGGTGTGAGGAGGGCTGTGTCAGCGCCTGCTCCGTTTTGGCATGGGGGGGAGTGGAGTGGTAGGATCGACCTGCTGGGGTGGGGGGCCTCTTGACCACCAATGACAGGGGCATGCTTTTCTGTTTTGACAATGGGGAAATCAGGGTTCAGGGAGCAGGGAACACTGTTCCACTAATGAATGGGGAATTTTTTAAATGTTTGACAAATGGGGAAATCGGGGTTCGAGGAGTGGGAAACACTGTCCCATCACTGACTGGGAGATAATTCGACTGCTTTACAAATGGGGACATTGTAGATTGGGGAGGGAGGGCCACTAGACCACCAGGTTTCGATACCTCAGGTGCACCATGCTGCTAGTTGTGCTGCTGTGTTCCGGCCCCCCCATCCTTAGTTTTCCTGGAGTTACCACCTGCTTTTCATTGGCGGTAATTAGCACTATGCTATAAGTTGTGCTACCAACGACAGCATGGTGCTATGGTTTTGAATATTCCAGAGCGCCTGTATGCATGTCCACACCCCTCCCTATGCCCCAGGTATACATTATCTTTTAACGCTGGCACTAGCACGTTGTGCCAGCACTATTTCATCTTTGGAATATCACGCTTCATCACTATTTCGGCGCAATCCTGGCGCAAATGGTTTGCACTCTGCACAACTGTTGAATATCTGGCCCCTGGATCCACTGACTATGGATATGCATGTCAAATGTTAAGTCTATGCCTGCAAGAGCAGAGAAGCTACAAATATCTGCATTTCTGAGAGTTTTCACAAAATTGTGCAAATATTTACATAGTAAAGATTTGAACCCCTGTAACTTAAAAATCTCAAATCCAATTCTCTCCGCATTTAGATCATTCTATAAGCATTACAAAAAGGTTATTCGTGCTAATTAATACGTGTCTAGCTCCAAAGGTGCCCGAGTTAAATGCAGATGAAATATTTTCACAAAATTTCCCTCAAAACATAAAATTACAGATTTGAGCACATATAATTTTGAGATGATGTATCATATTGTCATGAAATCGGGCACATTGTTAGAACACCTGTCATCAAGGAATCATGCCAAATTTAAGATCTCTGACCCAATAGATGGCTGAAGTATATGCAGATAAAAATGTTTGTGAAAATTTGCACAAAAAATAAAATGACGGACTTTGAACACCTATAACTTTCAAACTGTCCATCCGAATTTCATGATATTTGGCATGTTATTAGCCCTCCACCCAGCAAGTAAAAATGCCAAAGTTTAGAGTTCTAGTTTAAACAATAGCTGAGTTATTACCAAATTACAAAATTTTTAAAATTCCAATAAAAGTCTGTGAACTTTCACAGAAGTTTATGAAATGTTACAAAAATTCCACAAATTCAGAATTTTCCCATTCCACACAGCTCTAGTTTCTAGTTATATATAACTTTGCACCCTGTATTCTGTATCTTGTGACATGGGAACGCAAAAAAAAAAAAAAAGTCAACACATTTCACACAGAAGTCAGAACACCAGTCTATGCCTCTACAACACATTTCACACAGAAGTCAGAACACCAGTCTATGCCTCTACAACACATTTCACACAGAAGTCAGAACACCAGTCTATGCCTCTACAACACATTTCACACAGAAGTCAGAACACCAGTCTATGCCTCTACAACACATTTCACACAGAAGTCAGAACACCAGTCTATGCCTCTTCAACACATTTCACACAGAAGTCAGAACACCAGTCTATGCCTCTACAACACGTTTCACACAAGTCAGAACACCAGTCTATGCCTCTACAACACATTTCACACAGAAGTCAGAACACCAGTCTATGCCTCTACAACACATTTCACACAGAAGTCAGAACACCAGTCTATGCCTCTACAACACATTTCACACAGAAGTCAGAACACCAGTCTATGCCTCTACAACACGTTTCACAGAAGTCAGAACACCAGTCTATGCCTCTACAACACGTTTCACACAGAAGTCAGAACACCAGTCTATGCCTCTACACACATTTCACACAGAAGTCAGAACACCAGTCTATGCCTCTACAACACGCTTCACACAGAAGTCAGAACACCAGTCTATGCCTCTACAACACATTTCACAGAAGTCAGAACACCAGTCTGTGCCTCTACAACACATTTCACACAGAAGTCAGAACACCAGTCTATGCCTCTACAACACATTTCACACAGAAGTCAGAACACCAGTCTATGCCTCTACAACACATTTCACACAGAAGTCAGAACATCGGGTCTGTGCCTCTACAACACGCTTCACACAGAAGTCAGAACACCAGTCTATGCCTCTACAACACGTTTCACACAGAAGTCAGAACACCAGTCTATGCCTCTACAACACGTTTCACACAGAAGTCAGAACACCAGTCTATGCCTCTACAACACATTTCACACAGAAGTCAGAACACCAGTCTATGCCTCTACAACACATTTCACACAGAAGTCAGAACACCGGTCTGTGCCTCTACAACACATTTCACACAGAAGTCAGAACACCGGTCTGTGCCTCTACAACACATTTCACACAGAAGTCAGAACACCAGTCTATGCCTCTACAACACATTTCACACAGAAGTCAGAACACCGGTCTGTGCCTCTACAACACGTTTCACACAGAAGTCAGAACACCAGTCTATGCCTCTACAACACGTTTCACACAGAAGTCAGAACACCAGTCTATGCCTCTACAACACGTTTCACACAGAAGTCAGAACACCAGTCTATGCCTCTACAACACATTTCACACAGAAGTCAGAACACCAGTCTATGCCTCTACAACACGTTTCACACAGAAGTCAGAACACCAGTCTATGCCTCTACAACACATTTCACACAGAAGTCAGAACACCAGTCTATGCCTCTACAACACATTTCACACAGAAGTCAGAACACCAGTCTATGCCTCTACAACACATTTCACACAGAAGTCAGAACACCAGTCTATGCCTCTACAACACGTTTCACACAGAAGTCAGAACACCAGTCTATGCCTCTACAACACGTTCACACAGAAGTCAGAACACCAGTCTATGCCTCTACAACACGCTTCACACAGAAGTCAGAACACCAGTCTATGCCTCTACAACACGTTTCACACAGAAGTCAGAACACCAGTCTATGCCTCTACAACACGCTTCACAGAAGTCAGAACACCAGTCTATGCCTCTACAACACATTTCACACAGAAGTCAGAACACCAGTCTATGCCTCTACAACACGTTTCACACAGAAGTCAGAACACCAGTCTATGCCTCTACAACACATTTCACACAGAAGTCAGAACACCGGTCTGTGCCTCTACAACACATTTCACACAGAAGTCAGAACACCAGTCTATGCCTCTACAACACATTTCACACAGAAGTCAGAACACCGGTCTGTGCCTCTACAACACGTTTCACACAGAAGTCAGAACACCAGTCTATGCCTCTACAACATCGCTTCACACAGAAGTCAGAACACCAGTCTATGCCTCTACAACACGTTTCACACAGAAGTCAGAACACCAGTCTATGCCTCTACAACACATTTCACACAGAAGTCAGAACACCAGTCTATGCCTCTACAACACATTTCACACAGAAGTCAGAACACGAGTCTATGCCTCTACAACACATTTCACACAGAAGTCAGAACACCAGTCTATGCCTCTACAACACGTTTCACACAGAAGTCAGAACACCAGTCTGTGCCTCTACAACCGTTTCACACAGAAGTCAGAACACGGTCTGTGCCTCTACAACACATTTCACACAGAAGTCAGAACACCAGTCTATGCCTCTACAACACATTTCACAGAAGTCAGAACACCAGTCTATGCCTCTACACATTTCACACAGAAGTCAGAACACCAGTCTATGCCTCTACAACACGTTTCACACAGAAGTCAGAACACCGGTCTGTGCCTCTACAACACGTTTCATTGTTTTGCCAGTTTTGTCTCCCTGCCCATACTCAGAATGTGCAAGCCAGCAGCTGTGATCACCGGCAATACCCACACTGCCCAGGGCAGCTGGCACCTCTGTTGAAACGAGATTTTCTTTCACTCTGTCTTTTTGCCACTCAGTGCCACTCCCATCTCTGTCTGACAGCTTCTGAGCTCCAATGACACTCACCTGACCTGCACGTCTTCCTCATGGGGTGGGGCGTTAAGGGTAGAGCATTCCCCCATCCATCCTGGAACTTACATCTGGATGGGGCAGCGGTTCTTGACATGAGGTCTGAGGGTAGCGACCATCATTCTAATGGCAACGGAGGTTGTGTTCCCCTCTAAATACTCAGCTTGCAAGAGATGTCTTGTGATCACGAGTCTCCTCGCAGTGGCCCACCAGTCTCCTGCTGGAGTTGCCCACAGCTCACTGTGAACCTCGTGCTCACAAAGCAGATGTGTCATGCTGCCCCCCCTCACAAGATGGTAGTCTCCCTGGTCCACAGTAATGCCAGTTCTCCCTAAACAGGGCTACACTGCCACGGGCAGTGTTCCTCTCAGCCCTGGCTGCCCAACTGCAAGCACTCGAGTTTGCACCAGAACACAATGGCTATCCCAGCTGACGAAGCACAGTAACACAGTATTGTAATAAAGGATCCACCTTGTTTGCCTCTCCTGCCACATGGCAGTAGTTATACCCCAATGTACATTCAAGCTTAAAATAGCAGGGCAACAAAATCGGGCAAACATTTTAGAAGTAGTAGTAGTAGTAGTAGATTTTATTTCTTTGCGGCGCCCTTCCCCTGAGGCTCAGGGCACCATTACAACAAACAGAGGTAGTAGCAAATGACATAAAACAAATTAATCCCAAATAATAAATCAATTAAGTAACAATGTCGCTATGTTAATGTACAAGTAAACATCAGGGTCACACAGTCACATTTTATGTGTCAGTTTCAATATAACTACAGGGTAGGTAATCATTAATTACATGCAACATGGGTAATTACACTGTAGTTGTATGTTTGTTCCATGCAGTTGCAATTCAGTTACAGCGTAGTTAAGGAAACCATGTGTTACCAATATCAGCAACTCTATAAAACATTTCTAGGGATAGCATTAAAGGGACTTTCACTCCCCATAATCTTGTGCAAAAATGTGGGTCTTAAGACCCCCTTTTAAGGGCCTCCACCCAGGGGAGCCTCCCTTGGGGCCCTTGGAAGAGAATTCCAAAGGACTAGACCCATGACCTCGAAGGCCTGGCCCTCAAGGTTTCAAGCCTGGTCCTGGAAATGACCAGGAGGTCCTCCTCAGTGGAGCAGAGAGAGCATGTAAGGATGCAGGAGATCACACAGGAAACCTGGGCCCAGTCCGTGTAGGGCCTTATAAATTAGCAGCCCACCTTTGAAAGAGATACGTACCTTAACCAGCAGTCCATGCAGTGCCAGAAAGATATAATTAGACCTTGAAGGGTCAGTCAACAACCTAGCAGCTGCGTTCTGCACCAGCTGCAAGCATGCAACATAGCTCTACTGACCCAAGATATAGAGCGTTGCAGTAGTCCAGCTGTGAGGTCACAAAAGCATGCACGAGTGAGGTCAAGTTATCCAGGGGGATAAGGGATCTAATCCGGCTGATGTTCCTGAGGTGGTAAAAGTCATTCCGGACTACTAATGACACCTGGGCTTCATCCAGAATCACTCTTAGATTTCTCACTTTTGCAGCAGCCACAAGCCCAGAGGAGCTGAGCTGAAGTCTCGTCTCCCTCTTGGCAGCTGCTACTTCTCCCTTCCAACCAGGCTCAGTCAGCAGTACTTCAGTTTTTATCTGGATAATGTCTTGTAGCTTGGCCAGGCATTTATTCAGCACATCAACTGTGCCAGGTATCTCAGGTGCAAAAGACAGACAGAGCTGCGTATCATCTGCATAGCAATAAAACCCAATTCCATACTGGCTAGTGATCCTTCCCCAGCAGGTACACTCCAAACAACATGGGTGAAAGGACTGACCCCTGGGGTATGCTAAAATGCAGATCCATTGGGAGTAAGGAAAAATGTCCCATCACTACTCTGTATGTCCTGCCCTTGAGGTAGGACTCAAACCAGCAGAAGACTATGCCAGCAAGTCACATGCACTTCCTGATTCCATCCAATAACAACCCATGGTCCATGGTGTCAAATGCTAAGGAGAGATCGAGGAGAACAGGAATTGACTGCTTTCCTCTATCTTTCTTCCAGAGTAGGTCATTATGCACCCTGACCAATGCTGTCTCTGGGCTATGGCCTGACATCAAACCAGACTGGAGAGGCTCAAAGATATCAAAGGCAGTGAGGTGTGCCTCAAACTGCAGCCCAACCACCTTCTCAATAACCTTGCCCAAAAAGGGCAGAGACAGTCAGTCATTCGCCAAGATGTCCGGGTCCAAAGATGGATTCTTCAAGAGGAGCTTTATCAATGCATTTTTCAATGCAGTTGGGAAAATCCCCTCTGACGGAGCACAGGACAATTTCAGTGAACACCAGGTCCAGCTGCCTGACACAACTCACTAGCATCCAGGAAGGCCTGGGTCCAGTTCACAAAATGTTGGCCACAGCACTGGGATCATCTCACAGTCCTTGTCAATTGTCACTAGCCTAAACTCTCCCAATGACCACTGAATGCTACTGCACTCCACTGGCTCTAAACTGTTGGGTTGTATCGGCCCACTTGGCCGGATCCCATTCTGAGTAGAGGACACCTTGAGCAACTTCTCACATTTAGTGGATGAAACAGCTTTCATGGACTCCAGACAGGTTGGATGGAGAAGCTTGGTCATGGTCTGGAAAATCTGAGCTGGTTGGTTCCTTCCTGCAGCAATCTTCCTGGACAAGAATCCAGCTTTCTTATAGGTGATTGCCTTTTGATTCTCACCATAATGAGTTTTCAGAGCCAGTCTGTCCTCCTCAGCCCTGGATCACCTCCAACAATGTTCCAGCCTCCCCCCCTTTGCTTTCATGTCTCTTATCTCGCCATCATACCATGGCGGGCCACGGCATGAAATGAGCAGGTGTACATGAACTGGCACCCCAAGGTCGAAGGCTGCACTGATGGCTCTATTATAAGCCGTCACTCCTCCTCCAATCCCCTGGCACATGCTGCCAGCATATCTGAGCTGTACAGTATTATCAAGAGTCACTCCAGCTGAATTCCTCGTAAAGGATGAAACAGGACCACCTCCACAGGGGTGGACTACAGAGGGGGGCCCTGAAACATTAACTTGATGGTGCAGTGATCCAACTACTTGATTGGTTCAATCCCGAGGTTCTCCATCTCAAGCCCCAGAGAGAATACTAGGTCCAAGGAATAATTGTGTTGGTGGGTCTCAGAAGCAACAGCTTATGCAAGGCCCAGGGATTTCATTCCCTGCAGGAAATCCTGTCCAAAGTGTGAGAGTTTGTAATCGATCCAGACATTGAAGTCATGCAAAATAAGTCATCTAGGCGACTTCAACACCCTGTTGGCGACGAAGTTTGCAATTTCGCCCAGAAAATCTCCCTCACGTCCTGGAGGACAGTAAAGAATGAAGATCCTACAGCCTGCACCTGCCCCCAAACAATGCTCAGTCACAAATTTAAATGATGAGGTATCCCTACAGGGTGTACCACCAGGTTCATTAAGATCCAAAACAGAGCTCCCCAGCGGTCCTTCCTTGGGCAGTGTACCACAGAGAACCAAGCTGGAACAGCTGCCTCTAATATCGGACCAGCTTCATTACCAAGTCAGGTCTCCGTGACACAAGCCAGATCAATAGAGTATTAAGACATAAAATCCTGGGGAATAGCTGTCTTACTCCTCATCAACCTGCCATGGCATAGCCCTACCTGAAGAGGAGACCAGCCCAGCTCAGCGGCCATCTTTCTTCAAGACTGACCTTACCATTTTTTCACTATAAACAATTCCAAGTATCTTCCACTTTTATTTGGTGGTAAAACAGTGTTCTAGTTCTGCCAAATATTGGGTATTTTATAAATGTTTTTATATAGTTTTTCTCCTCAAGAAAAAAGCTGCCACATTTGGCTATCAGATGGTATTGCCCACCTGCAAAGGGTTAGGTTTGAGAAAATAGTCAGGGCATAGAAGAGAAGATACCTTGAAAAGTAGATTTGTCAGGTATGTTAATACATTTTAAATGTAGCAGAAACTGTCTACTGGAAAAATATTTTTCATTGTGTAACCCCCTGCAAATGGGGGTTCCCAAAAGTCTCCTAGGAGCTTGCCCCAGTGCTCCCAGCCTGGATGGTGTTCGGCATTTAAGCCGTTTATTTGTGAGTGCTTTTAGAGCCTCTGGTACTGTCTCTTTAAGAGCTATCTGCTTGCAGGCAGGATTAGTTACATGGGGGAACTGTGTGGTTGCCAGCTCGAGTCCCGCTCGAGCTGCTGACAAATTGCTCCGTTTCTGCCGTTGCTAAGTGGGCAAAGTGAGCACTTTTCAAAGATGTAACTGTTTGTTAGAAATCATTTAGAGTGTTAGTGGAAATGTAATTTGTCTAACCTGCCTTTCATGCAGCTGGGACTTTGTGTGCTTTGCCCCTCCATTTTGGATCTGAACTGCAGAATAGATCCAATCAAGTAGAAGGGGCACCTAAAATGGAGTTTAAGCAGACCAGCCAGAATCATGACTCTCTCGGGAGCCGGCTGGCCATAAGGGATATAGCCAGTAATTCTGGGAAGTGAAGTTCTGGACCGTGGCGCCTTTTCGCACCAATAGGGGGAGTATTGAGTGATTGGCAACTAGGCCCACCAATTGGACCAGGTGGTGCCCAACTATAATTCCCTGCCTGGTGTCTGGGAAGGCAGATCCATTGAGACCGTGATTGGGGAAGGAGCTCCAGGCTCCTGCACTGCAGAGTTTTCGCTCGGGAAGCGCGTGTGGAGGCCTAAAGTCAGGCGTTGCGTTTGCCGTGGCGATTCGGACTGAATCCACTATTGCTGAGGAAAGGAGAGGCTGAACACTGAGAACCAGGCTCACCCTGTAGAGGACTGGAGAAACTGCTTCATCGCGCTCGGTCTGTCAGGAAAGTGAAGCTGCATTGTGAACTCCCGGGTTGGGAGTAAGTGCGATCGGGACCTGAGAGCAGCTGCCTGGTATAGTAATTTCTTTTACATATAAATGTGTGGGGTGCTTGGGGAGGACAGCTTATCGAGTCCCCTGGTCCCGTGTGATTCGACGGGAAGGCAAACGTTTGCAGGCGGACTGAATCCGTTGCTTCCTGAAGCTGTGTCCTGCTTGCAGAATCTCGTCCCCCGCTGTGCGAAGGGTGTCCAGAAATCCACGACACCCTCGGGGACAGCGTCCAGCATTAAATTAGTGAGTGCAAATCAGGGTAGCTCCCTGCCATCTGTACCTTTAATTGCAAGTGTTTCATCTGATTTTCTTTCTTTCTTTCTACATGAACTGAGCCCACCAGCTCCGGATTACAATTTGGTATTGTGCAAGTGTTTTTCCATCACAGGGCCCCAACCAGCTGCACCGATCCTGGCTAGCCCCCCTCCCATCCTGGGTACCCAGTGAAAGTGACATTTAGGGACTCTGAAATTGTGCACAGTAATGTGATTATTCATGTCATTAATCGAATTAACCTGATTTCCCCCTGCCTTTGTTACAACCCCCTTAAATAAATCAGATCTGTTTCAGCAAAGTTACACCGACTGAGGTATGTGTTCATGTTAAAGAATTGTACAGTGGCTATTGTATTACCTCATCTTGTTTTACAGGGGGTCCCCAGAGTCAAGCTGATCGAACCAGTCCTGGGGGTAAGTGTAATTGGTGAATATACTCTTGGGGCATTGTGTAGTCACTAGTAGGAAGAAAAGGGGGTCTCAGTGTCCCAGAGGGCTGTGACCAAGTTAGACGAACCACTGTAAACCCTGACCTCTGGGTGGAGGCACCCGCCATAGAACCTAGGCCTCTCAACCTGTTAACGGTTAGGCAGGCAAGGGTAGTAGCCCTTGGGATAGTGCCACCTGGGGGTTACAATTGCATTGCTGCTTCAACAGCCAAAATGATACCACTACTCATGCTCTGTAACCCTCAGTGCTATTTTCTTTTAGAAATTCGTCTAATCCTGCTTGAAAGCCGAAATAGTGTTAATATCCACAGCCCCACCAATTTGGCTATTGAATGTGTAAATCAACCCCTGTGTGTAGTAATGCTTCGACAAAGGCCCCTAGCTGCACTGTCTCACACTTGCCCACCTCCCCTTATCTCACTCCTGCACAACCACCTCCATGCTCCCCTTACACACCTGCACCTCCCCCCCTCGATCTCCTACCCTGACTTCCCCACCCCCCTTGTCTTGCTTATAGCTCATGTCTTTGTACTGGTTATTACATGTCTGTAAGTCAATGATATATGTTTGTAACTAAAAATGATGACTGTTGCACATGCTGACGTGGAACCTTTGCAAAAGAGCCTTGGCTCAAAGGTATTGTAATCCTAGATTGAAATAAATAGATAAAAAATAAAGTTTCCACTTGTTCTGCTCCCAAGGAGTCCTGAAGGCACTCACTAACCCGAAAGTGAACAAAGCAATGGGGCCAGACAAGGTGCATCCAAGGCTGAGGAGGAAGCTCAGGGAGGTACTGGCTGCACCTCTGACAGTCCTATTTAACAGATCACTGGCAACTGGTGTGGTTCCAGAAGACTGCAGGAGAGCAGATGTAGTCCAGCTTCACAAAAAATGGCAGTGGGGAAGAGGCTGGCAATTATAGGCCAGTCAGCCTGACATCGGTGGTGGGAAAGATAATGGAAACACTGCTGAAGGAAAGGACTGTGGAATATCTTGAATCCAAAGGTTACAAGACCTGAGGCAGCATGGATTCACAGGGGGGAGGTAATGTCAAACAAATCTGACAGATTTCTTTGACTGGGTGACCAAGGAATTAGACTGGGGAGGAGCAGTGGACATGCCCTACCAAGATTTCATTAGGACCTTCAACACTGTTCCACAGAGGTGCTAGTCAGCAAGCTGGTTAGCTTAGGGGTGGGTAAAAAGGTGGTAAACTGGGTAAGAGATTGGTATGGGGATAGGCAACAGAGGGTGGTGGTAAACAGAGTTTGCTCTGAGGAAGGCAGGGTGACAAGCGGGGTACCTCAGAGATCAGTGCTGGGACCGGTCCTACACTCTGACTCCCTCAGCTAGGCGGGCTATTGCCAGAGGCATTCTGCTACCATCTTTCACCTATAGTGCCGCAACCTATGTCAATGTGTCCAAAACTTCTCTGTATAAGTGGGATACTACGTATAACAATATCTGTCGCTTTGTCTCAGCATCCCCCCAGTTCAGATACCACTGTCAACTCTATGCTGATCTAAATTGGCTCTCCCCATGCCCCGATGCTGCTGCCTTGGTTCCCTAACTGACTCCCTATTGAGGTCGAATACCCCAAAATCACTTTGTCTCCCTTCTAACCCCCCGGGCCTCCTCATATGGCCTTAGATTGGCTGACCATGCACTGCTACACATTCCTAGATGCAAAACTACTAAGGGTGCTTGCGCTTTCTCACACACTGCTCCAAAACAGAGGAATTCTCTTTCCCTTGATCTGTGGCTCATACCCACTCATAACCTATTTAAAATGAAATATCTGTCTCCTCTCACTACTAGTACTCACACTTGTTTTAATCCTCCCTAAACAATTCGTCTCCTAACTACCCCCACTAAGATTCTCCTTTTTCCCCCTCACTAAGTTCTTCCTTTTGTAACCCCCCTACAAATGGGGGTTCCCAAAAAGTCTTCCTTGAGCTTGCCTAAATGCTCACTGCCAGGCTGTTGTCCTGCATTTTAGCAGTTTAGATATGATTATCAGACCTTGTATAGCCTCTGTGTACTGTCTCTTTAAGAGCTGCCTAATTGCAGTTTAAGTAATCTGAGAGGGAGCTCTGTTGAAAGATGTAACTATTTATTGAAAATCATTTAGAGTGATAATGATCATTTAGTTTGTCTAACCTGCTTTCTCTGTAGCAAGGACTGTTTTGTTTGTCTCCACTGTCTTGGTCCTGGACTGCAAATTGGACCAAACGGTACTGGTGCAACCTAAAATGTAGCTGGACTACAGGAGCTGTCTGAATTCAAAATCTGTAGGAACTTTAGTTTGGAGCTTTTTTGCACCTTTTTTGCAACTGAAGGGGGAGCTCTTACTTTGACTGACAGCCAAATCAGCCAACCAAATTTTTTGGATCTTGGGGAAGTCCCGGGCTGCTGTCAGTTTTCAGTTAGAACTAAGCTGGAAGCTGAGTAAGAAGGAGCTGAAGTTTTCTGAGCAGCAATCCTGAGTGGATTCGCATGGGAGAACTCTGAAAAGGCTAAGTTTTTGCCTGCATGCCGGTGTGCTGCTCCTGAGAGGGAGAGAAGAGAATTATTTTGGACTAAATCCAAGTTTGTGTCACTGAAGTAAGCTACTGAAGTGGGCCAGGCTCAACCTGAAGAAGACCGAATATTTTTGCTGAATGCGGTCGGCCTGTCAGGAGTTCCAGTTACCCCTAAGCTCCCAGTGTGTGCAGAGACTTTGCGATTGTGCCTGGGGAGCGCTTTGCCTGGTACAGTAGAATTCCCGTACGTGTAAACTTCTACAAATCGCTAAGTTCAGCCAAAATAAAAAACACCTGTAACTGTCATTAAGTCTCTTCCTTCCCCATGTGTGCCATATTTATCCACTGGTAAGGTATAATTGATTTGTCATATTAACTGCTTTCCCTTCCCCTTCTACTCCTGGCTTTATCTTTGCTTACGCTCCACTGCTGCTCTATCAAATCACTCCTCCCCCCCCATATCAGTTGTGGACTGTTGTTTGTTCTAGCTGCCAAAATACTGTATATGTATTGCACACACCAGTCATCATGTTTCATTTATCAGTATGCAACCTGTAAGTCGCTTCCCTGTCTCATATCAATGTTTACCACCTGCGTCACCCTATGTGGTACCCTTGTATGTATATCCAGCCTGTATCATGTAACGGCATTCTTATGTATATACTGTTATTACCTATCTGTGTTTGTACTTTAAGTGTTTATGTCACAGGACCTCCTTGTGAATGAGCTTGCTCAATGGAGTTTTCCTGCAATAAACTTGAAATGTGCTATGAGCTGCTAGTGGGTTGTGAGTTAGTTCCCCACTGTGTGAACTGTGTTCTGCTTGCTGGAAGCTGTATCTAGCCCAAAACAGACTGCTTCTGAAATTGTCTCCATGCGGTCTGGGCTTTGCCAGACTGACCCAGCCAGACTACCCACTCCACAGAGATGCCATCGACGAGAGACCTGCATGGGGATCAACCCCCTGCTCCACGCTTGAACAGGAACGACGCCTCTGCGACTTGTGTGGGCCCTGCTTCTCCTGGCATTCCCGATCAACCACCTGCAGTCTCGATTTTTGTCCAGCCTGTGTCCAGTCTTGGGTATCGTAAGTAAATACCAGGGTAGCTCCCTGCAACAACAGCTTAATCCGAGTGTGTCATCTGATTGTCTTGTTGTTTCGTTTCCTTTTCGAACTGAGCCCTCTGGCTCTGGATTACAAATATTGTGTACTGTGCATGTTGTGTTTTCAATCACAAGGCCCCAACCAGCTGGCTAGCCCTTCTCTTCTCTACCTGGGTACCCAGAGGTGGACTGTGGTGGGGGGGGGGGGACTCAAAGCGCATGCATAACTGCTTGATTGATATAACCTTTAAGATAAGTAACCTGATTTTGCCCCTCCCTTGTTCAAGTCCCCTGAATATAACAGAGCTAACATTTTCTGCATGTAATCTGACTGTGGTTCCAGTTTGTGCTCAAAGTACTGCACTGTTGCTATTTGCTGTACTTAACCTTGTTTTACAGGGGGTCCCCAGGGTCGAGTCACAGGAACCAGCCCTGGTGGTAAGTGCAAACAGTGTGGGTACTTGAGTGGTGTACCAGGAGGATTGTGAAAGTGATTACTGTACAGTGTTTAGGCCACTAGAGAGGAAAGAGGGGGGTTACAGAGTCCCGGAGGGCTGTGCCCAGGTTAGCTTGACCACTACCAACCCTGACCTCCAGGTGGAGGCACCCGTTTCAGAACTCAGGCCCCTTAATCTGCTACTAGCCAAGCAGGCAGGGGTAGTAGCCCTTGGATAGCGCCACCTAGGGGTTACATTTTCCCTCCCTAATTACTGCCCACCCTCACTCACTCTGACCTTCTGTGCCAATACATTGTCCTGGCTATCCTCGGCCTTCTTACCTGACACCCTTGCCATTCTGCCTACCTGCTTGATATCTTCCAATCTTTATGTATTGCTTATATAATATTAAAGATTACCCTGTGACTTTTACCTAGGTATTGTGGCTATTGCTCACAATGTTACAATTGTCTTACTTGCAGTTTACTGTTATCACCTAAGAATTCCCTATCTGCCACAACTATAAACCTAACCCTACTTCTGTCGTGATTTTGTGATGGCACTTACCTTCTATAACCTGTACATCATGCTTGATTCTGAGTTGACCTATTTTATGTACGTTACTTCCTTGATTGTCGTATAATGTTTTAGAACCTGTACGTTATGCTTGATGCTAAGTTGACCTATTTTATGTACGTTACTTCCTTGACTGTTGTATCATGTTTTAATTCAGGCTGCTGAGAATTGTTGCTGTTCTGTACTGTTGCTGCTGTTGTCATGTATTTTGTACTCTTACTTTGTAACCTCCCGGGTTGTGCCTGAAAATAATCATTCACTTGGCTAGTGCGCCTTACCCAGTGAACAAAAACTAACTAAATAAATGAATAAAAATAAATAATGTTTTTATAAGTGACATTGCAGAGGATCTGAAAGGAAGGTCTGCCTCTGTAGTGATGATACAAGACCTGCAACAGGGTGGGCGCTCTTGGGGGGTTGGGGAGGGTGCTAGAAACAATAAGCAAAGACCTGAGAAAACTCAAGCAGTGGTCAAGAGTATGTCAGCTGGGTTTCAATGTGAAAAACAGCAAAATAATGCACGTACTGTACTGGGTTTGCTCAGTTTTGTTAGACAGAAGCAGGCAAAAGCCCATCAAGACTGTCTCCCACTCCCAGTGGGTCAATCTTTACGTGCAATGTATTGACAGCAAATACTTATCAAGTTCCATTTTGAATCTATGGCAGGTTGAATTATCCACCAATTCCTGTAGTAGCATACTACACATTTTAGGCACCCGAATGATGCACAGAAACCCAGAAGCACACTACAAAATGGGTGGAGTGGTATTGACGACTACCAAGCAGGAAAGAGAGCTGGAAGCAATCATTATCAGATGACCTAAAGGTGGCCAGGCAGTGCGATAAGGCAGTTGGGAGGGTAGTGTGATGTTGGGGTGCACAGGAAGGGGTATCACCAACAGAAAGAGGGAGGTGATGTTGCCCCTGTGTAGAGCACTGGTAAGACCCCACCTAGTGTACTGTGTCCAGTTCTGGAGGCCACAAATGCAGGGTAAATGGGCAGACTGGATGGGCCAGGTGGTCCTCATCTGCCAACAAATTCTATTTATGTATCTCCAGAAGGACATAGACAGAGCAGAGGTGGACCAGAGGATGGCAGGTAAAATGTAGTAGAGACTAAAGGACCTCGATATGTGCACCCTGGAAAAGAGGAGGGGAGAGGGGGGATAAGATGAGAGATCTTTAAATATCTCATGGGGATAAATAAGCTACAGAAGGGAAGTATTTTTCAGAAAAGAATGTGCTCAAGAACAAAGAGACATGCTATGAAGCTGGAAGAGGGTAGATTCAGGAGAGATGTGAGAAAGTACTTCTTCACAGAAAGAGTGGTGGGGGGGCAGCAGTGAGGATCAAGAATGCATGGGACAGGCACAAAAGAATCATAGTGGGAGGGAAAGGGATGGAGCTGTGGATAAAGTATGGTCTGCGGTGAGAATGTAGGTAGGGAAAAATGGGCAGACTGGGTGGGCCAGATGGCCCTTATCTGCCGTCAGATTCTGTGTTTCTATGTTTCTGTGTACCCCCACAGGTTTAAGTGGATAAGCTGTATGCAATTAGTTCGATACAAGGTTACCTCAAAAACAACACATCACGTCGTGTACTGTACTAACCCTTACCTATAAACACAAGTCAGACCTCTGGAGGAAAATTCACATATGTGTACAATGATTGAAATCCTAGCCTCAGTGGCACCTCTGGGATTTGAACTCACAGTGCTAGAATACAAAGGGGCCATACACTGACCCTCCTTCCATTCAGACTCCAGTGGTGAACAAAACAAGCTATTGATTTCATTGTATTGTACTCTCCTGAGTCTCTCTCTACTTTAGCAGCTGTGTGCAGAGTGGGGGGCCTGGGGAGCGCACTCATAGCCGTTTTTAAACACCTGACTCTTGTTTCATCAGCGAACAAAAGTAATTTCATTGAGTGTCTCTCTCCATACACTGGGAACAGCATCAGGGACACAGGAGGAGGAGGAAGGACTGCATGATGAGAAACAGTTGCGATCCCTATAAGGACTTCAATTTACTGACGAAAAAACCCAATTTCATTTCATTCTCTGTCCTATACATCAGTAAATGTGTGGGGGAGGCACGCACTGAGAGAATGAGGTAAAATGAAGGCCTCGGAGGCTCTCATTTAGAATAATACGTGTACTACAACCACAGAATTACAAAGAAGGCACTGCATTCCTGCTAGCTGTAGTGAAATGCATGGGTTTACGCAACTTTACTGGTCTCTACCGCCACCCAATGGGCTATAACTATAACACCAAAAAAACCTCACCCAGCTGTAACACTACGGGTGATCACAATTACACCAAATACTGCCTACCCTACTGTAACACTGTGGACTATGACTGTGACACCAGACACAGCCTCCCCTACTGTAACACTGTGGGCTATCACTATGATACAAGACACAGAATCAACTGCTATAACGCTATGGGGTATCACTATTACACCAAAAATAGACTCCGACTGTAACATTATGGGCTATTACTATTACATGAAACATAGAATCCCTGACTGTAACACTATGGGGAATCACTATTACACCAAACACAGAATCCTACCATAACATTATGGGCTATCACTATTACACCAAACACAGAATCCCCTACTGTAACACTATGGGCTATCACTATTATACCAAACACAGAATCCCCCTATTGTAACACTATGGCGTATCACTATTACACCAAACACAGACTCCTATTGTAACATTATGGGCTATCACTATTACACCAAATACAGACTCCTACTATAACATTATGGGCTATCACTATTACACCAAACACAGAATCCCCTACTGTAACGCTATGGGCTATCACTATTACACCAAACACAGAATCCCCCTATTGTAACACTATGGGCTATATCACAATGACATCAAACACAGCCTCCCCTACTTTAACACTATGGGCTATCACTATTACACCAAACACAAAATCCCCTACTTTAACATTATGGGCTATCACTATTACAGCAAACACAGAATCCCCTACTGTAACACTATAGGCTATCACTATTATACCAAACATAGAATCCCCTACTGTAACACTATGGCGTATCACTATTACACCAAACACAGACTTCTACTGTAACATTATGGGCTATCACTATTACACCAAACACAGACTCCTACTGTAACATTATGGGCTATCACTATTACACCAAACACAGAATCCCCTACTGTAATGCTATGGGCTATCACTATTACACCAAACACAGAATCCCCCTATTGTAACACTATGGGCTATATCACAATGACATCAAACACAGCCTCCCCTACTTTAACACTATGGGCTATCATAGAAACATAGAAACATAGACTTTGATGGCAGATAAGGACCGCTAGTCCCATCTAGTCTGCCCATTTCCCTACCTACAGGATAGGCCGCAGATCCTAGTTAACCAACAGCAATTTTCTTCCTACCCCCCACAAGAATTGCCTTATGTCTGTCCCATGCATTCTTGAATTCTCCCACAGTTATAGACCCCACAACCTCCTCAGGAAGGCTGTTCCATGCATCCACTACCCTCTCTGTGAAATAATACTTCCTCATTGCCCTGAACCGCCTCCTTCTGTCTTTAATTGTGTCCTCTTGCAAGTCTCTTTTTCTGAAAGGCGCTACCCTCTTGGACTTTGTTGATTCCACTGAGGTACTTAAAAGTTCTATCATGTCCCCCTCTCCTTCTTTCCTCAAGGTATACATATTAAGCTCCTTTAGTCTCTCCTCATACGGCTTCTCTTGCAGACCTCACCATTTAGTTGCCCTCCTCTGGACTGCCTCTATCCTGTCTATGTCCTTGCGGAGATGGGGTCTCCAGAACTGGACACAGTACTCCAGATGGGGTCTCACCAACTGTCTGTACAGAGGAATAATAACTTCCTGCTTTCTGCTGATGATGCCTCTCCCTATACATCCCAGTATACCCCCAGCCCTCCCTACTGCCTTCTCACATTGCTTGCTAACCTTAAGGTCATCTGATATGATTACCCCAGGTCCCTTTCCTTTTTGTTGTTGTTACTACCTCCCCACCCACTGTATTCTTCCCTGGGTTCTTGTTTCCCAGGTGCATTATTTGCACTTCTTTGCATTGAATCCTAGCTGCCATACTTCTGACCATTCCTCCAACCTTGCCAAGTCCCTTTTCATCCTTTCCACCTCCTTGTGTATCAACCCTGTTGCAGATCTTTGTGTCATCTGCAAAAGGCATACTTTCCTTCAGTCCCTCTGCAATGTCACTGATGAAGACATTAAAAGGACTGGACCCAATACTGAACCCTGCGGTACCCCACTAGTAACCCCCCTTTCTTCAGAGTGGACTCCATTTACAATTACCTTCTGTGTCCTGTTGTCCAGCCAATGTTTTACCCAGGCTACCACCCTGGGTCCCACTCCCCAGGCTGGTTAATTTGACTATTAATCTTTTGTGTGGGACTGTGTCAAATGCCTTGCTAAAGTCTAGGTAGGCCATGTCCACAGACCCTCCCTGGTCTACTGCTTTGGTCACCCAGTCAAAGAAATCTATTAGATTCATCTGACATGACCTTCCCACTGTGAACCCATGCTGCCTTAGGTCCTGTGCTCCACTGGCCTCTAGGTACTCGACTATTCTTTCCTTCAGAAGTGACTCCATCACTTTCCCTACCACAGAGGTCAGACTGACAGGTCTGTAGTTTCCTGCCTCTGTCTTGGACCCACTTTTTGAGAGGAATCACATCCGCCTTCCTCCAGTCCTCGGGTACCACACCATCCTCCCATGATTTATTAAAAGAGTAGCCAGTGGTTTCACTAGTTCCTCCCTTAATTCTTTTAGAATTCTGGGTAATTCCATCAGGACCCATTGCTTTGTCCACCTTCAGTTTTAGGAGTTCTTGCAGAACCCTTTCTTCTGTAAAAGGACTGGGATCGACCTCCCATCAAGAGTGCTTCTGTTAATTGGATTAGGCACTTCCCCCTCCTCTTTTGTGAATACTGAGCAGAAATATTCATTCAGTATTCCTGCTTTTTCACTGTCCCCCTCTGCCCACCCACCGTTCATTCTATTTAGCCTCACTATCCCTCCCTTTGTCTTTCTACGCTCGCTGATGTACCTATAAAGGTTTTATCCCCTTCTTAACTGGGTTGGCCATCTTTTCCTCAGTTTGGGCCTTTGCTATTCTGACTTCCCTCCTGCTTCCTTCTGCCTTAACTGGTACAGCTCTCTGTCCTGCTCCTTCTGTGTTTCTTTATACTTCCGAATGCTGTCTTTTCTTCCTGACTTTCACAGCCACCTCTTTTGAGAACCATAGTGGCTTTTCTTTCGTTTGATTTGTTTATTTGCTTCACACAAGGCTTGTTGCCTCTGTGATGGCAGTTTTGATAATTCCCCATTGTTGCTCCACACCTCCTTCTAGCCTGTTTGCTAGTGCTTTTCTGAGGCACTCTCCATCTTGCCAAGTCAGCCCTCCTAAAGTCTAGTACCCTCACTTTTGTATGGCTTGACTCTGTAGCTGAGTTTAACGTGAACCACACTGTTTGATGGTCACTTGTCCCCAGATGGCAACCCACTTCTAGATCTGAGATCCTCTCACTGCCCCATTTGAGAGTACAAGGTCTAAGATTGCTCCCTCACAGTGGGTTCGAAACTAGCTGTCTAATGCCTGCCACCTGTAGGGCATCAAGAATGCCCTGCTCTTGGATGTGGCTGCAGCAAATGTGCTCCAGTTAACATCTGGCATATTCAGGTCTCCCATCAACAGTATCTCCCTTTCTCTGCCATTCTAAGAATGCCTTCTATCATATCCTTGTCCATTTCCTTCCCCTGACAGGGGTCTGTACTAACCCTGTGCGGATTGTGGTGCCCTTTCCAGTCTCCAAGGTGACCCACAGTGCCTCCTCTCCTCCCTGTTTACTCTTTTGTTCAGTTGCTTTTATCCCTTCCTTTACATAGAGCTACTCCTCCCCTCTTCTCCCCTGCCTGTCTCTCCTGTAGGTTATGTACCCTGGTATGTTAACATCCCAGTCATGGTTCTCTGTGTACCATGTTTCTGTGACTGCCATGATATCCAGGCATCCCTCTTCCATTAAGGCCATCAGCTCAGGGGCTTGTTGCCCAGACTACGGCATTGGTACTCATTACCCTCCATTTCCTGATGGCCTTACTCCCTTTTCCCCATCCCTGTCCTTCTTGCCTTTGTCACTTTCTCCATTTACCCTGCCCTTCTCCCTATCGACACCTCTATGTTGGTGTTTGCGCACTTCTACCGTGATTATTTGGGGGAGGGGGGGGCTAGGATTTTCCTGCTCCTTTCCAGTGCCTCCCCTCTTGGTTGGTTTAAAAGCTAGCCAATGAAGCATTTAAACCTATCATCTAGGATTCTGGTTCCCCTCCCGGACAGATGCAGCCCATCATGCCAGTATAGGCTTGCATCACTCCAGGTGGACCCCCAGTCCCCAATGAAGCCAAATCCCTGAGCTCCACACCAGTTTTTCAACCACTGATTGAATCCCATGATGCAGAACACCCTAGCCTCTCCTATGCCATAGATGGGTAGCACCTCCGAGAAGGTTACCGTGCGTGCTACTTGACTAAGGCCCCTCCCCAATTCCACAAACTCTTCCCCTACTTTAACACTATGGGCTATCAGTATTACACCAAACACAGAATCCCCTACCATAACATTATGGGCTATCGCTATTATACCAAACATAGAATCCCCTACTGTAACATTATGGGCTATCACTATTACACCAAACACAGATCCCCTATTGTAACGCTATGGGCTATCACTATTACACCAAACACAGAATCACCCATTGTAACACTATGGGCTATATCACAATGACATCAAACACAGCCTCCCCTACTTTAACACCATGGGCTACCACTATAACACCAAACACAAAATCCCCTACTTTAACACTATGGGCTATCAATATTACACCGTATACAGAATCCCCAACTATAACACTATGGACTATCACAATGATATCAAACACAGCCTTCCCTACAGTAACACTATGGGTTATCACTATTACACCAAACATAGAATCCCCTACTTTAATATTATGGGCTATCACTATTACACAAAACACAGCCTTCCCTATAGTAACTCTGTGGGCTATCACTATGACACCAAACACAGTCTCCCCTACTGTAACACTATGAGCTGTCACTGACTCCAAACACAGTTTCCCATACTGTAACACTATGGGCTATCACTCTGACACCAAACACAGCCTCCCTTACTGTAACACTATGGGCTATCACTATGACACCAAACACAGCCTCCCCTACTGTAACACTGTGGGCTATCACTATTACACCAAACACAGCCTTCCCTACAGTAACACTATGGGCTATCACTATGACACCAAACACAGCCTCCCCAACTGTAACACTATGGGCTATCACTGTGGCTCCAAACACAGCTTCCCCTACAGTAACACTGTGGGCTATCACTATTACACCAATCACAGCCTCCCCAACTGTAACAGTATGGGCTATCACTCTGACACCAAACACAGCCTTCCCTACAGTAACACTGTGGGCTATCACTCTTATACCAAACACAGCCTCCCCTTCTGTAACAGTATGGGCTATCACTATGACACCAAACACAGCCTCCCCTACTGTAACACTGTGGGCTATCACTATTACACCAAACACAGCCTTCCCTACAGTAACACTATGGGCTATCACTATGACACCAAACACAGCCTCCCAACTGTAACACTATGGGCTATCACTGTGGCTCAAACACAGCTTCCTACAGTAACACTGTGGGCTATCACTATTACACCAATCACAGCCTCCCCAACTTTAACAGTATGGGCTATCACTCTGACATTGCCCCCCAAACACAGCCTTCCCTACAGTAACACTGTGGGCTATCACTCTTATACCAAACACAGCCTCCCCTTCTGTAACAGTATGGGCTATCACTATGACACCAAACACAGCCTCCCCTACTGTAACACTGTGGGCTATCACTATTACACCAAACACAGCCTTCCCTACAGTAACACTATGGGCTATCACTATGACACCAAACACAGCCTCCCCAACTGTAACACTATGGGCTATCACTGTGGCTCCAAACACAGCTTCCCCTACAGTAACACTGTGGGCTATCACTATTACACCAATCACAGCCTCCCCAACTGTAACAGTATGGGCTATCACTCTGACCCCAAACACAGCCTTCCCTACAGTAACACTGTGGGCTATCACTCTTATACCAAACACAGCCTCCCCTTCTGTAACAGTATGGGCTATCACTATGACACCAAACACAGCCTCCCCTACTGTAACACTATGGGCTATCACTCTTACACCAAACACAGCCTTCCCCATAGTAACACTGTGGGCTATCACTCTGACACCAAACACAGTCTCCCCTACTGTAACACTATGGGCTATCACAATTACACCAAACACTGCCTTCCCTAACACTAGGTAACAGGTCAATATGTCAAAGGCATAACCACACAGAATAAACTGCATGATTAAAACAGCTAAAGGAATAATAATAATAATAAAAAATAATATCATATACACTGTTCTTATTGTAAGTACCGTGAAATCTTGCAAATATTGTGTTTACCTTTTTCTCTGTATCATCTAATTACTGTACCACTGGACGTTTGTTAAAGTGGGCATTTTTACTCATATACTTTCCAGCATAAAAATAAAATTGAATTGAATTAATAGCTTCGGGGACAGTGTAGCGAAGGTTTATTTATTTATTAGCTTTTGGTGACGGCGTAAGTGCATTAGGCAAAAAACTCCCTGCCTATTTTGAAGGATGACCCGGAACAGTACAAAATACAGTCATACAGACAAACTCCTATGTAGGATATGTACAATCCAGGCATACATTCAACAAAGTATCCACGCAGGGATAGGCAGGTTACAATGCATACTGCAGCGGTCATCCCCACAGGAAGGGGAGGGAAAGAACAGGCAAAGACAGGTTTATACACACACAGAAAATCATCCTCACAGGGATGAAAAGTAAGTAACATTCAATGCAGAAAATCCGATCAAGTCCAGTGTTTCAAAGCAGAAAGATCAGGAGTAGAGGGTAGGGCGAGGTTAGGTGCAGTTTTCATTTATTTTATTTTATTTAGTTTTTGTTGACTGGGTAAGTGCACTAAGCAGATTCTGCCTATTTTCAGGCACGGCCCCGGGGAGGGGGATACAGATGAATGTCAACTGACCTTGAACAAGATTAAACTGTTGGTGGTATTTTTGGTGAATGAGGGAAATTTGGCCAGGACACCGGGGAAACTTCCCTTACACTTTTCGAGAAGTGCCGTGGGATCTTTAACATTCACCTGAACTACCACCAGGACAGGCAGATGGGACCTCGGTTTAACATCTCATCTGAAGGCGGCACCTCAGGAGTACAGCACCCCCATGCTGCACTACAGTGTCAGTATTGGGATATTAAACCAAGTGCCTGGTGTGGGGATAGAACCCACAGCCTTCTGATCTCCCAGCCTCAGAAGTGAGTGTGCTACCTGCTGAGCCACTGACACTGCTAACAGGTAGTTACAGGTATCTAGTGCATAGAGATGGGGAAAAAAGAGCAGTCTTGAAGGAGGGGTGAGATTCAGAACTCTTTAAGCTAGGAGGAAGGCAAATTTGGGGGCAAAGTGAGAGAAAGCTTGCTGCCTCATTCTTGTTGAGCAGTGTTGGACCGAGAACAGAATAGAGTTGGATGATCTCAGAGGCCGGGAGTGGACCACTGGTGTAAGCATGGCCCCAAGACAGTCAGGGTGGGGTTTTCTAGTCAAGGAGTCAATAAAACACCCCAATGAGTAGGAGCAAAGGGATTTAGGAGGCAGCCAATATAGGGTGGATTAGAGGAGACAGTGCTGAGTGAGGCGAGGAGCTGATTGGGCGAATCTGCAAATTTTATTACAACCATGTCAAGGACAACACCAAACAGCTGTGTCTATGTCCTTTGGCACTGACCAAAAATTGGCCAGGCTGTCAAGCCCACTGGCCTTCTCTACACTGAATGGCTCCACTTTTGAAATAGTCTCATTCTCCAGGTACCTCAGTATGTAGCTTGACAGTGAGCTCGATGTCTCTGCTCACATCGATGTTATCCATGAGAAACTCCATTCTAAGCCTGGTGCCTTGTACCACAATAAAGAGTGTCTATCCCTGCTGGTCTGACAGAAGCTGATCACTAAAATGGTGCCCTAGTCTTTGACTGTGCAGACATGGTCTATTGTACTGCACCCTCCTCCTCCTCCTCCCTAGCCAGACTGGGCACCCCTCTGCAATGCCTTTTGATGCTCTAACTCCCTTTCTTGAATGCACCTCTGCTTCCTCTATCCCTCCCTTTACATCCTGCCTCATGGCATCAGTTACACAACACTCTGTTCATCTCCAAGTACTAGTTTGGCTCGCTGCTATTCAATCTAACCTCACTCCTCTCTCCAATCCCTTCAACTCCATGCTCTCTTCGTTTAAGAGACCAGCAGACTTTTTTTTGCTCCTCACCCCCATTCCTCTGCTGGACAATCTGGCTTCTCCTATCGTGTGCCACTTCTCTGGAACTACCTCCTTCATTTCATTTGTCATTCCACCTCATTTGGGTCCCTCACGCATCAGCTGAAACTCATCAACCTACCCACCTGCACCTGTTATGACTGACTTTATTTTGCTTGACGACAATCCAAACTGCAACTCGCACTCGTTCTTTTCAACATATTTTGCACTTTGTCCTGTTCACTATTTGTTCCAGTTACGTATGTGATGCTTGTTGTCTGCACCTTGTCTGATTCAAGAAAAGTTCTGTACTGTTATGCTGTTTACACCTGTAACTCCTTTCCCTGGGTTGCACCTGGAAATGAGCCTTGGCTCAGTGTGCCTTTCCCAGTTAGCAATTTTCAAATCAATAAACAAATAATCTGAACCTTGGGTTCTTTCGATCCCTGATAGTGCAGACTCCGCAATGAGTGAGCACTGGACTGTATAACCAGAAATGTTTTTCAAACTCAAACATTATATTTTTATGTTTTTCAAAGTTTAGCTACAGAGAATGGGAGAGAGAATTATGCACTGGGAGGTTCAGTAACTTTCTCAGGCTTACACAGCAAGTAAGTTGCAGATGTGGGACTCAAACCTGTGTCTGCTGGGTAACAGGTTCACAACTCTGTGCTCTACCTACTAGGCTTTACTGTTTTATGGATCCAGCACATATTAGACACTGCCTTGATACCAAAACCACACTTAAAAAGTTCAGCTCACAGGTTTCCCACATTTTGACCACGCTGTTATTACCTGGTCCATTTCTTTAAAGAGACTGATAGTGCCAGTGACCATCCATCAGACAGCTTGTGGTGCATGTTGTTTTTCCTTACGGTTTTCTCCCTTATGTCCTGCCCTCTTCCCCATGATGTGGGCAGTAGACAGCTAAAGGCCTACACACTTACACACACACACACACACACACACCTCTGCATGCGCGTGCATATACACACACAATAAATGATTTATTGTACGTATGTTGCATTTTATTTGTACTTTTGTAACTAGGTCAGCATTGTGAATGAACTTATGCTCAATGGTTATTCCTAACAACACACACGCACACACACACACACACACACACACACACACTCTGCAGGAAAGCAAGCTTCCTAACCCTTCCTGCAGGTGTCCCATCTGAGATGCACTGCTGAGTGGCAACTGGCCTGCCACCAACGGGGCTCCCCAAGTCCACTCCTGTATCTGGATCACCAGTCAGTGGGTGTCTGCCCGTCTTACTACTCCTATTAAACCATGAAAAAGATTTGTTTACAGTACCAACTCTGGAAAACATCTACTCTGTTATCAACCCAAGTCAAAATTTAAGGTGAATAGTGCATTAACGCTCAGAGTTATTTGAGAGAGAGAGAGAGAGATTGACCATCTGATGTGTTAGCGTTGCACTTATTACTCCATACCCCTCATATCACTCCTTCTACTGTACGCTACCGCATCCTTCTCCTATTATACAGTTTTGACGTTACTTACCCTCGGGGTCTGAATACCATATTTTTTATGTCAACCCTTGTCTGGGATCAATTGTGCTTGTTATTTGTTTTATTGTCCCTGTATAATCCTCTATGTGGGCAGCGCCCAGTCTGTACAATGTATTATCCTTACTTTGCATATGGAATCTATGTATGTATGTACTTGAAAAATAACAGGTCCTCCTTGTAAATGAGTTCTGCTCAACATTGACCGCCTGTATAAATAAAGACCTTGATTGATTGATTGATTGACAGGAAAAATGTGTGTGGCCTCAACTACTGGGTGTGCACAAACCCACCAGGTCTGCTGGTGGTGCAGCAGAAGAAGGAACATCACAAAGTGAGGTGAAATCTCACAGCAATTGACAAAACAAGGACATCGTTTTATTATTGTTTCCTCTTTCTTCCCTCTGTCCTTGACCCACCCTGATGATTTGCATAGACATGGCTGCCCCCCCCCTTCATCCAGCCTTGGGGGTTGGGGGGTGGTGGGCTGCTGCTGCTTTCACAGCTGATGCTGTTCTCCCATGAGGCAAACAGGTCCACCAAAGGGGTGCCCCACTGGGAGAACAGGTAGTCTAGCACCGCCTGATGCAAGGACCACTCATGCGACATCTCTCTCTGACCCATCTAAGAGTCTCTTCCAGCTGGTTGTTTTCTCCAGTGACATGGATTGTCAGGAGATCAGCCTGCAGGCTTCATACCAGTGACCAGGTGAGGAGTACCTCTTGACAGAGAGGACAAAAGTGTATTTTGCCCTGTTTCTTCGGGTACAGCGTGGTGATCGTGTTGTCCGTCTGGACTTGAATAACCTGACCCTGAATCAACAGAATGAATTCTGTTAGAGTCAGGTGCACTGCACAGAGCTCCAATAGACTGATATGACATCAGAACTCCATGGTTCACCAGGACCCTTGGGCTCTGTGTTCTCCCAGGTGAGCTCCCCTCACCCCCCCACGAGACACATCCTGTTATCAGCATGATAGACAGCTCTGGGTAGATGAATGGGATTCCTTCCAGCAATTTATGGGGGCACAGCTACCACTCAGCAGTATCCCACATCAACTGGGTCACCAGGACTGGCTGGGCCAGACAACCTCGGCATTGAGCCTACTGACATCTCAACTCCCACTGTAGGGGGCACAGTTGCTAACAAGCCCAATGGATTATGCTGGTTGATGCCGTCATAAATTACACAAGTTACAGGAAATCACGGACTGGGCACAAGCATCAACTAGATTTACTTATTTTTTTTATTTATTTATTTATGTCTTCGTTTAAGTGCACTGATCTGCGGGACTGTTTTCAGGCACAACCCGGGCCATAAAAGATGGCACGGAAAACAAAAGTACAATCTTGGAACAATAGGGTATACAAGAACACCGAAAACAGCTGATTACAATACAGAAATATTGGTATACAAAGCAGTAGAATCAGTGGATTTACCACATAGAAGATTGCAAGTAGATATACAGAGAGAGGCTGGTAATATTCCTGGTAGGCTAACAGATTCAAACAGAAGATGCAAACAAACAGTCCTACCCCCACCTCCCCGGTTCAATATTTCTTCAGGAGACGTGGAAGGATGAAGGAAAGAAAAGAGGACAGGGCCAAGACGGCAAGAGTGGATTGAAAAACCCCACCAGGAGTCATGAAGTGCGGTGGTAGGTTAACTATGAGAGAGATTGAGGTGCTACCTGGGTGTGCCGGAGCGGCGAGTACTATCCACCAGCCAGGATTTAAAAAGGGATTTGAAGGCTGTGTGAGTGCTCGAGCGGAGGAGTGCAGGGATCCTGTTCCACAGAGCGGGGGCTGCGACTGAAAAGGCTTTCCCTCCCATATTGGTGGAGACCCTGGGTACTTCAAGTGGTAGGGCAGTGGACGAGCGCAGTCTCCTGGGTAGTGTTCTGGCCCGGAGTAAGGAAGCGAGAGGGGACACGTTACCACCTCTGATGGTGCTGTCCACCATGCAGTTGAGAGAATAGTCAAAGTGGCCTTGGAGGGGTAACCAGCCATGGGTACTATAGAGGTTGCAGTGATGGGTAGAGAAAGGTACAGAGAGAGCAAAGCGGCAAGCACTAATATATACGGACATGAGCCTGGTTTTGAGAGCCGAGGATGCACGTGCATAGATGAGGGAGCCATAGTTACTGATAGGGAGTAGGTTACCCTGAGCTATTGCTAAATGGGCCTCTGAGGTTAGTAAATTGTGTTGCCGGTAGGCGACCCCTAGTTTTTGATTGACCCTGCAAACCACACTGTTGATGTGGTCGGAGAAGGTTAGTGCAGGGTCAAATATTACCTCCAGATATTTGAATGAGGGAACATCATCAAGGACCATACCACCTGGGGATAGAATTTGGAGGGAGGAACCTGGGCTGAGAATTTTGGCAAGTTTAGGTTTAGATGCGAATAGCATGGATTTTTTTTTTTTAACATTGACCAACAAGTTAGATTTGAACCAGCTCTAGGTGCTGCCACAGCTCTGGGAAAGGACGGAGGAGAACTGTGCAAGGGACTTATCACTGTGATAGATAACAAGATCGTCAACGCACAGAAGCGATTTACATTTGATGCTTTCAGTGGGAGAGAATTAATGAAAACAGAAAAGAGTAGTGGGGCCAGGATAGAACCATGTGGGACACCAGTAGAGACAGGGAGGGCAGAGAAGATGGTGGAACCTATGCCCACAGATTGGGAGCGGCCTGAGAGATAGCTCATGAATCAGCCAGAGGTCCCAGAGGAGCAGCCAAGTGCATGCAGCTTGGAGAGGAGGAGTGCATGGTTGACCATGTCAAAGGCAATGGATGTAGGGTCTGATGCCCTGTCCTCAAGGAGGCCGACACTGTTCCAAAGGGAGTCCAGTTCCTCCTTGATGAACTTGATCATCTGTGTGGGGACCCATTCCAAATTTGCCGGGTTGACCAAGAGGCCCAAGTCCTGAAAGGTCTGGAGAGCCAGGTTCCTGGATTGCTTCACTTCCTCCCTGGATGCACCAACCAGCACTAAGTCGTCCAGGATCAGGGGCACCCTGACACCCCCCTGCTCAAGAAAGGCTGCTACCACTGCCAAGCATTTGGTGAAAACCCTCAGTGTGGATGAGAGGCCAAAAGGCATGACCATGACCTGGTACAGCACCTCTTCTGCCTGGAACCTGAGGTACCAATGGTGGGACGGATGGACTGGGATGTGGAAGAATGCATCCTGAAGGTTCAGGAACCAGAATCCTGTCCCATGCACCACAGATGATTTGATCTGGTTCAGAGTGGCCATCTGGAACTTGCACTTCCATACAAACTAGTTGAGGTTATACAAATCCAGTAAGGGGTGCAAGTCCACGTGGGTACCAGAAAGTATCTAGATATATAGCTCTCCAGGAGTTGAGCAGTGTCAGCTCTGAGCATGGACAAAGTGCTCTCTGGCACCCTGGTCTCCCCAGGAGCTCAGGGTTGGTGCAGAAGAGCCTCAGAGTGCAGAAGCAACCCCTTGCCCACCACTTCCAAAACCAGCTTATCCAAAGTAATATACCACTGTGGAAAGAAGTGGCATAGCCAACCCAAGACCAGCAGCTGGGACAGGAACTTGCAGGAAAGAATAGCACCCTGCAACCTGTTACTTAGCAACTTTGGATGGGACTCCAGCCAGCTGGGCACAGGGTGCACACTGCCTCCCCCCACCACCACTTTTTTCTTGCCCTTACTGCCGAACTCATGCTTTGGGCACTAGTGCTGAAATTGATACTGCTGAGGCTGCTACAGAGTCTGCTGTAGCTATTACCCATGGTCTGAAAGGGCTTCTTACTTTTCATCTTGGCCACCATGTGGTCCCACTGGAACAAAGCCACCAAATCCAGGTTGGCACTGGACTTCTCAGTACGGGTGAGATGTCTTTCCACCCCAGGGCCATAGAGATCAGTGCCCAAGAAGAAGACATTGGCTAGCTTGTGCTGAATGTCCCGCATAAAAGTGGAGAGCCTTAGCCAGGCTCTACAGTACATGGATATTTTCATAGCCATAGAGCGAGCGCAGCAGTAACCATGTTCAAGGCCATCTTGAGTTGTTTTTTTAGCTAGCATGCAGCCATGGTCTCTGATCTGCTGAGCAATGACCTGTTTGTTATCTGGGAGCACTGGGAGAAGGTTCCAAACCATCCTGAATTGGGAATGACCAAAATTAGCCATCATGACAGCACAGCTGGCTTGTCTGAGACCAAGGGAGGAAGCAGCGTAGACCTCCTTGGCTGCATAATATAATTGCTTGGATTCCTTATTGGGCAGCTTATCCATATTCCCCTGACCATTTGACTTCCAAAAGGTTGAGTTAGAGACCAAGCCCACCATGACGAGGTGGTCCTAGAACCCAGAAAGACTGCCTGTGGGGACCATGCACTTGTCCCATCATCCAGGTGGATGGTGCTAGCCAGGATGCTGGGTGCTGCCAAAGCTCAGCAGCTGGTCACAAGATGGCCTCAGCCACTGAGAAGGTGACCCCCGAGGAATCAACCCTATCTAGGATGTTGGTAAATGGGTATTTAGCCCACTTTCAAACCGGCTCCAAGGGGACCTCCATGGAATTTGACATCACATGGAGCAATGTTCCAATGCAGGTTGAACCCAGTGAAGTAGTTCGACTGTCTGAGGGGTCTCGGACAAACAGCTGAATTCTACTCAAGGTCATCAACAACTAACCCTTGGAGTCCGATAACTCCTCGAACTTAAGCAGCCTGGCAGGCCAGTAGCAAAGTCGGACTGCTTGGTGAGGGCCCAAATCATAGCTGCATTGGAGGAGAGGCAGAAACAGTTGTATTCTGGGTCATCGACAGGGGAAATGACCCGAGAAGGCCAAGAGACAATCAGTCCCGGGAGCAGAGATTTGCCCCTCCCCCCAAGAGATCACTGCTGCCAAAGCAAGTCTTCATATTTCTGTCGAAGATAGCATCAGTGTCAACCCTCTCCAGAGGATGACGAGTCCAACAAACATCGGGACTGTTGCCTAACGGAAAAGTGACAGCAGGACCGCGAGCGGTGCTTTAACCTCGACAACCACATGTGTCCAGAAGAGGGTTGGTGTAGACCACTTGTTTAGGCAATGAGACAACCAAGGGCCTCCAAGTGCCTAGAGGCATGACACTGGAGTGGGCACCTCCCTAGGTGGCTTGGCTGGGAGTGCTGGGTCCTATTATATAAGGACACAGAGAACTGGGGTCTGCGAGAGTGACTAGCTGGTTGACCAGATTCAAAGTTGAATGGTCCAGTGGGGTTACCACAGGAAGTTCAACCTGTCCCTCAATGCTGAGGAAGCTCAACCAGGCTGACCAGTGCTGAACAGTTGAGGGAATCAAGACAGTGGGAAAAGTGTGATCATTCTCAATCCCATGATGGACAACGGCAGAGTGTCTCATGCTTCTTCTGGTATGGAGGACTCTCTGCATAGGTTTGAAGTGTCAAAATATATTTCTCAGAAGTCATCTTTGAAAGACCCTTCAAACCTGGGCCCAGCTGTCCCAAGACTGAGGATGGGCCCACCCAGCTGCTGCTGCCAAGGGAGGTTTGCGATGCTTAGGCCTACTGAGGAGCAGAAGAACCTTCCGTTCCTCCAGTGATGAAGGAAGCATGTCCCAACAGCACAGGGAGCATTGCCACATAGTGCGGTGTTGTTCCAGGCAGTAGATACATGTGTCATGGGTGTCCATGGCCGACATCTTCTGGTCGCATCGCACGCAGTGCTTGAAGATGGGGTTCTGAAGTTCGCCAAAGAAATAGCGCTAGAATCGGATATCCTACCATGTATGTTGAGCTGCGAGGAGACGTGCCCCTTCCAGCGGGGCAGAAAACATTCCTGGTTGTCTCCATGAACGCTCAAAGAATCTGAACAGGGTATATTCCTAATTACAGGATATAGCCTTGAAATGACGGCTAGAAGGGGGGGAAACAATAGACAGAAAAAGAAAAGTGTGGTGTTAAAATGCAGTGGCTGACCCCTCAGCTAGAAAAGTGAGGGGTCTGCTGATCCCCTGACTCTGCAATCTATGCTCATAGCCCCCCAGTCTCGCTAGGCCCACTGAAAATGATATATAGTTACTCAGTAGGGTACAGTCTGTTATTTTTCCCTAGAGCTTTAGTTGACCAGCCTGGGAATAACTCTCTGCACTCCAAATGACACAGTATCTTTCTGCACAGAAGAAACTGAAGATACAGTGGGCAAGATGGTGACCAACAGCAGTGCACACAAGGGAAGGCCTTTATTTATTTCCTCTGGAAGGCATTCTAACCTCTCATTAAACTTACATGCAATACCTGGGATGTGAGTGATCCCAGGGGAACTACTGCTTTAAAGCAAGAGAACCAAATCTAAGATGCATAAAACATATCTGCTCTTCTCAATTTGAGACACCATCAGTAACTCACCCCTCTCCCTGAAAAGAAGGAAACTGAGGCACAATTTCATCAGTTCGGATTTATGAGCTGTCCGCTGGTGCAGGACCTCATTCCTACTCAATATCCTATACATAGGAAAGTCTCCAGTGGAGTTTAATGGGCCCATCACAGGGATGTCAGGCTCTGAGTGATCGACGAACAAAAGAAGTCCTTTACAGAAACTAAAAAAGTTCCTCTGGCCTATATATGGACTCGACTGAGGACACTTTGGCTGTCACTGCAATCCCACTGATTGACGACGATCAGATAGAGGGAGATGACATTGAAATAATTTGGTCTGAGCATTCATCTGCAGGGGTGCTCAAGGCAGCACTATATGGGAAGGTAGTAGATGCAGGTTGGGGGGAGGGAAGGTGCTTGCCCTGAATAAAGTCCCAAGGTGGGATAACGAATCATCAAGGCAGTAAAAATGAATAATTGCAGCTAAAAATAGGTATAGAAATCACAGGCAAGTGTTAAGCAAGTGAGGCACTGCATTCCCTACTGCAACTTCTGCTATGAAAGATCAGTTATGTGTAACCCCTAGATGGCGCTATCCAAGGGGCTACTACCCCTGCCTGATTTGCCACTAACAGGTTGAGGGGCCTGGATCCAATGGCGGGTGCCTCCACCCAGAGGTCAGGGTTTGCAATAGTTAAACTAACTTGGTCACAGCCCTCTGGGACACTGCAACCCCTTTCTTCCACTAGTGGCCCACACAATATATCAAATTACCTTCACAGTATACACTTACCCCCAGGTCTGGTTCCGCACTGGGACCTCCTGTGAAATGAGATACAGTGCAACAATCACAGTACAGTACTTTAACATGAACAAATACCTCAGGCAGTATACTTTGCTGAAACAAGCAGCTCTGATTTATTTAGGGGATATAACAAGGACAGGGAAATCAGGTTAATTAGCTTATCACTCTAATAATCTACCTATGGCTCTGTGCACAGGCCTATCCCTATCAGTTACTGTCCCTGGGTACCCAAGCCCTAGTGGCTAGTCCAAACCGTGGCAGCTGGTAGGGGCCCTTTCACACAGAGAAAAGGAGAATTAAACAGTCAGCAGTACAGTAATTCCATTTGGATTTAATGTGGCAATTCAACAGGAAGCGACCTGAATTAGTACTCACGACCTCCAAATAAGATAGGGTCCTTCAATGTCAGCAGGGCTCACTTGAGGTACACAAACCTCTTCACACATCCATATACAAGAAAGCACTACACCAGGCAGGCTGCATCTGTATCGATCTCAATTACTGCACAATACCGGGAGAACACACAGCAGATTCAGTTCCTGACAGACCGAGTGTAATTCAACAATTTCTCCAGTCTTCTACAGGGTGAGCCTGGTTTCTACTCTTCAGAGATCCTTTGATTCTTTTCACAGGAGCCGGATTCAGTCCTAACAAGCTGTTACACAAGCTGCAGACGGAACTCTGGGCCTTACACTTTTGACTAAAACTGCACACTGAAAAGCACAGGGCTCCTTCCTTCTTCACTGCCAAAGCTCAACTGAACTCCAACCGACAAAACCGGGCATTTCCTTTGAGTTCCTCCCAGTTCTTGACTGGATTGGCTGTCACTCACAATAGACTGCTGCTGTTGGTCCAAAAGGCACTGAAGTCTAAACTACATCTCCCAAGTCACTGCCCATACAATCCTCTTGTGGCTGGCTCAGATTATGAGTCAAAGTTCTGATTCGTCAAGGCTGCATTTTAGGCTAGCTTACACACTGATTGGTCCAGTTCAGCAGTTCAAAACTAGAATGGGAACTAGACACAGTTCTGACTGCAAAGAAAGCAGGTTAGACAAACTGCAATTTCATTATTACTCTAAATAATTTCTGGCAAACAGTTACATCTTTCAGACAGGTTCCTTTGCACTCCTAGTGACTGCAAAATGAAGTGAATTAGCAGCAGCTCGAGTGGTACTCAGAGAAACACACAGTCCCCCATACAAACTAATTATGTCTGCAAGCAGACAGCTCTTAAAGAGACAGTACCAGAGGCTCTAAAACACTCACTGATAAATGGCTTAAATGCCAAACACCATTCAGGCTTGGAGCATTCAAAGCAAGCTCCTAGAAGTCTTTTAGGAACCCCCATTTGTAGGGGGTTACACCCTTCCTAACCTGGGAAAGCTTGGCGTCCAGCGTCAAGCAAAATACCCCATAAGTTTCAACTGCAACCATATACATTTGCATTAGGCTCAGCATGTAATCATCAGTCAATATATCATTTTACCAAGAACACATTTCTGAAACATTGCAGTACGTACTCTTTACACAGTATTACATACACATTGTACCATAACTCAAGTTATTACCTCTTGTACATGAAACCTGAAGAGAGGGGGACCTTCCCTATCAGTTACCTTGGGGCTGGATGGGGCAAGGGCACCATACTTAGAGGGCAACACAAGTAACTTGGAGTTAGCACTGATGCTCAGTTTGGGCAAGGAGCTCGGGGACACATACACTCCTTTATGGACAACATTGAGAGGCAAGTCCACAGGCCTCCCAAGTGAATCATAACTGAGGTGCACCACAGGCTTTACAGCTCGACCAGTCTTTCTAGGGGGAACTGTTATAGTCTCTGCACTCTGAGCCTCATTTTCAGCATTGTCCTCACTTGTCAGGGGAGTCTCCATGGGGGTAGAGAGGCTAGAACTTGAGGCACTTTCAGCTCCAGGAGTTACAGTTTCTGAGTCCACAACATTTGGCTCGCATGGAGAGCTTTCGGACACTGGCAGTGGACTGTCAGGGCACTCAAAATACTCTTCTTGTTGGGTGTATCACCAGTCTGCCCCAATCTATCATTTTCCTCCCCTGAAAGCTCAAACAGTTCAACCATGCACAATGATTCCATTTCATCTGATCTGATGCTTTGCACTTCACTTTCTGGGAGCATTGGCTCCAGGGATGAAGCTGGGGCTTAGACAGTCCAGAAGGCCCAGCTTTGTCTCCAGTATTGACTAGGGATTGCCCGAAACAATTGACTCAGTTCGTAAGAAGGATAGTATTCAAAGTCACTCTCACTTTCTTCCGATATGGACTGACAGTCATGCTCAACTGGGACTTGTGGAGGAACACTTTAACTTTGCTTCTGTAGGTGCAGACTTTCTTGATCTTTTCTTAGCAGCAGCTCTAGTCACTGGTCCAGAGGGGCATCTTCTAGGCTCAGACTCAATTAAGATTTGTCCAATGGGCAGTAAATGATTTCTATGCATTGTTTTACATCTTTGAATTATTCTCAGGCCTTACTTTGTACACTGGCAGATCATCTAGTTTGCCCACTACAATGTGAGGAGATGGTGCCATCTGTCAGCAATCTTGTGCTTGCCATGCAGTCCCAGATTTCTTAGCAATGCCCGATCTCCTCCTGGGTTCCTTGCTTTCACCTTTTATCATACCTTTCTTTGTTGGCCAGATTTCTTTTGGCAGCCATGGTTTGAGCCAGTTAGTGCATGAGTTAGCTGGGCCTTTAACTTCCGCACATACTGTAAATAGTTGTCAGCTTGAACCCCATCAGGAGAGACCCAAAACACACATCTACTGGTAGTCGAGCTTCTCTTCCAAACATCAGGGTGGGGAGAATCCAGTGGCATCACTTTGGTGCAGTTATAAGCATGTACCAGGGTGCTAATTTGTTGGCTCCATCTAGGCTTGTCCTTTGGGTGCAGGTGCCTAGCATATCTAGCAAAGTGCGTTGAAACGTTCAGGCTGTGGGTCCCCTGGGGTGGTAGGAGTGTTCTGGACTTTCGCACTCCCACAGAGAAAGCATCTCTTTGATCAGACGACTCTCAAAGTCTCTCCCTTGATCAGAATGGATTCTTTGTGGAGCCCCATAGTGAACAAAAAGTTTTCTACAAGTACTTTGGCCACAGTGGATGCTTCTGGTCTTTGGTGGGGAAAGCTTGGGCATATCTCGTGAAATGGTCAGTGACCACCAGCACATTACTGATATTTCTTTGATCTGACTCCAAACTCAGAAAATCAATACAGACCAGCTCCATGGGTGCACTGGTGGTGATGTTAACAAGGGGCAGCCCTCTGGGAGTCAAGCTTTCCTCTGTAAGCAGCGACTACAAGTTCGAATGTGTTGCTCACATCAGCCCCATCTTAGGCCAATAGAATCTGGATCTCACCAAGTCAAGTGTTCTGTCTATACCAAGGTGCCCCATGTGGTTGTGCAAGGACCTCAGTACTGAGTCTCGAAGGCAGTGGGCAGCACTAGTTGTTGTTTGTCTACTTGTCCCCCTCTGTCTACTGTTTCTCTGTATAACAGTTTATTGATCAGTTTCAACTAGGACCTTCTTTGTATAACAGTGCAGTTCTCAAATCAGTGGGCGTAATTTGGACACATCTTTTCCTGCATAGAGGGCTTCTAAAGCTCCTTTGATCATGGGATGCTGAGGATTGAGCCCCGAATACTGTCATTGTCCAGCTGAGGCAGTGCACCAATGTCTATTGCAGAAAAGTGGCAATAAGCAGCAGGTATGCAATTCTCAGAGGCTCCCAAGCAATCCACCATGCAGTCCACTGTCCGTGGACATTGTTCCTCCCTGTCAAACTTCGGCAGAGTGCCCGAATGTCAGGTTCTGCCAATCGGACCCAATCATTCTGGGAACAGGCCTCCGGGAAGAGCATCAGCATCTATGTGGTTCAGACCTGCTCGGTATTCGAGGCATAGTCATATGTAGATAATGCAGAAAGCCACCTATGGCCAGTGGCATCCAACTTAGCTGAGGTCTGCACATAGGTCAAAGGATTATTGTCAGTTTTACTAGTATTTTAGCCCCATACAAGTACTCATGGAATTGGTCAACAATAGCCCACTTCAAAGCTAGGAACTCTAACTTATGTACAGGATAGTTCTTTTCGGATGGGGTCAGGCTTCTGGCAAAGGCCACTGGTCTCAGGCCATTCTCGTGCTCTTGGTACAACACAGCCCCCAACCCTTGCAAGCTAGCATCAGTGTGCAGGACATAAGGTTTTCTTGGATCGGCATAGGCCAGCACTGGAGCATGGGTAAGTTGATATATGATCTCATGAAAAGCAGTCTCACAATCAGGAGTCCAGCGGGTCCCAAATACTTCACTCGGATGAAAATACACTCTTTCAGTCTTGAGGGACCTGACTTTTGGTATTTTTGTGGGTTGGGGATACCCTTGAGTAAGGTTAAGTAAAGGCGGATCACTCTTGAATAGTCCTTGATGGCGCCGATAATAACCACAGAATCCCAGGAATCTTTGCAGTTCTTTTAGATTTTGGGCTGTGGCCAGGTGGTCAAGGCCTCAACTTTACTTAGGTCGGTCTCTATTCCCTCGGTGGATACTATGTGTCCCACATACTTTACTGATGTTTGAAAAATTGACACTTATCAATGGACAGTTTAAGGCCAAAGTCCTCCAGTCGGTCCAATACCTTAAATAATCTGCTCTCATGTTCCTCCAGTGAGCTGCCAAACACAATAACATCATCTAGGTATACAGGCACTCTAGTAAGTTCATGTCCCCACTGCACGCTCCATCAATCGTTGAAAAGTGGCTGGGGCACCTGAAATCCCTTGAGGCATCCTCATGAATTCATAGAAGTAGCCGGACAGATAAAGGCCGTCTTCTCACGGTCCTCTGGGGCCATCGGGATCTGGTAGTACCCACTGCGGAGATCCAGCACAGAGAACCACTTGCTCCCGTTTAGGCAGTCAAAGCATCCTGAATGGGGCATTGTGTACTGATCAGGGATAGTCCGCGGTTTAAGGTGCGATAATCCACACATCCTTACTGTTCCATTCTTTTTCCTCACTACCACAATGGGGGAAGCATAAGGGCTTCGGGATTCTTGTATTACACCAGCAGCTAACATCTCTTGCAGATGCCATCTCACATCATCTATGTCAGCAGGGTGCCAGGCGTCGAGACCTCTCACGAAATGGTCTTTCGTCATGCAGCCGGATATTGTGCTCAGCTCCTTGCACGCATCCTACATCCCATTCCTTTAAAGAAAACACCTGGTCTCTCTGGGCAAGCTTCTCACTGATCCTCACTTTCCATTCAGCTGGCAGCGGGGAGTCGCCGAAATCAAACAAGTCAGGCGTTACTCTGTCATTCTTCCTTGAACTCTTGCTGCTGGGTAGCACTGCAGTGTCTGCACAATGCACATTAGCCAGGATGCAACCTCTGTTTACTCGAATGTCTCTTTCAGACACATTATGAACTTGACCATTACCCTTCTGGCATAAGCATGGGCTCTAGCGGGCAAAATACTAAGCTTGACCAGCAGTCCCTCTGGCAATTCCATCGCCTGGTGCATCCAACATTAATATTTTATTCTTAACATCCTTTCTGATACGGACCTCTCCCTGTAAGGTACACTGGGCATTTGGCGCCAGGATCAGAGACTCAGGATCCTTCTTCCATACAATTCCGACCCGGTTCCTCTGGTTCTGTTTTTCAGCATCTCTCTGTGCCTCATAGGCCTTCTTAATTAAAGCGGAACTCTTAAAGCTCTACTAGTCTTTGACCCTGTTTTCATAACACAACTGTGCCAGCCTTCGAACATATGAGCATTTGTTCCAATCAACAAGGGACACCATCATACAGCCCAATGGGGGACACACTAAGGCTAGGGTCTCTACTTGTTCGGCTACCCAGCCACGGAGGTGGGGAAAGACAACCAAATTGGATATACCCGGAATAGGGGTAGGCCTTCTCACTTAACCCCATACATGCAGTCCTTCTAATGGTTGTAAGGGTACGTCTGACAAATGCTTCTGATACCAATCCTGGAACATAATTGTCACTTGGGAGCCACTGTCTAATACAGCTCTTGTAGACACTCCATTCACCTTTACAGTGGTCTCCATGGAGGGACCCACTATTCTGGACCAGTCTGGAGGCGGTAGTGGGGCCTGGGCAACTGACCTTGCCACAAAGGGCGTGAATTAGCATTTTGGTGCCCTCACTGGGATCATGTCGTGCACCTCTTAACCACTGATTTCTTCTCGAAGCTCTCCTTGTAGCCTATATGCAACTTTGTCAGTGTCTTTTGGGGACTGGCATTCCCTTTCATGTGCCATCTTTCCCACAATTATAGCAAAACATACTTTCTGGAGTTTGAGCTGGCGAGGCGCCACACTGGGAGCCAGGGCGGGGTATTACTAACTGGAAACCTGGGTGCCATCTCTGTCTGCGTGATAAGCATTTGGAGACATCTCGTCAGTTTCTCCACTTCCATGGTCAAGGAATTGAGTTTGGAGCTGTTATCAGCAGGAGATACGGTGGGTACCCCCACCCCATAGCAGATGCAGTCGGATATAGGTCAGGGCCCGTACTTGCAGGCGTGGCCTTCATAAAGGACTGTTTTTGAATTCCGGATCTCTCTCAACAGTTCCCCATTGTGGCATATCTTTTTCCTTGTCAGAGCACTCATTGACTGTCAACCTCTGCCCCTGAACTTCACTTGATGGGTCACCCTCAGTCACTCGGGTCGTAGCCACAGCTGTTGGTGCAGGTACCTCCCGAGGTCGCCTTTTCTCAACTCCTCGAATTTCTCTCATTAACTCATCATAGGAGGGTGGGGATTCCAGTCGATTTGCCAGGCGTAACTGAAGCAACAGCAGTTCTGAGAAGGGGGCAGACTTAAGGATTCTGTCCAGTCTGGTTCGGTCCAGTTCAATCGCTGGCAAACTACCCTTTCTGAGGCATTCTTGCAACAATTTTCCAGCCGAGAGACATACACAGACAACAACTCCCTTGGTACTGTTGTGCATTTCTTACTCTCCACCATGGGTCCTCATCAGAATCTGGGCTCCCATACACATTCTCCAGGCCTCAAGATAGGCCTGTGCAGTCGCTTCAGGGTTACTGGCCCGCTTAGCACGGATGGTAGCCAGGGCAGGACCTCGAGGCTCTCACTAACCCTCTTTCGCTGCCCTCGAGCATTGCCATTCTAGCACTTGGGGGCAACATAGTCTATCCAGGTCTCCCAGTCATCCTCCCTTGGGGGTGGGAGGTGCCAGAGAAGATCCTCAACCTTGGTAAGAGTCGTGACTAATGGCAGGTGCAGAAATAGGAGTCTGCATTGGTTCAGCCACCATTACGGGCACTGGAGCAGGAGAGGGTGTTGGGGAGGAACACCCCAGGTGGCAAGAATAGTTTCTTCAAGTCCTCCACAGTTTTCCCTCTCCAGCAACCATTCAGCAAATTTCTCCTCAAAAGTTTCAGATAGTGGTGGGGCTGATTCCCCGGGTCTTTACTGTCCTTAGTTATCACTCTCAAAGCAGTGAGGGCTCCCTCTGGGGTAATGGTCTGTGGCACTTTGGAGCTATCTATGGGATCCTTAAACTCTACTAGGGCCAGGAAAGTGTGGGTGAGCAGATTAGCATGCCGACCCACCACCACAGGGTTTTGTAAACCTTCCACCTTGGAAAGTACTCCCTGCACAGTGTCCGTATTGATACCAGGGGATGTCCAGGATAAGCATAGCATTTGGGGGTCGATCTCCTCCCCAGTACACCACTCCACCAGCCGTGCACAGCCACTCTGTCGGGTACCCATTTTTTCTTAACAGTGGTCGAATATGGCCACTAGAGGACACACAATCCCAGCGGTGCCTCCAAGATGTAACCCTAGATGGCGCTATCCCAGGGGCTACTACCCCTGCCTGATTTGCCACTAACAGGTTGAGGGCCTGGATCCAATGGCGGTGCCTCCACCCAGAGGTCAGGGTTTGCAATAGTTAAACTAACTTGGTCACAGCCCTCTGGGACACTGCAACCCCTTCTTCCCACTAGTGGCCCACACAATATATCAGAATTACCTTCACAGTATACACTTACCCCCAGGTCTGGTTCCGGCACTGGGACCTCCTGTGAAATGAGATACAGTGCAACAATCACAGTACAGTACTTTAACATAGACAAATACCTCAGGCAGTATAACTTTGCTGAAACAAGCAGCTCTGATTTATTTAGGGGATATAACAAGGACAGGGAAATCAGGTTAATTAGCTTATCACTCTAATAATCTACCTATGGCTCTGTGCACAGGCCTATCCCTATCAGTTACTGTCCCTGGTACCCAAGCCCTAGTGGCTGGTCAAACCGTGGCAGCTGGTAGAGGCCCTTTCACACAGAGAAAAGGAGAATTAAACAGTCAGCAGTACAGTAATTCCATTTGGATTTAATGTGGCAATTCAACAGGAGCGACCCTGAATTAGTACTCACGACCTCCAAATAAGATAGGGTCCTTCAATGTCAGCAGGGCTCACTTGAGGTACACAAACCTCTTCACACATCCATATACAAAGCACTACACCAGGCAGGCTGCATCTGTATCCGATCGCAATTACTGCACAATACCGGAGAACACACAGCAGATTCAGTTCCTGACAGACCGGTGTAATTCAACAATTTCTCCAGTCTTCTACAGGGTGAGCCTGGTTTCTACTCTTCAGAGATCCTTTGATTCTTTTCACAGGGCAGTTCAGTCCTAACAAGCTGTTACACAAGCTGCAGACCGGAACTCTGGGCCTTACACGTTTTTGACTAAAACTGCACACTGAAAAAGCACAGGGCTCCTTCCTTCTTCACTGCCAAAGCTCAACTGAACTCCAACCGACAAAACCGGGCATTTCCTTTGAGTTCCTCCCAGTTCTTGACTGGATTGGCTGTCACTCACAATAGACTGCTGCTGTTGGTCCAAAAGGCACTGAAGTCTAAACTACATCTCCCAGAGTCACTGCCCATACAATCCTCTTGTGGCTGGCTCAGATTATGAGTCAAGTTCTGATTAGTCAAGGCACCATTTTAGAGCTAGCTTACCCCACACTGATTGGTCCAGTTCAGCAGTTCAAAACTAGAATGAGGAACTAGCAGACACAGTTCTGACTGCAAAGAAAGCAGGTTAGACAAACTGCAATTTCATTATTCTCTAAATAATTTCTGGCAAACAGTTACATCTTTCAGACAGGTTCCCTTGCACTCCTAGTGACTGCAAAATGAAGTGAATTGGCAGCAGCTCGAGTGGTACTCAGAGAAGCACACAGTCCCCACTACAAACTAATTATGTCTGCAAGCAGACAGCTCTTAAAGAGACAGTACCAGAGGCTCTAAAAACACTCACTGATAAATGGCTTAAATGCCAAAACACCATTCAGGCTTGGAGCATTCAAGCAAGCTCCTAGAAGTCTTTTGGGAACCCCCATTTGTAGGGGGGTTACATATGGCTAAGAGCTCTCCCACCACTAGTGGTCTTGCAGTATACTTTACAGTGACTCCTGCTGAAAGAGGCCAGAGCTGCAGTAACAGTGAGCTCCCCCACAGCCAGTGCTCCTACACCATTACCTACAGTGACTGCTGCTGGGAGAGACTGGAACATGCTGTAACTGTGAGCTCCCCCACAGCCAGTGCTCCTACACCATTACCTACAGTGACACCTGCTGGGAGAGGCTAGGACTGCAGTAGCTGTGAGCTCCCCTGCAGCCAGTGCTCCTACACCATTGCCTACAGTGACACTTGCTGGAAAAGGTTGGGACTACAGTAGCTGTGAGCTCCCCAGCAGCCAATGCTCCTACACCATTACCTACGGTGACACCTGCTGGGAGAGGCTAGGACTGCAGTAGCTGTGAGCTCCCTCACAGTCAGTGCTCCCACACATTACCTACAGTGACTGCTGCTGGGAGAGGCTGGGACTGGAGTAATTGTGAGCTGTCCCACAGCCAGTGCTCCTACACCATTAGCTACAGTGACTCCTGCTAGGAGAGGGCTAGTACTGGAGTAGCTGTGAGCTCCCTCACATCCAGTATTGTTACGCCATTGCTTAGAGTGAATCCTGCCGGGAGAGGCTAGGATTAGAGTAACTGCTCTCCCACAGCCAGTGCTCCTACACCATTATCTACAGTGACATCTGATGGGAGAGGCTAGGACAGGAGCAGCTATGAGCTCCCTCACATCCAGTACTGTTACACCATTGCCTACAGTGACTCCAGCCAGGAGGGGCTGGGATTAGAGTAACAGCACTCTCCCACAGTCTGTGCTCCTACACCATTACCTACAGTTGCTCCTGCTTGGACAGGCTGTGACAGGAGTAGCTGTGAGCTCCCCCACAGCCAGTGTTCCTACACCATTATCTACAGTGACTCCTACAGGGAGAGACTGGGACTGAAGCAGCTGTAAACACCCTTACAGGCCATGCTCCTACACTATTGTCTACACCAATGCCTGTTGGAAGAGTCTGTGACAGCAGTAGCTGTGAGCACCTCTTCAGTCTGTGTTCCTGCACCATTACCTACTACAGTGACTGCTGCTGGGTCAGGCTGGTATTGGAGTAGCTGTGAGGTCCCCCACAGCCAGTGCTCCTACACCACTACCAACAGTGACTCCTGCTGGGACTGCAGTAGCTGTGAACTCTTCCACAGCCACTGCTCCTACATCATTACCTACAGTGACTCCAGCTAGGAGAAGCTGGAACAGGAGTAGCTGTGTGAGCTCCCCTACAGTCTGTGGTTCTACACCATTATCTGCAGTAACTCCTGCTGGGACTGGAGTAGTAGTGAGCTACCCCACAGTCTGTGTTCCTACACCACTACCAACAGTGACTCCTGCTGGGAGAGGCTTGGACAGGAGTGGTTATGAGCTCCCTTACAGTTCATGTAACTACACCACTACCTACATTGACTCCTGTTAGGAGAGGCTGGGACTGTAGTAGTGAGTTACCCCACAGCCTGTGCTCCTACACCATTAACAACAGTGACCATGCTCAGAGAGGCTGGGACAGGAGTAGCTTTCAGCTCCCCCACACTCTGTGGTCTTACACTATAACCTAAAGTGACTCCTGTTGGGAGAGGCTAGGACTGGAGTACTGTATCTGTGTGCTCCACACAGCCAGTGTTCCTGCACCATTACAAACAGCAACTCCTGCTGGGAGAGGCTGGGTCTAGAATATTGTAGCTGTGTGTTCCACACGGCCAGTGTTCCTGCACCATTACCCACAGTGACTCCTGCTTGGACAGGCTGGGACTAGAGTTGCTTTGGATTCGCTCACTGACAGTGCTCCTGTCCCACTACCTACAGTAAAGCCTGCAGGAATGGGCTGGGACCGGAGGAGTTGTGTGCTGCCCACAGCCAGTGCTCCTACACCATTACCTACAGTGAACCCTGTGGGGATGGGCTGGGACTGGAGGAGATGTGTGCTTCCCACAGCCAGTGCTCCTATTCCATTACCTACAGTGAACCCTGTGGAGACGGACTGGGACCGGAGATGTGTGCTCCTCACAGCCAGTGCTCCGCCTACAACACCATTACCTACACTGATTCCTGCCACGAGAATCTGGAACTGGAGTAGCTGTGAGCTGCCCTACAGTCTGTACTCCTACGCCATTGTCTACAGTGATGCCTGCTAGGACGGGCTAGGACTGGAGTAGCTGTGAACTCCCTTTCAGCCATTGCTCCTACACCACCCCTTGACAAAGCTCATTCTGCGAAGCACCGGGGCAGGGTGTTCTGGCAGCCAATGGGAGGTCTGTGATGCTGAGTATAATTCACTTTGTTCTGCACGGTTTTGCACTTTGTTGACCCATCTGGGTATTGATTTTGTTTCCTCACTGTGATTATATATCGCTCACTATTAGCTACTTGCCTATGTTGCCTTACGTTTCATTTGGATTTTAAATTTTCTCTTGCTAGATTTATATTTAGGATATTGCAATCTGGTGTTCCTGTGAATCTTTTGAGTTTACTACAGAGGTATGGACTAAACTCTTTGACTAGAACCAGGGCAGACAGGGAGCTCTTGAAGCTACCTCTAAAACGGACAATGTGTGGGCAAACGTCTTTTATATATGTGGCCCCAAAGACATGGAATGAGATACCTATGGATGTTAGGAAATCTGGGATTTATGGTCTTTTCTCAAGGTCCTTATTTCAGCACTTTAAGACATTATCTGATTGTCATTGTTTTAAATGATCTGACGCATTTTATGTAATGTGGAATTTTGTAAATCCTATTTTTGTATTTCTTGTCATCATTGTATGTTTGTATTTGTATGAATTATGTGGGTCGCACCTGAAAAGGGAAAGATATTCTTTCCAGTGTGCTCACCCATAAAGCTAATAAACTAAAACTAAAACTACGTGGGCTTGAATAAATTTACTTCACCTAGCAAACAGAGCTTTTTTGTGACGCTTACATGTGCTGCTAGTAATTACTAGCATTTTACAGTGCTTTACGTCCAAACCTCTGTTTCTGGAATTGCATTGCTAATAAGGGATTACGTGACCCTTGGGAGTGCACCGACCCCAGCACTGTTGGCACCAACACAACTTTTGATGGTATAGTGCTCCTACCCCACTGTCTATGGTGAACCCTGCTGGGCAAAACCAGTGCTTGAGTAACTGTGAGTACCCACACAACTGATACCTGTCGATCCAGGCTGTTGAATCTGACAGTGTAAAGTTGGAGTTCTCGGGTAACCAGGAATTTGTTTCTTAATCAGTTCTCATCACTGTCTCTCTTCTCTGTTCAGTCCTGCAACCCTCCCCAAGGACAGATAAATCAGATTGAGAAAGGCAAGACAACAAAACTCTGCTGTTTTGACTTGAGTCAGAGGGGCAATGTTTCTTCCACTCTATATTTCAAGTGGAACTATGGGAGTAGTTCACTAGAGGCTGAACGGGAAGGGGGGCTCAACAGGTGATAGCCTCCGTAAAAACTGCTGGGTGGATGGACCATGAGTATTGTTACCATGAGTACTGTTATGTCTGTGGATCAATGTATTGTATATGTGTATCCTACTCCCAAAAATTACAGTATCTGAAGCAGCAGAACAACCAGTGAAGGGTTAAACATCCCCCTGCAATTCCCCCACCCTCACTGAATTCCTGTCTCTCCATAACTCGAGTGCCCAATCTTGACTGCCAACTCCTCGCCCGCAGTCACACGGGACAGAGCCAAGTTAATCAGGATGAGAAGCGGCTTTTCAATCTGGATCGTCAGTAGAGCATCTGGCCTTTCTGGGTCCTGCAGGGGAAATCTTACCTTCCTCTAAAAAGACCATCACTTGATAATTAAAGGTACTGGAGCTTTCTCCCTGCAAGGTAAGACTGTTACGCTGCAGTTTTCCTTCACCTTGATTTTTCCTGTCTGCGACGTGTTTCTTCTGACAATCAAAGTTTTTATTTTTTGTTGTTGTTACAACTGATTTACCTCCACAGTAGCCTAACTGTGCTGCAGTGTCTTCTTTTCAGTGGGATCCTACCTCTACGCTGTCATACACCTGGGAAAGATTGACATATGGGGGAACTCATGTGGCTCACTCAAGATCCCACTGTGAAGCAGCAGCTGTGGTGGGATTCAAACCTGGGGGTCGACAGGATCACAAGTCAGTACATGAACCACTAGGCTTCACTGCCCTCCATGTGCACTGAGCTGTTTAGTATTCTTTTTCCCAGCAGTTGCACCAGCTGCTGCTGGGACTCGGCTCCCCTCCTTTTTTAATCCTCTTTTTCTCCCTGACCAAGCCTTGTTGCTCTCCTTTGGTCCTCAGGTGACTGCCCATCTGCATCCGCCACTAACAACACTGTGTCTGCCAATTCCCATGGCTCTCCCCTTAGTGGCAGGGGGCATCCATCCCCTGGGGACTGAGTCAGGATCTATGTCAGGTGGCACCGCTTCCTGGGGTGGGCTGAGGCGTTCCAGCTTCTGGCTGCCACGCAGATGGTGCTTAACTGTCTGCACTCCTTATGGTACTGACCTGCCATCACGCCATTGCTGGGGACCACACCAGCATATGACTTCCCCTGCAGCCGGAATGTGAACCTTCCCAGGCCCAAACACTGGGGTCACTAACGCTGTGAAACTGCGTCATCGACCCACCAATCAAGGATGCATTGTGGTCAGAAGTGCTCCTCAGACATCAGCCACCACTTGCTGGCATCCTGGGCTGGATCCCGAATATAGTTTGCCAGCAAGGACATGTGATGCAGTACCCACTGGGCCACAGGGTGGCCAGCAATCCTTTGATTTTGACCAATCTCAGAACTATTGGTCAGCTTACAGAAGGCACCAAAGAAGGTGTAGAAACTTTGTGACCTCAGCCTTAGGGATAAGGCAACTCACTTTGGAGAGCTGTTTTCTGTTTACAATGAACATACACTAACCTTGATCAATACCAGTGCCCAGCTCTCCGTGCAGGGGTCACTATACACAGTGGTGTAGGGTGCTGACTGTGAGGGAGCTCACAGCTGCTCAGTAGTTAAATTTAAGCAATAAGACATGACAGGGTGTATACTGTGGTAGGATAATGGCACACCTCGGGTGTGTTGTATAGTTCGAGGCATTGCCATGTGCCTTCAGCCACCCAAGAAGTGCCACTACTCCACCACAAAGCACACCCTGGAATGTCTTACTGTGATTATAAAATGAGTTCAAGATTTTTTTGGGGGGAGGGGGATTAATGAAAAATGCACAAAATTAAAAAAATAAACATTTTTATGATTTTTTTTAACATTTACCACCTCCAGCAAAATAGTCCCAGCACATCACAACATTGTCACACCATTGTATGTTCAAATATTTTGCACAGCAAAATACAATTACTTTTAATTAGCTTGTAAATCCTCTATTTTCCCCAATCCACCCCATCTACCTCTTTCCTCATCTTTCTTTCTTCTTCTTTATATTAATCCCTCTCTTTTCCCCACCTCGTTTCTTTCTATCTTTCCTACATTTAAGACACTGAATGTTTACTATGAAAGGAAAACAAGTACCGGTACTCAAATCTCTGCTCAGTTCTAGTGGCAGAATGTTTACCCTGACAATCACACAGCAGATGACCTCAGGTAGAACCAGGGCTTTTGTTTCATCTCCAGCACATTAAACATTAGAGATTTCCCTGACAAGCAGGTGAAGATAGGAGGAAGATATTTCATGGTCAGCAAAGAAACACCTGAAATTACAATTGTAAATACTGTGATGAGGCATTTAAAAAAAATGTATGTATGTGGTGTGCGTGTGTGTGTAAGAACAGAATTATGAGTAATGAGTAAGACACAATGATGTATGGTTTATGGCCTGATAAGAGCATACCCCAGGTGCGTAATGAGGCATGAGGTGCTTCCGCCGAGTGCCTTTAGCACTCGGGAAGTCTTATTGCACTTATAAAATGGGTCCCCCAGTAAAAAAGTTAACTAAAAAAGCACACAAAAAATGTAGATAAAAAGAGTAAAAATATCATAGCAACAGAAAAGAGACAAAAAGTAGTCCATGTCATTATATTGCAATGGAGGTGTTTCACTAACTAGAGGGCAGTGGTGTCTACCCCCACACACACACACAGACAAAGAAACCCTGAAAATCCTGCACAATGCAGTTTATATTTATTATATATATATTATATCTGTATATATCTATATATACACTATACCTTCACGATAGTGCAGGTACAGTATAGTTAAGGTTGGTGGGTCACTTTAATGTTAAACCCCAAAGTTTGCATTTTAATAACTTTGCAACCGTTTGTCCAATTTGCCTGAAATTGTGCATGCACAGCGTCCAACTATAACTCTCTGGATCTGGAAAGTTTAGTTTCAGTCAGCTATGTGGTTACAGAAATGTAGAGTGTCAAAATAGTGAAAAATCCTCAACTTTTGCGCATTTTTCAGTCGGGCTTAGGGATTAAAGAGTGCATCTGAGTGGATTCAAATTTGCATGTCTATATGTGGCCTGGGTTAAACTGGTGCCTTTTGAAGATTTGGTGAAAAAATCGTAATCCATTCAAAAGTTATGCAAGTTTTTCATGTCCCATTTTAGCCTATGGGAAAATTTATATCTGCACTGCGATAACTTTCATGAAAACTCTCATGAAAACATTGTTTTGTGCGCGAAAACATTTCATTATAAGGTATAGGGGTGTCACGAAAAAATTTCTGTTGTTGCGAAAACATTTTTATGTTGTCTTGCACCTGCGCAAGAAACTTGTTGCAGTAACTTCAGAATAGCGGGTGTTGGAGGCGCGGTCCTGTTGCGCCACTGCTTTTTGGGGCTGGGCCCCGTGGCATGAATTAGATTGCACGCTGTCTATGACAGCAGTACAAAAGCTTGTCCACCACTTTGAAAGGTTTTAGCCGCTGTAATGGGGAGCTCCACCTCATTGCAGGGCATGCCTTTCTCAGTGTAAGTTTCAGTGCGACATGGTGGCAGCTGGGCCGTCCGCCTCGCACAGTCCCAGGAAAACCAACCAGGGTTGCCCAATCCCGCTATCGGCATCATCATGCCCCCTCCTAGTTCATCTGCCGAAGAGGGCCAATCCCCTAACACTCTTTTTGTTGCTGACGGGTGCCAACCCCGTCGGTTACAATCCCGAAAAAAAACCTTCAACGCGAGGAAGGTTGCCCAATCTCCTGGCATCATCATGCCCCCTCCCCAGTTCTTCTGCGGAGGTGCTCAATCCCGTCGGCTCCAGTACCTCCCTGAAAAAAAATATGCAGGTGACACTGGAGCCACCCGGTGTGTCAAATGTATCTGTTAAAACAACAAACCTCCCACGATGTTTTTTTCTTTTTTACCCTATAAAGTAGAAAATGGTCCCTCGCTGTCTGCAGCCCCCTCCTCCAACCCATGCCCACACGCCCCTCACCCCATATTTACCTCTGGGGCCCGGTGCGACGATCTTCGATGGACCGGGAACACATCTACACTCTTCAAAGCTGACCACGAACTGAAGAAATGCCGGTAAGCTGTATATGGCATAAATAGGGTTTTTTCAACTTTGGTGCATATCTTGGGCATTTTTGGGTATTTTGTCACCAAATTGTCAACATGGGGTTACTGGGACCCCTTCTCATGAATTCAGTTACTGTCATGGTGTTATTCCATCCCGAAAGGTGATTTTGCGGTCACTGCGTGGAATCACCCTTCGGGAACGATTAACGAACCGACAGTGCCACTATTCATGAGGTGGGCTCTCAAAAAGCCTATGTTGCAAATTTGGTGAAAAAAATCAAAAAAATTACTGTTTTATGAGCGTGCATTGCGCAGTTTCCATGTATGCTCGTAACTTCGCGAATCTGTAATATTTTCACTCCAGATTTTCAACATTGGCATTTCCACACCTCCTTATGAACAGTACAGCTGTCATTTTTCACATCCTGGCCGAAATGTGTTTTCACACAGGGCCCGGAGAGCCCGCACTTTCACAAGCACACACCACTAACCACTTACATTACACTGTCTCAAAAATAAGGGAAATTCATTGCAAAAAACTCTGTTAATGCATCAGTTAGGGTTGATGTCACAGCGACAAAAGTTTGGAAATTCGATGTTAAGGTTACCACCCCCACCACCACCCACCCTACAGGCACCAACAGGCACTGGGGCTTGCTGTGGGGTCATCAGACCTCTCACCCCATTCTCCTATACTGTAGCGTGTCAGCTTGTTTACTCATGGAATGGGGTGAGAGTTGAGCCAGACAACCCCATGGCAGGCCCCAATGCCTGTTGGTGCCTGTTCGGTGGGGTGGTGGGGGTGGGGTGGTAGGGGTGGTAACCCTAACATCGAATTTCCAAACTTCTGCCGCTGTGACATCAACCCTAACTGATGCATTAATGGAGTTTTTTGCAATGCATATAATATACATGTCTTAGTTTTCCTGTGTTTTTTGAGTCTGTTTTACTGTTGTTTTTAGCAGGAGCGAGTGTGTCTGCCAACCCCTGCACCACACACACACACATGCACACACACACTCCCGCACAGTATGTTTAGTTTACTGTTTTTTTTATGTTTATTACTTTGATAGCATTTTGTGTTGCATTAGGGAGTATGCAGCCAATTACAGTGAAACCAAGCAGGAGTGAGCAGGTATCAGATCGGTTGCTGTAGATAGCGCTTTTCTATACAGCACTTTGCCAAACCGATCACTCCATTCTGAAAAGACTATGGGGCGCTATTTAAAAAAAGGGAACGCTGGCTGTTACATTTTATATTTGATACAGTCCGGTATACAAATAACAGCACAGCATGGCTTAGGCGGCTTGACAGAGGTGCGGGTTTCTGTTGTGCATTGAAAGCCACGTCAAGGCGGCACATGCGACGCTCACTGGATCGGGGGCGAGTTGTTTGAACAGAAGCCTCAGAGGTGACATTTTTATTCATAAATCAAGCAAAAAGCATTGAAAACTTCCATACTGTGGTACTGTTGTGAACTATAAAAGGTGGCTGATGTAACAGACATTGTGTTGCTTGGGGGTGGGGGTGTCCAGCTCTGCCTTACAGATCTACGATGTTGGCAGGGGGGGCAGGACAATTTGTGGTGTGGTGAGTCCTGAGTGACGGAAAAGGTACTGGTTGGCAGAATATGCCCTGATAAGGACATGGCCAAAGGTACCTCTCAGCCAATCAGGAGAAAGAAAACTTCAGACCCATTTTATAAGGGCAAATAACATTTAATTAGTATTATTTTATTAAATTTAAGGCTGTTTTATTTTTAGGGTCTCATTGAATGTTTTTAGTGAGCAAAGGTGACAGCAATGTTTATGATGGCATTCAGGGATGTGTGGTTAGTATTGATTTTAGTGTGAAGAGGCTGCTGGATCTTTATCTAGTGCTATTGTGCTGAGATAACAGCACAGGTAAAGTTGGCCCTCAGCCAATCAAATTTCACAATTTTTAAAACCCTTTTCATAATGGCAATTTTTTAGTGCTGGAATTACCACCTCTAGATTTGCAAGTGGGGAAAACGTCATTTCTGGATGGCGGAATGGTCCTATAATATTCAGCAAAGAAAGACGACAAAGGTGAAGCAGCTGTCCTACAATTTTGTTGGAGGTGGGGGAACTGAGTTCCTGTTGGTTCATGCCCAATCTAACCCTTGCAGCTATGCTTCTGTTAGTCCAGGGACAATAACTTGGGGGGCGGCTGAGGCTGCCAAAATTCAACCTAATACTGCAAAACTATACAGCAGAGTTACTGGATGAAACAAATCAAGTTTCAATGGGAGTTAAGCCCTTTTGTCATGCGGGAATCTGTGACACTGTACAACATCCTGGCGGGTTCCAATGTACCACTACTCCCATCCCAGTCTCTCCCAACAACAGTCCCTGTAGCTAATGGTGTCACAAGAGAGAGTTTAGGGGGAGCTCACATCTACTCCAGTCATAGCCTTTCCCAGCAAATGTCCCAGCAGCTAATGGTGTCTGCATAGTGTGTTATGGGGGTTCTCACAGCTATGCCAGTCTTTCCCAGCAAACGTTCCTGAAGCTAATAGTGTCAGGATAGAGGGGTTTTGGAGGAGATGACAGCTACTCCAGTCACAACCTTTCCCAGCAGACATCCCTGCAGCTCGTAGAGTCAGGATAGTGTGTTTTGGGGTTCTCACAGCTACAGTACTCCAGTCATTCCCAGCAAACGTTCCTGTAGCTAATAATGTTAGGATAGTGGGTTTGGGGGAGCTCACAGCTACTCCCCTCACAATCTTCCCCAGCCAATGTTGCTGCAGCTAATGGTGTCAGGATAGAGTGTTTGGTGGGTTCTCACTGCTACTCTGGTCTTTCCTAACAAACGTTCCTGTAGCTAATGGTGTCAGGATAGTGTTCTGAGTTTCTCACAGATACTCCAGTCATTCCCAGCAAACATTCCTGTATCTGATGGCTTCAGGACAGAGGTCTGAATATAGTGGGTTGTTATATGCCCTGTCTCCCTGTCAGTTAAAATATGGTCTGAGGAATTCTTTTAAATATAAATGGGCTCTACTTGGACTGGAGTTCCTCAAACTTTGATATTTATGAATAGGGATTTCATTTTTCTTTAAACGTTCCTGTAAATGTAATTACAGATTTAATGCAGGGATTAATCTGAAATTGTTCTCAGTGTTTGTATATATGTATGTGTATGTATATATATTCATTGCAAAAGACGTCGTTAATGCATCAGTTAGGGTTGATAGCACAGCGACAAAATTATGGAAATGTTATGTTAGCATTACCACCCACCCCACCACCCCACCCCCATCCTCCACACAACAAGAACATGAGGGTTTGCTATGGGGTCATCAGACCCAACTCTTACCCCATTCCATGTGTAAACAAGCTGACATGCTATATTATAGGAGAATGGGGTGAGAGATAGGCCTGATGACCCCATGGCACATCCCAACGTCTGTTGTTGTATGGAGGATGGAGGGGTGTGGGTGGGGTGGTAAGGGTGATAACCCTAACTTCACATAACTGATGCATTAACAAAGTTTTTTGCAATGAATTTCCCTTCTATTTGAGAAAGTGTAATGTAACAGGTAACTGGCATGTGTTTGTGGGAGCACGGGCCCACTCCCTTCATGTTGCCCAGTTTTTGAGTAATGGTATATGTATGTACTGTAGGAGCATGGGCCCTCTGGGCCCTGAGCTCCCACTTACACATAAATACGGAGCCATACAGCAGCCCCATAGTACTGAAAAGAAACCCTTGTAACACTTATTTGGCAATATCTCAGTAACCGTAGCAACTATGGACAAACTAAAGACAAGGGGATAGGACAGGACAAGGGGGAGGGTCAATGAAGGGGAAGGGTGGAAGGAAGGGGCAGCTGCAGAATAAGGGGTGCTAGCTGCACATTCCAGCAGACTTAATAGACCTCTAGGCCTTTATCTGCTGGAAAATTTCGTATGTTCGTAGTTTTAGTCATGACTTCGAAACCTCCACGCATGCTGTGGGTAGCAAAAAATCCATATCTCGACTCGTTTTTGAGATACGGGCACTGTGGGCACTGCAGTGTTATACTATGGGAAATTTCTCAACTTCAGAACACTGTAACTATAGGCCCGTTCAATGTTTTGGGACCAAACCATCAAAAGGCACATCTGTGGGACAGGGCTTGCCACCCTGCAAATTTCAGCCCAGAAGCACAATCCATCTTGGCACAATGAAGTGACAAAGAAAACAACACCTGGAACAATGTTTTCGAGCAGTGTTTTCATGATAACTTTAACATGTTCACGGCACTTCTATCCCTATAATGGGAATGTTTTCGAGGGCAAAAATATGTTGCTGAACCACCTTTTTTTGTGTGCGAGGTCATTACCGAGCACATAAAAAATGTTTTCATGGCAACAAAATGGCAAAATGGTGGAAAAATGTTAAAAACTTATTTCCAGGCTGCCTGCAGAAACACTGATGCCAGTGTCATGTTCCTCAGGACCCGATTAGGTAAATACAAGTGTTGGTGTTTAACAAGAGCACCAGATCCTGGCCTGGACATTCAATGACTGCATCCACACACATTTAAACCAATAGGTGGTGGGGGTGGGGGGTTAAGGGGAGGAATGTCAGATAAACATTGTAAAGCTAGGTATGGGGAAATATAGAAAAACTTGGATACAGGGTGGAAATGCCTTCTGATTAATGCCAGAAGTGTGGCAAATAAATTCAAAGAACTATGCCACTTTATGACATCACAAAAAATCAACATCTGCGCTATAACGGAAACTTGGTGGGATAAGAATGATATACAGGAGCAATCCATCAGTGGATACAACCTATGCACCAAATCCAGGGAATACAGGAAAGGGGAAGGGGTCGCTGTATATGTATCAGAGGATATACAAGCAGTAGAGATATCAGAAGTTAAGAACAAGGTGAAAAAAATCTGGTTAAAAATTACACCTCATGGATCCCCAAAAATTATACTGGGAGTTATTTACAGACCATCTTCCATTAAAGCAGAAGTGGATGATGAACTTCAAAGCTATTTACTAGACCTAAATCCCACAGGTAGACTACTGCTCATGGGAGATTTTAATCTGCCTGGTATTAAATGGGAATCCCTAATTGGTAATAACAGGGTTGAGAATTTATACCTGGATTTAGCTGACCAGGTGGGATTGGAGCAAATGGTAAGACAACATACCGGGGGACAAAATCCTTGATTCAGTCTTGACAAATCTTGGAGATTCCATCAAGGATTGCAAGGTCACTATACCATTGGGGGGAAGCGATCATTGCAAGGTATCCTTTACAGTAATGGAAAAAAATGCAAATTAGTTCAGGGGTGACCACTACATTGGACCTCCAAAAAGCAGCTTTACCATCATGAGGCAGAAACTGGTGGGGTGGAACTGGGGGCGGGATCTAGCTAACTTAAATTTGCAAGAAATGTGGGACATCATTCATAATAAACTACAAGAACTCATGAACGAGCACATTCCATGACTAATGAAGTTCAAGTTCAAGTTTATTGCAGGAATAACTCCGTTGAGCAAGCTCATTCACAAGGAGGTCCTGGACGCATATTACAGGAGCATATACAAGTAAAGGCAACTAGTATAAATGATACATAATACAATAAGATCATACATACATGGTAGTATGAGGACCTAACATTGTAGTATAAAGGATGTTTGGTATACAATGCTCAACGTGCACAGCAACGAACATATAAGCTATACAAGAAATTCAAGAGGCATAAAAATAAATAACACGTTGCAGTATAAAGACATAGAATTGTAATATAGTAGATGTTTGGTATATTGATATACAATGTTTGGTATATCGGTGTACAGTGCTCAACGCAACAGTATTAAGTCCATACGTTAAGGGTCATAGAGAGCCCAGGTAGGGATAGGGTGCCCAGGTAGAGGCTAGTGACAGCTGCAGGTGGTTCTCAGGTTAGCTGTGGCAAAAGTTTTGAAGAAATTAACAGATACTAGGCAGGAGAGTTTAAGTGCAGACTGGATCTGGTTCCAGGCAGCCGGAAGGGCATAGGAGATGGCACGTTTACCAAAGGTGGCACGAGTCCTAGGCAAGTCTAGGATGATAAGATTGGACTTCCTAAGTGAGTAGGAGCTGTGGGAAGTACGAACAAGGGAAGAAATATAGCCCGGGAGTTTGTTCAGGAGAATTTTAAGTGTCCAGATCCTAGAGTGGATTAAACGTCTGGTGGTAAGTGACATCCAGCTGACAGCTGCATAGAGGTCACAGTGGTGGGTACGAATGGGTGACCTGGTAATGAACCGAAGGGCAAGATCTTATAGGACATCCAGTTTATTTAGCTTTGTGATTGTAGATGCATTGTAAATTATGTCGGCATAATCAAGTAAAGGAAGGAATGTGGTCTGTACGAGCCTGGTTTTGATTTCAAGTGGAAAAAGAGACCTGTTCCTGAAGAAGAAGAAGCCTATTCTGTACTTTAGCTTACTGACCGAATTATCTATATGTGCACTGAAGTTGAGTCTGTTATCTAGCCATACACCTAGGTATTTAAGTTTGGGAACAAGCTGATCTTTTTGGAGTCCAGGGCTGTAATCCAGTCATTTGTGACTTTGGCAAGGGAAGATATGGTACTGTGGTTGGGACGGAAGCCGGATTGGGCCAAGTTGAGAAGGGAGAACATCTCAAGGTGGTGTTTAAGTTGAGAGTAAATCAGTTTCTTGAAGATTATGGATAGGACAGGCAGGATAGATATGGGCCTGTAGTTGTTTAAATCACATGGGTCACCTGATTTAAACAAGGGAAGGACATGAGCAGATTTCCAGCATGAAGGTGCTGTGGCTGTATCTATAGAGAGATTAAAGATATGAAGTATGGGAGCAGTGAGGTGATAGTAGCCTAACTTTAGGAAGAATGGTTCAAACCCGTAGTCAGCATTGCTTTTCTTGGTGTCCAGTTTAATAAGCAGATCTTCGATTTCTTTGAAGGAGACCTGTTGTAGTTGGAACGGGCAGGGTGGAGTGGGGGTTTCAGGAGAAGCCCCATGCTGTGCACTATTCACAAGGTCAGCATACGGTGAAGACTCGAAGGCCAGTCCAGCAGTAGCAAAGTGCGAGTTAAGCATTTCAAGGATTTGTTTGTTATTGTTAATTGTCTTACCATTGACATGTAACTTTGCCGGGATGGAGGGGGCAGCCTGACGTCCTTCGACGGCCTTAAGCATCTTCCAAATTTTGTATGCATTACTGTTGGCCTGTTCCAAGGTGGTGATGTAGTAGTGAATCTTAGCATCACATATGCGGTTAACACTTTCATTCCTAGCTGTACGGAAGGCCTGCCAGTCAGATGGGCTCTTGGTTCACCTGACCTGCGTCCCAGATTTTATTACGGTGTGTGAGTACTAAGGGGGTTGGATATGCTACAGGAACCTTCAAAGGAGAATTAAAAAGGAAATAAGAAAAGCCAAGGCAGCTTATGAACTTAGACTTGCTATCAAAACAAAAAATAATTACAAATCCTTTTATACTTATGTAAACAGCAAAAAAGGTTCTGGGAATACAATGGGGCCACTAAAGGATGTGGATGGTATACTAGCCTCGACAAACAAACAAATGACAGACTTACAAAATAAATACTTTGCTACAGTATTCAACAAAAAACAAGTACAGGGGGGAAGTGTGGAACTGAGCAGTACCTTGAATAATCCCACAGATCTAGGGAAAATTAGGAAGAGATTAAGTCTATTGGATCCCAATAAATCCCCAGGGCCAGATGCAATCCATCCAAGGCTTATAAAGGAGTTGGCATATGAACTAGCTTCAACCATAACCTACATATTTCAGCACTCCTTGAACACAGGTCAAGTTGTGGAAGATGCATGGAAGAGAGGTACGGTAATTCCACTGTTCAGAAAGGGATGCAAATCAAATCCAGCAAACTATCACCCGGTTAGTTTAACCTCTACCATTTGTAAAATCTTAGAAGTAATTATTAAAGAGTACATGATAGATTACATACAGGGAAACAATTTAACAGACAACACCCAACATGGCTTTACAAGGGGCAGATCATATCAAATGAACATGCTGGAGTTCTACAATAGGGCATGCAAACTACTGGATAGGGGGAGATCAGTGGATGTGGTCTTTTTGGACTGCACCAAAGTGTTTGATAAGCTACCACATGCAGAGTTGGTGCTAGTCCTTGGAGCTATGGGTATCCATGCAAATATTATTACATGGATTGACTCCTGGTTGATGGAAAGGAAACAGAGAGTCAGTGTTAGGGGAGTATCTGATTGGACGGAGGTTACGAGCTGGGTCCTGCAGGGGTCGGTTCTGGGACCATGCCTTTTTAACGTCTATGTATCATCCCTACAATATGAACAGCAGGGCCTTTGATTAACTAAATTTGCTGATGAGTGTAGAGTGGGAGCAGACATACATAACACTGCAGATGCAAATATACTTCAGGATGCCCTAAACCATGTTTTCGGGTGGTGTAATAACAATAAACTTCAACTAAATCCAGATAAATGAACAGTAATGCATTTAGGTAAAAGAAACTTGAAGCACAAATACTATCTAGGAAATGCTACTCTTAGGCAAGTGACTGAAGAAAAAGATTTAGGGATTACTGTATCTGATGATCTGCAGTTCAAGGCTCACTGCAAAAACACTAGCCAGAAGGCAAACAGAGTATTGAACTGTATCTTAAAACATATTTCCAGCAGGACAAGGGAGGTATTCATCCCGTTGTACGGGTCCTTGGTTAGGCCAATCTTGGAGTATGGGGGACAGGTCTGGTCAACATACAAAGAGACGGAGAAGAGTATGTTAGAAAGAGTTCAAAGGAAGGCTACTCGGGTCATAGAAGGGCAAAAGGGAAAGGATTATCCAACTAGATTGAGGGGTCTAGATTTGTTCTCCCTGGAGTATAGAAGGGCCAGAGGTGACATGTGTTTACTATTTAGATCACTGACAGATGATGACCCATAGGAGAGACTAAGGTTATGCTTAAAAGATCAAACGTACAGCACTAGGGCGAACCCACTTCAGCTAAAAGGAGAACAGTGTAGGACCTGGAAGCAGCAAAAATGGTTTACACAGAGAGTTATATCATCTTGGAATACCTTGCCATTAGAGATAGTGGGAAGAACATCTATGGTTAGTTTTAAATTAAAACTGGACAAGCTACATAGAGCTGGAGGGTTTACCTTTTAGTAATTGGTGAGCATTAAGGTTGTAAGTCTAATTAACTCTCAGTAACCTATGAGACTTATAAGAGGCAGTATTTTCAATTTACAACGTTTTTTGTCTCTCGCTAACTGAAAACAAGATGGCAGCAGCACAAAAAACATAATTCCGGAGCACAACAACAAAAACATCTTTGTGAAAGTTTTTGCAGTGGACATATACATTTTCCCATAGGCAAAAATGGGACATGAAAAACTTGCATAACTTTTGAACAGATTAAGATTTTTTCACCAAATCTTCAAAAGGCACCAGTTTGACCCAGGCCACATATAGACATGCAAATTTGAATCCACTCAGACACATTCTTTAGTCCTTTAAGCCCCACCGAAAAATGCAGAAAAGTTGAGGATTTTCACATTTTTGACACTCTACAGTTCCACAACCGTACATCTGACCGGAACAAAACTTTCCAGATCCAGAGATCTATGGTTGGATGCTGCGCATGCAAACTTTCAGACACATCAGACAAACGGTTGCAAAGTTATTAAAGTGGAAACTTTGGGGTTTAACATTAAAGTGGCCCACCCTAACTATACTGGCCCTACTGGGCCAATAAAGGAATATATATATATATATATATATATATATATATATACAGTATATATTTATTTATAAAGCGGGCATCCAAAATAAAAGTCTCATTGGTCAAAATTTATCATTATACAATGGTGTGTGAAAATCCTGTAACCTTATTGGTTAAAACACGTCACATGACCGTGGGTTAATCCTGCATAACCCATGGCTGAGGAATGGCATTTATAAAAAACATAATTAAACACATTTTAAATTTATTTTACACATGGGTCCATTGTATAATCGCAATTAGCCACTCCAGGGTGTGAGTTATTGGGTGATTTACCCACTTCTTGTGTGGTTAAGTCACTCGGCTGCGCCTCGTGACACACCAGACAAGGCATGGGTAAATCCCCAATAACCCACACCCTGTTGTGCCTTATTGCTTAATGTGACTGTACATGAAATCAGTTTAATGCACAGTCATCCTGGTCCTAAACCACATCACACAATGCTTAAATCAATCCTCCTATAACCAGAACCATCTTCCATCAGTCTCCCTACAACCAGAATTGATCTTCCATCACAAACATAGCTGCTACCTTTACACTGTAAAAATCATTCAACTGGGCTCTAAAAATAAAATTACCTTAAATAAAAAATAAAACAAATTAATTAAATGTTGTTTCCCTGATCATTACACTTTCCTTACACATATAAACAAATTAGAAACATTAAGTATTGTTTACAGTTTTCATTACAATGGTTTCTTTGTTGACCATGAAAAATCCCCCTTCTGTCTTTACCTGCTCATCAGGGAAATCTCTTCTGCTTGCCCTGACAGTGAAATATTGAGTCTCTGGCTGTAGAAGAGGCCTTTGTTGAGTGTGTGTGTGTGTACAGTATGTTAGGAGAGGAACATTCTGACAGTGGAACTGAGCAGAATTTTGAATCCATGTGTTCCATGGTAAACATTCCATGATAAACATTCCATATCTTGAATCTTGATGCCGGCAAAGGACAAACATTGTCCAGTAGTATTACAATGACATCATCAATGACATCATTTGCAGTGGGCAGAAGGACTATTTTATCATAAATGCACACAAGTAAATTTAAGCAATAAACCATGAGAGGGTGTGGGTTATAGGGGGATTTACTACAGCTGGCGTGGTTTGGCCACAAGGCCTCAGGCCGAGTGGCTAAATCCTCGCCAGCCATGGTAAATTTCCCCATAACCTACACCCTCGAGTGGTTTATTGCAATTATACCATGAGTTTATGATTTAAGTGTAGTTAGAACATTTTCAGTTTTCTTTTTTCCTGGAAAAATAATGTTTTTGTAAGAAACATTCTTCCATACAAGAAAATAGTCCCAGGTGTGTATTTGAATTGTTTATTAATTGTGACTTATAAGCATAGAATTAAGTGCACAGTAACACATAGTGAGGATTTTGGTAAGTTTTGAACTTTTAGTAACACTCTAAAAAAAAATTTTGTTTTTGAACTGTAATCAACTTTACAAGGTAGCAATGCAAACTTTAATGCAGGTTGTAACTAGAGAAACTTGTAGGAATAGGCAACTCATTTTGTTAATAGTTCATCTGTAAGAGAACATTGTTATGCTGTAGTTTTTTAGAAGAGTCTGTTCTGCATAGCAGCATGATAGGTTCTGTTGCTTTAAATTTCTTTTCCATAGGCTGTGTATGACCCTATAGCTCCTGTGGTGTGACCTGTTGGAGGAGAATAATCAGGTTATTTTTGGGAGGGTTCGGTTTTTATGTTTTTGGGGTGCAGTACTGTTTTTTAAAGCAGTTTTTTTTTAATTACATTTTTATTTGTAGATGAAGTTAACTGTCCTACAGTTAACTAGATTTCCTAAGGAAGCCATTTTTGGGCATGTCTCTGCATCCGATCGGCTGGTGTTGTCAGCTGGTTTCTGCACAGAGATGCTTGCAGCTTGGGACGTTGTTTGTGCGACTGCCGTGGCTTTGGGTGGTGCATCTTCATTTGTGGTGCGATGTTCTGTGAAGATAGCTTTTCAAGGGATTTGGGATTTCTTGCTGTTGGCTGAGGAGGTACAGTATGCTGTGGGAATTCGGAGTTGTTGTTTCTCGGTGCAATGTGGCTTGCTCTGCCAGGAGTGCTTTCAGGGTTCTGGGCGGTGCTTGTATTTGGTGGTGTTTTGGGTGCAGCTTGGATACATGTGCTGCCTGTTTCACCACTGATGATTTGGCCCCTTTTTTTGAATTCTGCAAGGTTGGGTCACCAGTAGCTTCGTAAAGAAGCTTCGCTTTTATGACCCGTAATGGCCATAATTGTCTTGCTTCCATGCCTTAGTTGACCCCCACTGTCAATGTCACTAGCTACAGTATCTCCATGACATTATTTGGCCACTTGCTTAGCAGAAACTGTCCTTCCCTCACTACTGGCTGCACCTCCTAAGCACCTAAAATGCACTTCTTGCCCCCTAGCACTGTTGACACCTAAATATCACCTTAGCCCACTACGGCATTTGTTTACATGTGGTATCCACCCCCCCCCCCCAAAAAAAAACAACTTCTAATATCCTATTTGTTTCTTGTTATTCGTACTAGTTCTGAACCCTGACCTGTTGCTGTTATTCAAAACTCTGTAACTATTTACACTGTATTATGGCTCGTGTGTTACTGTATGGCTCTGTATTGTCTTGGAAGTTGAATGCTCTGTATTATGGCTAATGTAACTACTGTGTGACTCTGTAATGTTTTTGAAGTTGTATTGATTCTGTATTATCCAAACTACACCTTCCCCCAGGATGTGCTGCGAGACGAGCGAACTGTTGCTCAGTGTACCTTTCTTGGTGAAACTTTTCAATAAATAAAATAAATAAATAAAAATAAAAGTTACTTAGTAGGGTCACAGCAGTTGCACGGAGGGAGTGATTTGTGAAGATGGTTTCAAGGTTTGCATCCTTGCAAATACAGGGTAGCATACTGCCTAGGAAATTAACCCCCATCCTGTTCAGTGCTATACCACATTTCCATGTTCATTGGGACTGATTGATCCAGTGTTTTTGGATGAAGGAATAAGGCAGGAGGGTTTGGGGGTAGTTTAGATATATATTTTTTATAACTGTGGACTGGACACAGAGGATCGTTTGGCTGTGCAAGCATATAGCCCCTTGTAAATTGTTTGGAGGGATCATTAATTTCTTTGTGATTTTTAGTTTGTTTGTTAAAAGTTTTAGTTAGATATTCTTCACCATCTTCTGTTTGCTTGATTTCAAAGGAGTGAAGTGTAAACTGCTTCACTCCTTCATTGCCATGACGGGCAAAGTGTAATTGGATATCCATCCAGACTTTTCTAACAAGACCTGTGATAGTGTCTGGTGTTAGCGCAGCTGAATTTCGTAATCTAGTTAGCTGGTTTACGGTCAGTGGGGCGTAATGCTCAGCCTTTTCCTTCCTTTCTGTATCGCTTGACTACAGCTTTAAAAATGTTATTTGCTGTATTAAATTCAGTGTCAGACATGAGATTTATACTGCAGCTGAGGGAAGGGTCATTTAAATATCTGTTTAAGCCTGCTCTGAGGCTTCTATAACTAGTGAGGACATATTCTTTTCCATCACTATTGCGGACTGTACTGTAATACTGTCTGAGAATATTGTTAAGTTCTGAAGGAGTGATGGCAGCAAAGTTTATTTCTATCTGTTTCTGCTTAGCCCAATTGGAAAAAAACATTCTTTGCCCACCGGGTTTGCTTTTGTGTTGTGATTTCATGACGCTCCCTTTCTAGCTGAAGTATTTCTTGTGTTGTGATCTCTTCATGACGTTGCCTTTTTTTTGTAACAGGATTGGCTGGCTGAGGTAAGATGATGAGGCCCGCTGAGTTCAAGTTATCTTCTGTGTGTGGAGCTGGGATGTGTCCAGCTGCGCGGCTGACTGGATGTCTGCGGTTTTTGCCACTGGAAGCTGAGGGGCAGGCGCTGAAGTCGGAGTTTATAAAGGTATGCTGTGTTGGGGTTGGTTTTCATTTTTGTACTGTGCATTTTCTAGACTGCAGAATATTTCATCTAATTCTGCATTGCCTATTAATTCAAACAAGGTGTCCATCTTTTTCAAGTGCTACCGGAGGTGACCGATTGGAGTTAGCAAGAGGCAATATGGTGGCTGTGGCACTTCTGTGTGGCTATCGGAATGATTTCTCATTAGGGTGGCATGTGACTGTGGCAGGCCGGCACCTTTTTCATTGAATATCAGAGGATTTACAATGGGGGTAAGGTGCCAGCCTGCCGATTTGATTGGCTAAAGTTTTTGGTCCATGGTATAACTATTGTTTCTACATATAAACATGCTTTTCCCAACAGTAACAAGTTAAAAAAGGAGCCCATTTTATAAGCGTAATAAGACACTCTAGGTGTGTGCGTGGAACAGATTGTACCACACTTCCAGGTGCTGAAGGCACTCGGCCTGTGGCCATGTGCCTCACTACACCCCTGGGCGTCTGGTAAAAATCTGTTCCATGCACACCCCATCATATCTTATTGCTTGCATATATATATATATATATATACACACATATATATATATAGGGGATATGACATGGGCTGACTTAAGATATCATTTTTATCTTCATGAGAGGGGGTTGATCTGTTGATATCTCATGAGTAGTGAAGTCATGAGTGAGATAGCAATAGACCAATACCCTCAAATGTCGATAAACATGATATATTTAGTCAGCCTATGTTATATTTGATTTATGCAACAGGTGTTTAGGTGGTTTTGTTATAGAAATGGTAAAAAGTTACAAAAGAAACAAAACATTGTAAACTACTTAGACTACTGTATATTCAATCAAAAAAATAAATGACATCTCACATTTACCTTTTTTTATTGAAAGAGTTTTACCAGGAGAGTCCTATTTCCAGTGGTGTCCTGAGGGAAAATAAATGAAATTGGTCACTAAGCATGCTCAGAACTGTATCTTCACATGTGAGACTACATTTCTGAGCATGCTCGGTGAGGCCACAATGAGTGAAATTTCTGAGCCTGCTCATAATCAACTTCATTTATCTTGCTTGTGTTGCCCAAAATAACATGTTTAGCTTGGCAAATTTATTTTCACAACTGTTGTATAAAAGATAGAGAGATAGATAGATAGATAGATAGATAGATAGATAGATAGATAGATAGATAGATAGATGGATGGATGGATGGATGGATGGATGGATGTAAGCCAGCCAGCCAATTATTATAATTGGAGTTTCAGTGGTTATTCTGATTTTAACTACCTTTGTTGTTCCTTCTCTAACAATCAGTTTAATACGCAGGTTGTTCAGCCAGAATGAGACTGAGATGCCCGCATGTAGCTGTCCCTTCAAGACATATAGTATTTAACTGCTGAACTTTTAAGATCTATATCTATCTGGTTTTAAAAGTTGTTACATTGTTACTATAAATTTGTAGCAAGAAAGAAATAATGTGACCTACTGGGAAATAAGCCTACATTATTTACACGGCAGGGTACCCTGTGAAGTACCGGGAGCTGCCAAGGTAGACCTAAGGGTTATAACACAGGTAACCAGTAGTAAGCAGGGAAGAGGGCAGACCTTCTCTCTGTATACCCTTCTGCATAGTTTTTACCCTTGATGCCCTGACCTATATTACTGATGAACATGTTGAACTGGACTGGTCCGAGGACTGACCCCTACAGCAACCTGCTCATGACCCCACATGCTCTGCCTTGATCCTGTTCACTACCATCCTTTGTCCCCCCTCCAACCAGTTCCCTACCCATCTGAACAATTCCCTCTCCACTCACAGATCTTCTGGCTTCCTCATCAGCCTCTTGTGTGGCACTGAGTCAGAAGCTTTGCTGAAATGAAAGCAGAGTAAATCTAACGCCTGCAATCTATCCACTGTCCTAATGATCCAGTTATAAAATACTATTCGGCTGATCCGACATGACCTCCCTGGTCTGACAGGACCTCCCTGCTGCAAACCTGGTCTGCTTGTTGTCTTTTAGCCAATTTACCTCAAGGCAGGCCATTACGCTTTCTTTGGCCAGGCTCTCCATTAGCTTACTTACAATAGAGGAAAGACTGATCAGTCTGTAGATTCCAAGGCTTTCAATTCCCCCACCCCTTATGGAGCAGGCCTATGCCTATAGACCTCCAATTCCCTTGCACCACACAAGACTCCAAGAAGCATCTGAGCAGCTTAGCCAGGGGCTCATCCAGCTCTGAACCCAGGTGCCTCAGCACACTAAGGTGTAAGCTGTCCATAGCCTGTGCATTATCTTGGGGGCTGCAAGCTCATTCCTTAGTCAGTCTACCATGTCCACCAGAGGGGAAGACTGAGCCTTCCCCAGCAGGAGGCACCACACTATTTTCTAACTAAACCTTTGATACATACCTCACTCAAAAAAGAAGATTAAAGAACAAGACCCTTCAACCTTGTTTCGCAATGCAGGGAAAGTCACTGAAACATCTACAGGAACCCGGTGGCACTGTATGGCCGAAGTGCCTTCAGATCTAAGGTCCCCCCCCCCCCCGAGTGACACCCCTGAGTGTAGAGCCCTTACAGTAGGTAATGGTGTAGGAGCACAAGCTGTGACATAGCTCACAGCTACTCCAGTCCCAGCCTCTCCCAGCAGGAATCACTGTATATAATTGTGTAGGAGCACTGGCTGTGTGGAAACTCACGGGTAATCCAGTCCCGTCTTCTCCCAGCAGGCATCACTGTAGACAATGGTGTAGGAACACTGACTATGGAGAAGCTCATTGGTACTCCAGTCCCAGACAGTCATCGAAGGAGTCACTATAAGTAATGGTGTAGGACCACTGATTGTGGGGGAGCTTACTGGTACTCCAGCCCCAGACAGCTGTAGCAGGAATCACTGAAGATAATGGTGTAGGAGCACTGACTGTGGGGGAGCTGCCAGCTACTCTCGTCCCTGCATCCCCAACAGGAGTCATTTCAGGTAATGGTGTAGCTGCACTGACTGTGAGGAAGCTTACATCTACTTGGTAGCACCCTATATGAGTGCGTATTATTGAGCGACTCAATAATACCACTCCTGTATAGGGCGAGTGCTCTAATACAGTGAGGAATCCTGTATAGCGAGTGTAGTAGTGAACTACACTCGCTATTACAGGATACAACTGGGTGTGGTCTAGAACCCTGCCAAGCTGGCCATTTGGCATAGTGGCTAGAGCCACTGCCTGCAGAGCCAGAAGACCTGGGTTTGGGTCTCACAATAGACATGTACAATTTTTTTTTTTTATGAGTCTGCCCCCAGAGTTGATTATTTTATTTTGGGGAGTCCGGGGGCATAGACTCCCACAAAAAACAAAAGTAGCACTGTATTTTGTTTAGGACCATCGCTGTTTGCGGCAGTCTCTAAGTTGTGGTCACCTTTTTGAAGTGCCGATTTTGTGTTGCTCTTTGAGAGCGGTGCGATAAGGGACTCGCCCTTATCACATAAATCCTTCCTGCTTCAGTCCCAACTTCTCCCAGCGGGAGCCACTCAATGTCTAAGCTTCCAAGTATAGTTAAATCTTAGTCAGGTCCATGGAAGCATGGCTGGGGCAGTGGCAGGGTCTTGGGTGCCACAGGTGTGCTTCTGCCCCAGAATCTCTCTTTTTGGCCCTAAGAAACTTTCTTAACCTCACTGTGCATAACCTATCTGTAATCTCTGATCTTCGAGAATATCTCTTGCATCAGGTCACACCCATGAAACTATAGCCACCAGGCACTAGGACCACAGAGAAACTTTCTAGCTAGCAGCCCACTAACGGCCACCCATGACAACAATGTCAGCTGATGATGTCCTTGCTATATAAATGTGGGTGGCCCCGTGCCCTCCTTAGTTCTTTTCCCACCGTCGACCATCACATCAGACTCCATGGGTCCATGGAGACAATGCCGCTTCAGTCGACTCCCAAATCTTTGATTTCTACCTTTCTTTTCTTTTCTCACCTGAGTTTGTTTATCACTTTATTTTTAAAGTGATTTTCACCTTTGTCTATGCCAACCAACCCTGAGAAACTCTTCAGGTACTGCAGGTGTAGTCAGAAGATCTACGATAAAGATGACCATGATACCAGCGTCCTTTGTCTTTTTTTATTCGCCCCATCGTGCGTGATGACCCCCACTTCTTCAGGCTCCACAAGTCCCCTCAAGCCGCACTGTCCTTACCCGAGCCTTCCCTAACTCCTAGCATTGCAGCTGGTCCCTGGGATATCCTGGGCATATCCCTTTGCCGGGTGGGTCCCCCCCTCCTCCGAGGGGGAAGGCACTGGGGGAAGGACAGCCCCAGCACACACTCTTAGGGCCCAGGGATGCTGCCGAGGGGAAGGAGGCTCCGGGAAGGCACCGGAGGTGTTGGGTACAGAGAGCCGTCATCCGGTGGCCAGCGAGCAGTATTTCCACTTTTCTAGGTTCCCCTGCACGCTGCTCGTGTAGTGCCTCCAGTCTCCACTGGGTGCTGCTACCAAGCGAGGCCATCCCCAAACCCACCCCAGGATAGGAGAGCAGTCCTATGGAGCCTCGATCCTTATCCTCCCCTGCCGACCCCCAGAATCCCAAGTCCATTCCCGAACCCGGGTCACCAGCGTGGGTCGAGGTAAGGCACCAGCACCTCAACCCCCTACGCCACCAGGCCAGCGTCCACTGTCTTGGTGCCAACCACGACATTAAGACCTGTGAAGTCTGCCAAGGATTCAACCAGGCTACCCAGTGGCGCAATAAGAAGGCTCTAGAGTCCTTCCTCCTGCAACAGAAGGTCACCAGAATGGAGAAGGAGCTCCAGGAAAGAAGCTCCTCCACATTGCCAGCTCTGTCCACTCCTCCAAGGCCCAGGACAAATTGGTTGGAAAACACAAGCCCCAGGAGAAGGATAGGCCCAGGGAAAAATCCTCCCCAGTACGCTCTCAGATGCCGCTTCAAGTGCCATCCGCTGCTGGGTTGCCTGCCGCACTGGCGATGACTCCCACTGCTACCCACACCCTCTTTTTCACAGGGTCGGCTCTGGCAGTGCAGCCTGCTGGTCCTTCTTTGGCCATAGATGGCTTATCGATGTCAGGCCTCCTGACACCCCACCAACATTTCAACCCCTGTCATTCAGGCCCCTTCCTGCTCGAGGCAACAGATAGGGAGTTCTGCTGGGCCTGCTTCAGCTGGAAATGGCCTACTGATGCTGGGATTTCTACCTCCCCCATCAATGCCTTTGGCAATTTCATCGATGCGTGGTATTCAGCCTCCCCTGTCAATGCCTCAGGCCATCATGTCAATGCTGAGACCTTAGCCTCTCTCGCTGATGCTTCAGGCCTCACCACCGACACTGGGGATCCAGCCTCCCCCCGTCGGGGTGCAAGGTGCTCTAGTGAGGCAGATCACCATTGATATCCAGACTATGCTCTCTCCCTTTCGGGAGTTCATGCACCGCATTGCCCCTCCTCTGGGCCAGTGGACACAGGAGCCTACCAGCTCCCGCACTGACACCATATACGTCAACATGGCCTGCTCACTCTCAGTCCCACATGAGGGGGAGGACGAGGAGGAAGAGGAAGATGAGGAAGAGGGGGATAGCAGCCCCTCCCACTCTACCACCACTGTTTCCTCAGGGGGAAAGGACTCCTCCAAGTTTACTCTGAGATACCCCCCGATGACTCCTCCTTCATCTCAGTAATGAAGCAGATGCAAGCAGCCATGGAGTTTGATGCTGAGGAACAGGATATTATTTATTTATTTATCGAAATGTTTCACCAGGAGGGCACACTGAACAACAAGTTGCTAGTCTCACGGTGCGACCTGGGGGAAGGGGTTACATAGGGTTGTGAAAGATGATCAGTTACAATAGTATGTGGGTAGTACAAACAATACAACATTGTAAGATTGTGCAAGTTGGAACACAAGGTATTGTACAATAAACAGTAGTGGAACATTGGGTAAATTACAACACATGTCCAAAATCATACAAAAGAACTTATGAACGTACGAAACAGTAATACTGCGATAGAACCATTTATAGTGTATGAGTGTACCAGGAGCAGGCTCGAGGTAGTACTCAAGTGCTATTGGAGTAAAAAAGATGGGGTTAGGTTGTGCACACTGGTGACCCAGAAGGGCAGGTGGAGAAGAGAGGACGGAGAGGCAAGAACTGAATATGAGGAGATGGGGTACCCATTTCCTGATATTACCTGGAAAAATCTGGCCAAATATTTGGAATTGCTGGATTCTCCCCTTCTGATTATTCCTCCTCTGCTGGGTGCATTAGAGGATGCCACCATGGCTGCCTGGTACAGGTCAAATATGACCCTGTGATGCCTAGAAAGGCAGACAAATTGTACCAGGCTCCCTCAGGGCAACCGCAGGCAGATTCAGTAGTAATAAATGCTGTCCATGACAGGTCTAAGAGACCTCAGTACCTTAGCTCTCTTCCACCGGACGAGAAGTCCAGAAAGCTGGATCTTATGGGCAAGAGGGCCTATGCCTTGGCCATGCTGGCCGTCAACATTATTAATTACATTGCCCATATGGCCAAATTCCAGAACACTCTCTGGAAAAAGGCCTAAGCTGCAGCTCAGGCCCTTCCAGAGGAGCTGCTTAAAGCTCTCCAGTCTGAGGCAAATGTGGGTAAGCACCTTTTGAGGTGTGCTTATGGTGTCTCAGATGCCTCTGCTAGAGCAGCTGTGGTTGGCATCTGCTTAAGATGGCATTCTTGGCTCAGGGTGTCTGGCTTTGCTACTGATGTACAACAGTCCACCCTGAATGCCCCCTTCAGAGCCTACAAGCTCTTTGGGGTGGATGCACAGGACATCCTTTCTCACCTGCAGACCTCAGGGAGGACCCTGCAGTTCATCCACTCTCTTTACCATACCCAGCCAAGAAATGGATAGAAGGTACCTTTTAGTCGGGCCTCCCACACACCCAAGGTGGGTACCGGCAGTCAAGCAAGCACAGATCAGGAGCCCCTCACTTGCCCCTAACTCCACCACTGGGAAGGCAAACCCTAAAGGTGGGGGTGTGGCCCCAGTCACTGGTTCTGCCTCAACATGACTCCTTGTCAGACCCCCTCACTCCAGTACCACAGGAGGCAGTGGTAGGAGGTCGCTTCGCCCTACACTTGGACAGGTGGAGGGAGATAGCCACAGATGCTTGGGTCCATGCAGATCATAGAGCAAGACCACACTCTAGAACTTCTGGAATGGCCTCCAAATCTACCTCCAGTTCCTTCAAGCTACCCTGCAGACCACATTCCAGTGTTGCTGGAGGAAATTTGCTCGCCGCTACAGAAAATGGCCATAGAGCCAGTTCCCGAAGATCAGAGGGAGAGAGAGAGAGAGTTTGATTCCCACTTCTTTCTAGTTCCCGGATCCATAGGGGATTTGCATCCCATCCTGGACCTCAGAAACCTGAACTTCTACAATCAGTACAAGAAGTTCAGGATGGTGACCTTCCAAGGCCTGCTGCCTTTACTGCACAAGGGAGACTGGATATGCTCCCTGGACATGCAGGATGCATACCTGCATATAAAGATTTGTGCCCCCCACAGGAAATACCTCAGGTTACTGTTCCAGGGGGAGCAATACCAGTTCAGGGATTGCCCTTTGTCTTATATTCTGTGCCACGGGTCTTTTCCAAATGCTTGGCGGTGATGGCAGCAGCGCTCAGGAAGGAAGGACTGTATGTCTTCTCTTACTTGGATGACAGGTTGCTTTAAGCTCAGTCCACTGAGCACTTGTCTTACACCCTAGCACATACCAAACAGCTGTTTCATGCCCTAGGGATTACGGTCGACCTAAGTCAGTCTTGACCCCTTGTCAGCATCTCCAGTACATAGGAGCTATACTGGACACTGCTCAGGGCTTGGCCTTCCTGCCTCAGGACAGGGCAGAGCGCCTGATCACTCAGGCTCTGGTTCTTTACAGCAGCAGGTAAATCACAGCCAGGACATTCTTCTGACTACAGGGCCTGATGGTGGCAGCCATTGTCATGGTTCACTGGCATGGCTGCACATGCGAATCACACAATGGACTTTGCAGGGTAAGTGGGATCAACACACCGATGATCTAGAACAAATGGTTCTGGTCATGTCGCTGGTAAAGAAGGTGCTTCAGTGGTGGACAGACCCTGGCAATTTGCTCAAAGGGGTCCCTTTCCTAATTCTGTCCCCTCTCCAGATCCTCACCGTGGATGCTTCGGGGTTGGGCTGGGGGCACCTGGGCCCATGGTCAGATGCAGGGTTTTTGGACTGCAGTGGAGAGTTCCCTCCATATAAATGTTCTAGAGATGAGAGCCATTCTGTATGCTCTGTAGGCCTTCCAGAACCATCTGTCTGGGACCTCTGCTGGTGCAGACAAACAACATCAGTGTGGTACACTATATAAACAAGCAAGGGGGATCCATTCCTACCCCTGTGCAGAGAAGCAATGAGGGTTTGGTACTGGGCTGTAGAACATGGTCTAGAGCTGTCGACCGTCCATGTTCCAGGCATCCAAAACATCCTGGCGGACAAGCTAAGCAAGTTGCAGTCCAGGATGCACAAGTGGGAGCTGCTGACCTCAGTCAAAGAAGACCTGTTTGACAGGTGGGATCATCCAAAGTTAGACCTTTTTGCATCTCCACTCAATGTAAAACACACGCTTTTCTGCTTGCTCGCTCCAGGGTCTGGAGTTTTTTGACAAGATGCATTGTCCCTCTCTTGGGAAGGGAGGTTCCTCTATGCCTTTCCTCCCTTCACGCCAATCCAGAGGGTGCTGCTTAAGCTTCAGATGGAAGGAGAGACTATTATCCTCATTGCTCCCTTCTGGACTCGTCAGATCTGGTTCCCCTTACTGCAGCAATTGGCAGTAGAACCTCCAGTCCCTCTGCCTATGTACAAAGGCTTGCTCTCACAGGAGAAGGGCATATTGGTCATTCAGGACCTGAAGTCACTACACCTCCATACCTGGCTCTTGTAGACATAGCCATGGCTAGATCTGGGGTATCCCAAAAAATGGCTGATGTCCTGGTGGCTGCGAGGAAACCCTCCACCAGGGCCACTTATTCCATGAAGTGGAAGCACTTTGCTCTGTGGGCTGCTTCCCATCATTTGGATCCTTTCATTTGTCCAGTGAATCAGATTCTGGAGTACTTGCTGTCCCTCTCAGTTTCGGGCCTGCAATACCCTTCCATTAAGTTGTACCTGGCTGCCATTTCAGCCTCCATGTGCCCGTTAATAGCACAGCTGGAGGTGTCCCAACATTTCTGAGAGGCATTATTCATCTGAAACCTCCCATCTGCAATCCAGTCCTGCTTTGGGACTTTAATTTTGTCTTAGAGAAACTTACTTTGGCTCTTTTTGAGATGGCCACAACATGCGAGCTTCACTTTCTGTCATGGTAAGTGTTATTTTTAGTTGCCATTACTTTTGCTCAAAGGACTTCTAAGCTTCAGGCTCTGATGTGTGAGTCTTCTTATTTGGTTTTCCACAAAGACAAGGTGTCTTTGCGTACTAACCCTAAGTTTGTACCAAAGGTGGTGTCTGAGTTTACCTTGAATCAAACCATCCACCTGCCCGTTTTTTTTCCCAGAGCATGCCAATCCAGGGGAAGCATTGCTCCATACTCTAGATTCATAGGATTCATAGGTTGTCTTCGAACATGGACAGGCAATTTGCCCTTTTACTACTCTCATCATCTTAGTGGTTGTAACCCTTCCTGTTATCTCCTAGACAGTATTTATCCAGTTAGTCTTAAAATCGTCTATAGTCCCACTTCCAACAATTTCCAGAGGGTGGCTATTTCAAACACTCACAACCTTTTGCGAGAACCACATTCCCTTCTTTTTTGAGCTGCTGATGTCATTATGCAGTTTAAGGATGTCAGATCTAGTTGTAAACTCCTGACCTTTAATTTCTAAACCTATACAGTCCCATAAGTCATTATTCTCAAATGCACAATATACTAAGCATAAATTCCCCCCATATCCTCCTATATTCCAACGAGTGAAGTACAAATTTATCTAGTCTACCTTCATAACTCAATGCCTGCATTCCTGCTATCCTCCTTGCTGCTCTTCTCTGGACCCTCCTCCAAACATCTTACTCCTTCCTTTGTGTATGGTGCACAAAACTGACTGCAGTGTTCCAAATGGGGTCTTACCAATGATGAGTACAGCGGCATCAGGACCTTCCTATCACTCCTCTGTATGTGTATTCTAATACAACCCAGTATTGCAGGCTGTTCGGAACAGGGAGAAGGGACAGGGCTAGCCTCTGCTAGCCAAGAGGAAGGAGTATTCTGTGTACTCGGAGGGTGAAAGTTAAGTGTGTGCCTCTTCATATTTGTGTCTATTTTGTTAGGTTTACCTGTAGTGTTACCGGCTTCTTAGATTTTTTTTTAATTAGTATTACTTACGATATAGTTCACAGAGTCTACTGTATTGCACATTTTAAGGGGAAGTCTGTTTCATATTACAGGACCGCTTTTACTTGTACTTTAAAGAGCAGGTGCTTAGTAAGGATGTGTATCTTAAAGAATGAATGTTTGGGGCCTTTAGATACCTCTATAATCATATTGTTTGCTTTTATTTGTTTCTTTATCGTTTCATCATTTTATTTGCATTTTGCCAACTACAGTACTAGAAAAAAGAATGCAATGGAATTCTTGTATTGTGATGTCAGACAATCTTAACTGGCAAGGCTGGCGGTGTATTTCAATGGGAAAACTGCATGCCTGTTTTCAGATTTTTATAGAGAAATAACACTTTCTACCACCAAATATTAAATATTTAATAGAAAAGGTGATTTTTGATAACCTGTGATCTTTAGCTTTAATTTAGCAGGTGACATTTTCTTCACAACCAGATTTTACTTGGGGAGAAAAAAAGAGAAGTCAATTATTGTTTTTTAATCATAAAATCATACAGATGGATTACAGTAGTGCAAACATATAAAAGTCAACATTTGTTGTTGAAAGAAGTATCTGTTTCTTTTGAAAAAGACAAATATATTTAGTTCCTCATTGAAATACACTGGGATCCTAAGTAGCTGGCAGCTTCTGGCATCACAATACCAAGATTCCACCGAATTCTTTTTACTAGCAGTGTGAAAAGCAAAGGTAAAAACCCACTTGTTTTACTGCCCAAACAAATACTGTATTATAAAAATATAAAGTAATTATTTACACACCAAAATACAATAAATAAAATAATCAGTTGTCTATTTGTCAGAAGTAAACACCTGCTCTTTAAATTAGATAGGCTTGCGGTACAAGAGCGGGGGGAGAAAGGGTTTGTTTTTTTCTTTTTTGGTTTAAATAACATTTGAAATCCTGCATCTGTTTCACTGGGACTGTTTGGAGCTGAAGTGAGCACAGTGGTCCGACAGCTGAACTAAATACAAAAAAAAAAATAAAAACAAAGATAAAGCAGTGCAGTTTACAGGGTCTAAAGCCGAAATGACCTGTGGGGAAGGCTTACCTTGCCTAAAGGGGCTTGGATATATGACCTGCGCCATCATACATGGCTGACTGACTCTGTAGCCAGATGAGGATTCCCGCCCACCCCCCTCAACCCACTCACCCCAAGGCTAGACACACCTTTACTCCCCGGCCAGTACGCATCACATCCTGCAGGGAGGAACATGGGAGGAGAGAGTGGGGGGGTTAAGCAGTGCTGCACCTGACATTGGCCCCTCGTAGTGAGGCACGTTAGGGGAAACTGCCCAAAACAGTCCACAAGAGACCTGAGATATACCAAAACAAGATAGGTGGTCATAGTATACATTTCAGGCTAGGAACATGGATGGGAATTTAAAAGTGCATGAAGCGGGAGAGAGGCTAGATTGACGGGGGAAGAAATAAAGTGGATAGGAAGGTCAGAAATAAGGGAAGGGAGCAGGGCACTGTATGGGCAATAACTGTAGCAGGGAGAAGAGAGAAGGGAAATCAGAGGGAGGATGGAAGGCAGGATATTGGACATAACAGGCAGGCATCTTTGGTGGTAGTCAAGTCTGGTATAATGGGGAGGCACCGGTTGCATGGCGGGATGCAACAGATGAAGGATGGCTATGGTCCTGAACATTGCATGGAGGCATGGTCGTCGTTTGGTGTGTAGGCAGCTTGCACATCTCCAAGAAGAGATAGACTGGCTGATGTGGGAGCTGAAGAGGGTACATGACAGGGACCATAGTGCAGACAAGAGACAAGGTGAGCAAACCAACACAGTCCAGGAAGTTCTAGCTGTGATCGGTGTTGATGGGTCAGTGCAGTAGCAACATGGGCGGCCTGTCCACAGCAATAAGATAAAGTCACAGAATGCTACTGCACTCCGACCAATAACAAGCAGGTAGTCAGGTATTTGAATAAGGCAATTTTTATTAATGGCACAGACCTGACAAAAGACGGTCCAACAGTGAGGCACTGGCACTGCCAATGTAGCATACACATAGCATTTAGGTAAATTCTGTAAAAATAGTGCGGGGCATCAGAGATACAGCGATTATAAAATCTCCATACATAAGGGCTCTATTGAGGAAGGGGCAGTGTCACATCATTAAATCATGATGTTACCAGCGGGATCACAGGGGGGTCAGGAGCGCCATACTTAAACATGCCGGCAGCAGGGGAGGTTCGGGCAGTTTTTATGGGCATTTAGGTAATAAACCTGTTCATTTAATATGGTGCCTGCAAGGGAGATCTTTGAGGTGAAGCCTCGATCTATGCAGCGGTCGGGGCTTCACCTCTGCCCGTAGTTCTCCTTTAACCTTCCTGTGCAGAACCTCTTCGTAATCCCTCTCTCCCTAATCTTTCTCTTTTTTTAACTTAATTTTTATTCATAAAGACCAATATAAAATACAAACATAAATACCACAAAAGAAAACATTCTGCAATTCCATATAGCATGCGCCTTCTATACACTAAATAAGGCCCAAAAATATATATTATAGGGGATCTAAAGCATCTTTAAATCAATATTTATACTTGAACACCGAAGAGTAAAAATAAAAATTAAAAAAAAAATGATTTACTATGAACTCTAAGCATTTTTCTTCCCTGTGTGTCATTCTAAAGTAGCAAATAAAACCCACTTATAACATGGGCAGATAGGTTTTTGTAAGTTGATTAGTTAACAGTCAGCACATGACCATTCATTAATTTCTGTTAACTGAACACTATGTGTTTGTGGAATACGGTCTCCAGCGTAGAAACCCAAAGAGCCACCCTTGTTATTTGTGAGGATTTTCATTCCTCAGCGGCAGCCATTAGATTGTCTCGCTAAGCGAGGATCCCACATAGTTCATCCTGTAAGTACATGTCCCACAAAGACGGTTGTACCAGTGGCACACAAACACATCCCACTGGGGTTTACCGGGAAACTGCATATTCTCCTTCCTGCCCACCCACCCGATGGACACAGTAGTATCAGGCGGTAAGTACAAATTAAAAGTGAACCTCCCACACAAAACCATTTCGTTGGTAATGTAATGCGCATGAAGTGAAACTGTCTAAATGTCCCCCTGTAAGTACATTCTGCACACAAACGGATCTGCCGATGGCACAAAAGCACAGCCCAGTGGGTTTCCAGGGGAAATGCATATTCTCCTTACCAGCCACCCACCCGGTGGACACAGCAGTATCGGGCATGAAATGCAAATTAGAAGTGAACCTCCCACATGAAACCATGCCATTCCCACTTTAATGCGCATGAAGTGAAAGTGCCGAAATGTCCCACTCTGTCATGCTGTCCATGTTCCTGAGGCACCATGCGTACTGCCGATCTCGGTAAGAGAGAGAGAGAGACAGAGAGACAGTGACAGCCGACAGAAATCACAGTAGTCAGTGCGCTACCAGCAAGCGGCAGTAACAATTACAGGCTGTGTTTCTCTCTGTGTCATTATTTTTAACTTGACGGAACAGAAGAAAAAGGGATGAACTATGCAGGAACAGAAATAGCCATCACTGAAATGTTGCCAGGTACTTGATTAATGTCCTACCTGTTAACCAAACTGACATAGTGCAGTGTCAGCACACAGAGCAGTACAGCACTGTGTTATAACAAAAAGAAAAAGTTCCATGTGCTTCATTATTCTGGTGTCTCTAGTGTTTTCACCACATAGTGTTATTTTTGTACTATTTGTACTGTGGCAGAACACAGAAAACTGTGGTTCCACAGCCAAAAATAGTGGAGGAACGCTAAGTAGTTCCCACATGTTTCCAGTGTTATACCAACGTGTGTTGTCCTTTTGTGCCCAAATTTGGCCCATGTTATAAGTGCAATAACCCACTCCAGGGTGTGCGTTTATTGGGGATTAATCAACACCCCGGGTGCTGTGAGGACACTCGGCCTGCCTCACAATGCACCTGGAGGGTTGATTAATCCCCAATAAATGCACATCCTGTCATGGGTTATTACTTACAAATTATATTGCAATTATAATTATGTCTCTGCAGGGCAGAACAAGAGAAAAGGAAAAATGACTTCAATAATACAGCCAAAAGTTAGCACATTCTGTAAGTCTCATTTCCAGGTAGATCAGGTGGCAGTGGATAGGACTGGATGATATTCAGTGACCTCTGCATCCTGACTCCGAGGCAGAGCCCTGGTCCTCAGATAACTGGACATCTATTTCAAATACCCTCCTTGCAGCATCTGGATCGTCAGATTTCTACCTTTCCTTGACAAGTTATTTTTAAACGAGTCAGTGTAAGCAAAGAGACTGGCACCCCAGTCTCCTTAAATTCGGAAAGGAAAGGAGGAAAACACCTTTTTCTTCTTTGAGAGATAATACAGAAGTCCGGATACAGGTATGGCCTTGAACCAACACACATAAATTGCTTCTTCAGCCTTGCCAATTGCAGCATTTTGTTTCTTTCAGCCAGAGTACAAAAAAGTTATATAAAATATCTTCTCCATGTTGCTTGGGTGGCTGTAGGATCAGTTTGAATCCCACTACACCCCTTAGGTGTCAGCGTGGCTCAGTTGGTAGCACATCCACCTCTGGACCAGAAGGTCATGGGTTCTTGTCCCACACCGGGATTGGACTTGCACCTAAAAATCGCTGGCATCTGAGTGCAGTATTGGGGGGTGCTGTACTGCTGGGGTGTGCCATCCTTCGGATGAGATGTTAAACCGAGGTCCCTTCTGTCCATCCTGGTTTTGTCCTGGTGGGTGCCCAGGCGGAAGTAAAAGAACCCAGGGCACTCGTCACGAAAAGCAGGGAACATTCCCGGTGTCCTGGCCAACATTCCCCTTCCCATAAACCGGTTCATGCAATTATCCAGGCTGTGTGTGGGTGATGATGTGCAATATGGCCGCCACCACACATTCAGTCACTTCACTACCAGTCTAGCATTGCTTGTAAAGCGCTTCCTTTGTGATACTGTGTATGAAAAGTGCTATATAAATGCTGATTCTTCTTCTTCTTCTTTGCATAGACTTAGAGCGAACAGCAGGATGAAATACAGATTTTAGCTTTGGAGGGGGGAGGTGCATAGTAAAGACAGAGTGTGATGTCTGCTGCATCTCACCCTTTAACTCATTTAATGGAACTGTAGTGGGGAAGTCAATAAGACGGAGGTTCTTTGGCAACATGCTGTTTTCCAAATACTCCAGCCTCGAAGACTGTGAGATCCGCTCATGTAAAGCAACGATAGCAGCTCCTTCCACTGAGTGTTCTGTCTGACAGAGATTTTATATTTTGTACATTCCCCATCACTGCTTTTTCTGTCCCTCTACTCGGGTCTCAGTTGCGGCACATCAAGTTGAAATCTTGGCCAGCAGCTGTCCTGTCCTCTGAGCTGACTGCCAGGCCTTAGCCTGGACAACTGAAAGAATTTGCGATATCGAGGCAAGCGTCAGCTCTGAAGGAGTTTTGGGCTTCGTGCCTGTCTCAGGGTGTTGCGTTGCAGGAGAGGTCCCTGCTCCAACTACTCTGAGGGAGCCAGCTGGCCTCCCGGGTTGGTGCTCCTCTCTCTGCTGGCTTTAGGGAAACAAATCTGCCCATTACACAAGCCGTGACATCCATCAACACAGTAAGTTAGCGGCAGCAGATACAGCGTTCAGAATATTGGGAAAAAAACCCTGAGCATAGTAATGTATTTTTAGCTTGAAATGGTGTTCTCAATTGAGGAGTTCGAACAGACAGACATTACAGCTCTCATGCTCACTAATACCCCTCCATATCTAATCTCTCGCTGTGCTCCCTGAATCTCCTTGTGTGACCCTGATCTAGTCACTTAACCTTTGTGTGTGTGTAAACTCTCTGTAATCTCTATGTCTAAATTCTCTCTGCACTAGGGTTACTACCTTTTAAGAAGCCCAAAGTAGGACATTTCTTACTGAAATATGACTTTTCGCAGGACAATATGTGACCTCAACCAATTTAACAGATTTTTTATCTAAATAATCAGAATTAAGTCTAAGTGTTGCAGTTTTTTAGATGTTCCCTAGTGTTTCTAATCATTTTAAGGTATTTTAGTTAAGGTACTGTAGTTTTTGCAGCATTTAGAGGAAAGTCTGAAAATATTCTTTTGTACTATAATTTCAGGACATTTAGTATTTTTCATATTTTTTCGGAGGACAAAGCTGCCCAAATCAGGACTGTCCTGCGAAAGTAGGGACAGGTGGTAACCCCACTCTGCACTCTCCGAATCTCACTGTGTGACCCTGAGCTAGTCACAACCTTCCTGTGTGTACACTCTCTGCAATCTGTCTTAATCTCTCTGAATCTCACTGTGTGACACTGAGCTAGTCACTTAACCTTCCTGTGTGTACACTCTCTGTAATCTCTCTGCCTAATCTCTCTCTGAATCTCACTGTGTGACTCTGAGCGAGTCACAACCTCCCTGTATGTAAACTCTCTGTAATCTCACTGTCTAATATCTCTCTGTGCTCCCTGAATCTCCATGTGTGACTCTGAGCCAGTCCCTTAACCTTCCTGTGTGTAACATCTCTGTAATCTGTCTGCATAATTGCTCTGAATCTCTCTGTGTGACCCTGAGCTAATCACGTAACCTCCCTGTGTGTAAACTCTCTGGACTCTCTCTTTCTAATCTCTCTCATTCTCTCTCTGTGCTCTGAATCTCTCTGTGCCACCCTGAGCTAGTCACTTAACCTCCCTGTGTGTACACTCTCTGTAATCTCTCTATCTTAATCTCACTGAATCTCACTGTGTGACCCTGAGCTAGTCACTTAACCTCCCTGTGTGTAACCTCTCTGGACTCTTTCTTTCTAATCTCTCTCTCTCTCTCTCTCTCTCTTTCTGTACTCTGAATCTCTCTGTGCCACCCTGAGCTAGTCACTTAACCTCCCTGTGTGTAACCTCTCTGGACTCTCTCTCTTTCTAATCTCTCTCTCTCTTTCTTTCTCTCTCTCTGTGCTCTGAGTCTCTCTGTGCCACCCTGAGCTAGTCACTTAACCTCCCTGTGTGTAAACTCTCTGGACTCTCTCTTTCTAATCTCTCTCTCTCTCTCTCTGCTCTGAATCTCTCTGTGCCACCCTGAGCTAGTCACTTAACCTCCCTGTGTGTAACCTCTCTGGACTCTCTCTCTTTCTAATCTCTCTCTCTCTCTCTCTGTGCTCTGAGTCTCTCTGTGCCACCCTGAGCTAGTCACTTAACCTCCCTGTGTGTAAACTCTCTGGACTCTCTCTTTCTAATCTCTCTCTCTCTCTCTCTGCTCTGAATCTCTCTGTGCCACCCTGAGCTAGTCACTTAACCTCCCTGTGTGTACACTGTCTGTAATCTCTCTATCTTAATCTCTCTGAATCTCACTGTGTGACCCTGAGCTAGTCACTTAATCTCCCTGTGTGTAAACTCTCTGTAATCTCTCTAATTTCTCTCTGCGCTCTCACAATATCTCCATATGACCCTGAGCTAGTCACATAACCTCCCTGTGCATAATCTCCCTGTAATCTCTCTGTCTAATATCTCTCTGTGCTCCCTGAATCTCCCTGCGTGACCCTGAGCCAGTCACTTAACCTCCCTGTGCGTAACCTTTTTTTAAATTTATTTATGACTTTGATAACCGGGTAAGTGCACTGGTCCAAAGAACCATTTACAGGCATGAACTGGGCCGAAAGGCACATGTACAGACATTATTACACAGAGAAGATACAACAGGAACAATTTACCAAATAGTAGTACATTTGTGGTTAGAGCAGTGGTAGGAAACATAACAAATACATAACAGCTGAATTACAGGAGGTGAAAAAGTACAAGGAAAACTAGTAACTAATCGGCATTCATTGTGCAAATTACAAAATAAAAAGGTGGCATGGAGTAACAATGACCCAGAGAAACTTGGATACCACAAACCCCCAAAAAAGAAACCCCCCCTTCACAAAGCCCCGACAGACCCGGTGACCCATCAACAAAACAGAATGAGTGTAGACAGATTCATCGGGAAAGAACAGTAAGCCATGGAGGGGGTGGGTACTACGTGTGGAAACAATTGCAAGCGTCACAAGCAAGGAGCCAGGATTTGAGGTTCTGCTTAAAGGTGAGATGTGGATTGGATGACCTGAGAGGCGCAGGAAGCGTATTCCAAAGTGAGGGGGCCGCTACCGATAGAGCGTTTCCACCCATTTTGGTAGAGATTCTCAGAATCTGGGATGATTTTACCTGTTCTGTGATGAACACAGTATCTTGCAGATATATTTTCCTTCCTGCATTAGCACTCACGTGGATCTTCTCTTTAGATCCGATCTGAATAGCTGTAGTACCTTGTGCATTCTGCTTTACATATGTGTATGTTACAACTGTAATTGCCTATTCTGACTCTGCCTAGTGCAGTTATGTACAGTTCTGCAGTGGCATCTCAAACATCAAGATATGCATCTTCTATAACTGTAATGTCGATCTTGACTCTTTTAGTAAGTCCTTATGAATAATTTATTGTACCTTTTTAGATGTCACACTGTGAGACTTAATATGTGAATAATGTAAAATTTTATGTAACCTAATCTTGTACCATAAGGATGTCACTGGAAATGAGCTTGTTCAACTGAGTTTCTGATTCATATTATATGCATAACCTTTTTAGTACTACTACTACTTCTTAACCTCTAACATCTCTGTCTAATCTCTCTCTCTGCACTCTCTGAATCACCCTGTGTGACCCTGCGCTAATCACTTAACCTCCCCGTGCGTAACCTCTCTGTACTATCTCCATCTAATCTCTTTCTGTCCTCTTTAAATTTCTCTGCATGCCTGAAAATTGTGGCAATGTTCTCTAGCCTCCCTCTGCTGGATCGTAATGCACTTTGGGATTCAGTGTGCATGAACGGCGCTATAGAAAGTTAGATTCCTTCTCTTCTGTGAGGTGGGAGGCAAAGCTGTGTGGCTGCTATTCTTAGAGTGGTGATTAACTCTTATTATATCTACTTTGGGAGAACTGTATTGCTCTTTATTGAAATGGAGTAATGTCACACATTTCTTGATAAGTTTTTAATTTTGTTTTTTCTTTTGTATATTTACGAAGCCACAGACGAGGATTTACCTTCTGCTAATATAATCCTTTTAAAATCTTTGTAACCAACTGAACAACATTATTCTCACAGCTCCATTTTTATGACACGGGATAAGGTAAGAGTGCATTTGGAACAGTGAGCAGAGCAGGAGCATTTATCAGATGGGATCTTGGATGTAACAGGTGCTGCTCTGTTAGAGTACTGCTATTACAGGCACAGAATAATCAGCATTGCCACAACACTGTCCCCCTGGCTCAGAGAAATAATCCTATTGGAGCCAGCGTCCATACGGGGCAACCTTCCGACACAGCAGCGTCCTTGTGTGAAGGACAGTGTTAGCAGAGCTGCCTCAGCTGCAGAATATAAATAGACGGCAGCGAACGGTTAAGGCCTGATGGATGGTGAGCCCAATTGGAAGAAATCATATCCATCTATCAGCAGGCCTCTGCCATTATTATCAATTTAGAGATGATTACGGAACAGGCACTGCCTCAGCAAAGGGGGGCTGCTAAGAAGGACAGAGGAACCAGGGGTTGGGGGGTAGTGGCCATACCACGGCATTAGAATTAGGTAGGGAGCACTGAACTCTCTGAAGAAGGAAGTCTCTCCCTCTCTTGTTCTTCACTTTGGGTATTGTGGGGATACGCTGCTCTATCAGAGGATGGAAAACCTATCCTAATTGGAGAATTCCAAGAACAGATGCCTGGTCCCCCACCCCTTGTAACAATTCCACACTGCATGATTGTGCTTGTGATGAACTGGTATTATTGAAAATTTAAATATAGTAGTTGCCTGTAAACAGGATTTATGGAACCTGTTTTTTACAACTGACAGAGCTGCACAGGACCCCATTGTAAATGAGCTTCCCTCTGTGGTTTTATCTTACTAAATTAAACTGAATTACAGAGGTAGCATACACATACACCCCAATATCTCTACAGTATACAGATGTATATTGATAGATTGGTTCACGTGTACAACACACACACACACACACACACACACACACACATACATCATCCTGTCAGTGCCCGACACCCAGGCTGGGGAGCTAGCCAGATTCATCAAGGGTGGGGGTGGGGGATTCCTTCCCTGCTATGATGCCACCATCTGGGGGGAACCACAGGTGATGGTGTACATGGGCACTCCATAGGTGGTGGGATGCCTCCTAATCGATGTGGGCACACTCAGCATGCATACTCCACTGCCATCCTTGTTCACAAGATATCCAGTGTGGGAACCAAGGGATGAAAATGAGAAACGCCACAAAAGACTGCAGCATAATGACACAGCGACCCTCTGCAAGCTCCCTGCTGCCTAATGGGCACCCGGCCTCCTACCAAGCATGATGCCAGAAAGGGCTTGGGGAACCCCGACTGCTGGGGCATAGGTGGTAGGCTCTGTAAGAATGGAGGTAGGGAAAAAGACAGAGGGATGATGGATGATGATGCTGGGGGTGGGAGGTTGACTATAGAAGGGAGCAGGTCGGAGTACAGGGAGGAAAAAAGAAAGTTTAAAAAAAACACATGTACACAGGATATATTGTACATGCACAGTACAGTACACATAAGTAAAAAAAACGTCCAGTGAGGTGTTTAGATCTGCTGACATATATGGACATCTTAGGTGTGTTGTGAGGCATGAGGTGAAGCAAAGTGCCTTCAAACACCCACACAGTGTGTATATTACTGTACGACTGGACACCTCAGAGGTCATGTTTGTGCTTATAACATTAACAAAATACTCAGCTGGGAACTGAACCCAGACTGCCCAGAGTACCGTTCTAGTTGTGCTACCAGCTGTGCCAGCAAGGCAACTGGAGACAGACCCACCCCAGAACACATTACTCTTTCTCTGATGCACAGCCTGGTGCAGCACAGATAATTACATTTTCAGTCGCAAGAGCGCAGTGTGCATATTTATGGAACTCATACAAACAGGAGAGAGAGAGAGAGAGAGAGAGAGAGAGAGAGAGAGAAAGACATAAGCACCTCACCTGGGACTTAAACCCAGGCCGCCTGGAATATCATTCTGGTTGCATTACCAGCTGCGCCACCAAGGCAACTGGAAATGGGTCCGTCCCAGAGCACATTACTCTCTCTTTAATGCATAATGTGGTGCTGCGCAGATAATTACATTTGCAACCACAAGAGTGCGGTGTGCATATTTATGGCACACATACCAGCAGAACAGAGGAAGAAGGAAGAGCCTCCGCTGGGAACTGGGATGGCCCAGTTTTCAGTTGCCTTGGTGGCGCAGCTGGTAGCACAACCTGAACAGTATTCTGGGTGGCCTGGGTTCAAGTTCCAGGTGAGGCACTTACTTCTTTCTCTCATTTGTTTGCATGTGTTCCATAAATATGCATGCCACACTCTTGTGACTGAAAATATAATTATCTGTGCAGCACCAGGTTGTGCATTTGAGAAAGAGTAAAGTGCTCCAGGCTAGCCCAGTTTCCAGTTGCCTTGGTGGCGCAGCTGATAGCACAACTAGAACGGTATTCTGGGCAGCCTGGGTCCAAGTCCCAGCTGAGGCACTTACTTCTTTCTCTCTTCTGTTTGTATGTGTTTCATAAATATGCACATTGCCCTCTTACAATTTATTTACCAAGTGTAGCCCAGCTGGGATGCAACATCGCATTTCCAGTGGGGTCCTGCTTTTCACATTTCTGCAGCTGGGCGGACTGGAGCACTGAGAGGTTAAGTGACTTGCCCAAGGTCATGCAGTTAGCATTTGGCTCTAGCAGGGTTTGAACCTGCCCAAGTTGGTGCTCTAACCACTAGACCACAGAGCCTCTTAAAGATTAGTTAGCACAGGAAGAGTGCTCCTCATAGTGGAACTGGTACTGTGTATCCAGGAGGAAATTGAGGCTCAGCTGGCCTCAGGATCCCAGTGGTTTCTGCCGCTGGCAATTTTCCTCTTTACAATGCCAAAACCCTTGCAACATAAAACATCTACCATTAACAATGACTGCATGTATTTCAGATTGTATTTATTTTAAAGTTACCTCTGGGGCAGGAAGATCAGAAGGTTTAGGGTTCTAGCCCCACACAAAGTGTTTACGGGAATGCCCGTAACTGACACTGTAGTGCGGTATGAGGAGGGGGCTGCACTGCTGGGGTGCTGTCCCTCGGATGAGACGTTAGACCAGTGTCCCTTCTGCCCATCTCTGGTTACTGTCCAGAAAGAAGCTAAAGATCCCGTGGCACTTATCGGAGAAGAGTACTGGAATTTCTGCTGGTGTTATGGCCAGCATTCCCCTTCAACAAATCCGGTCCATGTAATCCAAGCCACAGGATGCACCTAGAGACAAGCTATCACAGCTTAGCGTGCCTTTTCTAGTCAAAAATTACAAACAATTAAGTATATTTATTAGTATTAATATTAATGTATATTTTAAGCCAGAATTACATAGCAAGCAATTAATCAAGATGGAAATGTGAAAGGAAAAGTGTGACCCACTGGGAATTGAACCCAGGCCCCTGGTATACCGTGCCAGTGCTCTAACCACTAAGCTATGGGGATCACATGGTTAGCAAGCCTCTGGGCTTTCCCTTCAGACACACACATTCCTTTCTATGTGTTGCGTAATCTGCAACTAGGCATGTCAGAGAGACAACCAGACACCAGGCAAGCAGTTAGTCAGAAGGTATAACCAAATTATTGTGAGTGAGACAGCGAGGTGATTCTACCACTGTATAGGGCTTCAGGGATGCCACATTTGGAATACTGTGAGCTGTTCTGGTCCTTGTATAACAGAGCTGACATTCTCAGGGTGAAGGGGTGCAACAAAGAGCAACCAAGACTATAGCTGGCTTTGGGGATAAACCGTATAATAAGCGGTTAAAGGAACTTGGACTTTATGGTCTCGAAATGAAGAGACTGAGAGGAAATCTAATTCTTGTGTATAAGGCAGCTAAGGCTATGAATAGCCTATGCCTGACTTTTAAGGATCGAATATTGTTCTCTAGAGGGCATGAATTTCTACTTATGGGTGAACATTTCTCAATCAGACGTGAAGGGCTTGGTTCTCACACGGGCTGATATCTGTTTGGAATTGTCCCCCAATAGCAGTGGTCCATGGTTCCTCTGTGGAGGCTTTTAAGAAGAACCTGTATGCGCATTTGATAGGCAAGGCAATCAATGATTATTACCGTTGAGCAATGGCAGACAAATCTGATGGGCTATTCCTTCATTTTGTTTGCATTACCTGTGTCCCTATATATTGAAGCCCACAGCTGCCAGGATGGCAGGTGATTAACTCACTGGATCCTGGGTCTTTTAGATCTAGCATTTGCTATGTCCCTAAAAAAGTCTATACCCCATGGTCCCAAAAACAGGACATTAGGCATCCTGTCTAGAGGACTGGCACACCAGTGACAAATATCTTTTCTGCATCCTAAATGTACCTTTTTCCAAAGCTATCACCTATGTAAGCAAGAAGCCATGGCAGGGTGTGCATTGTAGGATGTTAATGCACACCCCAGAGGTATAGTACGGCATGAGGTCAAAGGCCAAGTGTCCTTTCACCCCGGGAAGTGCATTAAAATCCTATGGCGCACACCAGGGAGGAGCTTATTACACTTATAAAATGGCTCCAAGTAGTTTTTTTTGGGTGTGGAAAATTAGATTCAGTATCTGACCATGTGTCTATAGAGGTTTAATGCACAGTTGGGTAACATCTCACAGCCAATCAAATTTCTAGATTTTTTTCTTGCCATCATATAAAGGTGGTTAACCAGCCCCCCCCACCTCTCCAGGGTTTGGAAAAAGAATATCGCAGAATTATGGAGAAGCTCACCATGAAAGTGAGACTCCAGAAGACCTTTTTAAATAACAGGTAGCGTCCATCCTTATTGTAATTAGAGGAAGTAGATGGCAATCAAGTAGCTGCAAACCATAAACCAGACTTTGCCCCACGGAGACCCTGGTGTGCAAATCAAACTAATGCCCCCTTCTTTAGCCACGTAATATCACACTAACAGATAAAAGCACAACAGGAAGGAGGAATGAGATGCAACCTTTACAGGAGGGCACACTCGTGGGAAAGAGACAGTGCCCTCAGACCCTTCTCAGAGGTTTGGCATTTCCAAAGTAATAATGCTATGGGTAACCAGTGTGGTCTCAGGCTGAAAATAAATCAGATATGATGACATATGCACACATACTTTAATCAGCGCAATAAATTCTGGCTCAGTTGTATCATAAATGTCAGTCTCCATAACCACTGCTGGTTATTGCACTGACATTCCATAAACTTTCAAGTTTTTTTTTTTTTTTTAATTCATGCAATGAAAACTGAACTCCAAGATCCAAGCTGTCCCGTTGTGCCAAAGATAAACAGACACCATGTGACCGTTCACAGCCAATCTGATTGCTGGTAGCATCACTACTATTAAGGCTGAGCACTTCTGTGTTAAACTGCAATGTTTTGTAGTATAATACTGAGGGCATCCCGGGATGGAAAAACCTGACCTTTGGCATGTGCATAGTCAGAATCTTGGGATTGTATACATTTGGTGACAGTCGATTCACTGCTTTAAAAGTTCTAGAAGGCTAAAAATTCATACTGAACAAATATGGTTTTGTAGACCTTTTTGTGTTTTGCTCTGCAATAGCATAAACATGGTCATGAGTTGAACCTTGAAGCAGCAGTACTAGTTAGCCAGCAAAAAATGCCATCCTACCTTTTTTTTAGCAGTAACATATTCCTCATAATCTCTGATTCTTCATTGGTGTATTCAATCAGCTATTTTTAAGACCATATGTAATTACAACTTTCACAATGTGCGTGGATCCACAATAAAGATGGCAGCCCCCAGCAGCTTTCAAAAATCTTCTCCCAAGAGATCACACACTAACTGCACCCAATATATTTATAATGAAGATATTTTCAGGTGTTACCAGCACGTGTTTCCGATGGTCAGCAACATACCACCACTCTAATCTGCTTACATCTACGATGGTGGACTTGGCAAAGGACCAGTGACTTTTAAGAATTTCAAAATCTGCTGTCTTGCCTCAAGAATGAAATAAAGCAAAAAACAAAAATCAAACATATTTATGTTTTGGGTTGTCCTAGCTACCAACAAGACTAGTTGTATTTTTATTAACTAGTACTCTTTCTTTAAATTATTACTATTCTTTGGTAGCCAGGTAAGGCCCGCTAGGCACAAGGCCTATTTTCAGGGGTGACCCAAGAGCACTGGGGAGGTTATATGACTTGCTCAAGGTCACACAGTATGCAGGTGGAGATTGTGGGAATTAAACCCAGGTCTGTTGGATGTACCAAGCGCATTCATAGCTCATTACTCTAACCTCTAGGCTATACTGCCAAGATTAGAAACTTGCAAGAAATGTTCAAATGGAAAGGACATTGGCATGCCTGGAGACATAGAAGGGCCAAATAAGGAACCTGGCCACCACTGTGCCGGACGTGGAAGAAAGAACCACCACAATGATGGCGGCAGTGTCAGTTATGACACAAGAAAGCATGCAGATATGAGACCAATTGGAAGCCCTGGAAATTGGGGCTTGAGCCTGGAACCTCTGTCTAGTGGTGATGCCTTGGCATGTAGAGGGAGCTGACCTACTGGAGTATTTAAAATTTTTGACCAGCGAGCATCTCTCCCTTCCTAAAGTGTTTGTCATCACAGCCCTTAGGAAGGCTTATGGGGTGAATCCCTTATCAGCACCATGATCCACAACCAACACCAACTTGTCTTATTGTGCACAACGGTAGTCAAGATCGGTGATCTTTTTTTGAAGGCAGCAAGAGCAGCCTACCCTCCACAAGTAGATGGCGGGGATGTGACATTCTTCCCAGACTTGTCATTTTAAACCAGGGCCTGGAGAAAGAAGTACACTGCTGTTCGCCAGCGCCTCCAGACACTGGGGATCATTCATTCATGACTCCTCTCTTTCTGCCTCCATATTGCGTAGGGAGGCAAAACTGTGCAATTTAACGACTCTAGCGATGGAGGTCACGGGACAGAGAAGATAGAAAAGGGGGTTGGGGCTCAAGAGAAGGAACAGTAGCTGTACAACTTGGAACTGAGGCTTGCATTTTACCTTTCTACTGTTTCTGCAACTAACATGGACTTCTGAGCTGAACCATTAGTGTGCATCCATTTTTCTTATATTTTGTGGGTCGGAGCCCCTTTTGGGGACCTTTTACTTTGAATTATTTTAGGGACACATTGGGGACTCTGTACTGCACTTTGGGAATAATGTATGACCATAGGGCGCTGTTTACAGTCTGTGACTTGTATGGGGTTTAAAACTATGCCTCAGAGCGCTCTGAGTGAAGCCCTTTAACTTGGGGCTATCTTTGCTATAAAGATAATGGTGTTGACAGACCTTAATAGGTACAATTGTTTTCCCCTGTGGATAGATAATTGCCTGTGTTTTAAGGTTATTTATGAAATAGGTAGAAAAAATGCTGGCTCCTGATTGGCCAAAAGGTACTTTCAGCTCGGCCATTATCCCAGCTGAAAGTAGCTCAACAAAAATATGTTTAAAAAATATATTCAGTTTACTAAAAAAGATCCATTTTATAATGACAATAAGGCATGACAGAGGGTGCGTTATGGTGGGCTACTAGCCCTTCTCAGGTAGTGGAAGTACTCATCTTCACATCGTTCTTCAACCCACCCGAGGTGGGCTGTTATCCCACCGTAACACATCCTCTGTTGTGCCTTGTTGATTAAATAGAAGTCTGGTTACTGTGTCACACTTCCTTGTTGTTTTCCCTGTTGTATAAACCTTAGCTACTGGAGAGGCTGGCATTTACTATTTATAAAATGGTATTCATGTCACTTTCCCCCTCTTCCTTGATGCAAGAGTAAAAAGGCAACGTGATATGTTTATCAGTTGTTATGGCTTATGTAATACATGGTTGGACCCTTGTCCCCATAGAAAAAGTCATCATGTATTTCCCCATATATGAGGGTAGTCAATTAGCATATTATGACATCAGTCAGCTAATTACTGTATATTAATGTATTATTAACACCTTAATAACACATTAATACCTAACAAGCAGTATATATACTACCTACATATTATATACTTTGCAAAAAAACTGCATTTGTGCACTAATCAGGGTTCAGATTCAAGTGCCAAATGTAGGGAAATGTGGTGTTAGTGTTTCCAACCCTAACACCCAACCACCACCCTCTAAGCTGCAAAAGAAAAAAAAATTACAGTTTTGTCTGTCCTGAGTCTTGGCAAATCAGGGCTGGAATCTTTCTTGGGGTTTTCAACCCTAACAGTCGCACCATTTCTTCAACAAATAAACTCAGATGTGCATACTATATGAAATGGGGTGAGCATTAGGGTTGGTAACCTCAACTAAGACCCCAGCCCTTATTCGCCAAGACTAAGGACAGCTAAAAATACAGGTTACTCACCTGTAACAGGAGTTCTAGGAATGGTATATGTTGTTCATCCACACTCATTGGCAGTATCCTTGCCGCTTTAAATCTTGCCGGAAGGTCTTCAAGCTTGCTCCTCCCACCCACCCGGGTGGTATAACTCTCGGCTCGGCCCCATGACGCCAGATCTGGCCCGCTGGAAGCTCAGGTTGTGCGTCGAGCCGGGAGGAGTCGGGGGTAGTGTGGATGAACAACATATACCATTCCTAGAACTCCTGTTACAGGTGAGTAACCTGTATTTCTAGGGACATGGATATGTTGTTCATCCACACTCATTGGCAGACTCCTAGCAGTTCTCCGGGAGGAGGGAGGCAAGACGACACCCCATATACTTACTTGGGAAAGAGAGACTGAGAACTGAGGCCCCAAAACCAGCATCCCGCGTGACTCAAGGTCGATGTGGTAGTGGGTAATGAAGGTGTTTGCTGACTTCCAGGTAGCAGCCCTGCAGATTTCCTGGATAGGGACGTCCCTGGAAGCAGCCACCGTTGCAGCAGTATGGCGGGTAGAATGAGCTCTTATCCCTCTGGGAGGCTCCATGCCCGCTAACTTATAGCAGAGATCTATGCAGGAGGTTACCCACCTGCTTATCGTCCGCTTGGCTGCAGGTCTGCCAGATGCGGCTTCAGCGTAGGTGACAAACAGCTGGCGAACCTCTCCCCGAATTTCAGCCGTGCGCTCCTTATAATAAGCGAGCGCCCTTCTAGGATCCAGAGTATGGAGCCTATATTCGGCCTCCGAGGTGTGATTGGGGTAGAACACCGGCAGAGTCAACACCTGGTTAAGGTGAAACTCCGACACCACCTTCGGAAGGAATTTCGGTGGGGCGAGGAGACAACCTTTGTCCCTGTGGAAGACCAGGTAAGGAGACTCGATGGAGCGCCTGGAGCTCTCCCATCCTTCTGGCTGACGGATAGCCACCAAGAAGGCGGTCTTCCACGACAGGTGAGAGAGCACACCTGTGCATAGGTTCGAATGGCTTGCCCATGAGCTTTGCCAGTACCAGCAGTAGATCCCACGAGGTGGGGTTCCTCACGACTGGAGGGAAATGTGATCAAGGCCTTTGGAAAAGCCCAGACTACCTTCTCCTGGCGCTTAACGACTCGCTTCCCTGCCCGCGCTCAAGCAGAGATGGCTGCCAGGTGCACCCTTAGGGTCGCCGACCTAAGCCCTTGACTAGAAAGGGACCATAAATAGTCCAAGATGCTTGCCAAGGAACAGGAGGAAGGGTCCAAGCCCTTGCCCTGACACCAAATGGAAAACCTTTTCCATTTGAAGGCATAACATTTTCTGGTCGACTCATGCGGGACGCCTCAACTACATTGAGGACCTCGGCCGGAAAGACCCAAAGCCTGGAACTCTAGTCATTAGAACCAGGCCGTCAGGGTGCAGGGATTGAAGGTCCGATGGAACACCTTCCCTGATTGACTGAGAGCAGGTCCGGGCGAGCTGGAAGCTGCCGCTGAGTCCTGGAGCTGAGACTGAGGAGATCTGGTACCAGAACTGGCGAGGCCAGTCTGGGGCTATCAGAATCACCTGCGCCTTGTCCCTCCTCGCCTTGAGAAGCACCTTGTGGATCAAGGAAATGGGGAAAGGCGTAAAGAGGCCCGGGTCCATTGCCTCGAGAAGGCATCCCCTGCAGCGAGCCCTGCTGAGGGGGGCATGGAACAGACTCAGCTCTGCGTTCTCCGTGGAGGCAAACAGGTCCACCTGAGGTGTGCCCCAAAGGAGAACAGATGCTGTACTACTCCGGCAGGAGAGACCACTGCGGGGATGCAGCCCTATCCGCTCAGGGCATCGGCCAGGGTGTTGGAGGCCCCTGCCACGTGAATGGCTAGGAGATCCGCCTCCAGGCTGCGCACGAGTGACCAAATGCGGAGAGCTCTTGCATAGAAGCATGGAGCGCTGGCCCCGCCCTGGCGGTTTAGATAGTACATGGTCGTGGTATTGTCCGTCTGGACTCGGACCACTTGACCCGGAGGAACGGAGCAAAGGCGGTGAGAGCTAGGCGGACCGCTCGAGCTCCAGCAGGTTGATGTGGCATCGGGACTCCCCGGGACCAGAGGCCATGGAGCCCGGTGTTCCCCAGATGGGCACCCCAACCCATCAGGAGAGGCATCGGTCGACAGAGAGACCGCCGGCTCGGGCGGACGAACGGGATGCCCTCCTGCAATTGATCTGGAACGGTCCACCACTGAGAGCATTCCACATCCCCTGTGTCACCGGCTACAGCTGGTCCAAGGGATCTAGCTGCTAGACCATTGGCTGGCCAGTCCCACTGAAGGGGACGCATGTTCCAGCGGGCCCAACGGACCACGCTGTGTACAGGCCGCCATGAGACCCAGGGAGGCGCAGGAAGTCCCGGCAGGGCGCATTGCCCAACCAGAAATGATCGGGCAAAGGAGGAAAGAACCTCGGCCCTGTCCGCTGGGAGCCGCTGCCTGGCTCAAGAGAGTCGAGCTGCCGATGAATAAAATCACCTGCTTCGCTCGAGTTCTGACTTGGCCTCCGTTGACAAGGAGGCCCAGTTGAGAGCAGACCTGGAGGGCCAGATCTCTGGACCACTCCGCCTCCTTCCTGGAGGGAGCTGCTATCAGCCAGTCGTCCCAGGTAAGGGTACACCCGACCCTCGGCGCCGCAGGGAATGCTGTCACCACTGCCATGCATTTGGTGAAGACCCTGGGAGCTGGAGACAAGCCAAGGGCATGGCTTGAACTCGAAGAGAGATCCTTCCGCCGAAGCGAAGGAATCTCTGGTGAGACGGACGGATAGGGACGTGAAAAACGCGTGCCCTGCAAGTCACAGAGAGCAGAACCACACGCTGCTCCAAGGATGGTATTATCTGAGCCAGAGTGACCATCCTGAAGGTTCGAGACCTTAGGAACTTGTTTAGGTCGGTAGGTGAGAATGGGGCGCAGCCCCCGTCTGCTTCGGAACCAGGAAGTACCTGGACACAAACCCTGGGTCTGAAGGAGGGTCCACCACCTCTCTTACCACCTCCTTCTGGAGAGGGAGAGCGGGCGTCGGCTCGACGAGCCGCCAGTGAGGCTGGGGATCTCGGAGTTCCCCCGAGGGGCGACGCGGCTCTGAAGGGTGGTGCCTGCTCTAATTCCAGAGGCAGGCCTCTTCCCACCACCTCCAAGACCCACCTGTCCGTGGTAACAGCGGACCAGGCGGAACGGAAGTGCCGGAGCTGCCTCTCAAGGGGACCCAGGGTAGGTGACGGGATGGGGGCGACACCCTCAGCCCGCCACTGGGCAGGCTTGGAGGAGGGACCGGCCGAGGGACCTCCTGGGCCCTTTCTCCTGCCTCCTGTTAGAGGAAGCCAGTGCTTGGGTTTGGGATGCCAAGGCCGAGCCTGCTGGCCCTGACGTTGTTGGGCCGGCGCCGAGGCTGAGAAGGACGAAAGGGCTTAGGCTGTGGTTTGCGGCCTTTGTCCTTCTGAGCGGAAGAGACCGAGTCCAAGGTGGCATTGGACTTCTCGATCCTCTGCAGGTGACCTTCCACCCCAGGGTCAAGAGGTCAGTCCCAAAAGGGAACATCCGCCAACTTGTGCTGGGTATCCGAGTAAAGGTGGATATCCTCAGCCAAGCTCCGCCGACGATAGCCACCGCGGCCGCCACCGATCTGGCACATGAGTCCCTACATCCAAAGCAGTCTGGAGCTGCTGTTTGGCCACTGCTCCTGCCCTGGTCCCGCACCTGCTTAACCGTAGTCTGCAGATCGGCGGGAAGATGAGGATGACCTCATCCAGGGAGCCCAACAGGGCATGAGAAAATGTGCCATGAGGACGGCCGAACTGGCCTGACGGCAGCGAGAGGACGAGCGTAGACTTTTTCGCCCGACATAGTCCAATTTCTTGGACTCCTTGTCAGAGGTTTGTCCACATCCTTGGCGCTGCCGGGCGCGCGAAAACGCTGTCGGTAACCAACCCCTCAGCAGAGGGGTGTTCCAAACCGGACAAGGAACCGGGACGATACTTCCTGGCCATCCTGGCCGAAGGCGCAGGGCAGGAAGCAGGGCGCTGCCAAAGTTCCAGTGCTGGACCCACTATGGCCTCGGCCACCGGAAAGGCCTCCGTCGGAGAATCCCCTCGGTCCAGAATCTCCGTGAGGGGATACCTGGCCCGCTTTGGAACGGGTTCGAGCTCCATCCCGTAGACTCCGAGATGAGCCGAGCAGTCCTAGGAAGGACGACGGCTATCGCCCATTGGCTGACCTCCTGAAGACTCCAAGTCCAGTCGCTTGGAGAAGAAGGAGGAATCATCTTCGGACTCGGAAGAGTCCTCGAAGAGCTGCCTCTGGCCTGAACCACCCTTCACCTGCCGAGGTCGGTCGGGAGTGAGGGTAACTGACAGCCGATGGGGTAAACCCTTAGCCGACTGAGAATCCTTGGTCGGAGCCCCAATTGGTGGCTGTGGAGGCGGAGGTTCCACCGCAATCGGTGGAGCAGCTGGTTTTGGCCGAACAACCGGCCTGGGTATAGGCTCTCGGCAAGTCGAGGGGTTGTGTCGGCTGCCCGTGACAGCCACTTAATGGCGCGGGAAGGCGCCGGAGTCGGCTTATTCCGGCCAGGAGGAGCTGTTGCAACATAAGGTCCTCGTACCGTCGACGTAATTTACGCCGAAGCCTCCCCTCATCCGAGGAGGAGGACGAGGATCAGCGGCGACGCCGCTTACCGTGTGCCAGACCGAGACCGCCTATGACGGTGGGAACGGCTGGACCGCGAAGAGGTCCGAGACCGACCGAGATCCCGGAATTTCCGGGGTCGGTGCAGGGAGGTGTCGGCCGGAACCGACACTCCCTTCGGCTCGGAAGGTCCATCCGAGGGCTCCGGAACCGGAGGCACAGGCGAGCCCACGGGATCCTCAACTCCTCCCGGGGGAACCGGGGAGAGGGGAATCTCGGCTGCTAAAGGCGACAGCCCGTCCAATGGGTCGAGAAAAATCTCGACTTCATCAGTGGGAGTCTCGGTCAACTGACCTGACGGGGACACCGTGAGGCCAGCGGCCGAAGCCGAGCGGTCGACCGAAGCCGACGGTCGACGGCCCGGGGAGAGGGACCTTTCCCGCTCCCAAGAGCGTCGACGGAGGGACTTACCCTTGTCCCTCTTTTTGGACCGAGAAAAGGTCCAGCAGACGCAGGCCCTTCTCCTTTAGTGGAGAGGGACAGACAAAGCTCCTTAAAGGAAGCCGTGTAGGAAGAACCCAGAGAGAGCGGGATAAATGCCGCGGCCGAGGAAGATACGGCCCGCGCCGCCTCCTCTTCGAGGGCGACCATCCGCTCGAGCTGATCCGCCGAGCCCGCCGCCGCGGACACCGCCAACCGGGCCTCCTTGGACTTCACCGGAGGGAAACGCTTCTCGGGACGGCCCAGTTGCAATCGGGCAGCACGGTCTTCGAGGACGTAGGCCGAGAAAGATGAGCACAGGTCGCAAGCCTGCGGGTCGTGCTCAAGGCCTAAGCAGTAGACACACGTGGAGTGTGGATCCGTCCGAGACATCTTCTGCCCGCATGGGCATCTCAGAAATCCGGGAGTCGATTTATCCATCGCAGCCGCGAGGGATCGAAGACTGAAGTCTTTTTGCAAAATATTATTTTTAAATCCGCAAACGGAGAAATAGGAACCAGTCACAAACGCAGAGCGTTAAGGAGGGAACCTGAGCTTCCAAGCGGTAAGGAAGATCTGGCGTCATGGGGCGGAGCCGAGAGTTATACCACCCGGGTGGGTGGGAGGAGCAAGCTTGAAGACCTTCCGGCAAGATTTAAAGCGGCAAGGATACTGCCAATGAGTGTGGATGAACAACATATCCATGTCCCTAGAACTGTAATGTTTTTTACCTTTTGCTGTTTGGAGGGTGGTGGTGGAGTGTAAGGGTTAGAAACCATAACACCACATTACCCTACTTTTGGCACTTTAATCTGAACCCTAACCGATGCACTAATGCAGTTTTTTTCAAATAATTTCCTTACTTTTTGAGATAGTATATTATCAGACACATTCATATATGTAGGGAAACATAGGGCTGTATGGATAGATCCACCTGGCTGTGGAAGTGCAGGGCCCACTTTCATGCCTCCAGAGAAGCAATTTATGTGCTTGGTTGTAAATGTTTTTTTTTTTTGTGGAGCTTAATTCAAAGGGAAAAATATATTAAGTTGCCCTCTTAACTTCCAGCGCTTGATTGTATATGAGCAAAAATGTTTTTTTTTTTTGTTTTATTACCTGTAAGTCAGTAAATCATTGTTGGTTTGCTCTGAAATTTGCAATGGTTATACTAGAAGACGAGATACGCCTTTGGTGCATTTTCAATGGTGATTGGACTTTCACTACAGATTTGCCACCATAGTGAAGATTGGAGGTAATTTTGGAGTGCAGTGAGTACTCCATGAATGTTTAGGGGGGATTATGTGTTAGTGGTGTAGTACTCATTGACATCTTTCTTTGGATGTATACATTATCCCTTAACTCCAATTATTAACAGACTTGCAGCCTGTTAAAGTTGCAATGTTACCCTACAGGAATTTTCTTTTTTTCATTTTTATGATTTTTTTATATGACCCTTAAATATTTTGGAGGCATTATGTGTTAGTGTAGTAGCACTCTTTAGGATCTTTATTTTGATATATAGATTGCCCATTAACTGCAAATATTGACAGAGTTATGGCTTCTTAAAGTTGAAATGTGGAACAAAATGAAGCCCAAATTGTTTTTTCGTATGAGGAATCTTTTTTCGTGAGAACAACACAATCTCACAAAAAAAAATTCCTTCATATGAAAAGAGAATGTGGAGAGTCAAATTTTTTCTTGTATGAAGGAATCTTTCTTTTTGTGAGAATGAAACAATTCACAAAAAGATTCCATATATGACAAAAAGAATGTGGAATAAAATGAAGCCCAGATTATTTTTTCGTATGATGGACTCTTTTTTCTTGAATTTCTGCAATTGCAAACTGAATGTGTATGTGCCTCAGGACCTCCTTGTGAATGAACTTACTCAACAGAGTCTTTCCTGCAATAAACTTGAACTTGAACTTTTTACGTGAGACTGTGTCGTTCTCAAAAAAAAAAAATTTTCTTCATACAAAAAAAAAGAACGTGTAAAAAAACTAAGTCCAAATTTTTTTGTTGTATGAAGGAATGTCAAAAAAATTAACTCCAAATTATTTTTTTATAGAAAGGCAATCTTGTTTCATATGGCCCTAATTCTTGTTTTGTATCACCATATAAAAAAAGAAAATCATCTCATAAAAAAAAAAAATTAAAATGTGGGAAGGGAGGGACACTCCTGGCAAAGGAATACATCAGATTACCGGAGGGTAGCTGCTTGGGGTGGTGGATGGTGGTACGGGGACAAGTTGTGCTGGGGTGCACCTTGGAGGCCCAAAGGAGTGGCTGATCATGGGTGCCTGGGGAGAAGAAAAAAAACTAATTTCTGGGTAATTTTCCAAAATGTAACTGCAGAATCTGGTCAATGGGGTCCTCCTGATTAGCAAGATACATATGTGGATGTGTTTCTATGACACGATTTTTATGTTGTTTTCAAAAACTTTGAAAAAAAACAGAAACAAGATGGCAGCCATACAAACAAGAATTTTTTTCTCACAAAACAAGATTTCCCCATATGAAACAAGCAGTGTCAGTGGCTCAGTAGGTAGCACACTCGCCTCTGAGGCCAGGAGATCAGAGGGCTGTGGTTCAGTTCCCACATCTAGCACTTGGGTTAATATCCCAGTACTGACACTGTAATGCAGCATGAGAGGGGTGCTGCATTTTGAGGTGCCGCCTTCGATGAGACGTTAAACCGAGGTCCCATCTGCCTGGATTGGTGGTAGTTCAGGTGGATGTTAAAGATCCCATGGCACTTATCGAAAGAGTAGGGAATTTCCCGGTGTCCTGGCCAAATTTCCCTCATTCACTAAAAAAATACCACCAACAGCTTAATCTGGTTCAAGGTCAGTTGGAATTCATCTGTATCCCCCTCCCCCGGGTCGTGCCTGAAAATAGGCAGGATTTGTCTAGTGCACTTACCCGGTCAACAAAAGCTAAATAAATAAAACAACACCCTTTTTCATATTATCCAAATTATTTTTTTGTACGAAACAGCTATCCAAAAGAGTGTACTGAGCATGCTCAGAACCACAAATTCAAATCCTTATAACTCTGGAATGGATCAATACATTTTCACCAAACCAATCAAGGCATCACTATGGGCCGAGTCCTTTCTATCCTGAAAATTTCAGACCAAAATTCCAAACCATCTGGGTGCTAGGTGATGACCAAAACACAGCCCCAAACCCAATTTTTTCACTTTTTTTTTTATCCAGATCTTGGAACCCACACATCCAGCCGGAATGAAACTTGACGGTTCAGAGACCTTTCCCTCAAAACTGCACGTGCAAATCCATTGAACACTGGCAAAACTATTTAAGTGCAAAGTTGGGGGTTTAAGATTAAACATCCTACTCAACCCTAACTATGGTGGCACTACCGCCCCACTATAATATATTGCCACTACATTAATGTGTTATTAACCCTTGCTTTGCCGCCAACGTGTATACATGTCCTAAAAACCTATAAGTTCTAAATCTTCTGCCAGCCTAAGGGTTAATACCTTAATAACACATTACAGTATCCCGTATTCTGTCTTACTTTGAAGCTGCTTCAACCCCTGTCTCCACCCAGACTAACTGGAATAATTCAGTGAAAGCAGTTTATCCACCCCCTAAGATCTTCAGCTCTTCCATTGCTGGTTATACCTAAAGTACAGCACGCCTCTGGGAAAAGGTTGTTTTCCGTGAAGGTGCTGCTGTTGAGCAGGCTCACTGAAAAGACATGCTTCACTTCAGCTTAGCATACTTTGGACCTTAAAGTGTAAAATACATATCAAAAACGTCATACTTCAGACTTCTGTTCAGCAGTTCCAGCGAGATCTCTTTGAGAGGAAGAGGAAGAGGAAGATATCTTTCTTAAATACGGGTCATCAAAATCAAGGTGGTGGTAGAGGAGCCAAAAATCAGTCACTTGTAGAACATCAGGCCCTAACACCACCAGCAGGAACGTCGGGGACTAGAGAACCACCATGACAGTCCCTGACCTTATCTATGTGGGCAATCGATGGTAAAGTGGGAGAGATTCTATGAGTGGGGCAGCAAGAAGTGGAAACTGAATCAGCCATCAAAACTGCAACCTCTGCTGCAGTGCAAGCAACAAAGGCTCTCTCAACTACAAGCAAACTAGTCCAAGAAAATGGACAACTCCGTTACCATCTTGAGGCCTTGGAAAATGTGCAACGATCATTGAATCTTCATTTAGTTGAGGTCCCTGAAGGGGTAGAGGGCATTGATCTGACATTTTTCCTATGGGGCTGGCTACCTGGAGTTCTCAATCTCACCGATGGGACAGCTATGGCACATCAAATCATTTGAGCATACAGGATTTCTCCCTGGACCACACCTGTGTAATCTAACCTACCGAGGACAATCCTTCTGGTTACCACCAGAGTTATCATCGGGGATTCCTCTTTGTAGGCAGTCCATGACTCTCAAAACTTAAATTACAATAGGGCTATGCTGTACATCTTTCCAGACTTGTCTTTTGCCACTCATACACACTGTAAGAGATTTGATGGAGTTCGCACTAGACTCTGGAATCTCAGTGTGGTTCACTCATTAATGCCAGAATGCCTCTGTATTCACTATGGGGGCCACACGTTTTAGAATACAGATCCCACAGAAGCTAGTAAAAAGGTAGAAGCACTTGAGCAGGAATTTGCAGCAGCTCCAGTTCTACGAGAAGTGGAGTCAGATGATGAGGATACCTGAAGGTGGATTTCAGATTGATAAAGTGACATTTTCCTCTTACCTTTGTTAGGATTAATGGCTGAAATAGGGGACTGAATTGTGCTAGGGATTGATATTATTTTAATCTGTTCAAGTGATGTATTAGAGCCACTTTTTTCCCCCTTTTTTCTTCATTCCAAGGGTTTCTGTAAAGGTAATATAAAGCCTATTTTTATTACAAAAAAATTGTAATGCTCAGTATATTGTATATGCCTGTAGTTGATATAAAATGGCGGATGCCACATGGCGGCTCTCTTACTAGCTTAGTTTAATAACGAAAGTAATTTCTACATCAGGATTATATTCTGAAAAGTTTTGAATGTATTGTTTTTTGCAAGTTATACCTAATTCCCTCGGCTTTTCTTTCCCTGTTTATAAGTGTGCTTGTTAGTCGTTAGCTTTCACCCTGTTAGTCCGTTCTATACAAAAGGTCATAAAACTGAGTTATTAATATTTATTGTTTTGTTATTGGATAAGGTCATTCTGGTTACATTTACGTGTCTAACATAATTTTGTCTTATTAAATCAAGGTTGGCAGGCATCGTTATAGGAAGATGAAGTGCTAATCATGCTGTTTTTTTAATACATGTTTGGGAAGGGATCACATCAACCATATGGTTGAATATAAAATGGTTGAATATAAAATGTTATGGACTACCTTTTTCAACATTTGATCACTTCATTCTTGTGAGGTGCAGCCTATGTTGGACAATTGATATGGACTTTTATTGGAATACCCCCCACAGCTCTTAAATCAGACTGCCTAGGTTGATGTTACACCTTTCTTCTATTGAATGGTTCCTATTAATTAATATAGTATACCTGGTAGGAGGTAGTAATTTTATGTTGTTGTTGTTGTTATTATTGTGAAAACAATAAACTATAAGTTACAAAAAAGGGTAATTTTCCTATGCTGCCCCCCACATCTGTGGAACAACGTACCTTCTGAAGTGCTCAAAAGCTCATCATGTGTACTCTTTAAGAAGTGGCTTAAATCCCTTCCCTGGGCTATGCCTCATTGCTCGTGCAAGCACTATATTGTGACACCAGAGTACATGGCGCCTTGTATAACTTGCTCTAACTTCTTCCTCACCCTTGTGTTTTCCCCTTACCCTTCCTCATTATACTTGCTTTGTGGCAGCTTGCAGTATGGATTTTTTTATGACATGTACTCTTTGGGTGGGATATTCAGACTGCGCCAGGCAGGGGTGCAAGCCTGGGTGCAGCGCAACTGGGCTGTGCCAGGGCATGGACCAGGTGATATTCAATGGTGCTGTGCCATGGCTCAGCAGCGTTGAATATGGCACTGATGGTACACGCACTGCGCCAGCGCAAGTGGCAGAAGGGGAGCAGGGGGATGTGCCAGCACAAATGCGGTTGCACTAGGCACATCGACTGCGATATTCAGCACTGGGCATGCAAATGAGGCCATCATGCATGCAAGACACAGATGGGGCCATTTGCATGTTATTATGGCCCCATTTGCATGCGGGGCAATGATCCCCGGCAACTTGTGCCTGGCGCTCAGCCAGGCTGCAGCCGTCGGGGACCGACGCCCTGCAGTCCATTGGAGGACCCCACTCCCGTACGCACGATTGTGGGCATATGTTTAAAGTATCCCTGGTGGTCCAGTGGACCGCTCTCCACCGCTCGATCACAGGCATCTATATTATAAATCCCTGCCGGCCCAGTGGACCGCTCCCCATCTCCTCATCACAGGCACCTGTTAATATAATCCCTGGTGGTCCAGTGGACCGCTATCCATTGCCCGATCGTGGGCATATGTGTATTACTTCCCTGGTTGTCCAGTGGACCACTGTCCATTGCCCAATCATGGGCATATGTGTATTACATCCCTGGTGGTCCAGTGGACTGCTTTCCAATGCCCGATAGTACAGTATGGTCTGCATGCCCATTGGGCCACGCAGTGGACCAATAGGCGTACAGACCCTACTGTATGCTGTTAGTCGGCGGGCGGCATGCTGGTGGGGTGCTGCCGCCCGCCGCTGACTGGGGGGGTGCTGGGTGGTGGGAGCCTCAGTGGGCAGGTGGGGAGGGGTACCACTGGACCACCAGGGTGTCTTTTGGTGATTCTGCCCACGATCGTGTGCTAGGGGGATTTCCACTTGACCACCAGGGATATATTTCACCTAAGCCTGCGATCGGGCGTTGGAAAGTGGTCCACTGGACCACTTGGAAGTAATACACATACACCCGCGATCAGGCGATGGACAGCAGTCTACTGGACCACCAGGGATGTACTATACCTATGCCCGTGAATGGGCGAGGGGGGAGCACAACGCTCCCTGGGCAGGGGGCATGTGGACTGTGTTATGGGTAGGCGGGTGGCCATCCACAGCTGGTGGCTGCCGTGTTGCGCCCTGCAATACGGCAGCTCACCTGTGAGTGGCCAGGACCTGTTCTTGGTTTTACCAGGCACAACTCTACGCCCCCCTGAGCGGCGCAAGGCGGAGTTAGGCCAGCATCTGCGCCGCACATCCCGGGCTGAATATCGGGATGTGCCGCATATGCATGGGCACGCCCCCAGCACTGCATACATTACCGATGCGCCCCAGCGCATCGGCAGTTGCACAGCACAACTTGCCCCTTTAAATATCACACCGTGGTGCATTGGTGGGTTGCACATGGTGCACCTTGTTGCACCATGCGCAACCCTTTTGAATATCCCACCCTTTATGTTTGTGAAAAATGCTCTAAAATGTGGTGTATCAGCTGGCATTATGGATTTTTTTATACGTACTCTATGTTGTGAAATCTGCTCTACAACTTGGTTTAACTAATAATGTATTCGTTTTGATTTCTCTCTTTGTATGGATCTTTGCATATGGTTGTGCATCCTGTTTTTACTTTATTAAATATCAGTCTGTACACATTACCTGTGTCAGTACTCCTTGTTATTCACTCCGCATGACGTTATGCTCTTACTGTATGGAATATTATATGTGTAACTAACCCCGGCCATCCCTGTAAAGGGACCTATGATCTCAGCAGGCTTACCTGGTCATTAAAATTCAAATAAATAAATAAATACCCCAAACACTACAAACAACCCCCAATAACACATGTAACAAGCCTCTTAATAACACAAGTGACAAGCCCCTTAACAACACATGTAACAGTCACCTGCCCCCCCCAAAAAAAAAACTATGGCAAAACATAGGACACAGCAAAAAGTGTCTAGCCTAATGCAGCCTATAAAATACAAGACAGCATAGTCCAGTATGTTCATGAAATAGTGCTATCTTGGGGTCAAACAAACTCATAAAGGTAACTCACCCTTTGTGCTTGTGGCTCGTTCGACCCCTCATACTAAGGTGATGACGGAGCTAGGAGGCTTAGAGGCCTATAATTGCTCCTGCATAACTAATAATAACTAATTTTATAGCCAGAAAGAATACATTTGTCTAGGCTATGCTTGAATTCAGACTTCGATCTGCCAAGTAATAACTTCTAGGGGTAGTTTGTTCCAGGGGTTCACAGTTCTTAAAGTGAAGAAATATTTATGTGCAATAAGGCCAGCTTTCCAGCTGTAAAGCTGTAATGGGTGTCCTCTGGTGCTGTAAATGTCATTTTTGAATTCTAAGCCCAATACAGATAACAGATATGGGTCCGGAATAATATCATACATAACAAGCATTTGTCAATGTCGAATGTTTGCTTGCTGGCATTGGCATTGGTAGTGTAGAAGTTACAGAGCTGCATAATAGGAATGGCAGCGAAGTATTGAACTGAAACCAACCCCACCACCACCCTGCAGAGAGTGACAGGCATTGGGGTGTGTCTTTGGGTCGTCAGGCATAACGACCATGCCATTTCACCACTCCCTACCCTGCAGACACTGACAAGTGTCATGGTGTGCCTTGGAGTCTTTGACCCTTATGCGCACCCCATTCCATCAGGAAATACAGTGAGATGGGTGCGGTATAGGAGAATGGGGTGAAGTTTGGGCCCGAAGAGTCTGAGGCACACCTTGATGCCTCTCACTGGCTGCAGGGTGTGGGTGGGTGTGGAATGGTATGAGCATGACAGGCAAGAATCCCAAGTCACACCCCTGATGCCTGTCATTCTCTGCAGGGTGGGGTGTTATGGTCAGAAACCCTAACGCCTCAGGCATTCGTTAGTATTTTCACTCCAAATTTTCGACATGGTTTTTTTGTGACCCCCACCTCATGAACAGTGGCTATATCCATTTGTTAGCCGAAAGCTGCTTATGCACAGCGACTATGGCATTTGGCACCACAGGTGCAAAAACACATTCTGAACAGGATGTGAAAAATGACAGCGGTACTGTTCATGGGAGGTGTAAAAAATGGCAATGTTGAAAATCTGCTGTGAAAATCTTAAAAAAACTGGTGAAGTCTGGCGGTCTGCGAGAAACTGTGCAAGCAACCACAATCTGATGTAACTAGTTTGGTTTTTTTACAGCAGATTGTTAACACAGGCATTCCATGACCTCCGATCATGAACAGTGTCAGTGCGATTTTCTTTATCTGTCCCAAACAATGATTTCCCACAGCGACCACGCATTTCTGTGCTGAAAGTGTGAAAACACATTTCGGCCATGTTGTGGAAAGTGACAGCTGTACTGTTCATAAGGAGGTGTGGAAAAATGCCACTGGTGAAAATCTAGACTGAAAATATAACAAATATAACAAATTCATGAACTTATGAGGGTGTGTGGACACTGCACAATGCTCACTCATAACACAGTCATTTTATGGAGTTTTGTCACCAAATTTTCAACATAGCCATTTTAAGACCCCTGTTCATGACCAGTGTCACTGTGATTTTCTTAATCTGTCCCAAACATTGTTTTCGCACACCGACTGTACCATTGTGCGCTACATGTGCGGAAACACATTTTGAAGAGATGTGAAAAATGATAGCTGTACTGCTCATAAGAAAGTGCGGTAAAATGGCACTGTTGAAAATCTGGTGTGCAAATATTACAAATTCGCAAACTTGCCAGCGTGTGTAGGAAATGCGCAACGTGCGCTCCTAAAACAGTCATTTTTAGGAATTTTTTCACCAAATTTTCAACATAGCCATTTTAAGACCTCTGCTCATGAACTATGTCACTGTGATGTTCTTAATGTGTCCCGTACATTGATTTTGCACACCGACTGTGCCATTGGGCGCTACATGGGCGGAAACACATTTTGGGTGAGATGTGAAAAATGACAGCTGTACTGCTCATAAGAAGGTGTGGTAAAATGGCAATGTTGAAAATGTGGAGTGAAAATATTTAAAATTCGCGAACTTACGAGTGTGCGTAGGAACTGTGCAACGACGCCGGAAGAACATCATTTTAAGGATGCTCCAAATTTACCAAATCGGCTTTTTTGAGAGCTCACCCATGAAAATTAGCAGTGTCGCTTTCAAGACCATTCGAAAGGTGATTTCACACAGTGGTTGCAAAATCACCCTTCGGCCCGAATAACGCCATGACAGTGCAAGAATTCAGAGGAGGGGTCCCAAAACCCATGTTGAAAAATTTGGTAATCAAAAATGCCAGAGATATGCAACAAAGCTGAAAAATCCCATCTATCCCATTATACAGCTTACCGCATTTCCTCAGTTCAAGGTCAGCTTTGAAGAGTGCAGACATGTTTCCGTCCACAAGATTGTCGCGCGGACTCTGGAGGTAAGTATGGGGTGAGGGGCGGGGAGGCAGGGTGCACAGTGGGTGGTGTGGGTTGTGGGGAGGGCAGGAGACTGCGAGGACCGTTTTTTCTTTACAGGTTTTTTTGTTTTAAAAAGGCGACGCGGACATTTGCCACACTGGGGTGGGCTCCCAGCGTGGCAGAAGGATGGCTGGGGGCGTGGAGCCGACGGGGATTGGGCACCGCCGTCGGCTATGGCATCTGTTGCTATGCTGGGGTGGGCTCCCAGCGTGAAACCGTACTCGGGGAAGGGAGACACAGTGGAGATGACGGGGATTGGGCACCCCATCGCTATACGATGAGCCACACTGGGGTGGTCACCCAGCGCGGGCATATGAAACTGTGTTTCTGGGGGCGCGCACAGCCGATGGGGATTGGGCACCATTGTCGGCTATACAGTGCGTGTGTTGGGGGGGGAGGCAGCAGCAGCATATGTGTGTGTGTGTGTGTGTAGGGGGAGCGCGCATGAGCGGGCGATATCTGATCGCTGCTCACTGAAGCATAGCTCCCCCTTTCAACTGTATGCCACTGCATTTTGGAGCTTGTCATAGACAGCTCCAGCATGCATTGGCTTATAGGGGCCGCGCCTGCCAACACACTGACTGAATTGGAGGAGGAGGTGACACACCTCCGAAATCTCGGATGATGGCACTATGTTTCTTGCACAGGCGTGCAAGCAAACATAAAAAGGAGCTTACTGCAAGACACTGAGTAGTTAATGACATGAGGTTTAAAATTTAGATTCTTGTTTCATATGAGTCATTATATAGACTGATAATATGTTTTGTATATTTTCTTTGTACCCTTTCTAGTAAACAGATATCTGATTTCCTAAACGGGCACCATAGTTGTGAGGCGTACTGTAGGTGACGTCTAACGTATACCCTATACAGAGGCATCATCACCTTGCTGTCCATTGATTTTATTTTTCTTTTAATGGACCAGATTTCTCTGTTAGCTTTATTTATGGCTTCATTTATCTGATTAGATGGGATGAAAATCTTCTGAGATAGTATTATTTCCTCGTATTCAACACTTTCCCATCATTTGTTCACTATGCAATGCTGTAATGCTTTACAATGTTATATTTGTTTAACTTTTACTAGGTGTTGGCTGTATTTGTTATTTTTTCAGAATAAATGGAGGGCTGCCAAGATGATGCAGGAACCAGAAAGTAGAGTGTGCTCTAAAGCAAACTAGAGCCCATTAAAGTTTACAGGTAATACATTTATTAAAGGCTCCAAACAGGTTGCAAAAATACACAATGTGGCGCAATTCATACTCCTAGCGCCTTAACTCAAACGGAGCTGCACCGGATCTTTCTAAGCTTTCAGCTTACTTCCTGGAACAGGATGATGCAGGGCCTGCACCTGAAGCCCTATGAGGATAGACTCAGGGAACTGAACATGTACTCTCTGGAAGCCAGGAGGGAGAGGGGAGACATGATAAAGGCTTTTAAATATCTCATGGGTGTGAACAAGGTATGGGAAGGGAATATTTTCCAGAGGAACAGTTGCACAAGAAATAGGGGTCTCGCAATGAAACTTGAAGGGGGGAGGGCTGAGGAGAAATGTCAGGAAGTTTCTCTTTACAGAAGGGTGATGGGAGCTTAGAACAGACTCCCGGCGGAAGCTAAAATGATCACAGGCTTCCATAAAGCATGGGATAGGCATAATGGAATCCTAGCACCAAGGCAAACATAGGGAGACTCTAAGGACATACAGGGGGCTATGGAGGAGCTAGAGACGGGGATTAGCAGGGTAGACTAGGTGGGCCAAGTGGTCCTTATCCGCTAACAGCTTCTATGTTTCTATGTAAAACAATAAAAAAGGAAAAAATAATGTTGCTATCCTTACTTTTGTTGCTTTAATAATACACCTCCTACTTGTGCATTAGTATAGTTATTTGCAATTTATTTATTTCGAAACATGGGACTGAGAAAGACACACTGAGCCATGACTCATTCCCAGGTTGAGATGGGGGAAGGGTGCCTGGGAGAACACATCATATAGCTACAAAAAAACAAATAAATGTATATATACAGTGCAAACAAATACGAGTTAGTGCAAGTGGAAAACAATATGGAGCGAAAAGATGAGCAACAGTATGGGACTATGGTACATAATGATAACTTACATGATAAACAAGCACAAAATAACTGGGGTGATACTGGGAATCCAGAGAAGGGCATGCAACCCAGCAACCCCTAAAAAAGCACTAGGTTACCACAGGGGAAATCTGAGCAGCAGCAGGAAGAAGTAAAGTGTGCTAATAGAAGCTGTCCGAGTGAGCGGTGAGAGGGGGAGTAGCTGAGCTAAAGGGCAGATTATTCCAGAGGGAGGGAAGTCTGAAGTAGAAGGTGGTTTGTGCCACAGTAGTTTTGCACCAAAGGCGAGTGAAAGATTGAGAGTCAGCAGATTGGAGAAGGTAGGTGGATAGGAGTAGCACAAGAGACATTGGAGGACAGATACGGAGGGAGGGAGGGGGAGAGAGAGAAGAACCAGAATTTGCAGAGAAAAAAGTTTCATCACAACATCACAAAAAAGTACCTCCTTCGAGTACAGTACTTGGAAAGTCTAGATCAAGCAGTGACTCCCTCGACCTGAAGCTCCTCACTCTTACCCTCGATGAAGTCATGACCCCTTCACCAAAATCCTTAGCAAATCTCTCATGCTCTCACGGTTCCCCCAAAATGGAAATCAGCGATGGTGACACCTATCCACAAAAGTGGCAATAAATCTGTTACAAGCAGCTATAGACCAATCTCCATTCTCCTCGTCTCTCAAAAGCACTGGAGAGAATAGCTGCCGACCAACTGATAGAATACCTTACTAAGTATAACCTGCTATGTCAAGAACAACACAGATTTCACAAGGGCCACAGCATGACCACGGCACTCCTAGAGCTTACCTCCTACATCCACAATGCCCTGGACCAAGGGGATCTCATTGGCACCACCTTCATTGATCTAAGGCATTTGACACTGTCAACCATTCACTACTGCTTCAACAACTATCTCTAATAGGTCTATTTCCGGACATAACTCTTTGGTTTCAAGGCTACCTCGGTGACCAAACACAGCAGGTAAAAATTGACGAATCCCTCTCAACACCTCTCTTGGTCCGATCAGGAGTTCCACAAGGTTCCATCCTGGGTCCTATGCTTTTCAGCATTTTCCTAAACAGCCTCCCTTCATCTTGCTCAGAAAAAATCCTACTCTATGCCGACAATGTTGTCATCTTCACCTCCCACTCTGACCCCTCCTTTCTTCAGTTGCTACTACAAGAAAGCTTCACTGATGTAGGGGCATGGTTTAAATCCCACAAGCTTATTCTTAACTACAGCAAAACCAAATCAATGCTGTTCCATGGTACCCACAGCAAACATAAAAACAGAGACCTCTCTATGTCAAACAGCAAAGGGGCCAACCTTGAACAAGTACATCTATTTAAATATCCTGGGGTGATTTTTGACCCAACACTTGGATACTCAGAACATATCAACTATGTAGCAAAAACTGTGAATACCCACATAGGCCTGCTCTATAGACATAAGAACTGCCTCATGGATGAAGCCCTAAGCACTGCCATTCATAGTTCAGTGATCTCTATAACATACTACAGGCTTGTGATCTATGGGTCTGCCACTGACACAGCTCTCCGACGCATCGCCACAGCACTAAACAAGGCATGTCGTCTCCAAACATTTGCAAACTGCCTTTCACACATCTGCAAGATCTACAAACACGCAAACTGGCTCCAACTATCTGGCAGAATTAAATATCAAACCTGCATCCTAGCAAAAAAGTAAACATTGGACCTACTACCCCCTGGATCACAGGCACTGCTGAGACCATATAGCGGCCCATGACAAACCAGGAATTCAAATAACCTCTCCTTCACTGTTCCCCTTTGCAGGACTACCCAAGGCCAAAGATCCTTCTTTTTCAGAGTCTCTTCCTGGTTCAACACCCTGCCAGCAGAAGTTACCAGCAAAGCAACTCGGGGTGCCTTTATACTCAGCCTGCATCAATACCTCATCTGCTGTGCCTCCTGCGACTGCTACACCTAAATGGTTATCCCCCACCCCCACCCTTCCTTCCCCCTCTACACCCTCCACACATCTCCTCACTGACCCCATCCCCACTTCCTCTTGAAACCAGCCTCTGGCCTCGCCTCCCTCTGTCGGATGGCTACCTATATGAATCTACATTGTTTAAATTGTTATAGAAGTGATTTGCACAATTGTGATGTTTTGGTAATTGACAAAGTCCTCCAGCTGCAATGTTTATTTCTCTTTTGCACAAAACCACTGCCTGTCCTAATGTTTCAAGTAACTTGACATGGAACCTTTGTAAAATAGCCCCTGGCTCAAAGGTGTATCTGATTCCTGTAAATAAATAAATGAGAGAGCTCCCTGGGCATAAGTGGAGGGAGAATGAGATTTACATAGCATGTATAATGGCGGGTGACGGGGGGAGGAGAGTTAGTACCAAAGTTAGTATCAAAGTGGCAGAAAGCATGGAAAAGAGGATCCAATCTAGCACGGGAGGAATTTGAGGCAGCCTCGTAGACCACATCCATGCAGTCAAATACTGGAAGAAGCAACTTTTGGGGACCCTCATGATGGACAGCAAGGAGTAGGCAAGAGTTGTTGAGATAAAGGACATTCTATGGATGGCATCGATCTGCTATACACATACATGGTGCAATCACACTTGGAGCAGTGCATACAGCATTTGAGCGCCCACCCGAGAAAGGTCATAAATGACCTCAAGGTGGTACAGAGAAGGGCAGCGAGGATGATTCAGGGTCATCAGGGATGCCTGTGCAAAGACAGGCTGAGGAGCTTAAATCTGTCCGTGCTGGAGGAAAGAAAGAAGGGGGGGGAGGCATGACTGAAAACTTTAAAGTACCACAAAGGGTATAAACAAGGTTAATTACAAGAACCTCTTTACCTTGAGCGAGAGAGCAGGAACACAAGGGGCACAGCTACAAATTGTTTTGGGGGGGTGGATTCAAGAAGGAGGTCAAGGAACATTTATTTATGGAACGGTTGGCATCAGGCTGGAATGAACTGCTGGCAGAGGTTGTGAACCAGAAGGTGGTCAGCGGATTCAAGAGTGCATAGGACAAAGTAAAGGGGAGGGTCCGAGTTAAAAGGAAGGGGGGCAAGACCTAATGTAATTCAATATACGAAGGGCCCACATTGAGCAAGCTAGATAAACTGTGGGGCCTTTTTCTACTAGTAAATTTGTATGTTTGTAAACAACTGGGACAGTGTGGCCATATGCTGAAAGATAGAGTAGTTGGAGAATGCAGTAAGGTACAAAAATATAAAACGACTGGGAGTTCCTGACAAACCGCATGGAAGCTTTTCAGACACAAGAGAACTTCTTAAGGATATTTTCATCAATGCACTTTCATAACCATAAGATAACTTACCATTCAAAAGACATACAGAGTCATAAGTAAAACAATCCACTTCTTCTGAAAGTAAGAGCACTACCTCCTAAGTTACTGTGACAGGCACTGACTTAAAGCAAGCACGCAGAAAATCTCAGACTATATTTTGTTCACTTGCCTTTGACGAGGACAGAGACACGTTGTTATACATTATGAGACTTAGAGGAGCCATCCTTTATTGCAGTTGCTAGTTTAAGATCTTCCCAGATCTTTGTTTCACATCACAGATCCCCAAACAACGTTTTCTTTTTTTTTTTTGCAATTGTAATTTTTTGTTAAAAGAAATTTTTGCATAGAACAAACCAACATAAAAATAATACATGGGTAACTAACACATTCAGTTGAATATGACCATGTAACTAATCAGCTTGGCATACGTTGTCAAAGGTCGAGATCATATCCAGTGCTCCCTGCTTTTACTCTGCACTTCAGCCTCAGGGGAACTCCAGTAGGAGGCCCCTCTAGAAGCTCAAGAGTGTGGCCTTGCTGTATGAACTGCTAGACCCCAGCGGCTATGGTGACCTCCCTCCACCCAACCAGGTGGAAGGAGAAATGACCCCCTACCACTCCCTCCTGTAGCACTGGGTAGGGGATGGGCATGGAGTCATGCTGAGATAGCACCTGTGGCCAGGGCCACCCCACCTCCTATGGGGCCCTACCCAGGGGTGGAGGCACGGGCAGGTCTGGTTGATGCTGCCTGTCACTCGTCTTGGAGCTTGGCCTGACAAAGGGGCACCCGCCCACCACTTTTTTTTTGGCGAAAAGGAGAGGGCAGACTGCAGAGTCCTGCTGGAGGCCTGCAGATCAGAAAGGATGTCCTGCACATCTGCCCCAAAGAGCTTGTAGCCTATCAAGGGGACATTTAGAAAGGGCTGTAGTATCAGGGGCAAACCCAGACACCCTGAGCCAACAGCATCTTCCCAGGCAGATGCCACTAGCAGTTGTTCTTATGGAGGCATCAGTGACATGATAGGCGGATCACGAAATATGTTTGCCCACTTTTGCCCCAGACCATGGAGCCTTAGCAGTTCTTGCAACTGGGGAGCCTCTGGAAAGGCCCACACTGCAAATGTGGCCTTTCTCCAGACAGTGTTCTGTTATTTTATCAAATGGGCACTGTACTTTTACTACTTGCACTTTTGTTCTGATTATGCTCACTGCTGCTTCTCAACTGACTGTAATTTTTGCTTACTGTATTTTGTTTTCTGGAAGTCAGGCCTGCTATTGTACTGAATATTGCTATATTGAGTCTATGCGCCACCCTTTGTTATGTTTTGCACCCCTTTTTCCAGGGTTGCACCTGGAAACGAGGTTCGGCTCAGTGAGCCATTCCTGGTTACCAAAGCCATACCTTTTAAGAGAGAGGGTGTTGGCTGGCAGGTGTCATCACCGAATCGAACAGTGACAAAGTCCCAATTGGCACCCTTGGCTGAAGCGGCGGCCGGGGGCCTACCAGAGCTGTACCTTGTGGAAAAGAAGGTGTTGGATGGCAGCGAGCATCACCGCCGGAGCAAGCGACAACACAGCAATGGTCTGCACCAAAGCAGAACCAGACCTAGAAGGAGACAGGAGGTGCTCATCAAGTCCCACGACCCAGAGAGACCAAGGAAAAGGTAGGTGACTTGGTGGAGCTCCGCTACAGATGCTGGCCCCCCCCCCGGAGGACAACCTGATGCTCAGAGAAAGAGAGAGGGGCAGGATGAAGTGCAGGAAGGTCACCAGGATTCTTGATTGAAAATCTGAGTGTGAGGAAGCAGGCCTGACCACTGTAGGCCCACCCGGGAAGACACACCATCTTTGCCATAGATGCTAATGGCAAAAAAGGGCGGCAACATTCATCGGTTACTAAAATGGGCAACAAAAATGCTTTGCAGTTTTAAACAAATAAAAGAAAATAAACTAAAAGGAAAATTGGAAACTGAAAATTTTGGTCGTCCACTGATGCAACGATGTCTTTGTGGAGTCCAATACATAATGGTCAACGTCATGAAAAGAACTGAGGAGGGTGCAGTGCTGCCTACGTCTATATAGGAGAACAGCATCAGCTGACTTCGCTGACATGGGCGGTCTAAGTAGACTGCTAGCTAGAAAAGTTTCTGTGTAGTTCTACTGCCTGGTGGCTATAGTTCCATGGGTGTGGCTTGCTGCAAGAGATATCCTTGAAGGAGATAGAAGAGTTGTGCTGGTCACTGTGTTGGATCTGCATGGCGTTTTGTGTTCAGTGCGGTGGGTGTGGGGGGAGGGGCTGCTAGACACCAGGGATTACATATTGCATTATAGGGACAGGGATCGGAGAGCAGGGTGGGGGGTGCCACTGAATACCAGGGAATAGTTACTGCATTATGGGAACGGAGATCAGAGGGTGGAGGGTACTACTAGACACCAGGGAATAATGACTGCATTATGGGGTTGGGGATTGAGGATGGGGGTGCCACTAGACACCAGAGAACAATTATGGAATTCTAGAAATGGGGACTGAAGGGTGGGGTGCCACTAGACACCAGGGAAAAACTACACATTTATGGAGATGAGCTACAGGGTTGGGGGGGGAGGCATTTGCCACCATGCCTGATATGGAAACCAGTCACAGGAGGGGTGCAAACTTGCTGCCAGTTCCCATACCAACAAGCCCATAATGGGCATGTATATGACCCCTTAGTGCCTTGCATGCCCAGAGGCTCATTTGCATGGTGCTGTCCGAATATCGCACCGGGGGCTCCTAGAACTAACAGGCCTAAGGTTGCAGTTTCATACACTTTGGTGTGGGCTGCATACAGCCCAGGTCCATGTCAGGGCACCACTACTTGACCTTGCTCTGCCCCGACAAGGCCCTCTATTTAGTTTGACAGTGCCGGTGCACTATCTCATTGAGTACAGTATCCTCAGGGTCACAGGCAAGGGCATGTGAAATTCAAAGCTTTGCGTTCCACGTTTTCCCACTACTCAATATTTGGCCCTTGGTCTTTTTCTGCTGTCATTTATCTGTGTTTCTATAAGCACAAAAATAGACAAAAAAAACAAACAAACAGCTGAATCTCAAAATATAGTCAAACTGAAGTTCCAGGAGGAGGTTTATTAATGAGAATATATGGAAACTTTATCTTATATGGAAACATTATCTTTTTTCTTTTCTTACACTACTTAAGTAGTCGGTGAGTTACTGCTTCTGTAATTTGATGGAGACGGACATTTTCCTTTTCAGGGCTTTCTACAATATACATTCCTGTATCATCTTTTTTTGAGCTATAATGAGCCAGAAATATTATTCTAGGTGATAGACAGGAGCAGTGGGAGCACTGCATTATCAGCATGGAAGAATTATTCTATTAAATACCCAAGATGGTATTCAGTTCTTGGGGGAACCCTATTTCTTCATACAGAAAGCTATTGATATTCTCCTGGCTCATGAAGGGATACTTCTTTCATTTCATCTGACTAAGTTGCTCCTACACCATCCTCATTTATATTGTCATTCCTAAATTTAATATGTACAAATTTAATTCATATATTCCCTAATACCGGCGTACATGCATAAGATAACATTTTTCAAGAAATGTTTATATACAGTAGTTAATTAATTTTTAATGGATTCATATGATAGTCATATAGTTTTTTATTCTTTTCTTTCCCTGAATGATGTACATGCTGTATATAAAAAATGTCAAAAAAAAAAAAAAAAAGCACAGAAAAACAACAATATGACTTAAAAATGAAAAAAAAGGCCCTATTCTAGCATGAGATCTAATGAACCAGTAAAGTTCAATCAATCAATTACCTTTATTTTAGCAGGCGAAACACCATTGAGACAGACCCATTTGCAAGGTGGACCGGGGTAAGTCATAACAGAAACACATAAGCTAAATATTACTATAATACAATGAGACAATAGTCCGTATAGAGTAAATACGAGCCAGGCATAAATAACAGTCCATACAATGTGGCTAACAATACAGTAGTCCTCAAAAACTCAAATACAACATTGATAGGGCAAGAACAAAAAATATTTACAGAATAATACAAACCAGTATTTACAATATAAACAATACCTGCCCAGTTGCAACAAGACTTATGGGATAGACAGGGGTTGGGGGGGTGTCAGGTAAGGGGAAGTCGAGGGAGGAGGTGTGAAGGGTAGGACAAGGTGAGGGCTAAGATGTCAGAGATGAGGGGAAGTCAAGGTGGGAGGTAGTAAAGGGAGGACAATAGGGTGTTTAAGAAGAGGAGGGTACTGGGTTGGCAATGGGGTGGACAAAGGAAGACTAGCAGGGCGCGATGTGTTGAAGATGTACAAGGGGTAGGACAATGTACAAGTAGTATACAGGGTTCATGATACTGGGCTCAGCTAGTTAAAGCAGTTACAGGATTCACTGAACTTATGAAGGAACAGAGCCTTAAAGCAGGCCCAGTTTACTGGTATTGCAAGCTTTAGAACCTTCTGCATGCTGTTCCATATCGCTGGAAGGGCATGGCTTATAGCTGCTGCTCCAAAGCGTATCCTGATCTTAGGGACAACCAGGGAAATCAGGGAAAGGCTTCTCAGCGCGTAGCAGCCAGCGGGAGAGATGGGCAGATAGTCAGAAATGTATTGGGAAGTTTGTTGATTATAGCCCTATAGGTCCAAAAGACTGCATTCCTATGGCATCTGAAACTAAGTGAAGACCAACCAACCATGGCATAAAGAGTGCAGTGATGGGTACGATATAGTGCATCCATGATAATTCTGATCACCCAATGATATAGTGTGTCTAATTTAGACAGGGCAGAATTCGGGCCTTGCCCGTAGATAAAATCTGCATAATCCACGAGTGGCAGGAACATAGTTTGGACTAGCCTAACCCTTGTTTCTTGTGTAAGCAGGTTCTTAATCCTGAAGAAAAGACCAAGCTTCTGTTTCAGTTTCTTTGCAAGCTCCTCCACGTGTTCCACAAATAAAAGTTTGTGGTCAATCCACAGGCCCAAGTACTTGAATTTAGTCACAAATTCAAGGGGCGTGCGTAGTAGGGTAGTGACGTGCAGGGCCATGGCAGAGTTACACACTTTTAGTGCAAGAACAAAGGGTGAAAAACAACATTGCCTTGTTTTGTTTTTTTGGCACTGTGACTGAGTAATAACTTCAAGTGCAGAAGATTTTTCTGCAGGGTGTTGAATTTTTCTTGCAGGTCTGCACATGTGGACTCTAGGGTGGGCCTTGCTATGTACAGGACCTTGTCATCGGCAAAGAGATGTATATTGGCCAAACTGACTCCAGTATCAATATTGTTTATATAAATTGTGAACAATAATGGGTCTAAAATTAACCCTCTTAAAAGGGGTTTTAGAGGGGAAAGATCCCCACCAGCCTTGACACTCTGGGGGCGATCGTTAGATAATTTGTGAACCAAGTCATGGCCAACCGGTCTAACCCAAAATTACTGAGAATAGTCAGGAGCAATGCATGGTCAATTCTAACAACAAAGCACAGACATGTTTCTCATCCAAGGCTGTTAGCCAATCTTTGGATACTTTGGCAAATGCTGAAACTGTACTGTGCTGAGGCCTAAACCATGACTGTATTGGATTAAGAAGGTTATTATTCTTGAAGAAGCACCTGAGCTGTGTGTTAACAACTATCTCCAGTATCTTGGATAGAATAGGCGGTAGTTATTTAAATCGCTCTGGTCTCCAGACTTGAACAATGGTATGATGAGCGCTGTCTTCCAGACCATGGGGAGGACACTCTGAGACAGGTTGAATAGGTGTGTAATGGGAGGAGATAAGGCGTGATAGCCTAATTTTAGGTAGTATGGCTCAGTCTGGTCAGCACCCGTGCTTTTTCTTGTATCCAGATCCATGAGTAAGTCTTCCACGGTTTTTACTGACACCGGAATGAATGAAAGACTGCACTGTGTGTGGTAGACACACAGAAAAGACTGCATTGTGTGTGGTTAAATCGGTTTAGTTTTTGCACTAACTGATGGGAAAAAGTCCTATTTTATGATTGTTACGTACTTTACTAATTAATAACCTTTGACCCACAGAACAGTTTGCACCAAACTTGCCAAATATAAGGACTGTGACTGGGGAGAATCACACCAGATTTTGCAGTCATAGTAGCTAAGGCCGCCGAGACATAAGTTGTAAGAAAGCCAACTTTTGACACAAACACTAACCCAGTCCTAACATACAGGTGCTACTATGCACTAACCCAGTCCTAACATACAGGTGCTACCATGCCGGTATGACTGGGATAGATAGATAGATAGATAGATAGATAGATAGATAGATAGATAGATAGATAGATAGATAGATAGATAGATAGATAGATAGATGGATGGATGGATGAATGGGACTGCATAGGGGTGTAGCTCATGCAGAAGCCTCGTTCTGGACCATCTGGTCTGAGACTATGGGTTTCTGCTTAACTTTTGAGTTGTGTGTATGGCAGTGCACTGCTCCTCATCTACAGCAGTCACCCAACCTGCAACAGTTCATCACTGTGGTACCCAGTAACTGTTCACTGGGAGCTCCCGGGTGTTGGCGGGTTAAAGTAATAGTGGTATGCCAGCTAGCTAAAGACATTATGGGACTGCAGGTGGTGGTGGGAAAAGATGAGGGATTATCACTGTTTTTTTTTTTTTATTACCTTGCTCACCCTTCCCACTTCCTTACCTAAATTCTTGCCCAAGCTTTCCCTAATAAATCATAACCCTTTGTTTCTACCTTATTTCTTCATACTGCTGTTTATTAGGTGGGGTACTGTCTGTGCTCTTTTGTAGTTTTCTGGGATAGCACTGTGTGGGACAGGGGAGTATTTGTTATTTCCAGGGGATCATATGCTAAGTGCCAACAGTATTTCCCAGGGACCCTCCCCAACGGTAGAGGCACCATGCCAGCTAAACTCACCTAAACTAAACAATCCCACCAGACCCTAAGCCCTGCCATGTTAAAGAAATGTTTGGAGTAATGGTCCCTGTAGGCCCGGGGCTTACATAAACACTGGAGATGCCAGAACTACCCAACATAAAAATTACTCTAAATTCGACGTGTGAAGCCGCATTAAGAGCCAGAAACCCAGAAATGGCCAAATCCACTGCACTTTCACTCAGTCATACACTGATGTTAAAGATCTCTTAGTTAATGACGTTGGTATTTCTGACATGCCTGCACCTACTTGATACTGGTAGAGCTGATTGTCTGGTTGAAAACATTATATCTAAAAAACTGGTCTGACGATTTCATTCCCCTAAATGTCCCAATCCAACATGGGAGCTCCATGGTTATCAGGGGAACCTAATCACCCACACACAAAAGACTGCCTCCTCCGTCACTCACCTGGAATGCAGAGCCTTTAAAACTCAACCTCGGCATTAGTTCACCATAACATAGTAATTTAAGGTCAGAAGGAACACTAGGTCCATCATTTGCACACACGCATGCACGCTCACACGCACGCACTTCATAAGCAGTGATGGAAAAAAGTATTCTCTGTAAACGTGTACTAATTCCAAGAGATTCCCTACCCACTGTAATATCCCTACAAAGCTCTTCTCAGGTCTGCCAACTTTTGTCATCCAAATGTAGAATGCAGTCCATCAGAATGAGCTAATAGAGCACACAATGAGGGAGGCACCGTCAAAATAATACTGAAGCTCAGAACATCCCCCCATTAAGCAGGTAAAAACCTCTCAGTAATTAAGTTCACACAGCTGTAAAAACTGATACAAATCAGGGCCCCACTAAACATAAGACAATGCATATCATCACCCTAGCAATCCTGGGGAAGTAAGCTGTAAAAGGGACAATGTTCTCCTCCACATCTGTCTAACTAGAGCATGTGGCTGTGAGTAAAGGGCTGTGAGTCAGGAGATCCTGGTTCCAATGCCAGGTCCCAGCCAGCGCAATGCCTAATGGTTAGAGCAAAAGGCTGCAAGCCAGGAGATCCTTGTTCCAGTCCTTGCTCCCAGGCAGTGTGGTCTTATGGTTAAAGAGCTATGAGTCAGGTTCCAATTCCAGCGCCCAGGCAACGTGGTGCATTGGTTAAAGCAAAGGTCTGTGAACCAGGAGATCCTGGTTCCAATCCTTGCTCCCATGCAGTGTGGTCTAATGGTTAGAGCAAAGGGCTGTGATTCAAGAAATCCAGGTTCAATCCCAATTCCCAGGTAGTGATGTGTCCAGTGATTGGAACAAAGGGCTATGAGCCAGAAGATCCATGTTCTAATCCAACTTCCACGCAGTGTGGTCTGATTCTCAGGATCTACTACATAAGATAAAAAATCTCAAACAGAAATCTGAATATCGGTTCTTAAAGAGGACAGGAAATCATTTCTAATTGGCAAGTCTGAATACAGTTCTTATTCTCAGAAATTATATGCATTCCCTTAAATTACCCATATTAAATTGTGCCTGAATAAAAAGTGATAAAAAACTGTAGTTTGCATTGTTTTATTTTCATGGGCAGCATTCTGTTACAGTTCTCTTCATGGAAGCAATAACTTGGAGTTTTAACTATGTCAACGTTTGTGTACAGAACGCTAAGCATTGTTCTGATAGGTCAGCAGTTTATAATTAGCATGCTGTGCACAAACTGAGACATAGTAAAAACTCCAAGTCATTGGTTCCATGAATAACTGTGCTGCAGTAGCTACGTCATCCTCGTTGTTTGCTACACTAGATATGTAGCTACTGCAGCACAATAACACGGAACACTTTCTTGCATTCCTGTTACATGAACCTCCACCTTTCAGGAAGCGGCTGCATGGTGAGAGCGGGAGCAGAGGAGAGCGTAATCGAGAAAAAAAAAAAAAGTAGGGACTCAACAGGGCAACTACTCTCTAAAAAGATTTGTTTTCCCTGTGATAGCAGACCATACATCATATGTACAGCCCACAATCCACAACAATCGCAAGTAGCCATCTGGAGATTGCCATGGTGACCAAAACCTCTCGAGCTACACTCTCACAGTTTAAACGGTCGCCATTGGCAACCTCTTGATGGCTACACACAGTTGTTATGGATAGTGGCCCATCCATTATCCTTTATATAATTACTGACATGCACTTTTTCCCATAGGGAAACCCAGTTATAATTTGCCGTTATAACCAGCTGGCCTGGTTATAACGGCAAACACGCGCTGGGTTTCCCTCGAAGCACGCATGCGGCAGTCGCTGAATTTCCTTCTGTAGGGTATCTTACCTCTTGGCCACAGACTTTGCCCCTCGATCTTGGCGGTAAGTTGCTTTTTGTGAAAAAAACAAAACCTCTCCCTCTGACCCTGCAATAAAAAAAATTAAAAAAAAACGGAAACTTGGCACGCGCTGGAGATCCCTCTCAGCAAACATGCGCCAGCTCACCACAACTGCCGCTGGGCAGTCAGTTTCAAAATAAAAATAAAAAATACATCTAATCAATGTTTTAAATGAAAAGTCCATTTCTTTATCCCTCGAATAAATGGGGTACTGTAACTTAGGGACTGCACAGAAACTGGACTGCTCCATGGCTGCCTGAATTTGCTTTCCGCGTTCTTTATTTTATTTTCTATAATTACTGAGGCAAAAAAGCGCACGCCAGCAATTATAAAAAATAAAATATGGGGTGGCTTGTGTAAAGCTTGATTTTACTCACACCCTCGTTGTGGGATGCTTTTCACAAACCACTCAGGCTTCACCCTCAGGGTTTATGTAGCATCCCACAACTCAGGTGTGTGTAAAATCTCGTTACACAGGCCACCCCACATATTATTCTCTATGTTATGTTACTTCAGACTAAGAATGGCAATTTAACAACCATTAAACCGTTACCCTGCAGCTTATTGGGAGGTAGAGCCATAAGTGATTTAGCTACATACAGAATCATATGAAGATTTACAGTATGATTATTATAGAGCCATAAGGTGATGATTTAGTTACATACAGAATCATATGAAGATTTACAGTACGATTATTATGTAAAATAGATACTTTATGAATTGTAGACATGGGGAAACTGTAATGATAAAGTATAGTGAACAAAACAGCTATAATTACAAGCACTGATTAGGTGGTATTGCTGTGTATTAAAACTGTATTCTCTGTTCTCTTCCTGTGAGACAGGGCTGTTTAGTTTACATGCATTTTTTATAAATGCGCTATCAAGTAAAGAACTATGTGAGGTCAATTTCCAAGCCTTGGCACAAGGGGATTCTACAAGAAGTTAACAGGACGAAGAAGTGGGGGGGGGGGGTACTTGTCAGGAAATGTTTTTTTGACACTGCAGTCCTGTATAAGGGCCCCATATTCTGAGCTGGCCAGATGTGCGCGCATAACAGTGCGTTGCACAAATAAGTTGCACCGGCAAGTTCCATTGTGATATTCAAACAGAATGCATGATGGGAACCGATTGCACATTCTGTTTGAATATCGGAGCCAGGATGTGTGGCACGTGGCAGGCGGCCGCCACGTATGGTGTGGTGCATCCAGGGTGCAGGGCAGAAGATTGCCCATAGGGGAATGTGTGGTGCATACCTGTATGCACCGCAGCCCTCATAGGCGATATTCAGAAAAACATGCAAATGGGCCCATTGGGCATCTTGTGATTGCAAATGGGCCATTTGCATCTGCTCATTATGGCCTCATTTGCATGGCTGTGCCTGTGGAATGTGCTGGCAAGCCCTCACCCCTCCCCCCCCCAGGCCTAATCGCAAGTCACAAACCGGACTGCAACATTCCTGGTGGTCCAGTGGAATAAGCATGCCTTGATGCCCTGAGCCATACTGGAAACACCCACCACACTCCCCGATCACCCATACAGGTAGACATATGCACCCTACACACTGCTGTGCTAAGATGTCCCCCCTCTTCGCTCCCTGATCACTTGTGCAGGTAGGAGCAAGCATCTGACCCACCGATGGTATAGTAGCCTCCCCCTCCCCGATCGATGATGGATGAACGCCCATGAATGAGAGATATAACTCTCTGCCCTGGTAGTCCAGTGGCCCCCCTCCCCCAGGCACAGATCACCTAGTAATAGTAACATAAACACCCATACCCCCAGAAGTGCCCTTGAGCCTCTGGCCCAGCTCCCAATCACTGTACACTGCAACACATAGAACACTGCCCTGGTGGTCTAGTGTGCCCCCCATACACAATATAACCCTCCAATGCCTGTTTCCATAGTGCAGTGGCCCCCACCCAGCCCCAGTTACATGTATGACAGACATCCCTCCGATCCCCTTGACAAGACACCCCTGATCCCCTTAAGACACCCCCCAATCCTCTTGACAGATATGCCCCCAGTGCCTGTTTCCAGAGTGCAGTGGCTCCCACCCAGCCCTGATCCTAGTAAATGAAATGTAATACAGACATCACAAATTCCCCCTGAGTCCGATCCCTGTTGGTTAGTGTTCCCCTACCCAGCTGGCAGTAGCCCACCACCACCTCCCCATCCCCCCCCCATGTCAGCAACTGGCACGGCCCTCTTCACCTTCCCATGGCTAGCCACCAACTGATCGGTACCGGAGCGATGACATTAAATAGTACCCAGCCATTGGTTGACACAACATCCAGTGAACACGTACTATGTAATGTTATCACTCCGGTACCGATCAGTCAGCGGATGGCCGCAGAAGGGTAAGAAAGACTGTGCCAGTCACCATCATGGTGTGGGATGGGGGGGTGCAGGGTGGTTGGCTACCACCAGCTGGGTGTGGGAATGGGGGGACCACTATCACCAAGGATTGGGACTTGGGGGAATTTGTGATGTCTATGTGTTACATTTTGTTTACCAGGATCGGAGCTGGGTGTGGGCCACTGCACTATGGAAATGGGAATTGGGGGGGGGGTTGTTTTGTGTACATAGGATATAGACTGCAGCAGGGGCACACCCTCTGGCTTCAGTGGTGTTCAGGGATTGGGAGGGGGGGGCTGACGTGTGCTTGTGCCAGCGATTGGGGAAGCCATGATCCACTGGACCATCAGGGTATGTTCTTGTGCTGCAGCTCCATTCGCTCATGGCTTGGGGGTGAGGCTGTGTGCCTGGCCTTATACTATGCACTTGGCTCCAACCTGCCCTGCACATAGTTATAGTAGGGTTTTGTGACCCTATCTTTGCTATGGCAGAGCCGGCCGTGTCTTCGCCAGGGGGCGTTTCAATATTTGCAAAGGTGCATCTCAATACTGTGCACAGCTGTGCAGTCAGATTTGCGGGGCGGACAGGGGGCTTCTGAATATTGCCACGCTCAGACAGCCCTCGCGAGATGCAAGGCGCATCTAATCTGAATATGTGGGCCTAGGTGCTTAAGTATTTCTAGATACTATGTGTATACATTTGACACCTAGTTGTTAAAATAGCAACATACCATTGAGAGATTAATTCTAGAGGTAATAAGATGTAATATACAGATAAAAAATTGCACAAATATTGAAATGCTATTTGCATCAAACACAGCAAATTTGGAGTGCTGTCTTTAGAGAGAATGTTATTTAACTTGATTATGCCTGATCAATTATGTATAGTAACATATTGATCTGTTTAGTGACTCAAGAAATGCAATGTCTGAATCGTTTTTAAATCACAGTTAATGTTTTAAATGTGGTGGCATTTTATTCATTTGTAAAGAAGCATGTGTGATACGCAAGTCTTCCAGTAGCAGTACCTACGTTAAGTTGACTTTCAACGTGGTTTCATGGAAAAATGCATTCAGCAATTCTTGGCAGAAGTAAATCAATTCAGTTAATGCAGCCTGTTGAAACTGATTATGTAAATGAGAAGTTATTTAAAAAACACAAGGTACTTTGAAACTAACTCCACTCCGATGAAGAGGTGTTGCACCTCGATACACAGAGGAGTTAGCAGTAAAAGGACAGCCTGTTTTCTTGGTGGTGCGTAACTGGCATTAAGCTACTGAAAATGTTTGAGAGCATGTGCATTTTATTTTAACTATTTTGGGGCTGCAATAAATATGTTATAACTGCATTTCTGAATGAATGTATTTATTTATGTGCTTTTGGTAACCGGGTAATTGCCCTTGTTTGTTCTTTTTCATAGTATTGTCTAATGGTTAGAGCAAATGTCTTTGAGTCAGGAGATCCTGGTTCCAATTCCAGCTCCCAGGAACTGTGGTGTCTACTGCCTAGAGCAGAGTTGTTAGAAGATCCTGGTTCCAATCCCAGCTCCCCGGCAGTGTGATCTCTAGTGGTTAGCGCAAACGTCTGTGAGTCAGAAGATTCTGGTTCCAGTCCCAGTTCCCAGGAGTGTAGTGCCTAACAGTTAGAGCAAAGGGCTGTAAGTCAGGAGATCCTGGTTTCAATCTCAGCTCCCTGCAGTGTGGAGTCTAATGGTTAAAGCAAAGGGCTACAAGTCAGGATCCTGTTCCAATCCCGAGTTGCCAGGTAGTGTGGTGTCTAACATTAGAGCAAAGGGCTGTGAGCCAAGAGATCCTGGTTCAATCCCAGTTGCCAAGCAGTGCAGGTCTCATGTTTAAAGCAAGACAGCGTACCAGGCAAACTCAGTCCTATAGTATTTTGTGCTCTTTACTCTTTTTGTAAATGATTAAATGAATATTTACTATCATGAATATTTATTCTACCCTTTACATAATGACCATAATAGCAGTGATCTAGCTTTGGAATGAAAGCATGCAAACTCTCCTCAGAAAATATTCATCAATCCAAACAGAGTTCATTTGCAATGCAGAAGTCTTTCTAATTGCTTCTATGGAATTTATAGTAAAGTAGTGCTAATGTATGCCTGATCACACGGGATGTAGCTAACTGACAGGAAGCCCATGGATGGTCTGGTACTTAGAGAACTGAACTGTGAAACAGAAGGTCATGGGTTCTAATCCCATCACAGCTTCTGACCCCAATGCTCAGTTTTGCTTCATGGTCCTTTTGCCCAAACTGCACATGACACATTACCTGTTTCTGTCTCCTGGTCACTGGCCTCTCCTCACCATCCTTGGTACCCCCACCTCTGTCACTTACCTGACCCAGGACTTTCCTCCTCCACACAAAATCCCCCACAGATTACCTCCCATGGCGGGGCCATCAGGGCTGGGCCCCTTCAGGGCACAATCCACTGTGTAGAGGGAGCCCAGTCAGTAGTGCAAAAGACCAGAGCTTCATCCAGCACAGAATGGATTTACCTCCATTTTTACCACTAAGGCTCCCAGCTGTGCAGTGACGCACTGAGCAGGAGCATGGAGGCAGTCACACCCATGCAATCATTTGCCAACAAGCTTGTCTCCTCATATAACACTCCAACTGCACTTATTCCTGGCCTTCAACAGGTGACAAGAATGTAGCATAGTGACCTGAACCCCTCATTAAGAGAGGACAGCAGTCCACGGCATGCCCCATCCTTTGTCCCCCGAACAACCCCCATGTGACCCAAGCTTGCTGCTGAAGCCAGGTCCTCGGCACAGTTGGTGGTAGCGCAACCCCCATGCTACCAGGCCAGCAGCAAGATGGCACTTTTATACCATAAGAGACATCTGGACAGCACGCATAAATTATACTGTTGAGTCTGGTGGGACAAGGGTGTCAAACTAAGCACAGCACAGCCTATACCTGTACATAGGTATTTAAAAAAAATTTAAATATTATCTGTACGTTTTATACATTTTCTGTTTACATAAACAGGTTCTAGGCAAATAAGTAGTCATTTCAATGAAATGTTCTATCCCTCGTCGCATTATGCACAACTCAGACCCCCTCCCAAATATTTTCCACCAAGGCATCGCTAGACAATAGCTAAGTACAGGTCTTCTGTGCAGCTGATATTGTTCATACTATTTCACAGTGTTTTACCGCAGGGTTAGGTGAAGGGCAATGAGGCAAGGCATGCATTCAAATTACTGGATCTGTTCTGAATCGGCATGCAATATAGGGACCCCCCCACAGCCCCTTCCCAACAGCAAGAGCTGTGACAGTCAAGCACTGATAAACGAGGGGCCATTAATTAAAAATCAGGCTGCTGGTAAATTGCATTCAGCTGTCTCTTTTCTTCCTCTCTGTTCGCCCATGGCTATCAGCTAATAAATATTCTAGCACTATTGCATCTGGCACTTGACTGTGCCCTCGCCGCGCTCTGTGTTCCAGGGTGAACCTGCATTTATTTTATCTCCCCTCCACGCAGGCAGCAGGGAGCTGGGGCACACAAGAGTGATTTGGGGGACTGGAAAAGGAGGTGGAAAATTTAATCACCCAGGGTTACAATCATAGAAATGAAAAGTGAACTTCAGTAATCATAAAAAATGAACTGTCTTTGTATTATCATGTCCCACAACTGCCTGAACAGATTGGCTGATAATTCTAGAAGAAATGAAGGAGATCGCTGCTGTTACAAATGAGAGGGAGGAAGGTGCTAGCAGACTGGCATGGCTCTGTCCGCAAGGTGCTAACCGCTAGCCTTATCAGGAGGTCATGGGTTCTACTCTACACCAAGAACTTGAGCAAACAGCCAGTGCTGACACTGAAGTACAGTACTGTGGGGGCGGGGGGTTACAAATGGAGGGATGTCCTTCGGATGAGATGTTAAACTGAGCTCTCTTTGGCCCATCTCTGTTCACTCTCCAGGTGTACATTAAACAGCCCATGACACTTATCGTACAAGAACGGGGATTTTCTCCAATGTCCTGGCCAGCATTGCCTGTCAGGTACATATAACCCACCCCCCAAAAGACGCATGATGAAATGGGCTGTTGCTGCTCCTGGTCACTAATTATAAATAAATAAACTTTTAAGTGGTGGGGGGAGACAAAGCATTTACACTAGACACTGTAGTCCAGTTCATAAAGGGTCAGTATGGCAGTCCGGCAGGAAAAGAACCAAGCATTCCAGAGGACTCCTTTCTCTGAGGGGGTGGGTGTGAGTACAATAGACACTGCAGTCCAGTAACTTAAAGATCAAATGCACATATTTCATAAAAAGCTTGAATTCACTTGAATTCTAGTCTCTGTGTCATGATTAGTGTTTCCTGAAACTATCATGCCGCTTGGTTTTGTGTTTTTCTTTAAATCAGCATCTGTTAATGTGCTCTGCAGTAACTGAAAACAGTGAAAAAACAATAAAGATGTTCCTGTCCCTATCAGTGAGCAATGACATCATTCTTGTCTAGCCTGCTGCTTCAGCAATTAAGTCCCTGATTGACTGAAGAAGTTGTTGCAGTTACCAGTCAGAGCAGTCTGCAGGCTAATTGTTTTCACTCAAAGTCTGTTACTAACCCATCTGGTTTGTGTTTTGATAGATTAGCTTAAAAGCTATCATTCTGCTCTCATAAAAAGTTGAGCATTTGAGTTTCAGTGCTGAACTGAAGTGGTATGAATGAATGTCTGTGAGAAATTACCTTGTCTGTATTACGGCTATCAGGGCTTTTTTCATCAAAACTCTGCATTGTTTTCTGGCTACATAACACTGGGTTGTGTAATGGATACAACATAAACCTACAGTTTGTTAATTCATAGAAGCAGTGATGCAGCCTCCAAAAACAGGTTCATGTGAGAACAATATTGTTTTTTTGTCAGATTGACAAACGAGTGTCTGCCACACTCAGCTATTTCAAGAATATGTACTGTATGAACTCTCAAAATTCAGTTCTTTGGTTTCTGTGTGAAAATACATCATGTATGTGTATAACTAGAAATACTACATGACATCCTGATGCCCCTGTCTCCTGTCTGATAGTTGAGGCAGCAGCACTCTGCTGCCCTCTTTCCCCTGCCCCACAAGCCTCCTGTCTCCTGCCCCCATTTGAGGCTGCTGCACTACGCAGCCCACTGTCTTCTCCACATTGTCAGAGCTGCTGCACCCTGCTGCCTCCTGCACAAACAGTTGAGACTGCTGCACCCTGCTGCCTCCCACACAAACAGTTGAGGCTGCTGCACCCTGCTTCCCTCTGTTCCCCACACCCACAGTCAGGGCCAATGCACCCTGGCGCCCCCTGTTCCTGTCTCCACCGACAGGGCTGCTGTGCCCTGCTAAGCCCTAGAGTCCTAGGGCCTCTGCAACCACCACTGGGGCTGCTGCCCCAGGCCACCAAAGGTGGGGCTTTTGCTGCACCCTGCTACCCACTTCCAATGCCCCAAATGGGCAGGGCCACTGCACCATGTGCACCCTGCCTCACAGTCAGGGCTGCTGAACCCTGATGCCCCACTGTGTCCTGCACCACAGTCAAGGCTTCTGCACCATGTTGTCCTCTGTCCCCTACCACCACTGTGCCCTGCTGCATCATAAAGCCTCTTGCCTCCACAGTTAGGGTTGTTGCACCATGCTGCTCCCTGCCACCAGAGTCAGATCCTTTGGTACACTGCTCAAACTGCTTGAAAGAAAAAACAAAGAATACTTTCATCTTATGTTATAGGGTGGGGGACAGAGGGTAGCACAGCACAGCAGCCCTAACTGTTTGGGCAGGAGACAGGGGAGGCATCAGGGTACAGCAGCCCAAACTGTGGGACAGAGTGCAGCAGACACACCTGTTTGGGACAAGGGACATGGGCAGCAGGGTGTAGCAAAGAATCTGACTCTGGTGGCAGGGGGCAACAGGGATAAACTGCCCCAACTGTGGTAGCAGGGGCAGGGTGCATCACATGCCCTGCCTTGTCTTATGGCAAGTGGCAGCATGGAACAGCAGCCCTAACTGCAGAGGCATGGGGCTCCAGGGCACAGCAGGCCACAGCAGCCTTGACTGTGTAAACAGACGCAGGGTGTAGCAGCCTTGGATGTGGTGGCAGAGACAGAGAATAGCATGGTGCAGATGCCTAGACTGTGTGGCAAGATACGGGGTGGGGCATCAGGGGATAGCAGCCCTGACTCTGGGACAGGGTGTGTGTGGTGCAGTAGCCTTGCCAAGTTGGGGCAATGGAAGTGAGTAGCAGGTGCAGCAAATACTCCACCTCTGGTGGCCTGGGGCAGCATTGTGCAACAGCCCCAACTGTGAAGGCAGGGGACCTGGGACACTAGAACTTAACAGAGCAAAGCAGCCCAGACTGTGAAAACAGGAACCGGGGGCAACAGGGTGCACTGGCCCTGACTGTGGGGGTAGGGGACAGAGGAAAGCAGGGTGCAGCAGCCTCAACTGTTTCTGCAGGAGGCAACAGGCTGCAGCAGCCCTGACTGTGTGAAGAAGACAGTGGGCTGTGGGGTGCAGCAGCCTCAAATGGGGGCAGGAGACAGGGGGCTTGTGGGGTAGGGGAAAGTGGGCAGCTGAGTGCTGCTGCCTCAGCTGTTGGGCAGGAGACAGGGGTATCAGGATGCCATATAGTATTTCTAGTTACAGTATATACATACATGATGTATTTTCACACAGAAACCCTCAAAGAACTGAATTTTGTGAGTTCATATAATACATGTTCCTGAAATAGCTGAAAGTGGCAGACACGTGTCAATCTGACATAAAAACAAAATTGTTCTCATATTAACCTATTTATGAGGCTACATCAAAGACACACTACTTCGATGAATTAACAAAATTTAGATTTATTTAAGATCCATTAAACAACCCTGTGTTATATAGCCAGAATAGAATGCAGAGTTTTGATGACAAAGAATTGACAGCTGTGATACCGACAAGGTAATTTCTCACAGACATTCATTCATACCACTTCAGTTCAGCACTGAAACTCAAATGCTCAACTTTTTATAAGAGCAGAATGATAGCGTTTAAGCAAATCTCGCTAAACACAAACCAGATGGGTTAGTAACAAACTTTGAGTGAAAACAATTAGCTCTATAGACTGCTCTGACTGGGACCTGCAACAGCTTCTTCAGTCAATCAGGGGCTTAATTGCTGAAGCAGCAGGCTAGACAAATGTGATGTCATCGCTCACTGATAGGGACAGAAAAATCTTCACTGTTTTCAGTTACTGCAGAGCACGTTAACAGATGCTGATTTAAAGAAAAACAGCATGATATTTTCAGGAAACACTAATCATGACACAGGGACAAGAATTCAAGTGAATTCAAGCTTTTTATGATATATGTGCATTTGATAGTATCAGAACAACAGGCCAGCAGGAACAGAGGAGATAATCCAAACTTTCCAGAGACTTTTATCTCCTTCTTGGTGGGGGGCCTAAGTGTGCAACACTAGACACTGCAGAACACTGACCCCAGGTAGCCCAGGGGGCAGTGCCAGACATAGCATGCCTCAATCTGGAGCTGGGGGCAGGGACGAGGCATTGGCCAGGTCCCTTGTAGGCACACCAGTGCATGTGCATGCCTGAACCCACAAGCACCGCATGCATATGTGTGTGTGTGTGTGTGTGGAGTGGTGAGACAAAATGGAAGAAGCACAGCCAGAGAACTGAGGTCAGGACACATGCACATTATGTGGGAATGTCCAGAGTTAAACTCCTTTAATGGGGAACCAGGGGTGACAATAGCTGATGTTATGCAGCGGAAGGGGATCTTGACACCAGAGTTTTCCTTGTGTTGTCCTAAGCCACTGGGTGCAGGGACTGTCACAATAAATCCCTCCTGGGCATCTTGGTAGCTGTAGCCAAAAAGTATATTACGAAGAGGCGGCTTACACCACAACTATCCACATTTGAGGAGTGGAGGACATAACTGTATCAAATATATAAGATGGAGAAAATTACTTTCTCCCTTAACGACAGGGAAACAATTCATATCTCGATAGAATAATTGGGTTGTTTGGCCTATGTCGAAAGATGACACGTTTGTGCCATGACTTAAGATGAGAGGGTGGCCTGGCAAGAATCCCCAGTGTCAGCTCACAAACTGAAATCATTGGGCCCTTCCAAAATCCTGCCAGTTCCTTTCTCCCCCTGGTAATCCATTCAGACCTCAGCCACCTCCAGATTCAAGCTGTTTTACCTAGAATTGTTCGTGTGAACTGCTGGGAACATTATTTATCTATTTGTTTAGTTAGTTAGTCAGTTGGCTGTTTGGTTGGTTGATTGGCTAGTTAGTTAGTTAGGTTTTTGTTGACCAGGAAAAGAGGACTAGGCAATTCTGACTATTTTCAGCCTCGTCCGGGGGAGGGGGGAGAAGATACTAATGGAGACCAACTGAAACTGAACCAGATTAAGCTGTTGGTGGTATTTCTCAAGTCTTCTGATAATATAAGCATACACGTTGTATAATATATATATATATATATATATATATATATATATATATATATATATATATTTCTATATAATCAAATCACACGCACGCACACATACAAATACAATAAAAAAAAAAACTAGATAAACATGTGGGGAGTAGTGCAATGTAATGGCTGTGGGGCAGCAGTCTTCCGGGAGTCTTTCTGGAGGCTGAGATGCTGCCCTATTTGCAGACAACTATCTGCCCTGAGGGAGGAAGTTGCCTGTCTTCAGGCCACACTGGACAGTAGTAAGGAAACCTTCCCCCAGGCCACACTGGACAGTAGAAAGGGAACCTCCCCCATCCAGGGAGCACTAGCGCCACCACCACTACCTCAGAGGTTGCGAAGAAAGCACAGCAGTTGGACCACAGTGGGCTCAGGGAGGGTGAGGAGGGTGGAACAGGAGGCACACCCAGTCAATTGTTCCACTCACAATCCATACACTCTTCTGGGGGAGCATAGCTCCCATGGTGTACCCGAGAGAAGACTGATGATAACTGTCGCAAGGAGGCCCACAGAAAGGAGGCAGAGGACACCAAAGGAAAGGAAGCAGCTCCTGGTGGGGACCCAATTATTAGGGGTATAGAACTGGGGGAGATGAGAAAAATGAGGTAAGGTGCCTGCCTGGTGCCATGGCTTGAGGGACAGGAAGCGATCCTCAGGATCACGAACAGCTGCAAGGGATTCCGTGTGGACGAATTGTCCACCTAGGGACAAATGACTTGGCTCATCATGAGATTAGAGCAGTGCAGGAGGACATTGCAGAGTTGGGGAGGGACCTAAGGCAGTAGCACACACAGTATCCTTCTCAGAGGTGCTGCCTGTCAAAAGCATGGGGATGCGAGGGTAATTGCACCATGCAGTTTAATGAATGGTTGAAAAATGGAGCGGAGCACAGGATTTGCCTCATTGGGGACTGGGGTTCCACCTGGAGGGACACCAGCCTATACTGGCAGGATGGTCTGCATCTGTCCAGGAAGGGAACAAGTCTTTTGAGCAATCGGGTTTAAATGCTTCATTGGCAAGCTTTAAACTAGTCAAAGGGGAGGCACTGACAAGCAGCAGGAAAATCCCAGCCTCTCCCTACAAAACAGGGTACTAAATGAGAAAAGACAGAGGTAGAACGGTCAGTGGGGATGCTGCACTGGAAGGTAAAGCCATCAAAAATGGAGAGCAATGAGTACTAATGCCCGTAGTCTTGTAACAAGCTTCCTGAATTAGTGGCCTTGATGGAGGAAGAACATCTGATATCGTGGCAGTCACAGAAACATGGTACACACAAACCATGACTGGGACATAAACATACCAGGATACACTGTGTACAGGAGGGACAGGGAGGGTAAAAGAGGAGGAGGAGTAGTTCTTTACATAAGGGAAGGAATAAAAGCAACAGAACAAAAAGGTACACAGGGAGGAGAAGAAGCACTGTGGGTAAATTTGGAGACAGGCAATGGCACCACAATACGCACAGGGGTTGTATACAGACCCCCTTCTCAGGGGGAGGAAATGGACAGGGAAATGATAGAAAGTATACTTAGAATGGCAGAAAAAGGGGAGATATTGCTGATGGGTGATCTGAATATGCCAGATGTTAACTGGAGTGCAGTTGCAGCTGCCCTTGAAGAGTGGGGTTATTCTAGATGCCCTACAGGGGCATGCCTAGACAACTAGTACTGGAGCCCACTCGAGGGAGCAATATTAGACTTGATTCTTTCAAATGGAGATGGTGAGAGGATTACAGATGTAGAAGTGGGTAGCCATCTGGGAACTAGCGACCATCGAACAGTATGGTTCACAATAAACACAGCAATAGAGTCAAGCTATACAAAGACTAAAAGTACTGGACTTTAGGAGGGCTGACTTTGCCAAATGGGTGAGTGCCTAAGGAACGACTAGCAAATGGGCAGGAAGGAAGGGTGGAAGAACAATGGGAATAATAAAAACTGCCATCACAGAGGTAACGAGCCTTTGTGTGAAGCAAATAAACAAACAAGACGATGTAAGAAACCACTATGGTTCTCAAAGGAAGTGGCAGTGAAGGTTCAAGAGAAAAGAAAGCATTCAGGAAGTACAAGGAATCGCAGAAGGAGCAGGACAGAGAACTGTATGCAGTTAAAGCAAAAGGAGGCTGGGAAGGCAGTCAGAACAGAAGGCCCAAACCGGAGGAAAAGATAGCCAACTCGAGTTAAGAAGGGGGATAAAACCTTATAGGTACATCAGGAGCCAAGGAAGACCAAGGGAGGGATAGTGAGGCTTAATAAAGGAGAGGGAGGTGGGCAGAGGGAGACTGTGAAAAGGCAGAGATACTAAACAAATATTTTGCTCAATATTTACAAAGGAAGAGGGGAGGTACATAAAACAAACAGTAGTAACACTCTGGATACAGAAGTTGATACCGGCCTATTTACAGAACAAAGGGTTCTGAAAGAACTCTTAAAACTGAAGGTGGACAAAGCAATGGGGCCTGATGGATTCATCCCAGAATTCTAAAGAACTAAGGGTAGAACTAGTGACACCACTGACTACCCTTTTAACAAATCATGGGAGGATGGGGTGGTACCCGAGGACTGGAGGAGGGCAGATGTGATTCCTTTCACAAAGTGGGAGCAAGGCAGAAGCAGGAAACTATAGACCTGTTAGTTTAACCTCAGTGATAGGGAAAATGATGGAATCACTTCTAAAGGAAAGAATTGTCGAGTATCTAGAGGCCAGAGGGCACAGGACCCAGGCAGCATGGATTCACAGCGGAAGGTCATGCCAGACGATCTGATAGATTTCTTGACTGGGTGACCAAAGTAGTAGATCAGGAGGGCTGTGGACATGGCCTACCTAGACTTTAGCAAGGCATTTGACACAGTCCCACACAAAGATTAATATACAAGTTAGCCAGCCTGGGAGTGGGTCCCAAGATGACAGCCTGGGTAAAGAACTGGCTGGAGAATAGGACACAGAGAGTAATAGTAAATGGAGTCCACTCAGAAGAAAGGAGGGTTACTAGTGGGGTACCGAGGTTCAGTGTAGGACCGGTCCTCTTCAATGTCTTTATAAGCGACATTGCAGAAGGACTGGAAGGAAAAGTATGTCTCTTTGCAGATGACACTAAGATCTGCAACAGAGTTGATGCACAGGGTGGGGTGGAAAGGATGAGAAGGATTTGGCAAGGTTAGAGGAATGGTCAAATGTTGGCAGCTTAGATTCAATGCTAAGAAGTGCAGGTAATGCACCTGGGAAACAAAACCCAGGGAAGAGTACACAATGGGGGTGAGATACTAACAACAACAAAATGGAAAGGGACCTGGGGTAGTCATATCAGATGACCTAAGACGGGCAAGCAATGTGAGAGGGCAGCAAGGAGGGTTGGGGATACTGGGATGCATAGGAGGCATCACCAGTAGAAAACAGGAAGTTATTATCCCTCTGTACAGACAGCTGGTGAGACCCCATCTGGAGTACTGTGTGCAGTTCTGGAGACCCAATCTCCGCAAAGACATAGACAGGATGGAAGCTGTCCAGAGGAGGCAACTAAAATGGTGCAGGGTCTGCACCGAAGACATATGAAGAGAGACTTAAGGAGCTTAATATGTATAGCCTCGAGGAAAGAAGGAGAGGGGGACATGATAGAAACGTTCAAGTACCTCAAGGGAATCAACAAAGTCCAAGAGGGTAGCATCTTTCAAAAAAGAGGTGTGCAAGAACAAGAGGGCACAATTTGAAGATAGAGGGGCGGCTCAGAGGTAATTTAAGGAAGTATTTTTTCACAGAGAGGGTTGTGGATGCATGGAACGGCCTTCCGGAGGAGGTTGTGGAGTCAAAATCAGTGGTGGAATTCAAGCATGCATGGGATAGTCATAAGGCAGTTCTGGGGGGTGGGGGGGTAGGAAGAAGTAGGCTGCTGGTTAACTAGGATCTGCAGCTTATCCAGTAGGTAGGGAAATGGGCAGACTGGGTGGGCCAAGCGGTCCTTATCTGCCGTCAAATTCTATGTTTCTATGTTTCTATGTATTTTCTATGCCGCTGCACTTTTATGAAAAGTTACAAACAAAGAAGAATGACCAGACCTACATATTATGCCAAGTGTTTCTGGAACCCGGGCCAGCTGCCTCAGAGCACTGGATCCGTAGGTTTGAAGCAGGGGTGGCCCAAAGGCCCTCTGGATGTAGGGGAAGCCATGGCAATCAACCTCATATAAACTGCGATGTTGGCACTAGAAACTGAGTAAAGGCTCATGGCGTGGGTTGGTGGGTCAAGAATAAAGGAAAAAAGGTTCAAAGGTCGAGCTCTGTCCCTGACCTCAGACAGAACAGACAAGTGAGTTGATCCATCTCTGGTTGTTGATGAGACCCTCTTAAACAGAGATCTCACTCATGACAGCTGGAAACTAGCTGAGATAATGGTCTCAGCATAACACGTTATAGTTTACTGTTGAAAAATGCACTGTTGTGCGTTTCAGAGCAAGAAACAGAAAAAATAATTACTATCCAAACAGGGTCAAAATACAGACCTCAGAATCAGGATGAGCTCTGGGAATATGTACGCTGTAGGCCACAAATCACAATGGGTGATATGCATCAATATCGGGCCAGATATGTGCGATTCGCATGTACCTGGCCCGTGTACCACTGCTCCTGTGGACAGGTGTATGGTGCATGGTATGCACAACCTTAAGCCTCTGCAGGATGCCTGTCTGCAGCCCCACCCACCTAGTGCACTGCTGCACAGGGGGCGGCTTGAGGGACATAGGCAGCCATCCAGTCAGATGCCCATCCTGGGTCCTGAAGTGCATCCCCTGCTTCGTGCAAGCATGGGATTCTGGGAAGGCACTTGGGACTACATCTTTGAAAGCCAGACAAATGCCCAAATGGCTACCCTAAGCCATCCCATGCTAATCAGGGGTCTGGGGCAGCACTGTAGGGGGGTTCTGTTGTCCCACAGCTTGTGGAGTTTCTCTAGGGGTGGCATGCCAAAGATACAGTAGGGTCCCTTCTGCCATATCCTGCATCTCCAATGCCCAGCACTCTACGCCTTCATGAATTGTACAGAGCGCAGGAATGCCCCCAGACACACACCTGGACTGGCCGCATGCATATCTGTGTGACTGGCCAGGGGATTAAGTGCACAAGGGGTGTACGCCCCTTCTGTGAATGTTGCTGGGAGTATTCTGGACCACCAGTTCATGGCATTCTGACTCACGGTGTCCTACATGCAGTGGATATATGGCATGTAGACGATCAATACATTTTTGCATAGACCCCAGTGAGTGAACACTGCCATATGGTAAATATAATCAGACCATTTATTACATTAAAAAGAATGTTGTCTGCAGAGACTATTAAGTGATAATACCACTTTATAGAGTAGTGAAGTCATACTTAGAGCATGGAGTGCAGTTCTGTGCACCACACCTGGAAAGAAACATGAGGAAAGTTGAGAGGGTGCAGTAAAGGTTAATAAAATGGTAAAAGGTGGGAGGAAATGGAATACAGAAAACAGTGGCACTCAAGGAGGAGACCTCATCATGTCATACGCAGCAACAAAAGACAAAGCCATGATGAAATGTTGTAATTTGAAATATAAGGAAAACCAGTTATCTATCATATGATATAATTTACAACTTCACAGAACCTCACCTAGAAGAAAACGGAAAATACATCATCACACAGAATAGTTTCAGTGTGGAATGCAGTACCAGTATCTGTTATAGCGAGACTCACACAATGGGCTTGACTGTCAAAGGATGACGCAGGGCTTGCATTAAGCCCTGCGTTAACGCCATTCTTTGGTGCAGCTGTGCCAAACTCCTTTGACGCAACTGCACTCGACTACAATATACCAGTAGTGGGTTCAGTTGCAACAGTTTTCACACTTTACAGCAGCTTGTACCAAATATTTAGCACAAGCCCCATGAAAAGGGTCCCTCAAATGGTGCAAGTTAGACCAGGGAAAACCTGGTCTAATTTACGGCATTTGGACCATGGTACTGAAAATCCCGATGGGCGGCCGGGAGAATGCCTAAGGCCTAATGCACCAAACAATTGGCACACCAGGGGCTTGTGGCATTCTTGGAGCTCTGAAAATTGAACCCCCATGTATGTTTTTAAATAAGGCTAGAAGAGTCAGCCAGTCCAGTGACGTGGTGGACTAAGGTATTGTTGGCCTCACCTTCTGCTGCATGGGAGAACGGGGTCTAAGAATGGACCTGGGTGCTCGGGGCTGGAGGATAGGGTGTTTGTAAGACAGCTGTGTCCCTCATGGAGGGAGGATGTCTTTCCCCAAGGTTGATTGCCACCTCAAGGAAACTGGATGGCAGCAATGTGGGACAGCAAGGAGGGGGACCCCACACCCTGGCTCAGGAGACGGAGCACATACATTGCATTACTGCATGTGTGTGGACCCCGAGGGATAAAATGGAGGGAAGACCCTCCCACTGCAGCACAGTGACAGCCTGGTCACTCACAGGCCCTGGACCAGTGACTGAGCCCCTCCGGCCTGTGGCAGGATGCCAGTGGAGAAGGAAAGTCCACGGGAACTCAGATAATGGGGATGGGGGAACCGGTCCTGAGAGGAGATCAACAGAGTGACCAGGAGATAAACATGAGGTGTGAAAAAAGATTAGCTGTACATATGGGGGAAAAGAGGTTATGGGGTACAATCACGGATCAGTGACAGATTGACTCAGAAAGTCTTTTGGCTTCGTTCTATCTGTTATACCTACTGTAAGTTCCTATGTTTACTTGGGCAGTTTTCTCATTCAGCTGACACAGTTCCTGATCTCACAGACAAACGGATAATGCTGCCAATCGGATGGCATCTAATATTGGTTATTGCTAGTGATAATGAATAATTAGCAGCACCATTGGAATTCTTAGAAATGCAGCCATCTGGAGCCCCCAATGCTACCGGCACAAACACAGAATCAATCACAGTGAAAGACCAAGATGTGAGATAGGATTGCTGTGATTCATGACAGCTGCAAGTGGGCTGAGACCAATTCCGAAGTGATTGACATGGCAAATTCATTGAAGACTGCAGCTATTGATAACCTGTCTGTAACCTATTCCCTAGTCACTGTAATGATCCGCCAATTTTTTTTTTTTTTTTTTTTTTTTTTTATTTAGTTGTTTAACCAGGTATAGCACACTAAGCTGAAAGCTTTTTTACAGGAGCGACCTGGGAGCACAAGGAGGTTAAGTGACTTGCTCAGGGTCACACAGTATGCAAGTGGAAGCTGTGGGAATCAAACCCAGGTCTGGCCTGCTGGATATCACCAAATTTGCAGCTCAGAGCCTTAGACCACTGCGCTATACTGCCTCCATCTCCCCGTACTACCTGCTTTGTAAGTACAGAGCACTAAGCTTATTGTACTCTTCCAGAACTTCACAGCTGCAAACGAAAATAGATACAAATGCAATTCAAAACACTTTCTTTTTCCTTTACTATTACTTTGGTTAAGTTTTTAATTTGTTAATACACATTGCTTGTGTAGGGGATATCCAGATGAGGTTGTGGATGCAGGCCCTGTTCAGGCTTTCAAAGCCAACTACATAGATTCCTGACACAGAAAGGCATTGATGGTTACACAACATGAGTAGGGGTAACACAGCACTAGACAGATTCCTGAGAGAGAATTGCATTGAGGGTTACACAACATGAGTAGGGGTGGCACAGCACTAGACAGATTCCTGAGGGAGAATTGCATTGAGGGTTACACAACATGAGTAGGGGTAACACAGCACTAGACAGATTCCTGAGGTAGAACTGCATTAAGGGTTACACAACATGAGTAGGGGTAACACAACAGTAGACAGATTCCTCAGGGAGAATAGCATTGAGGATTACAAAGCATGAGTTGGGGTTACACAGGACTTAACAGATTCCTCAAGGAGAATGGCATTGAGGATTACAAAGCATGAGTATGGGGTAAAATAGGACTAGACAGGTTCCTGAGGGGGAGTGGCACTGAGGGTAACACAGCATGAACAGATGTAACACAGGCCTAGACAGATTCCTGAGGGAGAATGGCATTGAAGGTTACACACCATGAGTAGGGGTATCACAGGACTAGACAGATTCCTGAGGGAGAATGGCATTGAAGGTTACACACCATGAGTAGGGGTAAGATAGGACTAAACATATTCCTGAGGAAGAATGGCATTGAGGGTTGCACAGCGTGAGTAAGGTAGCACAGGACTAGACAGGTTCCTGAGGGAGAATGGCACTGAGGGTAACACAGCATGAGTAGGGGTAGCACAGAACTAGACAGATTCCTGAGGGAGAATGGCATGGAGGGTTACACAGCGTGAGTAGGGTAATACAGGACTGGACAGATTCCTGAGGTAGAATGGCATGCAGGGTTACACAGCGTGACTAGGAGTAACACAGGGCTAGACATATTCCTAAGAGAGAATGGCAGTGGGGGTTACACAGCGTGAGTAGGGATAACAGAGGACTAGACAGAATTCCTGAGCCGCATTTAGTGAATCAATGGATACTTGTCTGTTTACGTTACGCAGCAACAATAAATGGTGAACACCACCTGAAAAATTTCAAACTGTATCTCGGTGTGGATTTTTGCTGGTCAGAGAAGCACTGTTCTCCTGGAGTGTCTTATTGTTTGGGGCTGGCTGCTCTTGTCAGCGCACCATGCTCTGTCCTGAGCGCAGGATCGTATCTGCTTGGAACTGTAGTTTGTGACTGTGCAAAGTTTCCAATACATTCATATACTAGTATACTGCACCTATTTGCTGCCATTTTTCAACTATGAATTCAACACATCACTGCAGCTCGGGCCGTCAGGGAAAGGGAGATCAAGCAACCCAGAAGACGCTCTTTCTCCAATGAGGGGGGGGCAGTGACTGCTTCTACTACACTGTCACCTGTGTGACCACAGATGGTACTGTGGTGGCAGCAGGAGCAGGAGGGGGTGATGCTGGCCAGGGCCTGCCTGAGGTGGAGACAGGCAGCAATTAACAGCATCTCTCTCTCTCTTGCTCTTTCTCTTTCTCTCTAATAAAATCTATATCATAAATAAAATCTTCTCAAAGTTACGTAAACACTCCGATATTGCGCTCATTCGACAGACCATCCCTTGAAGCAGTGGATGACTGATTTTAAAGAAGATGGACTGACAGAAAGCAGCCGTTCCAGCTACCTGACACAGCAACTGTAGTACATTTTAAACCCTGGCAGCAGGGACTACAGGAGCTGGTGCAGATCGACAGAAACTCAGCCATACTTGTAAGGCCCTAGTAAGATGAATGCCCTTCCAATTACCTTAGAGGCAGGGGGCATCTCTTCCTTACAATGCCACCGGGTTCCCAAAGATGTTTCGGTGGCTCCTGGGTTTGTTTTCTACTTTACTTGCGAAGTGGATTTGTATCCAGTTAGCAGAAATAGTGTGGTGCTTCCCCTCAGAGAAAGATTTAAGCAGTGCCAAAATTCAGTCTCCATTTGGTTACAGAAGCCCGGCATCAGTAATCAAAAGGAGATTGAATTTTGGCACCATTTGCTCAAACAAAATGGTACTTTCTGTACTTTTCAAATAATGTGGTCCTGTGGCATCATTTGACTCAGTAAGGGGGTGAGTGCCCATTTTTTTTAGTGTGTGTTTACTAGTTGTATTGCGTTTACCAATGCCCCTGTGCAGACTTTAGCCTGTGTGTTTACTAGTTGTATTGCGGTTACCAATGCCCCTGTGCAGACTTTAGCCTGTGTGTTTACTAGTTGTATTGCGGTTACCAATGCCACTGTGCAGACTTTAGCCTGTGTGTTTACTAGTTGTATTGAGGTTACCAATGCCCCTGTGCAGACTTTAGCCTGTGTGTTTACTAGTTGTATTAGGTTACCAATGCCACTGTGCAGACTTTAGCCTGTGTGTTTACTAGTTGTATTCGGTTACAATGCCCCTGTGCAGACTTTAGCCTGTGTGTTTACTAGTTGTATTGCGGTTACCAATGCCCCTAGCAGACTTTAGCCTGTGTGTTTACTAGTTGTATTAGGGTTACCAATGCCCTGTGCAGACTTTAGCCTGTGTGTTTACTAGTTGTATTGCGGTTACCAATGCCCCTGTGCAGACTTTAGCCTGTGTGTTTACTAGTTGTATTGCGGTTACCAATGCCACTGTGCAGACTTTAGCCTGTGTGTTTACTAGTTGTATTGCGGTTACCAATGCTCCTGTGCAGACTTTAGCCTGTGTGTTTACTAGTTGTATTGCGTTACCAATGCTCCTGTGCAGACTTTAGCCTGTGTGTTTACTAGTTGTATTGCGTTACCAATGCCCTGTGCAGACTTTAGCCTGTGTGTTTACTAGTTGTATTATGTTACCAATGCCCCTGCAGACTTTAGCCTGTGTGTTTACTAGTTGTATTGCGGTTACCAATGCTCCTGTGCAGACTTTAGCCTGTGTGTTTACTAGTTGTATTGCAGTTACCAATGCCCCAGGTCCCACCTTTTCAGAGTGCAGTAGAACAGTGCTGTAACATTTCAGCTGTTGACACATCTTTCTTTCCTCTGTTTGTATGTGTTCCATAAAAAAATATGCACACAGCACTCTTACGATTGAAAATGTAATTATCTGTGCAGTACCAGGTTTGCATTGGAGAAAGAGTAATGTGTTCCAGGAAGGCACAATTTCCAGCTGCCTTGGTGGTTTAGCTGGTAGCGCAACTGGAATGGTATTCTGGGTGGCCTTGATTCAAGTCTCAGCTGAGGCACTTCTTTCTGTTCTCTGCACGTGTACCAGCCAGCCACAAACCTGTCAAGGTCCTCCTCAAACCAGACTCTTGGGCTAGCCTACAAGCTGGTCAAAACTGGTCAACAAAAATCAGACAGCCACCAGCCAGTTATCCACCAACCAGCCAGCATCCTCCTCAGACCAGATTCTTAGGCCAGCCTGCAAGCTGGTCAAAAGAAACCAGCCAGCTATAAGCCAGTTAGCCACCAGCCAGTCAAAGTCCTCCTCTAACCCAGAATCTTGGGCCTGCATAGGAGCCAGTCAAGGCTGGCCAAAAGAAACCAGCCAGCCACTATCCAGCCAGCCAGCCACCAGCCAGCCAAAGTCCTCCTCTAACCCAGAGTCTTGGGCTAGCATAGAAGGCATTCAAAGCTGGCCCACAGAAACCAGCAAGTCAGCCACGAGCCGACCAAAATCCTCCTCTAACCCAGACTCTTGGGCCTGAGTAGACACAGATTAAAGTCAGCCAGCAGAAACCAGCCACCAGCCAGCCACTAGCTAGCCAAAGTCCTCCTCTAACCTGGAGTCTTGGGCTAGCATAGAATGCATTCAAAGCTGGCCCACCGAAACTGGCAAGCCAGCCAAAATCCTCCTCTAACCTGGAGTCTTGGGCTATCATAAAAGGCATTCAAAGCTGGCCCACAGAAACCGGCAAGCCAGTGACAAGCCAGCCAAAATCCTCCTCTAACTTGGAGTCTTGGGCCGGAGTAGACACTAATTAAAGCCAGCCAGCAGAAACCAGCCACTAGCCAGCCAAAGTCCTCCTCTAACCTGGAGTCTTGGGCTAGCGCAGAAGGCATTCAAAACTGGCCAACAGAAACCAGCAAGCCAGCTAAAATCCTCCTGTAACCCAAACTCTTGGGCCTGAGTAGATGCCGATTAAAGCCAGCCAGCAGAAACCAGTCACCAACCAGCCGCTAGCCAGCCAAAGTCCTCCTCTAACCTGACTCTTGGGCCCGAGTAGACACCGATTAAAGCCAGCCAGCAGAAACCAGCCACAAGCCAGCCAAAATCCTCCTCTAACCTGACTCTTGAAGCAGCATAGAGACCAGTCAAAACCAGCCAACCACCATCCAGCCACCAACTAACCAAAATTCTTCTCCAATCCAGACTCTTGGGCAAACACAGGACACATGGCCAACTAATCAACACACAGCATCATCACCAAAGCCAGCAACCTGATTCCTTGTGCTAGTATAAGACAAGTTGCCAACAGCCAGCCAGCACCAAAGCCTCCTCACACCAGCAAAAAGCTTCTTCCTCTACCAGTGCAAACCCATCCTCTTGTGCCAGGATAGATGCTGGCAGAGCCATCCAACCATCACTAAAGCCCATCCAGCACTGTAGGGTGTACCCAGATAGGCATATTTGTCCACTGCAATGGTGAGTGTGACATTCACGGTACCAGCAAACATTATTACTAAAGTCTGTTTTCCTCCACAGGTTCTCTGCTTTTAGTGCCTCCTGACTACAGCTGTCTTTTCTTGTCCCTTTGTGTCTCCCCTATCCTGCAGGTATAACCACTGACAGCTGCAACACCAGAGAGCCTCCTGCAGTACCAGGGTATACCTGAGGCCTTCTTTATCTGCAGTGACAGTGAGTGCCTCAAACAGCTAGCCAGCACACAGAGGGCACTAATGCTCATTTCCTTTCACCGAGAAAATCAGTGTCAGTGGCTCAGCAGGTTTCACATTCACCTCGGAGGCTGGAAGCTTGGAAGGCTGTGGGTTCCACCCCACTCCAGAAACTTAGGTTAGACCCCAATACTGACACTGTAGTGCAGCATGGGGGGGGGGGGTGCACTCCTGAGCTGCCATCTTTCGGATGAGATGTTAAACTGAGGTACTCTCTGCCTGTTCTGGTGGATGTAAATGACCCCATGACACTTCTCAAAAAGAGTAGGGGAATTTCCCCTGTGTCCTAGTCAGAATCCCCCCATTCACTGAAAAATACCACCAACAGTTTAATCTGGTTCAATTTCATTTCCATCTGTATCTGCCCTCCCGTGGGATGAGGCTGAAAATAGGCAGATTTGCCCAGTTCTCCTTTTCCAGTCAACAAAAACTAAGTAACTAAATAAATATGGCGTGGTAGTATTCCATGCCATTAACGCCCCCTGTTCCCTTGTGTCTCCCTGTCCTGCAGGTATATCTAATGCCAGTGGGGCACCAGCACCTAGCCTCCTCCAGCACAAAAGCCTCCTCCTCCAGCAAGGAATCATCCCCCCTTCAGCACAAAAGCCTTCTCCCTCGAGCAAGGAATGATCCCCCCTCCAGCACAAAAGCTTCCTCCTCCTCCAGCAAGGAATCATCCCTCCTCCAGCACAAAAAACTCCTCCCTTGAGCAAGGAATCATCCCCCCTCCAGTACAAAAGCCTCCTCCTCCTTCAACACACTGCAGTCCTGGTCTCTTTTGCCAGCATAGTTTCTGGCACAACCCGCCAGACTTGTTCAGCATTGTAGGGTGTACGCTGAAGGGCACCTTTGTCCACTGTGATGGTGAGTGTCTCAAACAGTGAGGCAGTATGCTATGTTACTAATGTCCCTTTCCCTCCACAGGTATGCCATGGCAGTAGTCCCAGTTGTTAGTTACCCCTTGCTGAAATCTTTTTTTGTCCCCTTGTGTTTCCCCGTCCTTCTGGTATAACCACACTGATAAAGATGACACCAGCTGACCTCCTTCAGCAACAAAGCCTCCTCCAAAACCAGAGTATACCTGAGGCCTTATTCGTTCGCTGCTGTGGTGAGTATCTCACACAGTTAGTAAGTGGATAAAGGGTACTAATGTCCGCTTCCTTCCACAGGCATACCGTGGCTATATTCCAGGATGTTGCTGCACCCATACTAAAACTGTCATTTCCTGTCCCCTTGTATGTCCATGTCCAACTGGTGGCAATAATGCCACAGTCCACATGTCCAGCAGGTGGCAGTGATTGTCCGAGTTGTGTGAATGAATGCTGCTGACGTCCTCCTCTAGTACCACCTGAACTAGTCAATCAGGTGTTACTGTAGGAGCCTGAGGATGTCAGCATTCATTCACAACAGGTAGGAAGACGAGCACAAGCAGCTCCAACGTGGAACTGGTCTCTTGTCTGGCATCCCCCCGAACTGACTTTGAGTAATTATTTGGGTGCTGTGTGTGTGTGTGGGGGGGATGGAGCCAGTGGGTGAGCTGAGCAAGGAAGATCTGTTAAACACATAATGATGCCTGGTCTTGCATGGGAGAGGGAGCTGAGGATGTGATCTGTAAAGGGTTGGTGGGGTGGGATTTTTGCTTATTATAGGGTTTATTATAGGACATATGTGTGAGTACTATAGTGCCAACATTAATTTCTTTACTTTAGGGGCTTGTGGGGGAGGAAGGGAGGTTGGGGGCTAGAGGGTGGTTTGGGCAGGCAGGAATTTATTGTAGTGACATAGAAACATAGAATCTGATGGCAGACAAGGACCGCTTGGCCCACCTAGTCTGCCCATTTCCCTACCTAACGGATAAGCTGCAGATCCTAGTTAACCAACAGCCTACTTCCTCTTACCCCCACTAGAATTGCCTTATGTCTGTTCCATGCATTCTTAAATTCCCCCACTGTTTTTGACTCTACGACCTCCTCAGGAAGCTGTTCCATGCATCCATAGCCCTCTCTCTGAAGAAATACTTCCTCACATTACCTCTGAGCCATCCCCCCCTCTATCTTCAGATTGTGTCCCCTTGTTCTTGCACATCTCTTTTTCTGAAAGATGCTTCCCTCTTGGACTTTGTTGATTCCCTTGAGGTACTTGAAAGTTTCCATCATGTCCCCCCTCCCTCCTTTCCTCGAAGCTATACATCTTAAGCTCCTTTAGTCTTTCTTCATATGTCTTCTGGTGCAGATCCTGCACCATTTTGGTTGCCCTCCTCTAGACAGCCTTCACCCTGTCATGTCTTTGCAGAGATGGGGTCTCCAGAACTCTACACAGTACTCCAGATGTGGTCTTACCAACTGTCTATACAGAGGGACTACAACTTCCTGTTTTCTACTGGTGATGCCTCTCCCTATGCATCCCAGTATTCCCCTCAGCCCTCCTTATGGCCTTCTCACATTGCTGACCCACCTTTAGGTCATCAGATATGACTACCCCAGGTCATTTTCCATTGTTGTTGTTGTATCTCACCCCCCCATTGTGTACTCTTCCCCTGGGTTTTTGTTTCCCAGGTGCATTACTTTGCACTACTTTGCATTGAATCTAAGCTGCCATACATTTGACCTCTTTGCATTGAATCTAAGCTGCCATACATTTGACCATTCCTCCAACCTTGCCAAGTCCCTTTTCATCCTTTCCATCCCACCTTGCGTATCAACCCTGCTGCAGATTGTTGTATCATCTGCAAAGAGACATTCTTTTCCTTCCAGTCCTTCTGCAATGTCACTTATAAAGACATTAAAAATGACCGGCCCCAGTACTGAACCCTCTGGTACCCCATTAGTAACCTCCCTTTTTTCATTGTGGACTCCATTTACTATTACCCTGTTTTCTGTTGTCCAGCCAGTGTTTTACCCAGGCTACCACCCTGGGACCCACTTCCAGGCTGGCTAATTTGTTTATTAATCTTTAGTGCGTTACTGTGTCAAATGCCTTGCTAAAGTCTAGGTAGGCCATGTTCACAGCCCCTCCCTGGTCTACTACTTTGGTCACCCAGTCAAAGAAATCAGTTAGATGTGTCTAACATGACCTTCCTGCTATAAATCCATGCTGCCTTGGGTGCTGTGCCCCACTGGCCTTTAGGTACTCAACAATTCTTTCCTTCAGAAGTGATTCCATCATTTTCCCTACCACTGAGGTCAAACTGACAGGTCTGTAGTTTCCTGCCTCTGTCTTGTTCTCACTTTTGTGAAAGGGAATCACATCTGCCCTCCTCCAGTCCTCAGGTACCACACCATCGTGCCATGATTTATTGAAAAGGGTAGTCATTGGTGTTACTAGTTATTCCCTTAGTTCTTTTAGAATTCTGGGGTGAATCTCATCAGCCCCATTGCTTTATCCACCTTCAGTTTTAGGAGTGCTTTCAGAACCCTTTCTTCTGTGAAAGGACTAATATCAACCCTCCTATCCAGAGTGCTTCTATTGACTGGATTAGGTACCTCTCCCTGCTCTTCCTTTGTGAATACTAAGCAGAAGTATTTGTTCAGTATCCCTGCTTTTTCACTGTCGCTCTCTGCCCAACCATCTTCCTCTTTATTCAGCCTCAGTATCCCTGCCTTAGTCTTTCTTTGCTCCCTTATGTACCTATAAAAAGTTTTATCCCCCTTCTTAACCGAGTTGGCTATCTTTTCCTCGGTTTGGTTCTTTGCTATTCTGACTGCCTTCCCCGCTTCCTTCTGCTTTAACTGGTACAGCTCCTTCTGTGTTTCCTTATACTTCCTGAATGGTATCTTTTTTTTCCTAACTTTCCCCGCCACTTTTGAGAACCATAGTGTTTTTTTCTTTCATTTTGATTTATTTGCTTCACACAAAGGCTTGTTGCCTCTATGAGGGTGGTTTTAATGTTTCCTCATTGTTGCTCCACCCCACCTTCTTGCCTGTTTGCTAGTGCTTTTCTGAGGCACTCTCCCATTTTGACAAAATCAGCCCTTCTGAAGTTCAGTAGCTTCACTTTTGTATGGCTTAGCTCTACAGCTAAGTTTATCGTGAACCATACTGTTTGGTGGTCGCTTGTTCCTAGATGGCTACCCACTTCTAGATCTGAGATCCTTTCTCTGTCCCCATTTGAAAGTACCGGGTCTAAGATTGCTCCCTCCCGAGTGGGTTCCAAAACTGGCTGTCTGAGGCATTCCCCGTGTAGGGCATCGAGAATGGCCCTGCTCTTGGATGTGGCTACAGCAAAGGTGCTCCAGTTAACATCTGGCATACTCAGGTCCCCCATCAACAATATCTCCCCTTTCTCTGCCATCCTAAGGATGCCTTCTATCATTTCCTTGTCCATTTCCTCCCCCTGAGACGGGGGGTCTGTATACAACCCCTGTGTGGATTGTGGTGCCATTTCCAGTCTCCAGGGTCACCCACAGTGCCTTCTCTCCTCCCTGTGTACCCTTTAGTTCCATTGCTTTGACCCATTCCCCTACATACAGAGCTACTCCTCCTCCTCCTCTTCTACCCTCCCTGTCCCTCCTATAGATTGTGTAACCTGGTATGTTGACATCCCAGTCATGATTCTCTGTGTACCATGTTTCTGTGTCTGCCACAATATCCAGGCATCCCTCTTCCATCAAGGCCACCATTTCTGGGAGCTTTTTACCTAGACTATGGGCATTGGTACTCATTACCCTCCATTTTATTATGGCCTTATTTCTTTTTGCCCCATCCCTGTCCTTACTGCCTTTGTCTTTTTCTCCATTTACTCCAGCCCTTCTCCCTATCAACTGCCCTATCTTGGATGCTTACCTCACTAACTACCCTGATTTTTTTTGGGGGGGGCTAGGATTTCCCTTCTCCTTTTCAGTGCCCCCCCCGGCTAGTTTAAATGCTTGCCAATGAAGCATTTAATCCTATCACCTAGGATCCTGATTCCCCTCCTGGACAGATGCAGACCATCGCGCCAGTATAGGCCTGCATCCCTCCAGGTGGAGCCCCAGTCCCCATTGAAGCCAAATCCCTGAGCTCTACACCAGTTTTTCAACCACTCATTGAATCCCATTGTGTGGAGTACCCTAGCCTCATCCATGCCATTGACAGGTAGCACTTCCGTGAAAGTTACCATGTGTGCCACTTATCTAAGGCCCCTCCTCAACTCCACAAACTCTTGCTGCACTGCTCTGATCCCATTCTCAGCCAGGTCATTTGTCCCTAGGTGGATAATGACATCCAGCTCACTCCCCCTTGCAGCTGCTTCCACGATCCTGAGGATTCATTTTCTGTCCCTACAAGCCATGGCACCGGGCAGGCACCTTACCTCCCTTTCCCCTCTCTCCCCCCCAGTTTCATCCCCCTAACAACTGAGTCCCCACCAGGAGTTTTCCTTCCCCTGTGGGGTCCTGTGCCACCCTCCTGTGGGTCACCATTGTGGAGGTTCCCAGCATCCTCCTTGGTCTCCACTGCAGGTGCCTCCATAGAGGAACCATGCTCTGCCAGAGTGGCAAATGAACTGTGGAGAGGAACAACTGGAGGGGTGCACCCTGTTCCACCACCCTCATTCTCCCTGAGCCTACTGTGGTCCAACCACTCCTCTTTTTTGGCAACCTCTGAGGTAGCGGCAGTGGCCTGGGTGGTCCCTGGGTGGAGGAGCAAGTTTCCTGAATCCCTGCCAGGTCAGCATGGAGTCAAGCAACCTCCTCTCTCAGACCAGAGAGGTGCCTGTAAAAAGGCAGCAATGCAGTCTCCAGAATGTCTCCCTGAAGACTGCTGATCCACAGCCAGTGCATTGCACCACTCCCCACACGTCTATCTCCCTTCCTGTTTCAGATGTTTTTTTCTTTTTTTTGTTGTTGTTCTTGTTTTAGTGTGTGCAAGCTTGTGAGTGTGTCTACCCCCTATTTGGTGTGCTGTGCCTTTAAGGATATGAACAGGTGTATTTTATAAGTGTAACCCCCCTGCAAATGGGGGTTCCCAAAAGACTTCCAGGAGCTTGCTTGAATGCTCCAAGCCTGAATGGTGTTTGGCATTTAAGCCATTTATCAGTGAGTGTTTTTAGAGCCTCTGGTACTGTCTCTTTAAGAGCTGTCTGCTTGCAGACATAATTAGTTTGTATGGGGGGACTGTGTGCTTCTCTGAGTACCACTCGAGCTGCTGCAATTCACTTCATTTTTGCAGTCACTAGGAGTGCAAAGGAACCTATCTGAAAGATGTAACTGTTTGCCAGAAATTATTTAGAGTAATAATGAAATTACAGTTTGTCTAACCTGCTTTCTTTGCAGTCAGAACTGTGTCTGCTAGTTCCCATTCTAGTTTTGAACTGCTGAACTGGACCAATCAGTGTGGGTAAGCTAGCTCTAAAATGGTGCCTTGGACTAATCAGAACTTGACTCATAATCTGAGCCAGCCACAAGAGGATTGTATGGGCAGTGACTCTGGGAGATGTAGTTTAGACTTCAGTGCCTTTTTGGACCAACAGCAGCAGTCTATTGTGAGTGACAGCCAATCCAGTCAAGAACTGGGAGGAACTCAAAGGAAGTGCCCGTTTTGTCAGTTGGAGTGTCAGTTGAGCTTTGGCAGTGAAGAAGGAAGGAGCCCTGTGCTTTTTCAGTGTGCAGTTTTAGTCAAAACGTGTGTAAGGCCCAGAGTTCCGTCTGCAGCTTGTTAGGACTGAATCCGTCCCTGTGAAAAGAATCAAAGGATCTCTGAAGAGTGGAAACAGGCTCACCCTGTAGAAGACTGGAAGAATTGCTGAAAATTGCACTCGGTCTGTCAGGAACTGAATCTGCTGTGTGTTCTCCCGGGTATTGTGCAGTAATTGCGATCGGGATACAGATGCAGCCTGCCTGATATAGTGCTTTCTTTTATATGGATGTGTGAAGAGGTTTGTGTACCTCAAGTGAGCCCTGCTGACATTGAAGGACCCTATCTTATTTGGAGGTCGTGAGTACTAATTCAGGGTCGCTCCCTGTTGAATTGCCACATTAAATCCAAATGGAATTACTGTACTGCTGACTGTTTAATTCTCCTTTTCTGTGTGAAAGGGCCCTACCAGCTCGCCACGGTTTGGACTAGCCACTAGGGCTTGGGTACCCAGGGACAGTAATGATAGGGATAGCCTGTGCACAGAGCCATAGGTAGATTATTAGAGTGATAAGCTAATTAACCTGATTTCCCTGTCCTTGTTATATCCCCTAAATAAATCAGAGCTGCTTGTTTCAGCAAAGTTATACTGCCTGAGGTATTTGTCTATGTTAAAGTACTGTACTGTGATTGTTGCACTGTATCTCATTTCACAGGAGGTCCCAGTGCGGAACCAGACCTGGGGGTAAGTGTATACTGTGAAGGTAATTCTGATATATTGTGTGGTCCACTAGTGGGAAGAAAGGGGGGTTGCAGTGTCCCAGAGGGCTGTGACCAAGTTAGTTTAACTATTGCAAACCCTGACCTCTGGGTGGAGGCACCCGCCATTGGATCCAGGCCCCTCAACCTGTTAGTGGCAAATCAGGCAGGGGTAGTAGCCCCTGGGATAGCGCCATCTAGGGGTTACATAAGCAATTTTGGGGAACTGATATCAGAACCCCTGCTATAAAGAAAGTTATGTGCTTGGGGTGGGTGGGGTGAGGGGCAGGGTAGGTAGGAGTAAACTTGTACCCTCCAGAAACAATCAACTATGACTCTGACCCTCCACCCCAGGGAGTGCCTTCCTTCCTTTCAGACACCTATTTCACAGAGGTTAAGTAACAGATCTAGTCACAAATTACTGCAAATCTCTCCCAGCTAGAGTTCCTCCCTGTCAAATAAAAGTTAAACTAAGAAAGATCAACCCCCAAAACAGAGAATCAAAACTAGTTACCTACGCAGGCCCAAAAATTAATAATTCAATTCAGTGTAGTCTATTAAATTACTTCCTTGATTTAAGGAAGCTTTTGGCTGCCTTCTCTCTCTCTCTCGCTCTCTCAGGAGACAGAGACCACAAACAACTCCTGTTTTAAATCCACAGTTCCCCAGGCCCCATTCATCTCCTCCCCTTAACAGATACCTATTTCACAGAAGTTAAGTAACAGGTCTAGTAACAAATGACTGCAAATCACTCCCAGCTAGAGTTTCTCCCTGGCAACAAAAAGTTAAACTAAGAAAAATGAACCCCAAAAACAGTATGGGAGCCTGCACAGGATGGGGGCAGTTTTGTTTGTAAAATGGATGCCAATTGGATCAGATTTCCGAATCCGTATCTAGTTTAGCATCCTGACATTTAGGATTTTTGGACTTCCAACACCTTTATCCAAAAATGTGAAATCCTAAATATTTGCTGAAATCCGAGGCATCTGTTTTTTTTTTTAACAGATTATCTGAGCAACCCCGGAACCCTTTGCTGCACCAAGTGGTGAGGGAAAACAATTGGTAGAGTGGAATGTGCACTATAGCGTTTATGGTGGGAGAAATGGTTGCAGATGAGGAGGGAGAATATGGAAGTTACACTACTGGGGGGCAGGGCAAAGGGGGAGCAGAGAATGCTGGGTGGTAAGTGGAGAAGGCATGCAGGAGTGATTTGAGAGAGTGAGGGAGGGGCAGAGCAGATAGTAAGGGGAGAAAGCCCCATAGTTTGAAGACGTGAAGGCAGCTTGACCAGCAGAAAATATCACGGGGTAGGGGGGTGAGAAAATGAGAGCCAGAGTTTTGAAGGGAGTAAGAGGTAGGGGGGGGAGCAAGGCAGGAGTGCAGGAACCAAACCAGAATTTAGAGATAAAGGAGACACAATGGGTGAGGCACCTAGCTTCAAAGGAGGGAAGCGGAGGAAGGAGTACAGTGAGCAGTGGCAGGTGTGGGGGGGGGGGGCTGTCTAGCACAAAACTTTAGAAGGAGTGAAAGAAAGGATCAAGTCTGGCCAGGATGGACTTGGGAGCAGCACTGTAAACAATGTCACTGTAGTCGAAGATGGGGAGTATCATCTTTGAGATGAGATCTCGTCAGTCTGGAGCTGAATGCTCCCTTTATTCCTGTAAATGGACTTTATTATGCAAAATACTTTACAAATAGAACAGGAAAGAGAGACCTTTGTGTCAGTTCTAAAGTGTCAGCGTACATCAGCTGATGGCAGTGTCTTCTGCATCATAAAGTTTGCCAGTTTATATCCCACATGAAGACTTGAGTTCACACCTGGTGTGAACATTGCAGTGAAGTTCGGGTTGGGGTGGAGGGGATAGCTGCAGTGCAGAGGTGCCGTGCTTCACCCCGGATGATACATTAAACAGAGGCCCCTTCTGCCTGCTAATGGTAGCAGTTTAGGTGTAAATTAAAGATCCCGTGGAACCAGGAATTTAACCCCTGGTATCCCATTCCCCATTTCAAAAGAGCTGGTCAGTTGTCCTCATGGCTGTGTCGGGGTGGGCGGGTATTGTGAGAGTATATAACAGTTAACACATTTACCTGTACAGCCTGCACTGCTGGCATCGCATTACTGCTACATAAAGTGCTTGGAGGATGCTATAAATGTATTTACAGCCAGTGCTGAAACATCCTTTACATCAGAACATGTCTTAAAAGTATGTTAATGGAGTTTCAGCTGCCCCCCCATCACCGCCCATGCACAAAAGCTTAGAATGTCTGACTCTTGTCGCCTCAGGCGTGAACACAAGGGAAACCCCTGAGACAGTAATCCCCACCCGCCCCCACTGTTGTCCTGGTAATTTCCAGCTCCTGGCTACACTGCTCTGTCCGCTCACTGTCATTTACAATAATAGAAATGTATTGCAGACCACATTGAATTTGACAAGAGCGTGAAACAGAAGGTTGTAAAAACAGCTTTATAATCACTCTCTACAGCCCAGCAAGGCATTCACCACTGACTGGCCACGAAATAGGAACTGGTTAAGATATTGCCTTTCCATCTTGCCTGTTTTCATCCAGTGCAAATCATTTGATTTACACACAAAAAAAAATCTGTTACAGCATTTGAATCCTGGCAACTGTGATGTTTTTATCAAGTTGTTTCATGAGCAATAGTAGGCATTACCCACACATCACACAGTACGGCTTCATACTGGTCAGCACAAACAGGTATAATAGTGCCTCATCGTTTTATGGGAGCATCGCTCGACTTGCAACCCCAGGTCTGCAGGTTCAAATCCCAACTAGGATACCTCAAACTTCACCCTAGGAGAAGTAAACAAGTACTGTAGAATGAAGGCAAAAGCAGGGTCTCATTGTAACACAAAACAGACTCAGCAAATATGAACTACAAGGTATCAGGACTGCTAGTAGTGTTATTACGGAGCAATACTCCCACCATCATACATTATCACTGAACTCGTAATTCCTCTGCTAATACAGCCTCTGCACACAGGTATAGCAGAGCTGACACAAAAGTAACATGCCAGACAATGTATAATGATGCCATTGAAGCCAATTCAACACTAACACACAGGCTGGCAGCATAGCCTAGAGGTTAGAGTAATGAACTGTGAATGAACTTGGTACATCCAGAGAACCTGGGTTTGATTCCTACAATCTCTACTTGCATACTGTGCAACTCTGAGCAAGTCACTTAACCTCCCCAATGCTTCTAGGTTGCACTTGAAAACAGGCCTTGTGCCTAGTGGGCCTTACATGGTCCAAAAGAATTAAATAAAAGTAAATAAATTACAGCACTCTTGTTACACAGTTCAAAACACTGGCAACAAAAGTTTAGGAACTGATATATACTGCCAACAGTTAGTGTTCTATAAAAACTGGCCTTTCTCATCTGGATTAGTGGCTTTAGCCCATCGTGATGTGAACCCAAGACCCTGGACCTAGAACAGGACAAGCAGAATTTGTCTCTGGATTGGAGGAGGAGGGGCAGTGAAACAGATACTCAGATGCTGTATGGAATATGATAAAAGCTTGGTTTATAAGAGTACCCACACTGCCAAAAAGTTGTTGTGTTTATAAATAAAAAGGTTAACGAGGCAATTTTAGAATATGCTTCTGATTTTAAATTAGTTTAGTATTGTAACTGCAATAATTTGCATCTTGTCACAAATTATGTAACTTTGATGTGCAACTATGTATTTATAATACCTTCCTTGTACAAGGTTTTTTTTTTATATTGATTGTGAACATATGTGTGAATGAGGGACCCCGTTGTAAATGAGCCTCTGCTCAATTGAGCGATCCTTTTCCTGACTTCCAAGAATAACTGATTACTACTAATACTACTGTATAACTAAATGGTTTGGTTTCTGACTCTCTCCTCAAACCACACACACACATATATACACTCGAATATCTCAGTCCCAGCAGAAAGCATCATGAGTACGACAATCCTCCGGGGTGGGGGTGGGGTAGGCTGACAAGGCCTCCCCAAAAGATTAAACTGCCAACATGTGTTTTGTGTGATTTGCATACCCATGATACTTTGCACCGGACTCTAGAGTGCATGTGTGTGGCTTGAAAAGATACAGAATCCCCCCCAATTAGAAATGATTTCTCTGTTTGCAGTCCTTAGGAATCCTACAGCCTACTGTTCCAATCTTCTACTCTGGTACGCTACCTACTGCTGTGCTAAATACCTGGTTAACAGAAAGACATCTAGTCAGTACCACTGAAATGGAGAAACCATAGAATCTGAGGGCAGAATGACACAGGTGGCCCATCAAGTCTGCTCAAATTTATACCCTGCAATTGCTCCTAAACCACTTTTTTCACCACATCTATGTTCCCCCTGTACTGTTTATGATGCCTGGCCAGCTGGTTATGATTGTTGTATGATATTTGTAATATAAAAATATAGCACGTGATTGTCTCACATAAGACAGCCTGTGCTTCAATGAAGCTACAGGATATATTACACTGACCAGGAGATCTCTGTAATGTGATTAACTTCCTTGAGAAATTGCATTTTATGGCCTTTTTATGACCTCATGCTTTTGAAGTTGGGAAACTAAATATACATTTTATTACAGGACAGGACATCATTTAGCTGATTCCTGTTGGTTATATTGTGCCTAGGTGACGGACTGCAGGGTTGTAAACCTCAAAGGAACCGGTTGATGAAAAACTCATAATTTGGGAAATGGGTTTTTGCTGCTGTCACCTTATTTAATATACCTCCTGATAGGACATCATGTTTGTATTTTTTTATTCTAAAAGGAGGAGCTAGATGACTCACAGAAGGACTGTGGAGACACAGTTTAAACTGATACTTGTGTCTGAAATGAATGACATATCATTTTGGGACTCTAGAGAGACACAGTTGTCTAATTTAACTGTACTTACAGAGGTAATACATTAGATAGAAAATATCTAAATGTATTTTGGTAGGAGTTTGTTCTGTAGTTTTCCTTGTTTTTCTTTTATGTGATTGTGATGCTCTTTGATATTTGTTCTGTAGTTTATCTTAATGTTTTTATCCATTTTTAGTAAACATATTGTTTAAGATTCTGCCTGGGTCTCCTCCGTCATTTTTTTGCATGTGGAGTGCCTGTATTTTTATGTCTGACAGCTGTTCTGAAGGGCTTGATGGTGTTACTAAACTGGGAAAAGGTAAGAATATACCCAAGGTCTCTTACAGAGTTTTAAGGATTCATTTTGGAAGCCTGGCTTGGTGCCCCTGGTGAAAGATTGTACCACAATCTCCGAAGAGGGTACATATCTGAGCCTGTACATTGGGTACGCTAGTACAAGTTTCACAGTTTGAATCCCCCCAGAACTTGAGACTAAAGGTGATTTAGACCCAAAAGCAGACAGGAGGGTTACCCTGTCTGTTACCTGTTCACACTATTACGTTCTGAGGTTGGCACTGTGAGAGCAGAGGGCCTGACCTGCTGAGTGCATTTGTGGCACTGTTCTATTACTCACTCCCCCCCCCCTTTCCTTGGCATGCTGTTTACCTAGAGCACTGGCTTGGTTTACATTGAGCAATGTGGATTTTTGCTCTTGGGCGATGTCGTGTCTCCCATCCTCCCCCTCCCCCTCTTGGACTCTTTACCTCACTCATCTTCTCCTCCTCTCTTTCCTCCTCAACCATTCTATTTTTATCAATCCCCTCCACCTTCTGCCCTTCCGTGGCCTGCTTTTACCTAGAGCACGGGCTGGGTTTTCATTGAGCAATGCTGAATCCACTCCGTAGGGTAATAACTTGCCTTCCTCTGCTTCATCCCTTCCCCTCTCTCCTATTCTATCATTCCCTCTTGGCTCTTGACCTTACTCACTTTTTCTGCCTCTCCTTTCCTCCATAACCTTTCTATTATTACCAATTCCACCAACCTTTCTGCCTTTCTTTGGCCTGCTTCTACCTATAGCACTGGTTGGGTTTACACTTAGCAGTGCTGAACTGGCTCCAGAGTGCTGAATTCCCTCCAGAGGGTACTGGCTTCCATACCGCTCTCCATCACACCTTGTCCCCTCTCTCCTATGTTTCTTTGTTCCCAGCTACTTTTATTGTATTTATTTTATTTATTTCGTTTTTGGTAACCGGGTAGGTGCACTAGAAACAAAAGTGACTATTTTTAGGCACGACCCGGGAGGTCACAACATAGGAAGATACAGGTACAAAGCAAGATACAGTGTCAAAAATATACAACACAGGAATTTCAGGAGGAGTAGATCACAGTTTTCGTCCCATGACACAGTGAGAATATTATACAGCACATGGTAAGTGCACAGGTTTACAGTTGGAAGTGACTATTTACAGGCACAACCCACGAGGCCTGTTCAAGGTCATTTGGCATTCATCTGTATCCCTCTCCCCCGGGTCGTGCCTGAAAATAGGCAGAATTTCTCTAGTGCACTTACAACAAAAACTAAATAAAATAAAATAAACATGGGGAGGTACAGGTACATAGGTACAAGGCAGGATACAGTGTCAAAAATATACAACATAGGAATTTCAGGAGGAGCGGATGACAGCTTCCACAGTATCGGTCCCGCGGCACAGTAATAATATTATACAGGCATATGGTACGTGCACATGTTTACAGTGAGGGTCGTAAACAATTTAAAGTACAGACGTGCCAAGGAGTAAAGTTTGGGTCGAGTATGCATACTTGCATCATGTAATTGTGTCATTGCCAGGTTTTCAGCAATAGCGTGCTTTGGTCCACTTTCTTGGATTTTAGGTTCAATCACCAGCATTTCTGTTTTCCATATACCTCCCCCTTCCCCCCAGTACATACCCAGGTTACTGTATATATCCCTGTGGGGTGTTTATCTCGGAGGGATGAAGAGGTGTAGGTGCACTGCCCCCCCCCCTTCTCCCTCTCTCCTATCCCCCCCCCAATTGGCATTTGTCCACTCATACTACTTCTAGAGCTGTTCCAGCCAACTGTATAACAGTGTTAATGTGTTATGTACAGCATTTTTCTTGATGTTGTTTGAGAGGGTTAGTTTATTTTGTTCATTTTATTTATATATATTTTTTTAATCATTTATTTATTTATTTCAGTTATTTATTGATTACTGTTTATTTAAATTCTAATTATTAATTTAATTATCTTATCCTAGTATTTAAATGTGTGTTGTACTGTATGTAAACTCCATTTATGTACTTAAGTCTCTGTTTGGATGTCAAGTGCTACCAGTTTTACCACATTATGCTTGGATCAGTTTTAGCTGTGTGAGTTTACATATTCAGGCTTCATTCTAGGCATGCACTTGTTTATCATACAAATGTATCCCCCTCTCCCATTCCCCCAGGACACATCTGGAAATGAGCTATGTGGCTAAGTATGTCTCTCTCCTAGTGAAACTTTTCCAAATGTATATGTTGCAAAAAATGTCGTTAATGCCCCAGTTAGGGTCAAAGCTACGAATGTTGGGAAATGAGGCATTAGGGTTTCTCTAATACCCCACCCTCCCAAACCAGACAAAGAGAGGGTGTGCCTTGGGCTTTCAAGCCTAATGCTCACCCCATTCCATCTGTAAACAAGGTCAGATGTGAGATTTTAGAGACAGGAAATCATTCAACTGGCAGTTTTCATGAGTTATATTCTCAGAAATGATATGCATTCCCCTAAATTATGTATATTTAACTATATGTGAATAAAAAGTGATACAAAAATTACATTTCACATTGTTTTGTTTTTCTCTTCATGGAACCAGTAATTTTGGGTTTTTACTATGTCATGGTTTGTGTACAGAATGCTAATTATGGTCTGTTGGCCTACCAGAACTATGCTTGGAGTTCTGTGCACAAACCGTGACATAGCTAAAACTCCAAATTACTAGTTCCATGAAAAGAACTGTAACAGAATGCTGTCCATAAAAACAAAACAATACAAAATATAGTTTTTCACATCACTTTTTATTTAGGTACAATTAAATACGAATAACTTGAAGGAATGCATATCATTTCTGAGAATAACAACTTTATAAACAGCTGCTGGTTAGAAATGATTTCCTGTCCCCTTTAAGAGAATGGAGCGAGTGTTAGGCTTGAGAAGCCCAAGGCACACCCCACACCTACTCTCCTGCCTGGCTTGGGAAGGTGGGGAGTTAGGGAAACCCTAACACCTCATTTCCCAACTTTCATCACTTTTACCCTAACTGGAGCATTAGCAACATTTTTTGCAACATACATATTTGAAAAACTCTAATGCCTCATTTCCGAACTTTGGTCATTTTGACCTTAACTGGAGCATTAATGAAGTTTTTTGCAACTTATTTTCTTACTTTTTGAGATGGTAGCCACACGCTGACACACACATGTGCTTACCCATGCTTTTGCACTAAGCTTGAGGCTCAAGAGTGTGTGTGTGTGGTTTGGAGAGAGATACTGAAACCAGACTAGATAAACCCCAGCACACTCATGTGTAGCAACAAGATGAACCACAGCGCACTGTGTAATAATCACATAAACCCCAGCAAGCTGTGTAGTAACAGGATAGACCCCCAGAATGCTGTGTAGTAACACAATGTAACACCCCCCCCCCCTGCGGTGTGTGTATATTAAACTGGGAAAAGTGTTAGGTTTTGGGGCATCAATTAAAGGGTTCAACGGTCTCTACTGCCCTGGTGGGAGTTTTGTGGATTGGAGGTCTGCTTGTGTGAGCAGGGTTATAAATTGTGATTTTTGGCACCAAAAAAAGGAGAAAGTGGGCATGGCATGTAGAAGAAGCTGCAGGCAAAAGGTGCAGAGAGGAGGTGGTGTAGGAGAGCAGGGCTAATTGCCTGCTCTCAGGGCCAGCAATCCCTGTGTGGGGCATCCGAAAACCAGTCCAGTAGTGGGCAAGGTGGCGACCACTGTTTTTGGCCATTGTGTTTACCCTCTGCTAAAGCCACTCTGGTGGAGTACTTGTGGGGGCTCAGAAAGTGCAGTATACTCCTTAGGGTGCTCCACATTTCTGGGGAGAGAGAGAGAAATGCCCTGTGAGGAGAACTGGAACCCACCAGCAATGAGAGAGGGAGAGAGAGAGACAGCCTCAGCCCTGGAGCAGATATGCTAACCCAGCTGTGGAAGCCCCATGGGACATAGAGTATGGACATGGGTCACAGCCGTGCCTGTGTGTCCGAGAAGGGAGCCAGCTCTTATATGTGGAAAAGCAGTTCAGCCAGGGGGGTCTCATGCAACTCTGGGCTAGAAAACAAATGCCCAGAGTACAAAATGCCCTCCCAGAGAGTGCAGGTCACTGGGGAAGTCTGCCTGTGCCCCAGGGAGGAGTCGCTCAGGATGACCCGTTTGTAAAGAGATCCAGTGGTTGGGATGGGAGAAAGATATTGACCCAGTGTGGAGCTAAGGGAAAGATTTCTGGGAGACAATACGTAGTAGAGGGAGGGACAGAAAGCCTGATGCCAGCCCCAAAAATTGCTGCAGCATTTCGTAAATGGCCATCTCGGCCCAGAAGAAAGCTGACCATGGATTAGTAGTGGTCATCTTGGCCACAGAATGTATCCATTAAGCCCTGTGTAAGGACCCTCGCGGTCCCGAGGTATAGTCAAGTTGTTTAAGTAGCGCCACAAAGTTTGTTTATTAAATGGGATCCCCTGTTACTGTTTAACCCTGTGTGGAGTTCAATTATTCTTATGGAACTAGTATGCCTGTTAACATGAATTACATTGCAGCCCAGCACCAGAGATGGCACCTCTCCGCTGTGAACCCTCTAATGCCAACAGCTGGTTTCTGCTTCTGTGAGTGCTCCATCCCCACTGGAAAATTACCATCTCATACCCCTAGACACCTAGGTAGGGGGACTTATAACAAATCCCAGCATGTTGTATAATAGCAAAACAAACCCCAGCACTTTGTGTAGTAACATGATAAACCCAGTACACTGTGTAATAAGAGATACACAAGCAAACTGCATAATACAATACACCCCAGCAAGCTGTGTAATAACAAGATAAATTCAGGCACGCCGTGTTATAATAACATTAACCCCAGCACACTGTATAGTAATAAAGTAAAGCCCTGTACTGCATGTTGTATAACACAGTAGAATCCATTTAATCAGGATTCCCCTGTGGCACCCTTTTCATCTCGATTAAGTGGTCATCCCATTTAACAGAAGCCACTGAAAGAGCTTGTTGCACAGACACAGTACGTCTGTGTTTGATTCCCCATCTAAAGTCTGTACTGTGCTACTTTATATTTCTTTGCAGAGCTTTAACTTTAGTTAGTGAGACCCTTTACTTTGCTGAACACTGCCTCTCACTGCTGCCACCTGTCACACAGCGTCTGCTTCGGGCACAACATACCTGCAGGCTAGTTTCATTTGGGGAGCTGGAATTGAAGTCCAAGTGAAGCTGAGGGTTACCATGGAGATTGGGCACTGCACTCAAGTTGAGCGGGCAAGTGTGCTTTGGGCACAGCATACATGCAGGCTAGTTTCATTTGAGGAGCTGCAACTGAAGTCCACGTGATGCAAACTGGAGGGTCACCATGGAGATCGGGCACTGTACTTGAGCTGTGAGCATGTGGTTCAGGCATAGTATACATGCAGGCTAGTTTGACAGTGTGATAGTTTTTTTTTCCTTTTTTTTTTTTGTAAAGCCCTCATCATACTCCCTCTTTTTCAGTTCTGCTTTTGATTCGGCTAACTATGAACATGGTCAGACAAGGGATTGACAGTTTTTTTTTTTTTGTTATGGATTCAAGTCCGTACTGGAGACTTAGAGGTGATAAGCAGGTGCCGAAAAATCAGGACTTAATCAGGACCTGTTAAGCAGGCGCAGGAAGGTGTTAGAGGGGATTAGCAGCAGCAGGGCTCATAGGAATACAATGAGAATTATAAGACAGGATGGCATAGAATTGTCCCAATTAAACAACTCCCCCATCCCCTTTAAGCAGCAACACTGTCCATAGGAATACATGGCCACCTAATCAGTTCCCGGTGGGACATCCCAATAAAGCAGATGTCCCCATTATCTGCATCCCGATTAAGTGGCTTGTACTGTAACAAGATAAACCACAGCATGCTGTGTAATAAAATAACTCCAGTACACTGCATAATAACAAAATACACTCCAGCACAATGTATAATAACAATATAAACCCCAGCAAACTGTGTAACAGCAAGATAACCCCTAGCATGCAGTATAATAACAAGATAAACCCCACTAATCCTACTGTGTAATAGCAAGATAAACCCCAGTAATTCTACACGCTGTGGTTACTGTGAACTGCCTCTCTACTGTCCTACCTCTGAGTGGACAAAATGCCTCTCTGGGGCTGACTTGGTTTGTGGCTGAGAAAGCAACAGCATTGCACTGTGGTGTCCCAACAGGACAAAACATGTGTTACACGGTCTCAGTCTAAATAATGTAAAAGCCTGTTGAAAAGGCAATGAGATAAACCCCAGCATGCTGATGTGTAATAACAAGATAAACCCCAGCGCCTTGAGTAATAACAAGATAAAACCCAGAACATTGTACAATAACAAAAACCCCAACACACTGTGCAGTACCAAGATAAACCCCAGATTGCTGTGTAATGACAGAATAAACCCCAGCATGTTGTGTTATAAGAATATAAACCCCAGCATGTTGTGTAGTAACAAGACAAACCCCAGCAAGCTGTGTAATAACAAGATAAACCATAGCACACTGTGTAATAATTAGGTGAATCCAAGTACATTGTGTAATAGCAAGATAGAGCCTAGTAAACCGTGCAATAAAAAGATAAACTCCAGCATGCACTGTAATAACAAGATAAATCTCTGCATACGGCATAATTTATACTTGTATTTATTTTATTTTACAAGGAAGAAGCTCCATTGAGCAAGCTTCTTTACAAGGAGGTCCTTGGTAGGACAGAGTACAAAAACAAGAGAACAGGATAGTCAGCAGGAAGTACATTATGGATATTTGTCACAGAGTTATACAGCAACAGCAGTACAGAATCAAACTCTAGCATAAACATAAAATACAGTACATTGCAGTTCAGAAATACAGACAGATGTGAATAAAAGTAAACATGGTGCACAATCATATTTCATAGGAGTATAGATAATAACAGGATATAACCTGCCATGCTGCATAATAACAAGATAAACCCAGCACTGCCAGCATCTGTCTGCAGAGTCTGTGGAACAATTGTCACTCTGCATCTCTAAATATCCTTTTTACGTGAATATTGCCCCACTTCTGGCTGCAGAGCCTCAAGTAACCACCATTGTAAATAGTGAAATCACATTCCTTCTGATGTTGAAGGATCAAAGAGCTGAGAAAAGTACTGTGAAAAGCTAACAGCTTGACAGGTCAGATGGGAGCCACTGCAGGAGTCCTGCAGCAGTGTGCAATTTCCAGGGACATTACTTTTAGGTTTTATTAGAGTAATTATGTTTGCTGTGCCTTCCTTAGTCATTCATGCCAGATTACAGTAGATATATTTCAGCTTCAAACAGTACTTGTCAGTAAAAGCCGAAAATAAAAATATGTCTGCACAAGCTGAAAATAAAAATACCAAACAGAATTGCGTGGTTACAACACCAAAGTTTGTGCCTGCTGTCACTGAGACTGAATGGTAAGTCACTAGACAACATCATAGTATCTATATGATGTCACCTTGGATTTAAACCAATCAGATAGAAGAAGCACCAGGCTCAGTCTCATGACAGAAGACTGCAAATCTGACAGTAGTTTTTAAACAGTGGATATGTCAAGGCTGTCTGAGGGCCTGACAGTAGTGCCTCTCGCTATTAAGAGGGCGACTTGGGAGAGATCTCAGGAAATTGCATCTGGGTGGCCAGGGTTACGAAGTATACTGCCACTGGCAGCATGTTTCTGCTCAGGGTGGGTGGGATGGCAGGCCGTCCACGCATTGACCACTTGTTGCCAGCCAGGAAACCTGCCTTGCATGGGGGACACACTGTATGTGGATGATAAGTTTGCAATGGGGCTAAGCATGACACTAGCAGGAGGGGAGAGGATAGATTGACCATGCTCGAACACTCAGATCTGACAAGAAAAGACTATAAAGAAAGGAAAACAAACAGCTGGTGCCAATATGATGGCTTTCGACACATTTGGGACCCACTCCATGAGCCATCTCCACATCTGATTATGTGTCCTAAGAAAGAGGGGTAGGACATCCCACTTTGAAGACCCCACCACAGCGGACAAGCAGTGGAGACCACTGGAGAGAAGTGAGTGCTGTAAGAGCTCAGAGGTTTCTTGTAGCAGTTTGAGGACTGGACAGTGAGCGAGGACAAAAATCACTGATAAAAAGAGGATATGTTGATAATTAATGACCACAATTCCATCCTTATCAGCAATCATAAAAAAAGGATATGTCACCGTTACAATGACCATAACCACATCCTCATCAACAATTATAAAAAGGTGATATGTGAAGGTTGTAATAACCATAGCCACATCCCCATCAGCAATTATAAAAAGGGGGACATGTGAATGTTATAGTTACCTTAATTCAATTCCCATCAGCAATGATAAAAGGGGATATGCTGATGTTATAATGACCATAATTCTATTCCCGTCAGCAATGACAAAAGGGGATATGCTGATGTTATAATGACCATAATTCTATTCCCGTCAGCAGTGACAAAAGGGGATATGCTGATGTTATAATGACCATAATTCTATTCCCATCAGCAATGACAAAATGGGATATGCTGATGTTATAATGACCATAATTCTATTCCCATCAGCAATGACAAAATGGGATATGTTGATGTTATAATGACCATAATTCTATTCTCATCAGTTATTATAAAAAGGGTATATGTTGATATTATAATGACCACAATTTCATCCCCATCAGCAATAACAAAAAGGGGATATGTTGATATCATAATTAGGATAAATCCACTTTCATCAGCAGTTATAAAGAGGGATATATCGATGATATCATGCCCATAACCACATCCTCATCAACAATTATAAAAAGATGATATGTCAAGGTTTTAATGACCTTAATTCCATTCCCATCAGTAATGATAAAAAGGGGATAAGTTGATGTTATTATGTCCATAATTCCATTCCCATCATCAATGATAAAATGGGATATGTTGATGTTATAATGACCATAACCATATCCTCATTAGATTTATAAAAATATGACATGTCAATGTTATTATTACTTTAATTCCATTCCTATCAGCAATGATAAAAAGGGGATATGTTGATGCTGATGACTTAAAGGTGGGCAAGCAATATGAGAGGGCAGCAAGGAGGGCTGGGGGGATACTGGGATGCATAGGGAGAGGCATCACCAGTAGAAAACAGGAAGTTATTATCCCTCTGTACAGACAGCTGGTGAGACCCCATCTGGAGTACTGCATGCAGTTCTGGAGACCCAATCTCCGTAAAGACATAGACAGGATGGAAGCTGTCCAGAGGAGAACCTAAAATGGTGCAGGGTCTGCAGGAAAACATATAGAAGAGAGACTTAGGAGCTTATATGTATAGCCTCGAGGAAAGGAGGAGAGGGGGACATGATAGAAACTTTCAAGTACCTCAAGGGAATCAACAAAGTCCAAGAGGGTGGCATCTTTCAAAAAAAGAGGTGTGCAAGAACAAGGCAAGCAATTTAAGATGGGGCGTTCAGAGGTAATATAAGGAAGTATTTTTCACAGAGAGGGTTGTGGATGCGTGGAACGGCCTCCGTAGGAGGTTGTGGAGTCAAAAACAGTGGTGGAATTCAAGCATGCATGGGACAGTCATAAGGCAATTCTAGGGGGTGCGGGTAGGAAGAAGTAGGCTGCTGGTTAACTAGGATCTGCAGCTTATCCAGTAGGCAGGGAAATGGGCAGACTGGATGGGTCAAGCGGTCCTTATCTGCCGTCAAATTCTATGTTTCTACGTTTCTATGTCCTTATCTGCCATCAACTTCTGTGTTTCTATGTTTATTGCACCTACCAGTATTCATGGAGCCACAAAGTCTCTGGCTGACTTCTCGAGCCACTGCACCCAGGGACATTTATTTATTGAGCTTTTTTGACCGGGTAGGTACACTAGACACGCATTGTCTATTTTCAGGCATGATCCAGGAGAGTTACAGACATGAAAATCCAGAAAATACAAAGGACCAATTGAAAAAAATACAACAAAATTAGATAAGGCCACAAATGTACAAGTGCAGTAATTAAGAAAGTACAGGAAAAGAACATCAAGATCCGATAAAGACACAGACTAACATCAAACAGGAAAAACAGCTGGGGGGGGGATACAGCTAAGTAAGTGCCCTTGACCGAGTGGAGGAGGAAGAGACACCCTATTGAAGAGCTACTGTGCAAACTTTCTGCAGGTGCAGGTATCTGACGACACCAGGAAATTGTGAAGCTCTTTTTTAAACGTCCAGTGGGACTCTGAGCATCTAAGAGACACAGGTAGGGAGTTCCAAAAACTTAGGAGCATCTATGGCGAAAGCCTGCTCACTCATTTTGACAGTGTATTTGGGAACAGCAAGTGGTGATTTATCTGAGGCCCTCAATGAATAGGCTTGTGTGAGTTGGACTAGCATACTGGCCAATGTTGCTGGCGTTATTGAGATACTCCTTTCTGTTTAGTGTCCATGGTCTTGCTGCTATAGAACTATATTTATATTTCAATGTTGTTACCTTTTAAATTTAGATAACCCTCCATTTCAATGTAACACTGTGTGATAGGAAAAGACTCCTGCTATGAGAATTGATTAAGATTAAGTGCTATACCCTGGAAACAAGATATCTGTATGTGTATGTGTAACTGTATATGAATAAAAATTAAGTTAAAAAAAAAACATGGGCTGTGTTATCTAACAAATGAGCCCCTCACCCACCGACGTATCTGTCGTAAACATGAGGGACGCTCTGCTAATAAAAGAGGATTCACTTTGAGAGGTTCCAAAGAAGAGGGACAGCTACCACTCAATAGCATTTGTCATCTGCCATGTCATGCAAACTGGTTGGTTTAGGTGGTCATGGTATGGGGACCACTGGCACCCCACTTCCCATTGAAGGGGGTGCATCCACCAGAGTGCCCAACGGACAACATCTGTGATAGATTCCATGAAACCCAACACCTGCAGAAAATCCTGTGCCAGGTGTAATTGCCCAGCCTGAAATGACTGGACATAGGAGGTTAAGATCCTCTGCTGAGTCAGAGGGTAAGCACGCCTTGGATTGGAGGAAGTCCAATTCCACTTCAATGAACAGGATCACCTTCTCTGTCACCAGTTCTGACTTGGCAAGATAGTCCATCAGGCCCATATCCTGGAACATCTATGGACAGACAGAATTCTGGACAGCACTATGACCTCCCTGGTACTGTCCATGATGAGTCAGTAATCAAGGTATGGGAAGATTTTATTTATTTATTTAAATCTCGGATTACAAATACCTTTGAGCTAGGGGCAGCTCATTTACAAAGGATCCACGTCAAAGGAAAGGGTTACAATAAGGTTGGGAGGTATAGACAACATTCATGGAATCAATGGTGGTACAGATCACATTCATGGTATCACTGGAGCACAGCAAGTCAACTGGTAACTAAGTGGGAACAGTGCTACACACTCAAGATTACAAGCAAGCAGAGAAAACCATCAGGTACATTTGAAGCAATATTGCTAATCAGAGGTGGGGGGAAGGGGAAGAGTAAGGAAGGGGTAAGGGAGATGAGAGGGCAGAGTCCAGATAGAGAAGGAAAAGAAAGATAATGGCACCCTAGTGCCAGAGCAAGGCTGCCATGACCAACAGCCTCTTGGTTAACACCCTGGTACTAACAAGAGGCCAAAGGACATTTCCCTGCACTTGTACAATGTACCAACCTCCCAAAAATGGAGGAATTGACAATAGGATGGATGGACTGGAATGTAAAAATACCCATCCTGGAGGTCCAGGGAGCAACAACCATGCATGGGCTTCAAAGATGGTATTTTCTGGTGCAGGGTGACCATACAGAACTTCCAGTTGTACACAAACTTGATAGGATGCACAGGTTGAGAATGGGGCATCAGACCCCTGTCCATTTAGTAACAGAAAGTAAGGCATAAATCCCTCAGATGCTAGAGTGTCTGGGACCACCTTGATAGCACTGTGCTCTAATAGATGAGTGACCTAGCTCTGCAGTGTGGACACAGTGTCCCCAGACACCACAGACTTCAACAGAGGTCTGAGCTGATATGGAGGCAGTCTTGAATTGTAGAGATAGACCCAACCCCCAGAACATCCAGAACCCACCTGTCCAAAGTGATAATGAACAACTGTGACGGAAAGCGGGACAGGTAACCTCTGTATGTGAGCTGCAACAAAGTTCTTGCTGGTGAGGGAATGGCTCTCCAACTTGTTACTTCTTATCTTTGGAAGGGGCAATGGAGGATTGACCCCCTGAAGCACCACAGCCCCCTCCCTTATTCTGACCCTGACTGCCGGACGTGGAGGACATAGCCAGCCAGAATTGATGGTACTGCTGCTGAGACTGTTGCTCGTATGCAGCCTCACAAAAAGCACTCATGAAAGGAGCCCTGCTGCTTAGGCTTAGACAGCCGCTTAGCTTGTTGAGCAGACATCACTGAACCTAAAGTGTGATTAGACTTCTCAATCCAGGTGAGGTGATGCTATATCCACAGTCCAAAGAAGCTGGTACCCAAAAAAGGCAAATCAATCAGTCTGAGCTGGGCCTCCAGAGAAAATGGAGAGACAAGCAACCAGGCAATGCGGCGCATAGACACCACTACTGCCAGTGTGCAAGCTAAAGAATTGGCAGAGGTGAAAGCCATCTGTAGTTGGTGTTTTGAGAGAAATCATCCATGCATTGTGCTGGCTCTCTGCTGGAAGAAGGAGAAACACGTCAGAGAACTTATCAAACAGCTTATGTCTGAATCTGGCCATCAAAGTCCCATAGCTGGCCTGCCAAACCATCAAGAAAGCAGCTGCATACACCTTGCAGGCTTCAGCCAAATAAGTCCTGCTTCTTGGGCTCCTTGTCCAGCATCTTACAGAAACATAGACTCTGACGGCAGATAAGGACTGCTGTCCCACCCAGTCTGCCCACTTGACTCGCCTTCCACTCAAACCCAGCAGAAGACTACATCTGTTACAATACCCTCTGAGGAGAGGTGCTCCTTAAACCCACACAAGCCACAAAGGTCACTGCATATTTAGGGTGCCATGGAGGTGACATGTATGAGGCTGGATGTTGCCAACTATTATGTGTAGGATGACTTGGGCAACTAGAAATGTTGCTCCCGGTGAGGAATCCTGCTCCAGGATTTCCATCAAGGGGAAGGATTCCTGCTTCTGGACCTCCTCCAGGGGAATGTCCAGGGAAGCAGACATGTGCTGCAGGAGTGCAGCAAGGGGGTCGAGTATACCAGAGTGGAGTGACTGTTGGAGGAGTCACCATCCATTCTGCACTTTCAGGATGCTATGAATGAAACCTCTGAATCCAAACTGGGCAAGCGGGCCTCCAGGTATTAATCGGGGGTATGGACTATTTTCTTCAACAAGGTGACAACCACCAACAGAAACTCTGGTAACCTAGACTCAGGTCATGCATCCTTCATTGGAGCCCTCTCCTGTGGCTGCAGAGGGCATGCCCCACCACAATAGGCCTCTGCGGTACTGCCAACAACACCAGGTAGGGTGATCCTGGGATGTTACCCCACCAGTGACATTGAGAATGACACATAGTCAAGAAAGCCAAAAGATTCATCTGACCATGATCCAGTCCCAAAGGCCCATCTCCACCGCATTGCCGTTTTATATGTGCAGCACAGTCAACGCCATTGGTAAGTGCACCAACAAGAAGCTCATTAATGACTGACTGCTATGACAGCAATGATGAAAGAATTGGACTGAGACCTTAACCAGGACCTCAATCTTGACCTTGACAGTTGATTCACATATCGCTAATGGCCAAATAGAGGTGGAGCAGTGAACACCACAGGTTTGGGTGCCTGGGCCACCATGGGATGGACCGGAGTTGGGACAACCGATGGAAACTGCACAGGTGTAGGCTCAACCAGGGTCATGGTTTCCACTGGAGGGAACTCTGGAAACATGGGGTCCAAGTGAGTAACAAAGCCTCATCCTCCCCTGACATGACTGGATCATCGACAGGAGTTGATACGGTCATCGGCTCCATTGGGTGTACTACTGAAATGTCATCTGATTCCTCAAATGGAACAATCTTGATCAGGTCTGAGTACTCCAGGCAGCCCAGTGACTGCAAAGAGTTGGAACATTCACCCCTTCCCATGATCAGTGATGGTGTTGTTTCTTGTGCTTTGGACAGTAGGGAGGGCTATCATTGTTAAAACTGGATTGCATTGAAAGAAAGAGTAAGTGAAAAGAAGACCCACTCCCCAGTCATCCCTACAGCCACCAAAGTCAGGGCAGATGAGACTCTCACTGCCTCTTCCTCCCCGATGGCCTGAAACTGCCCTGCTGAATCAGCTACAGCCAAGATTCTCCTTTCCTGAGGACTACCTTGGTTGAAGGGCACGCTATACTCGTCGACAGACAAAGGGTGTGTGGCCTGACACAAAGTGCAATTCTGCACATTGTGTTCTGCCCCCAGGCAAAAGACACCTGTGTTATGGCTGTCCATAGCAGACACTGTCTGTCCACTGAAGTCAAATCTTTTAAATCCTGGTTTCTTGTCTTCCATTCTCCTGTTTGTGGATGGAACAGCAACCAAAATATGAGACAAGATGAATCAGTTTGAAACTGAAACTTTAAATCAAAGAAATAGCAAATTTTATGTTTGAAAGCATTAGAATCCTCTAATCTTTGATGGAGCTGTGAAGGAGGGGACCTGTCCCATGCAGAAAGAAATATCTGACATCAATTGGGGCGGAGCCAAAAGATGACACCACAAGTGGTGGGAGGAGCAAACCTTGAAGACATCTGGTGACTGACCCCTTTGTGGGGTCTAAAACTGTGGGAGAATTCAAGAATGCATGGGACAGACATAATGGCAATTTTTGTGGGGGGGGTAGGAAGAAATAGGCGGTTGGTTAAATAGGATCTGCAGCTTATCCTCTAGGTAGGGAAATGGGCAGACTAGGTGGGCCAAGCGGTCCTTATCTACCGTCAAAGTCTATGTTTCTATGTTAGCACACGGTCTAAGTGTATAAAGTGATTTGAATCTAGTTAATCAGAAATGTGAATTATATCATACTCTTCAAAAAGCTGTGAACTGTGCCAAACACACCATATAGACAACTGTGAATTGTACCATACACTTTAAACAGCAGTGAACTGTTCCACGTACATCATATAAACAAATGTGACTTATACCCCACACTTTAAACAGCAGCATATAAATAAATTTGAGTTATGCCACTGTGACAGGAATGTGATCATATTAATTTAGTCGATTTGTGTCAGTGTAATTATATTTCTTTTCTGCTTATTCTCCTATAAATTCTTTCTGATTGGAATGGCATAGAGCATACAAAATGGAGCCCAGGTCGTGTGTCCCAGCAGCCACCCTGGGAAACGTACAGGGGATGACAACTGCCAGATGTGAGAGTGTGATTTTTCTCACGGAGACACCCTGAGCAGCTAGAAAATAAACAGGGTAATAAAAGTTGTGAGTGAAGATGTTGCTAGGTGGAAAAAGGGTAATTTAGCCTGGCAAATGTAGACACACGCACACACACACCACAAACTCACGTGGGTGGGGAATACTGGATAGGGCTGTCACTGCAGCCAGAAGTCTCATCCCACAGCCTTGAGTACATAAAGTATAATCTCGATTATCCAACCCCCCGTTATCTGAACATCTGGCTTATCCGAACTCATGCCATGTCCCCCGAGCTAACAATTCTTTTTAATCATGGTTATCGCGCAGTCAGAGAGCACTCTGGGGAGCTGCTGTCCTGAATCAAACTCTGTATGCAGGTTAAATTAATTCAAAAACAAAACAGTGTTGATCCTGCTATCAAGTTTCAATTACCACCACACAATCAAAAAGCCTCCCACCGGATCACCGCTCCATGTTTACTGTATTTTTAAAACCCCTCCCAATGCCAAGTTACACTGACTGCTTGTCTGGAAGTTGCTTGTTTGCAGTCAGAGTGTTTACGCTATACAGTTCGTATGTTTGTTTACCCAGATTGGAAACGATTCATTCCTCTGTCTTTTACTTATCAAAAAGTCTGTTTAACTTAAAAGAGAACCTATTTTACTGCTCATCCTCACCCTATGTGGTTAGAGAATACCACCCAATAACTGCAGCCTCAACCCATTTTCCAAGTTTACCTCCATGACTCCCTTCCTGCTTACTCAAGATAGCGCTCTGTAAAAACCCTGAGAAATGTAATTTACCTCCTGGGGCTCTTAGTTTTAGCATAAATATGGCAGTCGCCTTTCTTTAATCTTTAACTTTTGTAGCAGGAGCCTTTTTACGGTATCTAAACACCATGACTGTCACTTCCCAGTCATTTCAATTGGACCCTCGTTTTTATGAACACATTGATTATCCAAACTAATCTGATGTCTCTCAGTGAGTTCGGATAATCGAGGTTATACTGTAAATAGAAGAGCTGAATCCCAAATCGCTTTGACTTTCTTTACCCTTTGAAGAGGACCTGGATCTGACTCTTGGTGTGTGTCCCAGAGGACAGAGAGCCCTGCCCCATAGCTAGATTATCTTTGTGAAGAACGGACAGTCTTAGTGAAAGTTTCTTTCAAGTTAGCTGGCAGGTAAATATGGAATCTAGGGTGAGACTAGACTGTGAGTTTACTCTTTAAGACAATTACCTGTTCAAACTTTTATTTTCCTTTCCTCTAAATGTGAATATCTTCTTTGTTTGTTGTATTATTGTATGGGATGCGGAATACTGCCCATGAAATTAGCATAGACTGACCATTCTGCCAGCGGAATTTCTGCCGGAATTTCACTGGTTCTTCTGCAGAATTCCACCTACTATGATCCACAGAATAACATTTTTCTGTGGAAAGTTATTAGGCAACAATTTCCGCAGAAAATATTGAAATTTGGGGAATAATGTTCCACAGAACAGCACTTTTTTCCATGGAAAATCATTCTGTAACTGTTTTCTGTCATGGAATTCCACCATTCTGTTTCTGGTGAAATTTGGCGGAATTTTGAAACATCCGCAGAATTTTGTTCTGCCGGAATTTGAAAATTATGCATAGCACTAGTTTGTTGTACACATCCTGTTTGTTTGTAATATCTGTAGTATTTAGTAGTAAAGAATCTATTTTTATAGAACCAGTGACTGTGCATCATTATTGTAGTGGTAATTTCAATATTTCTGCAGTGCAAAGTGAATAATCCCTGTTTAAAGTCCACCGTCAGAAGTGCACTCTGCCAAATACTATCATGTTTGACCTTCCAAGTCTCAGAGCAGGACAGAGGTGCTTTCCTGGATAACCAGGTGGTGGCAACAAGAGAAGTGAAACAGACCAAACTACCATGTAAACTGGTACAGCCCAAAGGGCAGTTTGTCACAGCCACACACTTTAAACAGCTGTGAATTGTGACACATATGTCACATAAACAAATGTGAATTATATTCCATGCACTTTAAACAGGCGTGAACTGTGCCACATACTCATATAAACAAATTTGAATTACAACACTACATTAAACAGCTGTGAGCTGTGTCATGGACTACATATAAACAAATATGAATTATATCACACATTTTAAACAGCACCCGTGTTACACAGTTCATATAAAGAAATGTGAATTATACCAAATGCTTTAAACAGCTGTGAACTCTGCCACACACCTCATAAAACAAATGTGAATTAAACCGCTCACTTTAAACAGTGGTGAACTGTGCAACCCACTTCATAGATACAAATGTGAATTATATCACACACTTAAAAGGGACACGTCAACCCTTTAGGCATCAAAGCGTTCCTAGTTTGGAAACACCCAACTTCTCCATTAGCTCCTTATATTGTTTTGCCACTAGAGGGAGCCTGATAAAGTTTGAGCAATTTGCTCCCAATACCTCCCTTGTCACATTTTACTGCTCTCTAGTAGCTGTTTTCACTTGGTGATTTATATTAAAGGAGCCCTCTGCTGTCTCTTTCCTCTCTACCTCACTCCTTTCTCTAGTCAAAAATGTCCCCTCCTCCCTTCCTAGCGCTCCTCATGGGAATACTTTGCCTTCTATCCTCTTTGAGCTTTACTGCTTGAACACATCAACAGCTTCTGCCAATACTTATACTCAGTTTGACTTCTACTACTCCAACATGCTTGCTACTGCCACTCCACTACCTCTACCCCCCTCTGCTCTCATCAGCAAGCGTATTAGCCCAATAGTCAGATACCTTCACCTTCATCTGAAGCCGCCACCCTGCATCTCTATCAGGGAGTACCTCATCACCCCGCTAAGGTTACTAACCCTATCTCTTATACTATCTGGCGACATTGAGATCAACCCTGGTCCATCTCTGCGTCCCGTCATAACCTTGCCCCCCCGGACACCACTCTCCCTAAAACCGATGGACTAACTTTCACTTACCTGAATGCTAGCAGCCTTATGGCCAACCTCCCTGACCTCCAGGCTTGGATCTATACTAACGTCCCGGATGTCCTCGCCATCACAGAAACCTGGCTTAAGCCCACAGTGCTTGACTCTCAGTGCCACTTTCCTGGATACAACATGCTTCATATCGACCGTCCTGGCACTAAAAGGGGAGGTGGCCTTGCCCTCTACTTCAAAACTCACCTAAACATTACCCTTCTGCAGGACCCCCTCCTCCCAAACTGTGAAATCCTACACTCCCTACTGCTTCTTGGGGGTGTAAAGAAACTCCATATTTTTTGTACTTATGTCCCCCCAAAAAATGCTACACAAGGCATCACTGAACTCCTAGGGTTTCTGCCTTCAGTTACAGGCAAGAATGACATTATCTGCTTTGGTGATTTTAACCTTGACTGGTCCGAGAAAAACTCAGCTAACCTATCCTCCTTAGCTAGCAAGGCAAATCTATCCCAGCTCATACATGAACCCACAAGGGGTCTCACGTGGGGGCAACTGTGCCACCCTCCTTGACTGGATACTTACTAACAGGACGGAATATGTTGCCTCAGTCGGTGTGCTACCTGACACAATTAGTGACCACTATCCTATCTGTGTCTGGAACACTGTCATTCCTCCCCTCCCTGCTAAAACTGTAACCTTTCCTAATCTCTCCTGCCTAAGTCATGAGGACTTCTTAACTGACCTTAACCAGGTTGACTGGTCCCCTCTCTACCAAACAGAGGACATTAACATAGCCACAGAATATTTCCTCCACTCTCTTCAAAACCTTCACATCCCGGTCACCACACGTAGGATGGCAGGGAAAGTAACCAAGTGGCTAACACACACCCTGCTTCAACTTCTGAAATCTAGGGACAAACTTTGGTCCAGGTGGAAGATCTCCCACCTCCGTGCAGACTTTGAAGACTATCGTGCATTACATAATAACTGCAAAAGACAAATTCGTATTGCCAAAAGCACCTACTATAGGAACCTACTAATAACATCCTCTACAAATCCGTGCAGGTACTGGTCCAAAATTAAGGACATTCTCGGCAACGACAAGCCACAGAATCCAGCTGACATGAACATTCAAGGTGTTCACTGCACCAACCATGACACCATTGCCAACGCCTTCAATGCCCTTTTTTCCTCTCCACCAGTTACTACTCTAACTAGCCCTCAACCTGACTGTCCTCTTCTCCTCCCTCGCCCCTCCCACCTCCCTTTCATTCTTGCTCCAACCACATACCTTGAAGTTGCAAGCTACTTAACTCCCTTCTGGCACGGGTCAAGAGCCTGAGGGCATCCATCCTTGCATACTTAAGCAGTATGCACCTTGGCTGACCAGACCCATCACTTGGCTTTAACCTCTCGATCTGCACGCCTACTGTCCCATCCACCTGGAAAACTGCCAGAACCATCCCTATACACAAAAAGGGCGATGTCAAACTCATGTCCAACTACTGCCCTATATCTCTTCTGCCCACTCTCAGTAAGCTGCTTGAAAAAATAGTCCACCGCCAGCTTGCTGCTCACCTTGACATGTTTAATCTTCAAACCCCGTGCCAACATGGTTTCCGGCCCGGTCACAGTACCACCTCTGCACTTACACAACTTACAAATGACATCAGAAATAATATGGACCGTGGCCTACTCACTGGGGCCGCTTTATCGACCTGTCTAAAGCCTTCGACATGGTACACCATCCTCTCAGGGCTAAAGAAGCTCCAATCCATTGGAGCATCTGACCAAGCCCTCTCCTGGTTCCATAGCTATCTTGACAATTGACTCAGGCGGTAGCATTTCACAAGGCCCTTTCCTCCCTAAACATCTCCTGGAGTTCCCCAGGGATCCACTCTTGGACCTCTACTTCTCCTCTTCCTAAATGATATTCCCACCATGTCCCGCATAGCTGCACTCTTATGTACGCAGATGACCTTGTTCTCTACTCTGGGTCAAAATCGTTGCTGCCATCAACTCCACTCACTAATGACTTCCAATTCCTGCAGACCTGGCTCTCTAGCAACCACCAAGTCCTGAACCTAGAAAAACCTGTGCTATGCTATTCGGATCCTCTAAGAAACTGTCTGCCCCTGAACAGGCTCCGGGTTCAATGCCTTGATGGCTCCCTCATCTCAAACACTGAGTCCTTCAAGTACCTTGGGGTCACTTTGGATCCCACACTTGACCTGTCTCAACATGTCAATATGGTGTGCCGTGCCGTCAATGCTAAAATTGGTGGAGCTTATCGCATGCGCCACTCCCTCACTCCTTCCGCTAGACTTTCTGTTGCGAGAGGTATTCTCTTACCCCAGCTCCAATATGCTCTGCCCCTTCTCTTTGCTGCAAACTCTGCTACACTCCACAAATGGGACGCTGTCTACAACAACATCTGTAGCTTCGCCTTAACTGCCCCACGTCTTACCCATCATTGTCTCCTTTACGCTGGCTTAAATTGGCTGTCACCTAAGGATATTCGAGCCTACTCTCTGGGCTGCTTTATCGACTCCCTGTCTAGACCTCCCTGCCCTGTCTATCTTGCCAACCTCCTGACTCCTGCCTCACACACCCGTGCACCTCAGGTCTTACTCTGTCCCCATGCTTCCACTAGACCTTGCATGACAAAATGGGTGAACAGGCATTTGACCATTTTGCTCCCAAATTCTGGAACTCACTCCCTTATGGTGAAAACGGTCATCCTCCCATCGAGAATTAAAACTCGCTGTTCACCCACCTCCTAGCCTCTGGCCAATGCAAATGCTCTTAATTTGCTTTGTCCCACTGCAGGCTGTCGGGTCTGACCCTGAGTACTACACTAATGTTCTCCCATGCAATACGTTTGTCTAGGTGGCTATGAACCTTGATGTCTTTACTGTCCTCAGCTGTCTTATGGTTACCCTAATTGATTTATTTTACATCCTTATTATGATTTATGCCTAAAATGTACCCTTATGTAACTGTTACTGTGCTACCCAATGTATATCTTGTTTTGCTCCTGTACACCGATATTATGTCTGTGCATTTCTGCATATTGTAACCAGTGTCCTGTGCTCTCCCGGGTCGTGCCTGAAAATAGGCAGGTCTGTTGCCTAGCGCACTTACCCGGTTACCAAAAGCTAATAAATAAATAAATAAATGATTGCTCACATTCTCTAAAGATTGCTGATGTAGTTGGTTGTTTGATTTGGATTCTATTTTTGTTTTTAAAAGTGCAAAACAGACTGCCCACCATAGTGGTGTTACCCATCACCAAAACATGTTTATTTACATAGAAACATAGAATCTGTTGGCAGATAAAGACCATACAGCCCACCTAGTCTGCCCATTTCCCTAGTCACTGCTGCTGCCCCAGATCCTATTTGATCTGCGGCTCTCCTGCTCTGCACATCTCCAGGGTACCCTTATGTCTATCCCATGCACTCTTGAACCCCCATATTGTTTTTGCACCCACCACTTCTGCTGGAAGGCTGTTTCATGGCTCCACCACCCTTTCAGTGAAAAAGTACTTCCTAACATTACCCCTGAGCCTTCCACCCTTCAGCCTCATATCATGCCCCTCTTGTTCTTGTGCAGAGTTTTCTCTGAAATATGCTTTCCACCTGCACCCTGTTTATTCCCCTAAGGTACTTGAAAGTCTCAATCATATCTCCCCTCTCCCTACTTTCCTACAGTGAACAGATATTAAGGTCCTTAAGTCTTTCCTTGTAGGGCTTCCGGTGCAGTCCATGTACCATCTTCGTTGCCCTTCCTTGGACTGCCTCTATTTTATCAATGTCCTTCTGGAGACTTCTGGACATGTGGTCTCCAGAACTGGACACAGTACTCCAGCTGAAGCCTCACCCGTGATCTGTACAATGGCATCACCACCTCGTTTCTCCTACTTGTTATGCCCCTCCCTGTGCACCCCAACATTCTGTTTGCTCTCCCCACTGCCTTTTCACGCTATTTGGTCACCTTCAGGGCATCAGATATGATAACCCCCAGGTCTCTCTCCTGACTTGTGGTGGCCAGAATTTCCCCACCCATCCTGTACTCCTCCCTTGCATTCCTGTGACCCAGGTGCATGATCTTTACGATCCTTGATCAACTTCCACTGCATCTTTCCTGGACATGGAAAAAAACCTCACACAGTCTAACCACTTATGATGCAGTGGAAGGAGAGGAGACTACTGCACAATGAGTGGCTGCACTGTCTGGGGGTATTTGCAATGTTCCAGAAGTATGCAATAAGCGTTGATTAAGGATTTCAAGCAAAACAAGGTTAGGTATAATTACACTCTCACCATACATTTCATTTCTACTAAGAAAGAAAATAGATAAAACAAACAGCAACATCAATGAATTTTAGAGAAGGTAAGTACAGTAATCATAAAATCTGGGGTTTCATCTAGAAATTATATGATGCAAAATGAGCTGACAGTGTCCTTTTAAAAAGCTGTGACCTGTGTCACACACTTCATATAAACAAATGTGAATTATACCGCACGTTAAACAGTTGTGAATGGTGTCACACACTGCATATAAACAAACGGTGTATTATACCGCACACTTTAAACAGATGTGAACTATGTCACATCACACACTGCATATAAACAAATGTGAATTATACCGCACACTTTAAACAGCGGTGAACTGTGTCACACACTTCATATAAACAAATGTGTATTATACCATACACTTTAAACAGTGGTGAACTGTGCCACACACTTCATATACATACATGTGAATTATGCCGCACACTTTAAACAGTGAACTATGTCACACACTTCATATAAATTAATGTGCATTATACCACACACTTTAAACAGATGTGAATGGTGCCACACACTGCATATAAACAAACGTGTATTATACTGCACACTTTAAACAGCTGTGAACTGTCACACACTTCATATAAACAAATGTGTATTATACCACACACTTTAAACAGCTATGAACTGTGCCACAAACTTCATATAAAGAAATGTGAACTATGAACTGAGGATCATAAATAGAGGAATCTGATTGGCCAAGAGCACTTTGAAGCCGTGACGATATCAGGCTACATCATCACGGCTTCAAAAAATTTCCAGCGCCACCAGCCTCCTTGCTGTCTACTGTCTGAGAACTATTTTTTCAAAATGTACTCCTACACCACCCATAAACTCATTCATAAAACGTTTTAAAACCTGTTTCTTTTATTTTTTTTTTTATTTATAAAACTTGAAACTCAGTTCATAATAGCAATAAGTCACTCCAGGGTGTGGTATATCATGGGAAAGCGTCACTTCTTGGGTGGTTGAACGCACTCAGCCTGTTATGCCCAACCACCCGAGGCGTGACGATATCCCATGATATACCACACGCTGTCGTGCCTTATTGCTTAATTATACCACACACTTTAAATAGCTGTGAATTGTCACACACTTTCTTATAAACAAATGTGAATAATACCGCAAACTTTAAGCAGTGAACTGTGTCACACTTCGTATACACAAATGTGATTTATGAACTGAGGATCGTAAATAGAGGAATCTGATTGGCTGAGAGCTCTTTGAAGCCGTGATGATATTGGACTACATCATCATGGCTTCAGAAAAGTTCCGGTGCCACCAGCCTACTTGCTCTCTACTGTCTGAGAACTATTTTTTCAAAATGTACTCCTACACCACCCAAAAACTCATTCATAAAACATTTTGAAACCTGTTTCTTTTATTTTTTTATTTAAAAAACTTTGAATTAAATGTGAATTATACCACACACTTTAAACAGCCGTGAACTGTGTCACATACTTAAACAAATGTAAATTATACTGCACACTTTAAATAGCTGAGAATTGTCACACACTTCATATAAACAAATGTGAATTATACTGTACTGCACACTTTAAACAGCTGTGAACTGTCACATACTTAAACAAATGTAAATTATACTGCACACTTTAAATAGCTGAGAATTGTCACACACTTCATATAAACAAATGTGAATTATACTGTACTGCACACTTTAAACAGCTGTGAATTGTGCCAAATGCTACAAATAAAGAACCGTGAAGTGTAACAATGAATATAAACAGATTTGAATTATACTATGAACAGCATATACTGTAAACAGTTGTATACTGCACTGCACACTGCGTATTACCAGATGTGTACCACACCCTGAATATAGACGTGTTATGTATGTATGTATATTGCACAGTGCATCAGTCACATGGTATTGCCTTTTGACTTCTATATTGGCAATACTTATTATAGAAATCAGTGCTGTTATCGGTCTGTAATTTGGAGTTTGGCAGTGGTTTTCTTTCTCTCTTTCTCTCCCCCTTTGAAAGTAACCCTGTGGGGCTCCCTAGGTAAGCACATGTTCTATCTGGTGCCAGCCAGATGCCAGCTGAGAGCTTAATGGGTTGTTTAATTAGCCGGATCTCAGCTACTCAGTCCATTCGAAAGGTCCCTGGCGACTGATGTGGGCTTGTAACATACCTCTCCATCTGTGTACTTGGCTCTGCATGCAGGGTAGACTGGGAAGTCTGAATCATGCCTGTTTGGAAAGGCAAGGAGAGCCCTTGACACAGGTCTTGCATTTGGGAGCATGCATGGAATACCGAACAAGGTGTCGACAGTCCACCAGAATGCTGATGCGGGTAGCCAGCTACCTCCTGAGGGTCATCACAGTATTTGGTTCCATTACTTCCCAATGTTATTTTATTAAAACTTGAATTAGGAAAGCAGGGTTGGTGAGCAATAGGGGGCCATCAGCACTGAAGAGTGACACTCTCCATTTACCCTTAATATATAAGCATCTCCACACCGTGATGTATTGATTCCTGGGGAATGGTGAGAGACTGGAAGCACTGGAGGCTGAATACCTCTGTTTATCTAAAGTGCCAGGTACAGTGCAAGGTCCCCCATACTGTGATGGATTTAGTGCTGATGAAAGGTGAGGGACTCACACCACTGGAGACGGAAGCCCCTGTTTATCCACAGGGGCAGGTGCAGTATGGGGAGGGACAGTGCTTTTATGTATTTAGTGTTGGTGAAAGGTGAGGGAATGACAACACAAGAGACTGAAGCCCTCTGTTTATACACAGGGACAGGTACAGATGATGTGGGGTAAGTACAGAAGAGGCTCCTCCACTCTGTGATGCATTTAGTGCTGGTAAAATGTGAGGGACTGACAGTACTGCAGACTGAAATTCTCCATTTATCCACAGGATCAGGTATATGATAGGGCAGGTACAGTGCAGACTTCCCCACTCTGTGATGTATATAGAACCTAGACTCATACCTAGACCAGCTTCTCACTGTAGCCCAAAGCACTGGAAAGCAGGTTAAAGTAATCGTCTCTCCCCCTTTCTATTTTAAAGTAACATCGCGGGTAGTGATATATCACCTACTAAAGTCCCTGCCCAAAACAGGCAGCGCAGGAAGTGATGGGCTCACGCCACAGTTCCTCAAGCTGGCCTCGGCAGCCATAGCAAAACCATTCTCACACATAATTAATCTATCCTTGACCACTGCAAAGATGCCAGCACTCTGGAAGGAAGCCAGAATAGTCCCCAAACTTAAAGCAGGAGACCCATACCTTCCTGACAACTATAGACCCATATCCAAATGGTCTCACATGGGCAAAATACTGGAAAAAGTGGCTCACCATCAACTATTGGGACACACTGAAAAATATAGCCTGTTATCCAAGGACCAACATGGTTTCCGCAGAGGTTTTAGTACTGCCACAGCTCTTACTAAAGTCACAGACCACGTGCTCGGCAAAGCAGACAAAGGCAACCTTACAGGGGCTATATTTGAGACTTATCAAAAGCTTTTGATATGGTGGACCATGTGTTACTACTAAACACCCTTTCTTCCCTGGACTTCCCCAATAACGTCACAAACTGGGTCTGAAGCTACTTAACCAACAGGACCCAGCTAGTGAGAATAGGGCATGCTCTATCAACCCCATCTCTTAGTACAGACCAGCGTGCCCCAGGGCTCTGTGCTAGGTCCCTTGCTATATTCCCTTTTCATCAACCCTTTACTCACAGTATCCACAAACAGCAACAGAATAATGTATGCGGACTACCTCATTGTCTTCAAAAGTGGAAACAACCTCCTTGGGCTAAACCTTGATCTAAATGCAGACTTTACTGCAACAGTACACTAGTTCACACAACAAAGACTTCTTGTAAACACCAAAAAAAACAAAATGTATGCCGTTTGGCTCTAAACCGAAGCTCGCAAAGTGCACCCACGACAACACCAGAACTCTCAGTATACTAACCCCTGATGGCTCGTCCCTTGAGCAGACTTCAAATACCTGGAGGTCACACTCGACCCATCTCTTACATATGATCACCATATCAGCTCAGCAATTAGAAACGTGAATCAGCGAATAGGAATGTGTTACCGACTAAGGTATCTACTGACCCTTGATGCAAGAGTTGCGATTGGACGTGGCCACCTCCTCCCTATTCTTGAATAGAGCTCCCCAGTAATTGCCCTTGCATCCCCATCACTATTAAGTTGCTTGAACACAGCCTATAATAATATTTACAGATTCATCACTCAAGCCCCATTCCGGACTCACCACTGCCATCTCTATCAATCCTTAGTATGGCTCCCCCTGCTGATTGAAGAGACCTAATGCTTGGTACATTCATAGCAAGAGCCTTACAGGAAGGGAGCTGGTCACCTCTGTCAGGGTTGCTGATACTAAAAAGTAACAGACGAGAACTGAGGTCCTCCACCTACAGGCTGTTGGAATGCCCCAGGCACTTTACCGAACTGGGAAGGAGAGCCTTCTCATATGCAGCACTCAAGTATTGGAACTTCCTTCCTAATAAATTGTAGGCACCAGTCTTACCCCACAGATTCAAATGGAACCTCTGAGAAGCTATGTTAGGAAGGCCCTTATGTAAATGCCATACCACATGATGGCATACATCACTTAAAGCTGGGGGTATACTGGGATGTATAGGGAGAGGTATCACCAGCAGAAAACAGGAAGTTGTTATCCCCCTGTACAGACAGTTGGTGAGACCCCATCTGGAGTACTGCGTCCAGTTCTGGAGACCCCATCTCCGCAAGGACATAGACAGGATGGAGGCAGTTCAGAGGAGGGCAACTAAAATGGTGCTGGGTCTGCAAGAGAAGCCATATGAGGAGAGACTAAAGGAGCTTAATATGTATACCCTTGAGAAAAGGAGGGAGAAGGGGGACATGATAGAAACGTTTAAGTACCTCAGTGGAATCAACAAAGTCCAAGAGGGTAGCATCTTTCAGAAAAAGAGATGTGCAAGAACAAGGGGACACAATTTGAATGTAACCCCTAGATGGCGCTATCCCAGGGGCTACTACCCCTGCCTGATTTGCCACTAACAGGTTGAGGGGCCTGGATCCAATGGCGGGTGCCTCCACCCAGAGGTCAGGGTTTGCAATAGTTAAACTAACTTGGTCACAGCCCTCTGGGACACTGCAACCCCCCTTTCTTCCCACTAGTGGCCCACACAATATATCAGAATTACCTTCACAGTATACACTTACCCCCAGGTCTGGTTCCGGCACTGGGACCTCCTGTGAAATGAGATACAGTGCAACAATCACAGTACAGTACTTTAACATAGACAAATACCTCAGGCAGTATAACTTTGCTGAAACAAGCAGCTCTGATTTATTTAGGGGATATAACAAGGACAGGGGGAAATCAGGTTAATTAGCTTATCACTCTAATTAATCTATTTATGGCTCTGTGCACAGGCCTATCCTATCAGTTACTGTCCCTGGGTACCCAAGCCCCAGTGGCTAGTCCAAACCGTGGCAGCTGGTAGGGGCCCTTTCACACAGAGAAAAGGAGAATTAAAGTCAGCAGTACAGTAATTCCATTTGGATTTAATGTGGCAATTCAACAGGGAGCAACCCTGAATTAGTACCACGACCTCCAAATAAGATAGGGTCCTTCAATGTCAGCAGGGCTCACTTGAGGTACACAAACCTCTCTTCACATCCATATAAAAGAAAGTACTATACCAGGCAGGCTGCATCTGTATCCCGATCGCAATTACTGCACAATACCCGGAACACATAGCAGATTCAGTTCCTGACAGACCGAGTGCAATTTTCAGCAATTCTTCCAGTCTTCTACAGGGTGAGCCTGGTTTCTACTCTTCAGAGATCCTTGATTCTTTTCACAGGACGGATTCAGTCCTAACAAGCTGCAGACCGGAACTCTGGGCCTTACATGCTTTGACTAAAACTGCACACTGAAAAGCACAGGGCTCCTTCCTTCTTCACTGCCAAAGCTCAACTGAACTCCAACTGACGAAACGGGCACTTCCTTTGAGTTCCTCCCAGTTCTTGACTGGATTGGCTGTCACTCACAATAGACTGCTGCTGTTGGTCCAAAAGGCACTGAAGTCTAAACTACATCTCCCAGAGTCACTGCCCATACAATCCTCTTGTGGCTGGCTCAGATTATGAGTCCAAGTTCTGATTCGTCAAGGCATCATTTTAGAGCTAGCTTACCCCACACTGATTGGTCCAGTTCAGCAGTTCAAAACTAGAATGGGGAACTAGCAGACACAGTTCTGACTGCAAAGAAAGCAGGTTAGACAAACTGTAATTTCATTATTACTCTAAATAATTTCTGGCAAACAGTTACATCTTTCAGATAGGTTCCCTTTGCACTCTAGTGACTGCAAAATGAAGTGAATTGGCAGCAGCTTGAGTGGTACTCAGAGAAGCACACAGTCCCCCATACAACTAATTATGTCTGCAAGCAGACAGCTCTTAAAGAGACAGTACCAGAAGGCTCTAAAACACTCACTGATAAATGGCTTAAATGCCAAACACCATTCAGGCTTGGAGCATTCAAGCAAGCTCCGAAGTTTTGGGAACCCCCATGCAGGGGTTACATGAAGATAGAGGGGGGATGGCTCAGGGGCAATGTGAGGAAAGTATTTTTTCACAGAGAGGGTGGTGGACACATGGAACAGCCTTCCTGAGGAGGTTGTGGGGTCTAAAACTGTGGGAGAATTCAAGAATGCATGGGACAGACATAAGGCAATTTTTGTGGGGGGTAGGAAGAAATAGGCTGTTGGTTAAATGGGATCTGCAGCTTATCCTCTAGGTAGGGAAATGGGCAGACTAGGTGGGCCAAGCGGCCCTTATCTGCCGTCAAAGTCTATGTTTCTATGTAAAGCATATGACTAGTTCAGTAACATATATATGCACTTAATACTGGATGTCAGCGTCATGTATGGCCAAAGGCCATGGAGTCTTTGACCACTTGTCCTGTGTATGTACACTGTATTGCCACTGTACTGCCATTACTGTACTGTACACTTGATGTTACTCCTTCTCCGCTGTGATTGTAGTGTAATTGTGTTTTGTAATGGATGTGCCATCTGATTGGCCTGGGTTGTGCTGAAAATAGTCCATGGGATCAGTGTTCCCACCCAACAAACAAATAAATAAAATATAGTACCAGCGAAAGGTAAGAGATGGACAGCATTACAGATGGAACCCCTTTGTTTATACACAGGGACAGGGACAGACGGTGTGGGGTAGGTACAGAGCTGGCTCCCCCACTCTGTGATGTATTTAGTACCCGTGAAAGGTGAGAGACTGACAGCATTACAGATGGAACCCCTTTGTTTATACACAGGGAGAGTTACAGATGGTGTGGGGTAGGAACAGAGCAGGCTCCCCCCACTCTGTGATGAATATAGTGCCCGTGAAAGGTGAGAGACTGACAGCATTACAAATGGAACCCCTTTGTTTATACAAAGGGACAGGTACAGATGGTATGGGGTAGGTACACAGGAGGCTCCTTCACTCTGTGATGTATATAGTGCCCGTGAAAGGTAAGAGACTGACAGCATTACAAATGGAACCCCTTTGTTTATACACAGGGACAGATACAGACGGTGTGGGGTAGGTACACAGCAGGCCCCCTCACTCTGTGATGCATTTAGTGCTGATAAAATGTGAGGGACTTACAGCACTGCAGACTGAAATTCTCCATTTATCCACAGGATCAGGTACATGATGGGGCAAGAACAGTGCAGCCTTCCACACTCTGTGATGTATATAGTACCAGTGAAAGATAAGAGACTAACAGCATTACAGATGGAAGCCCTCTGTTTATCCATTTGGCCATCTAGAGTGTGAGGCAGCTGAAGTGCAGGCTTCCAAAATAACACTGGTTGCTAGCAGGCAGTAGTGAGTCAAGAGCCAAGGCATATAAATCTTACAGAGCCCTGCTACACAGACCAGCAGGGACAGACTATCAGAAAATTCCCCTCTGGGACATAGAATAATGCATCAAAGATGTTATTTTACTCACAGTTCCATACCGTCAAGCAGACAGCCGTTGCCCAACGTTTCATGCATGCGTGCATTTTAGCAAGCACACCATCACTACCGTCTTGCTACTTAAATAGTGTAATCCTTAAAGTGACAGGTACATAATCATTTGTGCAACACACGTATGTGTAAGTGATGGTGATAAAACCCACCTAGCCAAAAACCTATAGTAAGGGGTAAGTTAGTAAAGGAAGGGGGAACGAAGGAAAAGGAAAAATTAAGATTTACGACGACTTTTCTTAACGTCCCTATACAATTTATGTGTAATCCTTAGCATTTTATTATGCTCTTGTTATACGTTTATAGGTCCGGTTGGAGGGCCTCTTATGGATACAAGAGTGTCGTCTCACGGTTCCTGGGACCGGAGGACTGCAAACCGAATATGAGCAGTTCAGAGGAGATGACGCTGTTAGATCCGTAAGAAGTCCTCCAAACGGACTCATAAAATTATTTTAAAATGAAAAAAAAAATCTGTTGATTTTTTTTCCAATTTAAAATGCCGATGGCATGAGCAGTCTGTGAGGATCCCATTACAGTGGCTTATTGAGTAAGATGCTTTTATGGTAGTGAAAGTACCTCACGTGAAACTGAAGGAAGTGCAGTGATTGGCCAGAAATGCTCCCGCAATCTATAATTAGCTAAAAAAACACCTGCACATAACATTTATGTGATACAGGGGCATCAAATATTATCATATCTATCATGCATGATAAATAATCAAATACCTATTAAACCCTAGTTCATGGTATAAGAGGGGCACAAAACTTAAGACAGGTTTATTCTCGCTTTAACATATTCACAAACAGCATTACTGTACAGCCCCCTAGCTAGCAAACTTCCTTACAATCTGTCTGACCTTTTCGGAACCTAAAAATGGAATAAGTTGGAAGGAATCATTTAGGTAAGGAGATCTTTTCAACTTACATTTATATCACAAGAACATTTCTCTTCTGAGCAACTTGTTATCAAGGTCACCACCTCTCGGTCCAGTGCCTACTTTTATCAAGCCACAGATGTGAAATGTGCGTTGTGTGGCCCATATCTGGACATGTGTTGCCAGCATTTATTATGTTTCTCTGCTGCTCTGAGATGCTCTACAATCCTGGCCTTGAACAGCCTTTTTGTTGTTTGCCTACATAACAGAAACATAGAACATAGAAACATAGACTTTGATGGCAAATAAGGACCATTTAACCCACCTAGTCTGTCCATTTCCCTACCTATTGGATAAACTGCAGATCCTAGTTAACCAACTGCCTACTTTTTCCTACCCCCCAACAGAATTGCCTCATGCATTCTTGAAATGCCCCACTGTTTTTGACCCCACAACCTCCTAAGGAAGGCAGTTCCATGCATCCACCACCCTCTCTGTGAAAACAATTCTTCCTCACATTGCCCCTGAGCCATCCCCCCTCTATCTTCAGATTTTGTCCCCTTGTTCTTGCACATCTCTTTTTCTGAAATATGCTACCCTCTTGGACTTTGTTGATTCCCTTGAGGTACTTGAAAGTTTCTATCATGTCCCCCCTCTCCCTCCTTTCCTCAAGGGTATACATATTAAGCTCCTTTAGTCTCTCTTCGTATGGCTTCTGTTGCAGACCCTGCACCATTTTAGTTGCCCCCCTCTGGACTACCTCCATCCTGTCTATGTCCTTGCGGAGATGGGGGTCTCCAGATGGGATCTCACCAACTGTCTCTACAGAGGGATAACAACTCCCTGTTTTCTACTGGTGATGCCTCTCCCTATACATCCCAATATCACCCCAGTCATCCTTACTGCCTTCCCACACTGCTTGCATGCCTTTAGATCATCTGATATGACTACCCTCAGGTCCCTTTCCATTTTTGTTGTTGTTAATACCTTCAAGTTTTTGTTTCCCAGGTGCATTACTTTGCACTTCTTTACATTGACTCTAAGCTGCCATACTTTTGACCATTCCTCCAACCTTGCCAAGTCCCTTCTCATCCTTTCCACACATCACAGCTTGCCAGGTACAATGTATTCTATACTATAATCTATGAATTCATGTACCATATGCATGGTGCCTGCAGGTGGTAACAGAAAGGTATCCCACACTGATTAGGGGCTGCAATATTTACATCTTCTGCATGGAAATGTACCTCCCAGTAGGGGGCGATGTGGACCTTTTTGTACTGGACCAGTATGTAAGCCAGGCAGAATGCGATCAAATAGCTTCTGGCTTGTCTATGCACCATTCGAGGTTTTTTGGTCATGAATGGTGCTGGCTTGTTTTCTGTTTCCAACAGATGCCAGTGTCTGTTCAAGATTTTATTTTATTTTAAAAGCTTGCAGACTAAAGGTGGTCACAAAAATCAGCTGGTTTTCCTGGCTCCTTCCACTTCTCTCATGTTTATTACTTGCTTGATATAATAATGTTCTCCTGTCTATCTGTTCCACCCATTGTGGCAAGTTTCCAAATGTGTCCATGGAAAATACGGACGTGAATATTTTAAAATGTCGTGTAGGTTTTCTAACTTATAAACGCAACTTTCATTTTGAAGTTAGTATTGCATTAAGCACCATCTCCAAAGTAAAACTCTGATTCAGGTGTTGAAAAGTTAATGCACAGAGCCTACTCAAGGATGCTATCACCCCCATACATAATCTACAGGAAGGAAGGGTTCCTGGAAACTTCCAGTATGTCACATGATAATGACTGTTGCAGCAGCCTAAATGGCAGGAGGTGAACACAATGAACTACAAGGGCCCCATACACAGTCGCTGATGGAAGCCGGGGCCCCATACACACTCGCTGATGCATCCCAGGTGCCGCATACACAGTCCTGCGTGGATCCAGGTGCCCAATACACAGTCACTGATGCACCAAAGGGGCCCCATATACAATCACTGATGGAACCCAGGTCTCCATACTGTGTCATCAATGAATCCTAGGGGCCCAAGACACAGTCATCAATGGATCCTAGGGGACTCTGACACAGTCGCTGATGTACCCAGGGGCCCATACACAAGAAGTGCCGGGGCTAGTCGGTGCTGCATTTTGTTTTGTTTGCCTCAGATAAACTAAGAGTATTTTTTCCACGAATCACTGCATCAGAGTACTTTCTGTGTCTTTGGGGTCTGAGTGCAGTCTATCTGTGTTTGCTTTGAGTAATGGTCTTTAGACCGCACCCACCACAGTGCTTGAGTGCAAAAAATCCTTGTGTTTTGTTGTTTCTTAGCCAATACTGTCTAGGGCCCATTATTATTTAATATACTTGTTTCAAGCATGCAGACGAACAGTGGTGTCTGGATTAATAAATATGCAGATGATTGCAAAACTGGATGCATTGTGAACAATGCTGAATCAAACAATAATGTACAGGATAATTTAAATAAATTGTGTGACTGGGCAAAACTTAGCAAAATGAATTTTAAAGAACAAAAATGCAAGGTGATGCACATGGGCAAAAATAATGCTATGGCACATTATACATAGATACATAGATACATAGACAGTGTCGGCAGATAAGGGCCTATGGCCCACCCAGTCTGCCCATTTGAGCTTGTAAGTTCAGTTTGTTTTCCTAGAAGTCTGTTGCCCCTTACCCCTGACCTCTAGAATTCCTTTATGTCTATCCCATGCATTCTTAAATCCCGTGATTGTTTCAGCCCCCACCACTTCCTCTGGCAGGGTGTTCCACTTGTCCACCACCCGTTCTGTGAAGAAATTCTTTCTCATGTTTCCTCTGAATCGCCCTCCTCCAACTTCATCCCATGCCTCTAGTCCTGGGACATCTTTTCGCTTAAAAATAGTGTTTTCCTGCACCTGTTCCTCCCTGTAAGATACTTGTATGTCTCTATCATATCCCTCTCTCCTCCTCTCCTCCAGGGAGTACATGTTCAGTTCCTTCAACCTGTCTTCATAGGACTTGTGATGCAATCCATGCACCATCTTTGTTGCCCTCCTCTGAACCTTCTCTACCCTGTCTATGTCCTTACGTAGGTATGGTCTCCAGAACTGTACACTGTACTCCAGGTGGGGCCTCACTAGTGTCTTGTATAGCGGAATTATGACCTCCTTTTCCTGCTGGTGATGCCCTGCCTATACATCCCAGCATCCTATTTGCTTTACTTGCTGCCTTGTCACACTGTTTCCTACCTTGAGGTCATCAGAGATGACAACCCCAAGATCCCTTTCCTGCTTGGTGCATGCTATATCCTCACCCCCAACTGATATATTGTGCCAGGGTTTTGTGCCCATATGCATTATCTTGCACTTCTTTGCATTGAATTTCAACTGCCAAACCCTTGACCATTCTTCAAGTTTCTGCAGGTCGCTTCATTCTGTCTACACCTCTGGTGTGTCTACTTGTTACAGAGCTTTGTGTCATCAGCTAACAATGAAATTCTGCCTTCTAGATCCTCGCAATGTCACTGATGAAGATGTTGAATAGGACTGGTCCCAGCACTGATCCCTGTGGTACCCCACTGGTCACTCTTCCCTCTGTGGAGTGACAGCCATTTACCACCACCCTCTGTGTCCTGCCACCCAGCCAGTCACCTACCCACCACACTACTGTCCTGCCCACACCCATATTCCCCAGTTTGTGTAATAGTCTTCTATGTGGCACAGTGTCAAAGGCCTTGCTGAAGTCCAGATAGGCCATGTCCACTGCCCTCCCCTGATCCACCTCCCTAGTCACCCAGTCAAAAAATTCAATGAGGTTGGTCTGACATGACCTCCCCCTGGTGAAACCATGCTGCCTTGGGTCCTGTAGTCCATTGACAACCAGATGTTCCACCAATCTCTCCTTCAGTAGTGCTTCCATGATCTTCCCACTACCGAGGTGAGGCTGACTGGTCTGTAGTTCCCTGCTTCCTCTTTGTTCCCACTTTTGTATAAGGGGACTACATCTGCTATCCTCCAGTCTTTGGGTACCTCCTGTTTCCAGTGATCGCTAAACAGGATAGCCAGAGGTTCAACCACCACCTCTCTTAGTTCTTTAGGACCCTGGGTGCACCCTGCCTGGCCCCATTGCTTTATCAACTCTTATTACTTCCAGTTCCTTCAGGACCCTTCCTCGTGTAAAGGGACTTGTGTCCATTTCTGCACCATTCTCACCCCTTGTACTCCCTTCAGACCCATTACCTCCCTCTTCCTCAGTAAAGACTGAGCAGAAATACCTGTTCAATATGTCAGCTTTACTGTTGTCATCCTCCACGCGGCTCCCATCCTCCCCCTTCAGTCTCACTATCCCTCCCTTTGTCTTTCTTTTTTCACTTATGTACCTGTAAAAGGTTTTGTCCCCTCTACCCACTGATTTTGCAATGTGTTCTTCTGTCTGAGCTTTGGCTTCCCTTACTGACCTCCCTGCCTCCCTTTGCTTCTCCTGGTACTTCTCCCTATCCCCCTATTATGCAATGAACATTGTCCGACTTATAACAACTATGGAAGAAAAGATCTGGGTGTCATAATAACTGAATCTTAAATTTGACACTCATATAAATAAAACAATTAAGAAATGCTGTGGCATCTTGGGATGCATTCAGAGGCATTTAAAAATCAGAAAAAACAGAAGTTATACTTCCCTTACATACTAGCCTTATTTGACCACACTTGGAGTACTGTGCTCCTTTTTGTTCCCCTACCACTATAGGCAGTAAAAATATGGTGGAGAGAGTGCAACGTAGGGTTACAAAAAAATTAATAGTGTTAAAAACAAGGATTACAGTGATAGGGTAAGAGCTTTAAACCTGTACTCCATGAAATATACTGTAGATCCCTATGGCCTTGTCCACACTACACCACTAAAACCCTATAACGGTTTCAAACCGTTACAGATGGTAAATGTTACAGTGGGTCCACACTGCCAGTGAACAGTCATGATAATGGTAGGTATGCGCTGCCTAGGGGGCTGGTGGAGGCACAGACGGTGGAGGGGTTCAAGAGGGTTCAAGAGGGGCGGGACTGGTACAGGGGAAGAGTTCTGGAAGCAAAATCCAATGCAGGGAAAATATACAGAACTGGGAAGGGAGAAGCCAGAGAAGGTGAGGGCAGCAGCAAGGTCAGCTCCCAGGGTGGGGGCTGACCAAATGAGCAGACGTGACAGACCATTAGGCCTATTCTGCTGGCATTTTAGTATGTTAGTATAATGGTTCAGAACCGTTACAACCAGTCCACATTGTGGGTGACGGGTGACCGTTACGGTCGGCACCCTGTCCCACAATGCAGTTCATGCTGCAGTGAGGGCAATGCTGGGACTACATGCTCACGCATCCACACTACAGCTGGTAACATTACAGAGGCAGAACTGTTTTCGTAACCATTGCTGAAACCACCCCATAAGTGGTTTCAACAACGGTTACGAAAACACCTCTTGTAACGTTACAGGTGTAAACGCAAACCATTGCGGTAATGGTTTGGACCCTCTGTAACGTTAAAGAGGGGAGTTTTCAGTGTAGTGTGGACAGGGCCCAAGGCCCTGTCCACACTACGCCTCTGTAACGCTACAGAGGGTGTAAAACATTACCGTAACAGGTCACATTTACACCTGTAACATTACAGGAGGCGTTTTGGTAACAGTTGTTGAAACCACGTATGAGGTGGTTTCAACAACGGTTATGAAACCGGTCCCGCCCTGGTAACGTTACCGGCGGTAGTGTGGGCAGCCAATAACGGTCCCCTGCAGGGCACAAAGCACAGCGCAAGCTGCATTGTGGGATCAGGCACTGCCGTAACGGTCGCCCGGCTACTGATGTGTGGGCTTCGGTGCTGGTCCCGTAATGGACACCGCCGAGGTGTGGACGCACTGCACTGCTCCGCGGCTATAACGGATTGCATCCGTTACCGGGCGCGAGCGATGTAGTGTGGACAGGGCCTAAGAGCCGACTTGATCTATCTCTTTAAAGCATTTCAAGATGAATCCCTGTTCGTTACTATTTGTTTAGAAAAACAAACAATACAAAATAATACCAGGTCTCACAAACTGCAATTAAAAACTTCCGTAAGTAAGACAACTAGGCGGAAAATTTTTTTCACGCAAAGAGCTCCAGCTATATGGAACACATTACCTAGTAGTATTGTTATGAGTAAATCAGTTGAACAGTTTAAATTAAATTTGGATCATTATATGGATAACAAAAATATAACTTCCACCACTAAAGTTAGTGGTGGCGGGTTCGTTATGGGCCCTCGGCCTTATGAACCTGTACAAGACTATGAAACTAGTACCAGCCTGGTTTTCAAACACCATGCCCCACCACTACTGCCCTGCTACGTTCCCTGATTTCATCCTCAAAGGGATGGATCAGGGCCATGACACCTCTGCCATCTTGTCGACCTTCTAAATGTGTTCAACACTATCTCCAACACCCTCCTGTTGGACAAATCTGCTGATTCCAGAGTATCTGCTGTAGTGAATTGGTATAGTTGATACCTGTGCGGCAGCCCAAATCTTTTTTTTTTATTTACATTTTATACCTCGATTTTTCCCTTGGTTTTTCCCATCACCATGTCTCGGTGGCACGCGGTCTCGGTTCCTAGATGCCCTCCCTCTAGTTTGCTGCCCACCTGCACAGCCCTTGGACCTCCACTTGGGGGCAGTGGAACTATGGTGAGTGACAGGGTCCTCTCTGGGAGAAGAGAGCTGCCTTTTGACTGCTCGATCCCTCTCCCTTCCTCCCTTCCCCCCGGCCAGCTCCCAACGACCCTGGCTCGTTCCTGAACTCAGGTTGCCGGCTTGACAGGAGGTAAGGTGTCCAGTGCCTCAGCCCTCAGCACCACCAGGCCAGCCTGGCAGCTCCAAGTCTGTGTCAGTAGGAGATGCCCTCTCTCCCCATCGAGTCTGGGATCCTGTAAGGCTCTGTCCTTGAACCCATTCTTTTTTTGATTTTCCTGAAGACCTTCTCATGCATCCACCTGCATTTAGATAACATGGTCCTTGTGACAGGGTTAGAAAAAACCCTGTTTCATTTGTTATACAGAGAGAGAGAGAGAGAGAGAGAGAGAGAGAGAGAAAGCAATTATCTGTATTTCTCCTCTTCTATTCTGCCACTTATCTGTCTCTTGCCTGTGTGATTGCGCAATCAAATTTTGTTGTGGCACCTAGGAACTGGCCACTACAATGGTCCCATGATTTCTCCCTGTCATCTCCCTTCTTTCAGATGTCAGCGTGGCTCAGTTGGTAGCACATCCGCCTCTGGACCAGAAGGTCGTGGGTTCTCGTCCCACACCGGGATTGGACTTGCACCTAATACATCGCTGCCATCCAAGTGCAGTATTGGGGGGTGCTGTACTGCTGGGGTGTGCTGTCCTTCGGATGAGATGTTAAACCGAGGTCCCTTCTGCCCATCCTGGTGTTGTCCTGGTGGGTGTCCAGGTGGAAGTAAAAGAACCCAGGGCACTCTTCGCAAAGAGTAGGGAACATTCCCGGTGCCCAGGCCAACATTCCCCTTCCCATAAACCGGTTCATGCAATTATCCAGGCTGTGTGTGGGTGATGATGTGCGATATGGCCGCCACCACACATTCAGTCACTTCACTACTAGTCTAGCATTGCTTGTAAAGCGCTTTGGATGTATGAAAATGCACTATATAAATGCTGATTCTTCTTCTTCTTCTTCTTTCACTTGCTGTTTCTTTCTTTCTCCCCTTGCTTCTCTGTGGTTAAAAAATATATATGTACCTTTATGTGAAGCTGAGATCCCTTGGTTTGCAAATGTATATAATTATGTGGTTGTACTGATTGCAGACAGCTACTTGAGTCTGTTAGAAAAGCTATCAATTTGGAACACAGGGGGTTGACCTTGAAAAACATTTTGACTTTCACAAGCTTGTTACTATAACTGTGAGCAGGAAATCAGCCCTGTGACAGAATGTCTTAATTGGCTGCACCTGTTAAGAAGACCAATGTATTCTTCTGGCTGGTCACAGGAAGGGCAATGAAAACATCTTGTTACATTTTGTGAAAAACAGGACATGAAATTTACAAGAATGGGATGCAGAGGTAAATTTCAAGGGAAAAACAATTAATGTAAAGGGAGCAATGTATTTTGTTAACAGAGAGAGAGATTGAGATTTAAACTGAAAAAGAGACTCTCAGATGAAGGGCTTTTTTTGCTTATACTTGTGAAGTGCTATCCTATACAACTTTATTTTTTATTTTCTTGTTATTAATAATAATAAAATGCTACTTGCAAATTTTGCAACTTCTGTTTTGCTTATGCTTCCTGACCTATGCCTTGATGACAGTCCTTTTTTTTGTATCTACCCCTCTGCCCCTGAGCAGGTGGTGCAGTTTCAGTAGGGGTTTAATAATGTTCAACACTGGTTCTGCAACAACCAGCTCAACCTCAATTCCAAAAAGATTGCCTCCGTGTATTTTGGCAACAGGAAGCATCTGACCGACATCCAGACCTCTCCTGTCTTCAAGACCCTGGACAGTGCCAAACTGGAGTCTATTTCCTCTTTTAAATATCTCAGTGTTTGACTTAACAGTCATCTTGACTTCTTGGTCCATATTGACATGGTCCATGCAGAGCTCCTTCCTAATCTAGGAACACTACACAGTAAAAAAGTTTACTTCCTTCCCCCCGGCAAGCAGGAAATGATCATAAAAATGATCTTCCCTCCCTTTGACTTTGGGGAGGTGGTCTATAGTGGTGCCACTATATCCGCTCTAGTGAGACTGGGACCCCAATTCCAATTCTTTTTGTTGATTTGCTGTGAGCTGCTCTCCACACACTAATCATTGTTTCCTGGACTCCTCCTTCTCTCTATACCTGAAGGTCGGCACCTTACCCATTGTGACTCCCTTATATCCAAATTTGTGTTTGGATCTCTCAACAGCTATCTCCTCTTCCTTCTACCTTGCTGTTAGCCTTCCTCCTACTCCCTCTGTTCCACTGAGCCCTGATCCTTTGCCATTCCCTGGGCCAACACCAGAGCTGGTCATTCAGCATTCTCTCATAGATTTCCCCTAATTTTGTCCAACCTCCTTCCCTGTATCTGATCTGCTTCCTCCCCTTACTCATTGAATGCAATTCCCCTGGCACCATTTCCCATGTTTGCTCTTACACCTAATTCTCATTCCTTGCTCCCATGCTCTTCCCTCTTCTGTCATGCTCTTTATCAATTTCTGCTCATTTCCACCAATACGTATTTACTGCACTGTTTGCAATATTCCATTGGCACTTTAAGATAATCAACAAATACTCACTGTATTCTGAATTTTGGCTTTGCTGCTAAATTGTCTGTTTCCCTATGTACCCTTCCTATAGGATGCTTTTGAAAACGAGCTATTACAAGCTCAGCAGACCTTTCCTAATAAAACTCAATAAATAAATTTATCCCAATATGTTTGCTTTGCCTACAGCAAGCAAACATAAAAGAGATATAGTGGTGTAACCCCCCTACAAATGGGGATTCCTAAAACCTTCCTTGGGTGTGCCTAAATGCTCACTGCCAGACTGGTTTCCTGTGTCTGAACAAGTTTAAAAGTGTTTGCATGAGAGTGCCTAGCTAGCATCTGTGCCTGTCTCTTTAAGAGGCATAATTTTCATAGTGTATAATTAGTCTGGGTGGCGGCCGAATGTTTCTAGGCTCGAGTCCCACCCGGGCTACAGTGCTTTTGCTTCTTTCTGCCATCGCTAATTGTGCAGAGGGAGTTTTATTAGAATCTGTGATGGTTTTGCTGATTATCTGCTGTAGTGGTAATGGTGTTGTAGGTTGTCTAACCTGCCTTCCTTTGCAGCATGGACCTTCTGTATACCACCACCATTTTAGTTCTGGACTGCCAGTATGCACCAATCAGTACCTTTGGGGTCCCTAAAATGGAGCCTGCCCCCAGGGGTCTTGTGGGAGTGAATCTCTGTAGGAATTGTAGTTTTTGCATTTTGGTGCCTAAAGGGACCTGGAGGGGGAGCCCTTGCTGTGACAGACAGATGGATCAACCAACCAAACCATTTGGATCAGAGGAAAATCCCAGAGCTGCCTACAGCAGTAAGGCAGAAGTGAGTTGCAGCTGGAAGAGTGAGCAGCTCAAACTTGTCGAGCTGCAGCCCTGTGGGTTAGCATGGGGATTAGGCGGGAAGGCTGAGTCTGGCTTGCCTGCCTCTAGCTCTCCCCATGGAGAGATTTGTGCAACCATAAGTTGGGCTTTTCTCTGAATATTTTGCTGTGCCCTGAATATTGGGTACAGCGAGTCCGTGTGAAGTAGGAGTTGAGAGTAAGAGGAGCCTGAGAGGTTCGAGCAGCTGCTCCTGCGTAGTGCGCAGGGGAATTTGGTGAGAAGGCTGTGTCTGGCCTGCCTGTTTCCATCTTCCTCAGTGAAGAGACCTGAGCACCCGAATCGGACTCTATCTGAACTTGTGTCTTTTTACCTAATTGTGACTAATTTTGTCTGAAGAAGGACCGAAGATTTGCTTTTGAGCGATCAGCCTGTCAGGACTTCTATCACGACCACAGAGCGTATGGTTTTCGCAGAAAACCTTGTATATTGCAACCGGACTGTCATCCGAACTGTGGTACTTCCTTGTCTTTACTATAAGTGTACTGAATGCAAATAGTGGGTCGTGATTTGGTTCCCCACTGCATGAATGTGTCACACTTGCTGGAAGCAGTATCTAGTAACTCTGACTTGACTGCATCCGTTCCCTTCAACCTGTCTGGGCCTCAACACCATGGCCCTGACTGCCGCTCACACTGCAGAGAACCACCCGACGAGAGACCTGCCTGGGGATTCGGCTCCCTGCTCAACATCAATGAACAGGAATGACACCATGGTGAATCGTGTGGACCCTGTTTCTCCAGGCAAACCAGCACTTCATCTTGAGGTCTCCACTTATCCCTCCTGCAACCTGGTCTGGGTATCGTGAGTAAATCACAGGGTAGCTCCCTGCAACTACCTCTTAATCAAAGTGTGTCATCTGATTTTATTGTTTTGATTGAGTGTCATGAACTGAGCCCTCCGGCTCCAGAATACAAATACTGGGTTAAAGTGCATGTTGCATTTTCTTTTTCCTAAGGGCCCCAACAACAGCTGCAACGCTGACCTACCCTGGACAATGCTTCAGGCTAGCCTGTAACTCCAACTGGGTACCCAGAGTGTATGTAACTGTGACAGAGGGACTCTTAGAGGCATGCATGCTTAAACCTGATTTAATCAGTAATAGAATCAAGCACCAGATTATGTCCCTTCCTTGTTCATGCCCCCAAAAAATCAGATCTGAGTCTTTTTGCACTTAAACTGTTTGTGGTGTACCTCTGCACAGACAGCATCGAAATACTGTTGGTTGTTGTGGTAAATCTTGTTTTACAGGGTGTCTCCAGGGCCGAGACAGCTGATCTAGCCCTGATGGTAAGTGCTTCAAGAGTGGGGTTAAATCTGTTGTGAGGGTTAATTGCAATTGTGCATTCAGTGAACCATTTAGGCCACTAGTGGGGAAAGGGGGATAACAGTGTGCCGGAGGGCTGTACCCACGGCAGCTACGCTGCCACTGACCCTGTCCTCCAGGTGGAGGCACCCGTTCCTAGAACTCAGGCCCCTCAGCCTGCTCTCAGTCACGCAGGCAGGGGTAGTATCCCTTGGGGTAGTGCCACCCAGGGGTTACAGTGCACATATAACGGTAATCATGTACGGTTACACAAATGATTAGAGGGTTAGGGGGCTGAGCTATGCAGAGAGACTGGGGCTCTTAGATATGTTTACACTGGAGAGAAGAAGGACACCCATATGAAAATATATAGTTGATAATGAACTAGCAATGAATTAGCTGACAGTTGGCACTCAACTGAAACAGCAACCTTAGCTGAGCCAGTTGAGTGTTTAGAAAGCTAAACATTCAACTAATATAACTAATTTAACAGTTAAACAGTAAATTAAATGCTTTCACCAAGATTGGTGTAGGTTATGAGCAAGCTTTTAAAATCTGTTTTGTTTCTTAGTTTGCTGTGCTAAGTGAATTAATTTGCATTTTCTAGCAGGGCAGAATTGTCTGTTTTTCAGCATTCATATTAACTTCAGATAATTGTAATTTAAAGGTTTTACATTCATTTTGAAGTTACGGTATACGTTTTAGACAAGGAAAGCAACTGTATGCCTTAAAAATCAGGTATAATTTATGGGCGCACAGGATCTAAAAGCTCTTCTCTGTGGAAAGGTTTAACAGAGAAACATACATAGAAACACAGATTTTGACGGCAGATAAGGACCGCTTGGCCCACCCAGTCTGCCAATTTCCCTACCTTTTAGATAAGCTACAGATCCTAGTTAACCAACAGCCTACTTCCTCCTATTCCCCACTAGAATTGCCTTATGTCTGTCTCATGCATTCTTGAATTCCCACACTGTTTTTGACCCCACTACCTCCTCTGGAAGGCTGTTCCATGCATCCACCACCCTCTCTATGAAAAAATACTTCCTCACGTTGCCCCTGAGCTGTCCCCCCTCTATCTTCAAATTGTGCCCCCTTGTTCTTGCACATCTCTTTTTCTGAAAGATGCTACCCTCTTGGACTCTGTTGTTTCCTTTGAGGTATTTGAATGTTTCCATCATGTCCCCCTCTCCCTCCTTTCCTCTACAGTATACATATTAAGCTCCTTTAGTCTCTCTTCATATGGCTTCTGGTGCAGACTCTGCGCCATTTTAGTTGCCTTCCTCTGGACTGCATCCATCCTGTCTACGTCCTTGCGGAGATGGGGTCTCCAGAACTGCACACAGTACTCCAGATGGGGTCTCTCCAACTGTCTCTACTGAGGGATAACAACTTCCTGTTTTCTACTGGTGATGCCTCTCCCTATACATCCCAGTATCCCCCCAGCCCTCCTTACTGCCTTCTCACATTACTTGCTTACCTTTAGGTCATCTGATATGACTACCCAAGGTCCCATTCCATTTTTGTTGTTGTTAATACCCCCCCCCCCACTGTGTACTATTCCCCTGGGTTTTTGTTTCCCATGTGCATTACTTTGCACTTCTTTGCATTAAATCTAAGCTGCCATACTTCTGACCATTCCTCCAACCTTGCCAAGTCCCTACTCATCATTTCCACCCCCCTCCCTGTGTATCAACCCTATTGCAGATCTTTGTGTCATCTGCAAAGAGGCATACTTTTCCTTCCTGCCCCTCCACAATGTCACCTATAAAGACATTAAAGAGGACCGGTCCCAGTACTGAACCCTGCAGTACCCCGCTAGTAACCTCCTTTCCTCAGAGTGGACTCTGTTTACTATTACCCTCTGTGTCCTGTTGTGCAGCCAACTTTTTTACCCAGGCTACCACCCTGGGGCCCACTCCCAGGCTGGCTAATTTGTTTATTAATCTTTTGGGTAGGACTGAGTCAAATGCCTTGCTAAAGTCTAGGTAGGCCACATCCACAGCCCCTCCCTGATCTACTACTTGGTCACTCTGTCAAAGAAATTGATTAGATTCATCTGACATGACCTTCCCACTGTGAATCCACGCTGCCTTGGGTCCTGTGCCCTGCTGACCTCTAGGTACTCAACAATTCTTTCTTTCAGAAGTGATTTCATCATTTTCACGACCAGTGAGGTCAAACTAACAGGTCTGTAGTTTCCTGCCTCTGCCTTGCTCCCACTTTTGTGGAGGGGAATAACATCTACTTTCCTCCAGTCCTCAGGTACCACACCATCCTTCCACGACTTGTTAAAAAGGGTAGTCAGTGGTGTTACTAGTTCTCCCCTTAGTTCTTTTAGAATTCTGGGGTGAATCCCGTCAGGCCCCATTGTTTTGTCCACCTTGAGTTTTAGGAGTTCTCTTAGGACCCTTTCTTCTGTGAATGGACTAGTATCGACCTCCTATCTAGAGTGCTTCTATTGTTTGGTTTAGGTACCTTCCCCTCCTCCTCTTTTGTGAATACTGAGCAAAAGTATTAATTCAGGATCTCTGCCTTTTTGCTGTCACCATCTGCCCACCTCCCCTCCCCTTTATTAAGCCTCACTCTCCCTCCGTTTGTCTTTTTTTGCTCCCTAATGTACAGTATCTATAAAAGGTTTTATCCCCCTTCTTAACTGAGTTGGCTATCTTTTCCTCTGTTTGGTCCTTTGCTATTCTGACTGCCTTCACTGCTTCCTTCTGCTTTAACTGCTATAGTTCCCTGTCCTGCTTCTTCTGTGATTCCTTATACTTCCTGAATGCTATCTTTTTCTCCCTAACCTTCCCACCACTTCTTCTGAGAATCATAGTATTTTTTCCTTCATTTTGTTTATGTGTTTCACATAAAGGTTTGTTGCCTCTGTGATGGCAGTTTTGATTTTTCCCCATTGTTCCTACACCCCTCCTTCCTGCCCATTTGCTAGTGCATTCCTTATGCACTCTCCTATTTTGTCAAAGTCAGCCCTCCTAAAGTCCAGTACCCTCGCTTTTGTATGGCTTGACTCTATGGCTGTGTTTACTGTGAACCATACTGTTTGGTGGTTGCTTGTTTCCAGATGGCTACTCACTTCTAAATCCGAGATCCTCTCTTTGTCCCCGTTTGAGAGTACCAGGTCTAAGATTGCTCCCTCCCGAGTGGATTCCAACACTAGCTGTCTGAGGCATGCCCCCTGTAAGGCATTGAGAAGGACCCTGCTCTTGGATGTGGCTGCAGCAAATATGCGCCAGTAAACATCTGGCATATTCAGGTCCCACATCAATAATATCTCCTCTTTTTCTGCCATTCTAAGGATGCCTTCTATCATTTCCTTGTCCCTTTCCTCCCCCGAGACAGGGGTCTTTAAACAACACCCGTGCCGATTGTGGTGCCATTTCCTGTCTCCAAGGTGACCCACAGTGCCTCCTCTCCTCCCTAGTTACCCTTTAGTTTCGCTGCTTTGATCCCTTCCCTTACGTAGAGAGCTACTCCTCCTCCTCTTTTACCCTCCCTGTCCTTCCTGTAGATTGTGCACCCTGGTATGCTGACATCCCAGTCATGGTTCTCTGTGTGCCATGTTTCTGTGACTGCCACAATATCAAGCCATTCCTCTTCCATCAAGACCATTAGTTCAGGAAGCTTGTTACCCAGACTATGGGCATTGGTAGTCATCGCCCTCCATTTTCTGATGGCCTTAAATACAAACCCCAGCCTGTTATGACTGTGGAAAGCAAAGGCTCCGAGGAATACAACACAAGGCAAGACCATGAAGTAAGTACCATATAACTGAAAACTATGTGTGCACTGGTAAATGATGGTTTCTAAACAGACACTACAGCACAGTGAAACTTAAAGGATTCTGATCCGATGCAGATATACAGTAAATGTATAATTTAAAGTGTTTCTGATACAGATATTTACGAACAAATGAAGAAGCCAGCAGAATTAGGCCATTTGGTCTATCTAGCCTGCTTGTATTGCAGGGTCCGCGGCATGAGCTACTAGTTCTCCCACCCTTTCCAGCCACCCCTCCCATGATCTTTACTTTCTCCTTAAGTCTATTCCAGACTCTCTTGAAGCTACCCACCATCTTCAATGAGAACACCTCTTCCAGCAGCACATTCCAACTGGACACCACCCTCTCTATGATGGAATGCTTCCTAACCTCCCCCCTCCAACTTAAGATATTTTGCAGCTGAATGTTAGTTGAGAGTTCAGTCTACATTCCAGCCTGTTGAGTGTTAACTCATTTGCATGTCAAAATTAAAATTCACATTCAGGTGACACCTAGCTGACCACTAGTTGAATGATCTGGTTGAGCCAACTTTCATATTTTTTTTCCAAATGGGTAAGGGGAAACATAGCCGTGGTAATTTAACATTTCGAAAGGAACTGACAAAGTGGACCAGGTGAAGCTATGTGTACAAGACAGTAAACCAAAGAACACAAACTAAAGCTGTGAGAGCTAATAATCCAAGCAAATATTTTTTCACAAAAGGGTTGTGCAGCATATGTAACAGGCTGAAAGGAGCAATTACAGAATTAGGCAATATGGGTACTTTTAAATGTAGCCAAGGTAATTTTTTATTAAAACAGAATATTACTGAATATACAGTTTGAACAATTTAAGGGACACTGTCAATCCTTTTTGCATTATATGATTTCTAGCTGAAACCCCACATTTTATGATTGCTTGCCTTTTCTAAAATTCATTTATGCTGCTGGTTGTTTTGTCTGCTCCTTTTCTTAGTGGAACTGAAATGCATGAAAATGGTTTAATAATGCCAAACCTTGTTTTGTTTCACATCCCTGATCTACTTTTATTTCACACTTCTGGAACATAGAAACTTAAAAGCTGTCAGCTGAAAAGGACCTCCTGGCCCACCTTGTCTATCCTATAGTCCATATCTACTATGCTACCGCAGATCCTAATTAATCTCCAGCCTTACCCCCCACTCCCTAGCCCTGCTACCAAGGTCCCCCTGTGTCTGTCCCATGCATGTTAGAAACCTGTTACTGTTGCCGGCCCACTGGTGCTGAGACTGAGGTGCTGGACGCCACACCTCACACCACTCCGGCAACCCGGGTTCAGGAACGAGCCCGGGTCGCTGGGGGTCGGCTGGAAGGGAGAAGGATTGAGCATCCTAGTGACTGCTCTCCTTCTCAGGGAAGGGAGGGACTGGAATCCTCAGCTCTGCCGGCTCCTAGCAGTGGCTGGGGGGGTCACTGCAATGGGGCTGCTCAGCGTGGGGATGTCATGGGTGGTGTCTGACTTGTGGTGCGTGGGAACATGCACTACAAGCATCGATTGGCACCACTGCACACTCATGTCAGGGGGGGGAGCACTATGGAGAAAAACACCTCGGCACGCTACTTGATGGCCGGTCTGGCGGCGCCGCCCGGCTGTAACTCTGGATGCTCCCCCGGATCTGGACCCCCCCCGACATCTGCGTTGTTGGTTGCATACCGGCCGCGAGGGGGTCGCTGTGCAGGACCAGAGGAAGGGGTAGAGCTTGGAACATGGGTTTGAGCGGGGGCTGTGAGGTCAAGCCGGACTGGGGGGAACCATAGGTAACACCCCCTAGCCACAGAGGAAATATAAATATATATATATATAAAAAAAAAAAAAGAAACCTGTTACCGTTTTGGTACCCGCCACCTCTGCTGGAAAGCTGTTCCAGGCGTCCACCACCCTTTCCATGAAAAAATATTTCCTCACATCCCCTCTAAGTCTCCCCCTTGCAGCTTCATATCATGCCCCCTTGTCCCTGAGCATCTCTTGCTGTGCAATATGTCACCCTCCTGTACCTTATTGATACCCTTGAGGTATCTGAATGTTTCTTTCATGTCTCCCCTTTCTCTCCTTTCCCTCAACTGAGTACATATTTAATTCCCTGAGTCTTTTCTCGAAGGGATTCTGATGCAGACCAAGCACCATTTTGGTTGCCCTTTTCTGTACCACCTCCACCCGATCTATGTCCTTCTTGAGATGAGGCGTCCAGAACTGGACACAGTACTCCAGGCGTGGCCTCACCATGGATCTACACAGGGGTAACACAACCTCCCTTTTCCTGCTGGTGATACTCCTCCCTATGCATCCCAGCATCCTACTAGCCTTTCCCCCTGCCTCATCACACTGCTTTGCTACTTTATTCATTTATTGAAATTGTTTCACCAGGAGAGTCACGCTGAGCAACAAGATGCTCATCTCCCGGTGAGACCGGGCATGGGGGGTAACAGAGGAATACAGGATACATGATTATACAATGACATTGGTACATAGAATATGCAATATACATTGTAGGTTTACAGATTTTGCAATAACAGGCATGGACTATCAACAACCAGTACACAAGATCGGAGAAAGCAGAAACATAGACAATTCGAGGACAAATAAGTGCCTAGAGGGCAAGTGTGTGTGCTGAGCTGGGAGTGTTCGGCTTAGGAGTAGTTGCTAAGCCGTTGGTCAGCTGGGAGGGGAGGAGAAGCGGCAGTCAGGGGTTAAAGCAAGAGCAGTTTACCATGAAGTAGTTTGTGAGGGCGGAGGAGAGGGAATTAGCAGAGAAGGAATGCCGGATTTGTGAGGGCAGCTCATTCCAGATGTGGGGGAAACGATGAGAGAAATCTGTTTGGCCAGCTGTGGACTTACACCAAGGGATAAACAAGTAGGCGGGAGTCAGTGGATCTGAGGGCATGAGAGGAGGGGGGGTAGGAACGAGCAAGGAGGAGAGGGTAGGAGGGAAGGGTGCCTAGCCAGAACTTGGAGCTGTATTTAGCACTGTGAATAAGGCGTTGGTTTTCAAGGGATGGTAAGGCCAAGGAGCGGTATAGCTCACAGTGGTGGGTTGGGGGGGGGGCATTGAGAGCAAAGCAGCAGAAGGCATTGAACAGGGTGTCAAGTTTGGATAGGGAGGACTTAGGGGCAGCACTGTATACTATATCGCAATAGTCAAAGGAGGGGAGAATCATCTTCTGGATTAGCTCACAGTGTACAGTTAGAGGGAGGCTTCGGTGGTTTCTGTGCAGAGCTCCAAGCATGGGGCACAGTTTTTTTATAGTAGCATCAATGTGAACACTAAAGGATAGATGACGGTCAAGCCAGATCCCAAGGTATCGGAATGAGGGGACATCCTTGAGCTCTTGCCCGTCAAGGGTTCGGAAGGTAGGGAGGGATGGGAGTCTGGATAGGCGTTGTCTCATGCCGAAGGTCATGGTGACTTTTTTTTTGGCGTTCAAGGAGAGCTGATGGGAGAAGAACCAGTGTTGGACATTGACAAAATCAGCTTGGAGGGTGGAGGCTACCGCTTCTGGGGAGGTGTCTGAGGAGAAAAGAACGGTGTCATCTGCGTACATGTGTATGGCAGAGGACTGACAGACTAGAGGCAGGTTGTTCAAGAAAATGGGAACAGTATGGGTCCGAGCACTGAACCCTGGAGAACGCTGGTAGTGATGGGCAGGGGGGCAGAAATGGCGTTGGAGATTCGTACGGATTGGGTTCGGCCAGTGAGGTAAGAGCAGAACCAGTTGGTGGCAGAGGCGGAGAGACCTGCTTCATCAAGGCTGGAGAGAAGTAAGGTGTGTGAGACAGTGTCAAATGCCTTAGCTAGGTCCACGAAGATGGCAGAGGTGATCTGTCCACTATTTATGTTGGTGAGAACTGCATCAGTGAGCCTAGTCAGGGAGGAGGCAGTGGCATGACCCTTTCTGAACCCGGACTGGAAATTCATGTAGAAATTAGAGTTGGAGAGAAAGGAGGTAAGTTGCGAGAGCACTAAGTGCTCTTGCAATTTTGCAAGCATTGGGAGGAGAGAGAGATAGGAAGGTAGTTTGAAGTTGCAGTAGGGGGGCCACCTTTAGGCAGGGGGATGACTATGGCATGCTTCCATGCCTGGGGGACAGCTGCCACAGCGAAGGACAGGTTTAGGAGGGTGGCAAGTAGGGTTGTCAGAACCCTCTGAAGTTCTGGGTTCTAGTTCTAGTCTAGAACTTTTGAAAAAGTTCTAGGGTTCTAATCTTTTTTAGAACTTTTTAGAACTCGAACCCTATTTTTTTATTGTGCTGCCAGTAACGAAGATAGTAATAAAATACATGTAAAGGAAAAACTGTTCAATATAAGGGGGAGAGAAATTATCTTGTGTGACATTGATAGGAATACAACTAGGTTTATCTATGGTTTCTTCTGTTTGCTAAAGCCAGCAACTTAATATGTAACAGGCCCACCCACCCACCCATATGTTAAAAGTTTCCTGCTGCAGCTGCATCATAGTTCCTTAGTGAAAGAAAGAGGCACATTAGCCATTTATGTACTCAGTTATATATACTCATCATGAACTATGAGAAAAAATAACTGATATTACCTAATTTCAGCTATTTGCTGCTTTCTGTTTTAAATGAGTAAATCAAAAGTTGCTATGTTTAAAAGAAAGCTTTTATAACAAAGTCAAGCCAAGTACTGCAGCAGCAGCACGTGGAACTGTTGCAAAACATATTATGTCTTAACATAGTCAGTCAAGACATTTGAATAAAAAAAAATGCCAGTCAATGTTGCTGGCAAAAAATGCATGCAATTTTCTAGGGTAATGCATACATATACCAACATTTTTATTGGCAAATTGAAGTAAAACATACAACTTTCTAAGATGATGCATTTTTGCAGCTGATACTTCAATAAAATCTGTATTTCAGTCACATAAATAAAAAAAGTGGTTTCCTCACCACATACTAAGGAACATTTAATGTAGCTGCAGCAGTTGGCATGTGATGTTTAAGGGACAGCGTCTGTCAACCCCATTATGTATCAAATTATCACTACTTGTAAAGCAAAAACACTTTTCATACGTCACATTCTGTGAAAACTGCTGATGCAGATTTTCTTTTATTTCTGATTCCTTTATTCTTTTTTTAAAGGGGACAGGACAATTGTGCTAGGTGGCAGCAGTTTGCAATGTATTTAATAAGAATATATATTATGTGTACAGTAGGTTTGGTCTGTCATCATTTTTTCCCTCACCATCCCCAGCTGATCACGAATCTGTAAATGAAAGAACTAAAACAACACCCACCTTTCACCCCATCACCCATTCCACTTTTCTTCCACCACCCTTACCTGTGCAGTAGCACCCATGCCACCCTTACACCCATGTTAAAACCAACCCACAACCCTCACCCATGTACTAGCATCCATTTTTTTGTTTATGGCTAACATTTCTGTAATTGAAAAAATAATAAACAGCTACCCATTAGAACTCATTGTTTTGTCCTCTTTAAAATTGAAAAATAGACCGTCTCCTGTCCCAGCCCATACTGATGCACCACAAAGTCACAGAAGGTAAATCCAATAATATATGTTTGCACTTTAACTATAAATAATATGATACAGAAAGGATTGACGTGACAGTGTCCCTTTTATGCCAAATTTGGGCTTGTTCCCACTGTTGTTAAAATTGCCCTGTATATAAAACTTGTTGACTTTAGTTTAGACCCTAGCTACAAAGCAGTTTGCCATGAAATGGTGAAAGTTTTGGGGGGTATATAGTCCAAGGTAGTAGATCGAGAAAGGAGAGAGACGACAACCAAAGTCATCACAGTCTGTAAAAGTTTCCTTTTTGGTGCAGAGAGACTCCGTCCCACACAGTATTTACCAGCCACCACCATCTGAGTTGTCATCACCATCAACATCCACAACATCAATCACTTCAGGATCAGTTTGTATACTCTTGTAGGGATACGAAAATCTTGATTTATTAACTTTAATAAAAGTTAACGTGTGTACATTTTCTGGCAGCAACCTATTTCTGGTGTCTGTCACAATATTGCCAGCTGTACTAAACATGCGTTCTGAAGAGACACTTGTTGCAGGACAACCAAGATATTTACAGGCTTCATCATACAGCTCTGTCCAAATTGACTTTTTTGATCTCCAGTATTCAAAAGGGCATGCATCAATAGGAATAGGCAGTTCTTGCAGGTAACTGTCTACCATGATGGACAGAGACCGCCAGAAGAGGAATCGGCAAGCTGGTATGGCAGCAATTTGGGAAAGGTTTTGCCACAGATTTAGCTTGCTACTAAGGGTTGAAGAAGTGGCAGTTGTGCAACAACTACTGTTAATGTTTGGTGACTTTTCCAGTTCTGTATCCCTTTGTGAAGATGAACCGACATGTTGTGGTGATGACAACCTGAGGATACTCAAAGGTCTGTGTTTGACTCTGTGAGTGCTGCAAGCTCATCTAGCAACATACATTTGTACTGCTCTCTATATCATCTGTTTTTGGAAGATGTATAGCCTTGAACCTGGGATCTAAGAGAGTTGCAAGGATGTAGTGTCTTGATTTCATCATTGCAACTAATTTGTCATTGGTTTTGAAGCGCTCGCTCATTCTCTTTACGAGATTCCCATGATACAGGCGACATGTTGTCTGCGCTTCAGATCTGTCTTTTTCTATTTGTAGATTTAGAACACTAAGATGATGTGAAATGAGCATTATGAGTGGGATAACCTGACTCACAGATGCGCCATCAGAAGACATGTCCCTTGTAGCTGTCTCAAAAGGAGCTAGGATACAGCACACTGTCTCCATTAATTTCCACTGCAGCACAGACAGCATAATGCCATCTCCAATAACGTAACTGGAGCAGTACTCATGTACAGCTTGCTTTTGCTCCAAGAGGCGCTGCAGCATATAAAGCGTTGAGTTCCAACGAGTGGAAACATTTTGAATCAGCTTTTGCTGGGGCAGCTTGTGTTTTTTTTGCAGTTCGGACAATGTCCGATAGCCTTGGTTGAATGTGAAAAGTGAGTCACAATTTTTTGCAAACAGCAATCATACCATCCACTTGTGTTTCGTTGCTGAAATCCGTGACAATTAAGTGTAAGCAATGTGCAAAGCAAGAAGCATGCAGAAATCCTCCATCCTGTACTGCTTTTTAAGATGTTGGCTCCATTGTCACTTACTATGAAGCCACATTTTAGACCGTGAGAATAAACCCATTCGTCAAGGAGGTCATTTAGTTCCTGCAAGATGTTTGCAGCAGTATGACTTTGCCCAAACTTCTTTATATGCAGCAGCGCCATCTTTTGGGGTGTCTTTGTATTTGAAGAAGCACAAGAAAACGTGACCCAATGAGCGGTAAGGGACATGTAATCTATGTTTTGAGTGCTGGTCCACATATCTGTTGTGACATGAATAACCCCACCCTCCGCAGTTTTAAGTGCAAGCATCACTGTTGCTTTTAAAGCTCGATAAATGTTTGGTATTTCAACATAGGAAAAGTACCTTCGATGAGGAACATTGTAACGAGGTCTGCTAATGTCATGAGCTCCCTAAAATCCTCATGATCTACCAAAGAGTATGGGAGAAGGGCTCCGGCCAACAGTTCACCAATTCTGTGATTAAGATGAAGGGTCTTTGGATGATTTCTAGTAAAGGTATTTTTCCTTTCAAATGCCTGAGACAGTGTTAGCTGTTTACAACATGTCCCTGCTGGTTTATTATACACCGTGCTTTGATGGGCAGATGGACGTGGAGATGGTGGACTAGGACTTATACATTCAGTGCCATCACTGGATGTGCAACTGGTACTAATGGTGCTGGCATTGGTGGTAGCAGTGATCCTAGGGCTGGCAGTGGTTCTGCCCGCATTAAGGTCAGACAATTCAGTATCCATTTCAGATTCCTGACCCTTCTCATGTGTGGTCTGGAAGATGGAGGACATGGGTTTTGGATGATCAAGCAAAACTGAATGCTTTTTCAGATGGCGTTTAAGAGCTGTAGTGCCAAGACATGACACAACTTTACCACGGCTTACACTCTGTTTACACAGGGAATAAATTGCTCTGCATGGATCAGTTTTACTGACAGAGAAATAATTCTACACCTCAGATGTGACAGATTTTGTTCGAGTGCTAGGAAGATAGCTAAAGACTGTTTGTGTCTTTTCACCTGTCCTAACAGAAGCTGGGACATGCTCCTTGGTGCTAGAAGAGTGGGCAGAAGAAGACTCTGATGGATTTTCATTGCTGGCCAACACAGAAGTGGTGGATTCAATGGATATGTCCTTTTCATTGCCAACAGTGCTGGATGTATTTGCAAGTGCACTACCTGATTCATTGTCAGCAGACTTGCTCATTTCACTTTGTAGAGGAAGTAATGATTCGTCGCGAGACACAACAGTGTTGGACTGAGACAAAGAGCTGCTGTCTGAGTCAGAGAGGGACTCACTGTCACTTGCATTATTGCTGCTAGTCACAGGGATCTTAACAGCATGAATGGCATACCTTTTGGTGCCTCTCCGTGACCCCAGCAGCTGTACAGGTTTTCTTAAAGGTCCCCTTTACCACACTTCACTGTTGCTCTTTGCTGTTTGTTGAATTTTTATCACGTGAAATATTTTGCTTATTTCTGCTAGCACCAGGATTACCACTACCACCAACACCTGCTCCAACACCAGCACTAGATGCTCATCTATGTTGGTGTCAGCTATAACAGAAACAGAACCAGTATACTGCAGAGAATACACCCACACAATTCCTGTGTAAGAAAGCAACGTGATCTATGATCACTGGCTACAACTCCAAAATTTTATTTTGGCTAGGTGACACTGTGATGCAGTGAACTGAAAGTAGTTGAAGAATATGACGGTTTGCAACCAAAGGATCCCAGGTTCAAGGCTTACAGAATGATTGGGCTGCTGGGCATAGGATACGATAGCAGTGAAGGGGCGCACAGCAGTAGGGTGATGGACTGACCACAAGAGATGGAGTTACACACACAAACCGAGGAAAGAGATTTTTCTGTCTCTCCTCCCAATAGGGAAATATATTTCTGTGCTTCTGTCATGCATTTAAGGATAATGCCATCACACGACAACTGGCCACTGGGCCTCTCTTGGTAACACACACTGGGTAGGGTACAGTGCAGTCAACAGGCACACAGCAGATGGGCTGACCACAGAAGACGGAGTCACACTCACACACACATATACAACCCAAGGAAAGAGATTTTTCTGTCTCTCTTCCCAACAGGCAAATATATTTCTAGGCTTCTGTCATGTATTTAAGGATAATGCCACCACAAAACTGACCAAGGTGATTGACTGACCACAGAAGATGGAGTCACACACACACACAACCCAAGGAAAGAGATTTTTCTGCCTCTCCTCTCAACACTAAACTTTTTATTTATAGGCTAGAGTGGAGTCACATGCACAACACACAAGTAGGGAATACTGTGTCAAAAAAACCAAAACAGGAATTTTTTAGGGTGGAAGAGAAGAACATTCAGCACAGTACAGTCCTTAGACAGAATCCTGTCCTCCTGACAATTTTTTTTACTTTGTTTTGTGGAGTAGGGTTTAATTTTTTTCTCCTGTTTATTGACTTTAAAGTAGTAAATAAACCATCAAATTCAAATGTTTCGCTCAACTTCACACATTAATTTAAAGTTAAACTTAATTTCCCTCTCAAGTAAATCTGAATGTTTTATTTTCTTCACCCCTCCCCCAGCCAGGGTGATCGCTCCCTCCCAAGTGTGTCACGAGTCACGCCAGACAGAGAGATGAACTGTTGATTGAATTTGAGTTGAAAATGAGAAATAAGAATTCTCAGTTTCTCACAAATATTCAGCAACTAGCTCCTTAATTTCCCTCTGCCCCGTCCTGAGGCCATCACCACTATTCCTTCCAGCTAGCTTTCCTCTGTCCCACTCCCCCTACCTCTTCACCCCCATCCACCTGTAACCCCCCTGCAAATGGGGGTTCCCAAAAGACTTCCAGGAGCTTGCTTGAATGCTCCAAGCCTGAATGGTGTTTGGCGTTTAAGCCATTTATCAGTGAGTGTTTTTAGAGCCTCTGGTACTGTCTCTTTAAGAGCTGTCTGCTTGCAGACATAATTAGTTTATATGGGGGGACTGTGTGCTTCTCTGTTTGAGTACCACTCGAGCTGCTGCCAATTCACTCCATTTTGCAGTCACTAGGAGTGCAAAGGGAACCTATCTGAAAGATGTAACTGTTTGCCAGAAATCATTTAGAGTAATAATGAAATTACAGTTTGTCTAACCTGCTTTCTTTGCAGTCAGAACTGTGTCTGCCTAGTTCCCATTCTGGTTTGAACTGCTGAACTGGACCAATCAGTGTGGGGTAAGCTAGCTCTAAAATGGTGCCTTGGACGAATCAGAACTTGGACTCATAATCTGAGCCAGCCACAAGAGGATTGTATGGGCAGTGACTCTGGGAGATGTAGTTTAGACTTGAGCCTTTTGGACCAACAGCAGCAGTCTATTGTGAGTGACAGCCAATCCAGTCAAGAACTGGGAGGAACTCAAAGGAAGTGCCCGGTTTTGTCTGTTGGAGTTTCAGTTTAGCTCTGGCAGTGAAGGGGAAAGGAACCCTGTGCTCCTTCAGTGCACAGTTTGAGTCAAAAAACATGTGTAAGGTTCAGAGTTCCGGTCTGCAGCTTGTGTAACTGCTTGTTAGGACTGAATCCGTCCTGTGAAGAGAATCAAAGGATATCTGAAGAGTAGAAACCAGGCTCACCCTGTAGAAGACTGGAGAAATTGCTGAATTGCACTCGATCTGTCAGGAACTGAATCTGCTGTGTGTTCTCCCGGGTATTGTGCAGTAATTGCGATCGGGATAGAGAAGCAGCCTGCCTGGTATAGTACTTTCTTTTTTACCATATAAATGTGTGAGGAGGCTTGTGTACCTCAAGTGAATCCTGCTGCCATTAAGTGACTTTTGCCTGTGACTGTTTACCATATAAATGTGTGAGGAGTCTCTTGGAGCTCAAGAGTAGCCCTGCTGACGTTGAAGGACCTATCTTGTTTGGAGGTCGTGAGTACTAATTCAGGGTCGCTCCCTGTTGATTGCCACATTAAATCAAATGGAATCACTGTACTGCTGACTGTTTAAACTAATTTTCTTTTCTCTGTGAAGGGCCCTACCAGCTGCCACGGTTTGGACTAGCCACTAGGGCTTGGGTACCCAGGGACAGTAACTGGTAGGATAGGCCTTGCACAGAGCCATAGGTAGATGAATAAAGTGATAAGCTAATTAACCTGATTTCCCCTGTCCTTGTTATATCCCCTAAATAAATCAGAGCTGCTTGTTTCAGCAAAGTTATCTGCCTGAGGTATTTGTCTATGTTAAAGTACTGTACTGTGATTGTTGCACTGTATCTTATTTCACAGGAGGTCCCAGTGCGGAACCAGTCCTGGGGTAAGTGTATACTGTGAAGGTAATTCTGATATATTGTGGGCCACTAGTGGAAGAAAGGGGGGTTGCAGTGTCCCAGAGGGCTGTGACCAAGTAAGTTTAACTATTGCAACCCTGACCTCTGGGTGGAGGCACCAGCCATTGGATCCAGGCCCCTCAACCTGTTAGTGGCAAATCAGGCAGGGGTAGTAGCCCCTGGGATAGCGCCATCTAGGGGTTACACACCCTTTAGCTTTTTTTATTTATTTTTGTACTTTTCCCTAATAAATCAATTAACTATTGTGAAAAATGTGACACGACGACGACGATTTCACTCATCGCAAAAGACGCAAATAGCAATTAGCATTAGCAGAGACTAGCAGAGGCAGTGGCCCCAGAGCATAGTAGCACAAGCTGCGCCTTCAACTCCTTTATGGGACTAAATGAATGGAGCTGCAGCCACGCGGTTTGCCAACGTATTTCACCACCACCTGACCGCAGAGCATATGGTCAGGTGGTAAGTAACTGGGACTGGGAGGGATCAACAACACGGAGGCGGGCGCCGACTCACTGAATGGCAGTCCACAGTACCATCCATTTCCCCCCCCACCCCAACAACATAGAAACATTAACATAATATATTCAGCAGCATGTACAGGTTTGTGACACTGGAGAACCTTAATGGCGTCTTGACCGTCTTCACTTAAACATTCTCTTTTTCTACCTATATTATTAACGGAGTCTTCCCAGCATTCTTCAAGTACTTCAGTCACTGTGAGAAATTGAATGTAAACATAACATAGGTCCTGTGTTTCCTGTCTTGGTTCTGCTCGAATACTCCCAGCAGCTTCCCCTTCCCCAACTTGCCCTTTACTCCGGCCTCTTCATAAACCTCTCTAGCTGCTGCACCCCCAGGCTCTTCTTCAGGCTCCCAGTCCATTCCTTCCCCTGGTACAAAAATTGATCTGGATTCTGGATAATAACGACTACTGCTTACCAAAAGCACCTCATCCTCTCGTTTGTTCCTAAAACATAGACACGCTGCCCGCGTCTTGTAACCCTCCCCTCCCCATCGTACGTCCGCGTCTGGTTTGGCTTCATCATTAGTCGGTAATCCGCTGGCTCGCTCTTCACTGAAACCAGACCACTACCAGTACCTCTCGCCGCTTTCCCATGGACTCTCCAACCCACTGCTCCTGTATGCGCGGCTCGGGGCTGCTGGTTTCAAATCGGGCAGGTTGCGGTGCGATGTTTCACACTGATTGCAACCCTTTTGCAAACCCTCTAGTGTTCGAGTTCTGAATTAGAACCCGAACACCAGGGTTCAAGACGGGTTCAAATGTTTCCCGAACTAGTTCTGACAACCCTAGTGGCAAGTGGGGCAGCTATGGCAGGGGCTGCAAGGTGGAGGAGCTTAGGGTCCAGATCATCAGGTGATTTGCCTTTAGATGGGTTGATTGAAAGCAGGGCTGTTAAGGCATCGGTTGCCGAGATATCTTTGAATGAGATGGTGTGGGGCACATACTGTTTCTTGTGACCCTCGATGGGACCGGGTGGAACAGGAGTGGGCAGAGAGGAGAGGAGAGAGGCTGCTCAAGTGGAGAAGTACGAGTTGAACTCGGTGGCAACAGCACGAGGTTCCGAGCGAAGGGAGTTGTTAATGTTTAGGAGCGGAATGGGGGTTGCGGTGGTGGGGAGAAGAGGGAGTGAATGACCTTCCAGAATTTAGAGGGATTATTTAGGTTTGTTTGGAGGGTGGAGTTGAAATACTCGGCTTTGGCCAGCTGGGTTGCTCTAGTACACTTGTTTCTAAACATCTGGTATACAGAGAAATCTTTTGGGCGGTTAGAGGATTTGTGGACACTCCATGCTTGGTCACGGGCACCGTGATATGATGCCCCCCCCCCAGGTCTCTTTCCTGCTTTGTGGTTAACAGCTTCCCCCAATCTGATACGTTGCCCTAGGGTTTCTGTGCCCCATGTGCATAGTTTTAATTTTTTTGGCGTTGAAGCCCAGTTGCTAATCCTTTGACCAGTCTTCCAGCTTTTTTAGATCTACCCTTATTTTATCCAGACCCCTGGTGTGTTCACTCTGTTGCAGATTTTTGTGTCATATGCAAACAGGCATACCTGTCCTTCCAGCCCCTCTGTGATGTTGCTAATAAAGACACTGAAGAGAACTGGTCCCAGTATTGACCCCTGAGGCACCCTGCTGGTCACCATACCTTCCTCTGAATGAACTCCATTTGCCACCACCCTCTGAGTTCTGTTACTTAGCCAACTTCGTACTCATTTTACTATCTTTGGACCCACTCCCAGGCTGCCTAACATGTTTACCAGTCTTTTGTGTGAGACGGTGTTGAAGGCCTTACTAAAATCCAGGTAGGCCACATCCACTGCTCCTCCCTGATCCACCTCCCTGGTAACCCAGTCAAAAAACTCTGTCAGGCTTTTTGGCAAGATCTACCCACTGTGAATCCATGCTAACTTGGTTCCTGCAATCCACTGGTGTTAAGGTATTCCCCAATCTTTTCTTTAAGTAAAGTTTCCATAACCTTGCCCACCACCAAAGTCAGGATTATGGGTTGGTAGTTTCCTGCCTCTTCCATATTCCCACTTTTGTGTAGTGGGACCATATCCGCCCTCCTCCAGTCCCCCGGTACTTCCCCCGTATCCAGTGACAAATTGAACAGGGCCGTCGGAGGCGCACACAGTTCCTCTTAGTTCCTTCAGTATCTTGGGGTGGACACTGCATGGCCCCATTGCCTTGTCTACCTTTAGTTTTGCTAGCTCCCTGAGGACTCTCTTCTCCATAAAAGGGATAGTGTCCACCCCTCTTCCCTTAATGACCTTCTCCACTATTTGTAGCCCATCACCTACTCCTTCCTTTGTGAATACTGAACAAAAGTACTTATTCAGTATGTCAGCTTTCTTCTGGTCCTCTTCCATACTCCCCCTACCTTTTAGTCTTATTATCCCTGCCTTGCTTTTCTTCTTTTTGCTTATGAACCTAAAGAATGTAACATAACAAAAGGAACATCCCTCCCCACCCCACCCCGAACACTGCAGCCACTCAGAATGCATGTCTCTGTTCTTCCCATTACATCCTTTGTGGCTAGACTGAGTTGGGGTGTTCCCAAACCTAGGAAAGATGCAGTGGGAGTTGATCAAGGACTGTATACAAACATGTTTTGGTGTGGTAACACCAGTATGATGGGCAGTCTGTTTTTCACTTAAAAGAAAAAGAAACCTGGATGAAACTGTCAGCTACATCAGCAAACTCTACAGAATGTGAGCAATTATAAATTGTGTTATTTTCTTAAAGTGACATTTTGAGGCCTAAGTGATAGACAGTGTCCCTTTAAGGGAACGGGGAATTTGTCAAGATTGCCAGCCACCAGGGGAGCAGGGATCAAACTGGACAGACTGCTGGTCTAACTTCCTCTCATGGTGTCCCTGGCCTCCACATGCACCAAGGGCTTCAATGTCAGTTGCCTGCCATCTGCCACCTCATTCCAATCCTATGAAAAACACACACTACTCGTTTCATTGTATGCTTGTCTTCAAAATCCAAAACAAACATGCCTCTCCGAACTTCCTTGCAATTTCGTTGCATTGCCTGCTGATAATATTTCTTACACTAATTCAAGCCAAGACCCCTAGTGTCTATGTACCTGAAAGGCTTGTGCGCTTTGGCACCCAGAGGCAAGGAAAGACAATATCATTATCTGAGAAATATTTGTCTAAATGATGTGTGGTTAGAACCCCTAAGGAAAACTTACTTCTCATGCCATTACGGTTTTTGACTCTCCCTCTCTGTCTTTTTCTTCACGTATTAATTCTCTGAAATTGAAGTATTTAAATGCATAACTCTGTAAATAAATGGCAGTTTTTCAGAAATGAGTATGCCAGCAAGCCTGACAACTGTCATACGGGAAATATATATTCATATTGCCCACCTAATCCAATAAATATATATTCATATTGCCCACCTAATCCAATAAATATATATTCATATTGCCCACCTAATCCAATAAATATATATTCATATTGCCCACCTAATCCAGTAAGGTGATAAGCGGATTATACGCTGCATTATTTCTGAGGGGACTCAAGTAATGAACTCAATGAGAACAAAGCAACATAACACAGATTAGGCAATATCTTTTGGTTTCCCGTCAGCAAATATACTTTTAATTAATTGGTTTATTCTTCCATATTTCTTCCTGTTTTGGTCCTAAGGCTGAAAGGTCGGTGACACCTCAGTCCCTACTGCCGATACTGTACCTCAGTGGAATCATGCTCACTAGGGTTCAAGCAGCACGGGGCCCTGCACTGCCAACAGCTATCATCTAGACCACATGGATGTTTCTCCATCCTCTCTGCCCTCTGCCCTTGTACCATCCCTCCACTCCGTGGCTGGATGCAGGACCATCAGGTTGGTTTGCACACATGTAGTGTCCTCCAGTGCAGGAGAGAGCTCCCCAGCACACCGTCAGGTTTTGCTGGGGCAGTGGAATGTGCAGGGCAGCCCCTTTTTCCCATCCTCAAAAAGCATTTCTTCAAAAATTTTAAATAAGGACAATAACGTTGGGTTCTCAGCCTCCAGGGTTCATGCATCATGTGAGCAAGCAAATGTTGACAGAAATCATTTTCCTAAGAGCCATGAAGTGCCCTCTTGAATGTCCGCCCTCCCTCTTTACTCCCGGGGGAAGCAGTGCAAGACGAAGGAGCTCTTTCCCTCCCAGATACAGCAGGTGTCCAAGCTGGTTGGCTCTCGGCATCATAGGCACCACCTGAAGGTCAGATCACATCATACTGTCACTACGCACTCTGCAGTGGCTGCCTGCTAGACAGAGGACTGGCTACAAGATCCTTTAGGTAACATTTTCATTCTTTTCCCATTCTTTTCTTTTTTCCCATGCCAATCTGTCCTGTGCAACTATGTCCCCCACCAGCCCCATCACCCACCCTCTCCAGGTACTTACCCCATCCATCATGCTCACCAAGCTTGCATCCATGAAGGAGCCTTTAGGGTTGCCCTGACCATTTCGAAGTCCAGAAGCAGTGGAGGATGGTGACTGGTTGCTGGTGCAGAAAGTCTGTGGGGGGCTACGGGTTGGAAATAAACAGGTGCACCACCGAAACTGCTCTCCACACATACATTTCAATGTCCACACAGAATCAGAGTCGAGCAGTAGGGGTTTATTCAAACTCCTCTCCAGACACTTTGAGCTTCTTCTTATCTCTCTCCACTGACTCCCAAGTCAGAAGACCACAATTTAAACTGTAGGGCTTCAGGGTATACTTCTTCTTTCCTTAACCCAGAACAGCTGGCATTTTCTAAGGGCTGCTCACATCCAGATCACTTCCATTTAGAACAAGGTAGACAGTGCTGGTACCTCCTTACATGCCCCATCATATCCAACTCAGTCCCAGCTCCATTTCATGAGGGGCTTTCTTGGACCTCTTTGGGCAACAGAAGCAATGCTGGCAATGGAGCACAGCACGTGTGACCCCCCCCCCCCCAACCAGAGAAATCTGACAGGTTGCTAGAGGATTTCCCCTGTCTCTCACTCCACTTGCCTGCTTACCCACATAGGATACTACCTCTACCTCCCATGGACATTAGGGCTTGCTCCATTTTCCTTGGATTGTTCCATTTTCCTTGGATTGTTCCATTTGCCTTGGATTGTTTCATTTGACTTGAATGCTGAGGATTCTGTTGGAAAGGCTCTCACTTTAACACAGTCCAGACTTTCTTTAAGAGTGAACTCCCACACATCTCAGTTACTGTGTCTCTCTGAAAACACTGCACTCTTGATAGCAACAGTAGGCTGCTCCGACTGTTCTGAGTAGCACAGTCCTATTGTTACTCACAGACCCAGATGACAGATGCTGTACTTTGGCTGCACCCCCAGTTGGGGGCTCTACATAAGACAGCCCCTGCCACTTCACTAGAGGCTTACTTTCATTTTGTTATGTGCAGAAAAAGTGTGCTGACCATCTCTCTTCAGAATTTTGACTCAAGCTTTAACTGCAGCAGCAAGTGGCTTATGCTGCTGCTGCAGCATGCCCTTCCCACCTGGCAGCAATGGATATGTCCCATGAGTGCCAGGGAGAGCCCACCGACTAACCCATGGCTATATGAACAGCCTAACCACACACTTGGGGCAACAGAAGTTACATATGTGAAAAAAACTGATAACTTGACACTTCTTCATCTCATTTGATCTCCCCATGCTTCCATTCTTCCATTTATATAATGGAGGGTAAGAGCAGGACCATACAGACACACTGAAAACATGATATTACACCTCAGCTGGGTTCTTCAGGTTAAATTACCTTGTAAGCGAACCTAAAAATGCAAAATGCCAGCCGGTCGGCACACCGGTAGCATTAGGCAAGGCAAGGAAAGTTTTATTTATATGGTGCCCAATCCCGGAGGCTCTGGGCGCCTTACAGAAACATACAACAAAATATGCAAATAAACAATAAAATTACATTAATACAATTTTAAATAAGTACAATATGAATCAATTTAAAAGCTTTTAGGATGCCAAAATCGGGGACTGAGCAAAAGAACATGGTAAAATTCAGTAATCATTACTGCTCATGATGCCAGCGACCTGGGTTCAAGAACAAGCCTGAGCATCAGAAGTCAGCCAGGGAGGAGGACTGTGCATCCCAGCAGACAGTCTACTTTTCTGGGAATAAAACACTGCGTTCTGTCAGCACCATCTGTAGGAGTACTGGTGGCACTGCAAGTGGCAGTGCAGTAAATGGGTGTAGGGGAAGGTGGAGCTGCCACACCCCACTCTGTCACCGACACCTGTGGGAGTACTGGTGGCACTGCAGGTGGCAGTGCAATAAATAAATATAGGGAGGGGGGCTGCAACAACCTGTTCCATCACTGCCACCTGTGGGAGTACTGGTGGTATTGCAGATGATAGTGCAGTAAATAGATGTAGGGAAGGGGGGCAGCAACACCCTGTTCCATCACTGCCACCTGTCGGAGTACTGTTGGCACTGCAGGTGGTAGTGCAGTAAATGGGTGTAGGGGAGGGGGGCTGCAACACCCCGTTCCATCACTGCCATCTGTAGGAGTACTGGGAGCACTGCAGGTGGCAGTGCAATAAATGGGTATAGGGGAGGGGCCTGCAACACACTGTTTCATCACTGCCACCTTTAGGAGTACTGGTGGCACTGCAGGTGGTGTAGCAGTGCAGTAAATGGGTGTAGGGGAGGAGGGCTGCAACACCCTGTTCCATCGCTGCCACCTGTGGGAGTACTGGTGGCACTGCAGGTGGCAGTGCAGTAATGGGTATAGGGTGAAAGAGACTGCAACACCTCGTTCAATCACTGCCACCTGTAGGAGTACTGGTGGCACTGCAGGTGGCAGTGCAGTAAATGAGTGTTGGGAAGGGGGACTGCAACACCCCATTCTATCAATGCCACCTGTAAGAGTACTGGTGGTACTGCAAGTGGTAGTGCAGTAAACAGATGTAGGGGAAGGGGGCTGCAGCACCTCACTCCATCACTGCCACCTGTAGGAGTACTGATGGTACTGCAGGAGGCAGTGAAGTAAATGAGTGTAGGGGAGGGGGGCTGCAACACCCTGTTCCATCACTGCCACCTCTAGTAGTACTGGTGGCGCTGCAGGTGGTAGTGCAGTAAATGAGAGTAGGGGAAAGGAGGGCTGCCACACCCCATTCTGTCACTGTCACCTGTAGGAGTACTGGTGGTGCTGCAGGTGGTATTGCAGTAAATTGGTCTTGGGAAGGGGGGTTGCAACATCCTGTTCCATTACTGCCACCTGTAGGAGCACTGGTGTTAGTGCAGCAAATGGGGGTATAGGAGGGGGACTGCTACACCCTGTTCTGTCATTGCAACCTGTAGGAGTACTGGTGGTAGTGCAGTAAATAAGTGTACAGGAGGGGGGCTGCAACACCCTGTTCTGTCATTGCTACCTGTAGGAGTACTGCTGGTAGTGCAGTAAGCGGGTGTACAGGAGGGGGGCTGCAACACGCTATTCTGTCATTGCTACCTGTAGGAGTACTGGTGGTAGTGCAGTGAACGGGTGTACACAAGGGGGGCTGCAACACCCTGTTCTGTCAATGGTTCCTGTAAGAGTACTGCTGGTAGTGCAGTGAACGGTTGTATTGTCAATGCTACCTGTAGGAGTACTGCTGGTAGTGCAGTGAACAGTTGTAGGGAAGGGGACTGCAACACCTTGTTTTGTCAATGCTACCTGTAGGAGTATTGCTGGTAGTGCAGTGAATGGGTGTACAGGAGGGGGGCAGGAACATCCTGTTCTGTCTTTGCTACCTGTAGGAGTACTGGTGGTAGTGCAGTAAATGGTTGTACAGGAGGGGGCTGCAACACCCTGTTCTGTCATTGCTACCTGTAGGAGTACTGCTGATAGTGCAGTGAATGGGTATACAGGAGGGGGGCAGAAACACCCTGTTCTGTCATTGCTACCTGTAGGAGTACTGGTATTAGTGCAGTGAACGGGTGTACAGGAGGGGGGCTGCAACACCCTGTTCTGTCAATGGTTCCTGTAGGAGTACTGCTGGTAGTGCAGTGAACGGGTGGGGGGGACTGCAACACCCTGTTCTGTCTTTGCTACCTGTAGGAGTACTGGTGGTAGTGCTGTAAATGGGTGTACAGCAGGGGGACTGCAACACCCTGTTTTGTCCATGCTGCCTGTAGGAGTACTGCTGATAGTGCAGTGAAAGGGTGTACAGGAGGGGAGCAGGAACATCCTGTTCTGTCTTTGCTACCTGTAGGAGTACTGGTGGTAGTGCAGTAAATGGTTGTACAGGAGTGGGGCTGCAACACCCTGTTCTGTCATTGCTACCTGTAGGAGTACTGCTGATAGTGCAGTGAATGGGTATACAGGAGGGGGGCAGGAACACCCTGTTCTGTCATTGCTACCTGTAGGAGTACTGGTATTAGTGCAGTGAACGGGTGTACAGGAGGGGGGCTGCAACACCCTGTTCTGTCAATGGTTCCTGTAGGAGTACTGCTGGTAGTGCAGTGAACGGGTGTGGGGGTGGGGACTGCAACACCCTGTTCTGTCTTTGCTACCTGTAAGAGTACTGGTGGTAGTGCTGTAAATGGGTGTACAGCAGGGGGACTGCAACACCCTGTTTTGTCCATGCTGCCTGTAGGAGTACTGCTGATAGTGCAGTGAAAGGGTGTACAGGAGGGGGGCTGAAACACCCTGTTCTGTCATTGCTACCTGTAGGAGTACTGGTATTAGTGCAGTGAACAGGTGTGGGGGGGGGGACTGCAACACACTGTTCTGTCTTTGCTACCTGTAGGAGTACTGGTGGTAGTGCTGTAAATGGGTGTACAGCAGGGGGACTGCAACACCCTGTTTTGTCCATGCTGCCTGTAGGAGTACTGCTGATAGTGCAGTGAAAGGGTGTACAGGAGGGGGGCAGGAACACCCTGTTCTGTCTTTGCTACCTGTAGGAGTACTGCTGGTAGTGCAGTAAGCGGGTGTACAGGAGGGGGCAGGAACACCCTGTTCTGTCTTTGCTACCTGTAGGAGTACTGGTGGTAGTGCAGTAAATGGTTGTACAGGAGGGGGGCTGCAACACCCTGTTTTGTCCATGCTGCCTGTAGGAGTACTGCTGGTAGTGCAGTGAGCGGGTATAGAGGAGGGGGGCAGGAACATCCTGTTCTGTCTTTGCTACCTGTAGGAGTACTGCTGGTAGTGCAGTGAGCGGGTGTACAGGAGGGGGGCAGGAACACCCTGTTCTGTCTTTGCTACCTGTAGGAGTACTGGTGGTAGTGCAGTGAGCAGGTGTGGAGGAGGGGAGGATGTTGCCTATGGCACTGCATACACAAGCCACAGCGTGGACGGCCATGCTTGCGCCAGCATCCCCACGTGAAGGGTAAAACCCTGGGGGAAACTTGGGGGGAAATCCCATCGGTCTGAGCACCATGGCAGCTAATACACCATGATGACAATGATGACCAGAAGGCAGAACAGCCACCTGCTGGACAGAGGAGAAAATAAAATCTAAAAAATAGAACAAAAAAGAACCCACCAATAAAAAATTCTTGTAGTACAAACACTCCCAACCTGGATAACAAAGGAGAGGAAGACAGCAGTAGGAATATTGATAATGAAAATAGGAAAACCCATGCTCTGCGGAGACCCAAGACAGGAAAGTCTTATTTAACTGTCAAGGGACAGAATTCGTTGGGCTCCTAGACATTTTGCTTGACTGTACTCTTCCTAGGCATAACACCGATGTTCCCAATTCTTAAATTACCTGGCTCCTAAATATCTATCTTGGCCATGTTCTCCCTAAACATAGCATCGAGGTTCCATGTCCTTGAATTACCTGGCTTGTAGACATTTATCTCAGCTAAGCTGTCTCAAAGTATGGCATCAAGATTCTGCAGCCTTAGACTCTTAGCAAGCAATGATACCCAACAGGATGAGCAGTAATGAGCTCTACTGGACTGCCTAGGGCTGTAATGAGTCCTGACACCACAGGCAGAGGGCCTTATAGGCCCTAGAAGGTACAGTATAGCCCATAGCGTCCACCCTGGCATGTATTATTGTGCTTAGAAAGTGGGATTTGGGCTGTATTTTAGAAGGGAAAAATTTTGCATTAAAAAATAACTTCAGTTAATTGTAATTAATAAAAATATTTTCTGCAAAGCAGTCCCTCTATTACTGGCAGTAGATGGCACTGTTTTGTTTTGTTTTGTTTTGTGCAGTACCACTGTGTTTTTATATGTCAACTCATTTCACTATATATGTAATAGATAACCCACTCTTAGGTGTGCGGTCGCGCTCTGATATACACGCGGTCACGTGATGTGTTTTGTACAATCAGAACACTGGATACTGAGATAGATATAGATCTCATTTTATAAATGTAGATATATATATATATATATAAAAAATGATTTGCCATAGAGTATTAAGACTTTCCTGTTTCACACTGAATTTGCCCCCTCCTCCCTTCTTGTTTTAGTAACCTCTTCTTGTTCGTGGAGCTGGGGCAACAGCGTTTGTGACCTGGCAGCACTGGCTGCACTAGAAGACCAGCGTTACTTTTTTGAATTTGTCTCCCGCAGATGGAGATGCGCTGCGAACCTGACAGCTGGTAGGAGGGCTGCTGGAGCAGGGGGGTTCGAGACTGTGATCGGGAGAGTGGCACTGCTGCAAATGAGCATGGTTTCGGACAGACGCTTAATTGTTCTCTCTCTCTCTCTCCATGACTACATAGTAATGAGTGGATTGTTTCTTTTGTTTTTTTTTTTTAATTAACATCACTTAGCTTTCAGAGAGGAAGGGACAGTAACTGCAGTCTGGTGGAGTGTGGTGTCTGTGGAGGCAGATCTATGATGTTATGGCAGGGATCAGTCAGCAGCAAGATAGCTAGGATATGACGGTATATTTTTTTTAACTTACGTTGCATGAGTCGAGCAGGGTGGACGTGCCATTTTGTCTGTCAGTTAGCGGGTCAGGGGGCTGTATCTTTTACTAAGCAAGAGAAAAAAAATGGCAGCATTTTGAAAATTAAAATTCTATGGACACAGTGATATTAGAAGGCAATCAGGTAGCCAGAAACTGGGACTCATTATTTCACAGTTTCTGTTGCCTGGTAACGGACTGGCTAGTTGGTGGCATTAGACAGTCATAAAGAAGATGTCTCGCTACCCATTTTCTGAAGCTACAATAACGTTCTCAATTCTTGTGTAACCCCCAGGTAGCATTACCCCAAGGGCTACTACCCCTGCCTGCTTGGCTACTGACAGGTTGAGGGGCCTAAGTTCTATGACGGGTGCCTCTACCCAGAGGTCAGGGTTGGTAGTGGTTAAACTAGCTCGGGTACAGCTCTCTGGGACACTGTGACCCCCCTTTGTTCCCACTAGTGGCCCACACAGTACATGGGAATTACCTTCCCAATACCCACATATGAACACTTTTTACACATATAGATACCACTTTCCTTAGAGTTCGTGCCTGAAGGCATGCCGGCGAAAAAGTGGCTAGCAACAGCCGCTCCTACGACGCCGCCATCACCGACTCCCTCCAGCAGCCCTTACCACTGTAAGGGCATCGGGGCATGGATCACTGCATAGATTTCCCACCTGAAGGCGCGCTGGCGAAAAAGCGGCCAGCAACAGCCGCTCCTACGGCCGCCGCCGCCACCGACTCCCTCCAGCAGCCCTTACTGCTGTAAGGGCATCAGGGCACGGATCGCCGCACAGGTACTAACCGCTAAAACCTTCTCTGAGAGCCAGCACGCCTGGGCGCCCTTGATTGGTGTGGCGCTGCCCTAGGGGGATCATGATTGGTCCACCCGCCTGCCTGCTTCGCTCTGATTGGAGCACCTTTTCCATAGACTTATACAGTGTTCTCTGCTCTAATCTTGGCTTCTGAGCTCTAGCTCTTTCTTGAATTTTGTACCTAAAAAAGTGAAACTGTATGTAAAAGTTGGATTTAGTTAAGGTTACAAGTTATTACTGTGTCCTGCCTAGCATAGTCTGTTACCATATTGTAAACCTAGGCAGTGTATGGCTAGCAAGTTCAGTTGTGCTCTCCCCTTCTTGTATTCTACAGGGTAAGCTCTCGCTCTGTCCTCTGAACTCCTCTGCTTGTATTATACTGTGTAAACCTTCGCTCTGTCCTCTGAAACCCACTGTTTTCTCATCTTTTTTTCCAATTCTAGCATTGACCTGCTGTACCCCCCCCCAAACTAACTGCAATTTGCTGTGCTTTCAGCGGCTGCCTCCCTCTCCTCGAGAGAGTACATCCCCCCTCAGCTTCCTCTCCTAACCATCTAGCCATTTTCTTTGTCCTGTCTGCCCAGCCCCTCTAATCGTTTGTTTTGTCCTTTGCTATCACCTCGACCCCTGCTGACGAACTGCCGCCAGCTTCCTTGCTTTCCCACCCCAGAAGCACTGTCTGTCCCTATAAATATTGATACAGCTCTTCTTTTGTCCTTAGATTTACCGTTGCCTGAAGGCGGCGCCGCGGCAGCGACCAGCAGCTCCTGTGGCGCTGCCTGCCGACTCCCTCAGCAGCCACCCAGCTATATGGGGCGCCGGGGCTGGATCGCGCACAGATACTAACCGCTAAAACCTTCTCTGAGAGCCAGCATGCCTGGGCGCCCGTGGTGGGCTGGCTGCCTTGAGGGGATCATGATTGGTCCCTGCCTGCCTGCTTCGCTCTGATTGGGCGCTTTTCCATAGACTTATACAGTGTTCTCTGCTCTAATCTTGACTTCTGAGCTCTAGCTCTTACTTGGATTTTTCTGCCGCCCCCACCACCCCCTCCCAGGCCTCCTTTAAATACACTTATGCTCCGCCTTTCTCTAACTCTTTGCTGTTTCATTGGCCTAGTATTGTTTAGATTGGCAGCTGAGTGTGGCCAATAAGCCTGCCCCTGTGCAAATATTTTCTGAACTTTAGGCACCAAATTGATCTGCTCCTGCTCTTCTTGTTCCCCTTTCTGTTGTATATCTTACTTTGGGTTTTAAGTGAGAACCTAGGTGGGTCAACTATTTGCCCAGGAAAACACTGCACCAATAACAATTTTAAGACCACCTATCCTGGCACTATGGCTTTCCTTACTGTGCTATTTGTATTCCTAATGTACAGAGTACCTAACAATACAGTGCAACCCGAACTACCTCTATGCAAACCAGTTCTCCAATATACTTTATCAATACCTCATGTCATAACGGGCTGCTGTGCAGCTGTTACTTCATCCTCCTCCCCCCCCCAGCCTATTCTCCCCGGTTTATCACCCTCCCCTTATTGCTGCCCTCACCTATGTCTATTCGAGCACTCACATTGATCACATTAAACTGTCACTACAGTGGTGCTACCTCCTGTGCTGTGCGTTACGGGCAATCTCGAAGAAATAAAAAAGCAGTCTCCATCCTTATAAGATCTTTAAACAAAATCATATTACTGCTTCTCCTCTGCTCAGGTAATGTGGAGCTAAATCCTGCCCCCCACAACTTGCCTCGCCTATCGATTTTGCTGAGGCCACAGGTCTCAAGATGATGATGGTTAACATTCTAAGCCTGCCAAAAAAACTCGTACAACTGCAAGCCTGGGCCGCGCATATCAAACCTGACCTTATCATAATTACTGAGTCATGGTTAAAAAAGACAAATACTGACCAACAAATTTCACTACAGGACTGCAAACTATTTAGAGCAGACAGAGACTCTAGAGGCGGGGGTGTGGTTATTTATGCCAAATCTAAGTACTCGGTCACTAATATTAGCTGCAAATCTTTAGCTAAGGAATTTGAGATCGTCTCTCTGAACCTTCATCTCCCCTCTTCTGAATGCATTACTATTATAGGTGGTTATAGACCTCTGTCTGGTGGTGATGAAGTCCTTAATTTTCTGAAATCCATGTTCGCAGATGCAAAAACTGAAACAATATTTTTAGGGGATCTAAATACGGATTGGCTAACACCTAAATCACATTGCCTCAAATCCCTTTGCGACGAGCTAGGTCTTGGGCAACTAGTCAACGAACCCACTAGGAATAACATTGTAAATACTGCCAACAGCTCCATCCAAGACGTGGTGCTAACCACCCACCCACATAAAATATCTCACACAGCAGTGTTTCACAATGACATGAGTGATCATGGGATTGTTGCTTGCATAAGATCTCAAATTAAGGCCCGACCTCAGACCATCTTTATAACAAAACAGTCCTTTCGCAAGTTCAGTGCAGTAAACTTCCTTTCTGACCTGGGCATGATCAGTTGGCAAGACCTCTACCTAGCCAAAGATGTCGATGAGGCAGCTTACACCCGTAATGACAATCTTACTAGATTGATAAATAAGCATGCCCCTTTCATCAAAGTAAGGGTACGGAACAACTCTAACCCCTGGTTTACCTCAGATCTAAAGGCAGCATTCATAGCCTGAGACAAGCTCTGGGTAAAAGCTAGGCATTCTAAGAAATCTTCAGATTGGCAGGCTTTTAGAACAGCCAGGAATACCTGTGTGAAAAGTATACGTTCTGCTAAAACTAACTATTATATCTCTACTCTAGAACAAGCAAAAGGTAACCCTTATAAAATATGGAGGACAATTAAATATATAAAAGGTCGGCCCATGGCCCCTTCTGTCCCAACAAAATTAGTTGCAAGTGATAAGATAGTGGAAAACAAGTCCTTAATCCTTGAGGAACATAACTCCCACTTTGCCACAGCTGGGCTAGCTTTCAATTCTTCACCTTATGCTGTTTCTGCAGTGAGCCAGCATATCCCTTCCCCAATACCTAGTCCCACACCTAGCCCTTTCCAATTGCGTGAGATAACTTTTAAAGAAGTAGAAGATTCTCACCTTAATCTAGACACTAAAAAAAAAGTGCAGGGGATGATGGCTTGGAACCCTTTTTCCTCAGGCTAGGATATGCCCATCTCGCTGTCCCAATTCTCCACATCTTCAATCTTTCCATTACATCTGCTACTGTGCTGTCCTGCTGGTAATCAGCACATGTCCTCTCTCTGTTCAAATCTGGTGACCCATGCGATGTAAACAACTACAGGCCTATCTCCATATTGCCTATCCTTTCTAAAGTTCTCGAAAAACTGATCCACAATCAGTTAAAATCTCACTTGGAAACCTTCTCTCTCATTAACCCTGCCCAATTTGGCTTCCGGGCAAATCACAGCACAATTTCTGCGTTAGCAAAAGTAACCAATAACTGGATCTCTGCTGTAGATGCAAAGAAGGTGCGGGAGCAGTCTTTTTGGATCTAAGCAAAGCTTTTGATACTGTTGATCACAATCTACTAGTCAATTGCCTTGTAAAGTTGGGTGCCACATACCATACTACTCAGTGGTTCTCTAGTTACTTAACTGGGAGATCCCAAAAAGTAAAAGCAGAAGGCTGTTTTTCTGCTGCCTTGCCAGTTGTTAGAGGTGTCCCCCATGGATCCATCCTAGGCCCCATCTTCTTCTCATTATATATTAATGATCTTGATTCCAATATATCTACATCCAATCTGCACTTTTTCGCGGATGATACCGTGCTGTATACCTCTGGCTCATCGCTTTCTGAAGTCAAGGGAGTGCTTCAAGCGGACTTTGTTCAACTTGAGCATAATCTTATAAAGGCAAAGCTTCTGCTTAATAACAAGAAGACTAAAGCGATGATATTTTCCCGTAGTGCTGCCACAGGAACCCTCAATACCCTGCCCCAAGATTTCATTGTTACCACGCTAAATAAGCCTCTGGAAGTTGTTACCAAATTCAAATACCTAGGCATCTGGATTGACAACAAACTCTCTTTCAATGACCATATCGAAGATGTCTCTAGAAGGCTAAAAGCCAAATTAGGTTTCTTCTTTAGAAATAGGCCCCTCTTCCCCCTTGAAATTTGAAATAAGCTCATCCAGGCCACTTTCCGCCCCTTCTCGACTATGGCGATGTAATCTACTCCTCTACCACCCTCACAAATCTAAGTAAACTGGACATCCTTTACCACCGTGCATTACGGTTCATTACCAACTCCCCTTACCGTTCGCATTATTGTGACCTATATGCAGCTGTTGGATGGACATCTCTCACTACTAGACGTTTGCTCCATGCTGGTCTATGGACCGTTAAACTGCTCCTGCACAAATTACAGAGCTATCTCTCATCTCTCATTAGTATTTCACACAGTGCATACTCGCTAAGAAAATCTGACTTTATTATGCTTGATATTCCGAGGACGCGGACCTCCTTTGGTAAACGTGCTATTGCGCATGCCCTTCCCTCTATTTGGAACCAATTACAGACTGTACTGAAACTAACTAGCACGGTTTCAATTAACTTCTATGAAGTGCTTTGCTCAGCTAAAATAAAAGATACCTGCAACTGTCATTAAGCCTCTTTCCCCCCATGTGCATCCTTTGGTAAGACCATAATTGCTTTGTGCATATTAACTACTTATTGTTTGCACTTCATTTTTACTAAGAAACAACTCCACCCACCAGCTCCTGACTCATATCAGCTACCTTGCTGCAGCAATCTAACTCCTGCTATCCCCCCCCCCCCACTCCTGGCTCTGTCTACGTATATACTCCTCTTGTTACACTATCAAACCAATCCTACCTCCCCTATCCATTTTATTCTGTGTTTGTCCCATCTGCCAAAATGTATTTATTGCAAACACCAGTACCATGTTTCAAGTATCAGTATGCTATCTATAAGTTGCCACCCTGTATTACTTTAGTCATTACCACCTGCGGTCATCCCATGTGGTGTCATTGTATGTATATCTTGCTTGTATTATGTGACGCTTGCATTTATGTATATATTGTTTATTAACTATTTATGTATGTATGTTGTGTAAGTCTGTATGTCACAGGACCTCCTTGTGAATGAACTTGCTCAATGGAGTTTTCCTGCAATAAACTTGAACTTACCCTCGAGACTGATTATGTTCCATGATCAAGTGCTAAAGTATATTTTTGTTTACTAATGTATGTTACATTGCCATATGTATTTCTCTCTGCATTTTTTGTACTCGTTGTCTTAATAATCTGGCTGTACTCTTTGTGTATTGTAATTGTACCTCCCGGGTCGTGCCTGAAAACAGTCACTTGCTGACTAACGCACTTACCCGGTTAACAAAAACTAAATAAATAAATAAACATCTCTGAGGACCACCTGTAAAACAAGGTTAAGCAACATATACAACACAGTGCAATGCTGGCACTATATGTACTGACACCACAGACAGTATATAGTTCAATGACAACAAATCTGATTTATTTAGGGGACAGTAACACGGGAGGGGGCAATCAGGTTGATTTAACTTGGCAATATTCAAATCACAGTACTGTGCACAAATATAGGGTCCAAAAAGTCACACTCTGGGTACCCAGGATGGGGGTGGGGCTAGCCAGGTCCGTTGCTCGGGGTTGGCCGGCAGGTGCAGATGGATGGGGCCCTGTAGGAAGAAAATATATGTGCAACACACACTTGTAATCCGGAGCCGGATAGCTCAGTCGGTGGGAAGAAAACACAAGGAAATCAGTTGACACACTTTGATTAAATGAATGTCACAGGGTGTTGCCCTGATTTGTACTCACAATACCCAAGACAGTTACAGGATGGATGGTGTTGCTTTTGGGTTTCCAGCATTCAGCACACACTGCAGAGTGAGGGGAATTAAGACCGCGATTTCCCACGCACACCAAGCACATTCATATGTAAAGGAAATTACTATACCAGGCAGGCTGCTCCTCGATCCCAATCGCAAAACACTGCAAAAACCCGGGAGCACTCACAGTAGCTTCAGTCCCTGACAGGCCGATCGCACTTCAGCAAAATCTTTGGTCTTCTGCAGGTTAAGCCTGGTTTCCACACTTCTGCTTCTTCTTCCTTCTACAACAGCTTGGATTCAGTCCGAATCAGCTACACTAACGGGCGCAGACCGACTTGGGAGCCTACACATGCGCTTCCCACGCAAATTACTCACCGCACAATACAGAGCTCCTTCTCCCTTCACTGTCTCTACTGAATTGACTTTTCCAGTAACAGTGCAGGGCATTTCCTTTGGGCTCACAGCAGTTCGGTTGGCTGGTTCGGCTGTCAATCACTGTAGGGCTCCCTCTGTTGGTGCAAAAAGGCACCAAGGTCCAAACTACATTTCCCATGCGCACCTGCCATACAATCCCCTGTTGTAGCAGGCTCCAGGTGAGAGTCCAAGTTCTGGTTGGCTCCAAGCAGTCTCCATTTTAGGGCTCCCCTAACCCAATTGGCCCAGCTCAGCAGTTCAGGTCCAAAATGGAGGGGCAGAACACACAGAGTCCCAGCTGCAAGAAAGGCAGGTTAAACAAGCTGCATTTTCATTAACACTCTAATTTCTGGTAAACATTTACATCTTTCAATTAGGCTCCCTCTGCGCTCTTAGCGACTGCAGAAATGGAGCACTTAGCCAGCAGCCCGAGTGGGATTCGGGCACTGTAACACACAGTTCCCCCATTCCAATTAATTATGTCTGCAAGCAGACAGCTCTTAAAGAGACAGTATGCAGAGGCTCTAAAGCACTCACTGCAGTGCCATTTAAACGGCTTAAACGTCGAACACCATCCAGACTTAGAGCACTTAGCAAGCTCCTGGAAGACTTTTGGGAAGCCCCATTTTCAGGGGGGTTACACTTGCCTTTTGTTTACACCCAAATCAGCCAGGGATCTTGATAAAATACAGCGTCCGAAAATTCCCCAACAGATATGCATTCTTACTCACAAATAGGTAGCCTGGCCAGCTAAGGACTGAGTGTAGTTCTTTCTGCCTACCCAACATTTAATGCACAACTTTCTCCATTGAGTCCTGTCCCGCCCCCGTTTAGTTTTGAAAGAACTTTGATGGCCAATGCACCTCTTTGAGGGCCCTCAAAGGCAGGAAACAGACTACATCAGCAAGTGGAACGACATCCTACACTACAAGTTAGGCATTTCATTAAACAGCATCAACTAACTCCTTCAGCAGAGACAATGTTAGTGCTGTTGCCAATATGTAGGGAGCACATTTACGTGTTCTGTAATTACCACCCATACACTCCCCAGGTAGGCCATCTTAGTTAGTGACCATCTTCTCAGCCAGCTCCTTGCACTCACTTATGAAGTCAGAGAGCTTTCGAAGCTGCTGCCACTATGAGGGAAAACAGACATTTAGCTGCCTTTAGCCTCTGGGCATTACAACAAGGAGCGATTCAAATCAGTGAAGAGTCCCCAGCATGACGGATCTGTTCCAATTTATTACAGAAAGGAGACTTGTCTTTGATCTCTTTCTAAAAATAACAAACTTCTACTTGCATAGCCACCAGAGACAGGTGGGCTATGTTAAGTCTGTCTTTTCCACTGGAGAAGACATGCCTCCCGCCCTGGCAGTGGATCAAATCACTGACCCTGAGTCCCAAAGACAGCAGCTCTAACCATTTGGCAAAAAGATACATTGCCTTATCTTACAGGTGAGACTGAGCCACTGACTTCCTCCAGTACAATCTCAACAATTGCCACTAGAGGTCCCTCTCTGTTGCTACTGTTTCTCAGCATTGTAGGATTCTTAGCATTTGCAGTTCACACAGCTAGATGGCGCTGCTTTGCAGACTGTTGTTTTCACATATACAACCAGCCAATCATAAGGGTTAATGTCTCATCCAAAAGAAGGACCTTCCAAAATTAGGGTACACGGTATTGTACTGTATTGCATTGTCAACAATGAGTATGAGTCACAGGTCCCAGTGGAGTGTGAGTTCAATCCAGAGCTTTCTGGCAGTTGCCAAGTCTCAAAATCTATCCCCCAACCATCACCCTTGGCAGAGCTGCTTCTTTTTACATCGCCAACTGAGGGGGTTCAAAAACATGTTATTTATTTATCCAGCTGCACAGCAACATCTTGTTCTCAGTGGGGTCCTGCTTTTACTCATTTCACAGCTGGGTGGACTGGACCTCTGAGAGGTCAAGTGACCGTCTGAAAGCTACAGTCAGTTTTGGGCTCTGTTGGGGTTTGAACCTACGCTTCTCCTGCTTTCCAACCTCGTGCTCTAACCACTACACCACCCTATCTCTTCAAGTTCCAAATTCTCAGCCCTGCATCCTTTACCATGAGCTGGCACACAAGCTTCCCAAACTTGTCACAAATATCCCTCATGGAATCTAGTGCAGTTTATTTGTCTGACACGCCCTGCCTTTACTTCCATATTAAAAGGGTCCCTCCACACCTGATTTAAACATGGTCCACTAAACATCTGTGTTTCTGTTGTTTCTTCAAATCATTAACAAAAAAAACACAAAAAAGAAACTGGTGCACAGCAAGAGGACGCCAGTGTGTGAGGCAGTGCTAGGCAATGTTCACTGTACCTGTCTCTCGTGATCAGCCTGCTGGAAATCGTATGATGAAAGGCCCTCATTTGCCCACACGTATTTTCCGTCCCCACATCCGGTTATTGGTTTCTTGGAAAGAGAGATTGGATTCCTTCAGCAGTGATAAATCAGGCTGCTGTTCTTCGCCGGCCGCAGCTCTGGCAGGCTTTTAAAAGGTCTATTTTTAGGAGCTGGCTGATACAGCTTGCATTAGGCTAATGGAGTGTGGAGGAAATGGAAAGAAGGTAGAGGGAGCATGCAAGACAGAAATGTAGATGGTTCCAAGGAAAGTGTAAAACCATCAACAAAAGGACAAGGGAAGACAGGAAGGGGTACCTCAGAGTGCTCCGTGTACAACAATGAATGCTGAATTTCCCTGTTTGTGTGTCTGATGGTGGGTAATACCGAATCAGCACAGCAATCCTTTCTTGTGAAATATCCTTCATTGAGCATTGTGCAGCTCAGAAGGATCACGAAACCTCAGGCCAGCCACGTGGCTTCTCAGATCGGCTGGCATGGCACCTGGGTGGAATTCAGGGTGCTTGGGTTCGAGTCCTAGCCTGGACACAATCTCTCTATCAGAAAAAAACAGCTGTATTTCCTATGCACATTAGTGGTGGGATAATGGCAGATAATTAACACAGCGCATGAAGAGTGAAGTACACCCACGTGTAAGGCTGTAATGGCATCAGGGGGGTTCTGGCGGCATTTATACACCACGAGTGAGAAGCACGGGTATATAGAGAATCAATTATGGCAAGGTGATTTATACAAGAAAATGATACCATTGAAGGGTCAAACAAGCCATAAAACCACAAGACCAAATGGCAAGTGGCCTTTATGAGCATGTTTGACCCCAAGATAGCATTATTTCACAAGCATAGTAGACTTTGACATCTTTTATTTTATATAATGCATTAGGCTGGACTGTTTGCTGTGTCTGCTGTTTTTCCCATAGTGTAGCGATTTTCCACAGTGTAGTGCTATATAGGTGGTGTTTTTTGCTATAGTTTAGGGATTTTTTTCAGTTTTTTTTGTGCTCATGAAAGGTGCTGGACTGACAGCACTGGAATGTGAAGTCCTCTGCTCATCCACATGACAGGTACAGCATGAGCGATCACAGTGCAAGCGTCCCCACACTGCACCACCAATGTGTCTCAACCCTGCCATGGAGGGGTATACACCCCACCACAGCGACAAGTCAACAACGACCGACACTACAGCGACAACAGTGCTGTAGTGTCAATGCTGAACCCTGGCACTGTTTTCTGGGGGTCTTGCACTCCCTCCCCTAATCAGCTCTGACTTGGAGTTGATTATTTTAATGGGGGGGTGTGGGTGCTAGCCCCCATAGGGGTTCGAAGAAAGCCCGAAGAAAATATGAGAGACAGTGACCACCTTTATGCCGACAGCAAATGTGGTTGACTTAAAGGTTTCGCTGTAACGTCGGTCGATAACATTTTTGTCACGCTTCCATCATAGATCCCCATGGAGGGCCCCCCTGTAGGTGAGAGGGTGGTTGAGACACAATGCCTATTCAATCCTTGTCCTCTCATGTGAGGCTGCCAACAAGGGTGCCAATAAGTGCCAGTTGTGTTGGTGGTTTTGTGATGTGGACACTTGCCCACTGAGAACTGGATTGAGACCATCACAACTAGGCCACTGAATAGCCCTCAGGTGATAATGGCTTTGTACCACTGCCTTCTTGTTCTGGATTTGAACCCATGATCTAGAGGTGAAAGGCTCCTAAACCCACTCCCAATCCACTGAGCCATACATTTCCCCTTTAGTATAGGGGTTTTCCATAGTGTAGGGGTATGGCTGTTGGTATTTTTGTTGTGTAGTGGTAGTACTTTTTTGTAGAGAAGTGAGTTTGTCGCTGGAATATTTCTGCAGTACAGCAGCCTCCTATAAGATGAGGCGCGGCTCTGGCAGTTTTTCCCTTAGTGTCTGGCATGTGGTTGGTAGCGGCATAGTGTGCAGTCAGGAGCGGTGTGGGAGGTGGTCAGGAGGAGCATTTCTTCTGCTGGGGAGTGGCATTTTGGGCTGGGCATGTACTGCAAACAGCAACAGAAGTAGCTGCTTTTAGGTCAGGAGCATTGTGGGAGTAGAGGGCCGTCAGCAGCAGAAGCATGGAGGACGTGACGGAGGCCGAGACCTGCAGCTTTGAAGGACATGGTTGCCTGGTGAGTTGGGTTGAAGGGAGGGTGTTGGGGGGATTAGTGTAGTTTAGGGTATCTTTCTTCAGGCAGCTGGTATAGAGGTTTAAATAGGGTGTTAGAGTCATGTGATGGCATGGCAGTGAGCGGTTGCTTCAGAGTCAGCTCATTGTGTTGATCCTCTTAAACTTAATACTTTAGCTGAATAAGTTTGCCTACAACTCTATTTTAGCATTTATTTAATGGCAATTTGAAAGATCTACCAAAAGAGACCTCAAGCTACACACCGATGGATTCAGAAATGGAGAAAATGGACCTACCAAGTACACTGGCTCCACTGCCGGAAAGATACCAGGGTCCGAAATGGCTCAAACCAGATGACTCCCTGCTCTCACCTCCAGGGCAGGCAGCTGATCCAGAACTCCTTGACCACTTCTTTTGGGAACTCGGCTACATCAAGGTAACCCTACTAGCCTCTCTGAGGACTTTAACACCCACATTAGAAGCACTCACATGTTAAAATTCAGACTTGGAAGCCTGAATTAGCTCCCTTGAAGAACAAGCAGAGTGGCTGCAGCCTGAATTAATCAATATATGCTTCAAAAATTAGAGTACCACCTGGAAGACCAGGAAGGTAGGGGCTGCCTCAACAATTTGGCTGTGGCTGGCCTGCCTGAATGAGCCTAAAGTCCTGAAGTGGTGGTCTTCATCCCAAAACTGTGGTAGAAGGTTGTGGGGCCTTCTCCCAATGGCCCACGATACATTGTCAAATGGGCCCACCATGCTCTCATGCCTATGCCTAACCAAGGTGACAAGTCACACCCAAGCATTTTCAGACTACTGCATTTTTTGGACTAGATATACACATAGGTCAAAGTCAGAGAAACAAAGAAAATCTGGTGGGAGGGACAAAGGCTATTTATATTTAATGATCAAAGCCCTCAAGTATGTACCAAGCAAGTTGAATGCAAGGAGGACAAAATAAACTTTTTGCTTCCAGTATCAAGTTTAAAATAGTCTGTCCAGTAAAACTGGTCATCTCCGCTCCTGATGGCCAAAAGCAATTCCCCCACTACTGCAGAAGAAGCTCAGAAGGATTTGGCCAAGTCATTCCCAAACTTGTTTCCTGCTCAATGCAGTCTCACTCGCTGAGCACTTGCATCCCTTCTACAACAATTATGAGTGGTATTTCCAGTTTCTTGAATCTTCAGGTAGTGCTACAATTAAATGAGGTACTGTGTTTATAAGTTCGAGTTTTGTACTGCCTTCTAATTGCAGCTTTATCTGCTTATCTTCACATTTCCCTGCTTTTTGATTATATTTGTGACCCCCCACCGCACCCCACTGTGGTTCACCAAGGTTACTGCTTTGGTTTTGGTAACTACTAGTTACTCCCTTCCCTCTCTGAGTTGCCAGAGAAACTGGCCCATTCTAGACTCCTCAACTTCTTTTCCTCCTCCAGCTCTCACCCTTCCAGCCTGGGTTTCAGAAGCACCACTCCACAGTCTCCTCACTGCTGCATGTCACTGATTCCATCTTTTCCAGGATGGATCAGAGGCACATAATGGGCGCCATTTTCATCGATCTGGCCAAAGCCTTCGATTCAGTGGCCCATTCTCTCCTCCTGGACAAGTTGAGCTCTGCTGGCCTCTGAGCTCTCACTGTTGCTTGGTTCTACTGCTGCTTGGTTTTATTCCCACCTAACAGTCTGACAACAATCAATACAGGTAGGAGATGCCCTGTCACCTCCTCTTCCTATCTAGGTTGGGGTCCCCTAGAGCTCCATCCGGGGGCCCATGCTTTTCTCCATCTTCCTGAATGACCTCCTCTCTACCTGTGCCAACTCACATGTATGCAGATGACACAGTTATCTTCACCTCTAGTCCCTCCACTGCAGCTGTGAAACACCTGTTCCAGCAGGAATTCAGCAATGTTCTGCACTGGTTTTTTCAATCCAACCAAGAGTCGGCACTAAAAAAACAGTGTCGATGACCTTTGGTACCTGACAGAAACTGGCCAGTCTCACTGCCCCTCTTGTTTTCCCCACTCTGGATGACACACTTCTTGAAACAGTTTAGACTTTCATATACTTTTGGTGTGTGACAAGACAGCAAGCTTGACTTCTCAGCCCCCACTCATGCCATCCATGCAAAACTCTGTCCTAAACTTGGTGCACTGTAGCACAACAAAAAATGCTTGTCTCTGTATGTCTGCAGGGAGCTTAAAATGGCGCTCCCAGCTGTCTTTGGCTACGTGGATGTGGTCTATGGCACCGCCCCTTTCATTTCCCTCGCTGGACTGGACACCCTCTGCAACCTCTTCTTCTGCTTTGTGTCAAATTGCCATCCTGCACCCGTTGTTCACTGTATTTATCCCTATCCATCCTCTCTCTGCCCTCACATCACCAGTATCACCTTCATATCCAAATACTGCTTTGGCTTCCTTCCCTCTTACCTCTCGTTGCTCCTGTACCAACTGCCCCCTGCTTCCTGTTCACTTTGTTCAAGGGACCATCACACTTTTGCTACTCTGCGCCCCCTGCTCCTCTGTTGGCAATCTGCCTTCTTTTATCAACTTCCCTGGCTCTCTCAGGCACCAGCTGAAACTCCAGTCCCTACCTATCTGTTCCTTTTACCCTTCCTCCTGACACCCCCGAAGCCAAGCCTTAACCATCCTGCTAAGCAGCCAGTTGGTTCCTCGCTCCTGCCTCATTTCACTACCATATCACTTCAATCTCCTCCCTCCAGTACGATGTCAGACATCAGCCCGCCCTGCTGGTCAACCCCCTGTTGTCAACAGTGCGGTGTTCACCGAATATTGCCGCCACTTCTAAATGTGCACTTATTAGGAGTTCTTTTTGAGCTGTTCCACATTTCATTCTCTGCTTATTTAAGTTTTATTTATTCAAACTTTGTACTAATTTTTATCCAATGTCATTTTATATATTTAGGCATTGTGCTGTTGTTTTCCTATGTTCCCCTCCCCTGCACTGCACCTGGAAACGAGCTTCAGCTCAGTGTGCCTCTCCCTTTTACCAGTTTTCAAATAAATAAATAATCTGGTTTCCCAGATGCCTTCATACATTGGGGTCAGGATTATGTAGACCAACCGCAGGCCAAGGTTTATTGTAATGGACTGTTTCCAGAGACCATTCAGTTGTGTTTGGTACCAGGCAGGGATTCACTCTTTCCAAGCTTCTTTTTCCTTTGTATCTGGAATGCCTAGCTCTTAACATTAAAAATGACCTGGATTTGAAAGCACATGTATTGGCCTGGACTCTTATCAACTTTCCATTTACGCAGACAACATCCTTCTGCACATCAGTCACCCCTTAATATTCCTGACTGCTACCCTGAAGATAACTGCTGAGTTTTGTACCCTCTCAGATTATAAGCTTAACCCTTGCTGTGCCGAGGACTGATATATCAGTCCAAAATCTCTATATGTTCTAATTCTGTTGACAGTCTAAGGGTTAATGCTGGGAAACCCCAGGTAATACCTTTAAATGCAGCAGTGGTTAAATCAGACATTGCACAGCTGGGTCTCACGTGGGATCCTAAACAGATCAAATACCTGGGCATTAAACTATGTGAAAATCCAGTGGTTATGATAAAATATAACATAGACAATCTAGTTAGCAATAGACAACAGGATCTTGCTAGACCGAATGTGTTTGTTTCCCAATGGAGAACTGAAGCCCTGGATTTCAGAAGGGTGGACTTCAACAGACTGAGGGGAGCTGGTCAGGGAAAAATAATTAATTGGGGTGGACAACACGGGGGGACAAGGGATAGGGGACAATTAAGGGAGCCATTCTTGAGGCATTTAAGTTATGCATGGGAACAGTAACCAAAAAGAACAGGTTCAAGAGACTGTTACGGTCCTCAGTAAGAGTCTGGGAAGTGGTGAGGGCAAGGAAAAAGGCCTTCTACAAGGATAAGGAAAAGCGGGGGGAGGAATGGGGAGAACACATACTGAAAAAGGGGGCAAAGAGGGTGGTTAGGGAGGCAAAATCTGACACAGAGCTGTGCATTGTAGATAGGATCAAGAGCAGAGAACATCGCCACGTCCAGGCTTGCAGCACTACAGGATTTGCAGTTCTTCTGATATTTTAGGGAGAAAAAGGAAAAAAGAATGGGTATTGTGAGGTGTGCAGAAGGGGGTAGGGTGATAGAGGAGGACAGGCAAAAGGCCGTTGTCATTAATGATTACTTTAGTTCAGTTTTCACAAAGGAGAAGGTGGACCATTGCCAGAGAGTGGCATCAGAGTGGCCACTAAGGGGGTCCCAGAAATGAGGCAGCCAATATTTACAAGTGAAAAGATCCAGAAAGGGCTGACAGAACTAAAAACAGATAAGGCCCTGGGACTAGATGGGTTGTATCCGAGGTTACTTAGGGAGCTGGCAGCAGAACTGGCTGAACCCCTGGTGGGTATATTCAACAACTCTGCAATGCTGGGGGGTAGTTTTGAAGGACTGGAGGGTAGTGGATGTAGTTCAGCTCCATTGGGGGGGGGGACAAGGAACAAGCAGGGAGCTACAGAGCTGTCAGTCTTACCTTTATTTTGGATAAACTGATGGAGTCACTGGTCAAAGAGGACCTCATGGACTACGTGGAGACCAGTCGGCGGCAGGATGATAAACAGCACACATTCGTAGCAGTGAGGTCTTGTCAGACTAACCTGATAGTTTCTTTTGACTGGGTGATGAAGAACTGAACAGGGGCCACGATGTGGATCATCTCTTCTTCGACTGTAGCAAAGGCTTCCTACGCAATGCCTCACAGATGCTTGCTGAAGAAGATGGAGGGTCTGGGTGTGGCAAAGGACACAGTAAACTAGGTAAACTAGCTAAAGGGGAGGCAGCAGAGGGTTGTAGTGAATGGGGTCAAGTCAACAGAGAGGGAGGTCATGAGCAGGGTACCACAAGGGTCTGTTCTAGGACCAGTTCTCTTCACTATATTTATTAGCAACATTGCTGAGGCTGTCTAGAGCAGGCTGTGTCTCTTTGCAGATGACACTAAACTTTGTGGCAGGGTGGATAGCAACAAAGGAATGAGGGAACTGCAGAGTGATGTACAAAAGCTGGAAGCACGGTCTACGGTTTGGCAGTTGAAATTCAATGCCAAAAAGTGAAAGGTTTGTTTGTTTGTTTATCATTTTATACTGAAAGGCCAGTGAGTATAAATGCCCTTTTTCACCGGCGTCCAGTCACAAAAATAGTAAGCACAAAACAGTTAAATAACAATGAAATTCATACCTACAATCATTTAAATCAGGTACATTTAGATTGTGACAGTAGTAGCTTCCTAAGAGAAGTCTTGATGGCAGATATGGTTGGGCAACTAATAGCAGAATCAGGAAGAGCATTTTATTGTTTACTAGTTTTAAATAATAAAGAATTCTGAGCCACAGCAGTATGAAAAAAAGGGAAACTTGAAAGTGAACCTGCTTTGTGTTCTAATATGAACTGAATTATTCTGTAAAGGAAATAAACTGGCAATGGATTCAGGAAGAGACCCCACATGGACTTTATGTAAAAAGGTTAAAGATTTATAAGAAAAATTATCAAAAAAAGATAAGCAACCAGATATTCTATAAAGTTCACAATGATTAGTATCTCGGGATTAACATGTGGCAAATCAAAGTATGTTATGATACGTGGATCTCAATTTGGTCAGAATTTTTACTGCAGAAAAATAATATATTATAGATCCATAGTTAACTAGGGATAGAAGAAAAGAGTGGACAAGAATTAACCTAATTTCTTCTGTAAAGTATCTATTTAAACACTATAACGTGCCCAAACGATGTATGGTACGTATAAGTTTAACTATGTATGGTTCAAAGGGTACATGATGATCAGTTAACAGCCCTGAACACTTAAAGACTGTGGCCATTTCAATAATGTTACTTTTATTATCCTGTAACTCAAAATCAGTGACTACAGATTTCCTAGGATTTGAAAAAACATTAATTTAGTTTTTGCTGCATTAAGGACCAATTTATGGTGTGTGAACCAAGAATGCATCCAACTAAAGTTCATCTGACAATCTCTTTCTAGTTCAGAAGCAACAAAACCTTGACAAGACAAAACAACCTCATTGGCATATAACAATTCAGTTTTGTTACAGAGATCAGAAAGTGAATTAATAAAAAGAGAGAACAGCAAGAATGGACCCTTGTGGAACTCCACAACTGTCTTACCAAAAAAGCTATACGCGCAGCCATAACTGCCTCAGTCCTACCTGTCATTGATTATGGGCTTGTCTTCTGTGGGGCTGCCATTGATACCACCCTTAAATGGGTCAAGACAGCCATTAGAAAATGCTGTAGACTTTTCACTGGCACAGGGAAGTATACGCATACCTGTGATCTCGACAAGCAATCCAACTGGCTCAATCTAAATAGTAGACTTGCCTACCAGACCTGCCTTCTGGCTAAGAACATTTGTCTTAACCTCACACCCTCTGCAACTCATGCCTTAATGTTGCCTGCAGTCACTGCACATTTTACGTGCAGTTCCTTCAAACCAACATTTATTGTTCCTTTCTGCTGTACCAACCAGGCTCAACGTGCTTTACACACCAGGGCCCCTCTGATGCTAAACAACCTTCCTCCTGAAATTGCAGCTGAAAACAAGCTTGGCCCATTCAAACGTAAACTCCGCCAGCACCTCGCTGACCTCAGCAGTTGTGACTGCTCTGCCTAGGCTTGCAGCTTTGTTTCACCTCTCCCTCCTCTTCTCTCCCCCCTTGCTACCCTCCCCACTTCTCTCCCCCCTCTATCCCCTGCTACTCCTCATCTCTTTCCCACCCCACAACTACCATTCTACCTGCTCTCACCTCCCACCTACCATTCCACCCCTCTCCCGCTCCTGTTTCCTCCTATCACCCCTATCTCTTGTTGCTCCACCCCAGACTACCTAGCACTTATCTTTCTGTTCTTGCACTTACGACAGTGTCAAATCCTTATTGCCCACCCCCTTTTCCCCACCTCCCCTCTTGTCCCCACCCTTGCTCTACTTATGTCACCCCTAGGATGGTTTTAATTTGTATCTGTGTCTTGCTATATATACACCCGTATTATTAATTGTGCATTGTTATTTGCCACTGACCGTTTGCTACTGTGCTAGTCTATACACATGTACTGTCTTTTTGCTGCTATGTTAGCCTCCTGACCTGTTTTGTATCTTACCTCTGCTTACTTCTATGTTAACCTCCTGACCTTGTATTGTATCTTACCACTGCTTTGCTTGCACCCATTGCTGATGCGGAACCTTTGTAAAAGAACTCTTGGTTCAAAGGTATTTGTATTCCTAGTAATAAATAAATATCAGAACTAGAAGAAAAAACGTTAATAACTGTCACTTGAGTACGATGAGCCAAATAATTACTAAATCAATTAATTACATCCCATGATAAGTTAACTTTTAATAACATCTTTTTAAGTTCAGCATGATCAACCAAATCGAATGCCTTGGTGAAGTCCACAAAGGCCGAAGCCACAAATTGACCTTCATCAAGGGCCACACAGGTTTGGTTAGTGAACCTCACCAAGGCAGTCTCAGGTAGAAAGGTAATTTGCCTAGGAAACAAAAACCCCGGGACAGAGTATTGGGTGGGGAGGGATGAGACTTAGTACAATGGCTGAGGAGCGGAACCTCGGAGTTATCATCAGTGACTCTGTCAAACAACTGAGTCAGTGTAACAGTGCATATAGCAAAGAGAACAGGATGCTGTGATGTATCAGGAGGGGTACTGACAGCAGAAGGGAAGGGGTAATTCTTCCCCTACACAGAGTCTTAGTGAGGCCACACCTGGAGTACTGGACCCAGTTCTGGAATCTTCACCTCAAGAAGGGTAGAGATAGGCTGGAGACAGTGCAGCGCAGGCTAACAAAAATGGTGCAAGGCCAACTGAGAAGGTCCTATGAGGAGTACCTCAAGGCACTGAAGATGTACTCGCTGGAGACCAGAATGGAGAGAGGAGCTACGATAGAGACCTTAAAGTTCCTAAAAGGAATTAAGAGGTGAATTGCGGAAAGGTATTTAGCTTGAATACTAATTCACGGTCACATGGACACTAGTACAAACTGACAGGAGGGAGGCTCAGGAGGGACATGATGAAGTATAATTTTACAGAAAGGGTGGTGAAGCCTGTGACATGGTTGGATAAGACCCTGTTCCTTTTTGTTATGCAAAGAGAGTCAAAAGCAAGGATCCTTAGTCTTGTCACGTACCCTAACTGATATACTCTGGTAGGTAAACCACTCCTTCACATGACTTATGTCTTCGGTGTCTTCTGGTACTGTCTCACATGTTTCTTTATAATGTTATGACACTTGCATCTTTGTATTTTACCCAGATATTGGTTCACATTGGTTCTTCTGTGTTTTTTCCTTGCCTGTTCAGTTGAGTTTGTAAGGTTTGTATTGTGGAAACATGTTCAGTAAAAAGGTTCATGTTAAAAACAAAACAAGGATCTATTCTGTCCTCTCCTATTCTGTCACTTGTATGTCACTTGCCTGTCTGACTGTACAATTAAATTTTCCTTGCGGCACCTAGGAATTGGTCACTCTGATGGTCCCACAATTTTCCCTCGTTATCTCCCTTCCTTCACTTGCTGTTTTTACTCTTTTTTTCTCCCCTTGCTTCTCTGTAGTTAAGAGGTATATGTGAATCTGTATGTGGAACTGGGATCCCTTAGTTTGCAAATGCATATAATTATATTACTGAAATGTTTGCAGAAAGCTATTTGGATTTGTCTGGAACACACGGGGTTAACATGGAGGTGTATTTTGACCTTCACAAACTTGTTAACAAAGTTGTCAGCAGAAAGTCAGCTCTGGATAAAATGTATTAATTAATAGATCCCAGGCCTTTCAGAATACATGGGGCCCACTTGATACACTATTAGCTATATGGGAGCCCTAACTCATTTTTCATAACCTCCTTATCAGACAGACAGCCCTATAGGCAATGCTCTCCAACCGACACTTGGATGGGGGGGGGAGGGGGGAGGTAGGGTAGTATGTTTGATTGTTGCTTTGTAATAATATTTGTTGTGTCACTGTAAAATGCAGTCTTACTTGTGTCTGTCATGATAATTGTATGTACCTTTGACTGCTCGAAACTGCAATGAAGTATATTTGATTACAAAAAAAAAGAATGTATTAATTAGTGGCACCTGTTAAGAAGTCAAGATGTACTCCTCAGGTTGGTTACAGGAAGGGCAATGACAAAGTTTTGTTACACTGTAGGAAAACAGGAGATAAAGCTTGGAGAAAGAGATATAGCTATAGAGAAAAGAGCATTCATGTCTAGGAATAGGGCTTGTATTATACCACTTTATCAAGCATATGTCCGCCCTCATTTGGACTACTGTTCTCCCCTATGGAACCCTTCACTCTGTAGGGATGTTAATAGACTGGAGGGGTTTCAGCAGAGGGTAACTAGAATGATCAATGGTCCACGAACCACAACAGGCTTCAATTGCAGCTGCAAAACGCTGGGACTGCTATGCAAATGCAGGAACTGAGAGGCTGTTTCCTGGAAGCTTAGGAGGGGGCTTGTTCATTGAACTCACTCTGTGGCTATGCTGACCTTCAGCTGTTTCCTTTAGACAAACGCAGAAGAACAGTGGTGCTTCGTTTTTCCTTCCAAGGTTAATCTGCGTGGAAGTGAACTCTGTAACATCGGAGTATTCTTGGCTGACAGGTGTTTCCAGCATGCTGTGCTAGTTTTTCATCTGGGCCTGGGCTGTTTATGGTTCATGGCGACCTGAATCCGTAGATGTGGATGAACATTTGGTGAGAGAGGAGTTGGTTTGTACTGCCATATTGAGGTGTGGGTGAGTTGCTGCTTTCTCTTCTGCTGACCTCTGGTGAACTTGAGAACTTTTTCAGAGGTGGTGAGAGAGGCTACTGAACATTCCTATAAGTAGTCTCTCTCGGTGAATTTCTCCCCAATTAGACTTTGATTCTTCAACAAGATCTCCCAGCTGTTGGTAAGGGGACGGTGATAGGGTCTCCCCACATTTAGCTTTCACCTTTGGAGATCTTTAACTTGAAACACTGCTGAGCACTCTTCATACAAACTGGTTTACTGCTGCACTTGCCCTTCTGGGCTCTGTATAAACCTTTTGTGGCCTGAGCATATGCTCTCCTAGGAAGAAATATGACATCCTGACCTTAATTTGCATAAGTTGTTTATGGGGAGGTTGGGGGGTTTTGTTGGGATTCTGTGGAGGGGGGGATTTAGTTTAAAGTAATCTAGGGGTGGGATTTTGGTTTTAATTGTATTGGTAGCATGTGTGTGTGTGTGAGCAGGATTATTTGTGTATTAGGTGTGTGAATAGTTGTGAGTGGATAGTAGCTGCTAAATTTGGTAACTATAAGAGCTTGGTTTTTTGGACTACTGTAGGCAAGTAATTTAGTTATCTGGGATGTGCAAGGGTCTGGGGCTGGTATGGATAGCCTACGAGGCATCCCAGCTGCCCAACCTTCGTTCTTCTACTGACCTCCCTGTATCGGCGATGACAGTGAGGCACTGTCTCGAAATTGGCATTTGGAGGCACCGAAATGGTCGGCTGTGGTAGGGCGCTGTAGGCTTGATGGGCTTGATGGAGGTGAACAGGATAGGGTTGCTTATGTGTAGGAGGCACCCTGGATTTAGATGGGACCTAGAGAGAGAGGCCAGACATGTTTGGTTCCCGTCCCCAGGGGTCCCACCAGACCGAGTGGGCAGGTAGCTGGAGGGGCTGCAGCATCTACCAGTCCCCTTAGGGTGGTGCTTTGCAATGCCAGATCGATCAGAAACAAGACTATAATTATGATGGACTTGATCTATGGTTGATCAGTCTTGCATCATGGAGACCTAGGTGGGTGACAATGCCAGGCCAATTTTGGAGGCAGCCATCCCCCACAGGTACTCTGTAGTGCACTGCCCTAGAGTGGAGCACGGGGGCGGGGGATTGGCTGTCTGTTTTAGATCCGACTTGGGCTTCATTGTGCACCCAGTGGGAACTACCAGGTCTTTGAATGTGTGGCTTTGCATGGGGGTCTGGGTGTAGGCTGCAGGATCCTCCTTATCTCCCACCCTTCTGGGGTGGGGGGAAGTTCCAGCAGCAGGCGGTGGATCTCGTCGTCGGCGAACTGTTGGAGTCCCCCAGATGGTTGGTGCTGGGGGACTTCAATGCTTGGGCCGACGACAAGTCCTCCAGGCTTAGTTCCAACCTCCTTCAGATGATGTCATCACTGGGCCTGACTCAAGAAATTACTTCCATTACCCACCATGGCGGCCACATGCTGGACCTGGCATTCTCACTGGGGCTTGAAGTAGTTAACTTCAAGATTGATCAGATCAGTTGGTCTGATCATTGCATGGTGATATTCTCATTTGGGGCCCCCCTCAAGAACCCTCCCGCTGCTGAGATGGTCAGCTGCTGCCCTTTGAGGGGACTGTCCATGGAGAGTTTTTGGGTGGTGGCCGATCTATCTAGTGTAGGTGCTGCATGTGCGAATGGCATGAGTGAGGTGGTTGCTGCCTATAATAGGGCAATGTCCACAGCACTCGATGCACTCGCACCGGTTCGTGTATGACCCAAATCTTCTCACTTGAGGTCTTCTTGGTTTGATGGGAGCTCAAGGTGATGAAGATTAAGGGTCAGAAGTTAGAGCGTTGCTGGTGGAGGACCAGGCTAGAAGAGGACAAAAGTAGCCCAGCATGCCCACTGCGGTGATTACCAGGGGGCAATCAACCATAAGAAGGCAGAGTTCCTGTCCAGGGAGATTACTGCAGGGAAGAACCGCCCAGCAGTGCTGTTTTGGAATGTCGACAGGCTTTTACATCCAGTCTGTCTGCAGCCGAAAAAAGCTTTTTTTGACAATCTACATGATGAGTTTGCTCGGTTCTTCACTGATAGGGTGTCCCCCATCCAGCAGGGAATCCCATCAGTAAACCGGATTATGACTTGCAGTTATCACCTTGGATGTGGCTAAGGCACTCCGCCTGTCTGGGCAGAGTTTAAACTGGTGGAGGTGGCCAAGGTCATTGAGGTTGCTTCAAAGCTAAAGCACACATATTGCAAACTGGACTCGGTTGTGACGCATTTCTTGATGGGATGCATTGGTTCCGTTGGCCTGGTGTTCGCCTTGATTGTCCAGTGCTCTTTATCGGAGGGGGTCTTCCCGGATTCTTTGAAAGAGGCCCTGGTAAGGCCCCTTCAGAAAAAACATCTTTAGACCTACACAACTTGGCGAATTATCATCCCATCTCCAACCTTCCATTTTTGGGTAAGGTTGTAGAGAAGATTGTGGCTCAACAGCTTGAGTAGCACCTTGTGAACTTTGACATCTATGAACCACTCCAGGCTGGATTTTGAGCTAAGCATAGCACCGAAACGTCATTAGTTCGGGTGCACAATGACCTCCTTAGGGTGAGGGATAGTGAAGAGGGGTCAATTCTCATTCTTCTCAATCTCTCCTCAGCGTTTGACACTGTAGACCACTCTGCGCTGCTTGGTCATCTCAGAGAGTACTGTGGGTTTGCTGGCACTGTCATCTGCTGGTCTGAGTCCTATTTTGCTGACAGGAAGCAACAGGTAATGTTGGTTTTCACTCCTCTGCAGATGACACCCAATTGTATCTGTTCTTTGTCCCTGGGACATCCAGTGTTGTGGAAGTGCTTAATATCTGCCTGGCTGAGATCAATGACTGGATGTCCTCCAGCTGGTTGAAACTGAACCCTGATAGGCAGATGTACTGGCTGTGGAGTTGGGCTGAAAGCATGATAGGACTGCCTCTGGAGCAGCAACTGGTCTTTTCCTGGGGCCTACACCATTGATGACTTCCTCTAGGGTGCAAGATCTTGGCGTGTTCCTGGATGATGGATTGACATTTTAATTTCAGGTGCCATCCATTGTCCAGAGTAGTTTTTATCACTTGAGGAATACTGCCAGGATCAAACCCCTAGTTCCACCTGAGAACCATCCTATGTTAGTTCATGCCTTGGTAACATCCAGGCTTGATTACTGTAACGCTCTTTACTTTGGGTCTCAGAAGGTAACCTCCCCTGGGTGCAGCTAGTACAGAACGAAGGCCCTGCATGGACTAGGCACTGACTGTCTGATCTCCTAACACCTGCCTTCCCAGTCTGCTGCTTCTGTTTTTCCTCTAGGGGCCTCCTGGCGATTCCCAGGACAAGACTGAAAACTGCCGGTGACAGGGCACTTAGCATTGCCAGCCTTGTGCTGTGGAATTCACTACCTCTTGACATCAGGGAGGCCCCTTCAGTTGAGGTGTTCAAGGTCTTTGGCCTTCCCAGATTTAGAGACATAAGATCTTGACTGGACTTACCTAATGTTAGCAAACTGAATTATGTGTTGATTTTATTACATTTTATTTTACTACTGTTTTAAGTTGTATTTATGTGTCTATGTATTATCCTGTTCTCCCTTTAATGTTTTGTATGTGAGGCACCCAGAGCCTCTGGGAATGGGCACCATAAAAGTAAACTTTGCTTTGCCATGCCTATTGTTGCCACTCCACTGTGGTACTCGTGGATCGCTGCTGTTATATAGTGTCAGTGCTCGCTGTACTGGGCCACTCCATTGTAGTACTCGTGGATCGCTGCTGTTATACAGTGTCAGGGCTCTGTGTACTATGCCACTCCATTGTAGTACTCGTGGATTGCTGCTGTTATATAGTGTCAGTGCTCTGTGTACTGTGCCACTCCATTGTGGTACTCGTGGATCACTGCTGTTATATAGTGTCAGTGCTCTGTGTACTGTGCCACTCCATTGTAGTACTCGTGGATCGCTGCTGTTACACAGTGTCAGTGCTCTGTGTACTGTGCTACTCCATTGTAGTACTCGTGCACTGCTGCTGTTATGTAGTGTCAGTGCTCTGTGTACTGTTGCCACTCCATTGTGGTACTCATGAGCCACTGGTGTCATATACTGTCCAAGGTACAGCACACTTGAAAGATATTGTATGCTCAACTGGGTAGTTCTGGGGGCTCTGGATTCATATCTGGACCTTGAGTCCTGGTACTTTAGTGGTGACATTCAGGGGGGCACTGTGGAGACAACACTTGCAAACCTCAGGTGGTAGAGAACTTCACATCACAACCTGTCACTTTCAATTGGCAAGGCATCACCATGAGAAGCGGTCATAACAACAAAGGCTAACACTATCAGTGGGTATTGCAATGTGTCAAAGTGACAAACAGGTAATACAAGGGATGGAAGGGGCTGAGACAGGTGACTCAGAGAAGCAGTGTGTCCTGTTGAGTACAGCATAGTCATGCAAACTTGGAGACCCAGGTTTAAATCCAGGCACTTCCATTTACTGTGTCGGATGGAATAAGTCACGTAACCTCCCTGTGTTCATCAGGTGACGGATACGTGTGTTCTTGGTTTCTAAAGTTCTGTGGGATAAAATGTTTAGGACATTCCCTATATAAAATGAAATGCCTTGACTTGCCAAAAATGGCTGGCAGGGCATGTTAGAGGATAGCAAGGAGCTACACAAATATAGCGTTAGTACTCTTCATTTCCTGAGATATGTCGCACTAGGCAGCTATTACTCATCTATTGTATTCCTGACACTTGAAACGTCAACAAAAGAAAATTAATTGTTTTTCAAAATGTAATGTTTTGTTATTCGTTCCTTGACAATTTCAGAATGTTTTCTAAATTGATCAGTACTGTACTATGGAAAACTGCCTCTCACATTTTGTTAAGGTGGTCCCCCGGCTATACTTTAACTGGTAGACATCATAGAAATGACTCTCTTATCTCTGTTAATTTCAGTGTTAAACTGTTTGAAATCCTTCAGATTACCTCATTCTCATGGATTAAACAAAGGCCCGTGATACGCTTTTGTGTCAACGGCACCAAAACTGGGACCTTGTGCTGCACAGAAAAGGCAGAACTGGGGTGGCTACAGTCCAAGTTCCCCATGGTTCTCCCCCCTCAACTTCCCCCACCTCATATCCACGTACATTAAAAAAATGCTACCAATTAGAACTCCCTTTGGATATGAACTGGATTCAAACCAGAGCCCCATCACTGATCAGACTGGATTTCAGCTGGCCTTCTGTAATCAGCTCGATTCCTGCCTTTTTAAATGCTAGGCACTGGGCTTCACACGAGAGCAGTAGCTAACCTTTCACTTCTTAATCTATCTGCATTTTTGTGGCTTCATTTTAAACAGAGTCCGTGCTCCATGCCAGGGCACAGCGTTATTAATCCACTGAGCTCCTTCAGCACGGAACTGTCCCTGCTTCTCTCAGTCAGCCAAGAATTGCAGTTTATTAATTTTGATAAATGGTTTAATAACGGAGCAACTCTTTACCAATTTGCAGTGCCTGAGGAGAGGCAGCTTTAATATCTTTAATTAAGGTTAAATGTGTTTCAGAAAACAGTGTCTGGCAAAGTGTTTATCCAAGCACATTTCACGGAAATTAACTGAACATGAGTTCTGAGGACGAAGCTCATCAGCTGCCCCTCTGCAGGAATTTGCACACTCAGAAACACTTCAGTGCAGTGTGGTGCAGCTGGAAACATTACCCATAATTCCTTACGTCAGTGTAGCTCGGTTAGTAACTATACTCATGATTACCTGTGTAGGTGTTGGGTACTGAGGTAAAAAATTACCCATCCCTGTGTTAGTGGAGCTCAGTGTGTAACATTACCTATAATTCCTTACGTCAGTGTAGCTCGGTTGATAACTATACTCATGATTACCTGTGTAGGTGTTGGGTACAGAGGTAAAAATTACCCATCCCTGTGTTAGTGGAGCTCAGTGTGTAACATTATCCATAATTCCTTGTGTCAATAGGTAGCAGTACCCATGGCTCCATGTGTCAGTTTTGCTCAGTAGGTAACATTATCCATGATTACTTGTGTCAGTAGGTAGCAGTACCCACGGCTCTACGTATCAGTTTTGCTCAGTAGATAACATTACCCATAATTCCTTGTGTCAGTAGGTAGCACTACCCACGGCTCCATGTGTCAGTTTTGCTCAGTAGGTAACATTACCCATAATCCCTTGTGTCAGTAGGTAGCACTACCCATGGCTCCATGTGTCAGTTTTGCTCAGTGTGTAATATTACCCATAATTCCTTGTGTCAGTAGGTAGCAGTACCCATGGCTCCATGTGTCAGTTTTGCTCAGTAGGTAACATTACCCATAATTCCTTGTGTCAGTAGGTAGCAGTACCCATGGCTCCATGTGTCTGTTTTGCTCAGTAGGTAACATTACCCATAATTCCTTGTGTCAGTAGGTAGCAGTACCCATGGCTCCATGTGTCTGTTTTGCTCAGTAGGTAACATTACCCATAATTCCTTGTGTCAGTAGGTAGCAGTACCCATGGCTCCATGTGTCAGTTTTGCTCAGTAGGCAACATTACCCATAATTCCTTGTGTCAGTAGGTAGCAGTACCCATGGCTCCATGTGTCTGTTTTGCTCAGTAGGTAACATTACCCATAATTCCTTGTGTCAGTAGGTAGCAGTACCCATGGCTCCATGTGTCAATTTTGCTCAGTAGGTAACATTACCCATAATTCCTTATGTCAGTAGGTAGCAGTACCCATGGCTCCATGTGTCTGTTTTGCTCAGTGTGTAACATTACCCATAATTCCTTGTGTCAGTAGGTAGCAGTACCCATGGCTCCATGTGTCAGTTTTGCTCAGTAGGTAATATTACTCATGATTCCTTGTGTCAGTGGGGATCAGTGGGTACCATTAGTATTGACTGCTTGTGTTTAACTGGCTCAGTTGGTACAGTATTATTACCCATGAATCACTGTGTCAGCAGGGCTTTGTGGGCAATCCATGATTCCTTGTGTTAGTGTGGCTCAGTCAGTAACATTACCCATAATTCCCTGTCTACATGTGGCTCAGTGGATAGCATTACGCATGATTCTCAGTGCCCGTGTTACTCTGTGGGAAACACTATCTGTAATTCTGTGCCAGCATGACTCAGTGTGTGACATTACCCATGAGTCACTGTGTCAGCACGACCCAGTGTGTGACATTACCCATGAGTCACTGTGTCAGCATGACTCAGTGTGTGACATTACCCATGAGTCACTGTGTCAGCATGACTCAGTGTGTGACATTACCCATGATTCCCTATAACAGTGGGCAAATAGTTGCCAGCTTAATGTCATCCAGGAAGGAGACAGTTGCAGACACATCACTGCTGTTCGTCTTTTTTCCTTTTATTTCTAAATTGAGACTTCGAGGATATCATTACACACGGTTCCCTGTGTCAGTGCAGATAAGTACTGTATGTACCATTACCCCGATTCCCTGCTTCAGTTGGACTTAGTAGGTACCATTACCCATGATTCCCTGTGTCAGTCTAAGCTTTGTGTGAAACATTACCCATGATTCTGTGTGGGAACTCACCAACAATAAGGCTGTAAAGGTGAGTTCTTATGTTACAGCTGCCTCAGCCACCGAAAGCGAAACTAGACCAGCACTAGAGCAGTGACAACTAGACAGCAAGCAATTAAAAAACATTATGTAAGCACCCTCTGGGAACTTACTAATTAAAAATGTGTGTAGCTAGGCAGAGAGAGAGAGAGAGAGAGCAATGGTGCCAGTTGGTCTGGGATGTGGGCCTGCTTGCTGCCAGTAGGTGAGGCCCCATCCCTAGGGGGTATAAAAACAAAAAGGTTTTGGCGTCATTTGGGAGGAGGAGAGAGACCAGGAAGGAGAGAAGCAAGACGGCACATGTTCGGCCAGAGTGCCACAGCAGGGCAGGGGTGGGCCACTTGCCACCCTGGCCCTCCTCCCTCGAAGACCCACGTATGAAGATGCGCTGGTTTGGGCAGTACATTGAGGGGGAGCAGTGAAGCACCAGTTGGGTGCTGTCGGGAACTGGAGCCCTAGAAGCTGAAGGATGGAGGCCCATCACGTGATCTCTGGCACCATGGTAGGGTAAGCACAGATGGGGGGCCCTGTTTATTAAGCAATCTTGCCTGTGGGGAAGTGCACTCTGTGACCCAGTGAGTGTCTGTGGGAGGGCCTGTTTTGGCAGATGGGGCCTGGGGTACAGTTCAAAGGTGGCAGCTTGGACTGTTGAGGGTGTAGTGGTGGTAGTCTACCTCTTTTCCCCTGGTTGGTGGCCGCTACGGTGTGTGGGCTGTCTGTTCTTGCTAAAAGGAATACCGTTGTGAATGTCTAAGACCTCTCAGTAAGAAAGATAGCTCCCTGTGGTTAAAAAGCAACCCCTTGTGTTTTCAAAGTAACTTCCTGTTTGTAACAAGGTAAAGTAAGAATGGATTGGGACAGTAGAAATGTCTCATGCTGTCACAATTTCTGCATCAGTTTAAAGTAGTGCCGAGGCTAAGAGAAGTGAAAGTAAATAAGTGCCAACGTTTAAGGCAAAGGAATGAGAAGGATGCCAGTATTGAACTACCTCTATGGGTGGCTTGTTGCAGCCCACTTCCAATGCTGCTGTCAGGAATGAAGCCTTTTTGGCTCAAGGGAATGTCAGCAAGGCAATAACTCAATCTGTTGGAAAAAGAGATGGTTGCAGAAAGAATTGCCAGGTCCATACCTGTGAAGTGCCCTACTGTATTTGTTACCCCCATGCTCCATGGAGTGGTTCATCAACTTTCTTGTTTCATATTAAATCAGTTTTGCATTTTGGATTCTGGAGTGGCTATTGAATTTAATGGATTTGAACTGTGCATGTTGTGCCTGGTAATGAACATTGCCCTCTGCAGTTAGTCCACGGAAGCAAAGAATAGAACCTGCTCCTAAGCCTGCGAAGTCATTTCGCAGCAAACCACAGAGTACCAGGTAATGGGCATATTTCTACTTTCTTGCACCACGTTTCTTGGTTGCACAGTGCCCCCCTCCCTTCAAGTTAACATCTAAATACCCCTAGACATCGGGAGTGGAAGGGGGTTTGCAATTATAACTAATAAAATACACCCTAATTGTACAAACATAACAATAATGGCATCTTGGCATTCTGGTGATAGATATAAACCACGCATTCCTCATACCAGTACAGTACAAGTCACATCAAACTGTTTCCTCAGCTCACGGGTGTAGCATTGTTCAATGAGTTTCCTGATCTGTGCAGGGTTTAATTCAATGAATTAGTAAAAGTTTAGTATTAGTTTGACTCTAGCTGTTAGAACTATAAGCTTTTTTTTGCAGCTCAGTGCTTATGAGTTTCATTTCAGAAGGCAGACTAAACAACTCTTAAGGAATGCTGTGATATTTATAAACAAGCATTTGTCAATGCCGAACGTTCACTTGCAGGTATTTGCAGTGGTGTTTGGCATGTATGGTGCTTTACCCTAATGCCCTGTGCGATTGCAGGGATTTGCACAATAAATTGTCAGCATGACCTTTTTGTTACCCCCATTGTGCGCTACATAGGCAGAAAGACGTTTTGGGCAGGATGTGAAAAATGACAGCTGTACTGCTCATAAGGAAGTGTGGTAAAATGGCAATCAATCAATCAATCAATTTTATTTATAAAAGGTGCTTTTCTCCAATCCAAAGCGCCTGCACAATATCATAAAACAATAAATAAACAGAGTTTAAAACGACTATAAATCATTAAAAGCTATACTAAAAAGGTGGGTTTTCAAGGTAACTTCGTGTTTGTTGTTGAAATGTTGAAAATCTGGAGTGGAAATATTGAAAATTCGCAAAGCTAGGAGCGTGCGTGGGAACTGTGCAATGCACGCTCGTAAAACAGTCATTGTTAGGAATTTTTTCACCAAATTGTCAACATTGGCATTTTAAAACCCTGGTAATGAACAGTGTCACTGTGATTGTCTTACTGTGTGCCATCATTGATTTTGACTCATCCGACTTTATTGTGCACTACATGGCAAGGAAACACGTTTTGGGCAGGATGAAAATGACAGCTGTACTGCTCACAAGGAGGTGTGGTAAAATGGCAATGTTGAAAATCTGAGTGAAAATATTGAAAATTCGCAAACTTACAAGCATGCGTAAGGAACTGCTACACTCGTAAAACAGTTATTTTTAGGAATTTGTTCACCAAATTTTCAACATAGCCATTTTAAGATCTCTGCTCATGAACAGTGACACTGTGATTTTCTTAATGTGTCCCATACACTGAGATCACACAGCGACTGTGCCATTGTGCGCTACATGGGCAGAAACACGTTTTGGGCAGGATGTGAAAAATGACAGCTGTACTGCTCATGAGGAGGTGTGGTTAAATAGCAATGTTGAAAATCTGGAGTGAAAATATTGAAAATTGAATCCACGAAAGGCATGGAACCGCGCAACGACACCCGTAAAACAGTCATTTTTAGAATTTTTCATCAAATTTTCAACACAGCCATTTTAAGACCCCTGCTATGATCAGTGTCACTGTGATTTTCTTAATGTGTCCCATACATTGATTTCAAGACACCGACTGCCGCATTGCGCGCTACATGGGCGGAAGCACGCTTTGGGCATCGGCGTGAAAAATGACACCTGTACTGCTCATGAGGAGTGTGGTAAAATGGCAATGTTGAAAATCTGGAGTGAAATATTGAAAATTCGCAAACCCACGAAGCGCGTGGAACTGTGCAACGCACGCTCGTAAAACAGTCATTTTTAGGAATTTTTTCACCAAATTTTCAACATTGCCATTTTAAAACCTCTGCTAATGAACAGTGTCACTGTGATTTTCTTACTGTGTCCCATACATTGTGTTCGCACACCGACTGCGCGATTGTGCGCTACCTGGGCAGAAAAACATTTTGGGCAGCATGTGAAAAATGACAGCTGTACTGCTCATGAGGAGGTGTGGTAAAATGGCAATGTTGAAAATCTGGACTGTAAGTATTGAAAATTCGCAAGACGTGCAAGCGATGAGAACTGCGCAACGACACTGTGAAACAGTCATTTTAGGATTATTTAAATTAACATAGCCATTTTAAGACCTCTGCTCATGAACAGTGTCACTGTGATTTTCTTAATGTGTCCCATACATTGATTTCACACCGACTGCGCCATTGTGCGCTACATGGAGGAAACACGTTTTAGGTGAGATGTGAAAAATGACAGCTGTACTACTCATAAGAAGGTGTGATAAAATGGCAATGTTGAAAATCTGGAGTAGAAATATTGAAAATTCGCAAACCTACGAGCATGCGTAGGAACTGCGCAACACACGCTCGTAAAACAGTCATTTTTTGGAATTTTTCACTAAATTTTCAACATGGGGTTTTGGGACCCCTTCTCATGAATGGTGTCACTGTCATGGCAGTATTCAGGCCCAAAGGGTGATTTTGTGCAGTGACTGCGCAGTGACCGCGAAATCACCCTTCAGGCCCGAATAATGCCATGACAGTGACATCATTCATGAGAAGGGGTCCCAAAAACCCCATGTTGAAAATTTGGTGCAAAATTCCAAAAATGCCTGAGATATGCAACAAAGTTGAAACCCCCCTATCTAGCCCATTATACAGCTTACCGGCATTTCCTCAGTTCGCGGTCAGCTTTGAAGAGTGCAGACGTGTTCCCGGTCCACCGAAGATCGTCGTGCCGGAGTCCGGAGGAAAGTATGGGGTGGGGGGTGGGAGGTTGGGTGCGCAGTTGGTGGGTGCGGGTTGTGGGGGGGCTGGGAGACGTGCGTGGAACCGTTTTTATTTTACAGGTTTAAATAAAAAAAAAGATGACGTGGGACATTTTCCACGCTGGAGTGGGCTCCCAGCGTGGCAGAAGATGGCTGGAGGGGCGAGGCCGGCCGAGGTTGGGCACCCGCTGCTGGAAACTACGCTGGGGCAAGGAGCCGACGGGGATTGGGCACTTCGCCGGCAAAAAACGCTGTTTGCCACGCTTGGGTAATACTCCCAGTGTACGCAGGATGGTTTGGGGCGTGGAGCCGACGGGGATTGGGCACCCCCGCCGGTAACGCATTGCCACATGCTGGGGTGGGCTCCCAGCATGGCACCAAAGCTTTGGGGGGGGTGGCGTGATGCGCGTGGGGGGCAGCGCGTGACGCGAGGGGGGGGACGGCATGGCGGTGCTCAGTATGGCAGCAGTGTTTTGCTTTGAAGCAGAGGAACACCGCTGTCATACAGAGCTCCTGCACCCATTGGTGCAGGACAGCCACGCCTGCTCAAGGGAGCAGTGCATTGGATGGGAGAGGCACACTTCCAAAGTGTGCTACTCTCCCAAAACGTTCCTTGCACATGCGCGCAAGCGAACGTAACAATGCCATGAAAATGCATTGCAGACACACAGCAAAACAGCTACTGCCATTTCACTAAACAGGTACAAGTGAGTTGAATAGGTAGTGAAGAATGGTTGAAAAAAAGTTAAAAGCTTTAACAGTTCAAGTTGCCACTGCAGTGGCATCACAAAAAAAAATGCTACACCAGTGAGTTGATGGAACAGTTTAATGTGACTTGTACTGTAGTTTAAAAATGCCACCAGAATCCATCAATGCAATTCCAGCATTATTACATACCCTAGATGTACTTTATTCTGTATATACTCGTGCTTCACACTTACGGTTTGTAAATGTCCCCAGAACACCTCCATACCATCACAGACTTACTATGTAAACTTAGGGATACTTTATTCCTTATACTCGTGCTTCACACCCGTGGTTTATAAATGTCCCCAGAACCCCTTGATGCCATTACAGCCTTATTATGTACACTGGAGTGTACATTATTCCTTACATACTTGTGTTTAACACCCAGGGGTTTATAAATGTCCTAGAACCCCCTGAAACCATTACAGCCTTATTACGTACACTCGGGAGTACTTAAGTCCTTATCCACTTGTGCTTGACACAAGTGGTTTATAAATGTCCCAAAACAGGCAGGCAGTATAACGCAGTGGTTTAAGGCTCTGAGCTGCAAACCTGGAGACCTGGGTTTGAATCCCACAGCTCCCACTTGCATACTGTGTGACCCTAAGCAAGTCACTTAACTTCCCTATGCTCCCAGGTTGCACCTATAAATAAGCTTTCTGCTTAGTGTGTCTCACCTGGTAAAACAAACATGCCATTACAGCCTTATTATGTACACTGGGGTGTACTTTATTCCTTATATAACTGTGCTTCACACTTGGGGGTTTATAAATGTTCCCAGAACCCCTCGATACCATTATATATACAATCAAGTATGGGATGGTGTGTGAAATGAGAAGTTTACACACACCCGAGGGGTTAGATGCTACATAAAACCCGAGAAGCTGAAGCTCTCGAGGAGTTTATTATCTAACCCAAGGATGTGTGTAACTTCGAGTTACAACACCACATATATTTATTTTATATACTTACTGGGTTTCCTTTTTTGCCTCAGCAATTATATAAAATAACAGGTAGTTGTTGTGCGACCGCAGTCCGCTTAGGTTATAGCGCGCAGCTGCAGTCGCCTTTCTTCGCTTATTCAAATTTTTTGTTTCTTTTGAGCTGCTGAAGGTTAATACTAGGAGAGGGATGCATATTTTATGTGCTTACTGCCAACTCCCAGTAGTGGTTCCATATCTATTTATGTGGCTGTTTGTCAAGAAAGCAAAAGTGGTGTGGCTAGGAGGCGAGGAACTCTGTCAGGCGCATGTGCACAGTGAGGGAAACTGTGCGTGTGTTTGCCGTAATGAGCACTCCTGCATTACGGCAAATTACGCCATGGTTTCCCTACGGGAAAAAAGGGAAACCAGTTATTGCAGCCTTATTATGTACACTGGGGTGTACTTTATGCCTTATATACTCGTGCTATGCACTTAGAGTCTATAAATGTACTTCAGAATCCCTCGATCCCTATATTTATTTATTTATTTCAATCTTGGAATTAATACCTTTGAGTCAAAGGCTCGTTTACATAGGCTCCACGTCATACCAAAGAACAGAACAAACAGTATAGTGAAAAAATAGATAGTAATCCTAGGAGTAAAGGTAACAATAAAATAAGCACATATGGATTTAAGTTACAAAAACAGGTATTTTGCAGACATACAGCGGCTAGGAGTAAGCTTAACTAGCAAAAAGGGCATTAGGGCTGGGATCCAGCTACAGGAGGAAAAAGATGAAGCCAAGTGGCATTGTAAGAGACAAAATGAGGGAAAGACAACAACTAGGGACATGGTCTTACAGGATAGACAAATGCTACGGGCTAGGGCCTAACATTGTTCCAGAGTAGGGATACAGCCAAAGGCATTGTCTGAGCGAGGGGAGGGGGCCTTGCCAGGAGGGGAATATCAGCAAACAAACGTAGGCTGTGTCATTCAGTTTAAGAGTGCACTCCAGTGGGGCAATCAGGGCAGGAACTGATGATGCCCTCTATGGAGCAGCAAGTATAATTTGATGCTGGGACTGGTTAGTGGGGACTTCAAGAAGGCAGGTAAGTTATAGGGTAATAGCAAGGGTAGGATGGTAGGGTGGAGTAGGATGTGGGTGAAGGACAGGAAACAGGCCCAAGTTGTTTTATGTGCATCAGTCACAGAAGGCATTGTCACCTAGTGCTTGGCAAAGTTTCTTTTTGAAGGAGCCCAGTTTTTGGTCTCTGGTAACATCACAATGGAGTGAATTATACCACAATGGTGCTCTGTATGCAAATGAGCATTGCCCTTGGGTGGTACGGCAGCGAAGCACTATGAACGAGTGGTTCAAGGTGCGTTTAGTATGCCAGCGTGTGGTTTGGCGACCTAAACATTGACTGTACACCAGGAGGCAAGAGACCGAGGGAGGCCTTTTTCGCCATTAGGCAAGATTGATAGGATAGTCTGCCTTTCAGCTGAAGCCAGTTTGTTTGCTCATATGTATGTCAGTCGGGTGGCCCCAGTCAGAAAATGGCAGGCCTTGTTAAGGGCAGTGGTGACATGGCGTAGGGCGGTGTTGGAGGCGGATCCATAGACCACAAGCCCATAATCAATTACTGAGACTACTGAACTATGTATAGCAAACTTGAGGGCTTCCAGGGTAAGGCAGTGTCTGAGTTTGTATAGTAGCCCAATACGGGTATTCACTGTTTTGGTAACATTGTCAATATGGCTGTAGAATAACAGAGCGCTGTCAGTTGTCACTCCTAAATACTTAAAAAGTTGAGTCTGTTCTAGGATAATACCTGAGCTATTTCTGATTTCCATCTGGTGGGAGCGGAACCTGTTTTGTGCACTGTGAAACATCATCGTGCCTTATTATGTACACTTGGGTGTACTATATTCCTTATATGCTAGTGCTGTGCACTCAGAGTTTATAAATGCCCTCAGAACCCCTCGATACCATTACAGCCATATTACTTACACTTGACTGTACTTTATTTCTTATATACTCACGCTTCACACTCGGGGTTTATAAATGTCCTCCAGAACCCCTGGATACAATTATATAGAGAATAATGGATATGCAACTGTGCGGTATGGATTTGTTTTACACACCCGATGTGTGTGAGAACCCATAAACCTCGAGAGCGAAGTTTGAGAGGTTTATGAGGTCATCATACCCCGAGAGTATGTAAAAAAAAAAATAATAACCTTAAGAACACAGTTAACATAGAAACTGTCTACAGAGAAGGACCGCCAGGCCCATCTAGTCTGCCCTAACCCTACACTAGTTTGTGGCCTTTGACCCTAACTGGTCAATGGCAACTCCCCCCTTCTTCCCTAATGTTCCCCTATGCCTGTCCCAGGCATGTTTAAAACCCTCTACTGTGCTCGCTCCCACAATCTTCTGTGGCAGTCTGTTCCATGGGTACACCACCCTCTCTGTGAAGAAAAACTTCCTCACATTTCTCCTTAACCTGCCTCCTTCCAGTTTCATATCATGCCCCCTTGTCCGTTTACAACGTTTGTACTGAAAGAAGTCTCCCCTGCACCTTATTTATACCCTTAAGGTTCTTAAATGTTTCTATCATGTCCCTCCGATCTCTCCTCTCCTCCAGCGAGTAGATATTGAGGTCCCTAAGCCTCTCCTCATATGTTTTATGTTGCAATCCCTGCACCATCTTAGTCGCTGTCCTCTTGACTGCCTCCAGCCTACCAATGTCCTTACGAAGGTGTGGTCTCCAGAACTGTACACAGTACTCTAGGTGAGGCCTGACCAGTGTTCTATACAAAGGAATCACCACCTCCTGCCTTCTGCTAGTGATACCTCTGCCTATACACCCCAGCATGCCACTGGCCCTCTCTGTGGCCTTTGCACTCTGCTTTGTATCTTTAGGTCATCAGAAATTATGACTCCCAAGTCCCTCTCCTCTTTTGGTGATCATCAGCAATCCCCCTCCCCCATTTTGTAGCTTACTTCCGAGTTTCCTCTTCCCAGGTGCCCTTGCTGCTGCTTTCTTGCACTGCATGGAGTGCTTCAGGTCACTAGTGATCATCACTCCCAGGTCCTTCTCTTCCTCTAATTCAAATACCTGGATTCCACCCAGGTAGTACTCTGTCCTGGAATTCTTGGCTGCAGTATGCATAACCTTGCATTTCTTGGCATTGAAGCCAAGCTGCCAGATCCTGGATCACCTCACCAGCTTTTCCAGATCATCCTGTAGCTCTTGTATCCCTTCAGCTGTGTCCCCTCTCCTGCAGAGCTTGGTATGATCCACGAATATGCACGTTCCCCTTAATGCCATGGATGAAAACATTTAACACTGGCTCCAGCACTAAGCCCTGTGGGACCCCACTGGTGACCTCACTGGTGCCAGATAACTCTCCTTCTACAACCAACATCTGGGTTCTGTCCCTGAGCCAATTTTCCACCCATTTGGCCATCTTATCCCCAACCCTGAGATCAGCAAACTTCCTGATCAACCTTTTTTGGGGCAACAGAGTCAAGGGCCTTGCTGAAATCCAGATAGAGGATGTACACCGCTTGGCCCCTGTTTACTGTCTTAGTGACCCAGTCAAAGATGTCAATCAGATTCGTTTGACATGATCTTCCCCCAGTGAACCCGTGCTGCCTCACATCCTGGAGACCATACTCCTCTAGATATTCTACTAACCTTTCCTTAACTATGGTCTCCATGAGCTTGCACATGATTGAGGTCAGACTGGCTGGTCTGTAATTCTCTTGGTCATCCTTGGGACCACTTTTGTGGAGGGGCACCACATGTGCTGTTCTCCCATCCTACAGTACCATGCCTAACTCCAGTGAACTATTAAACAGGCCTGCCAGTGGCCCTACATGGCTCTTCAGACAGTTCTGTTAGTACCCTTGGATCTACTCTGTCTGGGCCTGGTGATTTGCCCACCTTCAATGCTAGCAGACCCTCCCTCACTCTGTCCACCCCTATCACTACATCTGTGTCCCCCTCTCACTCCTCTTCTTCCTCCTGAAGGCACTGGTCCGTCCTTCTCCCCAGTGAAGATGGAACAGAAGTATTCATTTAGTATCTCTGCTTTTCCCCCATTATCCTCCACCCACTCCTCCCCTTTATTAAGCCTGACAATCCAATCCTTCTTGTCCCTTTTCTCACTTATATAGTGAAAGAAGGCCTTCTCCCCCTTCATAATTCTTTCAGCTGTCTGCAGCTCCTTCTGTGCCTTTGCTCGCCGGACTTCCTTACGTGCCTCACTAGAGAACCTTAGGTAATTTTTCCTATCCACCTCTCTCTTTGTCTTCCTGAATTTTCTATAGGCCAACCTCTTTTCCCTTACTGCCTGGGCGACCCCAGAACTGAACCAGCTGGGTGCTTTTGTCCTTGTGTTCTTTTCCTGAGCCTAATGCACTCCTCTGTGGCAACCAGTATTCCTTTCTTAATGATGAACCACCTCTGGTCCACCCCCATATCTGCTCTGATGCCTGCCAGGTGGCTACTTAGCACTTCACCCATCTTCCTGAAGTCCGCCCTCCCAAAATCCAAGATTTTGGTCTTAGTCTGGATGCTTTCTCTGCCCATATCCAAGTGGAACCACATCATGCAATGGTCACTCCCACCCAGGGGTTCCCTGACTGTTATTTCTTGTACATGCTCCCCATTTGTGAGCACCACATATAAATATATTATGAATGTCCCCAGAATCCCTCAATGTCATTACAGCCATATCATGTACACATGGGTGTACTTTATTCCGTATATATATTCTTGATTTGTACAAATAGTTTATAAATGTACCCCAGAACCCCTCAGTACCATTACAGCCTTATTATGTGCACTTGGGTGTATGTTATTCCTTATAGAGCCATGCTTCGCACCTGTGGTTTATAAATGTCCCAGAACCCCTTAATACCATTACAGCCTTATTATATACACTTGGGTGAACTTTGTTCCTTATATGCTTGTGCTTCACACTTGGGGTTTATAAATGTCCCCAGAACCCCTTGATATCATTACTGCCTTACTGTGCACACTGAGGTGTACTTTATACCCTTGTATACTCATGCTTCACACCTGTAGTTTATTAATGCCACCAGAATCTATCAATGCAATCTGTCGTAGCAGCATAGGGAAAGAAGAGAAAGGGGGAATTGCTTAACCAGGAAATGCACACTAAGCTGAAGCTTGTTCCCAGGTGTGACCTGGGAGCACACGGAAGTTAAATGACTTGCTCAGGGTCACACAGTATGCAAGTGGGGCCTGTGGGATTCAAACCCAGTTATCCAGGTTTGCAGCTCAGTGCCCCAAACCACAGCACTATACTGCATCAGGAAGCATTGGTAGACCAGGAGAAGTTATAAAATTTGCAGGCAGCATTTTATTATTATCAATAGCAAAAATAAAACTGTACAGGATAGCTCTTCACACAGGCAGTTAAAACAAAGAAAATCATACATCTGAGACCATCTCTAAATCTAATTCTGGAAAAATAAAACATTGCTCTCTTTAAATAAGATGTTTTTGCCTGGCAGTTTAAACTTTGCATCCTGTTGTCGTAAGTTACATCTCCTGTTTTTTTTTTTTTTACACAATGTATCAAAACTTTGATCAGTGTCCTTCCCGAATACAATTCAAGAGCGTTGTTATACTGGCTCTGATTTGTACTACAAGTTGGGTTAAAATTTTAAAATAACTTAAAACGACGCTTCATAGACTTGCATAGAGCATGTCCCCACGCTAGTCCTATAATGACATCACAAAACAAAGAAGCGTGGGGACTTATCGGAGGTTAGGAAGTGAAAGGGATCAAGCAGCTTGCCCCCAGGAGGCAAAATCCAATATTTTCTCTTTCTTGGGGGGTAAACATAACATTTTACAAGTGTTACGGAGGAACTCCCATTCAAATAAGGGAGCCTCCTGTTGAGTTTGCAGTCTAAAGAAAATTTGTGGAAAGGCAAGGCAAATTTTTATTTTTCAGGAGCCCAATCCTGGAGGCTCTGGGTGCTGTATAATCAAAATACATCAAGAGCAATTAAAACGCAATAATTTAAATACAAAGCATATCAATTTAACATATTAAAACACAGACCACCCAAAATGGGAGGTCTGGCTTAGCAGCAGATTCCTGAAGGGGCCACTCTTCCAGACCATCTAAGAAGCAGCAACTAAAAGACAGTGTCTGGGAAAGCCTGGCTAAATAAGAAGGTCTTGAGGCGGGCTTTGAATGCCTCGACTGAAGCGGCCTCCCTTACTGATGGTGAAAGTGAATTCTAGAGGACGGGGCCAGCGACACTAAAAGCTCTGTCACTGGCCATTTTTAACCTCATCCTGGGAATCCCAAGGAGGCCCCTAGAGGAGGTCCGGAGGGGACGGACTGAGGCAGCAGGTGTTAGAAAGTCTGACAGGTAGCCAGGGCCCAGTTCATGTACGGCCTTAAAGGTAAGCAAGCCCACCTTAAAGAGAACCCTCCACTGAACCGGCAGCCAGTGCAGTGCATGCAGCACTAGGGTGATGTGGCAGTATTTTGGCTGCCCCATCAGCAGCCTGGAAGCTGCGTTCTGCATTAGCTGAAGTTGGCGCAGGGTATCTCCAGAGACCTTGAGGCAGAGCGCATTACAGTAGTCAAGCCTTGACATCTCAAAGGCATGTACCAAGGAAAGGTGCTCTTTAAAAAAAATAAGAGCTTACGCGGATGTTGTGGCCAGCAGGTGGCACTGTTGTCATTGTAAATGAAAGCAGTAGAGAGTCTTGGAGGAAGAGCTCAGATGCCCCCCAGCTTCATTTGATTGGTCTGCTTGAAGTGAAGCCACAGCTGGAGGTACAGTTTCGCTGATGTCTTGTCCTTCAGGAAGATGTCAGATGACCTCTCTCCCCTTCCCCACCTGGGCTACATTTTAATGTTCGTGTGTAGAGAAGCTGAAGAGCAGACAGCAACTACGCTTGAAATAAAGCCATGGTTAAAGGTACAGTCAGCAAGAACTGTTCTGCTCAGAGTCGTGGTAGTGGGAAGAGGATGATATGAAGCCTGGGATTGGCCTAGGCATCTACTGCAGTGGCCACAGTGAGCAGTAATTATTTACTTGAAGCTGCAGTCAGCGACATAACTGAAGCCACAGTCAGCAGCACAACTGAAGCAGCAGCTGGCGGCACAACTGAAGCCAGTGTCGCAGCTCAACTGAAGCTATGGTTGGCGGCTCAACTGAAGCTATGGTTGGCGGCTCAACTGAAGCTATGGTTGGCGGCTCAACTGAAGCCACAGATGGCAGAACTGAAGCCGCAGTCTTCTAATTGCCCATGATGACACATGAGATGATGCCGCATGGCAGCCATGAATTTTGTGGGCAAAGTGTATGCAGAGAAGCACAAAGATTTTTGCTACTGTTCAAAGGCCGATGGCAGGACCGTCTTTCAATCCGGGATGATGTACTGCAGCATCAACCTGACTGAATGAGGCCACAGCCAATCAGACTTCAGGCTTTTGGCCATCCATTTTATAATACACAAAACCACTTGTCAGTGTCACTGTTTACCAAAGTTGGCACTTACGAATGTTGCTGTTTATTGTGTAGTGTACCTTTAAGAGATACCTTTTTAAACAGAACCAATGATAGCAGCTGTCAGTCTTTTGAGAAAGCACATAATGTCAGTCTGTTGAGAAAGCACATATATGTGTAATGTTGAGGCAGGTTTGTTGCACATCTCTCCCACTGCTGTTTGCTGTGTTACACTGTGTGTAAGTAAGTAAACCATTATTTTTTAAGTGCCTTTTCTCTGGGGGGGGGGCTCGCCGCACAGTACAGAATGTCAATTTTACTACACATAGAATAAATATAAAATGACAAAAACAATCTCAATTATTCCAAATAAAACAAATTAATTAATAAATAATGATACAGTCAGTGGACTCAACCAGCCAGTGAACAGGAGTAATTATAAGCCAAATGCCTCTTTAGAGAGGTGGAATTTCAGACCCCTCTTAAAGGCCTCCATTCGAGGAGACCTCCCTCAGAGATCTGGGAAGGGAGTTCCACAGGGCTGGGGCGGCTACTTCAAAAGCTCTGGCCCTGGAAAATTTTAGCTGGGCCTTGGGAACTACTAGGAGGCCCCCCCCTCAGAGGAGCAGAGAGGACTGAGGGGCCATTGAGGGAGGGGGGATCAGAAGGTCCCACAGATAGCTAATAAGTGTGGTTATAAAACGGCAGGGTAAAATCCAGTAATCTGATTGGCTCTTATTTATGTGTAGAATATGGTTTACACATGGTTAAAAAAAAGGACTGCTTAGAAGTGATGAGTCTGGAACCTTGATCAATGAGCATTTGGAACACAGACATTTCAGTTAGCCCCCTACAGCCAGAACTGATCTTCTACCACAAACATGGCTGCTACCTTCACACGGTAAAAAACAAACTTCAACTAGGCCCTAAAAATAAAACTACCTAAAATAAAAAATAAAACAAATTAATTAAATTCTGTTTCCCTGATTATCACACTCTCCTTACACACATAAACAAATTAGAAACATTTAGTATTGTTTGTAGTTTTCACTACAACTGTTTCTTTGCTGACAGTGAAAAAAGGCCCCTTCTATCTTTGCCTGCTCATCAGAGAACTCTCTTCTTCTTCTTTTTTTTTTAATCAAAGGAGTTTTATTGATTTTACAACCAAGATACAAACATCAGCGTAGCGGTACAAATTTGGATCAAAGTATGAACTGGGTAACGTAAACCTCTATCCCACCCCCACCCCCAAAGCAAGGTGCAAGAGAACAAAAGACATATCGCATCAAGGTTAACATAGGTTTATAAATAAGTAGAGTAGGCGAGTTGCAAGCTAGAGGCCATCCTATGAGTAATCGGGAGGTGCCCGGGACCGTCAGCAAAGGGGAATTAGGACAAATAGAGGGCATATAGTCGCCCTCATTTTTTTAGTAAATGAGGTTTTATGATGGTGGACACTGGCGATTAACTGCTGTGCTCTGAGGGCGAAGAACACTTCATGTAGCCATTCTGAATAGGATAGGGGTGACTGGTGCAACCAGTGTTTGAGCACGAGCTTTCTGACTGCCAATGAAATAAGAGCCATACGGTACCATCTTTCCCCTACTTGTATTTATTTTTTATTTTTTATTTTAGTCTTTGGTAACCGGGTAAGACCCACTAGGCACATGTGCCTGTTTTCAGGGGCAACCTGGGAGCACTGGGCGATTAAGTGACTTGCTCAGAGTCACACAGTATACAAGTGGAGGTTGTGAGAATCAAACACAGGTCTGGTCTGCTGGATGTATCAAGCTCGTTCACACCTCATTCCTCTAACCTCTAGGCTATACTGCCAGAATTTGGGAAAAGTCCCCAAGAATACAGGTAGCTGGGGAGAAGAGGCCTTGAAGGCCCAATAGCAGGCCCAACCTGAGTTCGATTTGTGTCCACAGAGGAGATACCTTCTCACAGGACCAAAATATATGTAAGAGGGATCCCTCCCCTTTACCACATCTGGAATATGATGGCAAGGAGAGACGTCCCATTTTAGCTAATTTGACCAGAGTGTAATACATGTTATTTAAAATCCGGTACTGAGTTAATCGGAGCCTATCCTGTGAGATATAGATATACAGGTCTTTCCAGAGTTGGGCCCAGTTGATTTCCATCTCTGGCAGAAGAATGTTCCATATTTTAGAACCCACTGGAGAAATGGAATGAGGGCAAGTGAGCAGGTATTTATATAATGCAGAGACTCCATGTGGCCTGCATGCTGGACCAGAGATCTGCTGTAGGAGATCGACGAAAGTAGGGGTCTGTGGCTGGGGTCCAAACAACTTGAGCAGTAGATGACGAAGTTGATAAACCTTAAAAATAGATGTTGATGCCAGGCTAAGCTTGGTTAGGATTTCTTGGGAAGTTAAAATAGATGTTTGGGAGTAAAAGTCTGAAACTTTGAGTTCCTGAGGGGTCTGGAGCCAAGATGTGGGAATGGGTTGTCCCCCAATTTTGATATTTAAATTGGAGAAAACAGGTTGAGAAATATCTCTGGTAGGGCACATTTTAAGATATCCACACAACTGCGACAGAACTTTGAGAGAGATGCCAATTGGTGACGAGTATAGGGAATTTGGCAGGACTTTTGAGAGGAAATTCTCTTCTTCTTGCCCTGACAGTCAAATAATTGAGTCTCTGGCTGTAACAAAGGCCTTTATAGTATATGGTTACCCTTTGTTATGTAAAAAAAAAAGCAGCCTGCTCAAAATTCTTGTCAAGCACATTCTAAACCGTTATGCGCATTCCAAGGTGTTGTCATGCGCATTCTGAACAGTTGTTATGCACAGTTCAAAGGTCATATAATTTTTAATTTCTCATTTATTCCACACCTAGCTACTTACTAACCACTCAGTGCCCAGAGTCATACATTTTACCTTTCAAAAGTCTGGAAATTTGATTTTGATAAGAGAGTAGAACAAAGAAAGGGCAAGATGTTTTGTTTTCACGTCAGTGGGGGTTTGTCATTCTAGTGTAAAAACCATATACTATAAAAAATAAAATATGGTCAACTACACACAACTCAGAATGTGTTTCCATCGCAGGGTTGAGATGACAGCATGGACCTCTCGAGCTTTGCTCTCGAGGTTCATATGCTGTCATCTCAACCCCTCGATGGAAATACAGCCTTGTTGTGTATGGTTGCCCATACATTATTCTCTAGGTTGTCTGTGTGTACAGTATGTTAGGAGAGAAACATTAAATCCATGTATTCCGTGGTAAACATTCCATGATAAACATCCCGTAACTTGAATGTGGAGAAAAACACAGAAAAAAAAAAACAGGAAGAAGAAAGTAGGCAATAATACAATTACATCATCAATTACATCACTCGCAGTGGGCGGAAGGACTGTTTTATCACAAATGCACACAGGTAAATCTATTGTTTCTACATATAAACATGCTTTTCCCAACAGTAAAAAAGTAAAACAAGCATTTGTCAATGCCGAATGTTGTCACGCTGGCATTGGCAGTGGCGGAGGTGGAAAGGCATAGCACTGTGAGTTTGTTAATGTGTCCCAAAAGGTGATTTTGCACAGCGAGTATGCCACTGTGCGGCAGAGCTGCGGAAATGCGTTTTGGGCAGGCTGTGGAAAATGGCAGCTGGACTGTTGATAATGAGGTGGGCACAAATGTCAGAGGTGAAAATGTGGCATGAAAATATTGCAGATTGACAAAGTTACAAGGGTGCGTGAAAACTGCGTAATGCATGCTTGCAACACAGCCATTGTCTGGACTTTCGCCACCAAATTTTCAACATAGGCATTTTAGGACCTCTGCTGATGAATAGTGTCACCGTCCTTTCCTGAAAGTGTCCCGAAAAGTGATTTGGCACAGTGACCGTGCAATTCTGCACCAGACGTGCGAAAACACATTTCAGCCAGCTGTACTGTTCATAAGGAGGCATGGAAAAATGGCAATGATGAACAGCTGGAGTGAAAGTATTACAAATTCACAAAGTCACGAGCATGCATGCAAACTGCACAATGCGCGCTCATAAAACACTCATTGTATTGACCTTCGTCCCTAAATTTTCAACATAGGCATTTTAGGACATTTGCTAATGAACAGTGTCACTGCCATTTTCATGTGTCTCGAACACGGGCTTTGCACAGCGACCGTGCTATTGTGCGTCAGAACTGCGAAAACAGATGTTGGTCAGGATGTGAAAAATGACAGCTGTACTATTCATTAGGAGGTGTAGAACAATGGCACTGTTGAAAATGTGGAGTGAAAATATAAGTTTGCGAACTTACGAGCGATCGTGCAAACTGCACAATGCACGCTTGTAACACAGTCATTTTATGGAGTATTGCCACCAAATTTTCAACGCAGGCATTTTAGGACCTCTGCTCATGAACAGTGTCACTGTCATTTTCGTAATGTGTCCCGAACAGTGATTTCACACAGTGACCGCGTTATTCTGCGCTGGAAGTGGGAAAACACATTTCAGCAAGGATGTGAAAAATGACAGGTATACAGTTCACAAGAAGGTGTGGCAAAATGCCAATGTTGAGAATGTGGCATGAAAATATTGCAAATGCGCTAACTTACGAGCGTGCGTTGTGCAGTTGCTATGCACACTCGTAAAACAGTCAATTTAAGGAGTATTGTCACCAAATTTTCAACATAGGCATGTTAGCACCTCTGCTCATGAACAGTGTCACTGTCATTTTTGTAATGTGTCCTGAACACTGATTTTGCACAGCAAATGTGCTATTCGACGCCGCAAGAGCGAAAACACATTTCGGGCAGGATGTGAAAAATGACAACAGTACAGTTCACAAGAAGGTGTGGTAAAATGCCAATGTTGAGAATCTGGCATGAAAATAGTGCGAATGCGCTAACTTAAGAGCGTGCGTTGCGCAGTTGCTACGCACGCTCATAAAAGTAATTTTTTGGAGCATTGTCACCAAATTTTCAACACAGGCATGTTAGCACCTCTGCTCATGAACAGTGTCACTGTCATTTTTGTAATGTGTCCCAAACACCGATTTCGCACAGCGACCGCGCTATTCTGCGCCACAAGTGCGAAAACACATTTCGGGCAGGATGAGAAAAATGACAGCTGTTCACAAGAAGGTGTGGTAAAATGGCACTGTTGAGAATCTGGCGGAAAATAGTGCAAATGCGCTAACTACGGGCGTATGCTGTACAGCTTACAAGACGATTGTAAAAACAGTCATTTTGGATTTTTCCCACTGATATTTGTAACATAGGCTTTTTGAGAGCCCCTCTCATTGTACAGTGGCACTGTTATTTCGTTATTGTCCCGAAGGTGATTTCGTGCAGTGACTGCAAAATCACCTTCCGGGACCGAATAACACCATGACAGTGCAAGAATTCATGAGAAGGGATCCCAAAAACCCCATGTTGAAAATGTGGGGCCGAAAGTCCCAAAAATGCCTGAGATATGCATTAAAGTTGAAAACCCCCTATTCATTCCATTATACAGCTTACCGGCATTTCTTCAGATCGCGGTCGGCTTTGAAGAGTGCAGACGTGTTCCTGGTCCACAGAAGATCGTCACGCCGGACTCCTCAGGTAAGTATGGAGTGGGGGGTGAGGAGAGGCAGGTGCGCAGTGGGTGGGTGTGGGTGGGTGGAGGGGCATCAAGACTACGAGGACCGTTTTCATTTTAGGGGAAAAAAGAAAAATATTGTGGGACAGTTTTGGTTTTGTAGGGGGTTTGGCACGCTTGGGTGGGCTCCCAGCATGCCACCTGTTTTGGGGGTGTCTGTAGCTAATGGGGATTGGGCACCTTGTTGGCACACAACATGGGGGAAGTAATGGCGATGGGGATTGGGCACCCCACGGCACTCAAAGAAAGCCGGGTGCCGCTTAGCCGAGGGGATTGGGCACCCCCTCGGCATTCAGCAATTGGGGGTTTATGCCGATGGGAGTGGGCTCCCTGTTGGTACCTAAAGGGGGTTAACCGACAGGAGATTGGGCACCCCCGAAGTCGGCATTAGTTAGGCAGCCGCCTGCTCGCCGACCATGCACATAATGGTGGCGAGCACGGCAAGAAAAGGACCGCTGTGTATGACGAGCTTTGCTCAGACTGCAGTGGACCTTTTCATAGATGTGCTCTCCCCATTATGTATGCATGGTGTGGCGCTGGCATGCAGGCTGATTGGGGAATGTGCGACGCATGTACTGGTGCGTGCCCTGCATTCGCCCAAAAGCGACCGCGCCTCTAAAGCTGCACTGTCCCACTATGTTGGCTGTGTTATTCAACATACAAACAGAAGGAGACAATTTTATAAGTTTAATAAGGCATTCAGGAATGTGTGTAAAACATATTTACAGTGCGGCCCAGCGAATTAAGTCACTCGACCTTCAGCCTTGTGCCTCACTCCACCCCTGGCCATGCTGTAAAATACGTTTTGCACACACCCCTTAGTGCCTTATTGCTTATATAATAAACTTCATGAGCTAGGAAATCTATGAGCTGTTGTGGTTTGGTGTTTAATTAGCATTGGTGGGTAGCACCAGATTTTCTGTTTGCGTTGTGTTATTGTTGCTGGTTGCACTGCTACCACTCAGTGGAGGCCTTTTCTTTCCCAGTACAATGTGTACCTTGGGCAATGCACAGGTGGGCACTAGTGCTGGTTTGCCTCTACAGCCTAGGGGAGACCTGCTCTTTTGCACAGCATGAGAGCGGTTCCTGGAACATCAGTCAGTATGAGAGGGTCTGCATAGGAGCAAGCATTAGGGAGGGACTGTTAATCTGCCCAGGGTTCAAAATCCCTGCAGTAACCTCTGAACAAATCACAGCCCAAGAAGGTGCTAACGCGTGTCCTTTAAAAATCAAAGAAGCTTTTCTACAATATGAGAGAGCTGTACTGAAGCTGTATAGACTTGTGCGGCAACAAGTGACACCTTGAGCAATATATCAAGGTGGGCAGGGTACCTCGAGGATTAAGAATCCTTAAGTGTCCTACATTTGGCCTTCTATGAAGATTCCCTCTTCACAGACGAAGAATATGTACCTACCTCTCTTCTTTCCTCCCCATCCCTCTCCATTTAACCATCCCCTCCAGTCCTCACCTTTTACTTATGTATTTTGAACTTGCCTTAATCTGTATTAACTGTTGTTTATTGTTCTAATGTCTGTTTGTCCTCTATGTGACGTGGTACCTTTGTAAATGAGCCTCTGGCTCAAAGGTTGTTAAACTGATGTTTAAATAAATAAATAAATAAATGTAGCACAAGCATTTTACTCCGATCCTAGCCTTTCCCAGCAGGAGTCACTGTAGGTAAAGGTGTAGGAGTGGGAAAGGAAGGGCCGCACTCCTACACCATTACCTACAGTGACTCCTGCTGGGAAAGGCTGTGACTGGAGTAACTGTAAACTTCCCCACAGCAAGGGCTCCTACACCATTACGTGCAGTAACTCCTGCTAGGAGAGGCTAGGACTGGAGTAACTGTAAGCTTCTCCACAGCAAGGGCTCCTACACCAATACCTACAGTGACTTCTGCTGGGACAGGCTGTGACTGGAGTAACTGTAAGCTTCCCTACAGCAAGGGCTCCTATGCCATTATGTACAGTGACTCCTGCTGGGAGAGGCTGGGACTGGAGTAGCTGTAAGCATTCTCACAATTAGTGCTCCTATACTGTTACCTACAGTGACTCCTGCTGGGAGAGGCCGGGACTCGAGTAGCTGTAAGCTTCCCCACAGCAAGAGCTCCTATACCAATACCTACAGTGACTCCTGCTAGGAGAGGCTGGGACTGGAGTAACTGTGAGCTTTCCCACAGCAAGAGCTGCTATACCATAATCTACAGTGACTCCTGATGGGAGAGACTGCGACTCGAGTAACTGTGAGCTTCCCCACAGCAAGAGCTCCAACACCATTATCTACAGTGACTCCTGCTGGGAGAGGCTGGGACTGGAGTAGCTGTAAGCACTCTCACAATTAGTGCTCCTATACTGTTACCTACAGTGACTCCTGATGGGAGAGGCTGGGACTGGAGTAACTGTGAGCTTTCCCACAGCAAGAGCTCCTATACCATAATCTACAGTGACTCCTGCTGGAAGAGGCTGGGACTGGAGTAACTGTGAGCTTCCCCACAGCAAGGGCTCCTACACCACTACCTACAGTGACTCCTGATAGGAGAGGCTGTGACTCAAGTAACTGTGAGCTTCCCCACAGCAAGAGCTCCAACACCATTATCTACAGTGACTCCTGCTGGAAGAGGCTGGGACTGGAGTAACTATGAGCTTCCCCGCAGCAAGGGCTCCTACACCACTACCTACAGTGACTCCTGCTGGGAGAGGCTGAGACTGGAGTAACTATGAGCTTCCCCGCAGCAAGGGCTCCTACACAACTACCTACAGTGACTCCTGCTGGGAGAGGCTGGGACTGGAGTAGCTGTAGGCACCCTCACAATTAGAGCTCCTATACTGTTAACTACGGTGACTCCTGATGGGAGAGGCTGGGACTGCGGTATGCATGAAACACACTCCCACAGCTGAAGGCCGTTTAGTACAACTGTTATTGTCTGCTGACACCACGGGACATTTTTATAATGACTTGTTTATCAAGAGTGAGAGCTGGAGATGTAGTAGCAGCCTGCAGAGAGAGCATTGATCAGCTATCCCTGGTGATACAGTCATAAATCACTTGTTTCTTCCTCAAGCTTCAGTCACTGCGGGGGAGGGCAGTGATGCATCAGGCCAGCGCATTACCAGTGATTTATCAGCAGTAATCAAGAAGCCAGTGGAGCCCTGTCCTAGAGTATTAATTCTGATGGTTGACATGGTGTTGGCAGTGCGTGGTGTTTCCCTTCTCACTGACATCCCTTCCACCTTTTGAGAGTTCTCTGTGAGTAGGCAGAATTGTCTCACACTGCAGAGGCCTCACTGTCAGGGCCTGAATCGCAACGGGTGACTCTGGAAGCAGGATGGAAGGCCCAGCATAGGAGTACACAGCTGCACTGATATTGGTGGGGGGTAGGGTGGCACTAAAGAGCAATCATATTGACAAGACCAGGTCTATCTTATTCATGAATTTGTGGTTGCAACACTTTTTTTTCTGTTTTCTGTACCACCCCAGCAGCTGGAAGAAGGCTGTTGACTACACACAATACTAAACATAGCAGGGGCAAGTGTCAGTGACTGAAGAGCAACACCATTATGTACAGTGACTCCTGCTAAGAGAGGCTGGGACTGGAGTAGCTGTGAACACCCTCACAATTAGTGTTCCTATACCGTTACATACAGTGACCTCTGCTGGGAGAGGCTGGGACTGGAGTAACTGTGAGCTTCCCCACTGAAGACTGAAGAACAATTCTATCAACTAATGTAGATCTGACTTAGAAAAAACATTTTTTTATCGCCACAGTATGAATGAGAGAATGAGACAAGCAAAAGCAGTCATTATGCCAATAATCACTCCTATTTGCATAGACAAACTCATTTCAGTCAGATTCAATTCCAGCAGTAAAATGAGGAAGCACAGCTTCTATGTAAAATGCACATCCCTAAAGGCATCAAACTGACTGAATAAGTGTTAAAAAGGAAACACACTGTGTAATGAAGAAACATATTCCCCAAGCCTCTGTCAGATATGTCCATTACTAGATCAAGGTAGAGATGGGTAAGCCACAGCAGGCTCGAGTCTGGCTTGAGCTGAGTGCCTGGCTCGGCTCGACCTCTGTGACAAATTGAGAGCCAAAGTCAAGCCAAACCAGTTATGGTCAAAGTAAGCACTTTTGTCAGCCTGAGCAGTTAGAGTGGTGTCTGAAATGTTCTACTTCTACGGAGAGAATAGGCTACAGTAGCCAGAGTCCAGCCCATGTTTTGGCTCGTGGAGTCAAGCTAGACATCTGGCTTGGCTCTAGGTGAAAAATTACTGTCTTGCCTACCTCTAGATCAAAGGTGATGATGGGTCCCTCAGTGGATTCTTTCCATTTTCAACACTATTGCAGACTTCTTGTTAGCGGTCTGCTGGGCGTGACCAAAACTGGAAAAAGTGAACTTTGCTGTTTTAACACCTCCAAAGGAAAAAGTCAGCTGGGTTCCCACCACAGAACAGCTGTAATGTAATGCTATAGACTGTGTAGGAATCTATAACAATCCATACAAGCTGTTTGACACATACCCCATTTCAAGTAGTTCCTGAAGGGTAGCTGAATCAATACCCCATAAACATTGTCCTTGTTGTCGAGCAAAAGTGGGATTTTTCACAACACAATAATGCAACTAGTAAACTACAACTAAGCTGCACATTATTCTATATTCCTTATCAGGCTAATGCATTAGCAGTCATTTTGGCTCTGACCAGAATTTGTTAATGTTGTAGTGAGCGAGTGAAAGAAATTAAGTAATTTAATTGCTGACAAAAGAGCAGAATATACACTGCGGGATGCATAAAGGATACAGGAAGGAAGATACTTTTCAATCTGTGTGGTTTCTGTATAGATACATATAATCAAACGCCTCAAACCCAGCATGAAACATAAATATGAAAATCTGTGTGTGTTTATGGAGGGGGAGGGGTAAACTGACCAGGAACTGATTCAGCTGGTGCTACATTCTGTTTGCCATGTCACTACTCAAGCCTCACCACAGCCAACTCACACCCAAAATGTAACAGTCATCTTTAAAGTCTGCACAAAAGATTATAGAAACATAGAAACATAGAATTTGACGGCAGATAAGGACCGCTTGGCCCACCCAGTCTGCCCATTTCCCTACCTGATGGATAAGTTGCAGATCCTAGTTAACCAGCAGCCTACTTCTTCCTACCCCCACCCCCTAGAATTGCCTTATGACTGTCCCATGCATGCTTGAATTCCACCACTGTTTTTGACTCCACAACCTCCTCTGGAAGGCCGTTCCATACATCCACAACCCTCTCTGTGAAAAAATACTTCCTTAAATTACCTCTGAGCCCCCCCTTCTATCTTCAAATTGTGCCCCCTTGTTCTTGCACACCTCTTTTTTTGAAAGATGCTACCCTCTTGGACTTTGTTGATTCCCTTGAGGTACTTGAAAGTTTCTATCATGTCCCCCCTCTCCCTCCTTTCCTCGAGGCTATACATATTAAGCTCCTTAAGTCTCTCTTCATATGTCTTTCGGTGCAGACCCTGCACCATTTTAGTTGCCCTCCTCTGGACAGCTTCCATCCTGTCTATGTCTTTGCGGAGATTGGGTCTCCAGAACTGCATGCAGTACCCCAGATGTGGTCTCACCAACTGTCTGTACAGAGGGATAATAACTTCCTGTTTTCTACTGGTGATGCCTCTCCCTATGCATCTCAGTATTCCCCCAACCCTCCTTGCTGCCCTCTCACATTGCTTGCCCACCTTTAGGTCATCTGATATGACTACCCCCAGGTCCCTTTCCATTTTTGTTGTTGTTAGTATCTCACCCCCATTGTGTACTCTTCCCTTGGGTTTTTGTTTCCCAGGTGCATTACCTTGCACTTCTTAGCATTGAATCCAAGCATATGTATATTATGTATATAAATAGGCAGAAACTATCCCTTGCTGCCTAATAAAAGAATGGCTTACAGAGACACTGAACCTGGAAAATGATCTTATCATCAGACAAGCTGACGGTTGAAAACCCACAGATACCAACTACACAAGGATGGAAATAGTTATTACCAACAGCATGACAGCTTGGGACACCATTCTGCTGGTGGTGAGGTTTTTGTTCTTAGACACGGTGGAAGAGCAGGCAAGTGAGATTGTTTTCAGACCGGAGTTATGCCACGCAATCCCACCAAATGCAGTTAGATGGAGTCTGGAAGCAACTCCTGTCCCTTAGGATTGTAAACTCACTTTTGCTGCCAGCCCACCTCAGGATCCAATATACAGGTATAGCGTTCCAGTTCTCAGAACTGAAGGAGACAGGCCCGTAAGCTAACATGGTCATGGAATTCAACCATCGGAGTGCAGAGGCATTGGATAATAGCAATTCAGTCACCGGGCATATTATGTTCACTTCACTCTGAGGGTGCTCAAGCTTCTAATTTACCAATAAACATTACACACAAAGTAAAACACACACAGTGTGCCACCATGCTGTTGCAAGGCACAAACCGGCTCACACAACAGCCAAAAAATTATATTTTATTTGACCACAGCATAAGCAATTTCAGCTTTAGCAGGAGAAAGTCTGAACAGAAGCTTAAAAATGCTTCCCTTTTCCTTACTCCTCTTGTAGCCTCACTGTACAGTAGTACTGAGTGCATGTGAAGGCAGTCCATAATGAGAGAGCTGCAGTGTTGGGTATGCGAGGAAGGTCCGCTTCAAACTAATAGCCAGTAGTACATTCAGTTACGGAATGGACAACATTGCAAAACCATTTTAGTTAATTTACAGGCCAACATGGCATTATTTTCTCTTTCCACAAGCTACGGACTTCTCCTTGCCATGAAGCAATTTGTTTGCTACCGTATAAATAACTGACAGATGCGCTGCTCCAAGGAGGGGGATGGTGGGAACACTGGTACATCTGAGACAGAATACACTACAGTGGAGTGCTTTAAACTGTTAGCAGGTTAAGAGATAAAATGTTTACCAAGTTATAACAGATTATTCTGAGGCAAACGCTAGTCAGCTTATTGCAGCGTTAATATTTTGTTGTTTTTCTCCATGATGCTGACTCGCTCGTAGGCTGTTATAATGATAACACCATAGTGGGCTGGGTTAGTTATTTTTATACAGCGGGCTTCATACATGTGAATTTTCTGCACTAAATCTTTGCATCCAGTAACTGAACGATTTACCAGGATAAGTCATATGCAGGTAGGACTTCATCTGAGTTAAAAAGATTGATTCTTCTGTTTGCGGGATTGTCGTATCTCTTTGAGTGTCTTCAGAATGTTGTACTTTTTTTATACTTTGACAGTTGTATCCCAGATTGCACGAAACATTGCTTTCCATATGCTGCTTGTTTTTCATGTAGTCGATCAATTACATTTGTGGTTTTTTTTCCAGGGAAGCGTTTCATATTGCAGTAACCATACCTCGTTTACAAGCAGGCCCCAGGGCAACAGCAGTGTTATAGAGACTTCAGACACAAACCATATTAATAAGAGATTCACTTAAAAACAGTTATACACCTCCGTACAGGGAGAGAAACATAATTTGGCTGAACCTTTCTGGTGAGTCTGTCAAACACTTGACTCAAGCTGTGCAGTCCATGGCTATGGTACCAGGTAAGTATGGCTCCTCTACTGCTGCGAAGATCTGGTTCGAGGAAACCTTACATGCAATACAATTGTGGTAGCTGATGCATTGACCAGGAGTTAGATTACACAGAAGGTGTACATATACTGACGTATTTCTCCTAACAGCCCCCAGTACAAGAACTGACTACAGCCAGCATCTTCTGTTGACATTGAAGGGGTTTACAGAGCACAGCAGGGTACAATGATGTGCTCCCAAATAGCAGTGAAGCACCGCATAAAACATAAGAATTCAAGTTTACATGAAGCTTAAAAAAAAATGACTTGGTGGTTGTTTCATAAATATGATTGATATTACCTTACACAGGAAAACCCATCAGGTTCTGAATCTTAAACTGCCCAGACAATGAAAACTTTTAGTTTGACCACATTATACAAATTCTAGTGACCCGTTTGCCTGGCAATTGTAAATCAGATTTTGATTTTCTTCATTTTAAATGCTGTAAAAACTGTTCAATATGACCAGCATGTCGAAATCACAGGTCTACATGTAGTTAAGCGATGGCTGAAAATGAGAGTTGGAATGGTACCAAGTCGGTGTGCCTCTTTGTCATCTTCTCAGCAATGGTTTGTGAGGGTTTTGAGTCTCACTCCAGCCATCCTGTTGGACTGAGGAGTGCGGAGGCATAGTGGATTACAACAGTCCATGTACAACACATCAAAGCTTTGCCCTGGGGCTACCATAGCATGGTGCAAAGTTTGGTGCATCACAGATGAGCAATCCGCTGTCCAAAATTTGATTGCTTGACTGGGTTCTAAGAGACCTTTGTGAAAGCCTTGAAATCCTCGAGTAGGATACAGTCTTGTACAATGCACTAAACTGTTTTTTTTTAAGATAAAGTTACACTTTTGTGAAAATGTTATAATCTGGTTTTGAACAAGAATCACAATAAAACAATCCAGGGGTACAGTTACCTCTGCTAAACCCCTTCCAGGCCTCAGGCTGTCCACCCACCAGGAGGGGGATTAATCCATAGAAACCTAATCCCTGATCCTGCCATGCTGCTGAAGCAATAGGAACAAATGTGGAAAGTAGTGATTACAGCCCTTGAGTGTGAACCTGGAGATCAGAAGTTCGAATCCCACTAGTGTCACTGGCTTACTGTGCTATCTCCAAGCAATTTTGCCTTCAGTGGGCTTGCCCAAGGAGAAGATGCTCTGATCACAATTGACCCTGAGCCCTTCCTACTTTTTCAGTCATTTGAACCCAACCTAAGCTGAGACTGAAGTCCAGTTTTTGCTACGTACATAAGTTATAAGACAGTATAGCCTAGAGGTTCGAGCAACAATCTGTGAACTAGCTTGGCATATGCAGCAGGCTTGGGGTTATCTCCCACAACCTTTACTTGCATACTGTGTGACACTGAGCCAGTTACTTTCCCTTACCGCCCCTATACATGAGCGTTGTGCACACTGGGCCTTCTCTGGTTACCAAATACTGCCTACCATCAGAAGCATTTAACCCTCCCTCCCACTCCAACACACACTATATACTTACTCACAGGCCCAATTTGTGGTCATTAAATTGTCTTGTCAAACAGGCACCATTACCACTGCAGCAGTGCACATGGCCGCTTTTTGCATTTTGTGAAGCTCTGGCATGAAAGGTTAGTAAATTGAGCTGACAGCATTTCCTTCTGTATTCATGTTCATTAAAATACAACCAAGAAGGGCTGCTCAGATAGTATCCTAGAAATTAGGATACCAACACGTATCTCCCATCTGGGCAGATAACTGCTGTGGTAGGATAGCAGTGCTATCTGATCATGGATCCTATGCTCTAGGATCCAGTGCATGGATCCTACAAATGTGGTTCCTGTGGATCCCAGCAACAGATCCAGCTTGGATCCTAATTATCTGACTTAGGATCTCTGGATCTGACCTAGGATCCATCATTATCTGACCCTGGATCCTAACTATCTGACCTGGGATCCCTGGATCCTAACTAGGATCCATCGCTATCTGATCCCAGATCCTAACTATCTGACCTAGGATCCCTGGATCTGACCTAGGATCTCTGGATCCTAACTAGGATCTGTCGCTATCTGACCCTGGATCTTACATCTGTCTTAGGTTGGATTTCTGGTAGGATCCTAGGTAGGATACCAACATTATCTGACAGATAGTGGTAGGATCCTCAAAAGCATTATCTGAGCAACACTACAGCCGAGTCACAGGAAGCTCCCCCTTCGCAACAGAACCACTAATAGTAATTCCTAACACTTGTTACTCAAACTGACAATATAAAATGCTTCCCAACTCTGCCTGCTTCTTTGTTCTCTTTAACAAAGGTGGAAGTTCAATTAAGACAAATGAAAAAACTCTAAACAATCCCTATAGGGCACACAAAGTGTAACCTCTGCACTGATACAGCATGATCTGAAACGGGCCAGAAAAAATGTAATCGCTTTGTACAACAAAACTAACAGTTCAGTAAGGCCACCTACAGTACTTTTGTGAAAATAGAAAACAAGCATTTGTCAATGCCGAATGTTGTCTCGTTGGCATTGGCATTGGTAGTGCAGGAGTTAGAGATGCATAATAGGAATGGCAGTGAAGTAGTGAACTGACGCCAACCTCACCCCCACCCTGAAGAGACACATTTTCAACATAGGCATTTTGGGACCTTCCCTCATGAACAGTGGCACTGTGATTGTGTTACTCTGTCCCAAAAGTTGATTTTCCACAGTGACCATGCCATTCTGCGCCACAGGTGTGAAAACACATTTTGGGCAGGATGTGAAAAATGACAGCTGTACTGTTCATAAGGAGATGTGAAAAACTGCCAGTGTTGAAAATCTGGCATGAAAATATTGCAAATTTGCGAAGTTACAATGGTGTGTGGAAACTGCGCAACGTACGCTTGAAACACAGTCATTTTATGGACTTTCATCACCAAATTTTCAACATAGGCATTTTAGGACCTCTGCTCATGTACAGTGTCACCGTCATTGTCTCAAACTGTCCTGAAAACAGATTTCACACATAGGGTTGCCACCTTTGGATGAGATGAAAACCGAATACTAAACCACACCCCCAAACTCCACCCCTAACTCTGCCCCTTTTATGACTTATGAGGGCATCGCTTGGACTCTGATTCGCTTGATTTATTCAGAATTGCTGCTGATATAACATTGTGTACGACTTCTTTAAAGTAAATCATGATTATTATTTTTGGTTTGTTTGATTTAGATTTAAATATTTTAAATTTCAGTGTGTGTTAACATTTGATGGGGTTAGAGAGGGTGTTCAGGGGACTTTCCATCCTGTGTACACAGCTTAGCTGACACATCGAGCGACTACAAGGACACCTCTGACAACCGGCTATTTTGGAACAGGTGGGCTTTTCTGGTAAAACTCTTTCAATAAATAAATAAACTACACCAGTAATGGTGGACGAGCTGTAATTACAAATATCATCTGCCATTTGAAGATGTGCTACTGCCCTTCCCATTACTCCTACTCTAAAGCTATTTGTAATGTCACAGAAGTTTTTAAAATAGAACTATTCTATGCTGTTAAATACCCTATTTTATTTCCATATCAGTCATACATACCAGATACCCTGATATGTGATATGTAGTGTGGAGGCAGTATAGAGCAGTGGTTTAAGGCTCTGAGCTGCAATTCTGGAGACCAGGGTTTGAATCCCACAGCCCAGACTTGCATACTGTGTGACCCTGCACAAATCATTTCACTCCCTTGTGCTCCCAGGTTGCACCAGTAAACAAGCTTCAGCTTAGTGTGTCTCTTCTGATAAAAAAAAAAAAAAAAACAATGTTTGATAAATTACCTAAATTTGCAGTGCCATCAAATCTAGATTGTGCTCCTTTCTCCTCACCAGCTACTGCGCTCTCTCTCTCTCTCTTCCTTTTCTCATTTCTGTGGCTTAACATGACATTAGCCACACTATTCTGTGCTGTTCATCTGAGATGTCTGGAATGGTCTTCCTGGAATATCCGGGTAGTATGAAAATTGACAGCAATAACTACTGAGGAGAGAGAGGTGTAATACTGCTAGAAATGAAATCAAATATTGGATTATTAATTTAACAACAAATGGGGTAACAAATATTAAAATATAGGACAGACCCTAAAAGAAAAAATGGTGAGCATTTAAAGGTATAAAAGTGGAGGCTCTGGAAAGATGGTCTAGAAAGTGGAAGCTGAGGTTCAATGCAGGGAAATGCAAGGTACTCCACCTGGGGGCCAGAAACCCAGGCCAAGTGTACACACTGGGGGATGCTACAAGTCTCGATGGCTGAGAGGGACCTGGGGGTGGTGGTGGATGTCAAGATGAACAACTCTGAGACTTGTAGGAGGGCAGCAGCCAAGGCCAACAGGATGCTGGGATGCATCGCTAGGGGGATCACCTCCAGAAGGAGGGAAGTGATACTCCCTCTGTATAACTGCTTGGTGAGGCCACACCTTGAGTACTGCGTGCAGTTTTGGAGGCCACACCTAAAGAGGGACATTAACCTCCTGAAGAGGGTCCAGAGGAGGGCAACCAAAATGATTTGGGGCTTGGGGGACAGGACCTATGAGGAGAGGCTCGAAGAGCTAAATATGTACACATTGGAAGAGAGAATGGACCGGGGGGACATGATAGAGGTCTTCAGGTACACAAAGAGGGTAAATAGGGGAGGAACAGTCAGGGTGCTTCGAAGGAAGGAGGAAGGGGCCACTAGAGGGCATGGGTGGAAGCTGGAGGGAAGATTCAGGGAGAAGGAGGAGGTGCTACTTACTGAGAGGGTGGTGGAGCCATGGAATGCACTGCCTAGGGGCTGGTGGAGGCAGAGACAGTGGAGGGGTTCAAGAGGGGTGGGACAGGTACAGGGAAGGGTTCTGGAAGCAAATCCAATGCAGCAAGAATATCCGGAACTGGGAAGGGAGAAGCCAGAGAAGGCGAGGGGGACAGCAAGGTCAGCACCCAGGGTGAGGGCTGACCAAACGAGCAGACACGAAAGACCGTTAGGCCTATTCTGCTGGCATTTTAGTATGTTAGTATGTTAGTATTCCTTATCACAGCAGTCAAAGACCATACTCACAATGCAGCCTAGAAAGGATTAGGTTGATTTGCTGCTAATGGTCTTAATAGCCCTACTTTACACCTCTCAGATTCACTGGTATACAAACAAAGGTTTACATGACATCAGAATTTGTTTGTAATATGAACATGCAAATAAAATGGTGAAGGATTTAACAATCTGTTTTACAAGTATGTGAGCATTCAAAATGACTGAAAAAGTACTACCTCTAAACAAAACTGGATTAGCAGGTAAAGTTTCTGAAACACATTGTACAGTCCACACTGAACAAGAGGCTACCCTAATGTGGTGCCTGTCTGAATGTCTAAGGGTTTCAGAAAAATGAAGGTGTTAATTAAGGTGACATTGTTTACCCTTCCCGTGAATAATCTTCCAATTTGCTGGTGTGAAGTTAGAGGTGACAACTGAGCAGACAGGGACACATTTGGCTCTTTCAGTGCCCTGCTCATGAAGGCACTTCCTGATTAGCATGCACTGCAAGCAAGCAATCGCACTAAAATGTCAAACACTTGCTTACAGTCAGATGAGAAGAAAATAAAACAGTTAGTGGGGAATCTAACAGGTGCTGCTTGACCCACCATAAAAACCGAATTTGCAATGGTGAAAACAGGAGGACTGAATCTGGACCTAGAAAACCGAATCATTTGGTCAAAAACCAAGTAGGTGGTAACCTTATTCACACAGCAACCGCACTATTCTGTGCCGGACGTGCCGAAACACATTTCGGCCAGGATATTTAAAATGACAGCTATACTCTTCATAAGGAGGTGTGGAAAAATGCCAATGTTAAAAGTCTTGAGTGCAGATATTACAGATTCACAAAGCTGCGAGCATGCGTGGAATCTGCACAACGCACGCTCGTAAAACAGCTATTTTTTTGGGATTTTTTTAGCCAAATTTGCAACATAGGCTTTTTGAAAGCCTATCTCATGAACAGTGGTACTGTCATTTCATTAATCAGTCCCAATAGGTGATTCCGCGCAGTGACCGCAAAATCACCTTTTGGGACTGAATAACACCATGACAGTGACTGAATTCATGAGGAGGGGTCCCAATAACCCCATGTTGAAAATTTGGTGCCAAAATTCCCCAAAATGCCAGAGATATACACCAAAGTTGAAGAAACCCTATTTATGCCATTATACAGCTTAATGGCATTTCTTCAGTTCACGGTCGGCTTTTAAGAGTACAGACGTGTTCCCGGGCCACCGAAGATCGTCGTGCCATGTTCCGGAGGTAAGTATGGGGTGAGAGGGGTGTGGGGAGGCAGGGTACACAGAGGGTGGGCTTGGGCAGCGGGAGGGCCACCGGAGTCGATGAGGGACCGTTTTCTGCTTTGCAGGTTTAACAAAAAAAAATTGCAAAATGTTTTTTCTTTTACAGGGGCATTTGGCACGCTGAGGTGGGCTCCCAACGAGACACTTGAGTGTTTGTTTTTTGGGGGGGGTTCTGTAGCCGACCTGGGATTGGGCACTGCTGTCAGCACACAACAAATGGGGAGAGGGGGACATTATGCTGACAGGGAGTGGGCTCCCCCATCAGCAAATTAAACTGGGAAGGGGGAACATAATGCTGAGGGAGATTGGGCACCCTTCGGCACACACGTTAAATGGGAGGGGGGGTTACATTATGCCGATGGGGAGTGGGCTCCCCCGTTGGCAAATTAAGTGGGTCAGGGCACTCTGCAGTGGCATGCCGCCATGTTTTGTAAACTGGTCACCAGGAAAGGTATGCCGCTGTGTGAGAAGCTTGGCTGTCATTGCAGCAGACCTTTCCTTAGATCTGGTGGCCAGTTTACGCGTTGAGGGTGTCGATGCCTGCAACTGCCTTATTGGGGGAATTAGGGACACACCTACTGATGCATGCCCTGCATTCACCCACAGTGACCACACCTCCAAATCTGCTACTACTGCAGTATGTTGGCTGCGCATGAGCCAACATAAAAGGAGTTGGACATGTTTTGAGAAAAAACACGGCCATTTTTTCACTTTTTGCACTAAATGTATGGTGTTTTGCATCCTTTTTTGCACACAACTGCACACTTTGGGCAAATATTTCATGCAAATCCCAACTGCATCAAGTTATCATGCAACACTCACGATTAGTACTAATTATCCCCCTCCCATAAAAAAACATGCTGATTTGCACTATATTTTGGGGGAAAAAAACAGAAAAAAGATCTGATTTTAAGATTTGGCCAAACAGAAGGCCATTTCCAACTATGGAAATCAGTGGCCTTACTGTAGTTCAGTGGCCTCTTCGCTTCCAAAACCACTCCCTCTTGACCCACTGCTGAAGCACACAGTTGCATCAGGTCTTTCTAAAAAACAGCTCTGCATTTCATCAAGTACTTTCATCTGCATGATTCGTCAGTTACTGCATGTAAGCAACAATGGGCTACACTACTATGGGGCCCACTGCTATGTCCGGGGAGGGGGCCCAGGGTTTATCCTGTAATTCCTGGGACAACGGGCTTGTAGGACCAGTGGGGCACCTGCAATTATATTTTCTCTAAATGGCCTCTGTGTACAACCAGCACTGAAGTTAAGCAGCTCTGGGTTTATTTAGGTGGGAGGTACAGCACGTCTGCTCCCTCTTTGGAGCAGCACAGGTACAGAACAGTTTATTATCATCTAGGAAGGACCCCGGGGGAGGGGGGCTCCGTAAATTAATTGTTTAGATTCATCTTCTGCAGCAAATCCACCCTCTCGGTGATGCTCTGCCAGGCGTTTGTATCTCAGGCGTGCCCTCCTGGGAACTTGCACCAGTTGCACAAAAGGGAGCATTTGCACCGACAGAGGAGGGGCACAGGAGGGACTTGCATTCTACAGGGGTCCCTTCTGCTCCCTCCCCCACCAGCACTTGCATACATATTGCTCCCCCCCTTGGCAAGAACCCATACTACAGAGTAATATGTAACCCCAGAACCATGAGAGTCACTTGGTTTGATCCTGCCACCCCCAAGCTTGCACTACAAGATGGAATGGCACCCTGGTACATAAGGCGAGCCATGTTCTAGAGGAGAGATAAGGAGGGAGTCTGCTAGAGAGGTAGTAGGGCCGATGATTTTCTGTGATTGTGGAATAGCGGACAGAATCACTGAAAATGCCCACTGCTCATGAAGCAAGAAGGACTGCTGATTTGAGTTTCTGACGGACACAGCAGGGTTTAAATAAGGTGGCGAGGGGGGGGGGGCAGTGCACTGAAAAAAAGGGGGACGGTCAAATGTAAAACAGCGTGTTTCTCTGAAAGATGAAGGTTATTAGGAAGCACAGAGGAGGAAAGATTCAGGGCTCAGAGCACGAGGCGGAGTACTGAACTGTCAGGACCAATGCGTTGCTGTTTCTAGAGTGCGATGACTCTAGGGTGGAGCGAAGCAGAGCAGGACGACATTGAATGATGGAACTGCAAGCATACTGTTAAAACGTGCTACTGAAACTTTCTTTAGAAAAGTATGGACTGTGTTAGGAGGGTAAAGGTGAGCAAGCAAAACTATAATTGCAGGCAGTGAAAAAGAGATAGTGTCTAAGGGATTAAGCTGGGACAGTCTTAGTCTTGCTAGTGGTATTTATGCCAAGGTGAAAAGGACGCAGCCAGCTGCAGCAGCAGTGAGAACAGGGAGTAGGGGATGTCGGGACTGAGAGTGCAACTTGGTGATTATCTGAGGATAAAGAACAAAAAATGCTCAGCACATCCTCAGGAAGCCCAAAAAAATAAATGTGATAAAAGAAGACTGCTCTCTCTCTCCCTCTCCCTCCCCGTCACACTGCCAGACACAGTGTTGGATGCAGAATTTTACAATGCGGGGTGCTGGGGTGGTGCGCACACTTGATATGCATTTTTTTAAACCTTTTAAATCTTTTCTATTGTTTGCTATTATCTTTTTCATTACATTTTTTTGAGAGAAAATACAAATATAATCTACAATTTAGAATGTGAATTTTCTTACAATCAGTATATTAGATATTTTCAACAAAGTCAAATGCAGCTGCAGCAAGGAAGTAAGTTACGATGGAATTGGTGTTGCCTATCACCTGCGCCCCCCCAGAGCTGCCGCTGTGAAGACAGCACCTAGAGGTCATATGTTAGGGACTGCATACAGCACAGCTGGTTGGGGAAGGGAGAAAAGTTGAAGGAGAGATACTAATCAGGTTGTAAAAAAATAAAACTGAACAAATGTAGCACACTTTTTGTATTAAAAAGGAAAAATGGAATTTGCAATTTTATAAAATGGAATTAGCCATTTTTTAAAATCACTGGCCCTAGAGGAGACTGAGTGCAGTGCTTCTGCAGGTGCCTGGAAGTTCCAGGGCCTGTTTTCTTGCGTATGTAGCTTAGCTGTAAGCAGACAGGAGCAGAAGAGGCAGAGGCTGTCTGACAAAGTACCTTTCCATGAGTCTTTAGCATCCAGAGGTAGGTGTCTTGTTAAATTAACATAATGTGCCTGCCAGTCAGCGCAGCGGCAGTACTATCGCTCACAATGCCAACAACCTGGGTTTGGGAGTGAGCCTAAGTCATTGGTGGCTGGCTGGTGGGGAGGAGCATTGAGAGCCCCAGAGGGCGCTCTTCTCCTGCAGGGGAGGGAAGGCAGTCAGCTCCACTTCTATACTGCCACCTGGCTGAACATAGGTGTCAGTGCAACCAGAGTGGCTCCGGGGAGGGGAGGATGCTGGTTGGTGGCACACTAAGCACACTCGCATGCGTGCGCACATGTACCCCGCTCACGGTGTCTGCATCCTGAGGGCCAGTACTACAACAGAAGGAAAGCCCCGGTAAAAGGCAGGGTGAAATTCTGCCCTTCTGCAGGCCCTACACTGGCAAAGTGGCCTACCTCCAATCTGGATTCTGAACTGTGGTGGGATGGAGCTCCCCGCTGCCCCCCCCCAAGGGGGGGGGTTGAGCTGTAGATGATGGAGTAGCAGGTAAGCCCACAAGAAGCTGGGTGACGGGGCTGGGAGGCTGGCATAATGGCGGCCTTGCTGAAGAGAAGGGGTCACAAAGAGAATAAAAAAAGTTAGGGGATGGTGTTTCAAAACAGGTCCAGCTGCTATGAGATGCCAGACAATGAGACTTCATGCTTTGGGTCTCTGCTTGGTCCCTGAGGTTCTGAATGGAACAAGGAGTTATGCAAGTACAGGGTGGCAGGTGCCCCTTCAGCAACCCTTTACTAAGGGTCAGAACCCCTGCGGGTCTGTCCTGAGTGCAGTTCTCCTCCTCCTATGCCAGGGTGAATGCTAGCTAATGCTATTTGGCAGGGGGTGCACCATCCCAAGAAAACTGGTGATGTTCCTAAGTGTGAAAAGAAGAGTGTAACATGGTATAACCCCATGGGATACCCTAGGATTCCCTTTAGTTATGCTTCGGACATTGCCATGGCAGTAAGGAGGATAATGCTGGGATTTTCAGGCTAACAACGCTCTGAGGGGTTGAGGTTGGCATGATCAGAGACTGGTCAGCGACTAAAGGAGAAAAGATGCTGTTTCAGAACAGACGCCCAATACAGACCTCCAAGTGAAAGCCATGCTGGACTCATCCTGGTCCCGACAACCTTTTTGTGCATGCGGAGAAACTGCCGAGTAATCAGCTGGAGTGGTGGGGGCCATAGTCAGCAGAGATTCAGAATGAAGGCGAGGCAAGAGGCAAAAGTTAGGAAAGAGGAACACAGAAGAGAAAGGGCCTCAGGATGCACAAGATAATATGCCTACTGAGGTGCAGTACAGGGACCTAACTGCACTGGAAGTGTGACCTGTTACTGACCAAGGCATCCAAAATCAGGTTCTAGGTATGAGCCCTGATGGTGTCTAATAATAACTGTGGCCCACAAACTAAACGTGTGTTGTTTGCAGGCACCAGTTTTTCTGCACCAAGAGATGACTTCCCAGATCACGTGCTATTACAGAGCCAAGAAGGATGCTTGGCTCTTGCAATATCTGCTGTGCGTCTTGCTACAGACTTTGGGTCTGGGCCAATTTTCATAAGAAGGTGGGAAACATAGAAATATAACACAGAAGTTAAGAGACAGAAAAAGACATGCGACCCATCTATTCTGCCGGAAGGAATACTAAAGAGGATTACAGTATGTATTTGGAGAAAGATATGAATATTTTTTTGTTGCCCCCTTTCTCCACAGATGCCGCTCTCTTCAGGGGTATCCTCTGCGCACTCTGCCCACCCCCGGTACCTCTTGAAAACCGCGAGATATGCCCCCATGCTGCCTCGGCCTACCCCCGGCGGGGAGGAGGGGGATCCCGGGATGTCCCCCTCCAGTCTATTAGTGTGTGTTAGGCATTCTGGTCAGTCCCCAAGAGCCGGGTTATGGTGTCTGGGAGCTTGGATCCCCGTCTATGCCGGCATCCGTGAGGCCATTTTCCTTGTGTCTGGTGCCATCCCCTGAGGACATGGGCGGGCAAGGGGGGCCAAGGGGCGGAGCACGTCATGATGTGCAGGCACACTGGCTCCCGGCCTACATCCTCCCCTCCCACTGGCTGTCCCCACTGCACCGCCACCCGTGGTCACCCAGGTGGTGGTAGAGTAGCGGGATAGGCAACCCTCCCCTCCCTGGAGAAGGAAAGCGGCCGGCCCTCCAGCTACCCAAGTCCGTTTCCGAACCCAGGTCGCTGGCGCTAAGAGCGGTAAACCTACCGCTGCGCCAGCGGGCCAGCTAAAGACATGAATCTTTGACTTGACTTAAAAATAAAGATGCCCTATATTAAACTCCATCTGTCTGTATGGACATATCAATGTGTTGTGTGAATCAGGGCCCCTGATTAGGGAATTGTAATGAATACTGGCTCAATTCCACATTCTGGGAAGGCCACGAGTAGCCCAAGGCTCTCAGATGGTGGGTCCAGTTACAATAGTAAAATGGTATCTTAAGGATGGTTGGTGATTGGTACTTTGTGCACCATGTGCACCTATGTATTATATGAATACAAAATTACACATACTTCACTAATGCAATTCACCATGAAGGAACTGGATAGCCCACTTGAATCAAGCCTGAATGGTGCCAAAGAACCTGTCAACCAGTTTGCGAAGTATATGTACTGCACACTGTCTCATGCAGTACTGCACTGTATAAAATTCACTGATATTATTGCTGATGTCATCCTTCACATAATGTGTACCTATGTTTCTATACAACACACTGTCACTTTATGCACTATAGCACCTTGTGTAAAGTTTGCTGATATTATAATTGCTATCCTTTGCACTGTGTACCTCTGTTGTACACTACACTGTCTCATTATACACTACTGCAACCTGAGTCACATTTTGCTGATATTATTACTGATTGTTATCCTTTGCACCATGTGTACTTATACTGCACACTACACACTGTCTCATTATACACTAGTGCAACTTGTGTCACATTTTGCTGATATTATTTCTGATTGTTATCCTTTGCACCTTGTGTACCTATACTGCACACTACACACTGTCTCATTATACACTAGTGCAACTTGTGTCACATTTTGCTGATATTATTTCTGATTGTTATCCTTTGCACCTTGTGTACCTATACTGCACACTACACACTGTCTCATTATACACTAGTGCAACTTGTGTCACATTTTGCTGATATTATTTCTGATTGTTATCCTTTGCACCTTGTGTACCTATACTGCACACTACACACTGTCTCATTATACACTAGTGCAACCTGAGTCACATTTTGCTGATATTATTTCTGATTGTTATCCTGGCCACCCTGTGTAACTATACTGCACACTACACACTGTCTCATTATACACTAGTGCAACTTGTGTCACATTTTGCTGATATTATTTCTGATTGTTATCCTTTGCACCTTGTGTACCTATACTGCACACTACACACTGTCTCATTATACACTAGTGCAACTTGTGTCACATTTTGCTGATATTATTTCTGATTGCTATCCGTTGCACCTTGTGCACCTATATTGCACACTACACACTCTCATTATATACTAGTGCAACTTGTGTCACATTTTGCTGATATTATTTCTGATTGTTATCCTTTGCACCTTGTGTACCTATACTGCACACTGCACACTACACACTCATTATGCACTAGTGCACCTTGTGTCACATTTTGCTGATATTATTTCTGACTGTTATCCTTTGCACCATGTGTACCTATGCTGTATACTGCACACTGTCTCATGCGCTGCTGCACCTTGTGTAAAGTTTGCTGATATTATTACTGATTGTTGTCCTTTGCACCTTGTGTACCAATGTAGTATACTACACACTGTCTCATTATGCACTAGTGAACCTTGTGTAAAGTTTGCTGATATTATTACTGATTGTTATCCTTCACACCATGTGTACTTATATTGGTTACTACACACTGTTTCATTATGCATTACTGTCCCTTGTGTAAAGTTTGCTGATATTAGCTTCAAGCTTCAGCCGCTGAACCTGGGGGAGCCCCTCTAAGCTCCTAGCCCCTGACTGGGTGACTGCATCCAAGAGGGCAGTGTGGCTTTTCTGCCCACCACTCGCTGTTCCAAGCTACCGCCACTGAACCTGAGGAGCCGGCTGCAAGCTCCTAGCCCCTGACCAGGCGACTTTTATTTATTTATCAAGTCTAGGATTACAAATACCTTTGAGCCTTGGCTCTTTTACAAAGGTTCCACATCAGAGAAATACAAACTATGGGGAACATCAAGACAGACATTACAACAATGTGGACATTGCAAACACAGTACATCTGCGACCGCATCCGAGGAGGCGGTGCAGCTTTCCTGCCCGCCATCCATCGCTCCAAGCTACCGCCACTGAACCTGGGGGAGCCCGCTGCAAGGTACGGTCCACAGCTGCTCATTTTTTTAACTTCAGGCGCTCTCCCGTCCAGCGATCCCTGATTGGCTGCTTCCTGGGAAACCGCAAGCTGCGATTGGATCCTTTTCAAGCCTGCCTTTCTTCCACTTGTCCATGCTACCTTCTTCTTCTCTCTATCTATTTTGTAATCAACAGTCCTGCCTACTTGTACTTTTTGTTCTGCCTACCATTGTTATTGTACAGCCTAGTCGTAATTACTGCACTACAGCTACAGAGTAAACTGTTGTGTAATATTGAAAATTAATTTTAGGACACTTGCTCTCTAGCATTTTGGATTTGTTACCCTGTTGAAATTGTCTGAATTTAGCCACTTTCCTAATCCTAGTCACTAGCTCTCTGCCACCTCCTCTCTCTGCTATTGTTCTTTTCTTTTTCTGTAAATCCCTCTGCCTAACTAAACCCCTCAATTTTTATGACTGTTTGACCTCATTATCTACCTCACTCTCTACTACCTCTCCCCCCCCCCCCGGCTCAAGAAGTTCAGCGCCGACCCACCCTGCCACCAGCCAAGTATTTGCTGCTGTGTTTGGCTGTTATCCAACCACCAGATTTAATTTGCTCTTTTGTTCCATTCAGTCTCCTACCCCCGACTGCTTTCCCACTGTCTCCAGGCCCCTCTGGCTCCCCCCCCCCGCCTGCTACTCTTAAATTAATCCTTTCCCTGTCTTCCTACCCACAGCTTCTAGCCCCTGCCCACTGCTCCAAGCCACCACTGCTGAACCTGGGGGAGCCCGCTGCAAGGTACGGTCCACAGCCGCTAATTTTTTTTAACTTCAGGCACGCTCCCGTTCAGCCATCCCCGACTGGCTGCTTCCTGGGAAACTGTAAGCTGCGACTGGATCCTTTTCAAGCCTGCTTCCTTTCCACTTCGCCACGCTACCTTCTTCTTCTCTCCATCTATGTTCGCTCTATCTATATTTTGTCCCACGCACCTTCCCTGGCCCTGACCCTGACCTCTATTAAATTCTCTTAAGTCCCTTCCACCTGAGAACTCACTTCATTCTCACTGGTACTCTCCCTTTCTTTTTTCTACATTTAAAGGGCTACCTTAACTTTATCGTGCTCAGCCTCTTGTAGCTCTTGCCTAGCAATAATGCAACCAGCTAGTGTTTTATTGAGCTTGGTCTCTATTCTTGCTCTAGTCTCCCGATCTGGCAGCATTCTACAGCCCCAAACCTGCAGGTCCACACTCAATATAAACTCCCACCAACTGTCAGTCTATGGGTCTTACAGCAGTAACATTGACCTGATTCTCACCAGTCTACTCTCCCCTGGACAACATAACCAATGGGTGCTTCTCCTTACTCCTAAGAAAGCCTCCAAGATCCTTAGCTCCTCGCTATTATTAACCGCCATGCTACAACACGACTAGGAAAAAACGTCCAAAAAAAGAGCTAGACTACATAATGCTAAACACATCAATGCTTTTCTCAAGTGCCTAATTCTGCTGCTGCTATTTATTTCGGGGAACAGCCACTCTAACCCAGGTCCTCCACAGCTGGTGTCTAAGGCCTCCTGCAACCCTGGGACCCTATCCTTAGCCAGCTTAAATATCTGCAGCCTCCTAACGAAACTTGATTCCCTCACAGCTTGGATCTGACAACAACCCTGACATCATATCGGTCCAAGAAACATGGCTGGCTCCCAAGATCCCTGACTCCGCTATTGCTATTCCCGGATACACAGTCTTCAGGAAAGATAGGCTCTCCAAGAAAGGTGGTGGCTATGCTCTTTACCTGAAAGAGTCATTTATGGGGCATGTCCTGTCCTCAACCAACCCTGGTAGCAACTTTCAGACACCTGCCACCAAATTCTTGCTTGGCGCTAATAATAAGGCACTGACCATTGCCTCAGTCTACAATCCCCCCAAACTGACTAGTCAGTATCTTCCCTCCCTCCTGGACTGTATCAACTTCCTAGGTAGTAGCATGGAAGTCATTATGCTTGGGGACTTTAACGTCAACTGGCTGGCCCCCAGTGTGAACAAATACAAGGATGCCCTGGCCGCTGCTAACTTTACACAATTGGTTCAGTCACCCACCAGGCTGAACTACAGGACAGGGACCACCACTCTTCTTGACTGGGTTCTTATTAGTAGATCTGTACACATCTTAAAAACTGAGGTTCTTCCAGACACTATTAGTGACCACTCACCGGTAATGTCTCTATGGTCTAACAAATTCAATAAACCCCCACCTAGAACCATTTTCAGCAGAATGTTAGCGCCTGGTCACCTAGGACTCCTTAAAGCACATCTGCGTGAACTTGATTGGTCTCCCATTGACACTGCTCAGGATGTGGACTCAGCCCTTGAATACTTTATTAACACCTTTAACTCAGACTGTGATGTCCACGCCCCTTTTAAGAAGTGCATGGTCAAGGGCACTACTAACCCATGAGTGTCCCTAGATCTCCTAAAACTAATGAAGTCCAGGGACCAGCTCTGGTGCTGCGCCAAATCGACAGGTACTTTTGCTGACACTCCGGCATACAAAGCAGCCAGGAATGCCTGCACTAGATTCATATGCCTTGCGAAGCCAATTACTACAACAGCGCCCTTGCTAACCCCTGGAAGGATGGAAGGAATTCTGGGACAGTCTCTCCCAAGTAACTGGGAAGAATCCCAAAATTACCCCTGCTATGCTCAACATTGATGGCTCTATCACCTTGGATAAGGTAACTATTGCCAATGCCTTCAACACCACATTTAGTGACCTAAGTCATGTGCTCCCCCCTAACTTTTTTGATCGAACCTAAGCTGCTACCCCATCTGATACCTCAGGTGTAATTTAGCAGCACCCACCATTTTACTTTATGGCTATCTCCCAAGGGTTATCCAGAAAACACATTCTCAAAGTTCTCGGGAGATCCAGGCATAGTGGTGACTCCCTGGACCTGAAACTACTTTCCCTCACCATTGACAAAATCCTACCTCACTTACAAAAATCATAAACCGCTCCCTGATGCTTTCTCAGTTCCCCTGGATATGGAAGTCTGCAGTTGTGACCCCTATCCACAAAAATGGCGACAAGACTCAGACGAGCAACTATAGACCAATCTCTATTCTTCCCCCCTCTCAAAAGCTTTGGAACAGATATTAGCACATCAACTCATTGAATATCTGGAAAAATATAATCTGCTATGTCTCCAGAAACACGGGTTTTGAAAGGGGCACAGCACCAACACTGCACTAGTTGATTTCACCTCCTACATCGACTAAGCCCTAGATCAAAACCAACTAATTGGTGCCACCTTTATAGACTTGACAAAGGCGTTCAATACCGTTAACCACTCCCTGCTGATCGAACAGCTTCCTCACCTAGGTCTCTCTCCGGACACTACCATCTGGTTTCAGAGTTCTCTCTGTGACTGTTTCCAGCAGGTTAGAATAGGGGAATCCCTCTCAACCTCCCTTCCTGTGCACTCTGGAGTTCCCCAAGGTTCTATCCTAGGTCCACTACTTTCCAGTATTTTCCTGAACAACCTCCCTGCCTCCTGCCACAATAGAATGCTTCTATATGCAGATGATGCAGTCATCTTTACAAGCCACTCAGATCCCACCCTCCTTTAGCATCAGCTCCAGAGAAGTTTCTCAGAAGTTGAAACCTGGTTCCAGTCGCACAAGCTCATCCTAAATTACTCTACAACCAAAAACAATGCTGCTCCATGGTACCCATAGCAGACATAAAGACCAGCCACTTCTTATCAACAACTGTGGAAGATCTTTGCTGGAACAGGATGACCAGTTCAGATACCTGGGTGTGACCCTAGACTGCACCCTCTCATTTACCAAACATATCCATAACATTTGCTAACTCTGTTAATGCTCGCATTGGTCTGCTCTACAGGCATAAGCACTGTCTGACAGCAGACACCTTAAATCTGGCTATTCAGTGCTTAGTCACCTCAATAATAGACTATGGCCTTGTGGTTTATGGATCTGCCACCAACACTGCTCATAGCTCTAGCCCTCAACAAGGCCTGTTGGTTCCTCACTTCTGCCTCGACTCTCCCACACTTGCGATGTCTATGAACTGGTTAACTGTCTCCAGTTATCGGGCAGGCTAAAATACCAGACCTGCATCCTTGCGAAGAAGACTGCCCTAGGCCTACTGCCCTCTGGGGCTCAGTCCTTAATGACCCCACATTGTGCCACCCACCTAACCAGGAGCACTGAAAGCCTATCATTTACCATTCCACGCTGCCGGACCTCACAAGGACAGCGCTCCTATAAAGTCAGAACCCCCACTTGGTTCAACTCACTCCCGGCAGAAATCTCCAACTACCAATCTTAACATTTTTAAACGCAAACTTCACCAACATTTGGTGGCCAGTGCCCACTGTGACTGCTACAAATAAACTGCCCTATGCCCCCTCTGTCCCCTCCTTACCCCACTAACTCTGTGACAGCTCCTACCACACCTCTTCCCGACCTGCCAAAATTCCCCCCCCCCTTAGGCCCACTCTTTACTCCTTCCCCCTACTGTCTCTCTCCCTCTTTGGAAAGTATTACCCTTTCGCCAACCTCTCTCCTTTTTCCTTGGGCCCATCCCCTGCTCTCTCCTCTGACCTCCCCACTCTTGTTTATTTCCCTTCCGACAGCAATTTGCTATCGTCCTGCCTCCCCCCCTTCACTACTTCACTCTCTCCCTAAGTTACTTAACTGCCTTGTATGCACTTACTACCCTCTCAATTCTCAGGCATCTGTCCCTGGAATACACTCTACAGTTGCCTGGTGCACTACTTAGTGGAATCTCACTCTACTAACAAAGCCTCTAGCGGCTCCCGGTAAAGAAACCTAATGTTTGTCTGTACCTTTTTTCAGTGCTGTTCTCTGTATTTTTTGTGATTTGACATGGAATTTTTGTGAATGAGCCTTGGCTCAGAGGTGCTATCTGAAATCTTAATAAAATAAATAAATACATAAATAAATTATTACTGATTGTTATCCTTCGCACCTTGTGTATCTATGTTGCATGCTACCCATTGTGTTGTTCTGCATATTTATTGTACGTTTGTGTAAAGTTTGCCGATATTATTACAGTACTGATTGTTATCCTTTGCACTGTGCGTACCCTTGATGTATTTTACACACTGTCTCATTATGCACTATTACACTTTATGTAAAGTTTGCTGATATTCGGACCTATGCTTAAACAGAAAGGTTGCCTAAATGCCGTGTATCTGAGGCACATAGGCAACCATACATGTGAATACCACACAGCAGGGGTCCTGCGGACCCCGGCGGCATTCACCGAGGACGTGCAAGGCACTTGCGTGCCCGACACCCAAACCACCCGAGGACCACCATGCTGGCATCATATCGGGGGCATGCCTGCACTACGTGAAATTCACAAAGCCGTGTAGTGCCAGGCTCAGGGTGTGCTGGGTACGCGCCCCCTGTTCTCTGGCTGCCAGGTGTGGTGGCACTACAAATTGGACCTCTGTGCTGCCCCAGCCCACTATGCTGCAGGGAAGGCTGGGGCAGTGGTGTGGGCACCTGCCCATTGGGTTGCAGCAATGCCACTATACATGACCCTTCCCCAACACCGTGCACCCTCCACAAGGGTGCAGGGGATCCACTCAGGGACCCAGTTGGGCACCTAACTGGATGCCCACCCAGGTCCGTGGCTCCGCCCACGACTGCCCACATGACCATGTGTGCCGTGGGGAGTATACATGACAGGTACCCACAGGTGCTGGCGGTAGTGCATACTGATTACCCTGCGCCTGTCTGGGGCCGCGTAGCTAAGCGCCTCAGGAGTGTACTACCCGCCCTTTAGAGCATAGGGCCCATTATTACTGATTGTTATGCTTTGAACCATGGATATCTATGTTGTATCCTACACACTGTCTCACTGTGCACTAGTGCATCTTGTGTAAAGTTTGATGATATTTCTGATTGTTATTCTTTGTGTAACCTCTAGGTGGCGCTATCCCAAGGGCTACTACCCCCACCTGCTTGGCTAGCAGCAGGTTAAGGGACCGGAGTTCTGAAACGGGTGCCTCCACCTGGAGGTCAGGGTTGGTAGTGGTCAAGCTAACCTGGGCACAGCCCTCTGGGACACTGTAACTCCCCTCTTTCCTTACTAGTGGCCAGAAGAATACACAATAATCACTTTCGCAATACCCCTGATACACCACACAAGTACCCACACTGTTTGCACTTACCACCAGGGCTTTCCTCTGGCCTGGCTCTGGGGACCCCCTGTAAAACAAGGTTATACACAACAAATAACAGCAGTACAGTACTCTTGCACAAACTGGAACTGCAGTCCGGGTAAATGCAAAAAAGAGTTAGATCTGATTTATTTAAGGGGCTTGAACAAGGAAGGGGTATAATCAGGTTAATTTGCTTAAAAGCTCTATCAATCAAACAGTTATGCATGCACTTCAGGGTCTATAAACAGTCACACACTCTGAGTACCCAGATGGAGAATGGTGGGCTAGCCAGGAACGTTGCAGCTGGTTGGGGTCCTGTGATGGAAGAAAACAACATGCACAACACACACTATTTGTAATCCGGAGCTGGAGGGCTCAGTTCGTGAAAAGAAAACAACAAGACAATTAGATGACACACTTTTAGATTAGGCTGTTGTTGCAGGGAGCTACCCTGATGATTACTCATGATACCCAAGACTGGACACAGGCTGGACGAAAATTGTGACAGCAGGTGGTTAATCTGGAGTGCCAGGAGAAGCAAGGCCCACACGATTTGCCGAGGCGTCGTTCCTGTTCAAGCGTGGAGCAGGGGGCTGATCCCCAGGCAGATCTCTCGTCGGTGGCTTTCTCTGTGCAGTGGGGTAGTCTGGCAGGGCCAGCGTGGCATGGCCCAGGCCGAATGGAGATGAACGCGGATTCAGTCCGATAAGGCTGGATAAAGCTTCCAGCAAGTAGAACACAGTTCACACAGTGGGGAACCAAATCACGACCCACTTTTAATACTCGGTACATTTACATGTAAAGGCTTCCACGGTACCAGCAAGCAAAACACAGTTCACACAGTGGAGAACCAAATCATGATCCACTTTCAATACACAGCACATTTACATGTAAGGAAATTCTACTGTACCAGGCAAACCGCTCTCCGGTCACGATTGCAAAGTCTCTGCACAAACCGGGGATTCAAAAGCAGCTGGAAATCCTGACAGGCCGATTGCATTCAGCAAATCTTTGGTCTTCTTCAGGATAAAGCCTGGTCACAGTCCAGTGGCTTAAATAGTCCTCACAACTCAGATTCAGTCCGAATAAACTCTATTTTCCCTCTCAGGGACAGCAGGCAGACAGGCAGACCAAAACTCAGCCCTTTCACAGTTCTCCCATGCAAAACTACACAGAACTGCTGCTCAAAAATCACTTGAACTGTTACTTCTTCACTTCTCAGCTCAAAACTGAAACTAGCTGCAGCAGCCTGGGAAATTCCTCAAGATCTAAGAGGTTCGGTTGGCTGATCCTCCTGTCAGTCACAACAAAGGCTTCCCTTTCAGGTGCAAAAAGGTACAAAAAGCCCAAAACTACAATTCCTACAGATTTTGACTCCAGATAGCTCCTGTAGTCAGGCTCCATTTTAGGTCCCACCAGTACTGATTGGTCCAATTCGCAGTCCAGGACCAAGATAGTGGAGATAAACAAAACAGTCCTTGCTGCAAAGAAAGCAGGTTAGACAAACTACATTATCATTATCAGTCTAAATGATTTTCAGCAATTAGTTACATCTTTCAACAGAGCTCCATCTCAGATACTTATGACTGCAATCCAGGCAGCTCTTAAAGAGACAGTGCACAGGGGCTATACAGGCACTCTCTGGCAATCACATTTAAACTGCTAAAATGCAGGACACCAGCCTGGCAGTGAGCATGTAGGCAAGCTCAAGGAAGACTTTTCGGGAACCCCCATTTGTAGGGGGGTTACACCTGCATCTTGTATATCTATGTAGTATACTACACACTGTCTCACTATGCCCTATTGCATCTTGTAACATGTGCTTATATTACTAATTGTTAACTTCGCACCATGTGCACCTATGCTGTATAGTGCACACTGTCTTACTGTACACTATTGCACCTTGTGTTAAGTTTGCTGATATCATTTCTGACTGTTATCCTTTGCACCTTGTGTACCTATGTTGTACACTACACACTGTGTCACTGTCTACTACTGCACCTTGCAAAGGTTTGCTGATCTTATTGTAGATTATTATCCTTTGCACCATCAATACCGATGTAGAACACTAAACACTGTTTCATTGTGCACTACTGCACATAGGACATAGGGTGGAGAAGGTTCAGAGGGAGGAAAGAAGATGGTACAGGGATTGCGTCACAAGTCCTATGAGGACAGGCAGAATGACTTGAATATGTACTCCCTTGAGGAGAGGAGGGAGAGAGGGGATGTGATAGAGACATACAAGTACCTTACAGGGAGGAACAGGGTGCAGGAACACTCTATTTTCCAGTACAAAAGCTGTCACAGGACTAGAGGGCATGGGATGAAGTTGGAGGTAGGGTGACTCAGAAGAAACGTGAGGAACAATTTCTCCACAGAAAGGGTGGTGGACAAGTGGAACAGCCTGCTAAAGGAAGTGGTGGGGGATGAAACAATCACTGCATTTAAGAATGCATGGGATAGACATAAGGGAATCCTGTCAGTCAGGGGTAAGGGACAACAGACTTCTGGGAAAACTTAAAAGGAACTTACAAGCTGAAATGGGCAGACTGGTTGGGCAATAGGCCCTTATCTGCTGACAGTTTCTATGTATCTTACGTTCAATTTGCAGATTTTATTTCTGATTGTTATCCTTTGCACCTTGTGTATCTATATTGTATACTACACACTGTCTCACTGCACACTACTCAACCTTGTGTAAAGCTTGCTGATATTATTACTGATTGCTGTCCTTTGCATTGTGTGTACCTATGTCGTATACTACACACTACCTCATTATGCAGTATTGCATAATGAGGCAGTGTGTAGTATTATGCACTACTGCACCATGTGTAAAGTTTGTTGATATTATTTCTGATTGTTATCCTTAGCACCATGTGCACCTATGCTGTATACTACGCACTGCCTTACTCTGCACTATTACACCTTGTATAAAATTTGCTGATATTATTTCTAAATGTTATCTTTGCAGCTTGTGTATCTATGTTGTATACTACACTCTGTCTCAGTGTGCACCATAGCACCTGTATAACGTGTGCTGATATTATTTCTGATTGTTATCCTTAGCACCGTGTGTACCTATGTTGTATACTACACACTGTCTCACTGTGCACTATTATACCTTGTGTAAAGTTTGTTGATATTACTTCTGATTCTTATCTTTTGCACTGTATGTACCTATGTTTTATACTACACAGTCTCATTATGCACTATTGCACCTTGTGTAAAGTTTATTGATATTATTTCTGACTGTTATCCTTTGCACCTACGTAGTATATTGCACACTGTCTCCTTGTGCACTATTGCACTTGTGTAAAGTTTGCTGATATTATTTCTTATTGTTATCCTTAGCACTGTGTGTACCTATCTGCTGTATACTACATACTGTCGCATTGTGCACAACTGCACCTGTAGTTTGCTGATACTATTTTTTGATTTTTATCCTTTCTGCTGTGTGTACCTAGTTGTATATTACACACTGTCTCGCATACACTACTCAACCTTGTGTAAAGTTTGCTGATAGTATTTGATTGTTATCCTTTGCACCATGTGTACCTATGTTGTATACTACACACTGTCTCATTATGCACTACTGCACCTTGTGTAAAGTTTGCTGATATTATTACTGTTTGTTATCCTTTGCACTGTTGGTACCTATGCTGTATACTACACACTGTCTCATTGTTCACTACTGCACATTGTGTAAAGCTTGTTGATACTATTACTGACTGTTGTCCTTTGCACTATGTGTACCTATGTAGTATACTGCACACTGTCTCATTATGTACTAGTGAACCTTGTATGAAGTTTGCTGATGTTATTACTGATTGTTGTCCTTTGCAGTGTGTTTACCTATGTAATATACTGTATAGTACGAACTATTAGTTTACAGTTTATTTTCGCTATATTAGCTTAACTGACAAAAGCGTTAAAATAAGCTGATCGCTAATATTACAGGGAGCATAGTGCTGTAACTGGACAAGAAGCTGATGTGCTAAGTCAATTGGGCACTAAATAGCACTGCTCCCCTCTCTGCTCTAAATAAAGAGGGCGCTAAAATAAGCTGCTATACAGTACTACACACTGTCTCATTACACACTAGTGAACCATGTGTAAAGCTTGCTGATGTTATTACTAATAATTATCCTTTGCACCATATGTACAGTACCTATGCTGTATACTGCACACTGTCTCGTGCGCTGCTGCACCATGTGTAAAGTTTGTTAATATTATTTCTGACTGTTATCCTTTGCACCATGTGTACCTATGTTGTATACTACACACTGTCTCACTGTGCACTATTATACCTCGTGTAAAGTTTGTTGATGTTACTTCTGATTCTTATCTTTTGCACTGTATGTACCTATGTTTTATACTACACAGTCTCATTGTGCACTACTGCACCTTGTGTAAAGTTTATTGATATTATTTCTGACTGTTATCCTTTGCACCTACGTAGTATATTGCACACTGTCTCCTTGTGCACTATTGCACCTTGTGTAAAGTTTGCTGATATTATTTCTTATTGTTATCCTTAGCACTGTGTGTACCTATGCTGTATACTACATACTGTCGCATTGTGCACAACTGCACCTTGTGTAGTTTGCTGATACTATTTTTGATTTTTATCCTTTCTGCTGTGTGTGTACCTAGCTGTATATTACACACTGTCTCGCAGTACACTACTCAACCTTGTGTAAAGTTTGCTGATAGTATTTCTGATTGTTATCCTTTGCACCATGTGTACCTATGTTGTATACTACACACTGTCTCATTATGCACTACTGCACCTTGTGTAAAGTTTGCTGATATTATTACTGATTGTTATCCTTTGCACTGCTGATACCTATGCTGTATACTACACACTGTCTCATTGTTCACTACTGCACATTGTATAAAGCTTGTTGATACGATTACTGACTGTTGTCCTTTGCACTGTGTGTACCTATGTAGTATACTGCACACTGTCTCATTATGTACTAGTGAACCTTGTATGAAGTTTGCTGATGTTATTACTGATTGTTGTCCTTTGCAGTGTGTTTACCTATGTATATACTGTATAGTACAAACTATTAGTTTACAGTTTATTTTCGCTATATTAGCTTAACTGACAAAAGCGTTAAAATAAGCTGATCGCTAATATTACAGGGAGCATAGTGCTGTAACTGGACAAGAAGCTGATGTGCTAAGTCAATTGGGCACTAAATAGCACTGCACCCCTCTCTGCTCTAAATAAAGAGGGCGCTAAAATAAGCTGCTATACAGTACTACACACTGTCTCATTACACACTAGTGAACCATGTGTAAAGCTTGCTGATGTTATTACTAATTATTATCCTTTGCACCATATGTACAGTACCTATGCTGTATACTGCACACTGTCTCGTGCACTGCTGCACCATGTGTAAAGTTTGTTGATATTATTTCTGACTGTTATCCTTTGCACCATGTGTACCTATGCTATATACTGCACACTGTCTCGTGCGCTGCTGCACCTTGTGTAAAGTCTGCTGATATTATTACTGATTGTTGTCCTTTGCACCTTGCATACCAATGTAGTATACTACACACTGTCTCATTATGCACTAGTGAACCTTGTCGATATTATTACTGATTGTTGTCCTTTGCATTGTGTGTACCTATATCGTATACTACACACTGCCTCATTATGCAATACTGCACAGTGAGACTTGTGTAAAGCTTGCTGATACTATTACTGATTGTTGTCCTTTGCACTGTGTGTACCTATGTAGTATACTGCACACTGTCTCATTATGCACTAATGAACCTTGTGTAAAACTTGCTGATTACATTAATGACTGTTGTCCTTTGCACCGTGTGTACCTGTGTAGTATACTGCATACTGTCTCATTATGCACTAGTGAACCTTGTGTAAAGCTTGCTGATACTATTATTTTTGTTGTACCGTTTTGTATTTTGCACATAGAAATACAGAAATACAGAAAACAGCAGGGCTGAAGCCCATTGGCAAAGCAGCATTTGTACAGATTGTTAGCCATACGGGGAGAGGGGAAAAAGGTGAGTTTAAGGGAAGGGAGGTACAGGTGAGGACGGGTTGGGGGTAGGGGATAAGAAAAGTAGCAACCATGCCTTCACCATCCAGTAACTGAAAAATGTTGTTATATTCATACAATAGTTATTACATAGCTCACATCAGACTAGGTCACTAGTTTGGGTTATACTCAGTCTGTCAAATTTAAGCATACACATTGCTTAATAACTTTATATGTAACAGAATGTCATACTCACCTAGAGGGTTCACGTATTGAAGTATAACTGTAAGGGGGGACCGGCTTACCAGAGTAGGATAACCAGACAAATCTCTCTTTAAGGCCTTGGGGAGATAACTGAGTTAACTTGAACACTTTCTTGGCACAGTCGATGACCAACCTACAACCAAAGCAGAAATACCCCAAAGAATCCAGTGCAAGTTACGGCCCAGTATTTAGCATCTGGTCCTATACCAGTAATCTGAAGAGGGTAAATATGGATACACTTCCCAGAATGGTAAAGTAAGGACATGGGGGGAGGGCTGATGGTGGGTCATGTGATAAAACCAGAGGAAAAGATATAACTCTGTCAACTGACCTGGATTATTCAGAAGCTATGTGAACTGCTGGACAGTTCCTGAGGGAGGTCATACCTACCATTCAGAGCGCCTGAGGTCAGGGATAACTTTAACCAACCGGGTGCAAGGGAGCTCAGCTGATGCCTGCCTGAGGGTTGCTTGGGTTCTGCAAGTTCAGGAAGGTTAGATAGGGAGTCCAGCAAAGTTTAAATTTGGTCATTTGGTATTTCTGCAGGTGTGAAATCCTGTCCAATTTGGCCAGGGAGGAGAGAGAGAGATGCCTGCACTTCTGTCAGGGTAGGAGTCAGAGGGTACCTCCATTTACAAAGCAAGGCTCTCTTGGTTTGGAGAGACAGCAGTGCCAGCCATCTGATCTCAGAGGGGGTGATTTTTGGGAGAATGGCCCAAATGCCCAGAATATAAAAAAGATCTGCTTTCCTATCACCTTGTGTGCAGTATCCTGGATACCTTGCCAGAGGGGTTGTATTTGTGGACAGGACCAGAGTATATGTAGTATATCCACCCCGGATCCCTGACATCTCCAACAGGAATCGGAATCAAGAAGTTTAGCTGTAAAAAGAACAGTTGGAGTTTTATACCAGTAATGAGCTGTTTTGTTTTGTATTAACCTTGATCTGGCGTCAGTCAGCCAGCTGTGGGCGTCTTTCCAGGCTTGTTCCCATGCCATAGAGGAAATAGGGGTCTGGAGCATCTTTTCCCATTTATGTTTTGCCCTCTCGGAGTATTGGGGAAGAGTATGTCTCATTTTAGCATAGATACACCCTGCTAGACCTGCCGGATGTTGTATCCAGCTATATAACTCTGAAGTACATACTATGGGTGCAGGTGAATGAAGAACGTGTCGGAGTGCCACCCTGAGTCAAAGGTATTTCCAGAATTCTGACCGAGGAAGATTCCAGATGCATTGAAGAGATTGAAACGTATGAAGAGCCTTGAGACTGGGGTCTAACAGGTCCTTTAGTATATGAATACTCGTCTGCCCAGGATTTCCAATAGACCCAATGTGTACCAATGGTAATATCAGGGTTATGCCATAAAGGAATGTAAGAAAGAGGGAAAGGATTCTGTTTCAGTCTTTTATGGGTGGCAAGCCAGTTGGACCTGGTTGCCTCAACCGTCGGTGAAGTAGGTGGCGATTTGGGACCTCCAGGGGGACAGGGTCTATGAGCCCTGTGGGGTATCAGAAGAGAAGACAAGTGGGTTGTCTCAGTTATATCTTGCTCAATGTGGATCCACTGTGGGGAGAGAGATGTAAGGGGGTGCAACCATTTGACTGATTGAGCCAGAAGGAATGCCTGACGGTAACTCTATATCCATGGGAGGTTCCAACCCCCACGATTCCAATGTGCTCTAAGTGGGGAGCGGCTGAGTCTTGGTTTAGTGCCTTCCCACAAGATGTCTCCAATGAGTCTATCCAGGGCCAAATACCAATGTTTTGGTAAGGGGATGGGAATGTGCATTAACAAGTAAAAGATTTTGGACGCAGAGACCATTTTAATTGCTGCAATTTTGCCTGTGAGGGTTAGTTTGAGAAGCTTCCACCTGTTGAACACTGTTTTTAGGGACAGAAGAAGGGGTTGAACATTAGTCTGCCAGAGAGTATCTAGGGAGGGTGTAAGGATAATACCCAGGTAAGTGATCCCATTTGGAGCCCATAATGAGCCTGCGGACTATGCCATCTTTTGGGAACAAGTCCCGTTCAGGGGGGAAGTAGCTCCATCTTAGTTTGGTTCAATTTCAGCCCTGAATATTTGGAAAAATAAGTCCAGGAGCTTCAATAAGGGGGGAGTGGATCTCTGTATGTCCGTCAGGGGGAGAAGTAAGTCGTCAGCATACATAAGAGATGTATATTCTATATTCCCCACCTTAATATCATTGATGTCTGGGTGACTTCGGATGGCATTAGCCAGTGGTTCCACTGCCAAGACAAAAAGGAGTTGGGAGAGGGGACAGCCTTGTCTCGTTCCTCGCTCATGTAAGAATGAGGTGGAGAGTATAGCATTCGTATTAACTTTAGCCGAGGGAGATGAGTAAATGGCTTAGATTCTGGAAAGGAATTTTGTACACAGGCCAAATTCTGCAAGAGCCAGGTATAAATAATCCCACTCAATGGAGTCAAAAGCTTTTTCGAAATCCACTGCGACTGCCGCAGCCGGGGTGGGGAGAGATCTTGCTATATACATGAGATTCATTAGGGTCCTCAAATGGTCAGAGCTGTGTCGTCCGGGAATTAAACCCACTTGGGAGGGGTGTATGAGTCCTGCCAGAACTGGGCTTAATCTAGATGCCAGCATTTTAGCATAAAGTTTACTATTGACGTTAATCAGAGATATTGGATGGTAGTTACCTTGGTTTGTGGGATCCTTACCTTTTTTAGGTATAATTACAATATTTGCCTCTCTAAGGGAGGAGGGAAGAGCACCTTTAAACTCAGCATCTTGAAATACTTCTGTTAGAAGAGGGGTGATAGTGGGGGCAAGTGCCTGGTAAAAATCTGCTGTATATCCATCGTTTCCAAGGGATTTCCCCAGTTTGAGATGTTTAAGAGCCTAACTCACCTCCTCTGAGGAGATAGGGGGTTCAAGGAGTTGTGCTTGCTGGACAGTAATTTGGGGGAGCTAACAGGATTGAAGAAAGGGCTGTATCTCACTGTTCAGGTGAGTATGTGTGGAGGTATATATAAAGTTCTATAAAAGGAGGCCATGATGTCATTTATTGCCTTAGGGGCATTGGCCAGAGTCCCTTGTTTATCCTTAAGTCTGGCAATAAATCTGTTAGCTTGTTGCTTATGAAGCTGGTATGCAGGTATCAAGTATTTACCCCAAAGAGGACTCGTATCCCCTACCACAAGAATGTCTACTCATGGAATCCCTATACAACTCGTGCTATGCCCCCAAGTTGTCGTACCCACTTTCAGCTGAGTCTCCCTCTCGGACACCCACCGGCATCTCGTTACCTACCCAAGGAATGTTACCTACTTGGCCCAGTACCTGCATCTACTGGTATCATACGGCTAGGGTCTTAGCATGTGTATCACTAGGACTGAACAGTACAATGAATAGGTCCTTGCATTCCTACGCCAATACTTCCACTAGCCAAAGAAGGTTTAGTTCTTCCAAATTACCACTTGTTGCCCTGAGGAAAGTTGTACTCCTCCTCTTGCTATGCTCAGGTAATGTTAAACTTAACCCTGGTCCTATACAAGCAATTCCTTCATCGTCCAAAGTCACGAAGTAGAAAGGTATCAGCTTTATGCATGTTAATATGGGTAGCCTCTTAAAGAAACTCACCTCAATACAGGCTTGGGCTATCCACACGGAGCCGGATGTACTTATCATATCTGAATCCTGGCTTCGTCCATCCACGCCAGACAAAGAGGTCAATATCCCCAACTATCTGTTATTCAGAGCCAATAGACTAACCAGAGGCGGTGGTGTAGCCATCTATGTTAAGGACAAGTTTATGGTCGCTACCCTCGACACTACATCAATTGACAATGCCTTTGAATGCCTGTCCTTAAAAATCGAAATATCTACATCAATGGCCCTCCGTGTAATAGGATGTTGTAGACCACCGTCCTCGGGGTCACAGCTCCTGTCCCACCGATCATCTACTATGAGTACCGACACAATGGAAACAATTATACTAGGGGACCTAAACTACGACTGGCTGTCAAGTGCATCTCTTCTACTTAAATCCTTCTGTGGCTCTCATGGGCTCACTCTACTTATTAATGAACCTACTCGTATCAATAAGAAAAACCCTCACGAAAAGTACACTATTAGATGTACTTCTAGTAAGCAAACCCCATTTCTTCTCCCATGCTGGGACCTTTTCTGCCGATGTTAGTGACCATTGCTTTATTGCTGGCATAAGAGCAGTCCCTAAACCAACAGCCTCAGCAAAGTTCTCTACCAAAAGATCAAAATGGAATTTTGACCCGCTTGCATATATCAATGACCTGAAAGCCTCCCTGCTTTGGCAGACTTTTTATTTAGCCAAATCAGTAGAAACAGCATATGCCATTTTCCACGAAATTGTATCCAGCGCTCTTAACATCCACACACCCTTAGGCAAAACCTGCATAAAGGCTAGAAAGTTCCGTTGGTTTACAGCAGACATCAAGGCAGCACTATTACAAAGAGACAAGCTCTGGAAGCTAGCACACAAATCCCACAAAGCTGAAGACTGGCATCTTTTCAGAACAGCCAGAAGCCACTGTACAAAGCTAATTCAGGAAACCAAGTCCAACTTCTATCGCTCTGAACTCGACACTGCCTCCAACTGCCCTACCAAGTTCTGGTCCACAATAAAAGAACTTTCTGGTAATACCACAGGAAACACTCTCCCCTCAAAAATTATTTCTGACAATGTAACTATCAACAACAATAAAGAGATACTACAAGCCTTCAACAATCACTTTGCTATGGCAGGGCTAGCTTTTGATAACTCACCTGCACGCAACCTAAGCTCCCAGCCTACCACGCAACCTTCAGAATCTAGTCCCTCAGATGCAGTCTTTTCATTCTCTCCTGCCTCACTAAAAGAGGTCGAAGATCTCCTCCTCCAGTTGGACACCAGAAAAAGTGCTGGCGCTGACACCTTCGATCCATACTACCTAAAGATTGCCTATCATGTCTTGGCCGTACCTATTACGCATCTATTTAACTTGTCCCTTTCTCAAGGGACCCTCCCCAAACTGTGGAAGACCGCACATGTTATTCCATTGTTTAAATCTGGAGACCCCTGTGATCTAAACAACTACAGGACCATCTCCTTCCTCCGTTACTATCAAAACTTCTGGAAAAAATCGTGAATGCCCAGCTGAAATCTTTCATAGATGATACTAACCTGCTAAACCCAATGCAATCTGGTTTCAGAACTGAACATAGTACAATCACGGCCCTGGCCAAGGTGACAAATGACTGGCAGCGCGAGCTAGAGAACAAAAAATTTGTTTGCGCCGTTTTTCTAGACCAAAGTAAGGCCTTCGACACTGTCGACCACAGCCTCCTTCTTTCTTCATTAAAAGCTATTGGTCTAGATTCTACCTCCTTGCGTTGGTTCCACAACTACCTTTCTGATAGGCACCAACAGGTCAAGGCCGAAGGTGAACTCTCCCCCTCAAATCTGTTAAAAAGAGGCATCCCGCAGGGATCCATCCTGGGGCCACTCCTATTTGCCATCTATGTCAACAATATAGACTCAGGCATCAATGAGGCGAAAATTCATCTGTTCGCAGATGATACAGTGATCTACCTAGAGCCTTGCGCTTCATCACTGCTCTTTATATGCAGCCGTAGGTTGGACCTCCCTACACTACAGACAAAATAAAAATGCAGCTCTCTGGACATACAGAGCTATCACTGGCAAACTTCCGCAGTACATTGTTGATTGCCTGACTCTCAATATGCCTGGAACCTATGCCCTAAGAAGCTGTTCACTGATTTCTCTGAAAGTGCCCAAAGCCCTAATGCGTTTTGGGAGAGCTGCCATAGGATTCGTTCTACTGTCACTCTGGAATGTGCTACAGAAATCACTGAAACTGAGGACTCCTGTTAGTATTACTGTGTTTATGTCCTTATACTCAAAATACATTACAGAATCCTGCAACTGCTTTCAACGATCCTAGCTCTGGAATGTGCTACAGAAATCACTGAAACTGAGGACTCCTGTTAGTCTCACTGTGTTTAAGACCTTATACTCAAAATACATTACAGAAGCCTGCAACTGCTTCCAATGATCCTAGCTTACTTACACCCTCCTTCCACATCCTCCCTGCTTTTTCCATCCTCCTTCCTTCTTGTATCAGTGCATAACTTGTCCCTGAGCCACCTACTTATCTACCGCCCTAAATCTCATCCTCCCTCACCCACCTATTCCTTGTATACCCACAACATCTCATTCCTTCACTCCTAGTATTATCCCAGTTCCAGCCCCCCCCCCCACTGGCTGCCCACTTCTTCCGACACATGTCTCCCCCTTGATACGCCTGGGTCTTTTTAAACTGACTATGTAAGTCTCTTCGCTTGTAGCATCCACTTCAACTAATCTCTTCGCTGGACTATAATGCCTTTACCTTACAGGAATACTAAACCATGTATGTTGTTGTATCTGTATAAATTTTTACTGACTTGCTACCCTATTGTTATGTATATCCTTACCGACTGTCTTTTACCTGAACCCAAATGTATTTTTACTTATCCTATCTATTGCAGGCCTACCTGTACTGTTGTACTCTAGTATCTACTGTCTATTTGTCTGTATATAAATGCATTGTTACTTGACTTGTGTAATGCAGGTCCACCTTGTAAATGAGCTTGCTCAATGGTGTCCGCCTGGATATATAAAGAATTTGATTGATTGATTGATTGATTGATTGACGGCTTTGTCGCCACCTTCCCAAAAGGAATGCTTCAGGTGCAATATTGCCAATTCTGCTTTCCTGTCTAGGAGCTGATTAATTTCGAAGCGCAAACGTAAATGGATTTACCTAATGGGAAGTGAGGAGAGGGGGAAGGTAAAGACTTAAAAAGGGTTTCAGCCTCTCTTAGTTTCTGTTCTAGTGTTACTAGGTGTTGCTCCCTTTCTCGTTTTTTGGCTGCAGCAAATCCCATTATGCTGCCAAGCATGGTGGCTTTAAAGGCTTCCCAAGTATTACCCGTAGAAGTATCTTTTATGGGATTGTGGGATAGGAAAAGAGCGGCTTCATTTTGGGCCAAGGGATAAAGTTGTGATCTCTCACTAAAAGAGGGTCTAACCTCCAGTTACAGGGTGGGGGTATAGGGTCCCTTTGGAGAAGGAGTTGGACTGGGGCAGGATCTGAAATGACCCTAGGGAGAATGGTGGCATATAGAGATTTTGCAGTGATGGTGGAGGACCCCAACCAGAAATCCAGTCTGCTATAAGAGGCATTAGGCTCTGAATGGAAGGTATAGTCCCTAGTTCTGGGGTGGAAAAGTCTCCAAATATCTGATAGACCTTGGTCTAAGAGCGTTTGTTGCAGTGCATTAATACTTCTGGTGTGCGTTTCTATACCCCCATCATTTCTATCCAATGATGGAATAAGGGTGAGGTTAAAGTCTCCCCCAATAAGAAGTGGACAGTCAAGGGGGATAAATTCCAGAATAGCCTGTGCTAGACTATGGAAGAACTGTGGGGTGTCCTCATTAGGGGCATAAAGGTTGCAGAGGGTGAGTGGTCCTGAGGGAGTATCATATGTAACTAAAACCCATCTACCATCAGAGCTAGACAGAGTCTTAGAGAGGGTCCAGGGAAGAGATTTATGAGTTAAAATGAAAACTCTGCATTTCCTGGTAGGGGCATTGGAACAAACTTGTTGTCCCACCCAGTATTTAGTCATACGGGTATGGTCCTCCCCTGTGAGTTTAGTTTCTTGAAGAAATGCCACCTTAGAATGGAGGCATTTCAAGTGGGCTAGGACTTTTTTTCATTTCACAGGAGAGTTTAAGCCCTGAACATTCCAAGTGTGAAGTATTAGGTCTGACATACTAATCCTATGGGGGTGTGCAGAAGAGGGGTTGGAACCCGCTAAGGAGGTAAAGAAGTAATGTAGGGGAAGGGCATCACTTCAAAAGAGGTGGCTTTAATAGGTGAGACCTCTGGTCTGAAGCGTTACCCTTTGGGGAAAGGGAAAGGGAAATGAGGAGCACAGGAAATACTGCAGGAAGAAAACCCCGTATATCTGAGGCTATATTTTTCTGGACTACACTGTATGCCACAGATAAAACTGTTTAAACCACTATTAACCTGGGCCCCTATTAAATCAACAATATGTACATAGAATCAAAAACCAAACATTGGTTAGAACGATGAGGGGCCTAACTGGCTGGAATCAGCCAATGGTATGCCCTCTCACGTCTGTGGAGTGCACTGAAGCGGAGTAGGAGCAAAGAGAAAACAAACTATAAACTACCAGAAAGCGATAGCCTAGCTAGCAGTAAATCACACTCGGGTTATACAAGGACTAAAATTACATAAGCTGACAGCCATAGCCCAGAGCCTAACAAGAGTTACCCCAAGAGCCTCCGCCCTCCTGAGGGGCTCAGAACTGGGATAGGTAACTGCCCAAAAAAAAAAAAAACAAATGTATAAATTATGTGAGGTTCGAAAAAGGGAGGGGAACTATCGGTAACTGGGAAAGGGGGCATATAAACTGAAGGGTTGATCTGGAGTTCAACCTCAGCTCCCTGTATTCGTCGGGTTCACCAATGCCCACCCCCGAAGGAGCAGGCACAAAGTGAGAGTCCCATACAGGCCATACAGAGAGTTAAAAACCAAAAAAGTGTGATGAGGGAGTCGTCAGTTCATGGAACATATTTACAGTATTTGAAGTAATATTAACGTGTAACCCCCTGCAAATGGGGGTTCCCAAAAGTCTTCCAGGAGCTTGCCTGAATGCTCCAAGTCTGGGCGGTGTTTGGTGTCTGAGCTGTTTAAATGTGGTTCCAAGTGAGTGCTACTTGAGCCTCCACATACTGTCTCTTTAAGAGCTGTCTGCTTGCAGACTTAGTTTGCATGGGGGGGACTGTGTAATTAATGCTCAAATCCTGCCCGAGCTGCTGCCAATTCACTCCGTTTCTGCCATCGCTACATGTGCAGAGGGAGCCTTGTTGAAAGATGTAACTGTTTTCCAGAAATCATTTAGAGTGACTGAGAAAATGTAGTTTGTCTAACCTGTCTTTATTTTAGCACGAACTGTTTCAGTGTAGCTCTTTCATTTTTGTCCTGAACTGCTGTGCTGGGCCAATTGGGTTAAGGGAGCCCTAAAATGGAGCCTGTGGATGAATCATAACTTAGACTCTTAATTTTGAGCCAGCCATAAGGGGATTGTATGGGCAGTGACTCTGGGAAATGTAGTTCTGACCTTGGCGCCTTTTTCCACCAACAGAGGGAGTCTTATTATGAGTGACAGCCGAACCAACTAACAGAATGGTGTGGAGCTAAAGGAAATGCCCTGCTCTGTGACTGGAAAGCTCAGATCAGTTGTGACAGTGAAGACAGAAGGAACTCTGTGCTTCAGCGGTGTATAGTTTCGCTCGGGAAGTGCGTGTGAGGCCCTGAGGTTCGGCCTGCAGCTGTTGCAAGTGCCAGTTCAGACTGAATCTGATTGTGAGGAGAAAGAAGGAAGTCTGAAGAGTGGAAACCAGGCTCACCCTGTAGAAGACTGGAGAAATTGCTGAATCGTGCTCGGTCTGTCAGGAACCGAAGCTGCTGTGTGTGCTTCCGGGTATTTTGCAGTAATTGCAATCGAGATCGAGAAGCAGCCTGCCTGGTATAGTACTTTCCTTTTACATATGAATGTGCGTAGTGCTTGTGGGGAATCGCTATTTCCAGTCCCCTGTGCTGTGTGCTGAAGCTGGAAGCAAACCCCAACTTAGCTTGGACTAAATACATTTGTTATCAACTGCAGTGGGGTTCAGTCACAAGGACCTTGTCTCCATGCCCTGTTGTTCTGGCAATCCAGAAGAACATCTACCATCCGGTCCACAGCTTGGGTATTGTGAGTACAAATTAGGGTATTCCCCTGCAGCCTGTTTTCAATCACAAGTGTGTCATCCAATTCTTGCTGTTTCCCTGCTTCATGGACTGAGCCATCCGGCTCCGGATTACAATTGGGTGTTGTGCATATATTTTCTTATACAGGGCCCCATCCATCTGCATCTGCCGGCCAACTCTGGGCAACAGACCTGGCTAGCCCTCCCCAACCTGGGTACCCAAAGTGTGACTTTTCAGACTCTGTATGTCTGCACAGTACTGTGATTTAATGCCACCAATTAACCTGATTTCCCCCTCCCGTGTTACTGCCCCCTAAATAAATCAGATTTGTTGTTGTTATACTATATACTGTCTGTGGTGTTGGTACTTATGGAAACAGTATTGTGTTTTGCTGTGTATGTTGTTTAACCTTATTTTACAGGAAATCCTTAGAGACGTGCTGCAGAATCAGTCTCGAGGGTAAGTGGTATCTATATGAGTGAACAGTGTGTATACGTGGGGTATTGGGGCTGTAACTCCGGGGTACTGTATGAGCCACTAGAGGGAATAAAAGGGGGTCTCAGTGTCCCAGAGGGCTGTGACCAAGCTAGTCTAACCACTACAAACCCTGACCTCTCGGTGGAGGCACCCGCCATAGGACCTAGGCCCCTCAACCTGTTCATAGTCAAACAGGCAGGGGTAGTAGCCCTTGGGATAGTGCCACCTGGGGGTTACAAACACAAATGCCAAGTGGCAGTTACACACAGAAATGGTGTACCTCCGAGGTGGAGTGTCTGTCGGGGGGTACCATAAAAGGCATCTCCCGTCTTACTAGGTACGACTAAGCATGAGAGAGGGGTAAGAGCCCTGTCAAGAGCTACCCACACAATCACAGAAGCCCCGTACTCAGCCCCATTCAGCTTTTCCCCAGTGGACATCTTATAACCCTCCCTTTACTCCCCCAGACACAAGACCTTGGGTACTTATCTGAACCATGCAGCTAGTCGATCAGCAAATCTTCTGTGGAAGAGATTCAATCCTCCGATGTATGGGTCGCTGAGTTGGGGCCTGGCAGAGTGGAGGAGGCCACTGGTTGCAGTTCAGAGTCCTGTAAGGGTATAACAGCATCTACGCCCGTGGCCGATGAGGTCCCTGTCCCTTCCGATACTGACCCAGGGTGTTCAGTAACTGAAACATCCATATTGTCCCAGGAATCTTCCTCCTGATGAGGGTCGAGCAGGGTGAATCTGTTTTGGGAAAAATAAGGGCTGGTGTAGACAGTCTCCTGTTGCTCAGCAGGGTAAGAGTTCTGATCTTTGCCATCTTCTCCTCACCTATGATCCTGTGGGTGGTCCCACTTGGAGTGCAGTGACTGCGTAGGTCTCTTCCGAACTTTGGGGTTCCTGGGCCCTAGCTCAATTTTTGATGCCTGATGGGCCCTAGGCCCTGTGACGACCAGGAAGTCCGGCTTGTGTGGTTAGCTCCTCGGGGACTGGCAGCTGGGATAGACCAAGGCAGCGTCCTGGGTTTTTAGAGGACCAGTAGATGTAGGCCACGTTGCCGAAATATAGGCAAGTGCTGCTTCAGGGGTAGCAAACTGGTGTGAGGTGCCATTCGCAAATATTTTTAATATAGCAGGATATCGGAGAGCGAAAGGGATCTGCAGTTTGTGTAGCTTGTGACATACCTCGGTATAAGCTCTCCTTTTATTTGCACGATCTTTCGAGTAAACTTGAAAGATCATAATTCTATGACCTTTCCACTGAAGAGAACCAAGCTCCCTTGCTTGCCCCTGGATTGCTTCCTTTTCGGCAAAATTTAAGAGCCTGGCAATGATAGGCCTCGGTTTGTCCCCCTGAGGAGGTTTAGGCTGGAGAGAACAATGCGCCCCTTCTATTATTATTTTGGTGCAGGTGGAAGATCGAGTATTTCAGGCAGGGCTGATTGTGAGAAATAGATAGTTTTGCCTTCTTCACAACTTTCCGGGAAACCTAGGAGCAGCAAGTTATTGCGGTGGCCCCTATTTTTGAGGTCGTCCAGCTTATCTTGTAGTACAATAATTTGTGCCGCTTGGCTTCGTAATGTGGCACAGTGGCCCTGCACAATGTCATCTTGGGCTATAGCTTTTTGTTCCACACGGTCTATTCTGGCGTTGATCTGTTGTATAGAGACCGCAGTGGTGTTGGAGGCCAGCGTTAGGGCAATACTGGTTATGATGGAGGTGAACATCTCTCTCCGATTGAGAGATCCTCACTCCCCTTCACAGAGCGCACCATGCGGCCTTCTGTAGGAGTTGCCCAGTGGAAAAAGGGCGATATTGTGAGAATCCTGCATCGAATTCACCTCAGCTTTGGTCTGGTATGTGGTCTAGTATTCCGATTTAGTATACCTCAGAAATACCCAGAAGGGGATCAACTAATGGCAGGATTTTTACGAGTTCTTGGCTCTAGGTATGTGGCAGTGAGAAATTAAGTTGCCATCTTGCCCGCTGGTTGGCCACGCCCCCTGCCGGTACTATTACTGATTGTTACCCTTTGCACTGTGTGTACCTATGCAGTATACTGCACACGCACACTGTCTCATTATGCACTAATGACCCTTGTGTAAAACTTCCTGATGATATTACTGACTGTTGTCCTTTGCACCATGTGTACCTATGTAGTATACTACACACTGGCCTGGATATTCAGACTGCGCGGGGCAGGGGCGCAAGTCTGGGCGCAGCGCAACTGGGCTGTGCCAGGACATGGGCCAGGCGATATTCAACGGTGCTGCGCCATGGCTCAGCACCGTTGAATATGGCACTGAGGGCGCATGCACTGTGCATGGCGCAGTGGCACTGCACCAGCATATATGGCAGAATGGGAGCAGGGGATGCGCTAGCTCAAGTGCAGTTGTGCTAGGTGCATCACCCATGATATTCAGCACTGGGCATGCAGATGAGGCCATTATGCATGCAGGGCACAAATGGAGCCATTTGCATGTCATTATGGCCCCATTTGCATGCAGGTGTGCCAATCCCCAGTGACTTGCTCTTGGCGCCCTTCTAACCTGCAGCCATCGGGGACCGATGCCCTGCAGTCCCATGGCGGTCCCTGCTCCCATTCGCCCGATCGCGGGCATACATAGAAAGAAGCTCCCTGGTGGTCCAGTGGTACCCCCACCCACCCACTGAGGTCCCCGCCGCAGCACCCCACCAGTCAGCAGCGGGCAGCAGCACCCTGCCCGCATGGTGCCCGGCCGCCCACCAACTGACAGTCGCCCATTGGTCCACTGCATGGACCAATGGGCATAAACTGTACTGGCCACTACACAGGCCCGATATGTGAATGGCGTTCATTCACATATCAGACTATGTAATCACTATAATCTGCTGCGCCCGATTGGTCCATGCAGTGAACCAACTAAGCGACCTGAACCGCTACTATGCGGCTGTCGGTCGAGCGGGTGGACAGGTGGCATCTTGGTGGGGTGCTGACACCGCCGCTGATTGGGGGTGCTGAAACATGGTCAATGGTAGTGAGAGAAATACTGGACCACCAAATCTTCTCTATTTCCGCCCACAATCGGGCGATTGGGGGTGGGGGCTCCACTGGACCACCAGGGATGTTAGACATACCAATGCCTGCGATCGGACGATGGGGGGGCACAACACTCCCAGGGCAGGGAGCTTGTGGACTGTGTTCTGGATGGGCAGGTGGCCACCCACGGCTGGCGGCTGCCGTGTTTCGCCCTGCAATATGGCAGCTCACCTGTGGGTGGCCAGGATTTGTTCCTGGTTTTACCAGGCACATCTTTGTGCCCCCCTGAGTGGCGCAAGGTGGGTTTGTGCCAGCATATGTGCCACCCATCCCGGGCTGAATATCGGGATGTGCGCGATATGCATAGACACGCCCTGCACTTGCGCCGCGCCATACCGATGTGCCCGGCCCATCGAGTTACATCGCAACTTGCCCCTTTGAATATCGCGCCGGGGCACATTGGTGGGTTGCGCATGGCGCATCCCAGTTGCACCATGCGCAACCCTTTTGAATATCCAGGCCACTGTCTCATTATGCACTAATGAACCTTGTGTAAAACTTGTTGATGTTATTACTGATTGTTGTCCTTTGCACTGTGTGTATTAACTCATTCTATCTGATGCCGCCATTTTGGGTCAGGTTAATCAATGGGTGGTTCTGACACCATATGGCGCTAATGGGTACAATGTTAATGTAGTATACTACTCACAATCTTCTTGTGCACCCTTGCACCTTGTGTAAAGTTTGCTGATATTATTTCTGATTGTTATCCTTTGCACAGTGTGTACCTATGTTGTATACTACACACTGTCTTGTTGTGCACTATTGCACCTTGTTCAAAGCTTGCTGATATTATTTCTGACTACACAAGGGGGACTGATAATTCTTGACTGACTGGCTAACTGGCCCGTGGTAAATCCTCCGATATACCAATAGGAAAAGGTGCCAGGCAGCCGCATGTAAAAGAGAAAACACTCTGACCCGAAAAGGAAAACCTCCAAGCAGCCATGTTCTTTTCACCGGTAAAGTGAGAACTGTTGCTGCACCATTAAAAATAAATAAAATGTAAACACATGGAAAACCCATATTGGGTCTCTTAACCCTTAGGCTGCCAACAGAATTGGAATGTATAGGATATTTGGACTGATATATCAGTCCATGGCCATGCAAGGAGTATAACAGTTTAATCAACACTTTGTGAAGTAATCCTTTCTTCCCCGCTCACCTCTTAACACTTTGCCACTGTCAGCTGTGGTCCGCTCCAATCTACATCTCCTAACTGCAAAAGCCACTCAAGCCAGACTTGGTAAAGCCACACCAAACCTGGAAGTACACTAACCGCAACATCATCAGTCGCACCTCGCTCGCTAAAGATATGGTAGGAACTGTCCCCAGGAGCTGTCCAAATGAAAAAAGAAAGAAACTGAAGTCAAGGATGGTCTGTCCACAATAATTAAACAACAAAGGTCAGTTCCTGATTCAGGGCCCCTTGATAACAGTGACACTGCCAGCCAAGCTGCCTGTCTCGCTCTCTCTCTCTCCCCCTTTACCCATCACTCTCGCACTGCTTCTGTCACATACATGCATAGGATACATTATGCCTCTGTGTCTCAGCTAATGTCAGTTATATTAAAAAAATAAAATAATATTCCTGTCAACATCTGTCTCAGTTGGGGGGGGGTGTATCCTAGCAACAAGGAACTACATCTTGTGGCATAAGAATTAAGGTCCAAAAAAATTATTGAAACTGCCAAAAAACTGTCTTTTCCCTGTATTGTTTGTTACCAAAAAATACAGGGGACATTGTATTATCACAATAAATCACTTCAAGGTGTGGGTTATGCTGGGATTTACTCATGGCTGACCTGGTTTGACCACTCAGCCTGCAGCCTCATGGCCAAATCATGCCATCCATGGGTACAACGCAGCATAACGCACACCCTGTCATGGTTTATTGCTTATTTGTTATCCTTTGCACCATGTGTACCTATGTAGTATACTACACACTGTCTCCTTGTGCACTATTCCACCTTGTGTAAAGTTTGCTGATGTTATTTCTGATTGTTATCCTTTGCACCGTGTGTACCTATGTAATGTACTACACACTGTCTCATTGTGCACTATTGTACCTTGTGTAAAGTTTGTTGATATTATGTCTGATTGTTATCCTTTGTACCCTAACGGGTCATAATGTTGCACACTTAACAGCATATGATATTATGGCTAACCCAGGATACTGCCATAGGCAGAAGCGAGCATATACTGTTGTACACGGTATTGCACCATTCACACTTTCCCAGGCAGAGGATAAGACCTCTGGGACTGGATTCTGCCAAGCAGCTGGCGTGGCTCACTGGACTGAGCCACAGCAGCAGGAACCCAGGCGCTGCGTCTGGGACCGAGTTTGACTCCCGGTCCCAGAAATTTAAATTTTTTTGGAGTTTATGCACTCCCCGATTTAACACCCTTCCCCCCGGAGTTGAGAATCTTTAGTGGGGTTGGGGTGTGTGGTGGTGGAGCCCCCACAGTGATATGCTCATGGCAGAAATTGCACTGTATTGGCAGCATTCAGCCATGCGTCATAATGTCTTGCGACATTATGACTCCGTGCCCCTTTACACCATATGTACCTATGTAATATATTGCACACTGTCTCATGCACTATTGCACCTTGTGTAAAGTTTGCTGATATTATTTCTGATTGTTATCCTTTGCACTGTGTGCACCTATGTAGTATACTACACACTGTTTTGTTGTGCACAATTGCACTTTGTGTAAAGTTTGCCGATATTATTTCTTTCTTTCTTTTTTTTTTAATCCTCCTGTGGCCGCCTCTCTACACCCCAGCTGTACTTCTCGCAGCCCGTCAGCTGGGATCCGGCTGCCGTCCGTCTCACCTGGGACCGCTGACACCTCCCTATAACCCCTGTGGCTTAACCCCCACAGCGGGGTGGCAGGGAGCCCCCAACTCCCCACCCAGATGGATCCAGCTTGGGGTGCCAGTGTCCCAATGAACACTCGCGGACGACCATCAAGTCGTAGGAGGCACCACTCTTTTCCCTGTTCCAGGATTCCCCGAGTCGGCGGGCGTGCAATGACGCTAGCGGTCAGGAGCGCGCACCCGTCCGCACGCACCCACGTCCAGGCGTATGCCCCCCCGACTCCACCCCTAAGTACAGCGTGCGCCTCCACCTCCCAGCCTCCGCCAGGTGGCAGTCGGGCACCGACCGTAATGGACCCCTCTCCCCGGAGAGGGAGAGCAGTCCTTCAGATGCTCAATCCCTCTCCTCCCCTGCCAGCTCCCGGCGACCTGAGCTCGCTCCTGAACCCGGGTCGCCGGCGTGGTGTGAGGTGTGGCGTCCAGTGCCTCAACCCTCAGCGCCACCGGGCTGGCTTGCCGATATTATTTCTGATTGTTATCCTTTGCACTGTGTGTACCTATGTAGTATACTACACACTGTCTCCTTGTGCACTATTGCACCTTGTGTAAAGTTTGCTGATATTATTTCTGATTGTTATCCTTTGCACCGTGTGTACCTATGTAGTATACTACACACTGTCTCCTTGTACACTATTGCACCTTGTGTAAAGTTTGCTGATATTATTTCTGATTGTTATCCTTTGCACCGTGTGTGCCTATGTAGTATACTACACACTGTCTCCTTGTGCACTATTGCACCTTGTGTAAAGTTTGCTGATATTATTTCTGATTGTTATCCTTTGCACCGTGTGTACCTATGTAGTATACTACACACTGTTTTGCTGTGCACTATTGCACCTTGTGTAAAGCTTGCTGATATTATTTCTGATTGTTATCCTTTGCACCGTGTGTACCTATGTAGTATACTACACACTGTCTCCTTGTGCACTATTCCACCTTGTGTAAAGTTTGCTGATATTATTTCTGATTGTTATCCTTTGCACCGTGTGTACCTATGTAGTATACTACACACTGTCTCCTTGTACACTATTGCACCTTGTGTAAAGTTTGCTGATATTATTTCTGATTGTTATCCTTTGCACCGTGTGTGCCTATGTAGTATACTACACACTGTTTTGCTGTGCACTATTGCACCTTGTGTAAAGCTTGCTGATATTATTTCTGATTGTTATCCTTTGCACTGTGTGTACCTATGTAGTATACTACACACTGTCTCCTTGTGCACTATTGCACCTTGTGTAAAGTTTGCTGATAATATTTCTGATTGTTATCCTTTGCACCGTGTGTATCTATGTAGTATACTACATACTGTTTTGTTGTGCACTATTGCACCTTGTGTAAAGCTTGCGGATATTATTTCTGATTGTTATCCTTTGCACTGTGTGTACCTTTGGTGCCAGAAGGGTTGGAAAAGTGGTAGAGCCAAAGAAGTAAAGGATAAATTCCTCCCTAGTAATAAATTAACATGATTACAAAAACTGATAGGGACAGTTATGAAAGTGATAGGGCCATGGACATAGTGTCGCCCCCCCCCATTGTGGCATCTATGGTGTGTACCGATGTAGTATACTACACACTGTCTCATAATGCACTAGTGAACCTTGTGTAAAGTTTGCGGATATTATTTCTGTTATCCTTTACACCGTGTGTACCTGTCCTGTACATACCCTGTATATAATACTGTGTCTCATTATGTACATTTTGCGCCTTGTGTCACCTTTTTCTGATATTATTTCTGACTGTTATGCTTTGCATCGTGTGTAACTCTGTTGTATATTACACACTGACTCATTATGCAGTACAGCTTGTTAGGTAATATGTACTATTATTATAGATGACCATTTCTTTTATAACTCTCCCTGTTCCCTCTTCCTGTCAATGCAGCTGGAAACAAGCTTTGTTGCAGTGTGGCTTTCCTGGTCACCGAATTTTAAATAAATGAATATTTAAAGTGCATCAAACTGTGGAAAATATATCCTGGCCCGGATATTCAGAAGGGTTGCGCATGGCGCAACATTGTTGTGACATGCGCAACCCACTGATGTGCCCCGGCTCGATATTCAAACGGGATTGAGCCTGGCACAAATCCCGATGTGCCAGAGTGCATCAGTAATGTATGCAGCACAGGTGGGGGCGTGTCTACGCATACTCTGCACATCCCGATATTCAGCCTGGGATGTGCTGCTGCCTCATGCATGCGCCACCCCTACTTGCGCCTGCACACAGGTGAGCAAAAAAAAAGGAACAACAGCTGGCCACCCACAGGTGAGCTGCCATATTGCAGAGCGCAACATGGCAGCTGCCACTGTAGGTAACACCTCAGCTCCGGCTGCACCTTCGTGGTGGCGTCCCCCCATGCCCGATCGCAGGCATATGCTGTTAAATGTAAGTCCAATATCTCTGGTGGTCCAGTGGACCGCTTGCAGCCCGATCGCGGGCATCTGTGTAAAAAGATAAGTCCAATATCCCTGGTGGTCCAGTGGACCGCTTGCAGCCCGATCGCAGGCATACGTAATAATAAGGAGAGCTCCAATATCCCTGGTGGTCCAGCGGTACCCCCCTCCCACCCAATGAGCCCCACCACTCCGCTCCCCACCGGTCAGCGGCGGGCGGCAACACCTCACCCGCCTGCCGCCCCTCCGCCCGCCCGACTGACAGTGTACAGTAGGACTGTAGCCACTGGCCCACAGCGTGAGCCAATGGGCATGCAGCCCATACCGCCTGACTGTGTATGGAGGTATGCACGCCCATTGGCTCACGCTAGGGACTAATGGGCATACAGCCCTACCGCATACACGTCAGTCAGCGGGCAGCGGGCATCAGGCAGGTGGGGTGCTGCCACCTGCTGCTGACCGGGGAGCAGGGTGGTGGGCCCAGTGGGCGGTGGGAGGGGGCACCGCTGGACCACCAGGGATATTGGAGCCTCTTATTATTACATATGCCCGTGATCGGGCTGCGAGTGGTCCACTGGACCACCAGGGATATTGGACTTATCTTTTTACACAGATGCCTGCGATCGGGCTGCAAGTGGTCCACTGGACCACCAGGGATATCGGACGGTTATTTTATTGTACATATGCCCACGATCGGGCAGTGGGGCACGTTGCCACGATGTGCAGGTGGGCGTCGGTCCCCAACGGCTGCAGCCTGGCAGGGCGCCAGGCGCAAGTCACCGGGGATCGGAGCACCTGCATGCAAATGGGGCCACAATGACATGCAAATGGCCCCATTTTCATGTGCAATTTTGAGTATCACAGTTGTTGCACCTAGCGCAATGGAACTTGAGCTAGCGCATCTCACTGCTCCACTCTGGCCACTTGCGCTGGCACAGTGCCACTGCGCCATGCGCACTGCAGGTGGCCAGGGTGCGATATTCAGTGCTGCTGTGCCTTGGTGCAGCTCTGTTGAGTATCACCCTGTCAATGCCCCTGCCCAGCCAAGTTGCGCTGTGCCCAGGCTTGCGCCACAGCCTGACGCAGTCTGAATATCTGGGCCCATATATGTAGAAACAATAAATATACTGATAATAAACTCTCAAAATATAAAAAGGCACATGCATTTTCTATATACTCTTCCTATATACAAGATTATTTTTTCCATCATTCAGTATATTCAAAAGTACCAAAAGCCAATCAGTTCTGAGATATTTTTAATACATACAAAACACATTTTCCCTTACATGGAAAATATTCGATTGTTCAGTATGGAAATGGCACATCACAGTCTGGCAGTGGGGCAATTGTGTCGGATGTCAGTTACAATAATAACCACAATGCAGATTAGTTTTAGATAGCGTCTTTCATACAACGCTCTACAGAGTGCTTCAAAGAAAATATGTAAATTAAAAAGACGAACTGTAAAGCAGTAGATAACATCCAAAATAAAATGAACAACTGGTACTAACAGATAATAATGAATATATTAATAGATTGGTAGACAGTAGATAATACAATACATGCTAATAGTAGATAAAACTGACACTAAGTGGTATAATATGCTTCGATAGAGAGACTCTGTGGTGAGGCAGACAGGCAAGAGTGAATAAAAGGGCAGTAACTAACAAGATGTGCTTTTGTTGGGAAATTCAGCAGCGCGACTATGTTCTAAAACCCTTACGAGAGATCCTGCAGAATCTCACTCATTTTCCAGGATCTTCATTGACACTCTGTTGCTTTTAGAAGTGATTTTAAGGTTGTGTTGGTAATGTTTCACTGCCTCAATGGTCAAGGCCAAAATATAGTCGGCCTGATATTCAGACACTGGCACAAGTGAAGCGCAGCCATTTGCGCTCACATGGCTCTGGCGATACTCAGGTGGACAGTGCTCGCTGACAGAGTGGCACTATCTGACTGAGTATCAGTCCATATCGGTGCAGTGCTAAGTGGATCTATGCTGCCCCTGACACAGACCAGAGCCCTGTATCTTGAACCCTGTGTACTACTTGTACATTGTCCTACCCTTGTACATCTTCAACACGTCACGCCCCTGCTAGTCTTCCTTTGTCCACCCTGTTGCCAGCCCAGTGCCCTCCTCTTCTTAAACACCCTATTGTCCTCCCTTTACTACCTCCCCCCCCCCGACATCACCTTACCTGACATCCAGCCCCCCTCTCTATCCCATAAGTCTTGTTGCGACTGAGCAGGTACTGTTTATATTGTAAACACTGATTTGTATTATTCAGTAAATATTTTTTGTTCTTGCCCTATCAATGTTGGATTTGAGTTTTTGAGGTGTACTGTACTGTTAGCCACATTGTATGCACTGTTATTTATGCCTAGCTCGTATTTGCTCTACACGGACTAGTGTCTCATTGTATTATAGCAACATTTAGCTTATGTGTTTCTGTTATGACTTACCCAGGACCACCTTGCAAATGAGTTTGTCTCAATGGTGTTTCTCCAGGTAAAATAAAGACGATTAATTGATTGATTGTATGGGACCCACCAGAATAGTGCTGTCTGACATAGGATAGTGTGAGGTCCCCTGTGGGCCACATTCAACCCAAGTTAGCAAATGAGCTCACTGGGTATGCAAGGCACTAAGGAGACATCTGCATGCCCATTATAAGCTAATTTGCATGCTGTGTAGAAGCCCCTCAGTGCTCCCTTCCGTGGAATACAAAAAAAGCCCTGTTGATCCAGTGGTTCTCCCCCCCCCCCCCGATCGGCCACTGACATTTTTTAATATGCCCTCTTTGTCCAGTGGTTCCCCTCACCCTCGACTGCCCATTGACCCTTTTGTTAATAGTTTTCCAGTGGTTCTCCTCACCCGTGACCAACCGTTGATATTTTGTCAATGTGCCCTGGTTGTCCAGTGGTTTCCCGCACCACAGTCACCCCCTCATTTTGTTAATATTCTCTGATTGGTGTAGTGCCCCCCTCCCCCCACTGCCCTGTACACATCAGTTCAATATTTTCTGGTGTGTCTAGTGGTTCTCCCCACCCTCAATCAATCAATCAAATTATTTTTATTTTATACTGAAGAGTATGTGAGTAAAAATGTCAATTTTCACAAACATCCAGTTGTACAGATTTTTACAATTAAAGACAGGGGCAAAAGTGACAGAGGTAGACACTGCAGTCAGTAATAAATACAAAGGAAAATATACAGAGTTCAGAAACTCCAGTAAGCTGAAAAGACACAAAATGCTAGGGGAAAATATGTACAATAGATAACACTGAGATAATTGCAAAGGCATGTGGGCTGATAGGGAGGGGAGAGGGAGAAGGAAGGAGAGGTGGGGCGGAGTAAGAAGAGGAGAAGAAAAGTAAATTTTAATTCTTAGGGGGCGGCTGTCCGGGGCATACACAGGTGGATGTTTTAAGGAGGTGGTCCTTGAGAGTGCAGTCGAAGGTGCTGATGGTGCTACAGGCATGAATGGCAGGGGGCAGATTGTTGTATTGCTTGGGGCCCTTAAAGGTAACAGAGTTCTGAACAAGAGAGCTGTGGTAAAATAGGATGTCGAAAATGTGGCACAAAGCCCCTCTTGTACTGTGCTTGGGGACTGACTTGGGAAAAGGGATGAGACGCTTGTCGGCAATAAGTTTAAGTTTACCTTGTGCAAGAATGTTAGAATTTTAAGATGGAACCTACCCCAAGGGTGGACCAGTTAAAGGAGCTGTAAAGGGTACAGTGGTGAGTAGACCAAGGGAGCCCCAGGATGAAGCAAGCAATGCTATTGTATGTGGTAGGTAGTTTGGAGAGGAGGAGGAGGAGGTGGTGGGGGAGTAAAGAATGGAACCATACTCTAGGATGGGCAGGAGCAGAGAGCTAGCCAGGTGTAGTCTGGAGACAGGTATCAGGAACTTCCTGATTCGGAATAGGAGACCTAACTTCATATGGCTCACCCCTCATATCAATCATCCCTTGTTATTCCACTGTACATTCCCTAGTGGTCCAGTGGGTCCCCATACCCCCTGACTATACAGGGGCCCCTCATCTGCCCACCCACTGAGAACCCTTGCTCAGCACCCCCCCCCACACACCCCGAGAGCTAGTCCCATGAAACAACAGCAGGCACAGCCCTCCTTTAATCTTCTCGGCTGGCCACCATCTGACAGTCACAGAGCACAATCACATATTAAGCCCCAGCAGGTGACTCCAAGTCACCTCCAAATCTTACAAAAAAACTACAGGATGATTTGATTTTCTCTGGGATGTGAGGGGTTAACCCACCATCCCATCTCATGCAAGGAGTGTAAAGAGTTCCCCTTTCCCTCCTCCGTCTTGTAATGCCCCATGTGGAGAAGCTGGGCTCCAGTATTTGACTGTGGACCGTGACGCTGGTTTTAATGAATCGGATCGATACTCATTTCTCTGCAGATAATGGCTTGTATTGATGGGCCTCCATCTCTGCTAGACCACAGTTTGTCAGTATGCATCTCGTAGCAGCCTACAGTATTGTACAAATGCCTGGTCTCACTGTCCTGGTGCTCGGAAACAGCCCCACCCCCATCACTGACCTAAACTACCCCTCAAGCTCCTCTGCAGAATCTGATGCCCTTACCAGAAGTAGGTAACATTAGAAGACCTACTGTATACCTACCCAGCCAGAGGCCTCATCAGTCATCCTGGGACACTATGGTTCAAGGAAACAGGGACCAAAAGTATGGGCAAAAATTCAGAGGGCGCATGACACCCAGGGATACAAGATGGAAATTTTGGAGTATACTGATGCAAAGTTTTGTACATTTTTGGAACTATTTCCTGTGGGGTTTTTTTGTTTGTTTGTTTTACCATTAGATGTCATTGTCTGAGTCTTTGTACTGCTAATGTCAGAGCACAAGTGTTGCAGCGTTTCAGAAATATTGTTAAACAATCTCACTTCTCTTCGGCCCAGTGGTACGGAGAGCTGAGGTGCTGGGCACCTCGCCTGCTGCCACACCAGTGAACTAGGTTCGGTAACAGACTTGGGTCACTGGGGGTTGGACGGGGTGGGAGGGGATCAAGCACCCGCAGTCTATTCTCCTCTCTCAGGGAGGGGGAACCTGATGCACCGCTCGTATACTGCCATGAGGAGGCATAGTGGTAGGGCAGTAGGAGCACCACCATTTGGGGGACTGGCTGACGGCTGCAGCATCGTACAGGTACACCTCCACGTACACATACTGTTGCTCCACCACACACCCCCCTAGCTGAGAGGGAAAATGGGAAAATCAGAGGCTGAGCCTTAGGAAGCTTTGCTCACCCAATCTGGGCTGAACCATCACCCCAGGACCCTGCTGACACCAGGATAATGCTCTGCAGAGGAGAAGGAGGGCAGCCCTCCCCTTCCTATGCCCACCCTGGGAGGGGGGCAAGCCATGGAAGGCTTAGGCAGGTGAGTCCTAGGCTGAGGTGATTGCTGATCAGAGAGATGAGTAGGGACTGAGAGCTCTGGCAGCACCCCAAGAAAAGAAAAAAGTGATATTAAAAAAGGTCACGTCTCTTGAGAGATAGAACTGTGACTCAGGTTTAACAATGAGTTTGACACTTTTGGACACCATTTTCTTTTATCGTCCCCTATTCTGCCCTTCTCAAGTTGGCTATCTCCCATTTGTATTATCTTTCCATGTCTTTTACTCACCTTGTGGAGGTTCCACGGAGCACTTCCCTGTCCATGGTGGATAGCCTTGGGGGTGGAGGCAGCCCCCTGTGGGTCTGTGAAGTGTGGAAAGATGGTTGGCAGTCACATGTCAAAGCAAAATGGCAGGGCGTGACAGCGTTGGCGTCATACTGCTCACTCCTGGGCTTTTTTGCACCTTATTTTTTCCCAACCAAGATACAGACTTTAAGGACTCCTTAGAGCACACATGCACACAGTGTGTTCTGGGTTCAGTCTGTGCCCTCCTTCCCATGAACACCTCCAAATGTGCCCCAGCTGGCAGTGCTCCGGCAAAGACTGTTGTCCTCTTTACCTGGAGGAGAGATCCTCCTTCCCCAGGTTGGCCCACAACATCCCAGGCTCATTCCAAGACTCTGGTGGCCAACATCATGGGAAGCAACACTACTGCCGCACCAGTGGGCCCACCTGGAGGCACCATTTTAATACATTAAAGTTAATTATACTAGCCTTAAATCTAGACAGTATAGTATGTATAGGGGGTGTGGAATAAAGAATCCCACCATGCAAGTGGAGGCCTCCTAACAACCCATTACATAAAATCATGGTCCGGGAAGGGGGAGTGGTATCTAGGATAACTCCCAGGTTTGATGGCATGCTGCCATACAGATGCCCCCTGACAAAGAGTCTGTACTTGAAGCACCAGGGCAGTTGGTGGTGTGCAGATTGCCTGCTCACCTTCGCATCACTACATATCTGCATTAAAGCATCCAAATACCCAAGTGTGGTTATTTGGACTTTATGAGTGCAGGCTCCTGTTTATGTAGCATTCTGCTGTGCTGACCATCCATTTCTCGCACTGGTCCTGCACTGAGAGTTTGAGGTCTCTTTGCCTGGAGTGGTTACATGTCTGCCGTACAGTGCCATGGATATGACTTGATCCCCAGAATACTTGAAATTCATTCTACATTCGCGAGCACGACGGTACAGTAGCTATTCTATGGGACGTAATCGCTTGCATAGTATGGCAGACAGTGGGTGGCAGTGAGTGCCAGGCACTACTACAGTGTGGGGGAGTGTTGGCATAGTAATGGGGGGGCACTGAGCTACCAGAGGGGTTGCTTTAACACTGTCAGCATAGCAATTGGGAAGGGGGCCTCTGGACTACTAAGGGTGTTTAACACTGAGAACAGCGATCAGATGGGGGGGGGACACTGAACTACCAGGGTGATTGTTTTAGCACTGTCAGTAAGGTGGGAAATACTGGACGGTGATCGGTTGGGGGAGCACTGGATTACCAGGAGGATTGAGGTTTTCAGACGATTAGAGTGGTGATTAGGGCTGGGGGCCCACTGGACTACCAGGGGATGTTTTCAGATGACTGGTGTCATGATCGGGGTGTGGGAGCTGATTGGACTACAAAGGGGGTATTTTCAGGTAATCGAAGTGGCTCTTGGAGCATGAGAAACCACTGGACTACCGGGGGAATGGTTTTAGATGATCAGAGTGGTAATCTGGGGTTGGGGGAACCATGAGACTACCAGAGATATGCTGTAAACCAGGCAGTATGGAAATGGGGGGGGGTTAGGGGTTAGTGGGCACCAATCTCTGTTTGCTCGAGGCCTACAACGAGGCCAGAATGAGATGCAAATGACCCAATGGCCCCTTGCCCATGCTATGAAGTCCTTCGCATGAGGAAGGTTAACTATGACTGACTGCTTCACAGGAGCAATTGCCGTTTGCCAGCCATAACAGCTCATTTGCTCTTGATCTCCCTGTAGCTTCCGACTGCCACCTACCTTGTGTGGTCAGTAGGGGGACATAATTTGCAAGAAGCAAACATGTTAGTGCCTTCCTCCTTCGGCTGGGATACTGGAATGCGCTGTTACCATTCAATATGTGGTTCAAGCATGTTCTAATATACAGAACCTGTAGTTTATTCCAGACATGAATTTTCTCCTGGAGCAAATGTTTTGCACATGCAAACCCAGATCCTTATATATCCTGGTGTAACTCCCCCTACAAATGGGGGTTCCTAAAATGTCTTCCTTGCTCTTGCCTAAATGCCCACTGCCAGGCTGGCGTTCTGTGTCCTAGCCATTTAAAAGTGTTTGCATGTGAGTGCCCTGTTAGCCTCCGTACCTGTCTCTTTAAGAGCTGCCTATTTCATAGTGTATAATTAATCTGGGTAGGGGCCGAGTAGTTTCAAGCTCAAGTCCCGCCCGGGCTGCAGTGTTATCGCTCCATTCTGCCTTTGCTAATGGTGCAGAGGGAGCCCTACAGGGATCTGTGACTGTTTACTGATTATCTGCTTTAGTAATGATAATATTGTAGTTTGTCTAACCTGCCTTCTTTGCAGTATGGACATTTCTGCTAATCATCATCATCTTAGTTCTGGACTGCTAGTTTGAACCAATCAGTACCTTTGGGGACCCTAAAATGGAGTCTGTCCCCAGAGGGCTTGTGGGAGTGAATTTCTGTAGGAATTGTAGTTTTTGCACTTTGGTACCTAATTGGACCTGGAGTGGGAGCTCTAGTTGTGACAAACAGATGAATCAATGAATCGAACCTTTTGGATCATTGGGAAAGTCCCAAGCTGCCTGCAGCAGTGAGTCAATCTGAGTTTGGAGTTGGAAGAGTGAACAGCTCGAGACATTCGAGCAGCTGCTCCTGTGTAATAGCGCAGGAAACTGGTGGGAAGGCTGTGTTTGGCCTGCCTGTCCCATCTTCCCTGCGAGGGAGTTTTTCAGCATAAAAGAGACACCGGACTGTATCCAAATTTGCTGTGATTGTGACCAGAATCCTGAATTGAGACGAAGTGAAATTTGTCTGGTGTGGACCGAAGATTTGCCTTGCTGCGACTGGCATGTCAGGACCTGAAGTAACCACAGAGTAAACAGTTTGCACAGAGACACTGTGAATTGCAACCGGACTGTCCTCCGAACTGTGGTATTTACCTTGCTTTTTTACTATAAGTGTGCTGAATGCTGATAGTGGGTCGCGATTTGGTTCCCCACTGCTTGAATGTGTCACGCTTGCTGGAAGCTGCATCCAGCAACTACCAGACTTTTCTCCGAATTGTTCACCTGGTCTGGACCCTGCCACTTCGGCCCAGACAGCCACTCACGCCGTGAAGAAACAACCGATGAGCGACCCGCCTGGGGATTCGGCTCCTTGCTCAACACCAGCGAACAGGATCGGCACCACGGTGCTTCGTGTGGACCCTGCTTCTCCCGGCAATCCAGCACTTCATCCTGAGGTCTCCATTTCGTCCATCCTGCATCCTGTACTGGGTAGCGTGAGTAAACACCAGGGTAGCTCCCTGCAGCAAAGCTCAAATCAAAGTGTGTCAACTGATTTAATTGTTGTTGCTACTCATTTTGGGACTGAGTCATCTGGCTCCGGATTACAAATTGTGGGTTAAAGTGCATGCGTGTTTTCTTTCCATCACAGGGCCCCAACCAGCTACAATGCCGGCCTACCCCGAGCAATGCTTCAGACTAGCCGTAGTTCCAACTAGGTACCCAGAGTGTGTGAGACTGTGATACAGGGACCTTAAAGTGCATGCCTTGTAACCTGAATCATTCAGATCTCGAATCAACCACCAGATTCTGCCCCTTCCTTGTTACTGCCCCTTTAAATAAATCAGATCTAAATCTTTTCGCATTGAAACTGGTTGTGGTGTATCTCTGTACAAACAGCACTGAAATACTGTTGGTTGTTGTGCTAAATCTTATTTTACGGGGGTCTCCAGGGCCAAGACAGCTGAACCAGCCCGGGTGGTAAATGCAACAAGTGTGGGGTTAAAACTGTTGTCAGGGGTAAATTGCAATTGTGTATCCTGTGAATCATTTAGGCCACTAGAGGGAAAAGAGGAGGGTAACAGTGTCCCGAAGGACTGTACCCAGGTCAGCTACGCTACCACAAACCCTGTCCGGGTGGAGGCACCTGTTTCTAGTACCCAGGCCCCTCAACCTGCTTCTGGTCACGCAGGCAGGGGTAGTATCCCTTGGGATAGTGCCACCTAGGGGTTACACTGGCCTCTGTAAACTATGGCTCATGCATTCTGTACTCTGTACAGGTTAACCCATCACCATGTATACTGTGCTTCATGCATTCTATATTCTCTGTGGGTTCACAGATCACTGTGCATACTGTGCCTTGTGCATGTTCTACTCTCTATGGGTTTCCTCATCACTGTGTTTCTAGGAGTGTGGATATGTTGTTCATCCACACTCTCTGGCATGTCCCTTTCCCCTTTAAATCTTGCCAGAAGTCTTCAAGCTGGCTCCTCCCACCCACCCGGGTGGTATATACCTCGGCTCCGCCCTATGATGCCAGATCTTCCTTTCAGCTGGAAGATTCAGGTTCCCTCGTGCTACTTTTACAAGTACCGTAGACCCTGGAGTCTAATCGAGGTTTTTTGCCACATTTGCTTTCTTTAAAACTCATAAGAGTTTACGAATCTGATCCGAGCGCATTGGACATGGAGAACAAGTCGTACTGTGGTTTTCGTCGGTGTCCTTGTGGACAAAAAATGTCTTGCACCGATCCCCACCTCTCGTGCGTTTATTGCTTTGGTGCCGTGTATGACACCACTGCTTGCACTATCTGTCTGGCCTTCCATCCCAACATCCTGTATGATCGCAAGGCATGCCTACAGCTAGGGAGACTGGAGCTTCGCAATCCACCAGTGAAATCGATGGATGCCAGGTGGGCGGTTTCCGTGGCCACGGGATCCGTCGAGCAGCTCGAACAGATGGCGGCTTGCGAAGAGGAAGCTGCCCAAGCTTGGGCCAGCTGAAGTTTTTTCGTGCCGCTCAACCTGGGCTCCACCTTTTCTGGGTCCTTTCAGGAACTGTACCAGTCTCTCCCTACTAAGGGTGAGGCGCCTCGGTCTCGCACTCCTCCCGCCTCAAGAAAAGTGACAAGGACCCCAAATCTTCTTCTGGCCAAAGAAGACGTTCCTGGGACCGAGAGCGGTCCGATTCTCAGGACCAGGTGGTCTCAGCCTCGGTCGAGATCGCTTCCTTGGCCGCCGGCTTCTCGGACCTTCCGTCGGGTCAAGGCACCGAGGCCGAGGATATGGCAGAACTGGCTGAGATTTCTCTCCACCCGATCGAGCCGACTCTTTGGAAGGGACACCCATCCTTTCTTTCCCCAACGAGGAGACCCGTCCTGCAGGCATCCTGATCAAGGGACAGGAGCTGGATCCTCGGTTTTCACCGAATCTGGCCTCTCCCGATCGACAGAGCCGACACCGTCGGTCTCGATCGAGGAGTAGGACCCCGTTGGTTGAGAAACCAAAGAAGGGTCATAAACACTCCTGGAAGAGGCGCCGCCGCCATTCCTCATCCTTCTTGGATGAGAAGAGACTTAGACGGAAGCTCTGTCAACATTATGAGGACCTCATGTGGCAACAGCTAATTCTGACCAGCCAGAAGCTGGCTACTCCGGCTACACCGGCCATTACTTGGCCCCAGCCTCTTCGGCCGACACCGACTCCTCCAGGGCCGAAGACTCCGGATCTCCCTCCAGCAGGACCAGCATGCATTCCTGTTCGACCTGTTCCGGTCTCCCCACCAATTCTGGTGGAACCACTGCCTAAGCAGCCTTAGGGAGGGGCTTCCTCAAAGGAAGATCACTGTAGTTCTTGATCTTCCTAGGCGCATTGAAGGGGACGTAGGCAGGAGACCCCTGTATCCTGACTACTCAGACTTGGATACCACTGGTCTTCACTCACACCCTGATGATGAGTTGTCAGTGACAGGCCTGGAGGAAGGTCCTTCTTCCTTCCAAGGCATCCTTCGACTCATTTCTGAGTCAACGGGTATGCCATTGCAGCCCATCCAAAAGAAGGCGGAATATCCTCTCACGGATATCCTTAAGAGGGGGGGATAGCCCAATGGAGACCTTCCCAGTGGCCGAAGCCATTGTTGGCCCAGCCCTTGAACTATGGCAGCGCCCTGCCTCCTGCCTGGCTCCGTCTGCCCGCATGGCTCACAAGTACACTGTACCCACGGGGTCCTTGGCAGGCTTCATTGAGCATCCCTTGGCCGACAGCCTTGTGACTGCCTCAGTGTTTCAGCGCATGGGTAGCTCAGTGGATACTGACCACCCTCCGGTCAAGGAGTCCAAAAATATGGACCATTCTGCCCAGAAGGTTTATGCAGCCTCATCCTTGGGCCTTCGTCAGGCCAGCTTGGCTATAATCATGGCACACTTCTCTCATGGCCTCTTGGGGTCACTAGATGAAGTCCTCCCTCATCTCCCAGCGACCATGCAGACCACGGTTAAGCAGGTCCGTGACCAGGGCTATGCTGTTGTGAAACAGCAGCTCCAGACGGCCCTGGACATTGGATATTCCTGTGCCCATTCCTTAGCAGCCGCAGTGGCCACTCGCCGCAGGGCATGGTTGAGGTTATCCTCTTTTCCAGCAGATACTCAGCATAAATTAGTTGACGTGCCCTTCCTTGGTACAGACCTATTCGGTCTCAGAGTGGCAGGTCACCTCCAGTGCATACAGCAGTCCAATGCCACCTTGGATGCTACCTCTGCAAAAGGTTCTTCGGGCAAGAACCAGCAGAAGCGCAAGAAGAAGCCCTTTCGGCACTCTTCCCCGGCGGTTAGACAGCCCTCCTATCAGGGAGGTCAGCAGCAACAGCAGGCTTAAGCTTGGTGCCCTAGGCCCCGCAAAGGAGGTCGAGGTGCCGGTCCAGGAGCCTCCTCCTCCTCTAAGCCTGCACAGTGACGGGTCAGGGGTGGCCAACCCTACTCCCGTCACGCCAGTTCTGGGTCCTCCTGTGGGAGCCGGCTCCATCACTTTCTTTTGCCTGATCCGGTATCACTTTGGACAGGTGGGTCCTGGAAGTGGTTGGTCGGGGACTGCCTCTAGAGTTCTAGCAGTACCCTCCTTGCCAAGCCCGTGCCCCACGGGAGGAAAGGATCTCAGTTGGTGCTCAGTTGGCCCTTCGGGATGACACTGCTCAGCTTCTCCACAAGGAGGTGGTAGCTCCAGTGCCAGATCCTCCTCCGGACCCAGGCTTCATGTCCAGGTACTTCCAGGTGCCTAAGCGGATAAGGGGTTGGCGCCCCATCCTAGATCTCCACGACCTGAATCAGTATCTCAGGTCTCGCACCTTCCGGATGGTAACTCTGAACCAGATCATACCATCTCTGGAGCGAACATGTGGTTCTGTTCACTGAATCTACAGGACACGTTCTTTCATGTCCCAATCTGTCTGTTCCACCAACGGTTCCTCCGCTTCAGGTTCGAAGGGACCCTGTACGAGTTCCAAGCCATGTCGTTCGGCCTGTCATCGGCCCCTTGGGTCTTCACCAAATGTACTGCAGTGGTGGCAGCCCATCTATGGCATCAAGGGGTTCACATATACCCCTACCTCGATGATTGACTCCTGGCGGGTTCCTCCCTGCAGGAGGTGGAGAGGTCCAGGGACCTGGCCTTCCGATCCTGTTCCCGATTAAGCCTCCTGATCAATGAGGCCAAGTCGGAACTCGTGCCCTCTCAGGTGATGGGCTTTATCGGGGCAGAGCTCTACTCTCATCAAGCCAGAGCTCGGCTTCCAGTGGACAAGGTGGAGATTCTTTCCTCTTTTGCCCAATCATTTCTGGTTGGACACTTGCGCCCTGCCCATGACTTCCTGCGCCTTCTGGGTTACATGGCGGCATGCAACTCAGTGGTCCGTTGGGCCAGGTTGCACATACATCCCCTCCAGTGGGAGCTGACCACTCAGTGGACTCAGCGTCAGGGTCTTTTCGACCAGCTGGTCACTGTCACCCAGAAGATGTGGAACGCTTTCCAATGGAGGACCGTCCCAAGTCGTCTGCAGGAAGGGATTCCATTTGTCCGCCCCGAGATGATGGTTGTCCTTACGACCGATGCCTCTCTCATGGGCTGGGGAGCCCACATGGGGGACCACAGAGCCCATGGGTTCTGGACCCCCGAGGAGTCCCGTTGCCACATCAACATCTTGGAGTTCAGAGCAGTCAGACTGGCACTGTCAGCTTTCGCTCCTCAGCTCCGGGGTCAAGTGGTTCAAGTCCAGACGGAAAATACCACCACCATGTACTATCTCAACAAACAGGGTGGCATGCACTCCCATCTGCTATGCAAGGAAGCGCTCCAGATCTGGACCTTCGTCAGCCTGTTGGAGGCGGATCTCCTTGCCATCCATGTGGCAGGAGTCTTGAACCAACTGGCGGATGCTCTCAGCCGCATAGGCCAGACATCCCATGAGTGGTCTCTTCATCCAGAGGTAGCTTACAGTCTGTTCTCCTGTTGGGGCAAACCGTTGGTGGACCTGTTTGCCTTCAGGGAGAACACCAAGCTGAGGCTGTACCATGCCCACCCCCCCCTCAGCAGGGCTTGCTGCAGGGGGATGCCTTTTCGAGGCCGTGGACCCCAGGCCTCCTCTATGCCTTCCCTCCATTTCCCTTGATCCACAAGGTGTTACTCAAGGTGAGGAGGGACAGGGCGAAGGTAATCTTGGTAGCCTCAGATTGGCCCCGCCAGTTCTGGTATCCAGATGATCTCAGCCTCAGCTGCAGGGCCCCGGAGTGGCTTTGCAAACACCAGGACCTGATATCATTGAACCAGGGGAAGGTATTCCACCCTGACCTTCAATCCCTGCACCTCACGGCCTGGTTCCTGAGCAGCTAGAGTTTCAGGCTTTGGGTCTTTCCGAGGATGTCTACACCGTGGCGGAGGCATCTTGTAAGGAATCGACCAGGAAATGTTATGACTTCAAATTGGTGTCAAGGTAAGAGTCTGGACCCCTTATCCTGTTCTGTAGCTAACATTTTAGACTACCTTTGATCTCTCTCCAAAGGGGGTCTTTGGTCATTGACCCTTAAGGTGCGCCTGGCAGCCATCTCTGCTTACCGGGCATGGGCCGGTCAGTTGACATTGGCACAGGAGATAGTGGTCGGGCGCTTTTTCAAAGGTCTGGATCACATATCCCCTCCGGTGCGTGAACCTCCACCTCCATGGGATCTTCTGCTGGTTTTGGCAAAGCTCATGGGCAAGCCATTCAAACCCATGCACAAGTGTGAGCTCTCACACTTGTCATGGAAGACTGCCTTCCTGGTGGCTATCACGTCAGCCAGAAGGACAGGGGAGCTCCAGGCGCTCTCTATGGACTCCCCTTATCTGGTCTTTCACAGGGACAAAGTTGTCCTGCGCCCCCACCCGAAATTCCTTCCGAAGGTGGTGTCAGAGTTTCACCTTAACCAGGTGTTGACTCTTCCGGTGTATTATCCTAACTACACCTTGGATGCCGAGTACAAGCTCCATACCCTGGACCTTAGACTTGCTCTCTCCTACTACAAGGAGAGGACGGCGGAAATTCGGGGAGAGGTTTGCCAGCTGTTTGTCACCTTCGCTGAAGCCGCTTCTGGCAGACCTGCAGCCAAATGGACTATTGCAAGATGGATTACATCATGTATAGGTCTGTGCTATAAGTTGGCGGGCAAGGAGCCTCCCAGAGGGATAATAGCTCATTCTACCTGCCATACTGCTGCATCGGTGGCTGCTTCCAGGGACATCCCTATCCAGGAAATCTGTCGGGCTGCTACCTGGAAGTCAGCAAACACCTTCATTCCCTACTACCACATCGACCTTGAGTCACTCCGGGATGCTGGTTTTGGGGCCTCGGTTCTCCAATCTCTGTTCCCTAAGTAGGGTGTGTGCACCTTGCCTCCGTCCTCCCGGAGAACTGCTAGGAGTCTGCCAGAGAGTGTGGATGAACAACATAGCCACGCTCCTAGAAAAACAGGTTACTCACCTGTAACAGTAGTTCTAGGAGTGGTATATGTTGTTTATCCACACGCACCCACCCGACCTCCCTGGCTTTAGGCGCATCACCTTGCTTCCAGCGGGCTAAGATCTGGCGTCATGGGGCAGAGCCAAGGTATATACCACCCGGGTGGGTGGGAAGAGCCAGCTTGAAGACTTCTGGCAAGATTTAAAGGGGAAGGGACATGCCAGAGAGTATGGATGAACAACATATACCACTCCTAGAACTACAGTTACAGGTGAGTTACCTGTGTATACTGTGCCTCCTGTATTCTGTACTCTGCAGGATCCCTCATAGCAATCTGTGTATGCTATGCCTCGTGCATTCTGTGTTCTCTGTGGGTTCACTCATCACTGTGTGTACTGTGCCTCCTGCAATCTGTACTCTCTGAAGATTCACTTATCACAGTGTATACTGTGCTACATGCATTCTGTACTCTGTTGGTTCACTCATCACTATGTATACCATGCCTCAGGTATTCTGTGCTCTCTGTGGGTTCACTCATCACTGTGTATACCATACCTTGTGCATTCTGTACTCTGCAGGTTCATTCATTACTGTGTATAACGTGCCTCATGCATTCTGTACTCTGCAGGTTCACTCATCTCTATGTATACCGTGTCTCATGTATTCTATACTCTCTGTGGGTTCACTCATCACTGTGTATACCGTGTCTCATGCATTCTGTACTCTCTGAAGGTTCACTTATCACAGTGTATACTGTCCCACATGCATTCTGTACTCTGATGGTTCACTCATCACTATGTATACCATGCTTCAGGTATTCTGTGCTCTCTGTGGGTTCACTCATCACTGTGTATACCATACCTTATGCATTCTGTACTCTGCAGGTTCATTCATTACTGTGTATAGCGTGTCTCAAGCATTCTGTACTCTGCAGGTTCACTCATCTCTGTGTATACCGTGCCTCATGTATTCTATACTCTCTGTGGGTTCACTTATCACAGTGTATACTGTCCCACATGCATTCTGTACTCTGATGGTTCACTCATCACTATGTATACCATGCTTCAGGTATTCTGTGCTCTCTGTGGGTTCACTCATCACTGTGTATACCATACCTTATGCATTCTGTACTCTGCAGGTTCACTCATCACTATGTATACCATGCTTCAGGTATTCTGTGCTCTCTGTGGGTTCACTCATCACTGTGTATACCATACCTTGTGCATTCTGTACTCTGCAGGTTCATTCATTACTGTGTATACCGTGTCTCATGCATTCTGTACTCTGCAGGTTCACTCATCACTGTGTCTACTGTGCCTCATGCAAACTGTTCTCTCTTCGGGTTAACTCATCACTGTGCATACTCTGCCTCATGCATTCTGTACTCTCTGTGGGTTCACTCACCACTGTGTATACTGTGCATTGTGCATTCTGTACTCTGCTGGTTCACTTCTCACTGTATACTGTGCCTCATGCATTCCGTTCTTTCTGCGGGTTCACTCATCACTGTGTATAATGTGCCTTGTGCATTCTGTACTCTGTGGGTTCACTCACCACTGTATATACTGTGGGTCAAGCATTCAGTATTCTCCGCGGGTTCACTCATCATTGTGTATAATGTACAGTACCTCGTGCATTCTGTACTCTTTGCGGGTTCACTCATCACTGTATACTGTGCCTCATGCATTTTGTACTCTCTGCACATTCACTCATCACTGTACACTGAGCCTCGTGCATTCTGTACTCTGCAGGATCACTCATCACTGTGTATAGCGTGTCTCATGCATTCTGTACTCTCTGCCGGTTCACTCATCACTGTGTATACAGTGCCTCATCATGCTTTACTTTGTGAGTTACATACTAACATACTATTTGCCAGCAGATTAGGCCTTATGGTCTATCGAGTCTGCTCGAACCTCAGATCCCTAGTTAGGTGCCGAGGCCCTCCCCCCCCTTGTGTTCCAGAAACCCCTATCATCCATCCCCCCGGACAGGCCATCATCTGATACATCCACTTTCTGTGTCTGTTCCACCCTCTCTTGAAGTCCTCCATTGTGGATCTCTGAACCAGCTCGCCAGGCAGCGCATTCAAGGGTCCACCACCCTCTCAGTGAAAAACCTCCTCCTCTTTTCCCCCCTCACCCTTCCACCTTCCAACTTCAAACCATGCCCTCTGGTGATCCCTCCCTGCTTTAGTCTAAAGATCCCCTCCATGTTTACCCTATTTATTCCCTTGAGGTACTTGAACACCTCAATCATGTTCCCCCTGTCTCTCCTCTCCTCCAATGAAAACATGCAGAGCTCCTCAAGTCTGTCCTCATACATCAAATCCCCTAGCCCTCGTATCATCTTAGTTGCCCTCCTCTGTACCCTCTCTAGGAGCTGTATGTTCCTGTTCAAGTGTGGTCTCCAGTACTGTACACAGTACTCAAGGTGTGGTCTAACCAGTCCATTGTACAGCGCAGAATCACTCTTGCTCCTAGAGGTGATCCCCTTACGATGCATCCCAACATCCTGTTTGCCTTGCTAGCCGCTCTCCTGCACTGCTCAGAGTTATTCATACATGCATCCACTATGACCCCTAGGTCTTTTTCCCCTAGTGAGGCCTCCAGCGTCTCCCCTCCCAGGGTGTACCTGTGTTTAGGGTTTCCCCACCTAAGATGTAACACCTTGCACTTGGTGATATTGAAATTTAATTTCCATGAGTGAGCCCAGCTTTCCAGGGTGTCCTGGTCCCCTTGCAGGGCCAACCTCCCCTCTTCTCCCTCAACTACTGCTCCCAACTTGGAGTCATCAGTGAAGAGACTCATTTCACACCCTATACCCTCCCTGATGTCCGATATGTATGCATTAAACAGGCTCGGAGCCAGGACCGAGCCCTGCGGTACCCCACTACCAACCTCTCTAGGGTTTGAGAGCTCCCCACAGACCACTACTCTCTAAGTGCATCCAGCTAGCCAGTTTTCAATCCATCTGACCATCAAAGGGCCTACTCCCAACCCCATCAGTTTCTCCACCAGACCATTGTGGGGAACAGAGTCAAATGCCTTGCTGAAGTCCAAGAATAATACATCCACAGGCTTTCCCCTGTCCAGTTCTGATGTTACCCATTCATAGAACTCCACAAGATTGGTTTGACATGATCTACCTGGCACAAACCCATGTTGCCAACTATCCAGACCTCCCACCTCCTCCAAGTACACCCCCAATCATTCCTTTAGTATACTCTCCATTAATTTTCCCACCACCGAGGTCAAACTGATGGGTCTATAGTTACCTGGTACTTCCCTCGACCCCCCCTATTTGGATTGGCACCACATGTGCCTCTCGCCAATCCCTAGGTACCCTCCCTGTCTCAAGTGACCTGTTGAAGAGCTCCGCTGAGTTCACTCATCACTTTGTATACCATACCTTGTGCATTCTGTACTCTGAGAGTTCTCTCATCACTGTGTATACTGTCCCTTGTGCATTCTGTAGTGTCTGTGGGTTCACTCATCACTGGGTCTACTGCGCCTCATGCATTCACTACTTTATGTGGATTCACCCATCACTCATTGTGCCTCGTGCATTTTGTCTCTCTGCAGATTCAGCTATCACTGTATATTGTGCCTCGTGCATTCTGTCCTCTCTGCAGATTCAGCTATCACACTGTCTGTTGTGCCTCGTGCATTCTGTCCTCTCTGTAGATTCAGCTATCATGCTGTCTGTTCTGCTTCGTGCATTATGTTCTCTCTGCAGATTCAGCTATCACTCTGTTGTGCCTCGTGCATTTTGTCCTCTCTGCAGATTCAGCTATCACACCGTCTGTTGTGCCGTGTGCATTCTGTCCTCTCTGCAGATTCAGCTATCACTCTATCTCTTGTGCCTCGTGCATTCTGTCCTCTGCAGATTCAGCTATCATGCTGTCTGTTGTGCCTTGTGCATTATGTTCTCTCTGCAGATTCAGCCATCACTCTGTTTGTTGTACCTCGTGCATTCTATCCTCTCTGCAGATTCAGCTATCACTCTGTCTCTTGTGCCTCGTGCATTCTGTCCTCTCTGCTGATTCAGCTATCACTCTGTTGTGCCTCGTGCATTCTGTCCTCTGCAGATTCAGCTATCATGCTGTCTGTTGTGCCTCGTGCATTATGTTCTCTCTGCAGATTCAGCCATCACTCTGTCTGTTGTACCTCGTGCATTCTGTCCTCTCTGCAGATTCAGTTATCACTCTATCTGTTGTGCCTCGGGCATTCTGTCCTCTCTGCAGATTCAGCTATCACACTGTCTGTTGTGCCTCGTGCATTCTGTCCTCTCTGCTGATTCAGCTATCACACTGTCTGTTGTGCCTCGTGCATTCTGTCCTCTCTGCAGACTCAGCTATCACACTGTCTGTTGTGCCTCATGCATTCTGTCCTCTCTGCAGATTCAGCTATCACTCTGTTGTGCCTCGTGCATTCTGTCCTCTCTGCTGATTCAGCTATCACTCTGTTTTGCCTCGTGCATTCTGTCCTCTCTGCAGATTCAGCTATCACTCTATTGGGCTTTGTGCATTCTGTCCTCTCTGCAGATTCAGCTATCACACTGTCTGTTGTGCCTCGTGCATTCTGGCCTCTCTGCAGATTCAGTTATCACTCTGTCTGTTGTGCCTCGTGCATTCTGTCCTCTCTGCAGATTCAGCTATCACACCGTCTGTTGTGCCTCGTGCATTCTGTCCTCTCTGCAGATACAGCTATCACACCGTCTGTTGTGTCTCATGCATTCTGTCCTCTCTGCAGATTCAGCTATCACACTGTCTGTTGTGCCTCGTGCATTCTGTCCTCTCTGCAGATTCAGCTGTCACACCGTCTGTTGTGCCTCGTGCATTCTGTCCTCTCTGCAGATACAGCTATCACACCGTCTGTTGTGTCTCGTGCATTCTGTCCTCTCTGCAGATTCAGCTATCACACTGTCTGTTGTGCCTCGTGCATTCTGTCCTCACTGCAGATTCAGCTATCACACTGTCTGTTGTGCCTCGTGCATTCTGTCCTCACTGCAGATTCAGCTATCACTCTGTCTGTAGTGCCTCGTGCATTCTGTCCTCTCTGCAGATTCAGCTATCACACCGTCTGTTGTGCCTCTTACATTCTGTCCTCTCTGTAGATTCAGCTATCACTCTGTTGTGCCTCGTGCATTATGTTCTCTCTGCTGATTAAGCTATCACTCTGTTGTGCCTCGTGCATTCTGTCCTCTCTGCAGATTCAGCTATCACACTGTCTGCTGTGCCTCGTGCATTCTGTCCTCTCTGCAGATTCCGCTATCACACTGTCTGTTGTGCCTTGTGCATTTTGTCCTCTGTAGATTCAGCTATCACTCTGTCTGTTGTGTCTTGTGCATTTTGTCTTCTCTGCAGATTCAGCAATCACTCTGTCTGTTGTGTCTCGTGGATTTTGTCCTCTGTAGATTCAGTTATCACTCTGTCTGTTGTGCCTTGTGCATTCTGTCTGTAACCCCCCTGCAAATGGGGGTTCCCAAAAGACTTCCAGGAGCTTGCTTGAATGCTCCAAGCCTGAATGGTGTTTGGCGTTTAAGCCATTTATCAGTGAGTGTTTTTAGAGCCTCTGGTACTGTCTCTTTAAGAGCTGTCTGCTTGCAGACAAAATTAGTTTGTATGGGGGGGACTGTGTGCTTCTCTGCTTGAGTACCACTCGAGCTGCTGCCAATTCACTCCATTTTTGCAGTCACTAGAGTGCAAAGGAACCTATCTGAAAGATGTAACTGTTTGCAGAAATCATTTAGAGTAATAATGAAAATACAGTTTGTCTAACCTGCTTTCTTTGCAGTCAGAACTGTGTTTGCCTGGTTCCCCATTCTAGTTTTGAACTGCTGAACTGGACCATTCAGTGTGGGTTAAGGTAAATGGTGCCTTGGACGAATCAGAACTTGGACTCGTAATCTGAGCCAGCCACAAGAGGATTGTATGGGCAGTGACTCTGGGAGATGTAGTTTGGACTTCAGCGCCTTTTTGGACCAACAGGGGCAGTCTATTGTGAGTGACAGCCAATCCAGCCAAGAACTGGGAGGAACTCAAAGGAAGTGCCCGGTTTTGTCTGCTGGAATTTCAGTTGAGCTCTGGCAGTGAAGAGGGAAGGAGCCCTGTGCTTTTCGGTGTGCAGTTTTAGTCGTGAAACACGTAAGGGCCCCGAAGCTACGGCTGGCTCGTAGCTTGTGTAACTGCTTGTTAGGACTGAACTATCCTGTGAAGAGAATCAAAGGATATCTGAAGAGTAGAAACCAGGCTCACCCTGTAGAAGACTGGAGAAATTGCTGAATCGCTCGGTCTGTCAGGAACTGAATCTGCTGTGTGTTCTCCGGGTATTGTGCAGTAATTCGATCGGGCTGAGAAGCAGCCTGCCTGGTATAGTACTTTCTTTTTACCATATAAATGTGAGGAGGCTTGTGTAGCTCAAGTGAATCTTGCTGCCATTAAAGGACTTTTGCCTGTTGCAGTTTGTCATATAAATGTGAGGAGTCTCGTGGAGCTCAAGAGCAGCCCTGCCGACGTTGAAGGACCCTATCTTGTTTGGAGGTCGGAGTACTAATTCAGGGTCGCTCCTGTTGAATTGCCACATTGAATCCAAATGGAATTACTGTACTGCTGACTGTTTAACTAATTTTTATTTTCTCTGTGTGAAAGGGCCCCTACCAGCTGCCACGGTTTGGACTAGCCACTAGGGCTTGGGTACCCAGGGACAGTAACTGGTAGGGATAGGCCTGTGCACAGAGCCATAGGTAGATGAGTAAAGTGATAAGCTAATTAACCTGATTTCCCCCTGTCCTTGTTATATCCCCTAAATAAATCAGAGCTGCTTGTTTCAGCAAAGTTATACTGCCTGAGGTATTTGTCTATGTTAAAGTATTGTACTGTGATTGTTGCACTGCATCTCCTTATTTTACAGGGGTTCCAGTGCCTGAACCAGTCCTGGGGGTAAGTGTATACTGTGAAGGTAATTCTGATATACTGTGTGGGCCACTAGTGGGAAGAAAGGGGGGTTGCAGTGTCCCAGAGGGCTGTGACCAAGTTAATTCAACTACTGCAAACCCTGACCTCTGGGTGGAGGCACCCGCCATCGGATCCAGGCCCCTCAACCTGTTAGTGGCAAATCAGGCAGGGGTAGTAGCCCCTGGGATAGCGCCATCTAGGGGTTACATGTCCTCTGCTGATTCAGCTATCACGCCATCTGTTGTGCCTCATGCATTCTGTCCTCTCTGTAGATTCAGCTATCACTCTATCTGTTGTGCCTCGTGCATTCTGTCCTCTCTGCAGATTCAGCTATCACTCTGTCTGTTGTGCCTCGTGCATTCTGTCCTCTGCTGATTCAGCTATCACACCGTCTGTTGTGCCACATGCATTCTGTCCTCTCTGCAGATTCAGTTATCACTCTGTCTATTGTGCCTCGTGCATTTTTCCTCCCTGCAGATTCAGCTATCACTCTGGCTACTGTGCCTCGGGCATTTAGTACTTTTTTGCGGTTTCACTCATCACTGTGTATAGTACATCTGGTGCATTCTGTACTCTCTGCTTGTTCACCCATCATTGTGTATACTGTGGGTTGTGCATTCTGTATTCTCTGCGGGTTCAGTCATCACTGTGTATAGTGTGCCTTGTGCATTCTGTACTCTCTGCAGGTTCACTCATGACTATGTATGCCATATCTCATGCATTCTGTACTCTCTGCTTGTTCACTGATCAGTGTGTATACTAGGGGTAACCCCCCTACAAATGGGAGCTCCAAAAAGTCTTCTAGGAGCTTGCCCGAATGCTCCAAGCCTGGGTGGTGTTCAGCGTCTGAGCTGCTTAACTGTGGTTGCAAGTGAGTGCTATTTGAGCCTCCACGTACTGTCTCTTTAAGAGCTGTCTGCTTGCAGACTTAATTAGTTTGCAGGGGGGGACTGTGTATTTAATGCTCGAATCCCGCCTGAGCTGCGGAGTAATCGCTCCATTTTGCAGTCGCTGAAGGTGCAAAGGGAGCCCATCCAAAAGCTTTAACTGTTTGTCTGTAATCATTTAAAGCATTAGCAAAATTGTAGTTTGTCTAACCTGCCTTTATTGCAGCTGGGACTCTGTGTGTGTTACCTCTCCATTTTGGACCTAAACTGCTGTGCTGGGCCAATTGGGTTAAGGGAGCCCTAAACTGGAGCCTGTGGACGAATCAGAACTTGGACTCTTAATTTGAGCCTGCCACAAGGGGACTGAATGGGCAGTGACTCTGGGAAATGCAGTTTTGACCTTGGTGCCTATTTCTACCAACAGAGGGAGTCTTATTGTGAGTGACAGCTGAATCAGCCAACAGAATGGTATGGAACTAAAGGAAATGCCCTGCTTTGTTACTGGAAAGATCAGATCAGTTGTGGCAGTGGCGAGAGAAGGAGCTGTGTGCTTGTGCGCTGTATAGTTTCATGCAGGAAGCGCGTGTGAGGCCCAGAGTTTTGGCCTGCAGCCTTTGTGAGTGCCAGTTTGTGCTGAATCCGAGTTGTGAGGAGAAAGAAGCACTAGAAGTGTGGAAACCAGGCTCACCCTGTAGAAGACTGGAGAAATTGCTGAATCGTGCTTGGTCTGTCAGGAACTGAAGCTGCTGTGTGTGCTCCCGGGTATTTTGCAGTGATTGCGCTCGGGATCAAGGAGCAGCCTGCCTGGTATAGTACTTTCCTTTTACATATAAATGTGCGTAGTGCTTGTGGGGAATTGCTATTTCAAATCCCCTGTACAGTGAATTGTGTGCTGAAGCTGGAAGTAAACCCCAGCTTAATTCGGACTACATCCATTTGCTGTCAACTGCAGTGGGGTCCAGTCACAAGGACCTTGTCCTCATGCCCTGCTCTTCTGGCAATCCAGAAAGACATTCTCCATCCGATCCCCAGCTTGGGTGTTGTGAGTACAAATCAGGATATTCTCCTGCATCTTGTTTTTCAATCACAAGTGTGTCATCTAATTCTTGTTGTTTCCCTGCTTCATGGACTGAGCCATCCGACTCCGGATTACGGTGTTGTGCATATATTTTCTTCAACAGGGCCCTATCCATCTGCACCTGCCAGCCAACCCCGGGCAACGGACCTGGCTAGCTCCCCCCAACCTGGGTACCCAGAGTGTCACTTTTCAGACCCTGTATGTGTGCATAGTACTGTGATTTAATGCCACTAATTAACCTGATTTCCCCCTCCCGTGTTACTGTCCCCTAAATAAATCAGATTTGTTGTTGTTATACTATATACTGTCTGTGGTGGTGGTACTTATGGAGACAGTATTATGTTTTGCTGTGTATGTTGATTAACCTTACTTTACAGGGGGTCCTCAGAGACGTGCTGCTGAATCAGTCTCGAGGGTAAGTGGTATCTATATGAGTGAACAGTGTGTAAACGTGGGGTATTGGGGCTGTAACTCTGGTGTACTGTGTGAGCCACTAGAGGGAATAAAAGTGGGTCTCAGTGTCCCAGAGGGCTGTGACCAAGTTAGTCTAACCACTACAAACCCTGACCTCTCAGTGGAGGCACCCGGCATATGACCTAGGCCCCTCAACCTGTCCGTAGTTAAACAGGCAGGGGTAGTAGCACTTGGGATAGCGCCACCTAGGGGTTACATATGCCTTGTGCATTCTGTACTCTCTGTGGGTTCACTCATCACTGTGTATACTGTGCCTCATGAATTCTGTACTCTCTGTGGGTTCACTCATCATTGTGTATACCATACTTTGTGCATTCTGTACTCTCTGTGGGTTCACTCATCACTGTGTATATCATGCCTGATGCATTCTGTACTCTCTGCTTGTTCACTCATATGAACATACGAAGAAGCCAGCAGAAGAAGGCCATTTGGTCTTTCAAGTCTGCTTTTATTGCAGGATCCACAGCTTGAGCTAATGTCACTGCCCTCCTTCCCCACTCCTCCCATCCTCTCTACCCATGATCCTTACCTTCCCTCTATGCCTATCCCAACCTCTCTTAAAGCTCAATGAGATGACCTCTTCCAGCAGTTCATTCCAAGTGTCCACCACCCTCTCTGTGAAGAAGTGCTTCCTGACCTCCCTCCTAAACCTCCCACCCTCCAGCTTAAGGCTGTGCCCCCTCGTGTTATGGCTGCCACTCAGCTTAAAGAGATTCTCCTTATCAACCTTATTTATCCCTTTCAAGTACCTGAAGGTCCCAATCATGTCCCCTCTCTCTCCTGCCTTCCAGGGAGTACATGTTCAGTGCCCTCAACCTCTCCTCGTATGCCTTACCCTGTTGACCTGCTATCATCTTTGTAGCCCTTCTCTGGACCTTATCCAGGAGGTTAATGTCCTTTTTGAGGTGTGGGCACTGTGTATACTGTGCCTCATGCATTCTGTACTCTCTGTGGGTTCACTCATCACTCTGTATACTGTGTCTTGTGCATTCTGTACTCTCTGTGGGTTCACCCATCACTCTGTATACTGTGCCTCGTGCATTCTGTACTCTCTGCGGGTTCACCCATCACTCTGTATACTGTGCCTCCTGTAATCTGTACTCTCTGCGGGTTCACCCATCACTCTGTATACTGTGCCTCATGCATTCTGTACTCTCTGTGGGTTCACTCATCACTCCGTATACTGTGCCTTGTGCATTCTGTACTCTCTTCGGGTTCACCCATCACTCTGTATACTATGCCTTGTGCATTCTGTACTCACTGCGGGTTCGCCCATCACTCTGTATACTGTGCCTTGTGCATTCTGTACTCTCTGTGGGTTCACCCATCACTCTGTATACTGTGCCTCCTGTAATCTGTACTCTCTGCGGGTTCACCCATCACTCTGTATACTGTGCCTCTTATATTTTGTACTCCAAATGTATATTTATATGTCCTGAGAAGGGACTTTATGATTGTAAGGGTGGTTTCTTTCAAATTCTTTGAGTGTGAGAACCACAAAGCTAAACTGTGGGATTTGGCAGCCTGAGAAGATAAATGAGACCACTTCTACATAAGAGTTGTTATCATGTTATTGATCACAGGCAAATAAATTTAAAAAGTCAACCATATAAATCTCCTGAACATCGCCCATTTCCAGGGCAACTGTCTGTGGGACAATCTTTACAGAGTACGAGTGTCTCACATGAAGAGGAAAGCTGTATTACAATATTGGCAGTTCAGCATAGTCACTGAGAGCACTGAGCTGCAGACCAGGAGAACTGGGATTGACTCTCACAGCCACCACTCACATACTATGTGACCTTAAGCAAGTCACTCAACCTCCCTGTGCTCCCAGGACACCCTTGGAAAAAAGCTTCAGCTTAGTGTGTCTTTCCTGGCCAAAACTTGTAATAACAATGGTAATAAACAGTGGGGAGCATTCCCTCAACCTCTAATCAAATGAAGGTGATGTGCACCCAAATTTGGGGAACTGTGAGCTGGAGAGAGCTGTTTGTACTAACCATTAGACACCACACTGCCTGGGGGGTGGGAACGGAACCAGGATCTACTTACTAACAGCCCTTTGCTATAACCATTAGACACCACACTGCCTGGAAGCTGGGATCTGAATAATTTTTCTCCTGACTCGCATCTCTTTGCTCTCGCCATTAGACACCACACTGCCTGGAAGCTGGGATTGGAATAATTTTTCTCCTGACTCGCATCTCTTTGCTCTAGCCATTAGACACCACACTGCCCGGGAGCTGAGATAGGAACCAGGATCTCCTGACCCACAGCCTTTTGCTCTAACCAGCAGACACCACACTGCCTGGGCAATTGGATTGGAACCAAGATCTCCTGACTCACAGCCCAGTGCTCTAACCATTGGACACCACACTGCCTGGGAGTGGGGATTGGAACCAGGATTTCCTGGCTACAGCCATTTTCTCTAACCATTAGACACTACACAGCCTAGGAGTTGAGATTGCAGCCAGGATCTCCTGACTCACAATGTTTTGCTCTAACCATTACACACACTTCCTTGGTGCTGGGATTGGAGCCTGGATCTCCTGGTTCACAGCTCTTTGCTCTTTTCATTAGCTAATACACTGTCTGGTAGTTGGGATTGGAACCCAGATCTCCTTGCTCATATCCACTTGCTCTAACCATTTTATCACCCTGTCTTCTCATTGTTTTGGACTGACACTGTCTGCTTAATCAGGGCCGATCACATATTCTCTCACAGTAACTGGGGACCTGTAAACTGATTTCAAGTGCTACATCAGCTGTGCATATCCGTTTTATTCATTGTCAGCCTGTTGTGTCTCCCTACTCGTGAACAGCCTATATTTGCTGGCGGGGAGAAGGGGCACGGTGTAAATGTGCTGGTTGATACTCAGCGCAGCCCTGACATAAAGACTGCATTAATATTTCAACAGCTTGCTGATCCATTGATCACCGTGACTTGTCTGACAATGATTAACGTTAAACGTTTTATTAATTATTTCTTAACTCAACCCAATGTCCCCCGAGGCAGCAGTCGAATTAGGGTCGCTCCCTGTCTGTTTCAGCTACTAAGTTGGACTTTCGAGACTCATGTGGTCATCAGGCGATGCCCATCACAGACTCAAACAGTGTCCAGCAGGGTCATGATCTGTTCAATTAAACAGCAGGCAATACATTTCTTGCTGGCTTTATTCATTTTTAAGTGATTAGTCCAGAACAGTCATCCACAGATGAAGCATGTCATGTCATGTCAAACGTGCCCTGATTCTTTCCAGTCCTGCAGCTCAGAAGGGTACGGGGAGGTCGAGAGACTTGCTCAAGGTCACACAGCACCCCACACATTGGAGTTTTCTGACTCACAGCCCTTCGCTCTAATTGTTAGTCACCACACTACCTCCTGACTTGCATACCCTTGGCTTCAACCATTAGTTTTAACTGCCTCCAACAATTACCTACTTGCAAATCCATCTTTACTAAAACAGTTTTTATTTTGTATAATCAGCTCATAACAACACCATGAGGGCAAGCTCTTACAACACTCCTAGACAAACAGGCAGAAATGCTGTCACAATAACATAGGTTACAAGAGGCACTCAAATCACAGGCTACTGATGGAGATAAATGAATATAGACAGACTTTATGTACAAGACTCACAATTCCTATCAAAAGTATTTAACAGAAGTGGGCAACAACAGTTACCTATTACCAAATAATTCTTTAGATAGCAATACTTGTTAAGCGAAAATCTCTAATAATACATGCGATATGTTGCTGCAATAAGAGAAGAGAAATATGCAATCATGCAATCATAAGCACAGCCAGAGGCGGTCAGATGGGAAAGGAATTTGGTTTGACGTAGCACCTTTCACAGAAACTGAACCCAAAGTGTTTTACTATCCAGAAGAGGGAGGACTGAGCATGTTGCTGCCATTCCAGGCACACAGGGACATTCAAGCAGAACAGAGGTGGAAACAAATATTACAGAACGGTCAAGCACAGGGAGGTTAGGTGACTTGCTCAGGATCACACAGTATGTGGTTGTTTGGGGGTTCAAATCTAGGTCTCCAGGTTCAGAACTCTGGCCTCTAAACCACTATGCAATACTGCCTTACTCCCTTAGGACACAGTCAGACTCCTTGATTGGGATCTAGAGAGAAAGCATGCTGCAGTACTGGAGATTGGTCAGCAGGGGCAGCAGTAGTGAGAAACAGAGCTGCAGTATTGGGGTGCTCAGTACAGGGAAGCAGTCTGAGAAAGGATGTTTCTGTTCTAGACAGTACTCTGCAGGGGCAGCGGGTGCGAAAGAAGATGCTACAGCACAGGGGAGCACTCAGCAAGTGGCTGTAATAGCGAGAAGGGATGCTGGAGTACTCAGCAGGTGGCAGTCATAGTGAGACAGGATGCTGCAGTACTGGGGAGCACTCAGCAGGTGGCAGTAGTAGTGAGACAGGATGCTGCAGTACTGGGGAACACTCAGCAGGTGGCAGTAGTAGTGAGACAGGATGCTGCAGTACTGGGGAGCACTCAGCAGGTGGCAGTAGTAGTGAGACAGGATGCTGCAGTACTGGGGAGCACTCAGCAGGTGGCAGTAGTAGTAACAGGATGCTGCAGTACTGTAAAGTGCTCAGCATGATGCAGCAGTAGTAGTGAGAAACGAAACTACTATATTGGAGAGTGTTCAGTTGGTGGCAGTGTTAGTGTGAAAGGATGCTTCTGTACTAGACAGCGCTCAGTGGGGCAGCAGTAGTGAAAAAGCATGCTGCAGTATTGGAAAGTGTACAGCAAGGGCAGCAGTGGTGAGAAGGGATGCTGCAGTACTGGGAAGCACTCAGCAGGTGGCAGTAGTAAAGAAAAGGAATGCTGCAGTATGACGAATGTACAGCAAGGGAAGCAATAGTGAGAAGGGATGCTGCAGTATTGGGAAGCACTCAGCAGGTGGCAGCAGTAGTGAAAATGGATGCTGCAAGTACTGGGGAGTGTACAGCAAAGGGCAGCAGTAGTGAGAAGGGATGCTATAGTACTGTGAAGCACTCAGCAGGCAGCAGTAGTAATGAAAAGGGGTGCTGCAGTATGATGAGTGTACAGCAAGGGCAGCAGTAGTAATATGGGATGCTGCAGTACTGGGAAGCACTCAGCAGGTAGCAGTAGGAATGAAAAGGGATGCTGCAGTATGACAAGTGCACAGCAAGGGCAGCAGTAGTGAGAAGGGATGCTGCAGTACTGGGGAGCACTCAGCAGGTGGTTGCAGTAATGAAAAGGGATGCTGCAGTACTGGGGAGCACTCAGCAGGTGGCTACAGTAGTGAGAAGGGATGCTGCATTAATGGGGAGCACTCAGCAGGTGGCAGCAGTAGTGAAAAGAGATGCTGCAGTACTGGGAAGCACTCAGCTGGTGCAGTAGTAATGCAAAGGAATGCTGCAGTATGACAAGTGTACAGCAAGGGCAGCAGTAGACAGAAAGGATGCTGTAGTACTGGGGAGCACTCAGCAGGTGGTAGCAGTAGTGAAAAGGGATACTGCAGTACCAGGAGTAGTGAGAAGGGATGCTGCAGTACTGGGGTGCAGTCAGCAGCTAGCAGTAGTAATGAAAAGGGATGCTGCAATACTGGGGAGCACTTAGCAGGTGGCAGTAGTAGTGAAAAGGGATGCTGCAGTATTACGAGTGCACAGCAATGGGCAGCAGCAGTGAGAAGGGATGCTACAGTACTGGGGAGCACTCAGCAGGTGGCAGCAGTAGTGAAAAGGGATGCTGCAGTACCAGCAGTAGTGAGAAGGGATACTGCAGTACTGGGAGTGCACAACAAGTGCAGAAGTAGTGAGAAGGGATGCTACAGTAATGGGGAGCACTCAGCAGGTGGCTGCAGTAATGAAAAAGGATGCTGCAGTACTGGGAGTGCACAACTAGTGCAGCAGTAATGAAAAAGGATGCTGCAGTACTGGGAGTGTACAGCAATGGGCATCAGTAGTGAGAAGGGATGCTACAGTACTGGGGAGCACTCAGCAGGTGGCAGTAGTAATGAAAAGGGATGCTGCAGTATGACGCGTGTACAGCAAGGGCAGCAGTAGAGAGAAGAGATGCTGCGGTACTGGGGAGCACTCAGCAGGTGGCAGCAATAGTGAACTGACTGCAGGACAATAAGACCGCGAAACCTATGGAACTGGGCTGGTAAAGGAGTGAATGTGTGGTCAGCCCACCAAGCAGAAGCAAAGAAACCGGAATCTCCTGCACTCGCAGTCAAAAAACACCTCGCTGTTCAACAAAACTCATTTTCACTAATACTGCCGTTGGCCAATGCATCAGCGAGTATCTGATGGAACTGTTTCTTGAACACAGGAGTGGGATCGGTAACCAGTTCTTTGGAATTGTTTGCATTATTAATAACATTACATTTTCTGAATAGTGCTCTCTGCCCATCACTACAATATTACCCCCTTTATCTGCCGACTTAATAATAATAGTTTTTATTATTTGCCAGTTCATTTAAAGCTGTAGCTTCTTCTTTATTCAAACTCGAGCTACCTGAGGGTATGATCTGTGCCAAAAGTTCCTGCACCTAACGGCCCGGTGGCGCTGAGGGTTGAGGCGCTGGACGCCACACCTCGCGTCACGCCGGTGACCCGGGTCCAGGAACGGACTCGGTCATCGAGGGGTCGGCAGGGGAAGGAGATCGGCGTCCCAATGGATGCTCTCCTCCTTGGGAGGGACCAGGGGTGTTTAATACACCCGGCGGCTCGAAAAGCCAGTGGGCTACCGACTCTCGGGAACCTTGGCGGCTTCTAGGGCAGGGGCCGGGAGGGAGGACGCCTGGCACTTGGCAGGTGTGCGTAGCATCGCCCGCCCGAGCCGCCGCCCCGGGGGTGAGGAGGGACAGAAAACCGGAAGAACAACCCTCGGCACTCCGGATGACGGCAGCTCCGGCCACCCAGACGACACAACACAGGCAGACCGCCCTGTGTAAGGTGCTTAGGAGGCAGGTAAGAGCACCTGAGGAAAAAAAAAAAAAAAGAGACACTCTAGGGGCAGACTCAGTGGGGGAGTCTGAAGGGCATTGAGACAGCCCGAAGGAGGGGAGTGCAGGGGGCGTCCAGGAGTGGATAAAAAGAATAAAAAAAAAAAAAAAAAAGTTCCTGCACCTGTTTAGTGCCAGTGTTTTTCAAAAGAAATAATGGCAGCATTTCTAGTGATTGGACAGAAGGTAGACTTGACTTTAATAATAGCTTTTCATTGTTTCTTAAGATGCTCTACATATTCTTGGCAGGAGGGGACTCGAGCTCCAGCATGTCCAACCCCCACCCCACTTCACAAGCAGATATGAGTGCTATGCATACATGTACCCATTTGTTTGTTGAATTTTGTTGACCCGGTAAGCCCATTGGGCCTAGAAGTCCCTTTCTCAGGGGCAACTGGGGGGAGGGGGGATACAGATGGTAAGCAACTGAAACTGAACCAGATTAAGCTGTTGGTGGTATTTTCAGTGAATGAGGGAAATTTGGCCAGGACACCAGGGACATTCCCCTACACTTTTCGATAAGTGCCATGGGATCTTTAACATCCACCTGAACTGCCACCAATCCAGGCAGATGAGACCTCAGTTTAATGTCTCATCCGAAAGACGGCACCTCAGAAGTGCAGCACCCCTCTCATGCTGCACTACAGAGTCAGTATTGGGATATTAACCCAAGTGCCAGATGTGGGAACTGAACCCACAGCCCTCTGATCTCCTGGCCTCAAAGGTGAGTGTGCTACCTACTAAGCCACTGGTTCTCTTTCTGCTTTCCTACCACTTTTGTGGGCAGGGTGGCTTCAGTAATGTAAATATCTGATCCAGGTTATCAGACCCTGATCAGACTGTCTAGCATCCAGCTAACTTTCAGTCAGGATACACTGGATAATACCCAGCTGATCCACTCCGATAAGGCAATGACGGGACTGGACAGGCTGCTGTTGAGCACCTCTAGTGTGTACGACTTGTTTGAGGAACTGATCAGATAATAGAATTGCGAGCCATCAGCGCCATCACACAGCCCGATGTTTTTTTTCTCAGTGCATGTTTGTGGGAGTGGGGGTGGTGGAGGAGGTAATTGAGGATGAGCCGAAATGGTTTGATAATAACCGGCCTTGCCTTTTCCCCATAGGGAAACCGTGACATAACTAGCCGTTATAAAGGAGCATTTATAACGGCAAACACGCGCATGATTTCCCTCACTCTGCGCATGCCCCACTGCAGCTCTTCTCCTCAGCAGCACGTTTTTTTCTTCTGCAGATGCCTTACCTGCCACACGGACTCGGCGGTAAGTACATTTAAAAACAGAAACTCTGCAACAACCGGGGGGGGGGGGGGCTAGTCTCACTGCCAACCAAAAAATAAAAAGTTTTAAATAGAAAACAGCACCATGGACTGCATACTGCAAGTAAACCAGACTGCGGAACGCTCCGGAACCTACATTCATTTTATATGATTGCTGTGGTGATAAAGGCAAACCCAGCAATTATATAAAATAAAATATAAGTGTTGTGTGTAAACTCGAAGTTTACACCTCTCGAAAATAGATAACCTCGGTGTGTATAAACTTCTCTTTACACACACCACCCCATACTTTATCCTCTATATTGCGGACTCTTTTTTTGTGACATTATTATCCACTGGGAATACACAGCTGCTATATACGAACCTGGCCACTAGGTGCCAGCCATGCTCCATCAATATAAGCATCATTAAAAACTTTTACGATAACGATCTGGCAGCTTACACTTTATTTGCAATTGATTTACTTTGGATGGTCCAGTTTTCTTTGTGTGGAGGAAGAGGGTGTCATGCTTTTACCCATTTTCACAACTCAAACACCAAGCAGTTTAGTGACTTGCTCAAGGTCATACAGTAAATGACACTGGTGGGATTTGAACCTAGAATGCCCTGGTTCCCATGCCTGTGCTGTAAGCACTAAACCACACTGTCTCCCTGATTAGACCTAGTTCTGAGTTGTACCCAGCAGTGTCACAACAATGGTCAGTCCACTGCTATGCCATCTGATTGTGCCATATACAAACAGCACCCCCCAGTCACCAGTCCAGTGTACTGACAACCACCGATCCAGATGTCAGGCTAACTTCTTGGCAAGTGCTTGCAGACACAGCAGTATGCACAGTAGCACTGTGATATGTGCCCGGCACATGCCACCATGCTACATACTGTAGCCACGCATCTCTTGTACTGGGCCTCCCATCCCTTGTGGCTTTTATTAGCACTTGCTTGAGTCCAGTGGTACTCAAAACCTGTGGATCCTGGAGCATCCTATCCACCCCTGATCCATCCCTTTTCTTGGTGTAACTCCCCCACCCCAAAATGTGGGGCCATTGCTAGCCTCCACAAGTCTTGCTGTGGCACAGCCTGGTCTTGACTCACTCAATTCCGGGGGGAGGGGGGGGTAAAGATCCTTGGCAGGAATCGCATAAAGGAGAGTGTGTGAGAAAAGACAGAAGAACAGGGATCCATGGTGAGCCCAAACAGGCTTAATCCTGCCCATGGCATGAGCTCAGATTGGCCAGAGGGACCTTCCAGATTTAGGGGGTCAGCACCATAGCTCCTGAGTCTGGGGATGGTACAAGTCTCCCATCAGATAAGGTCACAGGGAAGATGACCTTAACACCTTGATAAGATGATGACACCATAGGGACAGTGAGGTTCCCCGTTAAAGGGTTCACCCAGATGACTACTCTGTTGTCCCCTTCCAGATTCAGAGACATGGAAAGTCAGTAGCTCCTGTTTAGTTCTTTGGGCTTGGCAGAGATTAAGGTGTAAGGGCGGTCCCCTTATCCAGGAGTCTAGATTGTGGGTATTATAAACAGATGGCAGGAAATGGAACGTTCTGATTGGCTGGCAACATTCTAACAGAGTCACATTCATGGCTGGAAACCCAAATGTCCAATAGAAAAATCTGAATTTTAACATTTGACATGCATAAAATCAGTCTAATAATACCATTAAGGTACTCAAGGGGATGGGCTACCTTCATTAATCTAACCCCAAGGGCATAAGACACTCGGCCAAGACACGTACCTCTGATTCCCTAGGGTTAGATTAACAGAACCCATCCCCTGGCCATGCCTTATTGCTTAATAAGTGAGTCAGCCAAGGCTGGTGAGGGGAGCTGGGAACTGAATGTCCATCAGGGCCTGTAGGGCCAAGTTCGTAGGTTTGCCTGCCTGGTTAGCTGCCAGGGTGAAATTGTGTTCTGGAGCTACTAACTACCCATGTGGGTAAGGAAGGCGTCAACCAGGAGGATAGAAAAGGATCCTGGGTGCCACTGGTGCCACATGTGGTACACTGAAGAAGAAGAGAGGGGTTCATGTCGAAGTCCAACTAAGTTGAGGGAATAGGTGTGCAGAGGTTGAAATGATTTGCTAAAATCCTAGAAAATGTTTCCAAATATGACATTTAGACATAAAACAGCTTATATTTATTTAATGTTCTGTAGTTTTCTCCGTCATTCTTTATTATTAACATACTAAAATGCCAGCAGAATAGGCCTAACGGTCTTTCGTGTCTGCTCATTTGGTCAGCCCCCACCCTGGGAGCTGACCTTGCTGCCCCCCTCGCCTTCTCTGGCTTCGCCCTTCCCAGTTCCGGATATTCTCGCTGCACTGGATTTTGCTTCCAGAACCCTTCCCCTGTACCTGTCCCACTCCCTCTTGAACCCTCCACTGTCTCTGCCTCCACCAGCCCCCTGGGCAGCGCATTCCATGGCTCCACCACCCTCTCAGTGAAGTAGCACCTCCTCCTTTCTCCCCTGAATCTTCCCCCCTCCAGCTTCCACCCATGCCCAATAGTTGCCCCCTCCTCCTTCCTTCGAAGCACCCTGACTGCTCCTCCCCTATTTACCCCCTTCATGTACCTGAAGACCTCTATCATGTCGTTCATCTTGACATCCACCACCACCCCCAGGCCCCTCTTAGCCATCGAGACTTGTAGCATTCCCCCTTCCCCAGGGTGTACACTTGGCCCGGGTTTCTGGCCCCCAGCTGCAGTACCTTGCATTTCCCTGCATTGAACCTCAGCTTCCACTTTCTAGACCATCTTTCCAGAGCCTCCAGGTCCCCCTGTAGGGCCACCCTCCCTCCCCCCATCCACCACGGCCCCCTGAGGACATTTGAATGAAAACAAGATCTGAGTCCACCAGATGACAGCTCTTCCTCCTGCATTTCCCTCATAATGCTCTATTTGTGACATCATAATCACTGCCACAGCAGCAGCTTGTGATGTCACAAACAGAGCATCATGGGGAAAAACAGGAGCAGGAGAGTCAATCTGGGGAACTCAGACCCTGTTTTCATGCAAATGTCATTAGGATTAAGAACAAGGAAGATAAATACAGCACATAAATAAAATACAAGCTGTACTGAGTCTAAATATTATATTTTCAAAATATTTCTGTGGATGTTCAAAATCACTTTAAGTTCAGTGCCAGGCAGGTGAGGGTCACAGGATATGTAGACTTCAGCTAAAAGCACCCTACTGGAGTGTGTCAGACACAAGAGCATAGGAAGCAAAGTGCTCCTTGAGTGTCCTTGGCTTGAAGCTCACCTTGCAGTTTTGGTGCTGAAGGTTGGGGGTGACTGGGCTGGGGGGGTCACCTTGGGTCAAGGGGCAGTAGCGCCAGAAAGAAAAAAGTACAGAAAAAAAAATTGCATTGTTTTGCTGATTAACAAATACTGTTGCTTCAAGTAGCCCAGTTCAGCCGAGGTGTAACACCTCATATTCAGTGTGTGTACGTGTGTGTGTGTGGGGGGGGTGGCTTAAGCACAGGGTGGTCAAGTGAATAACTCAAGGTCACAGCGAGTCAAGAGCTGTAGCTGAACCTTCCTGCTAGATGTATGGGGACAATGAAATCATAGTAAACCCAGAAGAATGTGACTTGTTTCAAAAATGAGTTCGTGAAAAAATAAAAAATGATACCTTGTGGGTGAAGGAACTAGTAGTACTCAAGAATGCTAACAGCAGTAATGGCAGCAAAGTCTGGAGAAAGTTGTTAATTGGCGTATCACCACACTTTCCCTTTCTTCACTGCATAACATGGAATTTGCGTTCAGAGTAAAAGCATCATTTGCATTAATTACAGAATGCGGCTTGAAAATGACTAAAACGATGCAAGCAATGAGGAAATCTCTGGTCTGCAGCTGTTCTGGGTTCCTCAGATCTTCTTTTCAAGGAATAGCCGTTTCTTTTCATCGCGGGTTCCTAATCTCTCACTTAAAGTCTCTGCGTTTCCCTTCCCCACCTCCATCTGCCCCATAGAAATATTTTAGATGATCTGGAGGACTTGGTGTTTCTCCCCCCCGCCCCCCAGCCTCATGAAAATAGCAGCGAATATGGCAGCATACAGCATTCCCACAGAAAGCATCATAACAAACGGAGAGAGGAGAGAGTGAAGACCTTTGGTCTGTTACGCTCCCCGCTACCGCCACTGAGTCGGGAAAACCATTTTGTTATCCCTTTTCCATTACACCATGTAACCTTTTTTTCTGATTAACTGTTTATGCTCCCTTCTCATGATGACCCTCCCCTTACGCATAAATAAACAAATAATCAATCAATAAATAGTGTGGAATTTCATTACTGTGCAGATGGTATACAACTGTACGTCTTTTGCTCCTGACAGGGTGTCATCAGTGCTGTGGGGGGCGGGGGGATATGCAAACCAACTGAAACTGAACCACATTAAACTATTGGAGGTATTTTACTGAATGTGGAAATTTGGCCAGGACATGGGGAAAATTTCCCTTCTCTTTTTGAGAAGTGCCATGGGATCCCAAACGTCCAGCTTAACAATCACCAGAAAAGACAGACAGGACCTTGGTTTAACATCTCATCTGAAGGGCAGTACAAACCATCAGTACAGCATGCATCCCTCTAGTGCCGGACGTGGGTATCAGCATTTTTGGTATCAGCCCAATCCTGGTGTGGGACTAAAGGCAGATGTGATACCAACTGAGTCATGTTGACCTCCAGCTGGTTGGCACTGAACCCTGGTAGGACCAAACTGCTGCTGGTGGGGAATGATTGGTAGTCATCAGTTTTTAATGTAGCCTCAGATCCACTGTTTTGGATAAGGTGCAACTGAAGGCAGTGAAGGAGTTACACAGCCTGAGAGTAGTCCTTGGCAAACAGCTGACACTTGTATCCTCAGTGCCCTCAGTGGTCAAGAGCTGCTTGTATCATCTTAAAAATACCGCCAGACTGCACCACTTTGGTCCTGCAGATCTCTGCACCATTGTTCAGGCCTTCGTCTCCTCTTGGCCCAATTCCTGCAATGCGCTTTACAAAGGACACTACTCTGTGATCAGTTGTGCCACCTGCAGCTAGTCTAGAACTCTACAAGACAGATCATATCATATATCATATCATATCATAGATCATATCATATCATATATTATGTCACCCTTTCACTCCAAGTCATAGGCTGGCCAACAGTGAGGTGGCACACTAAGGACAAGGTTTTGCAACTATCACAGTGACCTTCTGGACCCATAACTCAGCCAGAGCATTGAAGTCCATGGTGGGGGGGGAGGGGGCTTTGAGGATGCCACTCTCTCAGTTAAAGTCTGTTGGTGATTGGGGTTTTGTGGTGGCTGCCCTTCCCCTACCGAACTCAGTCCAGTGAAATTCTGGTTCACTTGTGGCTGCCCCTCCTCAACCAAACTCTCTTCCAGTGGACATCTGGTCCACTTGTTCTGTGACCTACTTAAAACGTCTTTTACAATTCTGTCTGATGAAGCTGGCCTTCTGCTTGGAAGACTGAGTGCTTGCCTCATCCCTGGACTTAGAATATTTTTCTGTACTAGGGTTTTTTGCCTATATTTGTTTCTTTATTTCCTGTTTAACCAATCTAGCATTGTGTATATAATTACTGGTTAGGCACTTTATCAATACACTCCAGGGTATGGGGTTATCTGGATTTAATCCATGCCCTGGGTGCTGTGAGGGCACTCAGCCTGCGGCCTTATGCATCACAACACACCTCAGGTGTGAATTGAATCCCTGTAACCCCATACCCTGTCATGGGTTATTGCTTACATATCAAACAAGCTCACAGCTTTCAAACTCACCAGCGTAAAGTAACACACAAAGCCTGGATACAGTCATACAGTACATCAAACAAGATCACAGCTTTCAAACTCACCTGTATACAATAACACACAAAACCTTATTCAGTTAAATATCAAGCAAGATCACAGCTTTCAAACACCTGTATACAGTAACACACAAAGCCTGGATACAGTTACATATCAAGCAAGATCACAGCTTTCAAACTCACCTGTATACAGTAACACACAAAGCCTGGATACAGTTACATATCAAGCAAGATCACAGCTTTCAAACTCACCTGTATACAGTAATACACAAAGCCTGGATACAGTTACACATCAAACAAGATCACAGCTTTCAAACTCACCTGTATACAGTAACACACAAAGCCTGGATACAGTTACAAATCAAGCAAGATCACAGCTTTCAACATGGCTTTCAAACTCACCAGCGTAAAGTAACACACAAAGCCTGAATACAGTCATACAGTACATCAAACAAGATCACAGCTTTCAAACTCACCTGTATACATTAGCACACAAAGCCTGGATTCAGTAACGTATCAAGCAAGATCACAGCTTTCAAACTCACCTGTATACAGTAACACACAAAGCCTGGATACAGTTACATATCAAGCAAGATCCCAGCTTTTAAACTCACCTGTATACAGTAACACACAAAGCCTGGATACAGTTACATAACAAGCAAGATCACAGCTTTCAAACTCACCTGTATACAGTAACACACAAAGCCTGGATACAGTTACATATCAAGCAAGATCACAGCTTTCAAACTCACTAGTATAAAGTAACACACAAAGCCTGGATACAGTCACATATCAAGCAAGATCACAGCTTTCAAACTCACTAGTATACAGTAACACACAAAGCCTGGATACAGTCACATATCAAGCAAGATCACAGCTTTCAAACTCACTAGTATACAGTAACACACAAAGCCTGGATACAGTCACAAATCAAACAAGATCACAGCTTTCAAACTCACCTGTATACAGTAACACACAATGCCTGGATACAGTAACATATCAAACAAGATCACAGCTTTCAAACTCACTAGTATACAGTAACACACAAAGCCTGGATACAGTCACAAATCAAACAAGATCACAGCTTTCAGACTCACCTGTATACAGTAACACACAAAGCCTGGATTCAGTAACATATAAAGCAAGATCACAGCTTTCAAACTCACTAGTATAAAGTAACACACAAAGCATGGATACAGTCACATATCAAGCAAGATCACAGCTTTCAAACTCACTAGTATAAAGTAACACACAAAGCCTGGATACAGTCACAAATAAAACAAGATCACAGCTTTCAGAATCTAAGGTTGCAGTGCCCAGTACACTCTAGGGCAGGTACTTTTAAGATGGGACTTTCTGGGGAGTATAGAGCCATGGAGGTATAAAGTTGTTGTGGTTAACAGGCTGGGATGCAGAATATGGCTTTGGTAAGAACAGTATTCAGGGTATCTTGTTTACATTAAGGGCTCTCTGGCTGAAGCCCATGAACCACGCCTCGAGTACACCACTCATCACGTAACTAGGCAAGGGATTTCCCTGCCACATACTGTACATCAACCCAGTCCACTACATCTCCCTCAAAGCTACATGTCTGGTATACCTTCTGACACATAACAGGTCCAGGAATTTCATCTTCTTAAAGATTTTTAGTATTCAACGTTTTAGGTCATTACAAATACAACAGTTCATAAAAATATATTACATAAACATACATTACATAACAATACATTACATAAAAACATATTACATAAACATACATTACATAAAAACACATTACAAGAAAATACATTATAATATACACAAGCAAAAATGTAGACAGAATCACTTAAAAAGATTGCCACAGTAAAAAATATTTTCTGTCCTTTCATCCACAGACTGTATTGCATGTCTGAAAAAGCATTATTACCAGCCCTCAGAGGAGTTGCCTTAGATAACACAAGGCGGGGTGGGGGGCAATAATTCCCACCTATGAGTATAAACAGGATGCTTCAGATCCAGCGTTTCAGACTTGTGTAATGCACTTGTGATCTCCGATGCACCTAAAACAGGGAATAACATGATACAACACTGCAAAGGAAAGTCTTCTGTGGGCTCCAAGCAATCTTAATATGAGTTGAGGGCTTATTTTATTTTGTAACTTTTGGAAAACACTGAATATATCTATCTGAGATATGCTATTGCCTCCAAGGTAATAGTTTCTTTTTTTAACTCATGGAAATGTTTATTAAATGTCAACATATGCACACCATTCATCTTATCAAAAGCCCTAGCCAACTCAAAACTGTCATTTCTAATTAACAGATCGTTTCCCTTGTACAAACAACAATTGCTTGTATACATTCAGATTTACTGAAGGGATGACAATAGTAGGTATGTGCCCCTGTATATAAATATTCATAGTTATTAAACAATAGTTGTATGTATGTATTTTTTGCTATATTGTGTAATTAATTTAACATGTCTATATATATGTATACTGTATATAATCTTGCATGATACTGTACATCTATGTATTTTATTGTATGTAACTAATTCTGGGTTGTCCCTTAAAAAGGGGCATCTAGTCTCAGAGGGCTTACATGGTCATCCAGGTCAAGGCGATTTAACCAGGAAAATAAATCAAGCTTCAAGTAATATGTAAATGTTTTGTTGTTTCTCTATTGTTTTTTGCTATGCTTACGCAAAGTTGAAAAGGTGACATACTAAGGTCTTTTGCAAATTGACAAAGACACCCTGGTCAAAAAAAAAAAGTCTGTACATGGCAGTCACTAGAAGAATCGTGAAATGTTGTACTACCAACAATCAAGTAAACAATAACCGATATTGAAACCTAGAAATAAACCGTAACAAATTAAACTTCAGTGCGTATTGCAACTCCCCCCCCCCCCCAAAGGTCAACTCATGTATGTCAATGGCCTCCTGTAATGAGTAACCCTTTTCATGTATAGACGGTATCTCCAGGGTCCTCCTGCCTCTCCTCCACGTTATCCCATCTTGCTGGCTTGGCCTTCAACCCCCTTAATTAGTTAGGTACATGCCTATCGTTGATGCCAAGGGTGCCATAAATCCAAACATTTCTCTGTTTCTTACCTGAGAGTACTAGTAATCCTTCCACATGTTCTGTGTCTGCTAGCCTTGAGACTCACTGTTCCATGGGGGGGGGGGTAACCACTGTGAAGTAATTTAAGAGCTGCCACTCTAAAAATTTGACCAAGATGTTTAACAGAGCTACTACTGGATAGTAACGCAGCTGATAATAGTTTCTGAGGAAGAATTCAAAAGTGCATTAAGTAAAACGTTTGCATCTTCTAAAGTCTGAACCCTGTATGATGAAAGGCATTCAATCTTATCTGCTCAAATTTTTTACAATGAAGAAAAACGTCCCAAAGTTTCATAAATATCTCCAGGGATTTCCCTGCTACATATATCAACCTAAGCCACTGCCTCTCTTCAACAGCCACATGTCTGGTACACCACCTGACACATAACAGGGCCAGGGATTTCCTTGCTACATATATCAACCTAAGCCACTGCTTCCCCCCGACAGCCACATGTCTGGTACAACACTTGTCACATAACGGGGCCAGGGATTTCCTTGCCACATGCATGTCGTTGAGGCACAGGTCAGGAAGCATAGGAAAACCAGGAGCATTTTCAAAATTCGCAAATAGCATTTCATTTTTCTCAATAACAGCAAAATAAAAAATTAAAAAATTATTCAGTATAACTATTTACAAAGACAGTACAAACTGAGAAAACTAAGTCCTTCTTCTGAGGGGATCTCTTAGTTCCAAGTTTCAGTCTCTCATTCTCCTTGTCTCTCTAGCAAAAGCATTGCTGCTGTTTTATAAGTCTTTGCCTGGGAACCTCGTTAAGAGATGTCCTGCTTCTCATAGAATGTTCTTGTCAGTTTACAGAATGTTCTTGTCAGTTTCCTTGCAGGTGCAAAAAAAACAGAACAAAGTGACCCAGAACTGACCTCCTGTCCACAGCTCTGCAGAGAGTTTGCAAACTGCATCTCAGGTTAACCCCTTGAGTTCCAAATAGCTTTTTGCAATCATTTCAACAGTATACCCATATACAGTTCTAAACAAAGGGATTCCAATATCAGTGACATTTCCACATAAAGATTCACATATATTTTTTATAACAGCAGATATGCAAAGGGAAAGAAAAGACAGAACAGCAAGTGAAGGCAGAGAGATAGCTAGAGGTGGAGAATTGCAAAACTGTTGGAGTGATTAGTTCCTAGGTCTCACAAGAAAATGTGGTTGCTCAATCAAACAGAGAAGAGACAGAAAAGGAGAGGATAGAACAGACAATTGCTTTTTAACTCTTTCTGCATATTAAATGGGGCAGGGCCTTATTCAGCTCTGTCACAATGCATTAATCCAGGCCACTGCCTCTCCTCCATGGTCACGTGTCGAGTACACCACTTGTCACATAACAGGGCCAGGGATTTCCCAGCCACATACATCAACTCAATCCATTGTCTCTCCCCCACAGCCATGTACCTGGTACACCACTGAATGCACAGCGGGAGACCGTAGATTTGTCTGCCACTTGCATCAATTCACTTCACTGTCTCTCCCCCACAGCCATGCATTTGGTACACCACATGTCACCTAGCAGGAGCCATGGACCTCCCTGAAGCATGCATCAATTCACCCCACTGCCTCTCCCTCATACCCAGCCCTGGCCATCCTTCAGTGAGTGAAATGCAGGTGACTGGGAAAAACTGGTGGGGTGGAAGGACAGTTGTCATTAACCATGGAAATCACCGCACCACTTGCCCATGGCTCTAGTTGGCCAGGGTGGTGCAAAAGTCACAACAAGTGGGACACTGCCATAACTTAACATACTCCACAGCTGCCATGACCTTTCTCGGTACCAGAATAGTACCCTCCAAAGGTTGACAGTTTCCAACCAGCTTTCCTCTCATCATGGAGAGTGAGGTGCCATGTGGCTGTCAAATAGCAGGAATTTTTTTATAAAAAGATTACCTCCCCCGCTAGGGATACAGCAGCACCATCTGTGGACTGCTACAGTATGTCACATGATCCCCTACAGTTGCTGTGTTGGAGATCCACTGTGAAGCCAGGCCAAGCTTCCTATTGGAAGCACAGTCCCCTGCACAGTTCCGACCCCTGGCTGCCCTTGCCCCATTTGACAAGCTCCATGGGGGGGCAGGGACAATCCATGCTGCTGGCATGCAAGGCGGTGTATGCTCCAGAGAGACTGTTTCCCTGACCTGTGACCCAGGGTTCAGGAGTAACTGGGGTAGTTCATTGCCAGCACTGATTCAGGGTCAGCACTTAGGTTCCTTTAGTGCAGATTTACTACTGAAACACCACACTGCCAAGAATCACCATTCTGGTGAAATTTGAGGTTATGGGAAAATAAGGGGAATCGCGATTCAAACACCAATCTTGTTGTACCACATTGTGCCAACTGTTCCTATCTGTACTGTTCTTTGTTGTAATCTCCCGGGGTCACCCCTGTAAAAGGAAATGATTTCCAAGGTGCTTCACTGTTAAACAAAAACAATAAATTAAATTAAAAAAATCAATAAACTCCAGTCTCCGGGTTTGTAAGCCTCCTTTAAAAGCCTAAAGAAGCTTTAAGTGACTGCATTGCTGACTGCTGATCTGCCTGGTTCTAAAGACATGATGAGACACAAGCACTGACCCTCTGCTAGTCATCTGATCCTGGGTCTGACTGACCCTGCGTTAGTGGCCAGGAGAAAAATCTATGTTTAACGAGGGCTACGATCAAATGATACGTACGCCAGCCCAAATAATACACTGAGTCCTACAAGAGAGGGCTGGTTAGCAATGAGCCATTAAGATACTTTGAACAGAACTGTGTTTAGAGCCTTTATAATGCTGTCTGGAGAGTTACCTGCAAACAAACCAACAGTGTACTCTGCATGCATAATAAATATCAGACTTTGTACATACACTAGGGAGACTATTGATGGAGACTGGTGGAACTCCCACACAGAGGAAAGACAAGCCAAACTCAGTATCTCAAAAAGGCACTTATGAGAGTAGCTATGAAACCATTTTGGAGCCATACCAGAGCTGCCCAGGTGGTGTGAGTTTACTAATGACCATTCTGTGATGCAGTTTTTCATGGCGGACTAAAAAGTCATATCAAATTAACTCAGTGCTTCCTCATCCTCTGATGAAGAGATGCTTACACAATGCAAACATTCAGCGAGAGTACACCACATCTGTCCCTCTGGGAAAGGGGGGGGCTAAACATTTAAAAATCAACCTCACATGCACACTACAACATACAGCCAGGGAGCGCCCCCCCCCCTCAACTTAAGTGGGTGTTGGTCTCCTTTGCATTTCTTGCACACTCTTTTCTTCTCTTGTCTTTTACTTTGCAACTCTCCTGCTATTTCCAGCCCCTCAACAAGAGTTCTGAAGTGCAGAAGTAACCAGTGAAATGTAAGTTTCTTACCCAACAAGGTCTGATTCTGTACCCTTAAAGGTCTCAGGTGACCAAAGAATGGAGACTAGCATCAGCAAACTTGGGACTCCTAAACTTTGTGGACCAATCTCTCTTCCACTTTGCCAGGTTTAATGAAAGCTTCCTTACAGTACCACATACATCAGACTTGCCTCAACTCATAATGTTACAATCCATCAGATTCTTCCAGAAGCTTCTTTTTACTTTACACAGAGAAATATGCAGTAGCCAAATGCAATGGCTCGCCTTACCTTGCCGAGGGTCGTACTGCCGCATCTGTACCTCCTCCACACATTCTGCTGGAAACCATCCTGTTCGACCTTTTACTGTGCCTTCCCAGAAGCCCCCTTCACCGATGCTCAGCACTGTGGACAGAAGAAAGACAGTTAACGAAGGATAAGTACGACGCATCATCATAGTAAAATGACCCTTGTGTTGTGAGGGTCACAGCTGATCTGTACTGCCCCATATTTGAAGGAGTAACCCTTGGGTATTAAGAGCCAAAGCTGGATCTGCACTAGCTCACCTTTGATGGTGTGGCCCCCAGGTTTAGGGATTCACAGCTGGATCTGTAATAGCTTACTATCGATGGATTGGCCCTTGTGTTTTGAAAGCCACAGCTGGATCTGAGTTACATATGTATTGCCTCACCGTGGATGGTGGTCCTGGGTATTGTGAGTCACAGCTGGATTTGTGCTACCTCTACCATTGATGGAGTGGCTCTGGGTGTTGGGAGGCAAAGCTGGATCTTTTACTGGCCCACCTAAGATAGGGTGACCTTTGGGTACTGGGAGTCACAGCTGGATCAGTACTGGCCCACCTTTGATGAAGTGGCGCCTAGGTACTAAAGCCACAAGCTAGATCAGTAACTGGCCCATCCTTCAAAGAGTGGCCCTTAGGTACTACAGCCACAGCTGGGTCAGTACTGGCCCACCCTTGAAAGAGTGGCCCTTAGGTGCTACAGCCACAGCTGGATCAGTACTGGCCCACTATTGAAAGAGTGGCCCTTAGGTACTACAGCCAGAGCTGGATCAGTACTGACCCACCCGTGAAAGAGTGGCCCTTAGGTACTGTAGTCACAGCTGGATCAGTACTGGCCCACCTTTGATAGAGTGGCCCCTAGGTTCTAATTTGACAGCTGAATTTCTATTTGCCCACCACTGATGGAGTGACCCTTATGTACAGTACTAAAGCCATGGCTGGATTTGTACTGGTGTGGTGTTTTGTCTTTATAGGTTGACGGAGCTTATCTCCCAACTAATCCTGGCAAAACTAGGTAGCCCAGAGAATTAATTTGCTAAATTCACAGGGCTAACTATGGAACACATTGCTGTCTGTTACTAAACCCCCTCGAATGGCATTTTCTCTCTCTCTCTCTCTCTCTAACATGCTGCACAGTACTGCTCTTAACAAGATAAGAGTGGTTTCAGGCATGTTCTTTGAGTGTGAAAACAGTGAAGCAAGGTGGAACTGACACCCAAAAGACAACTAAAACCATAATAATCCACATATAACAGTGTATCGGTGCAGCATACTGTCATATTACAAATCCTTTCTTTTAAAATTTTAATTAATGAAGTAAGGTAAAACTGGAAGTAATTTTAAAATTGCTGCAGTTTACTACTACTATGGAGAGCTGGAGCAATAACCACGACAATCAATACCTTCAGCACAACTCTGCACAAGAGATTCTCGATGTATGAGTGACTCTCATGCTGAGTAAATCCAGTTTCTGATTGGCCGGACTCCGGAGTAGTTTATATTGGCTGCAGTGGTGATGTTTCCCTCTGCAGTTCTCTCACCCTACGAACTTGAGATGGCACTCTTATAACCATTACGGGACACAGTAACTATATTGGACATCTACTCTTAATCAAATCAAAGAAATAAAACCATGACATCATTTTTAGCCAGTCGGAGGCCCAATATATAATCACAATTTCCATTGCAAAGCAGTCACAAGGACTGCACTGCAACAACGGTGAGGAATCACTTCGTAATTACCAAAGCGAGGGGGGGAGCCGGTATGGGGGGGGGGTTCTACTGGACACCAGGGAAGGAACTGACATTTATGGAATGTTGGGAGCCACTGAACCCCCAGTGAAGAACACTGAGGAACACAGTTCTATATGGTCTCAGCCCACAAATGGGGTAGGATTAGGGTACAACTGAGGAGGTAGCGTCGCAAGGCATGGATGCTTGTGCGTGGCAGTATGCCATTCAACTGGTGCACTGCTGTGCACAAATGTCTGTGTGTGTGCTGCATGTCCAGTGTTTGCAGTCACAAACCCCGTTTGTGGTCAAAAACATCTGTTGGTCCTGAGTTGCACTGTGACTTTGCCACCATTGAGGCTCCTCCCCCAGCAGCTACCAAGGGCCTTTGTGTATGTTTTTTTTGGGGGGTACAGATAGCTTCTGTGTGCCCCAGAAGCCCTCCACCCTTGGCTGCGACTGTGTACAGAAGCTCAAGATTCTGTCAAAATATATATGATACTATTATTGTGCCCATAACAGGGTATGTGATGCTAACAGTTCCAAACAGAGGGGAGCAAGCCAGGAACCTTTAACTTCAAGCCAGGCAAAAGCCGAGTCTGGGGTCTGGCTTGACTCGTCAAGCGGAAGCACAACCCTGGAGATGGCTGCCCTTTACAGTACAGACAGCATCGCTCATGAGCTGCATGATGGGATTTAAAAGTTCCCGCCACTGCACTAATTTCTGAGGCTGACAAAACTGCATGTTTTAAATAACGCTTGCTCAGCTTGCCCTTGGCTCTCAAGTACTCCTCGAGGATGAGCTGAGCCAGACCCTGTCACTAGGTTCGAGCCTACCTTGGCTTGCCCACCTCTAATTCCAAAATTCTCCACCTCTAGGGTCACTTGACAGAGTTCATTTCCCACATAGGGGGGTTCTCTAATTCTTCACTTATTTTCTACAAAGTAAAACAATTTGATTATATATTCCTGCTCCACTTTTTCAAACTGAAGTTTTTAACATGATTTATGATGCACTATGCCTTCACATACAGTTACGGTGTGCCTCGTGGTAACAACAAGAGTACCACCTCAAGTCCAGTATGTGCCAGAACTGCTCAGCTTCCCTTCACAGCTCCCTCACCATAGGAATTCGAGGGGGCACTTTTGTAACTGTAAGAGACACTGTAACTGTACATATATTATAAACATATACAGTAACAGTACAGTTTGTAATTCATGGCCACCACAGCCCCCGTTCTGGTTTGCAAACTGCTGCTTTTCCAGGCTCGACATGGGCTGCCAGCATCCCTTTTTAGACTGATTGGAGAGCTCAGAGATGCCGAGCCACCATCTCCAGCCAAGACCTTTGATAAATGGCTGTGCAAACAGCAGGTGTCTGAAAGGGAAGAACAGCTCTGTGGTCTAATTCAACAGTTTATGAAATGGCCATTTACTGAGCTATTGAAATTCATGTTACAGAAATAACAGCAGCAGGGCTGCAAACACGGGAGATATATTTACAGCCACTGAGTATGAATTTACTTGGAGGGTGGTTGCATAAGTACATCTAGGGCCATCAAAAGGGAGTAGGCTTGGAGCAGGTTGCCAGAGGGCTGGACACTTGGACAGATCTGCTGACAGAATCTGAAAATTGTCCAACCCTAGCAGACCCATCAGCACAGCAGTAGGGCTCCTGCTTGTGATGCCAGCAACCTGGGTTCGAGAATGAGCCTGGGTCAGCAGGGGCTGATGGGGGGGCAGAGGACGAACATTCCAGAAGATGCTCTTCTCCTTGTAGGAGGGCTGCTGTCCTCCCTGTGATACTGCCAGGTAGGTGACCACAGGTGGCAGTGCAGCTGAGGGTACTAAGTGGAAGAGGGATGATGTCAGCAGGGAACCTGCACTCTGCGCAAAATGCATGCCCACATGCATTGGTCCCCATCGGGGGGAACGTCTTCAAGGGACTGGGAGAACACACACCAAAACATGGAAAAGTGGCCCCTGTTGTGATTTCCTGGGCCGCTGGTATATCTGAGACAATCCCATCAACCTCCCAGCACTGGGCACACTCAGGGGTGCATCTCACAACCCCATACCCCACCTGAAGGGTAAACTGAGGCATTATGGGGGCTGGCAATTGTATGGTAGGTGGGAGCTTGGGGGGGAGGTATCAGAGGGTTTCTGTGAGAGCTAGTGCTGGTGTGAAGGGCATAAAATATGAATTGAATAAAAAAAGAATTGTCCAACCTAGCACCACAGTGGAGCCAAGACCCAGCTCGTCCCCCAGGATTTCTGTTTGTAGCTGCACTTTCACTGGTGCAGACAGCAATGCTTCTAAAGTCTAACTGGGTATCTTGAACAACAGGCTCTGCAGGTTCACCCTTGACAGCGATATGCACCTCTGCCTGTCGTATAGCCTAGTCTTCCTGTCAAAAGCTAGGATCTTGCAGGAGGAATGTTTTGTTGATACAACCAACTGCATCACAGACATATCAGTGCACCTATTGTGTTTGATTTTCTTTTGTCCGCACAATATACTATTCCAACTCCATCATGCTGTGGATCACCACGGGTGATTATGTTCCTGCTGTGTGCAATTGCTGCAGAATTAATGTGTGTGGTGATGGGAATTGAACCCTTGACTGATGCTGTTCCTGGAACACCAGGCAGGTTCCAGGTGCAGTGCACCACCAAGCTGGCACAACCCACAGTGCCCTTTTGGCATTTCTCTGTTTTCAGTGATGTCGAAAGAAGTGGCTGACGTAGTGCCAACATGTTTATGATACAGTTGGTTACCCAAACATTCCATTAATCTAGACTCTCCAACATGTCCCTAGGGCAACCGAAGTGCTTCCTCCTCCTGTAATACATTAGTTTATTTTATGCAATATGGTACAGTTGGGAGCTTTGTTAATGCCTCATTTCAAATCTTTTTGTGGTTTATTTAAAATATTGGCTACCGAGAACTTTTGCCAGCAGCTGGCAATGGGCTTGAATAATCCTTGAGTCAGGCAATAAAAATTATATTTTATTTCTTTATTTTTCAATTTATTTCCCTAGGTGGCCCAACTGAAATGCAGCATCACATTTCCAGTGGGTTCATGCTAGCCACCCAGTTCTGTAGATGGTTGGACTGGAAGACTTGGAGGTTAAGTGACTGCCCAAGGTCATACAGCGAGTATTTGGCATTGATGGAGTTTTAACCTGGGATCCCCTAGTTTCCAAGCCAGTGCTCTAACCACTAGACCACACTGCCTGGGAAAAACAGCCATGTGGCAGCCCTTCCCCAAAACTGTACTCAGCCAAAATGCCATCAACTTGCTTTTCCATTGAGAGGGGAACAGGCATGTGGGAGCAGCGCCATGTCATGTGTTTGAATCAGTCATGAGGGCATTGTACAGCATTGTGTCAGTATCCCCCCCCCCCCACAGACAGAGCCAATATCACCTCCATAATGTCTCTGCTGGTCACCCCAAATGAGTCACTCCACCAAGGTCCTGCTAGTCCCTGGTACTCTCTGCTCCACTGATCCAGCTCAGAAAAATTACTGAAAGGCATTATCAGTCTTTATCCCCACCTCTCTCCATGTTCCCCAAAGGGAGACACTGACTCTGTATTTGAGTGGCACTCTGTCAGGTACAATCTCTGTACCAAGCAGTGCCATTCATAAGATGAAGGTCAAGATTTATACTTGGTATTTATACTTGGCATAGAACAGTAGAAGACCATTCGGTCCATATGAACTGTTCCCCACCTTGGTGGGTACACATCAATTATTCCCCAAGAAGTTACTTGTCAATTCTTCTTTTAAATTCATTCAACATTTTACTATCTACCACATCTCTTGGTAGTGTATTCCACACTATCCCTGCTCTGTTTACAAATTAGTAACATATACCATTCTTTGTTACAGTTTTCAATTTAATTTGTTTATCATGACTTCTCAGCCCTTTTAACCTTTCTTGCATTTTCATCCCCATTTAATTTACTAACTCATAATCATTTATTATTCAAAACATCATCCTTAAATCTCCTCTTTCCCTTCTTTGCTCTAAAGTATATAATCCCTGTCCTTTTTAATCTTTCACTATATTCATATTTATTTAGATTTCCAATCATCTTAGTATATTTCCTCTGCACTCTTTCCACTCTCCCCATTTCGTTCTTGGGGTATGGACTCCATAACTGGGACCCAAAGTCCAAGTATGGTCTAACATAATACCTTCATATTGGTACCATGCATCCCACTGATTTATTCATAAAGCTACGTTTTTATGTTTCTCACCATATTATTTGCTTTTTGTATGGCTACCGTCCGTTGTTTATCAAATTTCAGTTCTCTGTCAATTATTATCCCACAGTCCTCTTCCTCCACAACTTCCTTAAGTTCTTTTCTATCTAATACATACCTATTTTTTCCCCTATTCCCCTTTCCTAGGTACATTACCCCCAATTTCTCTAGACTAAATTTCATTTTATTTGCTGTAGCCCAGATTTCTACTTTTTGTAAATCATTTTTTAACCTTTTCTGCTGCTCTATTGTTCTTACTGGTCCTCCTAATTTGATATCATCCGCAAATTTTACCACTTGATTAGTAATCCCCTGGTATAACTCACTAACATATAAAGAAAACAATATAGGCCCCAACACTGATCTCTGTGGGACCCCACTCCTCACATTAATTGACCCAGATAATTCCCCTAATATTCTTACATTTTGAGTCCTATAACTCAACCAAGTCCTTATCCATAATACAATCCGACTATCCAATCCCATTTTATTTAATTTCATAATCAGATTATCATGGGGTACCTTATCAAAGGCCTTTCTTAAAGTCCAAGAATATTATACCCACTGGTGTATTATTAATCAGATCCTCCTTAATCTTTTCATAGGAGCATACATGGTTAGTACCACATGCTCTATTTTTTTATAGTGTATAGTGGAACGTTGTTGTTCACTGAAATCTAGCACTCTCAAAATGGTTGTTCTGCTGCACTAGTGACGCCCGCAGTGCAGCAGAACCAAAAAGTGATGTCCGCACTTGTCCTCGAGCAGCAATCTGACAGTTAGTCTTATTTTAAAAAGAAAGATGTAGTAATTTTCTTTTTGAGGCAACGATGTTCCACTATACACTGTACAGAACAGTGCATGCATACCATTTAACAGCAGGGCTGTTCTTTCACCTCGTTGGTACTGTGACGACTGATTACCTCTCGAGATGCGCTCCCGAGGTAATCTGTCGTCATAGTACCAACTCGGTGAAAGAATAGCCCTGTTGTTAACTGTTACTCATGCATTATCCTGTATTAAATCCATGCTGTTTTATATCCGTATAACCCAATAAGTTCAAACTTTCCTCTATTTTTCATTTCAATATACTCTCAGCTACTTTCACCATGATTGCAGTCAGGCTCACTGGTGTATAATTTGACACCACTGATCTCGTTCCCTTTTTAAATAAGGGCACCACAAAAGCCCGTCTCCAATCCTCCGGCACCTCTCCTGTCTTAAAGGACTCATTAAATATTCACACCACGATTTCTGATATTAATGGTAACACTTCTTTAATATACCTTGGATGTGACATATCCGGTCCTGCAGATTTATGTATTTTTACCTTACTTATTATTCTTTCCACTTCTTCCTTTGTAGTGACTATTTCTAAGTCTTGTTGGTTTATATTCACTACATTTTTTACATCGTTTCCTCCCTCAAAAACTGATCCAAAATATTCATTTAATACATTAGCCATTTCACTGGAATCCTTGATTTCCTTACCGTTAACATCTAATGGCCCTATGCCTTGTTTGTCTTTCCTCTGTTGAATTACATATGCATAAAAGCTTTTCCCATTGTCTATTCTATAGGTCAAATTAGGTTCCAATTTCCTTCTTTCATTTTTTATATTCTGTTTTACTTTCTTTACACAATTTTTATCATACCTTACCGTATCCTCTGTTTCTAATATTTTCATTTTTTAAATGCTCTCTTTTTCTTTAGGCAAGCTTTTATTACCTTATGACACAAAGATCTGCAACAGAGTTGATGCACAAGGTGGGGTGGAAAGGATGAGAAGGGACTTGGCAAGGTTGGAGGAATGGTCAAATGTATGGCAGCTTAGATTCAATGCTAAGAAGTGCAAGGTAATGCACCTGGGAAACAAAAACCCACAATGGGGGGTGAGATACTAACAACAACAAAAATGGAAAAGGACCTGGGGGTAGTCATATCAGATGACCTAAAGGTGGGCAAGCAATGTGAGAGGGCAGCAAGGAGGGCTGGGGGATACTGGGATGCATGGGAGAGGCATCACCAGTAGAAAACAGGAAGTTATTATCCTCTGTACAGACAGCTGGTGAGACCCCATCTGGAGTACTGTGTGCAGTTCTGAGACCCAATCTCCACAAAAGACATAGACAGGATGGAAGCTGTCAGGAGGGCAACTAAAATGGTGCAGGGGCTGCAGGAAGACATATGAAGAGCTTAGGAGCTTAATATGTATAGCCTCGAGGAAAGGAGGAGAGGGGGACATGATAGAAACTTTCAAGTACCTCAAGGAATCAACAAAGTCCAAAAGGTAGCATCTTTCAAAAAGAGGTGTGCAAGAACAAGGGCACAATTTGAAGATAGAGGGGGTGGCTCAGAGGTAATTTGGAAGTATTTTTTCACAGAGAGGGTTGTGGATGCATGGAGCGGCCTTCCGGAGGAGGTTGTGGAGTCAAAAACAGTGGTGGAATTCAAGCATGCATGGGACAGTCATAAGGCAATTCTAGGGGTTGGGGGTAGGAAGAAGTAGGCTGCTGGTTAACTAGGATCTGCAGCTTATCCATTAGGTAGGGAAATGGGCAGACTGGGTGGGCCAAGTGGTCCTTATCTGCCATCAAATTCTATGTTTCTGTGTTACTGGTACACCACAAAGGTTTTCTACCTTTTTTTATTATAAAGCTTCTTATCTGGTGCAAACTCTCTTTCCAGATTTAATAACTTATTTTTCAATTCTTCCCACATTTGTCTTACATTTTTCTTTCCTAAACTCTGCTTCCAATTCCATCTCTTTAAATGTTCTTTAATTCTTTTAAAATCTGCTTTATTATAATTTTTTGCGACTGTTTTCTCTTTTATACATGTGACTATTTTTAATTTTAAAGGCTACTATAGCATGATCGCTATTTCCTAAATGTTCTCTTATCTTTATTCCTTTAATAATATCTGTTATATTTCTTAACAATAAATCCAAGATATTTCCTCCTCTAGTTGGTTTATACATTAACTGTTCCAACCCTATCGTTTCTAACAGTTGAACAAAATTTCCACTATTTACACTCTTACTACTACCATTCTCCCAGCAGATATCTGGATAGTTAAAATCTCCTACTACAATAACATCTCCTTCCATTGCTACATATCTGATTTCTTCATTTATTATTTCATCTATTTCCCTGTTACAATTTGGTGGTCTGTAGTAAATTCCAAATATAATCTTTTTATCCACCCCTCTCAATACTCAAATCCATAATAATTCTATATTCACATTTTCACTTTCTTTATATAAACTACTATTTATTCCATCTTTAATATAAATAGCCACTCCTCCCCCTTTTCTATTCATCCTGGATCTAGAATACAATTTATATCCCTCAATACCCCTATTCCAATGTACTTCAGGGTCCAACCAAGTTTCAGTTATCATACACATGTCTATATTTTCCTGACTCAACATGACTTCCAATTCTGCCTTTTTTTCAATATTTAAACTTCTTGCATTAAGTAACCATATTGACATGTCCTCCTTTTTTCTTTTGATTTGTTGTTTCATTTTTCCTTTTTTTCTTCTTTATCCTCAATACACTTGTTTCCCATCTCCCCTTATCCTTCAGTTTAAATTACCATCCACCATCAATTTGATGTCCATCCCCAATTTTCTGCTGCCTTTCTTACTTAGATGTAATCCATCTCTACAAAAGTAAGATGGTTCACAGAGGTACTCCTCTCAATATTTTATACAACCTAATTTGTTATATAAGGTCCACTGCCTAAGCTAATTATTTAATTTTCTTATCTTAATATTTTCTATATCCATTTCTTTTTGTACTGGCAGTATTTCTGAGAAAAATATCTTACATTTTAATTTCTCTGCTTCCATATTTATTTCTTCAAACTCTTTCTGTATATCTTCTAATCCCTGATCTTTGATGTTGTTCACCCCAAGTGCAGAATCAAAACAGCTGATCCATCCCTTTCTCTAATAATATTCCCTAGCATTCCTTTTACATCTATCTTTGCCCCTGAAAAATAACTTGTTGTTACAATCTCTTTGTTATCTTTAGATGTATATTTATCCGTGTATTTCAATATTGAATCTCCCAATATGTAAATATTTTTTTCCTTCATATTCTCTCTTTGTTCATCATAATTGTCAGTTTCAGTGTTTTGTTTCCCTTTATTAAAATGTTCTTTCCCCAAATTTAAATTTATGTTGACCTTTTCTCCAATAGGATCAACTTGTCCTACACCCTTATTATGTCCAACATCAATCCTTATACCCTCCATTTGAGTTTCATTTTTCTTTAACCCTGAATATGTATCTCCATCTTTATTACCTACTACCTTTTTGTCACACTCTTTCTTTCTTTCTCTCATCCAATGTATTCTTTGCAACTTCATCTCCAACATCTAATATATTCACTGTCTCTATTAAGTCACTCCCTTTTTTTGTTGTTTCATTACAACTAGTTTCCAAGCTGCTTTCAGATTGACCTGTCACACTATCATCTTCTAGTATAATTAATGGAGCAAAGCTATTTGAATATTTTACTGAAAAGTTCATTGCCCTCCTTCTTGCAGCTTTTTTATTTTTGGCTTTTCTATCTACCACCACCCAATCCCCATCCTGTTCCTTTTCTCTCTTCTCCTTTTTTTGAATCACAGTTTTAGGGTGTTCATGTAGATCACAGTTTTAGGGTGTTCATGTAGAAAGACTGGTACACTATCAGGGAACGTGACTTTCTGTGCAATGGCACAAGTCTGGGAATAAGACTGTACAATACTACACAATTATGGATTGTAACTGTCGAATTGTATGAAATCATAGAATGTGACTATCTGCACAGTGGTACACATGATGAAACTAGGTAGTGCACAACAGTACAAATCATGAAGTGAGACTGTCTATGTAGTCAGGCAAATCATGAAATGTTCCTGTCTGTGCAATGGTACAGAACATGAAACATGACTGCAGTGGTGCAAAACATGAAACGTGACTATCTGTGCAATGGTGCAAAACATGAAACATGACTGCACTATGGGACAAATCATGAAACGTGACTGTCTGTGCAATGGTGCAAAACATGAAACGTGACTGCACAGTGGAACAAATCATGAAACGTGACTGCACAGTGGGACAAATCATGAAACATTACTGTCTGTGCAATGGTGCAGAACATGAAACGTGACTGTGCAATGGTGCAAAACATGAAACATGATGCACAGTGGGACAAATCATGAAACGTGACTGTGCAATGGTGCAAAACATGACACACAGTGGGACAAATCATGAAATGTGACTGCAATGGGACAAATCATGAAACGTGACTGCAATGGGACAAATCATGAAACGTGACTGTCTGTGCAATGGTGCAAAACATGAAATGTGACTGCACAGTGGGACAAATCATGAAACGTGACTGTCTGCGTAATGATGCAAAATATGAAACATGACTGCATAATATGACAAATCATGTAATGTGACTGTGCAATGGTGCAAAACGTGAAACATGATGCACAGTGGGACTAATCATGAAACATGACTGCACAATGGTGTAAATCATGAAACGTAACTGTGCAATAGTGTAAAACATGAAATGTGACTGCACTGTGGGACAAATCATGAAATGTGACTGTATGTGCAATGGCGCAAAACATGAAACGTGACTGCACAATAGGACAAATCATGAAACGTTACTGCACAATGGGACAAATCATGAAACGTGACTGTCTGTGCAATGTGCAAAACATGAAACGTGACTGCACAGTGGGACAAATCATGAAACGTGACTGTGCAATGGTGCAAAATATGAAATGTGACAGCACAGTGGGACAAATCATTAAATGTTACTGTCTGTGCAATGGTGCAGAACATGAAATGTGACTGTGCAATGGATCAAAACATGAAACATCTTCACTGGACTATAATGCCTTTACCTTACAGGAATACTAAACCATGTATGTTGTTGTATCTGGTATAAATTTTTACTGACTTGCTACCCTATTGTTATGTATACCTTTACTGACTGTCTTTTACCTGAACCCTTATGTATTTTTACTTATCCTGTCTATTGCAGGCCTACCTGCACTGTTGTACTCTTGCATCTACTGTCTATTTGTCTGTATATAAATGCATTGTTACTTGACTTGTGTAATGCAGGTCCACCTTGTAAATGAGCTTGCTCAATGGTGTTCGCCTAGATAAATAAAGAATTTGATTGATTGATTGATAAAAACATGATGCACAGTGGGACAAATCATGAAACGTGACTGTGCAATGGTGCGAAACATGAAATGTGACTGCACAGTGGGACAAATCATGAAACGTGACTGTGCAATGGTGCAAAACATGAAATGTGACTGCACAGTGGGACAAATCATGAAACATGACTGTCTGTGCAATGGTGCAAAACATGAAACGTAACTGCACAATAGGACAAATCATGAAACGTGACTGCGCAGTGGTACAAATCATGAAACGTGACTACGCAATGGTACAAATCATGAAACGTGACTGCACAATGGTACAAATCATGAAATGTGACTGCACAATGGTACAAATCATAAAACGTGACTGCACAATGGGACAAATCATGAAATGTGACTGCACAATGGTACAAATCATGAAACGTGACTGCACAATGGAACAAATCATGAAACGTGACTGCACAATGGTACAAATCATGAAACGTGACTGCGCAGTGGTACAAATCATGACACGTGACTGCACAATGGTATAAATCATGAAACGTGACTGTGCAATAGTGCAAAACATGAAATGTGACTGCACTGTGGGACAAAACATGAAACGGGACTGTATGTGCAATGGCGCAAAACATGAAACATGACTGCACAATAGCACAAATCATGAAACGTTACTGCACAATGGGACAAATCATGAAACGTGACTGTCTGTGCAATGGTACAAAACATGAAACGTGACTGTGCAATGGTGCAGAACATGAAATGTGACAGCACAGTGGGACAAATCATTAAATGTTACTGTCTGTGCAATGGTGCAGAACATGAAATGTGACTGTGCAATGGTACAAAACATGAAACATCTTCACTGGACTATAATACCTTTACCTTACAGGAATACTAAACCATGTATGTTGTTGTATCTGGTATAAATTTTCACTGACTTGCTACCCTATTGTTATGTATACCCTTACAGACTGTCTTTTACCTGAACCCATATGTATTTTTACTTATCCAGTCTATTGCAGGCCTACCTGCACTGTTGTACTCTTGCATCTACTGTCTCTTTGTCTGTATATAAATGCATTGTTACTTGACTTGTGTAATGCAGGTCCACCTTGTAAATGAGCTTGCTCAATGGTGTTCACCTGGATAAATAAAGAATTTGATTGATTGATTGATTGATTGATAAAAACATGATGCATAGTGGGACAAATCATGAAACGTGACTGTGCAATGGTGCAAAACATGAAACGTGACTGCACAGTGGGCCAAATCATGAAACGTGACTGTGCAATGGTGCAAAACATGAAATGTGACTGCACAATGGAACAAATCATGAAACGTGACTGTGCAATGGTGCAAAACATGAAACGTGACTGCACAGTGGTACAAATCGTGAAACGTGACTGCGCAGTGGTACAAATCGTGAAACGTGACTGCACAATGGTACAAATAATGAAACGTGACTGCACAATGGTACAAATCGTGAAACGTGACTGCGCAGTGGTACAAATCATGAAGCGTGACTGCGCAGTGGTACAAATCATGAAACTTGACTGCGTAATGGTACAAATCATGAAACGTGACTGTACAATGGTACAAATCATGAAACATGACTGTGCAGTGGTACCAAATCATGAAACGTGACTGCGCAGTGGTACAAATCATGAAATGTGACTGCACAGTGGTACAAATCATGAAACATGACTGCACAATGGTACAAAACATGAAACGTGATTGCACAGTAGTACAAATCATGAAACATGACTGCACAATGGTACAAAACATGAAACGTGACTGTGCAATAGTGCAAAACATGAAACGTGACTACACAATGGTACAAATCATGAAACGTGACTGCACAATGGTACAAATCATGAAACGTGTTTACACAATGGGACAAATCATGAAACGTGACTGCACAATGGTACAAATCATGAAACGTGGCTGCACAATGGTACAAATCATGAAACATGACTTCCCAATTGTACAAATCATGAAACGTGACTACACAATGGTACAAATCATGAAACGTGACTACACAATGGTACAAATCATGAAACATGACTGTACAATGGTACAAATCATGAAACGTGGCTGCACAGTGGTACAAATCGTGAAACGTGACTGCGCAGTGGTACAAATCGTGAAACGTGACTGCACAATGGTACAAATAATGAAACGTGACTGCACAATGGTACAAATCGTGAAACGTGACTGCGCAGTGGTACAAATCATGAAGCGTGACTGCGCAGTGGTACAAATCATGAAACTTGACTGCGTAATGGTACAAATCATGAAACGTGACTGTACAATGGTACAAATCATGAAACATGACTGTGCAGTGGTACAAATCATGAAACGTGACTGCGCAGTGGTACAAATCATGAAATGTGACTGCACAGTGGTACAAATCATGAAACATGACTGCACAATGGTACAAAACATGAAACGTGATTGCACAGTAGTACAAATCATGAAACATGACTGCACAATGGTACAAAACATGAAACGTGACTGTGCAATAGTGCAAAACATGAAACGTGACTACACAATGGTACAAATCATGAAACGTGACTGCACAATGGTACAAATCATGAAACGTGTTTACACAATGGGACAAATCATGACGATGACTGCACAATGGTACAAATCATGAAGCGTGCTGCACAATGGTACAAATCATGAAACATGACTTCCCAATTGTACAAATCATGAAACGTGACTACACAATGGTACAAATCATGAAACGTGACTACACAATGGTACAAATCATGAAACATGACTGTACAATGGTACAAATCATGAAACGTGGCTGCACAATGGTACAAATCATGAAACGTGACTGCACAATGGTACAAATCATGAAACTTGACTGCGTAATGGTACAAATCATGAAACGTGACTGTACAATGGTACAAATCATGAAACGTGACTGCGCAGTGGTACAAATCATGACACGTGACTGCGCAGTGGTACAAATCATGAAATGTGACTGCACAGTGGTACAAATCATGAAACATGACTGCACAATGGTACAAAACATGAAATGTGACTGTACAGTAGTACAAATCATGAAACATGACCGCACAATGGTACAAAACATGAAACGTGACTGTTCAATAGTGCAAAACATGAAATGTGACTACACAATGGGACAAATCATGAAACGTGACTGCACAATGGTACAAATCATGAAACGTGACTGCACAATGGTACAAATCATGAAACGTGTTTACACAATGGGACAAATCATGAAACGTGACTGCACAATAGTACAAATCATGAAACGTGGCTGCACAATGGTACAAATCATGAAACATGACTTCCCAATTGTACAAATCATGAAACGTGACTACACAATGGTACAAATCATGAAACGTGACTACACAATGGTACAAATCATGAAACATGACTGTACAATGGTACAAATCATGAAACGTGGCTGTACAATGGTACAAATCATGAAACGTGACTGCACAATGGTACAAATCATGAAACGTGACTGCAGAATGGTACAAATCATGAAACATGACTACACAATGGTACAAATCATGAAACGTGGCTGCACAATGGTACAAATCATGAAACATGACTTCCCAATTGTACAAATCATGAAACATGACTACACAATGGTACAAATCATGAAACGTGGCTGCACAATGGTACAAATCATGAAACATGACTTCCCAATGGAACAAATCATGAAACATGACTGTACAATGGTACAAAATGTGAAACGTGACTACACAATGGGACAAATCATGAAAAGTGACTGCACAATGGGACAAATCATGAAATGTGACTGTCTGTGCACTGGTACAAATCACAGAAGTTGACATTTGATAGCAGAGCAGTGAATCTACATTATACGCCGTTTGATATATACTGTAATATACCACATTAGTGATAAATACATTACCACAGATATGTCACTCATCTTCCACCTACTCCCTTGGTACTGCTCTACACAACTACTTCTCCTCCTGTTACACCTGCTATAATCCACCCTAACCCCTATATATCCTGTCCAGTTTCATTACCGGACCACCTTGCAGGGTTCATGCGTCCTGAGGGGGGAACTAGAACTAGTTTTGTGGCTTGCAAACAGCTATCCTATTTTCACTGTTCCTGTCTGCTGCCTGATCCTGCCCCCTTGCAGGGTTCTCTACACCCTGGAGGTTTACCTTGGTCTCAGCAGCCTTTCTTCACCTCTCCTCTAAATTTCTCTGTCCTTGTGCCAGACATAGCACCGAAACTGCACTTGTTCGGGTGCAGAATGACCTTCTCAGGGCTAGAGACCGGGGGGACAAGACAATTCTGGTTCTCCTCGATCTCTCATCAGCATCCGACACTGTGGACCATTGTGTGCTGCTTGCTCGCCTTGGGGACCTATGTGGACTCACCGGTAATGTCATCAAATGGTTTGAGTCCTTTCTAACTAACAGAGAGGCAGCGGTTATGATGGAAATTTCTCATCTACACCCAGTTTGCGTCTTTTGTGGAGTTCCTCAGGGGTCAGTTACTGCTCCAATGTTGTTCGTGAGTGTATATGCTGCCTCTGGGTGGGATCATTAGGAAATATGGCTTGAGTTTTCATTGCTATGCTGATGATACTCAGCTATATTTTTCCTTTGCCCAGGAACATCCAATGCAGTGGATGTGCTTAATATCTGTCTGACCGAGATATGACTGGATGGCCTCCAGCTGGTTGCGGCTGAACCCGATAAGACGGAGGTATTAGTAGTGGAGTCGAACAGAGTTCGTGATAGGATGGCCTCTGACACAGAAACTGGGCTTGTCCTAGGGTCTGTGCCATTGAAAACCTCCTCTTGAGTGCGAGATCTTGGTGTGATTCTGGACAGGATTTAACCATGGGCTCAAATATCCTCTGTGGTTCATACCTGTTTTACCATCTCAAAACATTGCCAGAATTAAACCCCTTGTTCCGCCTCTGGACCTCCCTACTTTGATACATGCCTTAGTCACATCTAGGCTTGATTACTGTCGCGCTCTATCTGGGGGTCATGGGAGGATCTCTCCATGATTGCAGCTGGTGCAAAATGCAGTTTCGATTGCTGACCGGGCAGCAAAAGTTCTGTCATATTACACGGTTCTGCGCCACGGTGACGCAGGCTGCCAGTCAGGTGGAGAGTCCTCTTTAAGGTGGGTCTTCTTACCTATAAGGCCCTACACGGACAGGGCCCTGGTTACCTGTTAGACCTTCTGTCACCTGCCTTCTCCTCGCGCCCTCTTCGTTCCTCCAGTGAATGCCTCCTGACCATTCCCAGAACTAGGCTGAAATCAGCCGGCGACAGGGCATTTAGTGCCGCGGCCCCTGTTCTGTGGAACTCCTTACCAACTATGGTCAGAGAGGCTTCATCGGTGGATGTTTTCAAGGCCCAGCTAAAGGCCTTTTTCTTCTCTAAGGCATTCAATTTAATTTAATGCTTAGATAAAGATTTATAGTTAATGTTTAGCTCTGTAATGATTTGTATTTATGTGTAAATTTATATATTTATTATGTTAAAATGCCTGTTTTAATGTTTTGTACGGTGCCCAGAGCCTCTGGGATTGGGCGTCTTTTAAATAAATTTTGCCTTGCCTTGCCTTGTATGATCTTAGATTCCGCCCCTGGCAAGGTTCTTTACACCCTGGAGGGGTACCTGGTATTGGCAGTCTCCTTCCCCTCTTCCCCCTTCTTAAGCTACCCTTAACTCCCTTTACAGCCTCCCTTAGCATCTTCCCTCACTTCTCAATCTTGGGCAACTGCCTACTCTGGCCCTCGCCTGCACCTAGCACTTGTTGCCTATCTCTGTGCACAGCTCTGTATGCATCTTTGCACTAGGATTGTACAGCTACTTCACTATCTGACAGGTTCTGTCTCATGCATTTTGTAGGTTTTTTTTTTGTAATTTCTTTTTTCTCCCCACCTACGTCCCTGCCAGAGCTGCCCCTTCAGGACCTGCCAATGCAACCCATCCCTGCCACTGACTTACCTGCTGCTTGGGTTCCTCCATCTTACCGCGGATTCCCCCCTGCACGGGGTTCGGGTTGGGGCGGAACACCCCTATACCTTGTATCTGTCAGGTCCCCGAGATAGCAGCAGTCGGTGGCATATCAGGACTGGGCTCGGCGTCTGGCTTGCATTCTGCCTGAGGGTGATTTTCCTTCTGTGGGACACTGTGCGCTCGAGCGTCAAGGCGCGCATGCTGATGCCTGCAATGTCCTTCCCCCTCTTCCACGAAGGAGCTGCCCCAGAGCTGATTGGCCCAGGACCTTCACCCCTGAGCAATCGTGCCCCAGTGACTCGGCACACTGTCGCACCCCCAGCCTCCGCTAGGGGTCACCGCTTGCCAACTAGGAATTCCTCCTTCCCCCCGGAGAAGGTGAGCTGTCATCGGACGCTCCAACCTTTCTCCCCAGGCCACCCCCCCGCGGCCTGAGTTCACTCCTGAACCCGGATTGCTGGCGTGGTGTGAGGTGTGGCATCCAGCGCCTCAACCCTCAGTGTCACCAGGCCAGCTTCCTCCTACTGCTGTATGCGAGTAACTGTGTGTTAACTGTCTGTATAAATTGAACTGTAAAGCCTTTTAAATGATACAGACTAAAGTCTGATCTTACTTCGAGATACAGTTCTTGCAGCAGGTTACACCATTAGGACTGAAGCCGGCAGGCGCCAGGATCCCACGGAAAAATTCTAGCTAGCTATCTTCAGCGGGGATCGCACCCGACGCCGGTCCCGCCTCCGACGTCAGGCGTGGTACATAAGGGGGCGGTCCCGCCAGATTCTCCAGTTCTTTCCCGCTGTCGACTTGCATGCCTCGACCCTCCGGTCTTAGTCTAGCGTGTGACGCGTGGTTGCAGAGCTTTCCTATGGGAATTTCATCCTACTTCGAAGAATTTTTTGCTGATGTCCTGTCCGACCTCCGGGCATACATTGAAGTGTGCTTGTGGGAAGCAGATCCCTTTAAGGACCCCACACGGCCTCGTCCGGTGCCTGGGCCCAAAGCACGATACCGGGCCTGTTCCTCTGCCAGGGATTTATGTAGCCACAAGGATCCGGTCAGAAGGCTCTTCAGGCGTTCCTGCTGGAAGAAAAGTTGAGAGCCATGTCCTCTAAGGGAATCTTGAAATCCACAAAGCGTGCCAAAAGAAGAAGGAAAGGACCCTTCCAGGTCTCCGACGAGGGCCTCCGGTCCCGCAGCTCGGAGTCGAAGTCTGACGGTCTCCATCAGGGCCTCTTCTCTCCCCGGCTGCGGTTACTGTTCTCGCTCTTCTCAGGCCCCTCCCGCCAGGCCGTCATCGTCCTCCACCCCCAAGGCCTCGGCGAAGTCCGGGGAGCATCGCCAACACCACCATAGGTCGGGTTCCCGCCCATCGGCACCCGACGTCTGGGCCTCTTCCGTTCCACCCCGCAAAACGTTGGAACTTACCCCTCTGAAGAGGCCAGTAGACCCGACGCCGGCTCGACCTACGTCGACCATCAGTCATCCCTCCTCGGAGCTGTCATCGGCCACGAGACCGTCGTCGGCCAAGCCTTCCCACCGGACGTCGGTTGGGGGACCGACGTCCGCCACGCCTGAGAAGAGGACTCCTGTGCCTCCGACCATCGTCGGGCAGGAATCGCTGATGGAGGAGGATCTGATGCAGCCCAAAGACCAGACGGGCGACCCCGGCCTCATGCAGTCTCCTAGGGCTCCCTCGCCGCCGCCCGAGGTCCCTGTGGAGCCGTCGCCGGGACCCGACGACCGCCCTCCGGCACCTGGGCCGTCGTCGGGATTGTCTTTAGTGGAAGTGAAGGATCTCTTCACGTACTGGTGGGACACCATCAAGAGGGATGTGGTGCCCACTGCTCCTCCTCCTCCTCTTCCGGCTCCGGCCCCCCCTACTCCTGCGGGGTCGACTGGCGTTCAACCCTCCCAGGGTCAGATCTCCTCCCAGGGTTGATCAGATAGAGGAGACCTCCGTCAAGATCGTCTTCTGGATCACCCAGCCCAAAGAGATCCAGGGGACACCGGCGTTCGCCGTCGACGGAGGACACGGGATCAGTTTACTCCACCTCTAGATCCCCATCTCCAATTTCCATCCCTTCTCCGGACCCACGTGAGACGTCACGGTCTCCTCCGGATGACTCCTCGTTCATGGATATCATGCGCCATATCCAGGAGAATATGGGGTGGGATGCGGAAGAGTTAGACCCGGAAAGGCTACGCCTTGCCAAGTATCTTCGGCAAAAGGACCCCAAGCCTGTGGTGGTGCCACCCTTGGTAGACACTTTTGTGGACATCACCAAGGCCGCGTGGAAGCGTCCACATTCGCTCCCGGCGGTGCCGAAGAAAGCTGACCGTCTATACAAGGCTCCTAAGGAGGACCAGTATCTGACGCAACAACCTCAGGCCGATTCTCTGGTCATCACAACCTCACATGACCGGTCACAGAGGCCGCAGCATCTGAACACACTGCACGGATCAGAGTCAAGCAATTGGACTCTGGGCAGCGCCACGTATGCTTCCGCTACCTCGCGCCATCAGATCCTTAAATTACTTGACCCACATGGTTCAGTTTCAGAACGCTCTGTGGGAACAGGGTCTGGGGATAGCTGAGAAACTACCCGATGGTGAGCAGAAGGAGAGATGCTCCAGCTCCTCCGCCAGGAGTTCAGCGTGGGGACCCAAGTGCTTCGAGCCGAGTATCGATTCATCGGACTCATCGGCCGAGCAGCAGCCTCCGGTGTTTGCCTCCGGAGACACTCCTGGCTCCATGTCTCCGGCTTTACCCCGGATGTCCAGAAGAACATTATGGACGCCCCTTTCGAGGGAGATGTTTTATTTGGTAATCCTTCTGAGAAGATTATTACCAAACTTCAAGAGGCTGGGAAGGCAGTGAGGTCGGTCCAGGCCATGTACCAACCTAGGCTTGGTTCCTTTCGTAGGACCCAAAGCCATTTTCGTGGGCGGACACAGAGGCAGCAGCCCCACTCCACTACACACCAGAGGGGCTCTGGTTTCCGTAGAACCCAGGGTAAACAGCCTGCTAGCCGAGGTCAGCGCCCCCCTAGGCCTACCCAGCAAATGGGCCCATCTGCTGCCACAGCCTGACTCCTTTCCGGCCCCGGCCCCTCAGGATCAACGGGAAATTATGGTCGGGGGTCACATTGCGAACTTCCTGCCGGGATGGCAGGCTATCACCACAGACAGGTGGGTTCTGCAATTGGTCAGTCTTGGCCACTTTATAGAGTTCGCAGAAAAGCCACCCTCGAGGCCTCCTCTGCTCTCCCGGTATCCAGGTCAGCACAGAAACTTAATTTGGCAAGAGGTACTCACGCTCCTAAAAAAGGGGGTGATAGAGTACGTCCCGGAGAACCAGAGAGGACAAGGATATTATTCCCACTTCTTCCTGGTTCCAAAAACAGGGACCTCCGTCCGATTCTGGACCTCAGCGACCTCAACGTGCCGATGCATACAAAAGTTCCGCATGGTGACTCTTCGGGCCTTATTCCCATGCTGAAACAAGGCGCCTTTCTAGCGTCCCTAGACATGCAGGGCGTGTGCTTGCATATCCCCATAGCTCAGGCGCACCAGAGGTTCCTGCGCTTGAGTTCCTCGACCACCATTTTCAGTTCGAGCTCTTCCGTTCGGACTGTCATCCGCACTAGGGTCTTTACCAAGTGCATGGCAGTCGTAGCAGCGTCTCTAAGTGAGACAGGCCACTATGTGTTCCATTACCTCGATGACTGGCTTCTCATGGCCGCCTCCAGAGGCGTTGTTGCTACAGTCCAGAGCACTCAAGACTTGTTCCAGTCTCTGGGCATTCTCATAAATTCGAGAAGTCTCTCTTGGTACCGTCGCAGAAACTGCAATTTATAGGCGCAGTTCTGGACACTGTCCAGGAAGAGCCTTTCTTCCGGGCAACAAGGCGGAGCGTATCAGGTCCCTCATAAGGGATTTGTCTTCGAACAAGATCGTACCTGCCAGGTCGGTCCTTCGTCTGCTCGGACACATGGCTGCGGCCATTCCGACGGTCCCTCTCGCATGGCACCACATGCGGGTAACCCAGTGGATGCTCAAGGTGCAATGGGACCAAAGGCAAGACCACTTGCAGCATCCGGTCAGGATCACGAAATCTGTGATCCGCGACTGGCAGTGGTGGCTAGCCCCCGGGTCGCTTTCCAATGGCGTCCCATTTGTAGCGCCGTCCCGGAGGTAACCCTCACCACGGATGCTTCAGGTCTCGGGTGGGGGCACACCTGGGCGGGGTGAAGTCTCAGGGTTCGTGGACCCGTTGGAGGCTCATCTCCATATCAATGTTCTAGAGATGAGGCGGTCTCTATGCCCTGCAGGCTTTTCAGTCGATAATCCACGTGCACTCTCCTGCTTCAGACAGACAACACGGCGGTGATGTAGTACCTCAACAAACAAGGAGGCGCACACTCTTACCCCCTTTGCAGGGAGGCCATGAGAGTGTGGGACTGGGTAATCGGACACGGCGCAAATCTGATCGCTGTACATGTTCCCGGGGTGGACAACACAATCGCAGATGGCCTGAGTCGCTCCCAGGCCAGAGTCCACGAGTGGGAACTTCTTCAGGATGTGGCAGAGGATCTGTTCCTTCGATGGGGAACTCCAGAGCTGGACTTGTTCGCATCCCCATCCAACGCAAAACTGCCCAATTTTTGCTCGCTAGATCCAGGGCCTGGTGCTTTCTGGTGAGACGCGTTGTCCCTCTCCTGGGCGAACAGATTCCTCTATGCCTTCCCTCCCTTCCCGTTGATCCAAAGAGTTCTTCTCAAGCTGCACAGGGAGCATGCACAAATGATTCTGGTGGCCCCATTCTGGCCCAGACAGATCTGGTTCCCCCTGCTGGTACAGCTATCTCGGGAACCCCCGCTCCCGTTGCCGCTCAGCTCCCACCTACTGTCTCAGGAGAATGGTTCGTTGCTCCATCCAGATCTGCGTTCTCTGAACCTGCATGCTTGGCTCCTAGAGACATAGCCATCTTGTGTCACAGGGTCTCGCAAGAGGTTGCAGAGGTTCTTTCTGCAGCCAGAAAGCCGGCAACGCATGTGACGTATGCCATGAAGTGGCGCTGTTTTAGCTTATGGTCACGGGCTCGTGATCTTTCCCCTTTAGGTTGTCCTGTGGGAGTAATTTTGGATTATCTCCTCTCTTTTCATTCAGGCCTAGCCTACTCCTCTATTAAGGTGCACCTCTCGCTATTTCTGCATACCACCTTCGGTGGGACATCATACTATTGCTCAATTAGATGCATCTCGGAATTTCTTAGAGGGTGTTACACCTTAGGCCTCCCATTAGGGACCGGTGCCTCCATGGGATCTGCTCTTTGTCTTGGAACAGCTCACACTCCCTCCTTTGAACCTGCCGCGGATTGAAACTCTACGATTTCTGTCGTGGAAGGCGTTATTTTTAGTTGCTGTCACTTCAGCTAGAAGGATTTCTGAGCTTCACGCTCTCATGTGCAAAAGAGCCTTATTTAGTTTTCCACCGGGACAGAGTATCCCTGAGGCCGAACCCTAAGTTTCTGCCTAAGGTGATTTGGCATTCACTCTAAACCAGGATATTGACCTTCGGTCTATTTCCTGAGTTATTCTAATAGAGGAGGCCTTGCTCCACACCCTGGATGTTCACGCAGCCTGAGGTATTACCTCAACAGAACTAAACCCTCTCGTAGTTCTGACCAGCTTTTGTTTCCTTCTCTCAGAGAATGATGGGCCATCCAGTATCCAAACAGACCCTGTCTGCTGGCTTGTTCAGTGTATTTCATACTGTTATGATATTAAGCAGAAGCCCTCCCGGGTTCTATCCGGGGTCATTCTACCAGGGATGGCTACTTCCTTTGCAGCACTTAAAACGTCTCCATCTCTGCTATTTGTGCTGCAGCCACTTGGAGTTCTGTGCATACCTTTATCAGGCATTATAGTCTGGATATAGTCCTCTCGGCGGAAATAGTTTCGGCCTAAGCGGTGCTGCAGGGTCTCCTGTCCTAAGTCAGGACCTGGAATGTTTTCCTTTCATTTTACCTCCTCCCGGATCTTCTGGCAGCGTTACTGCTTGGGAATCAGTCTAATGGTGTAACCTGCTGCAAGAGCTGTATCTCAGTAGATAGTACAATGCGTAGAACTTACCGTAACAGTAGATCTTCGAGAACAGCTCTTGCAGCAGGTACCTTCCCGCCCACCTTCCCCCTTGGAGGAGGCATGGTTCTGCTCCCTCTTTTATTGGGATTTCCTTCATTATTGTCTTCTGATGGTGGATCCTCGGTCTCCCCTTCTGATGTCATCCTGCGGCCGGGAGTCTCCGGCGGGAGAACTGGGGAATCTGGCGGGACCGCCCCCTTATGTACCACGCCTGACGTCGGAGGCGGGACCGGCGTCGGGGGCGGTCCCCGCTGAAGATAGCTAGCTAGAATTTTTCTGTGGGGTCCTGGCGCCTGCCGGCTTCAGTCCTAATGGTGTAACCTGCTGCAAGAGCTGTTCTCGAAGATCTACTGTTACGGTAAGTTCTTACGTAACTGTACTTTACTCACTGTTGTGAAGAATGTTTTATTCTGAATCAAATGCCCTTAATTGTATCTGTTCTCTCTATCTGTAATTGTTTGTTGTTAATTCCCCATTGTTCCCTTCCCCCCAGTTTGCACCTGTAGATGAGCAACTTGTTGTTCAGTGTGCCTTCCTGGTGAAACATTTCAATCAATAAATAAATAAATTATCTATTGAAGGCGGAGGGACTATTTTACCACAATGCTCATGAAATATTTAAATGTTTCTGTATATAAACATAGAAATATAGACTATTATGTATATATAAAATACAGAGGCCCATTTTATAAGCGCAATAAGACACCCCAGGGGCATGCATTAGAGATTTCTCACACACAGAGATGTGGGCTGAAGGCACTCAAAAATGTCTAATGCACATTCCCTCATGTTTTATTGCTTACTTATTAAACCATGCACTGAAATCCTGCCAAGAGACTGATCGATTGCCCATCACATGATATTCAAAAACTAGGTACTCTTGAATGCTGTAAGCAAGGCAAGGCTTGCACACATAAACCAAACTAGCAAAATATGTACCACAAAGCAACTGCAAGTACAAAGCATATTTTATTTACTTACATATCAGATAAAACAGCTGGGGATAAAGCAAGTGCACACCCACAACCCGCTACAAAAATAAAGACTCTTGAATGCTGTCCTCCCTAACAATGGTCAGTAGTACTTAGAAATAGTTTCATGTAATAATTACAACCCCATCATTTTTTATATATTTTTTATTTATAGAAAGTCTCAGAATTACAACTCTTTGAGACAGGGACTCATTTACAAAGGCTCCACGTCATACATTGAATGTGGACAAATACAGAGTGTAATAAGTACAGTGACTAAGTACAGAGACAACATGGATGATACATATACAGAGCAAACACCGAAGGTCTGTAACTGTGAATCATAAATTAGAATCAGAGTAAATTTAGCAATGGAACTTAGCCATTGCCAGAGGAGTTTATCTGCAATCACAGTCAGAGCTGGACATAATGTGGGTACATAGCTCAGATTTGAAAGGCCCCAGACTGGGAATAGATAGGGCAGTATTAGGGAGGGAGTTCATCCAGAGTGGTGCCCTGTAGCAAAAGGACCTTTGGCTGGCAGTGGTCCTTGCAAAAGGGATGCGGAAGGCAGTGGCGACAGAGTGTCTTGTGGCCCTCGTTGGCAAGCACGTCTGAAAGAGCAAGTGGCAGCCAGGGGGAGCTTGCCCTAGTTGAATTTTTTTTGGCCAATAAGCAGGTCTAATAGAGTAGGCGCCCCTGAACGTTTAGCCATAATGACCGCTGGTAGAGGTCACAGGTATATATGAGGCGATCGCAGTCTATGGCCAGTCAGCAGGCTTTGTTATGGGCGCGCTTAATGCTGGTCAGGGCAGTGTTGGAGGCGGCGCCATATATGACTATGCCATAGTCTACCAGGGAAAGGATGGAACTAGAGATGGCTAAACGGAGGGCATCAGGAGGGAGACAGGGCCTATATTTATACAGGAGACTGATTCTAATGTTTATTGCAGAGCAAGTCGATGCCATATGCTCACTGAAGGTAAGGACTGAGTCTAGGGTGACCCCTAGATATTTAAAACTGGCAACTGATTCTAGCGTGATACCCTGGGAATTCAGTATGGATAGTGTGGTCATGTTGTGTTTATGTTGAGGATGGGTGAATAGCATGACCTTCGTTTTTTTTGTAGTTGACGACAAGTTTGTGAGAGGAGAACCATGATTCTATTTCTGTGAAGGAGCCCTGAAAGGATTGTTGGAGCTGGGTAGGGTCTGGGTGCCTGCTAAAGATCACAGCATCATTGGCATAAAGGAGCAGGTGCCCAGAGGAGGCCAGAGGGAGGGAGTTTAAGTATAGGGAGAAAAGGAGCGAGAAAATTGCGAACTCCATTACAGCACAGTTACAATAGCGAGTGAATATTTAGCAACGACAGATTTTAGCGTTGGACAATTTCGCCACCATGCAAAAGGAGCGATCTGCGGCTTACAAATTCGAGTTGCATGTCTAAAAGGTTTACAAAAGTTTTACTCACCACTTGCGCTCTCTGTCGTCCTAAACTTCCTTGTTCCCATAAGATGGCCTTTATTTACTTTGCCCTGTCCAATAGCAAAGCAGCATGTTGCGGCTTGATGTGAGCAATGTTTATATAAAGCACCTGTTGATGTTCACTCCCACTAGTGCTAATGTTAGTCTTCCTCATGCTGCCAGTGTGGAGGTTGAGCTAATCACTAGCCAAAAAGGTAGGTCACTAGCTGTTTATGCAGTTTATGTCTACTGCAAAGATAAGGAGAAAGGTGAACAAGTGTACTGGAGATGTGTTGATTCACATAAATTTAGTTGCCTCGCAAGACTGCATACTATTGGCAACACTGTTTCAGCTCAGTTAAAGGAACATATGCATGTTCCAGATGCTGGGGATGTAGGGGTGCACAAGATAATGGCAGATGTGCGTGACACGGCAAGAACAAGTGTGGAGACCACCACACAGGTCGTTGTTCAGTGCACCACATCAGCCCCTGATGCTTTGGCAGGCCGTTTGCCGTGGGTACCTCTTATTAAGAGAACAGTTCAATGTATTAGGCAGGTTGAACGAGGTTGTCCGGCTACCCCTACCTCAGTTGAGGAACCAGAGATACCATCTGATTTTACTGCTACAACTGCTGGTGTTCCATTCCTGCTATAGGACAGTGGAAGAGAAAAAGATAGATTCTTAATGTTTGCCACCAACTCTAACATTAAAATGCTGCAGGAATGCACAGATCACTTCCTGGATGGGACTTTTAAGTCCTGTCTTTCCTTGTTTGATCAGCTGTGCACAGTTCTCTGCATTAGGTCTGGCCAGGTTGTGACAGCACTTTATGTGCTCATGTGCTCTCGAAAAACAGTGTCTTATTCAAGGGTGTACTCAAAGCTACTGGAATTGTGCACTGCACTGAATCCAAGTTCTGCTATTATGAACTTCGAAAAGTCTGAATGGAGGGCATTTAGTGCATCCTTCCCTAGCACAGAAATCCGAGGATGATTTTTTCATTATGCCCAGGCTGTATGGAGAAGGATACAGAAGTATCCAATGGTCCAGGAGAAGTATAGCTCAGACCTGGATTTTGCACTTCACTTACACAAGCTGTTATCCTTGGCGTTTGTCCCAGTAAGTGATGTTGTAAGTACCTTTGAAGACATGCATGACTGGGACTTTTTCACAATGCATGCAGACATCTTACAACCACTGGTCGATTATTTTGAGTTGACATGGATCAGTACACCCAGGGGATGCTCGGGGAGGAGAAGGCTAGTGTTTCCACTGGAGCAGTGGAACTGTCACGATGCCACCACCAGGGGACTTGCGCGCACTAATAATGCCACTGAAGGGTGGCATCGTGGATTCAACAGCCACCTTGAAGCGTGTCACCCAAGCATATGGAAACTAACCCAATGCCTGCAGGAGGAACAGCACATGACAGAGCTCAAGATCGAACAGGTGGTGTCTGGTGCAGGAGTTACTGGACAGAAGAGGAAATACAAGGATATGAATGAGAACATCGTCTCAATTGTGGCTGAATATGGGCAGAGAAGCAGGTACGATTATCTGTGTGGGCTGGCGTACAATTCTCAGTTTCAGGTCTGATTAAAGCATAACTACCTGATAACCTGATTACTGTCTGTGGTTTGTTTTTCGGTTTTAAACAATAAAGAAGTTCTCTGTGATCCTGCAGGTGCAGAAGAGCACACAATGGCTGGATTCAATCACAACTTGTGATTGTTTTTTTTTTCCTGTCAGTAGTTGCTATTTTGACGTCAGACGTCGGACATCAGAAGGACAGACTTGTGTCAGCATGATGGAGTGCAGTAAGTGACGTTGCTGCGAGTAGAGAAGTGCAGGTAGGTGCTTGTTTATTCTTTGCTGCTGACAGCAGACACTATTTAATACTGCTCGCTGCTTTGTTCAGTGGTATGGCAGAGTCAGGCGCTATTATTGCAAAAGTGCTATTGTGCATATGTCGCTGTCAAAACACTCGCTATTTATGCTGCGCAATTTTGCATTCGCTGAAAAGGAGTCACAATTATCACAGGCTACCCCTAGAAACAGGCAGTAGTTCAAACACTATTGCCCACTTCACTCACACATGCACTCCATTGAAAAGCAGCAAGCAGCAGAGGTGAGCAGAGGGGGAATACTGACTGCTGTCATGGGGACAGCAGTGAGTTTATGGGGGACCAGGATGGGGTGGACCACTAGACTACCAGGGAAAATGTTTTTTTTATTTACCATACAATGAAGGGGGGGGGGGGCTATATAGACCCCAAAGGAAGACCACTGTTGCTAACGAACTTTTAATTTCAAAATCTAGGGTACACTACATCAAAGGAAATTCTTCTTTAATTAATCTAGGGGGTGTAATGTGACACCAACAAGGTTTAATAAAACAGAAACTGACCGGATGGTTTCAGTCAATAATGTAAAATCAGCTCCCCCCTTGAGGATTCAATGACAATAGTCATGCTGTCCTGAACCTCTGGCTTCGGGCAGTATAACAATTGTCCAGTCAATAGAACATCCCTGGGGGGGGGGGGTTCTGACTTTATGCTATTGACCTCAGCTTTGGTCAATATTTGTACATTATTTTGAGATAAACATTCTTTTTCACTTAGAACATGTCATTTTACTTGCAACATGACATTTCCACTTAGAATCAAACTAGAACACAGAGAGCCATGGATCAGATAAGTTGACAATACAAAAAGGAGGGCATTTTAGGCTAAAATAAGGTAACAGAGTAATAAAGGCTGGCCCGGTGGCACAGCAGTAGTGCTACCACTCGTGAAGCCAGCGACCTGGGTTCAGGAATGAGCCTGGGTTGCAGGGAGCTGGCCAGGGGGAGAAGGATTGAGTACCCCAAAGGACACTCTCCTCCTCTGGGGAGGGAGAGAGGGTTCCAGTCACTGCTACAATACTACCACCTGGAGGGCCACAGGTGGCAGCGCAGCTGAAGACAGATAGGGCATGTTGCAGTGCTGGTGTGCAGATGCACCCACTGTGTGCACACACATACCTAGATTAAATTCAATTCAATTCAACTTTATTTTTAAAAGGCACTTTTCTTAAAACCAAAGCGCCTGTACAAATTCACAAAACAATAAATACAATAAAATTAAAACTAATATAAATCCTTAAAAGCTATGCTAAAAAGGTGGGTCTTCAAAGCTCCTTTAAAACTAAGGATGGTCTGGCAATTTCGCACCTGACGAGGTAGAGAATTCCACAGGGTCGGTGCCATAAAACTAAATGATCCAGCACCTGATGTTTTCAAATGAACCCTGGGAATCTCTAGCAATCCCTCGTCAGTGGATCGGAGGGAGCGGGAGGGACAGTAGGGGCAAAGGAGCTCTTTCAGGTAGGTAGGTCCCAGATCATGTAGGGCTTTATAGGTCAGTAAACCGACCTTGAAGGTGATTCACCAAAACACTGGCAGCCAGTGCAGTCCGCGAAGCACAGGCATTATATGGCTGGATCTAAGAGATCCAGTCAACAACCTGGCTGCCGCATTCTGCACTAGCTGCAGACGGCAAAGTTCAACCCCCGATAGCCCTAGGTATAGGGAATTACAGTAGTCAAGACGGGAGGTAACGAAGGCGTGGATCAACGTTGGGAGGTCCTCTGGAGGAACCAGGTGCTTCACCCTGGCAATATTCCTCAGATGGAAAAAGGAAGTTTTGACCACCACTGACACCTGAGATTTAAGTGTCAGACGGTCGTCAATTATTACGCCAAGATTCCGCACCTGATCTGAGGTCGGCAGCTGAACACCTCCAAGCCATAAGCCTGAGGGTGATCCCTCCGGCAGACCCATCTCACAGCGGCCTTTGTCCACAACCAACACCTCAGTTTTCTCCGGGTTTAACCTCAGCCAACTCCCATTCATCCAGTCTTGGATTTCTGCAAGGCAGTTATTAAATACCGACAAGGCAGCGTCCTCTCCGGGCACGAAAGACATATACAGCTGGGTATCATCTGCATAGCAATGAAAACCCAAACCGTATCATAGATGTCCTGCTTGAGATGTCCTCGGGGGCAGCAATGGGAAAAACTACCATGATCCCAGTACCTCCGTGATGAAGACGGCCCCAGCATACCCGAGTCCCTTGCCTCACCATCACAAACCTCGCCTGATGCAGCTAGATGGCCACAGGGAACCCGCTACTCGACCCTGCCTGGGGTGAAGCCAAGGCTCCGAGGAGGTAGGTGGTCATGTTGGGAGGTCAGAGGGATCAGGAGGCGCCTGGTGGTCCTAAGAAGCAGAGGGCTGGTGGGTAGGGGGCATAAAATAATAAGTAAAAAAGAAAACAGTAATAAAAACAACAATAGTGTAGTATAAACCAAATTAATAATGGGATGCAGTGGAATAAACACGTTTAAGCCAGTACTGAGTGATAAGCGCTTCATAAGCAACTCGTGGCTTCGCCACTTGTGAGCTTTGGTTCTTACCACTCACTAGTTGAGATAAATATGTTATTCTACTGCAGCTCATTACATAGTCCCTAGTCATTTCCTGTGATCGTTTCATTTTGCTTGATTTAATTTGCTGTACATTACATATGCCTTTCAGTCTGTGTAACAAGTGCTAGTAGACAGTAGCATTACAGTGAAATGAATGAGACTAGCAATCACTGGTGCAACTCTAGAATTTTAAATCTTGAAAATGGAATCCGATTACTTCAGTCACCAAAAGTCAATGACTCTGATAAAGATTAATTCACTGCAAACAAAATTGTCTTCCAGTCGTTTACAACAAGGAGCATTCATTTTAGAGTTGCAGTCCCTGCTCCAGCTCTGTCGTCTGCACCCTGCTTGTATTGTCTCATTTGTCTGCCCCGTGGAACTGAAAGGACGCAGTGTGTGATTGCATCCTGTCACCAAAGGAGCCTTTGAAGGTGAAGCAGCCAAACATGTGCCGTGGGCTAATGATTAGTGGTAACAATAAACGGGGGTCACACTGTGGGGCAGGCAGCCCCTAGCAAAGCAACTACAATCACGGTGTACATCAACAGAAACTTTGTAAACATACTGACAGATAACATAATGCCCCAGTACAGGATGGCCTGTTGGTGCAGTGGTAGCGCTACTGCTCGCAGCAGCAGCAACCAGGGTCTGGGAATGAAACTGAGCCATTGGTGTGCCTGCTGGGGTGTGCACTGCAAAGAAGCTCGGAGGGGGGAAATTTTGGCGGGATGTGAGGAAATTTAGGAGAGATGTGAGGAAGTACTTCTTCACTGAAAGAGTGGAGGATGCCTGGAACAGCCTTCTAGCGAAGCTGGTGGACACAGTGGTGGGCTTCAAGCATGCACGGGATAGGCACAAATAATCTTTGTAAGAAAGTGGGGGGGATAGCTGGAGATCAGGTAGGTCTGCGGTGACAGTATAGGCAGAGAAAAAAATGGCAGACTGGGTGGGCCAAGCAGACTACCAACAAACTCTATATCTCTATGATCGAACATCTCAAAGGACCATCTCCTCTTCAGTGGTAGGCAGGTGGGCTACAGATTCTACTGCAAAATTGCCATGTGGGTGACCACAGGAGGCGGTGCAGAGGGAGCTGTTTCTGCATGAAGAGGGGGGAGGGATGAAGGTTGGTTTGCATGTGTGCAAGCCACACCTGTGTGTTTGTGTGTGTGTGAAAGAGGGAAGATTTAAGGGGAATATCAGGCAGATGTTCTCCACAAAATGAGTGGTGAGCACTTGGAATAGGCTTCCAAAATAAGCAGTATCAGTTGGCACTGTTTCTACCTAAGAAAAAGCAGGAGATGGGATATTCCCACTGAGATGGTTCTGGATAGAGCTCAGTGGACAGGTGGTCTTCTTTCATTCCTCAGTTCATGTGTTGGCCTATCCTGATTATAAGGCAGATTGGCAGCCAGGACGTGGAAGGGACTCCTAGTGTACTAAGCTCAGTCTTTAGAGAGGTGGGTGCTGCAGCACTCACCCATAAGACACCTCCAGGCACATAGCTGAAGAAGAAAAACTGGTGATGGGTGGGCATGGAAGAGAGACCCTGGTTTGAGTTTCAGAATAGTTACTCAGCAATCTTTAGGTGCCTTCTCTAGCTTCAGATGCGGCTGTAGTCAGAGACAGGAGTCAGAGTTTCGGAACAGCGACTTCACAATCTACAGGTGCCTGCTGTAGCTTCAGAGGCAGCTGTAGTGAGAGACAGCTGTTCAATTCCCAGAACAGTGCCTTCACAATTTACAGGTGTCTGCAGTAGCTTCTGAGGTGATTGTAGAAGAGATGTGGTTTGCTTTCGAAAAGACCGACCTCCCAATTTAGAGGTTTCTGCTGTAGCTTCAGAGGTGACTGTAGTGAGAGACAATGGTTTGACTCCAAGAACAGTGACTCCGCAACTACAGGTTCCTGCCGTAGCTTCAGAGGTGGCTGTAGGAGAGATGTGATTTACTTTTCAGAAGAGTGACTCCCCAATCTAGAGGTGCCTGCCATAGTTTCAGAGGTGGCTGTAGTGAGAGACAGCGGCTCCATTTCCAGACCAGTGATTCCACCATATACAGGTGCCTGCTGTACATGGGTACAGGAACCTAGGCGCACATGGTGCCACAGCACCCCCCACTTTTGTTGGACACTGAAGCGTCTTTGAAGCTGTGAAGCTCTACATGGCAGTGCGTTTGAAGCTCTGCTGATGCCCTTTCAGCTGACCCCAAGTTGTTTCAGCCCTGTAGTAGCACCTTTTTTTTTTTTTTCAAGACGGTCATCCTGAAAAGAAACAGCCTCCCCTCAGCTGGCACCAAATTTAACAGGTAGTCCACCTGGAATAAATTAACTGGGTAGTACAGTCTGCTGCTTTTGTTTTGAGTGAGTGTTGGGGGAGACAGAATGAGTGTGAACCCAAACATGGGGGGGGGACAGAGAGAGAATAAGGTGGAGTACCAGTCTCTGCGCACACTGCTGCCGCTTGGATCACAGCAGAACCTTATTTTGTTTGTAGACAGAAGTAAGAGCAGCATCACTTACTAACACATGGTACATAATTTTGATGCATTGGAACAGGTGGAATCACAGTCAGGAGTGCGGGGGCAGCCGGGGCCGACATGCGGAGCAGGGCTACATGGGGCCGCACGTGCTAAAAAAAAAAAATCTAAGCATGTCAAAGACGGAGACTACTAGCTTTTGCTTTGTTCTGCTTGCTCTGCACTGTAAATCCTTTTTCTGCCATGTCTTGGCTGCTCCTTTATAATGGGAGTGCCTATAAAAATGTGAGAGATAAGTGCTGACAATTTTTTTTCCAGTTATCGGTACTTCTTTTTATTGAATAAAAATACATTATACAGTACAATGTCTGTAGAGCAGGATTATGCTTAAGTACAACTCCAGTATATGCCTGTAAAGAGCCTAGTAGAATGATTTACATACATAGGTGAACTAATACCCAGGCAGGTACATCATGTATAAAGCATGTAGCACAGTACACTTAATAGTAGGGGAACACCCCTAACAAAACTACTTCTAAACATACAGAAGGAATAATTACTGATAAATCACCTGTTAGGTACAGTGCGACCATATTTGGGATAGGAGACTGGTCAATAAATGATTAACCTTGAACACTAGGGAAGTCAGCAGGGCAGGGAGACCTGCTTGGCGTGATATTTTTAGGGCCTACAGAGGAAAGGATGACCAGCTGAGCCAGAGGACGGGTTGACTGAGACGCTTAAGGGAGCCCAGATCTTGTTGTATTTTAGCAGAGTGCCCTAGTGAAGTGGGACATCCTCTCAAAGTTAGCCAGTTTCCCCATTGGCACTTTCTAATGTTCTAGTGAGAGTACTTCAGGGGTTCTCCAGTGTTGGAGGATCAGTCTTTTGGCTTCTACCGAAGCAGCCATGATCCAGCTGTGGAAATGCTTGGAGAGACAGAAGGTCTCTGTGGGGGACCCTTAGCAACCAGAAATCTTGGGATTCTGGAAGAGAGTGCTTCAGTATATTCTCAGAGTCCTATAACTTTCTGCCACAAGGGAGTGACCATAGGGCAGTACCAGAGAACGTGTGCCAGGTTACCTCCCAGCTTGCCACACCTCCAACATCAGTCATTGGTGTGACAGGGTAGAATAGAACCCTGTCCCATTTGTTGGAGAAAGTGTGTAAATGCAAGGATCTGTATTCTTTCCTTTTCTCTCACCTCTGTCTGATTGCGCAGCCAGATTCTCCTGTGAGACTTCAGACTTGATCAACCCGAACAGTCTCGCAATCCTTTGCTTCTCTCTGTCTGTCTGTTTTCTCTTGCTGTCTGTTTTCCTCCCTTACATATCTACATCGGGTAATATAAGAGTATGAGAATCACTGTATGGAAATGTAGCTGATATTGGGATCTTTTTTGTTTAGAAAATGTTTAATGTTGCTGTTGAAATGTATATATATTTATAATTTGAGATAACTGTAAAAAGCCAGAGGTTATTTGAGTGCAAATGCCTGAGCCTTTTGCAGTTGCTGTGGGGACCTCAGGAAGTTCTCAATGTTTTAGCAGCTCCTGAAATTTTCAAAGGACAGGATGCTTGCAAAGGAGGGGGTTGAAAAGAGTTATAAGAACAGCTAAGCTGAGCTGCAAGGGAAATTTTTTTTTTTACAAGAGATTTTATTTTGCTTCTGTAAATAGTTATTCTGAACAGGTTTATTTTATTTTATGTTACTGCTCCTGGGTTTTTTCTGTGCTTCCTGACCTGTGCCTTGACGACAATTGGGTAGCAGCTGCATGGCTTTGAGTTGAGTGGGGTTCCTATACCACTGATGCATGATTTTGTTTTGGATTATGAGGGCTGTATCCTCCATGCAGGCATCATTAGTGAGCCTTCAGGCATCAGACCATTGGGAGTCTGTTACTGAACTGGAGAACTGGGATTCCCACTTTTGCTGAGCTCCTTGTGACTGGTCCTGTAGTGAGTCTTAAATGGACTTGTACAGTATATGCCTCAGCTTTTTGGTTTTTGTGCTGGGACCCCCAAACCATCATCGGTGAGCTCAGCCCCCGCCACCTCCCATTCCGTGATTGCCCCTCCCAGGCTTACATTAGGTAGCGATCCATGCCCTGGCTTACCCCCCAGGGCAGAACTGCCAAGTGGGCACCCCCACCCTGACAGACATCGACACCCCCAGGGCATGGCCAAGGGAGCAGGACCTCCCCCGGCGGAGTACACAAGGCTTGGTTGCCAGCCAACAGCCATGGGCAAGTGAAGCTGAACCCATGGAGAAGCAGAGCATTATGTTCAGGGGCCGGCATTTTTTCTGAAATGCTGAACCCTCTGCCAGGAGGCATGGCATGCAATGACATAGCGGCACCAAGTGCCAACGTCCGGCACTCCTTCCCACTACAACAGCTAGGCACCGGCAGCTGTACTGTCCCCTCCTGGCCTCCACCAGTGGCCAATTAGGCACTGGTCACACTCCCTCCCCCAGGAGGAGGAGAGCAGTCCCGAGGATGCTCAAACCTTCTCCCCTCCCACCGACCTCCCAAATTGTGTCTCGAACCCGGGGCACCGGCATCACAGAAGGAAATCCTACCACTGCGCCAGTGGGCCGGAGCTCTGCCCCTTTTCATTCTTAGCAATCTGGGAGCCTTGTATGGGCTGGGGAGGGATGGAAGCCTACCCCTAGCTGTTAAGATAGGAGTTGATGGTACTCCAAGCTGTAAGTAGTGTTAAACGTCTTCCCTATGCAGGTGAAACCCTGACTGAAGGCTCTAAAAGGAGTCTGTTTGCAAGGTGCCTGTAAGGAGGACATCCTGAACTGTCCCGATACCTTCATCCCTCCCAGAGGGCCAGTTCAGGTTCTCACAGTCCCCTTGAATCAGGGAGTCATTCCAGATCAGACCCAGTGTCCTCTCTAATAGATGCATTTTTGCCAGCTTGGCAACAGCATGCCAAGCCCGGATAGACCACTGTACTGGGGGGGGGAGGGGGGATAGCTTATTGTAGGGTGTGACTTTTGTGAATAGGAAAACCCCTAGCAAGCTTCTCTTGGTTCTTGGTGGCTGCTAGGTTCAGCTGCTATGTCCAATTCCACCCCGAGGGGAATGCTGACTGTTTTAAACAGAAAGTAATTTACAGTACAGTACAGAGCAAAGCAAAAGCTGGCAGTTTCTTGCAAGCTCCTTTGTGTGTGTGTAGGGGGGTTGTGTGGTGGGGTTAGAGGCACAGAGGTTAGTGGCAGCACCAATGGATAACTCTGAATTCTGACTTCAGTCACAAATCTCAAAGAATAAGGAAGCCACTGGCTCCGCTCCCACAAAGACGAATGCAATCATCATGGACACAGTGCGATGTACCCTGCCAGTGAATATGTCTAGACACAAGGCGTTCACGGTCCTAAAACAAGCATTTGTCAATGCTGAATTTTTCCTTGCATGGTTGTATGTGTCAGGGGTGTTTGCATTAGTCAGGTGCTGGTTGGCCGAAGAGGAGTGAGGAGGGTGAACCAGTCACTGAACTGACATGCGGGTACATGTTTTCAATTTTGGGGAAGGGGGTGGGTACCACTGGACACTAGGGAATAAAGAAATCCAAGCCGTTCATTTTGGTAAAGGGGCTTGTATGTGTGGTGTCGGACCCGTTAGCCTTACCTGGTGGCATCTACTGGTGTTGTGCTGGCAGGGTCCAGACTCGGATCCTGCACTCCATGTGGATGGGTCCATCAGTGGAGGGGCCTCCACCTCCGCAACTCACAGAAGGCTGCTGGAGGAATAAGAAGCCAGAGCATTGATCATAAAGACAAACACACAGGTTCTGTGAAAGTGTCAGTGAGAGACACCCCCCCCCCCGACACCAGAGGAGACACTGACTGGAACACAAGCACAGGAGAGAAATATGCAGAGCACCGCAGGGGACAGCACTGAGTGGGAGTGGGCTGGGGTGCTAAGAGGGCTGGTGTCTTATTGTGGTGGCTTTGTTCCAGCCTGAACATGTAATGTTGGAATGGGGCAGCTGTTTACTTCTACATCGGTATGATTGGAACCGGAGGAGGAGGGCGGACCCTGGCAAGAGAGACGGTGGTATCAGCTCCAAATTGCCAATCTATGTGTGGTCCATCTCCAGTCCTCCCCCCCCCACCAGAATAACTTGAAAAAAGCTACAAAAAAACCCTCTGACCACTACCCCGTTATTGATCCCGTGATCGGCCCAGTGTGGGTACTGTACCCTCCACCACCACAACCATTCAATACTCCTGAGAACTCTGGCAAGTGCCTGCTTCCCAGGTCCTGACCCCCCCCCCCAACCTGCAGGAGCTGCTTCATCCCTCTACTGTCTCTGTCCCATCTCCTGGCCATGAACAAGTTGTGCATCAGAACCTGCCAGACTCAGCCACTTTGTACAACCTGGAGAAGGTGTTCATCAGTTGCCATATCCCCCTTGGTGAACTGGTGCTGCTCAAGAGGAGGCAGAACTTGGGGGTCACATATTGGTGGGCAGCCGGGGAGGAGGCGGGTTTGCAAAACCTAATTAAAAAGGAAAAAAATCACACCGAAGATAAATATCTATATCTTTTATTTAAAGTAAAGGTGTAAGATATGCCATAGGGCTTCATAGCCCACAACCCTGGGGCAGTGATAACCCCTCTGTGTTAAAATTATAAACTGGAATTACACTCATGTAAGCTTGGGAAGGGATCATAACTCTGGCCGAACTGCCAGCCAGCCGATCCCTTTCCACTTCCCGGTTCACCTGCTTCACCCTCGCACTCCAACATTTTGTGACGTGTAACTAGTGAGAGCTCGGGGATGAGCCCCCTACAAGTCTATGGGACTCGTTTTCAGAATGTTTTTACAGACCTTTAAGCTACCTTTTGATAAAAATGGAAGCCACCACTCAACTGACAGGGACCCTGTTGTGGCCACCAGGACAGTGGAATGATCCCTCTGCTTTACAAGGACCTGGTCAGGCCCCCACCTGGATTATTTTGTATAGTTCTTGGCTCATCAGTACAAAAAGGACATTGAGGCAGCTGAGAGGGTAAGATGCAAGGCCACCAAGATGATCAGGGCTATAGGGAGCACAACCTATGAGGAGAGGCTGATGGTCCATTAAATGTTCAACAAGGAGAAAAGAAGGCTGAACAGTGACAGGATCTCAGACTTCCACATAATTAGGGCTATCAATAAACAAGAGAAAGATAACAGCTGTTTTATCTGATGTCCTCCTGCCAGATGCAGAGATACGCCATTAGGTTCAGAGCTGGTAAGTTCAGAGGTAACATCCTAACACAGACAGTGGATGTGAAGATAGCAAAGACCTTTGAGGTAAGCTTGGACTAATTTGTGCTTATCAAGCAAATCACTGGGTACCCTGGGTATTAGCACAGATATCCCAATACAGGAGTGATGTTTAGACAGCATGCTTAATTCAGTCCTGCTTTTGAAGTGGGTGGAGCAGACATGATAGACCACAAATCCGTTATGACCTTAAATTACTATGTTTCTATGTAGGTTCAGAGTCAACTGAAGTCATAGACTGGGGCATGATTTTAAGAACAGTGATTCAATAAAGTACAGGTGCCTCCAGTAGCTTTAGAGCCAGTGTGGTTCGATTCCCATAACAGTGACTCAATCTACCCGTGTCTGCAGTAGCTTCAGAGCCAGTGGTATAGAGAGGCAGCAGTTCGATTCCCAGGGCAATGGCTCAGCAATCTGCAGGTGTCTGCACTCGTGTCAGAGCCAGTGGTATAGAGAGATTGCAGTTTGATTTCCCCAACAGTGACTTAATCTACAGGTGTCTGCAGTAGCTTCAGGGCCAGCGGTATAGAGGGACAGCAGTTCGATTCCCACAACAGTGACTCAACAATCTACTTCTGCTGGCAGTAGCTTCAGAGCAAGCTGTAATGAGAGACAGTAGTTCAAGTCCCAGAACTGACTCAACAATCTACAGGTGTTGGCAGTAGTGTCAGAGCCAGCTGTAATGACAGACAGTGGTTTGATTCCCTGAACCGTGACTCAACAATCTACAGGTGTCTGCAGTAGCATTACAGCTGGCAATATGGAGAGAGACAGTGGTTCAATTCCTTCAACAGTGCCTTAATCTATAGGTCTTTGCAGCAACTTCTGAGCCAGCAGTGTAGAGAAACAGAGGTTTGATTCCCAGAACATTGACTCAGCAATCTACACATGTCGGCAATAGCTTCAGAGCTGGTGTATAGAGACAGCGGTTTGATTCTAACAACAGTGACTCAACAAGCTACAGGTGTATGCAGTAGTTTTAGAGCCAGCAGCATAGAGAGATAGCGGTTCAATTCTCACAATATTAACTCAACAATCTACAGGTGTCTGCAGTATTATTTATTTATTTATTTGAAATACGGTAATGAGGAAAGGTACACTGAGCCAAGGCTCACTTCCAGCTGTGACTGGGGGAGAGGAAACAAAGGGTGCAAAGTAACTGTGAAAGTGACAAAGTTACAGTAGCTTCATAGCTGGCAGTATAGTGAGATGACGGTTTGATTCGTAGAACAGTGACTCAACAATCTACAGGTGTCTGCAGTATTATTTATTTATTTCTTTGAAATACGGTAACGAGGAAAGGTACATTGAGCCAAGGCTCACTTCCAGCTGTGACTGGGGAGAGGGAACGAAGGGTGCAAAGTAACTGTGAAAGTGACAAAGTAACAGTAGCTTCATAGCTGGCAGTATAGTGAGATGACGGTTTGATTCGTAGAACAGTGACTCAACAATCAACAGGTGTCTGCAGTAGCATTACAGCCAGTGCTATACACAGACAGTGGTTCGATTCCCAGAACAATAACTCAGTTATCTACCGGTGTCTGCCGTAGCATCAGCGCCGAGGGTATAGAGAGACAACAGTTCAATTGCCACAACAGTGACTTAACAATTTGCAGGTGTTTTCGGTAGAGCAGACTAGCTAGATGAAATGATCTCATTCTGCTGACTGCTTCACATGTTCGTACATAGAATCAGAGTGGGCTGTAATGAAAGGCAGTGGTTTATGTGTGTTAGAGGGGGAATATAAGTGAATACAAAGGAAAAGAAGATTTAATCAGCGTTTATGACTCTGCCATTTACACTCACATTTTTTTCATGTAACAGTATATTTTCACAGGAAAACCCAGCTGAGTTCTATCTATTTATTTATTTATTTATTTAGATGCAACAACTTGTCTTCCTTGGAGTCCCACTTCTACCCATTTCTTCAGCTGAGTGGACTGGAGCACTGAGAGAGTAAATGACTTCTGCAAGGCGGCCCTGTGAGTATTTGGCTGAGGTGGGATTGAACCTTTTTGATCTCCTGGTTCCTAAGCTGGTCCTCTAATGACTAGATCACAGCCCCATCTAGAGAGAGCTGCTTTTCAGATAGCCTTTTCTCATGTACAACAGCCTGCAATGTGCTGGGCTGCTGGCAGTTAGATGTAAAGACCTCGTCATGTATGAAATAATAAAAAGCAGGGTGTGCGGTTATAAGACAATCGCTACTGCAATGTGCTTCATTCTAATAATGTGTGTATTTTGTTTACTGGCTATCCTAATCCCCCTCCCCCAGGACGCATCTGGAATCGAGCGTTGCACTGCTCAGTATGCCTTCCTGGTGAAACTCTTAAATAAATAAACAAATAAAATGGTTGTTAGGCAGAAGACATAGCCGAATGGGGCAAAAAACCCAAGAATGGGCTACCAGCTTGGGGGGGGGGGGTTCAGTTAGCCATGACAGAGGAGGAGAAGGATCGGGGGGTGACTATAATGGGTTCAATGAACAACTCAGCACAATGCAGGAAGGCAGCTGCAAAGGCCAACAAAATGCTGGGTTGTATTGCCAGGGGTATATCTTCAAGGGAAGGGGAGGTGATCCTGCCATTGTATAGGTCACTGGTTAGCCACACCTGGAGTACTGTGTACAGTACTGGCGCCCATACCTGAAGAGGGACATTAAGTTACTGGAGGGGGTGTAGCGCAGGGCAACAAACATGATCCAGGGACTAAGGGACGTACTCTACATGAGCAGGCTGAGGGAGTTGAACATGTACTCACTGGAGGAGAGGAGAGACGGGGGATATGATTGAAACCTTCAAGTACATGAAAGGAATAAGCAAGACAGGCATGGAGGGACTATTCAAGCTAAGGGGGGGTAGGGACACTCGAGGTCACGATCTCAGATTGGAGGGGGGAAGGTTCAAGAGGGAAATGAGAAGACACTTTTTTACCGACAGAGTGGTGTCTGGGTGGAATGCGTTGCCTGTGGAAGTGGTATCCTGTAGAACAGTGGACTGCTTCAAAAGGGGATGGGATAGGGTAAGAGAGAGGGTCTGGGGAGGAGAGAGAGGGGCAGCTGCAGTATAAAGGTTGCTAGATGCACACTCGAGCAGACTCGAGAGACCATAAGGCCTTTATCTGCTGGCAAATTCCTATGTTTGTAACCACCCAGGAAGTACATTATTCCTTTATGACCACAAACCCTGGAGTGGGTTAGCCCACTTACAAAAGGGGCTTTTATTTACTAAACAATATGTAGTTCAGGTGAGGTGGGCAACTGCCAGAAAATAATTAACAGTCATGGGACATGTTTTGAGGTTCGAGCATTTTTATGGCCCACTTTACAATTACATTTATTTAATTAAGGTAGGCAAACAGAGACACACAGTACAAATCTTGTTTCCAGTTGCAACAGGGTTGGGGGGGATCAACAGTTACATTCTATTATCCGCAGAGAATATTTAGATTTAAGCCTTTCAGAACAACCTGCTATAGCCAAAGCAAACCCAGTCTGCAGTGGGGAATATCTTTTGTAAACTGAACTACAGACTTGGTAAAGCACATACCAGGTGCTGCAATCAAACCAGGCATCCCTCGTCTCAGAGGCAAGAGTTCTAACCATTCAGCTACAGGTAATTGACCACCAGCTGGGCTATGAAACTGAACTCTGTTACTTTGCATTTTGCATTCTCATCTTTCACCACCAGATGGCATTCTATCTTGTCTGATTACTGAAGTATACTCCGCAGGCCCCAATCGGCTGTGCCAGGTGCCAGCAGACATAGTGTACCTCATTTCCATTAGTAGGATTCTGGGCTAAGAGACAGCAGGACCTCTGGCAACAGATCCATCAAAGGATCGGATTCCATTTGAAGCCCAGTCTAAAATGACCTATGTGTCTGTGCAGCTCTCTTACCCAGGATTCACAAAGAGGAAGGGACACAATCCAGAGAAGCTAGGTCATGAAATAAAGTCATTAAACTTCACTGCTTCTAATCAACTTGAGTGCTAAGCTATGCTGTGGAAGGCAGGTGACTGCCTGAGAGAGGCAGAGCTCATTGCAGTAATAAACCAATTCCCAGGATAGCTAATATTCCTGTTTGCAGCACTAATGTGCTCTATAATTAGCAATATGACTGTCTCCGTCCATGTGTTTTTTCCTTATCAGCAGTGTTTCTTGGGGAACTTAATATTAAACAACTAGCTGACATTTCAGTTAGAGAATCACACCTGTACTGACTTCACATTTCTGGGGTTGTCTCTCACCGTCCTGCGTGCCTGTGGAGCTCCCAACAGTCCGTTAATATGATCAGAAATGCACTTCTTAGAATTTGTACTGTGCTTTAAAGTCTGTAATTATTGGCAATGAAAAATCATGAATAAAAAGTTTAAAAAAGAAGAAAATTCACTTCTCCACAATACCGCCAAGAATCTATCTGGAATGGCACTTGGCAAGTGGAGACCTGAGAGAACTGTCACAGCATGACTCGTGTGCTGCTAATGGTGTTGTACAGTAAACGAACCAGGCGTCCCTTGTCTTGGAGGCGGCAGCATGATGCCCTGCAAGTGGATGGAGGCTTTAGACTCTGTGTGTGGTTTGGAGAGACACACAAAAACCACACGATCAGCGAAAGGGAAACTGCTCCAATTACTTCGCATTATGCAATCTCAGTTTTCACCACAAGATGGCACTCTTAACTGTCTGGTTACTGATTCTGTATACATAACAGGCCCTGATCGGCTGTGCCAAGTGTCAGTAGACTTAGTGTACATAGTGATTGTGTAGGTTCTGTGATTTTGCACAGTCTGCTATTGGGGATTTCTTTTGCTGCTACACTTCAGGAAGTGTCTGAGTTTGGTAACAGATTCCAGGTAACTTCTGTGTTTTGTAACAGGTTTTATGTAATTCTTCTGTAGTTTACAGAAGAAAGTCTTTTTTACCTGGTTGTTTTTCATACACCAAGTACCAAAAGAACAACCCCCACCCACCCCTATTCCCCAACCACCCCCGGGTAGTCTAACTTTACAGTGGTAGGCCAAGCCACACCTACTTAAAGACACAGGAATAGTTAGGCAGCACAGCACAAGCAATAGCCTAACTGGTATATAGGCAGAAGCACAAAGGGTGCAGCAAGCAACTAGGTCCAAAAAGGCACATACAAGAGGAGCAGAGAGAAGCTGTAAGTCACTATAGAAGAAGAGAGACAGGGAGAGAAGAAGAAGTTAAAAAAGGGTTAGCAGGCAGAAGAGGGAAGAGGGTTAGGAGATAGCAGATAGCAATTGAGAAGCATAAGCAGGCAGAAGAGTGCGGAGAATAACAATCATGATGGAAGTGGTGCAGTGCAGTGGTTGTGGAGCAGCTGTCTTCAGGGAGACATTCTGGAGGCTGTGATGTTGCCCTATCTGCAGGCACCTCTTTGGGCTGAGGGAGGAGGTTTTCTGTCTCTGCGCAGAGTTGGCCAGGTTACAGACAGCATCCACCCCCCCAGACCACCAGGTCCATGACATGAACCTCATAGGATGCCCAGAAAGAAGTGTGACTGGACCACGGTGGGCTCGGGGGGGGGGGAGTCAGAAGCACATTCCCCAACCAGTCCAGCTGAATAATTCCAACACTGTTTTGGAAGAACGGGAATGCCCTACACAGGCGCCTGCAGCTGGGACCGGGAAGGATGGTCAGGATCTTCAAGCTGGAGACCCAGGGAAGGGGGACAGGGGACCCTGGAGGAGGGGGAAGCTTCTCCTAGTGGGGAACTCCATGTCTGGGGTGTGAAGTTAGGGACACCTAGCGGGGGGGGGGAGAGGGAGGTCAAGTGCATCCCAGGAAGCACTGCATGGAGGGGTGGGAAGCGAATCCATAGGATCGCTAGGGCGAAAGCCAGGAGGGAGGAGCTGGATGTCATTGTCCACCTGGGGACCAATGACCTGGTGGGGAGAAGGGTGGAGTTAGCCAGAGTCCAGGAGGATTTCAGGAAGCTGGGGGGGAGACCTGAAACAGGTAGCACATTCCATCTCATTTTTGGAGGTGCTACCTTTCCAAGGAACAGGGGAGGGATAGGGCACTCCACATCCAAACCTTCAACACCTGGTTGAAGAATTGGTGTGGAAGGGAAGGATCTGGCTTCATAGGAGACTGGGGCCCCACCTGGGCAGATGTGAGCTTACATTAGGAGGATGGCTGCATCTGTCCGGGAAGGGTACCTCACTCCTTGTGAGAAGTTGGAATGCTTCAGCAGAGAGCATTTAATCTGGCCAAGGGGGGAGAGTCAGGAGGGACAGGTGGCTTAGGATCACTTCCCCATGGTAACATGCAAAAACACAAGTTGAAAACAGGAACAAGTGAAACAGGCAGTGAGGAGCAGGCAGGTGAAGCATGTAAAAGGGGGGATGGGGGGGCAGGAGCACATGAACAAGAAAACCGGGGTGGGGAGGGGACAGGCAAGGTAGAGAGACCAAGAACAGAGGGAGGGCAGGGTCTAAAACATGGAAGGTCATGCTCACAAATGCCCACAGTCTGGCAAATAAGGTTCCAGACCTGGAAGCCTTGATGATGGATGCGGACCTTGACATAGCAACAATAACAGAGACATGGTACTCTGCTAATCACGGCTGGGATGTCAATGTACTGGGCTATACACTGTTCAGAAGGGACAGGGAAGGTAAAAAGGGAGGGGGCTAGCCCTGTACATCAGAGAAGGCATAAAGGCTACAGAAGTACAGGGAAGACAGGGGGAGGCTGAGGCAATGTGGGTCACCCTTGATCTACAGACCTCCAGCACAGAGGGAGGAAGTGGGCAGGGTACTACATAGATACATAGACAGTGTCGGCAGATAAGGGCCTATGGCCCACCCAGTTTGCCCATTTGAGCTTGTAAGTTCAGTTTATGTTTTCCTAGAAGTCTGTTGCCCCTTACCCCTGACCTCCAGAATTCCTTTATGTCTATCCCATGCATTCTAAATCCTGTGATTGTTTCAGCCCCCACCACTTCCTCTGGCAGGGTGTTCCACTTGTCCACCACCTCGCTCTGTGAAGAAATTCTTCCTCATGTTTCCTTTGAATCGCCCTCCTCCAACTTCATCCCATGCCTCTAGTCCTGGAACATCTTTTTCGCTTAAAAATAGTGTATTCCTGCACCCTGTTCCTCCCTGTGAGATACTTGTATGTCTCTATCATATCCCCTCTCTCCCTCCTCTCCTCCAGGGAGTACATGTTCAGTTCCTTCAACCTGTCGTCATAGGACTTGTGATGCAATCCATGCACCATCTTTGTTGCCCTCCTCTGAACCTTCTCTACCCTGTCTATGTCCTTACATAGGTATGGTCTCCAGAACTGTACACTGTACTCCAGGTGGGGCCTCACTAGTGTCTTGTATAGCGGAATTATGACCTCCCTTTTCCTGCTGGTGATACCCTGCCTATACATCCCAGCATCCTATTTGCTTTACCTGCTGCCTTGTCACACTGTTTCCCTACCTTGAGGTCATCAGAGATGATAACCCCAAGATCCCTTTCCTGCTCGGTGCATGCTATATCCTCACCCCCCAACTTATATATTGTGCCAGGGTTTTGTGCCCCATATGCATTATCTTGCACTTTGCATTGAATTTCAACTGCCAAACCCCTGACCATTCTTCAAGTTTCTGCAGGTCCCTTCTCATTCTGTCTACACCCTCTGGTGTGTCTACTCTGTTACAGAGCTTTGTGTCATCAGCTAACAGTGAAATTCTGCCTTCTAGGTCCTGTGCAATGTCACTGATGAAAATGTTGAATAGGACCCGGTCCCAGCACTGATCCCTGTGGTACCCACTGGTCACTCTTCCCTCTGTGGAGTGACAGCCATTTACCACCACCCTCTGTGTCCTGCCACCCAGCCAGTTACCTACCCACCACACTACTGTCCTGCCCACACCCATATTCCCCAGTTTGTGTAATAGTCTTCTATGTGGCACAGTGTCAAAGGCCTTGTTGAAGTCCAGATAGGCCATGTCCACTGCCCTCCCCTGATCCACCTCTCTAGTCACCCAGTCAAAAAATTCAATGAGGTTGGTCTGACATGACCTCCCCCTGGTGAAACCATGCTGCCTTGGGTCCTGTAGTCCATTGACAACCAGAAGTTCCACCAATCTCTCCTTCAGTAGTGCTTCCATGATCTTCCCTCTACCGAGGTGAGGCTGACTGGTCTGTAGTTCCCTGCTTCCTCTTGTCGTTCTTTGTATAAGGGGACACATCTGCTGTCCTCCAGTCTTTGGGTACCTCCTGTTTCCAGTGATCGGCTAAACAGGACAGCCAGAGGTTCAGCCACCACCTCTCTTAGTTCTTTAAGGACCCTAGGTGCACCCCATCTGGCCCCATTGCTTTATCAACTCTTATTACTTCCAGTTCCTTCAGGACTCTTTTCGTAAAGGACTTGTGTCCATTTCTGCACCATTCTCACCCTTGTACTCCCTTCAGACCCATTACCTCCTCTTCTTCAGTAAAGACTGAGCAGAAATACCTGTTCAATATGTCAGCTTTACTGTTGTCATCCTCCACGTGGCCCCATCCTCCCCTTCAGTCTCACTATCCCTCCTTGACTTTTTTTTTTCACTTATGTACCTGTAAAGGTTTTGTCCCCTCACCCACTGATTCTGCAATGTGTTCTTCTGTCTGAGCTTTGGCTTCCCTTATTGACCTCCCTGCCTCCCTTGCTTCTCCTGGTACTTCTCCCTATCCCCTTCTGCCTGTGTCTTTTATATTGCCTGAATGCAATCTTTTGGCTTTCACTTTCTTTGCTACTTCTTTGGAAAACCATAATGGTCTCTCTTCCTTTTCCTTTTGCTAACTTGCTTAATGCATAATTCTGTTGTTCTTGTAATCCCCATTTTAAATACTGCCCACTGTTCCTCAACCCTGATTCCTGTCCCATTCCCTTAATGCCTCTTTCAAGTATCTCCCCATTTTCCCAAAGTCTGCCCCCCTAAAATCCAGGATACGTGTTTTTGTGTGGTTTGGTTCTGCTCTTTCTGTGATTTCAAACCACAATGACTGGTGGTCACTGTTCCCAGGTGCTCCCCCACTGTTACCCCCATCACACTGTCCCTGTTTGTGAGCACAAGGTCCAGTATTGCCTTCTGCCGAGTTGGTTCCATGACCAGTTGCTTGAGGAAGGCACCCTGAAGGGAGTCCAGGATAAATCTGCTCCTAGTTGATGCTGCTGCTGGGATGCTCCAGTCCACGTCTGAAATATTGAAGTCTCCAACCAGTACTACCTCACCCTTCTCTGCCATTCTTAGGATGGCTAGCATCAGCTCCCTATCTGTTTCTTCCTCCTGGGCTGGTGGTCTATAGACCACACCTGTGCGGATGGCTGTTCCCATTTTCCTTTCCAGCTTAACCCACAGTATCTCTCCCCCATTTTGTTCCTCCTGGATCTCTGTGGCCCTTATGTCATTTTTCACATACAGTGCCACTCCTCCTCCCTTCCTGCCTGCTCTGTCTCTTCTGAGTATGTTGTAGCCAGGTACGGCCATCTCCCAGTCATGGTTATCATTACACCAGGTTTCAGTGATGGCCACAATGTCCAGGTCTGACTGCACCATGACAGCCTCCAGATCTTCCATCTTGTTGCTAAGGCTCCTGGCATTTGCACACATGGCTTTCCATGATTTGACCTCCCTAGACTGTTTCACTGTTCTACTCCAGCCCCTTCCTTGGTTGTCCTTTATCCCTGGTTCTCCTTACTGTCTGTCCTTCTGCTGAATTTTGACCCTTTTCTGCCTATCCACCTCTTGGGCACTAATCTCCATCTTTTGCACACTGCTTTGCAGAGATAGCCACTTCTCTGGTTCACTGGTTCCACTGCTAGCTGTGGGGGGTGAGCAAGTAGGTACGACATGGCAGCTAAAGGTGAAATCCTACTGATGGGGGATTTCAATATGCTGGAGGTAGATTGGACCACCCAGGCAGCAGCTTCAGCCAGAAGCACAAACATCCTGGAGTCCCTGCAGGGGATTGGACTCAGACTGCTGGTGCATGAGTCAACCAGAGACAAATCGATTCTGGACCTGGTATGGACCAATGGAAACAGAGTCAAAAGAGTCCAGGTGGAAGGGTAGCTGGGATCCAGCGACCACCACATGGTGTGGTTTGGCATGCAGACAGGGACTCAGTAAAGCCACACAAGGGCAAAAGTATTAGATTTCAGAAGGGTGGATTTCAGTGAAATGGGTAGATGTTTAAGAGCAGCCCTGGAGAAGGGACAGGTAATGGAGGGAGTGGAGAAACAGTGGGGGGAAACCAAAAGGACCCATAGTGGAGGTTACTAACCAATGCCTTAAGATAGTGGCCAAAGGAAAAAGAATGAGGAAACCACTATGGTTCTCTAAAAAGGTAGCAGACAAAGTAAGGGCTAAAAGAGCAAGTTTCAGGAAGTATAAGGGAACCCAAAGGGAGGAGGACAGGGAGGTGTACTTTGAATGTCTAAGGGAAGCAGGGAAAGCTGTTAGGAGGGCCAAGGCACAGACAGAGGACGGTTTAGCACAGACTGTGAAAAAAGGGGACAAAACATTCTATAGGTACATCAGTGATAAAAGAAATACTGGGGGGGGGGATTGTGAGGCTCAAAGTGGAGGAGGAAGACTATAAGGATGGGGAACTAGACAAAGCAGAAATACTGAACAAACACTTCTGTTCAGTAGTCACTAAGGAGGGAGAGGGGTCAAGGACCACAGTTGGGGAGAAGAGGCATTGGGCAGGGGAGAAGTGGACACCAGTCCATTCACAGTGAAGAGAGTTCTGGAGGAACTCACAAATCTGAAGGTGGATAAAGCCATGGGGCCAGACCACATACGCCCAAGGATATTAAGGGAGCAGAGAAGGGAACTAGCAGTGCCTCTGGCCACCCTGATCACAGAGTCACTCAACACAGGCGTGGTTCCAGAGGACTGGAGGAGGGCTCATGTAGTCGCATTGCACAAAAGTAGCAGTAGGGAGGAAGTGAGGAACTACAGGCCAGTCAGCCTCACCTCAGTGGTGGGGAAGATCACGGAGACACTGCTGAAAGAAAGGTTAGTGGCACACCTGGAATCTAATGGTGCCCAGGTTTTGCGGCAACAAGGATTCACAGCAGGAAGGTCTTGTCAAACAAATCTGATAGATTTTTTTGATTGGGTGACTAGGGAAGTGAATCAGAGAGGGGAGGTAGACATCACCTACCTAGATTTCAGCAAAGCCTTGTCATACCGTCCCACACAGAAGGTTAGTTAACAAGATGAGTAGTCTGAGCATGAGGCTTAAGCTGATACATTGGTTAGAAACTGGCTGACGGGCTGAAGACAGAGGGTGGGGCTAAATAGGATCCAATCCAGGGAGAGAGAGGTGACCAGTGGAGTACCACAGGGATCAGTACTGGGACCAGTCCTGTTCAATGTCTTCATTAGTGACATTGCAGAGGGGCTGGAAGGAAAGATCTGCTTATTTGCAGATGACACCAAGATCTGCAACAGGGTGGATACTCCAGAAATGGTGCAGAAAATGAAGAGGGACCTGGAGAAGTTTGAAAGATGGCCGGAGGTGTGGCAACTGAGGTTCAGTTCAAAAAAGTGCAATATAATGCACCTGGGTAGGGGGAACCCTGGGGAGAGCTACAGAATGGGGGGGGGGAGGTGACTGTTACCAAACAGGAAAGGGACCTAGGGGTTACCATATCTGATGACCTTAAGGTATCAAAGTGTCACAAACCCACTCAGCAGGTCAATCTCTACTCCCAAAGTGCCAACCTCTGAGCGCAGTCTTATGAACAGTTTAACAGAACAAGTTAACCCTCTTATCTGTTTTGTGAGTTTGGATCAACCTTTGGTCTCAAGTCTTGGAGGGATTCAAACTGTGAACCTCTTGCTAGCATACCCAATGCACAGGCTCAGATATTTCTGTCTTCGGGCACCTAACCAGGTATACAGAGATGAACCCTTAAAAACTTTAATAAAGACCTCAGATTTAAAATGCTTCTCTTTCCAGTTTGGTATCACCATTCACACTTATGCCTAGTGTCTGCAATAACCATATATACTTTTCTTACAAATGTAAGAAATTCAAAGACAGACCAAGTATGCTCTAAAAAGAGTTTTACTAAAATAGATAAAAATATGTAAAACACAAAATACAGAACTATTATATCACAAGACATACAAGTCTTTTAAAAGAACAAGGTTTAAAAAGTGCAAATTCCTACAACAATATTTAGATTCATCTTTCTTTCTAAATACCTGTTTAAAGTGCTCACAGATGTTTCTTTGTCAGAGTCTAGATAAAAAGTGTCTCTGAAGGAAAACAGAATAATCTTTATAAACTGGTTTTCCCCACCTACTTTGCGTGAGGTCACCTAGCTCCTCACTGTCAGAATATATAAAAAATATATATCTATATAAAAACAAGATGTCTTTTCCAAGTATTAAATTCTGCAACCTCAGCATGACTCATGTTCTGCAAATTACATTTTGTTTGATCTCAAGGTAAGCTTCCCCCATTCCAGGACATGAAAGCATTTATGATTTCACACCAGTTTACTAAATCTGGTTTCCTCCCCAAACGTCATAAAAGGGATGCTGATTTTTCCTCTTAGCAACTACAGCTATAATTAACTCAGACAAACAGGAGATCCTTGATTAAGGCCTGGTCTGTAATTAGCTTCTGGCTTTCCGCGTAACACTTGGTATCTAAAACCTGTGTGTGTGTGTGTGTGTATGTGTGTGTGTGTGTGTGTGTGTGTGTGTGATCTCACATGCTGTTTCAGCATTTCTCATGGGATACAGTTCATAACACATTTTTTTATTTTACAGAAAACATACAGCACTCAGAACTGGCTGTCCACGTCACACAAAGCAGTGCACAAAGGCTGCAGGGAGGGCCAGTGGCATGCTGGGGTGCATAGGCAGAGGCATTACTAGCAGGAGACAGGATGTGTTGATGCCATTGTGTAAAACACTGGTAAGGCCTCACCTCGAGTACTGTGTGCAGTACTGGAGACCACACATGAGTAAGGACATAGACAGGGTAGAGGCTATCCACAGAAGGGCGACAAAGATGGTGCATGACTTGCATCACAAAACATATGAGGTGAGACTAAGAGTCCTCAATATGTATTCACTGGAGGACAGGAGAGAAAGGAGGGTCATGACAGAAACTTTCAAGTACCTAAAGGGCATAAACAAGGTGCAGGTGGGGATCTTTTCTGATGTAGAAAAGATATCAGAATGAGGGGACACAATATGACATTGGAGGGGGGTAGATAAAGAGGAAATGCGAGGAAGTTTTTCTACACAGAGAAGGTGGTGGACGCTTGGAACAGTCTGCTACAAGAGGTGGTGGGGTAAGCACAGTGGAGGGGTTTAAACATGCCTGGGACAGGCACAAGGGAACATTGTGTGGGAAGGGAGTGATGAAAAGCCATTGATCACTTAGGGGCAGTGACTGCATACAAGTTTAGGGCTTATGGGCAGACTAGATGGGCCTAGTGGTCCTTATCTACTGATAATTTCAATGTATCTATCCTTTTGGAACACACTTTTTCTTTATCCTTGTTTACCATCAACTAAGCACTTTGTGCACCCGGCTCTACTAAGGGACCCCCACCAAAATCAGATACTGGATACTATCTCACAAAGCCATTCTGCCACCTCTTTGGCACAAATTTCGAATAAATTACATATGACATCACCATCACTGAAACACCTAAAAAAGATGAGCATAACCTATGCTGGATTTAACAGGTGTCGCAACGACACGCACTACTGTCAAGAGCTCAGATGGGGTAAATCGGAAGTCCAAATCAGTGGTATACTGAAGCAGGCCCTATCTTTAAGGGAATTGCATGACGGTAAAAAAACGGAGGTCTCCTCAGATATACTGCGGTGCGCCCAAGCTCTTGGCATGGAGTGAAAATAAGTTAAGACCAAAGAAAAAGTTCTTCGAGTAAACAGAGTCCTGGTGCGCCTTACATAAACTCATCCTAATCTGCAGTAAAACCAAAGTGATGCTATTTGCTAACCCACAGAATAACAAGCATTTGTCAATGCTGAATGTTTGCTTGCTGGCATTGGCAGTGGTAATGTAGAAGTTACAGAGCTGCGTAATAGGAATGGCAGTGAAGTACTGAACTGAAGCCAACCCCACCACCACCCTGCAGAGAGTGACAGGCATTGGGGTGTTCATTTGGGTCATCAGGCATAACGGCCTCGCCATTTCACCACACCCCACCCTGCAGACACTGACAAGTGTCACGGTGTTCCTTGGGGTCTTTGGCCCTTATGCGCACCCCATTTCATTAGGAAATGTGAGATGGGTGCGATATAGGAGAATGGGGTGAACTTTGGGGCCGAAGAGTCCAAGGCATACCTCGATGCCTCTCACTGGCTGCAGGGTGTGGAATGGTATGAGCATTACAGGCAAGAATCCCAAGTCACACCCCTGATGCCTGTCAATTTCTTATAGGGTTGGGCGCTATGGTTGGAAACCCTAATACCTCAGGCATTCGTTGGTATTTTCACTCCAAATTTTCAACATGTTTTTTTTGTGACCCCACCTCATGAACAGGGGGAATATCAGTTTGTTAGCCGAAAGCTGCTTATGCACAGCGAGTATGGCATTTAGCACCACAGGTGCAAAAACATTCCGAACAGGATGTAAAAAATGACAGCTGTACTGTTCATGGGGAGGTGTAAAAAATGGCAATGTTGCAAATCTGCAGTAAAATAATTAAAAAAATGGTGAAGTCATGAGCGTACATAGAAACTGTGCAACGCACACCCGTAATATAATTAGGTTGGGGATATTTTACAGCAGATTGTCAACTCAGGCATTTTGGTGCCTCCGATCATGAACAGTGTCACTGTGATTTTCTTTATCTGTCCCGAACAATGATTTCCCACAGCGACCATGCATCTCAGCGCTGAAAGTGTGAAAACACACTTCCGCCATGTTGTGAAAAATGACAGCTGTACTGTTCATAAGGAAGTATGAAAAATGCCACTGGTGAAAATCTGGACTGAAAATATTACAAAGTCATGAACTTACAAGGGTGCGTGGAAACTGCGCATTGCTCACTGAACACAGTCATTTTATGGACTTTTGTCACCAAATTTTCAACATAGCCATTTTAAGACCTCTGCTCATGAACAGTGTAACTGTGATTTTCTTAATCTGTCCTAAACATTGCTTTCGCACACCAACAGCACCATTGTGCGCTACATGTGTGAAAACACATTTTGGGCGACATATGAAAAATGGCAGCTGTACTGTTCATAAGGAAGTGTAATAAAATGGCAATGTTGAAAATCTGGAGTGAAAATACGAGCATGCATAGGAACTGCGCAACGCACGCTCGTAAAACAGTCATTTTTAGGAATTTTTTCACCAAATTTTCAACATAGCCATTTTAAGACCTCTGCTCATGAACAGTGTCACTGTGATTTTCTTAATTTGTCCCATACATTGATTTTGCACATCGACTGCGCCATTGTGCACTACATGGGTGGAAACACATTTTGGGCAAGATGTGAAAAATGACAGCTGTACTGCTCATAAGGAGGTGTGGTAAAATGGCAATGTTGAAAATCTGGAGTGAAAATATTGAAAATTAGCGAATCTCATTTAGTGTGCGAGAACTGCTAATGCACCCTCGTAAAACAGTCATCTTTAGGAATTTTTTCACCAAATTTTCAACATAGCCATTTTAAGACCTTTGCTCATGAACAGTCTCACTGTGACTTTCTTAATTTGTCCCGTACATTGATTTCGCACACCGACTGTGCCATTGTGCGCTACATGGGCGGAAACATGTTTTGGGTGAGATGTGAAAAATGACAGCTATACTACTCATAAGAAGGTGTGGTAAAATGGCAATGTGGGAAATCTGGAGTGAAAATATTGAAAATTCGTGAACTTACGAAGGCATAGAGCTGTGCAACGACGCTCGTAAAACAGTCATTTTTAGGAATTTTTTCACCAAATTTTCAACATAGCCATTTTAACACCTGAACTCATGAACAGTGTCACTGTGATTTTCTTAATTTGTCCCGTACATTAATCTCGCACACCGACTGCGCCATTCTGTGCTACATGGGCAGAAACACGTTTTGGGTGACATGTGAAAAATGACAGCTGTACTGCTGATAAGAAGGTATGATACAATGGCAATGTTGGAAATCTGGAGTGAAAATATTGAAAATTCGCGACCTTACGAGTGTGCGTAGGAACTGCGCAATGCACCCTCGTAAAACAGTCATTTTAAGGAATTTTTTCACCAAATTTTCAACATAGCCATTTTAAGACCTCTGCTCATGAACAGTGTCACTGTGATTTTCTTAATTTGTCCCGTACATTGATTTCGCACACCGACTGAGCCATTCTGCGCTACATGGGTGGAAACACATTTTGGGTGAGATGTGAAAAATGACAGCTGTACTACTCATAAGAAGGTGTGGTAAAATGGCAATGTTGAAAATCTGGAGGAAAATATTGAAATTTTGGCGAACTTATGAGCTCAGCGTAGGAACTGCATAGCGCACCAATAAAACAGTCATTGTTTGATTTTGGCACCAAATTTTTCCACATGGTGTTTGGGACCTCTTCTCATGACTGATGTCACTGTCATGGGAGTATTCAGGCCTGAAGGGTGATTTTGCAGTCACTGCGCAGTCACTGCGCGAAATCACCCTTTGGGCCCGAATAACGCCATGACAGTGACATAATTCATGAGAAGGGGTCCCAAAAACCCCATGTTGAAAATTTGGTGCAAAAATTCCCAAAAATGCCCGAGATATGCACTAAAGTTGAAACCCCCCTATGTAACCCATTATACAGCTTACCGGCATTTCCTCAGTTCGCGGTCGGCTTTGAAGAGTGCAGACGTGTTCCCGTCCATCGAAAATCGCCGCTACCGAGTCCGGAGGTGGTAGGGGTGGGGGTGTGGGAGGCTAAAAGAGTGGGTGGGTGCGGGTTGTGGGAGGGAGGGTTGGGAGACGCGGCTATGGACAGTTTTTATTTTACAGGTCTAAAACAAAAAAGACATTGTGGGATCGTTTGCCACGCTGGGGTGGGCTCCCAGCGTGGCAGAAGGACTTGGGGGGCATGCAGCCGACAGGGATTGGGCACCCCGTCGGCAAAATAAAAGAAAAAGCGGCACCGTTTGCCACGCTGGGAGCCAAGGACTGGGGGGGCGTTCAGCCGACGAGAGTTGGGCACCCCGTTGGCAAAATAAAAAAAATGTGACACCGTTTGCCTGCGCTGGGGTGGGCTCAGCTTGGCACAAGGACTTGGGGCGTTCAGCCGACGGGGATTGGGCACCTCGCCGGCCAAAGGACTAATGCTTGCCACGCTGGGGTGGGCTCATGCGTGGCACCTACAACTGGGGGTGGGGACGCAGCTCAGCCGGCGAGATTGGGCACCCGTCGGGTATACAATGACATCTGGTAGCGCCGTCTGTCTGTGCATGAGGGGGGCTGCGGCAGAGCAGCCGATATCTTATCGGTGCTCACCTGCCGTGAAGCCCTCTTTCAACTGGGGAAAAGTTACTGCATTTGGAGCGTGGTTACAGACAGCTCCAAAAATGCATTGGCTTACAGGCCGCGCCTGCCAGCCCACTGACTGAATTGGAGGAGGAGGTGACACACCTCCGAAATCTCCGATGAAGGCACTATGTTTCTTGCACATGCGTGCAAGCAAACATAAAAATAGGAATGTGCCTCTCACTATTCTCAACAGCCACTACCAGCCTCTGGAGCAGGTGTCAAACTTTAAGTACCTTGGCATCACTTTAGACCCTCAATCTCCTTCCAAGAGCATGTCAACCAGGTCTGCAAAGCTGCCAACACCAGAACTGGCCTATTCTACAGGCATAGGTCTTGTTTTACTGAAGACGCCCTCAAGCTGGTTGTTACCAACTTGGTCCTCTCTATAGTAGACTATGGTATTGTGATCTATGGCAGTGCAAATGAGAGCACAATAGATAGGGTTAAGATCGTCCTTAATAAAGTGTGCCACCTTATAGTTGATGGTCATAGGCTCAACCAGTCCTGCAACCTCTATCAACGAACGAACTGGTTGAATTTTATTGGAAGGCTCAAATATCATACCTGTCTACTGGCATGAAAGTTTATTCTCAGTCCCTCACTACCTACTGCCCGGCACTTCCTCACCATTGCCCCTGCTCCTAAGGCTACCAGAAACTTCACTTAAGTATCCTCACATCCCTTTTTGTAGAAATTATCTTGGTCAACGAGCTTTTATGTACAGGGACCCTCTCTGGTTAGATAACTTGCCACCTGAGGTTTTCTCAGTCGATAAAATAGGCCTGTTTAAAATTAAACTGTGGCAACACCTACTATCTCTAAATAGCTGTGACTGCTACTAGCATCGCTTCCCCTCTTGTAGTGTGTATCCTCCTCTTATTTCCACCTCCCTACTTTCCCTGACTCTATCTTTCCTCTTCTTACTCCCTGCCTCCCCTCACTCGCCCTATCTTCCTTCCTCCTTCTACTGGGCTTCTGGCTATCCCCCCCCTTCCTCCCACAGTCTCCCGGTTCTCCCTCTTCCTCCCTAAAACTGGCATGTTGGTTACCCTGTCCCACCCCCACCCCTAGCTACCCACTACCTTCTTCCTCTCTAAGTGACAAGATCCTATTTGGACTGTCTCTCCCCCAATGTGTGCCCTTTTGACTGCTCTTTTCCCTTCATTGTTTTCCCCTATCATTGTTTTCTTGATATTTGTGTATCCTATCCAGCATTTTTTGCACAACGTTGTATGATTTTGACACTGGACTAGTACTTATACTTGCACTGTTTTCTTTATGTATTTTATTGGTTTTCTGTATTCTGTTTTATTGCTATGTAACCTCCTTGTAACTTGCTTTGTACTCACTTTGTTATTCTCCTGACGTGGAGCCTTTGTAAAAGAGTCTCTGACTCAAAGGTTTGTAATTCCGATATTTTTAATAAATAAATAAAAATGTCACACTCAAAGGATTCTGCTTAAATTATTAATGAAACACCGGAGCACAAGGATGTCATGTAGGCTATGGTCAGACCCCAACGTTTCGCAGACACACTTCCACTTCAACAAAGGGAAATGAGCAAAGTTTGCTGGCCTGAGTTTCATCCTTAGAAAATCCCCTAAGCATCTCACAAAAGACAGACTGTACCCATGCAGAGTGCAATACATGAGCCCCGCCCAACAGACAAGCATAAGTGAAACCTCTGTGATGTCTGAGAAGGTGGGACCCCATATGGACTGGCACATGCGGAACCTCAAACAGGTGAGACAACTCCTGTAGTCTAGCTCAAGTGTATATCCCCGCCACGTAGCCTGGCATACTTCAACCCACCAGTCTGGCACAGGTGAGACCTGCAAAAAGTCTGGCACAGGTTTAACCCTACATACACTGACACAGGGGAGAACTCCATTCAGTCTGGCATTGGCAGGGTGGCCTCACGTGGATCAGCACAAATGAGAACACTCTAGCAGTATGTCACAAATGTGCCCCCCCCCCACAGCCTACCACATGTGAGTGTCCCCCACACACACAGTCTGGTAAGACTTCCAGGAAGTCTCACACATATGGTATCCCATACAGACTGGCACATGAGAGACACTCCATACAGTGTGACATAAGGTGGGACGAGATGCAGACTGGCACAGGTGAACCCCCCATTCTGTTTGGCATAGGTGAGACTTTGTGTAGACTGGCACAGGTGAGACAACCATTCAGTCTGGCACAGGTGAGCCCCATATACATTGGTACAGGCGAGCCCCTATACAGTCTGAAACAGGTAAGATCCCATGTGGGATGGCACAGGCAAGAACCCCATACAGTCTGAAAGAGGTGAGACCCCATGTAGATTTTCACAGGTGAGATTCCCCCATTCAGCCTGAAACAGGTGAGAACCCATGTAGACTGGCACAAGTGAGACCCCTATATAGTCTGACACAGGTAAGCTCCCATGCAAACTGGCACAGGTGAGACAACCCATACAGTCCAAAATAGGCGAGACCCCATGTAGACTGGCACAGGTGATACCTCTATACAGTCTAGATCCAGAAGCAAATGATTTGATACCTTTTAATGGACCAACATAGATGTAACAAGAACAAAGTGCTCTAGCTTTCGGACCAACCAGTCCTTCTTCACTGGTTGGTCCGAAAGCTAGAGCACTTTGTTCTTGTTACATCTATGTTGGTCCATTAAAAGGTATCAAATCATTTGCTTCTGGATCTATTCTTGCAAGGACCAATACGGCAACTACTAAATCTACAGCTCTATACAGTCTGACACAGGTGAGACCCCATGTAGACTGGCACAGGTGAGATCTCCCATACAGTCTGAAACATGTGGGACCCCATGTGGAGTGGCACAGGTGAGACTGCCCATACAGTCTAAAACAGGCATGACCCCATGTAGACTGGTAGAGTGGAGGCACTTTCTTACAGTCTGAAACAGGGAGGACCCCATGTAGACTAGTACAGTTGAGGCCCCAGATACAGTCTGAAAGAGGTGAGACTCCACGTAGACTAGCACAGGTGAGACTAATATACAGTCTGAAACAGGTGAGGCCCCATGTAGACTGGCACAGATGAGGTCGCCCTACAGTCTGAAACAGTGAGACCCCATGTAGACAGGCACAGGTGAGACAAATATACTGTCTGAAACAGGTGAGACTCCATGTAGATGGGTGCAGGTGAGACCCTGATGCAGTCTGAAACAGGTGAGACCCCATGTAGACTGGCACAGATGAGAAAGCCACACAATCTGACACAGGTGGGAACTCCATGTAGATGGGCAGTGGTGAGACCCCCTATTCAGTCTGAAACAGTTGAGACCCAATGTAGAGTGGCACAGGTGGGACCAACATACAGTCTGACACGGGTAAGACCCTATGTAGACTGGCATAGTTGAAACCAAGATACAGTATGACACAGGTAATGCCCGATGCAAATTGGCACAGGTGAGATTTCTCATACAGTCTATCATAGGAGCGACCCCATGAAGACTGGCAGAGTTGATACTGTCATACAGTGTGATAAAGGTGGGAAACCCATGCAGACTGGCACAGGTGAGGTCCCCCTATACAGTTTGACACAGGTAAAATTCCATGCATAATTGCATGAATTAGACCCCCATATTATTTGACATAGGTGAGACCCCATGCAAACTGGCACAGGTGAAACCCATCCACACAGTATGACAAAGGTGAGACCCCCATACAGACGAATACAGGTGAGACTCCAACATACAGTCTGACAGAGGTGACAGCCCATGCAGGCTGACACAGGACCAAGTCCACCCTGGCCAGACTGGTCACCCTCTTCCACTCCTTGTGCTGTTTCACTCTATCCTGCCCCCTACGGACCCATCACTGTGACCTCTACAAAGCCCTCTCCCCCCCCAATCCCTTGCATCCAGGTGCCTCCTTCACTCCACAAACTTTATCGCCAAATACTGGTTCGGATCACTACCCTCCTACCACATCTCTTCTCTAACAACCCCCCCCCCTCCGCAACACCAGTCACAGAACCCTGGCTTTCCCCTATAGGTCAACCACTGCCAGTCAATCCGCCTTTTCATATCGATGTCCTAAGTTGTGGAACGCCCTCTTCCCCAACATCCAAAATGCCCCTCCCCCTCACCTTTATCTCCCTGCTACATAATTCATCTCCGCTGCCTGTGCCTGCCCTTAATTCTCACCTGTCTCCTAATCCATTCCACCTTACCCCCTCCATTCCCCAAATGACCACACCTAGGTCCGGTTCTCCTCCATTGAATAGCCTGCCGTTTCCCACAAGTACTCAAACCTTGACATGTGCCGATCTCGGGCCTGATCTGTGCTGTCCTGCCCAACAAGTGCCAGCCTCGACTCACCTGCCTATAATTATACATTTATTCTCACCTGACTATTCACTACTCAGATGTTCTCCACACATCCCTATACGTATCCAGCTATTATCTTTGCAGGCCAGTATCACGTCATACCTCTGCAGGCTTTCTACAACTCTCTAACCTACTCCCCCTCCACACACACACGCATGTGCCAGAGCTGTTCTCTTGCCTCTACTGTTCATGGGATCACCCATTTTCTGTTGCTTGGCAATTTCTCCACCCATACTAATAAGACTATAGTCTACATCTACTGTTGCTACTACTTGTGTCTAGCTAGCTACCCAAGCCAGGTTACTCATACCCATTTGGTTTACCTTTAGCCAATGTATATTGATTTCTGCTGTCTCATATAGAGGCAGCACATTTACTGTAACCACAATCATATATGCGATTGTTTTGTTAATGTCCCATTGCGGTATGTATTGTAAAGGTTGCACACTGTTCCTTATGCTGTATATATTGTTACTACTGTTTATGCTGTACATATTGTTACTATTGTAATCTGCTTATTCCCCTTCCTTCCTCATCCCCCCCAGGACACATCCGGAAATGAGCACTACTGCTCAGTATGCCTAAGTTCCTGGTGAAACTTTTAAATGAATAAATACAGCAGGTGAGACCCCCTATATAGCATGAAACAGGTGAGATTCCATGCAGACTAGTACATGCAGTGTTGGGTAAGTTACTTTTTCTATTTCTTTCTATTACTTTTGGAAACTTGTTCCAGAAAGCTCTGTGCAGTTACTAGCAAGGATGGAGAAGTACTGGAAAAAAGTAATGCACCTTACAGTTACAATTACTTATGTCTTTTTATACAAAAGTAATACGTAACTGTAATTGATTGCATTTATTTGAAAGTAACTAGTAACTAACCTATTACTTTCAAATAAAAGTCATCTGTTATAGTTATTTATTATTTTGTATTATTTTTGTATAGAAAGAAGTAATTGTAACTGTAAGGTGTATTACCTTTTTCTAGTACTTCTTCATCCACGCTAATGACTGTACAGAGCTTCCTGGAACAAGTTTCCAAAAGAAATAGAAAGTAATAGAAAAAGTAACTTACCCATCACTGAGTACATGTAAGACCCCCCCCCCCCATATAGTCTGATACTGATGAGACCCCATGCAGACTAGACCATGTGAGACCCCCCATTTAGTCTGACACAGATAAGACCACATGCAGACTGGCACAGGGAAGACCCCCATACAATGTGACACAGGTGAGACCCCATGTAGACTGGCACAGCTGAGATCCCTCATACAGTCTGACACAGGTGGAACCCCATGTAGACTGGCACAGGTGAAACCCTCATACAGTCTGAAGCAGGTGAGACCCTATGCAGACTAGCACAGGTGAGACTCCCCATACACTCTGACACAGATGAGACCCCATGCAGACAGGCACAGGTGAGATCCCCCCCATGCAGTCTGACACAGGTGAGACCCTATGCAGACTAGCACAGGTGAGACTCCCCATACAGTCTGACAAAGATGAGACCCCATGCAGACTGGCACAGGTGAGATTCCCCCCATGCAGTCTGACACAGGTGAGACTCCATGCACACTGGCACAGATGAGACCCCACATACAATCTGACACAGGTAAGACTCCATGCAGAGTGACACAGGGGAAACCCCTTATACAATCTATCACAAGTGAGACCTCATGCAAACTGGTACAGGTGAAACCCTCAGTAGTCTGACACAGGTGGGGACCCCAAGCATGTTGGAACATGTGAGACCCCTATATATTGTCTGAAACAGGTGTGACCCATACAGGCTGGCACATGTGAAACCCCCTATACAGTCTGACACAAGTAGAAACCCCATGTTGACTGGAAGAGGTGAGACCTGAATGACATCTGGCACAGGTGAGACCCCATTCAGCCTGGCACAGATGTGACCCACATACAATCTTACACAGGTGAGACTCCATGCAGTCTGACACATGTGAGGCCCCATGCAGACTAGCACATGTGAGACCCTATATAGTCCGAGACAGATGTGACCCCATGTAGACTGGCAGAGGGGATATCCCCCATACTGTCTGACATAGATTCAACCTCGTGTCTACTGGCACAACTGAAACTCCCCCATACAGTCTGACACAGGTTAGGCCCCATGTAGACTGGCACAGGTGAGACCCTCATATAGTCTGAAACAGGCGAGACTCCATGCAGATTGACACAGGTAAAACCCCCTATACAGTCTGATACAGGTGAGACCCCATGCAAACTGGCACAGGTGAAACCCCAATAGTCTGACACAGGTGGGAACCCCATGCAAGTTGGAACAGGTGAGACCCCCATACAGTCTGACACAGGTGAGACCCCATGCAGACTGGCACAGGTGAAACCCCTATACAGTCTACCACAAGTGAGAACCCCATGCTGACTAGCACAGGTGAGGCCCCCTATATAGTCTGATACAGATAAGACTCCATGCAGACTGGCACTGGGGGCCCATACAGTCTAACACAGGTGAGACCCCATGTAGACTGGCACAGCTGAGATATCCCCATATAGTCTGACACAGGGAAAGCCCCATGTAGACTGAAACAGGTGAGACACTCATACAGTCTGACGCAAGTGAGACCCCATGCAGACTGGAACAGATGAGACCCCACTATGAAGTCTGACAGAGGTGAGACCCCATGCAATGTGACAAAGATGAGACTCCCTATATAGTATGACACAGGTGAGATTCCATGCAGACTGGCACAGGTGAGACCCTCATGCAATCTGCCACAGGTGAGACTCCATGCAGACTGGCACAGGTGAAACCCCTGTATGGTTAAACACAAATAGGAGCCCCATGTTGACTGAAAAAGGTGAGGCTTGATGATGTCTGGCACAGGTGAGACCCCGTGCAGTCTGGCACAGGTGAGACTCCCGTATAGTCTTACACAGGTAAGACTCTATGCAATCTGATGTAAGTGAGATGTCCATGAGAAGTCTGGCACAGTTGAGACCCTCAAGCAGCCTTGTACAGGTATGACCCTCCCCCCCATAGTCTGGTGGAGGAACGCACCCCTTCCCCCAATCACTCTGTTACTAGTGATACCAATCCTTCCATCTGCTCTAGGGCCCACACCATCTTGCATAGGTGAGACCTTCAAGCAATCATGCACAGGTGAGAACCCCTAGAAGTTTGGTATGGTTGTGACCAACCTTGCTGTTTGGATGAGGTTCCCCTCGCAATCTTGCACAAGACCAATTTCCAAGAAATGTGGTACAGTTGTAACTATGTCTGCAGACTGGCAACAGTTAGACCACCATGCAAATCTGTTTGACAGAGTCAAGTGCTCAGTGCTGTCTGGCAGCCTCAAGCCTCTTTCTATCTGAAAGTCAAGCCCTCCATGCTGTCCGGCAGACTTTATCCCACTGCTGTCTGGCAGAGCTGAGCACTCTATGCATCTGGCATCAGTTAAACCCCCATGCAGTCTAGCAGGGTTGAGCCCTATCCAGCAGCATTGATCTCTATGCAGTCTGGCAGAGTTTAACCCTCTACAGTCTGGCACCAGTTAGATTCCCCTCCTGTCTGGTAGCAGCATCAAGCCAGATGAAGTCTGAAGTACTGAGTCCTTCCTGTCTGGCAATGTCAAGCTCTCTATGCAGTCTGGTTGAGTCAAGCCTTGTCTCACAGCACTGAGCCCCCTGCAGTCTGGCAGCATTGAGGCCCCACAAAGTTTTGCAGTGTCATGAATTCTATGCAGTCTGGCAGCATCAAGCTCGCTATGCAGTATAGTGACTTTGAGCCCCCATGTAATCTGGCAGTGTCAAGCCCCCAGTGCAGTCTGGCAGACTTGAGATGTGTCTGGCAGCTCTGAGTCAACAATGCAGTCAGGCAGAGTCAAGCCCCCTGCAGTCTGGCATCAGTTAAACCCCTATTCAGTTTGGTAGCCTCTTGCCCTGTCTGGCAACATTGGGCCTCTGCAGTTTGGCAGCATCAGCCCTTTATGCAGTCTGGCTGCATCGAGGCTTATATAGTCTGGCAGTGTTCAGCCTTGTCTGGCAGCACTGAGCTCTATCTTGCAAAGTTGTGCCCTGCCTGGCAAAGTAAAGCCATCTAGCAGAGTTGATCCCCCTATGCAGTCTGGCAGCATCTATCCCCCTGCTGCCTGGCAGTGTTGAGCCCCCTGCAGTCTGGCAGCGTTAAGCCCAGCCTTGCAGCATTGACTCCTGTCTGGCAGACTCAAGTTCTGACTGGCAGAGTAGAGCTCTCTAAGCAGTCTGGAGGCATCAAACACCCTGCTGTTGGCAATGTGCAGCCCCTTCAGTCTGCCAGCATCTAGCTCCCTGCAGTTTAGCAGAGTAAAGCCCTGCCAGTTAGTGTTGAACATTCTATGCAGTCTGGAAGCGTCGATCCCTCTATGCAGTCTGGCACTATTGCACTCTCAATGCAGTCTGACAGTGTCAGACTCTGTATGCAGTCTGGTAGCATTGTGCTCTCTATGTAGCCTGGCAACATTTTGCTCCAAATGCAGTCTGGTAGCTTCAAGGGTGTTATGCAGGAAAAACATCATTGAGCCATCTATGCAGTCTGGCAACACTGAACCCTGTCTGGCAGCATTAAGTCCAATGTAGTCTGGCAGCATTGAGCACTCTATGTAGTCTGGCAACATTGAGACCCCTGCAGTTTGCTACCAATTAAACTGTCATTGTATTCTGAGGGTGGGATATTCAGACTGCGCCAGGCTGTGGCGCAAGCCTGGGCACAGCGCAACTGGGATGTGCCAGGGCGCTGACAGAGTGATATTCAATGGTGCTGCGCCATGGCTCAGCACCGTTGAAAATCGCTCCATGGCCACCCGCATTGTGCATGGCGCAGTGGCGCTGCACCAGCACAAGTGGCCAGAGTGGAGCAGGGGGATGCACCAGCGCAAGTTCCGTTGTGCTAGGTGCATCAACCCAATTATACAAAAGTGCACATGCAAATGGGGCCAGTTGCATGTCATTATGGCCCCATTTGCATGCAGGTGCGCCGATCCCCGGCGACTTGCGCCTGGCACCCTGCCAGGCTGCAGCCGTCGGGGACCGACGCCCCCTACACAAGTGGCAAAGTGCCCCTCAGCCTGATCATGGGCATAGGAATTGTAAATGAGAGTCCCATAACCCTGGTGGTCCAGTGGACTGCTCCCAGCCCGATAACGGGTGTACATTTTACAATAGAACACACCAATCCATCCCTGGTGGTCCAGCGGTACCCCCTCCCCACCCTGGACTGTGTAGTACGGTACGGTCGGTACGCCCATTGGCCCATGCTGTGGACCAATGGGCGTACAGCCCTACTGTACGCAGTCAGTCAGTGGCGGCGGGGCAGCTGGTGGGTGAGCTGCCGCACTGACCAGGGAGGGTGCTGGGGCTCAGTGGGCGGGTGGAGGAGGGTACCCTGGACCACCAGGGATGGATTGGTGTGTGCTATTGTAAAATGTACGCCCACGATCAGGCTGAGAGCGGTCCACTGGACCACCAGGGTTATTGGACCTTGTATTTTATTACATATGCCCTTGATCAGGCATGGGGGTCGCTACCACGAAGGTGCCACCAGAGCTCAGGTGGCCACCCACAGCTGGCAGCTACCATGTTGTGCCCTGCAATACGGCAGCTCACCTGTGGGTGGCCAGCTGTTGCTCCTTTTTTTTTTTCGCTCAGCTGTGTGCAGCGCAAGTAGGGGTTGCGCCTGCATGGGCTCAGCACTTCCCGGGCTGAATATCGGGATGTGCGGAGCATGCATGGGCACACCTCCCCCACTTGCACCGCATACATTACTGATGCACTCCAGCGCATCAGGATTTGTGCCAGGCACATTCCCCTTTTGAATATTGCGCCGGGGTGCAACCCTTCTGAATATCCCACCCTGGATGTTTTGAGCCCTATATGCTGCCTGGCAGCATTGAGTCATCTCTGCAGTCTGGCAGTGCAAAGCCCTGCCTGACAGTGTTGCGGTATGTGTGGCAGCATCAAGCCCTGTTTGGCAGCACTGAGCCCTGTCTGGCAGCATCAAGGCTTGTCAAGTGGTTTTCCTACAGAGTTTCAACAGCGCTAGCACCGACATCCCCTACAGTGACGGCTGCAATGCAGACTGTCAGCATTGCAGCTGCCAGGGGATGCCGCCTTCTACACCCCCAGTCTCAGGTATCTAACTCTGAGTCAGAGTTGGACCGGGGCAAACTCCCAGCGAGGCAGTCCCAACTTGCACACAGACCACCACAGCGACGGGCGGATTTTGCCCGATTCCTGTCGCTGTGGTGGTCTTCGCTGTGCCGGAGTCGCTGCGGTAACTGTATACCTTGTCAGGTAGCATTGAGCCCTCCATTCAGTCCGACAGCATCAACTGCCCCATGCAGTTTGGCCTAGGTGGTACTACCATGCAGTCTGAACAAGCGTCTGTCAATGGTGAATGTTTTCTTGCAGTGTATCAGGGCTTTAAAGAGCCCCTGATGTTATTGGAGCAACTCTGAAAAACATACTATCTAGACAAAATTTAGCTTATATATTGCACACTTTTTTGTAATTGTCACCCTTATTTATTTTATTACCAAGGACATTTGCATGAAAACAGGATCTCTGCCCTATTTGCTGTGTCTGCTTGTCATGGCATCCCAGTCTGTTGCTGTGGAGATAATTATTATGTCATAAAGAATGGATTATGATGTCATGTGAAGACAAGCAGCCAAAGCTAATAAAGTTCAAGGGATAGTCATCTTGTTTTTATGTCATCTCCCTCAGTAATAAAAAGAAAAGGGAAAGAATTGCGCAAAATATAGTTCTGGCTGAATAGTGCAGAGGGAAAAAGCACAGAGCTGCAAAACAGTGGGATGCAGTTTCAGCCCCCCTCAGGGCCACAAACAATACTGTCCAGGGAAATCTGTGCTACAGTAAACTTGTAACCACCAGTAACGTGGAGGGTTGAGGTGCTAGATGCCTCATCTCCCACTACACCAGTGACCCGGGTTCAGGAATGAACCAAAGTCGCACAGGGGCTGGCACGGGCAAGGAGGATTTAGTGTCCATCAGCGGATCTCCTCCTGCGAGGTGGGGGGACAGTGTGTACTGCTGCTTCGCTGCCACATAGTGGAGGGTAGGTGTCACAGCAGTGGTCACTGGATTAGAAAGTCAGAGGTGGACAATGAAAGCAAGCACCGTCTTCATGGTCTACATGTGTGTCATTGCATTCCACCAGCTCTGATTCATTAGGAGTAACGGTGGAAAAGAACCCCTGTCTGCAGGATGATACTGCAACCCTAAAGGCACCACATCACTCCATCCATGGCACTCACTCACACAATGAGGTAAGGAGTAAATGAAGTAAGTCCAGGAGGTGGGGTTAAGGGGCCGAGGTTCAACAGCAGAATGGGACAGATGGGGAGGGACAGGAGGATAATATCCAGCTCAAAGCCTCCAGCTCCACTGCTGACTGCTCAAAATATCGCTCCTTATGCAATGCCTGCACTAGGCTAATCCATCAGGCTAAAGCTAACTACTTCAAAACCTCCTTTCAATCCAATTTAAATCACCCAGCTAAATTCAGGAAGGTGGTCAATCCTCTTCTCCCCCCCTCCCACCCCTGTGCACTAAACGGGTGGTACTGTAACTGTGGACCCTCTCCAGTAGCCTTGGAATTTAACTCCTTTTTACAAGCTGTATCTCGGCACTGCTATCTGCTGTCCCCATACCAGAAAAATAACACCCCCTGCCCCCCCAAAGGCCCCATCTACTGCTCCATCTTTCTCCTTCTGTCCAGTCACCCCGTAGGAAGTTTACAATGCCTTGATTTCCCTAAATCTGACCAAGGGCAAATACCATCCGGGCTGGACTCCAAGATGCCCTACCTGGCTGCTCCTGCCATCGCCACCCCCCTGCTGCTCTTTTCAACATCTCTTTCTCCCTAGCTTCAATCCCTTCAGAATGGAAGCATGCAACTGTTATCCCACTTCCAAAGGGCGGTGACCCTTCCACCTCCAGTAACTACCGCCCAATTTCCCTCCTCCCCATACTAGCAAAACTCCAGGAGCACCTTGTCCTCTCCCAGCTCTCTCCCTTTCTCAATTCCTCCTCCTTCTTCTCACCCTACCAGTCTGGCTTCAGGAAGGCCCACTCCATTGCCACTTCTCTTCTACAGTTCACAAACTCTGTTCTTGATGGTATGGACAAAAGTCACACCACCGCAGCAATTTTTGTTGACCTGGCAAAGGCATTCGACACTGTTTCCCATGCTCTCCTCATGGACAGGCTCTCCCTTGCAGGGCTCTCTACCGCAGCCACCAGCTGGTTCCACTCCTACCTGGTAGGCATGTCGCAATCTGTCAGAATCGGAGTCTCCACCTCCACCTTCCTTCTAGTCACCACAGGAGTCCTCCAAGGCTCGGTCCTCGGCCCGCTCCTATTCTCCATCTTCCTTAATGACCTGCCCACCACTTGTACACACACATCCATACACATATATGCAGATGACACGGTACTGTATACATGAGGCCCCTTGACCACTGATGTGGCGACCAGGTTACAGCAGGACTTCAATGATGTTCAGATCTGGTTTCACGCTAACCAGCTTTGTCTTAACACCAAGAAGACAGTCTCAATGACCTTCGGCACGAGGCAGAGACTCTCTCAGCTCCCCACCACCCCCTCCTTCCTCACCCTGGATGGGACCACTCTGGAGGCTTGCACCTCCTTTAGATACCTCGGGGTCTGGCTTGACCAGCACCTCGACTTTTCTGTACATGTTGATGCCATTCACAAAAAGCTCCATCCCAAATTGGGTGCCCTATATCGCAACTGTGGTTGCATCCCACTGCCAGCCCGCCGCGCAGTTGTACAGAAAATGATTCTCCCTATATCCGACTATGGGGACGTAGTCTAAAGTGCCGCTCCTAAGTCCACTCTAGCCAGACTGGACCCCCTTTTCCACTCATTCTACTGCATAGCCCTTGATTGCCTGCCCTCCACTCACCACTGCGTTCTCTACTGGACTCTCAACCTCCCCTTGCTCCAGGATCATAGACAGTCCCACTGCGCTAGACTCTCGGCCAAGTTCTAGTCCCTGTCCTTGCCAATGTATCTTGCTTCCATCCTAACAGCTCATGGCCCTCCTGCGTACTCTCAGGAATGTCAACACCCGTTTCCTGGATGTGCCGCACATGTCCTCATCAACTGGCCAGGCACCCTTCAGACATCACTTGCCCAAATTGTGGAACTCCCTCCCCATGGACATCCAGCACACGCCCCCAACTCAGCACCTCAATTCCCTCTTCGATGCGAATTTCTCCATCACCTGTGCCTCTGGCTAAGACGAGTCTGTTCACGCACTATGGCTTAGATCACTATTTTGACCCGATTATTGTACTTGGTTGACTGATGCTTCACTTATCCTCGCTTATGTGTTATGTACTTACTCGATTGTTTCTACCATTTTTTTTTTTTTACTGCCGACCACTGTTATATTCATTGTTCGCGCTAATTGCATTCTGTATAAATGTCATTCATTGTTAGCACTAATTGTATTCTGTATATATGTCATGTCTATTCTCCACTGTCCCCTTCCCCCAGGATGCACCTGGAATCGAGCAGTACTCTGCTCAGCGTGCTTCCTTCCTAAAACTTTTAAATAAATAAATAAATATGAAAAAAAAGACTGCAAAAACATCTGAACAATAAACTGTGTCTAACTCACATTTTTCAAAGTTATCCAGCAGGTATCAGGGGCTCTTTAAAAGGAACAGGAACAATATGTATTTTAAATCAACTATTGTTGGTGGTTTCTGTTCACTTTTGACATGCTGTTAACGTGTTTGAAGCTGTTATATTTGCATTCTGCATGCTGCTTTTTCCCCAACTCTGTTTAGTGTTTTCAAACAGGCGGTTCCTGTCTATAACTTGGGGGAAACACACACACACAAACACAAACACACACACACAATGTTTATCTTCAAAGCCTGATGATGTCTGCTAGCTGGCTAATGGACAGGCATAGGCGTAGCCGGGGGTTCCTGGGTGCATGGACCCCCCCACTTGTCTTAATGTTTAAAAAATGTCTGCTTAATGCTTAAAAACTTCTTTCAGCACTCATTGTGGCAGCTGTGGAGTTGAAATTAAAGGGCTCCACTAGTGAGATGGACGTGGGCGCTGCTGATGAATAGACAGCACAAGCCCTGCCTCCCATGAGGTACAGAATAGCTGCCGACGAGTCTTGGAACATCGTAGTCTCACCTGATGAACTGGCAGGAGCAAGGTCATGTGGTAGTTCAGAGGAGCAGAATGTACAGACTCACACAAAACAGTCACTTCCCGACTTGCGAGTGATTCGGAGAAGTATGTCAGCGCTCTCTGTATAACTGCATCTCTGAGGCAGCAGCACAGAAATTCTTTTCAGACGTACTCTGACTCTCCCTCCTCAGCTTGGTCTGGATGGGTTACATTGGTCGGACTGGAGTCAAGTCAAGAATGGTGTAACAGAGAGTCCCTCCAAAAACTAGTCAGTCAGTCAGCCTGGGCCATGGCTAATCGCAGAGCTGCGCAGCAAGTGGAAAAAAATTATTTAGTCATGCCTTGCTGTAAAGCCACCGTCCATCCTAAGTCTGATTACTGTCCACATTTAATCGACTAAAAGGTAGATTTAAGCCACAGAGACAGTCAATTGTGAGATTGGAGATGGGAAGAAAAAAAACATCGCAGTGTGGCGGGGGCTGCTGCTTAGGACTAATTAGGAAAAATACAGGAGAGAGAGTATGGAGTTCCAGTGACAGATGTTTGTGAATCGAATTGAGACACACTCAGAAAGTGAAAGGAAGCTAAGATGAGTAGACCAAGGCAGGGGGGAAAATAAAGTAATATTAGTAAAGGAAATTCAATTATTGGCTTATCAGTACGAAGAATGAAATGCAGTGGGCAGGTCAGAAGAAAGAGAATACTTGGGACAAATGACAGCTGTAGAACGTACTGGGACACGTAGTGAAGACAAAGATGAATAGAACAAGGCAGAGGGAATATAAAGTTATATTTCTGTTAGTAAAGGAAATTCAAATACAGGAGGGAAAATTAGGAGTTCCAATGTAGAAATGCCTGGCAGGTCAGAGGCAAGAGAATATTTAGGTCAAATGACAGAATGTGCATCAACATAAAAGTGAAGGCAAACATGAACAGAACATAGGAAAATAAAGTAATAACATCTGTGCTGATGGATTTGTAACTCAAGTCATTGTCTAAAAAATGCACCAAACTGCACCATGTACCTCCTAAATTTTAAAAAATGTCTGGGGAAGCTGGCCCCTATATCCCCCTAGAAATATTTGGACCCCCCACACAAAATCCTGGCTACACCCCTGGATGAACTAGTGTGACTTGTGGGGCTTTCTCCTTTGAACTACAAGAAGTTTACTTCCATTAGCGAGCTAAGCACTGTCATTGTCAGCCTTCTCAGCATTGGTTTTTGAGAGGCACACCTGCATTTCTACATCCATCGGCTTATACAGTACACATCTCCACAGCCCCCTACACTACAGTAACAATTTGTTTGTTTTGCACATGCACACAAGCAAACACAAAAAATGTGAGGACTGATTTAACTGGATACGGCAATGAAAAGATTAAGATGCAATCCTGCACTGGGAATGAACGAAAACTGAAGCAGAAGTAGAAACAGCAGCAGTCAAAGTGCTCTTTTGTTCTCACTACATGTCCCTCTCTATGGGAAACCTTCAGAAACACAGAGAGTGAGAGGGAGACAGACATGCATACAGTGGGCTGACAGAGGAACATAAGAAAGAACAAAAGGAATTTTGTGGCAAACAGCCTCGCTTAGTTACCAGTTACTGTGATTATGTCACACTGTGCTCTGGCTTCAGATCATTGATGAAAAAAATGAGGAGTCTATGGCAAGGAGGAGGGGTGGGGAAGAGCGGAGGGACCACATAGGGAGTGAAGTTTGATGTGTAGCTGACAGTTTAGATTCCGTGTGGTCCACAGCAGTAAGAAACCAGTCCTGACCTCCTGACCAGGGGCAGGCTGCTGAAAGCCTCTTAGGATCCCATGTGGGGATGAACACCAGATCTGTGTAGGAGCCAGAGGCAAAGGCTGGAACTCAGCACACTGAAAAAAGCAGGCCTTCATTTCAGCAGGGAGCTGGACTCATTGAATTTAGGCCACTTCTCCCAGCTATCGCAGCCCGAATAATTAACAAATTCAGGACTGGAGCTAATTGAGGTCAGAGGTGATTACTCCAGTGGGATAGGAGACAGAATCCTATAAATATCTTTCCTCAATTACGCTTTCTGCTCTACACCTTTATCCCACTTTCATGCCCCCACCACCACCACCACCACCAGGTCAAAGCCAACTCCAGGGCCGCTTGAAAAGAGAGCAAGGATTACAGAAGCAGCAGTGAATGCAATTATCTTGTCTCTAACTTTCCTGCTCCAGTGGGCTCCAGACACACTGTCACACAATGGTGCCTGTCAGGAGATGCTGGGACAGAAGTAATGACAGGCTTCCCCACAGCCCCTGTCTATATGTACCAGCTCTTGCGTCAGCAGTAACTGACTGATGCCGTCTCACAAACCTGTCAGGACAGGCTGGGACAGGAGTAATGACAGGCTTCCCCACAGCCGCTGTCTATATGATACCAGCTCTTGCATCAGCAGTAACTGACTGATGCCAGTGTCACACACCTGTCAGGACAGGCTGGGACAGGAGTAATGACAGGCTTCCCCACAGCCGTTGTCTATATGTACCAGCTCTTGCATCAGCAGTAACTGACTGATGCCAGTGTCACATACCTGTCAGGACAGGCTGGGACAGGAGTAATGACAGGCTTCCCCACAGCCGCTGTCTATATGATACCAGCTCTTGCATCAGCAGTAACTGACTGATGCCAGTGTCACACAGCAACACCTGTTAGGACAGGCTGGGACAGGAGTAATGACAGGCTTCCCCACAACCACTGTCTATATATGCCAGCTCTTGCATCAGCAGTAACTGACTGATGCCAGTGTCACACACCTGTCAGGGCAGGCTGGGACAGGGGTAATGACAGACATCCCCACAGCCGCAGTCTATATGATACCAGCTCTTGCATCAGCAGTAACTGACTGATGCCAGTGTCACACACCTGTCAGGACAGGCTAGGACAGGGGTAATGACAGGCTTCCCCACAGCCGCTGTGTATATGATACCAGCTCTTGCATCAGTAGTAACTGACTGATGCCAGTGTCACACACCTGTCAGGACAGGCTGGGACAGGAGTAATGACAGGCTTCCCCACAGCCGCTGTCTATATGTACCAGCTCTTGCATCAGCAGTAACTGACTGATACCAGTGTCACACAGCAACACCTGTCAGGGCAGGCTGGGACAGGAGTAATGACAGGCTTCGCCACAGCCGCTATCTATATACCAGCTCTTGCATCAGCAGTAACTGACTGATGCCAGTGTCACACACCTGTCAGGACAGGCTGGGACAGGAGTAATGACAGGCTTCTCCACAGCCGCTGTCTATATATACCAGCTCTTGCATCAGCAGTAACTGACTGATGCCAGTGTCACACAGCAACACCTGTCAGGGCAGGCTGGGACAGGGGTAATGACAGGCTTCCCCACAACCGCTGTCTATATGTACCTGCTCTTGCATCAGCAGTAACTGACTGATGCCAGTGTCACACACCTGTCAGGACAGGCTAGGACAGGGGTAATGACAGGCTTCCCCACAGCCACTGTCTATATATATACCAGCTCTTGCATCAGCAGTAACTGACTGATGCTATCTCACACACCTGTCAGGACAGGCTAGGACAGGAGTAATGACAGGCTTCCCCACAGCCGCTGTCTATATGTACCAGCTCTTGCACCAGCAGTAACTGACTGATGCCGTGTCACACACCTGTCAGGACATGCTGGGACAGGAGTAATGACAGGCTTCCCCACAACCACTGTCTATATATGCCAGCTCTTGCATCAGCAGTAACTGACTGATGCCAGTGTCACACACCTGTCAGGGCAGGCTGGGACAGGGGTAATGACAGACATCCCCACAGCCGCTGTCTATATGATACCAGCTCTTGCATCAGCAGTAACTGACTGATGCCAGTGTCACACACCTGTCAGGACAGGCTGGGACAGGAGTAATGACAGGCTTCCCCACAGCTGCTGTCTATATGATACCAGCTCTTGCATCAGTAGTAACTGACTGATGCCAGTGTCACACACCTGTCAGGACAGGCTGGGACAGGAGTAATGACAGGCTTCCCCACAGCCGCTGTCTATATGATACCAGCTCTTGCATCAGCAGTAACTGACTGATGCCAGTGTCACACACCTGTCAGGACAGGCTGGGACAGGGGTAATGACAGGCTTCCCCACAGCCGCTGTCTATATGTACCAGCTCTTGCATCAGCAGTAACTGACTGATGCCAGTGTCACACACCTGTCAGGACAGGCTGGGACAGGGTTAATGACAGGCTTCCTCACAGCCGCTGTCTATATGATACCAGCTCTTGCATCAGCAGTAACTGACTGATGCCAGTGTCACACACCTGTCAGGACAGGCTGGGACAGGAGTAATGACAGGCTTCCCCACAGCCGCTGTCTATATGTACCGGCTCTTGCATCAGCAGTAACTGACTGATGCCAGTGTCACACACCTGTCAGGACAGACTGGAACAGGAGTAATGACAGGCTTCCCCACAGCCGCTGTCTATATGATACCAGCTCTTGCATCAGCAGTAACTGACTGACGCCAGTGTCACACACCTGTCAGGACAGGCTGGGACAGGAGTAATGACAGGCTTTCCCACAGCCACTGTCTATATATACCAGCTCTTGCATCAGCAGTACCTGACTGATGCCAGTGTCACACACCTGTCAGGACAGGCTGGGACAGGGGTAGTGACAGGCTTCCCCACAGCCGCTGTCTATATGTACCAGCTCTTGCATCAGCAGTAACTGACTGATGCCAGTGTCACACAGCAACACCTGTCAGGACAGGCTGGGACAGGAGTAATGACGGGCTTCCCCACAGCCGCTGTCCATATATACCAGCTCTTGCATCAACAGTAACTGACTGATGCCAGTGTCATACACCTGTCAGGACAGGCTAGGACAGGGGTAATGACAGGCTTCCCCACAGCCACTGGGGGCTGTGTAGATGTGTACTGTATAAGCCGATGGATGTAGAAATGCAGGTGTGCCTCTCAAAAACTGATGCTGAGAAGGCTGACAATGACAGTGCTTATCTCGCTAATGGAAGTAAACTTCTTGTAGTTCAAAGGAGAAAGCCCCACCAGTCACACTAGTTCATCCAGTGGTGTAGCCAGGATTTTGTGGGGTGGTCCAAATATTTCTAGGGGGATATAGGGGCCAGCTCCCCTAGACATTTAAGGAGCAAGTTATCATAATCAGGTAAGTGTCCACACTGCCAACTTTGTACTGCAGCAACACATGCAATCTGGTTGCAACAGTGCAAATGTGGCAGTGTAAATGTGCTTCTTGACCTGACTGTTGCACAGTGATGTCTGCCAGGAGAATCTGGGACAGGAGTAATAACAGGCTTCCTCACAGTCGCTGCCTGTCCGTATCTGCTCTTGTGTCAGCAGTGACTCCTAGATACTGCTGACACACAGCAACATCGGTCAGGAGAGGCTGGGACAGGAGTAACACCAGGCTTCCCCACAGCTGTTTTCTGTCAGTACCTGCTTTTCAGACTGCAATGACTCCTAGACACACTGTCACACAGTGACACCTGTCAGGAGCGGGTGGAACGGCAGTAAGAACAGGCCTTTCCACAGGAGCTATGTCAGCTATTGTTCCCAAGTGAACAGCAGCTCCTAAACAGAATGTCACATAGCAACATCTATCATACACAGGTGAGACAGGACAGCAAGGCAATGACTCTAGGATGCATAAGCAGAGGGATAGACAATGAATACTATATGGTACTGTTTATTTATTTATTTTTTTTCTTTTAGTGGCTTGATTTGGGATCATGCATTTGGAGTGTACACCTAAAATCCTGGAGTTTGTCAGTGAGATCTTTGTATTACTTCATCCAAGACAGAACATGCACCTCTGTAAGCAGCTTGTTTCCAGGTGTGCCCTTGGAAATGAATACAGAAGAGATACAGTAACTAGGTACAGTAGACAGTTATGTACAGTAGTAAATATACAGTTGAGAATTCTTTGTTTTTTTTTCGCTTTCTGTTTCTGCCCCATGGCCACTATGACTCCCCCCCCTTTCTGCTCTCAGGAAACCACCCAGCCCCATTGCCCCCACCTACCATACTCCTTCCCTCGGCACTTGTGGCCCAGCAATCTGTAAATCCTCTGGATATCACTCCACGGGGGTCGGGGAAGGGAAGGGCTCCATCAAGCCAACCACTGGCTGCTAGTTGGCAGGGAAAGCGTATGGTGCCTGAGTGTACTTGGGCACTCGTCCTGTCCTGGAGGAGGGTTTTCCTTGTTGCTTCTGACCCATTGGGAAATTAGTGTTGAGGATGTCGTGGGTACATGCGTTGATGTCAGTGATGTCCCACCCACCACAGGACCTTCCACTACACTATCACCTGTGGTCAACCAGGTGGCAGTACTGTGGGGGGGCATTACCCTTCCTCCTCAGAAGAAAGCATCCTTTGGGGCACTCAGTCCTCCTTCCCTTGACAGGCACTGACAACCCTGTCTCAGTTCTGAAGCTGGATCCACGGCGTCCCAAATATTAGCCATCTTGGTGCGCTGACAAGCCAGCATATGATAGGGATTTCAATGGGATAAAATAAACATCCTGGAACAAAAGACTACTAGAAATTGCTGTCCGATTTTAGCACCACAGGCAAATTCTGATTAAAACATTTAGACCTACAAAATGCACTTTAAAATAGCCATACAGAGAAACCTTCAATTCTAAGAGCAAATACATGGGTATCCCCTCTGATTCCACTGCCCTTTTCACTGTGGTCATGTCAGTGACCTCTCAGCCTCCTCATTTGCCTAATCTAGGGGTACCTTGGTCCATAACTTAACCCCTGTTGGGGGTGTCAATGGGAGGAGCCTGACGGAAACCATGTGTAATGGACTTCTAGGCCGCCAGCGATACATTTCTCAGGAGTGTCCCTACTTCTTCATCTTTTTATTTCCGGGTACTTCTTTCCCACATGACACTGTTCCTGACTCCAGGTGCATGCCTAATGCAAGCCTACTGACATCCTGTCACCCGATGCTTTGGCACACTACCATGCTCTACCACCTGTGGTACCCCTGGTGACAGAAATAGAGTGGTGGTGTTGACCCACTTTCCTCAGAAGAGAGCATCATTTGGGATGCCTGCTCATCCTGCACCCCCGGCTCTCTGATCTTCCAAGCTTGTTCCAGAACATGGTTCACTGATGTCGGGAAAGGCAATGCTGGGACTGCACCGGTCAGTACCGTCATGGTTGATGAACCAGTTTAAGACAAAAGTGACTGCTGGGATGCGAAGGTGCACATATCTCTTTTAGTCCATCATTTCATAAACACGCTCTATTCAGCTATTACTATTTCCCGAAGAACACCTTTTTCACACAGACAGATACATAGACTGTAAGCAGATAAAGACTCAGCCATTCATCCAGTCTGCCTATTACCTACCTGACTCCATGCTGGACCTAACACCAGATTAGATTTACTGAGCTGAGTCCCCTGATGTGGTCTCAGTACTATCCGTCTGCCAGACTATCTAAAGAACCCCTTTCCTTAGACCGAACTGTCCCTTTGTGTCGGTCCCATCCATGCTTGAACCTTGTCACTGACTTGGCTTCAACCAACTGTTTTATGGGTACTTTGACCAGTCCTCTTTAATGTCTTAATAAGTGACATTGCAGAGGAACTGGAAGGGAAGATCTGTCTCTTTGTGGATGACACCAAAGACTGCAATACGGTGGACACTCTCGGGGCGGTGGGGGAGGAAGAATGAACAGAGACCTGAGAAAACTTGAAGAATGGTCAAGGGTATGATAGGTGGGTTACAGTTCGTAAAAATAAAAAACATGCACTCAGGGCACAGAAACCCAGTGACAGAGCACAAAATGGGTGGAGCGGTAGTAATGACCACCAAACAGGAAAGAGACCTGGGGGTAATCATATCTAATGACCTAAAAGTGACCAGGCTGTGTGATGTGGCAGCTAGAAGAGATAGTGGCATGCTGTGATGCATGGGGGGGGGGTATCACCAGCAGAAAGAGGGAGGTTGTGTTGCCTCTGTATAGATCGCTGGTGAGACCCCACCTAGAATACTGTATCCTGTTCTGAAGATCACATCTCTGGAAGGACACAGACAGAGTGGAAGCAGTCCAGAGGAGGGCAACTAAAATGGTGCAGGGTCTACATAAGAAGCCCTATGAGGAGAGAGACTAAAGGACCTCAATATGTACACCCTGCAAGGGGGGGGAGTATGATAAAGACCTTTAAATACCTCACGGAAATAAATAAGGTACAGGAGAGAAGCATCTTTCAGAAAAAAAGATACTTAAGAACAAAGGGATGTATTATGAAGCTGGAGGGGGTAGATTCAGGAGAGATGTGAAGTACTTCTTCACAGAAGGAGTGGTGGATTCCTAGAACAATCTTCCAGTAGAGATGCTGAGGGCAAAAATAGGGGTGAGGTTCAAGAATGCATAGGATACGCATAAGGGAATCTTAGTGGGGATGGGGAAGGGGTGAAAAAGCCAGAAATCATGTAGGGTCTGCAGTGACACTGTAAGGAGGGAAAAATGGGCAGACTGGGTGGGTAAAGCAATCTTTTATCGGCTGTCAAATTCTATGCTTGGGTAAGCTATTCCATTCATCCACTACCTGCTCCATGAAAAAGAACTTGCACGCATTCCTTTGGAATCTCTCTCCCACCTACCAACTTCCATCCATGCCCTGTGGTTATGACAGATCATTCCAATCTATGCCATTTATCCCATCGAGAACTTATTAGTCTCAATCATGTAAACGGCCCCCCCCCCCCCGGCCTCCAGAGTATTTCTGAAAACACTTTGGCCTCTCCTCATACGTCTACCATTGCTGCCCTGGATCACTTTTGTACCCCTTCTCTGGACCCTCTCCAAGAAGTCCCTGTCCTTCTTTAGCTGGAGACTCCAGAATGGTGCACGTCACTCCAGGGGTGGCCTCACCAGGGACCTGTACCGGGGCAGTATTGCTTCCTTCCTTCTGCTAGTGAACTCCCTAGCTATACACCCCAGCATCTTCTTGTCCGTACCATATGCCTTATTGCAATGGGATTGAAGCTGCCATTCCTGACTTGCAGGTCACTTTCATCAGAGGTTTGAACCATCCTCATTCCCCATCCAGTAGTCTGTTCAAGGTTTTTGTTTTTATTTGCCAATTTTCATAACCTTACACTTATTGGTGAAAAATGTAAGCTGCCGCACCTTGCAGCACTTCATCAGTTTTTTCTAGATCCCTCTACATGTTCCTCTCTTCCCTACTCTGTATCCACTCTCTTACAGATCTTGGTGTTATCTGCAAAGAGTCAGATCTTGGATACCCTCCTCTATGTCACGGAGAGGTTCCATGTCAATACATTGATAGTGTTGATGTCGACACCCCCGACAGCGACGGGAACAATGGCGACAGTCAGCCTTGCTCCCGACAGGAGAGAAAGTGTTTTTCTGTGGGGGACTTTGCCCCTTGCACCCCCCATGCAGGGGGCTGTGCCCCCCCCGCAACCCCATCTCTAAATAACCAACTCCGAGTCAGAGTTGGTTCGGGGTGGAGGGGTGCAACACCGGGAATCGCTGCACAGGCAGATAGCGGACCACCACAGCGAACAGTCTCAACCTGGTGAGATTTGTTGCTGTGGTGGTGTTCGCTGTAAAAACATTGTTGTGGTGGGGTGATACCTCATGGAGGGAGGCTCCCTCTGCAGGCTCTGAAGTGTCGTCAATCATGCTGGATAAAGGAAGGCTCCCTCTGCAGGCTCTAACCTGCTGACTGTGGTACCGCCTCAGGAAGCATGCAGAGGTTGACTCAGTGAACCCTAAGGTAGGCCGTGATGACAAGGGAGGGGTAAGCCGAGGGGGCCACTGGAGGTAAGTGGTAAGCTCCAGAGAAGATAGGTGATCAGGCTGGGAGGGAGCTTTGCAGAAGGGAGCAGGTCGGAGTAGGAGGGGCCATAAACAGAAAGTTAAAAAACACACAAATAAGAAAATGCTAAATAATTAAAAGATGGATTACAGGGAAAAGTCAAAACATATTAATGAGTCAGGGTAAATGCAATCTTATTTTTTATATATATTTACCTAGAACAACCCAGCTGAGATGCAACATCTTGTTTCCAGTGGGGCCTGATTTTACCTATTTCTGCTCCTGTGTCAACTGGAGCCCTGAGAGATTAAGTGACTTGCCCAAGGTCACACACTGGGTATTTGGATCTAGTTGGGTTTGAACCTGTGACCTGCCTTTTCCCAAGCCAGCACTCTAGCCACTAGACCACACTACTTCTCAAACATGATGGCTTTAAACATTTTACTTTCTGTAGACACCTCTTTACTGAAAGGGGGAGCCAGAATGCTGTTGGGCCATGTGGAGATGGGTTGACATGATGTCCCTGCCGACGGAAGCACTGCTTCTCTCCTGCAGCTGGCTATATAATCCCGCTCTCACCTTCTGCCTCCCACTGCTGCGGTTGCCGTTAGGGAACCTGAGGTATAAAATCGTACAGCTGTACAAGGTGAACAGAATGTCAACACTGAAGATTGCATTACTACACACTGTGGTGCAGAATACAATGTCTCACAGCCCCAGGGCACAGCGGAATCCCTGTTACACATAGCACTAAACTAAATCCCTCAGAGTGAGCACAGTGTTTATTTTTCTCCTTCATACAGCTGTGACTTTTTTTATGGGGGGAGCTACTCCAGGAATGTTTTCCACGTCATGCTCTATTTCCATGTTAAGACTCTCCAGCCTCACACTAGATCAGGGGTTATAAAGTCCTCAGCGGAACATGACTGTGTAGCCTAGTATGTGGCCAGTGACCCCAGGAAGCCATCACAATGCCAAGCCTGCTACAACAGTGAGGGCACAACCGATGAAAAGACTGACAGTAAATATCATTCTAGGAAAGTGGCATTTTTTTAAATATTCTTAGTCCTTTTTATCTTGCAGCTAGTCCAGTCAAAATACAACATCTCGTTTACAGGGGGGTCCAGCTTCTATCCCATGCTGCAGCAGGAAAAACTGAAAGATACAGAGGTAAAGTGACAGACACTCTCAAGGTCACCTAGTGAGTCAGTGGTTGTGATGGGATTTGAACCTGGAACTCCTGGTTCTCAGTTGTGCTCAAGCCGCTAGAGCATGCTGCTTTCCATGTTATCAGATCACAAATCTGATTCTATTTATTTATTTGGGAAAAAAATTAACAGTTGTACAAGGTCAAGGTAAAAACACTGACGTAATGGTAATGCAATAAATGACTTATCCAAGGGTTCACTAATCAAAACAGGCCAGCCTGTAGGCACAGCGGTAGTGCTACCACTCGTAGGCCAGTGACCTGGGTTAGTACATGAGCCTGAGTTGTCGAGGCGGGCGGGGGCAGGATCATGCATCCCAGAGCGGAAGGAGGTTTGTGAGCTCCACTGCTGTACTGCCACCTGGGTGATAGCAGGCGGCAGTGCAAGTGGAACCACAATGGGTGGGAGGGGCACAATCCGGCATGGATATCTGTACACTTTACATGCAAACGTCTATCCAGTCCTAGCCTGTGAGGCACCCAGGGAAGGGGTACAAAACAAGAGAAGAAAAATCCCCTGATTGGAGCAGTATGTAGCCGCCTCTCTCCTCACAGTCCCCGCACCGCTCACTGGGCTGCAGTTTACAATTGAGCTAAACACCTCCTGGGCTTGTGGAACCCAGGAGGCTCCACCATGGTAGGGGGGGGGTGTAAAACCGTGGCGCATTGCAAGGTCGGAGGTAAGTCCCAGAGATTGTAGCTGACAGGGCTGGGGGAGAGAGGCTGGCCGATGGCAGCAGATAAAGTGCAAGAAAGCATACTAAATATCAAACAAAAACAAATTACTGTATATACTCATGCGCATTTCGAGTTTTTAGTGCCAGAAATAGGCAGTAAATAACTGGGACTCGATTTATACATGAAGTCAGGTTATACGTTGGGTTTCTATAGCCATATTAGGTTTGAGTTGACTATCCACAGGTTTCACTGAAAAAACCCCATAAAAAACAGTTCTGTTCCAGAAAACACCTATCCCACCCATGGGCAGCCCATTGGTAAATGACCACAGTTAACAATATGCTGTTACTACTGGGACAACATCCATGTATTCATTCATTGTGAACACGTATTTATTTATTTATTCATGTATGTCTCTATCTTATTTTATCATAGCTGTATATTTAATGTTTTATTTATTGGTGTGTTTGATTATTTTTTCTGTCTTTTCTTGTGTACGGCACCCAGAACCTCAGGGATTTGGTGTCTTTTAAATAAAATTTGTCTTGCCTTGCAAGTGTCAGTGATACGAGGCTGAATGTACCTTGGGGGACATTTTCTCTTTTGTACAGATACAGACTTACTGGTAAACTACTGGTATATTCCAAAGCATATCCTTTAGGTGATGACGGGAGAAAGGATGGTGACTGGATGCTATTTTGTCTGTGGAGCAACTTGTATGAGACCGTATGGGTTGTAAATTAACACTGTACTGACATGCTGACTATGGAAGGGGAAAACAGTTACTATCATAATCACATGACAGTAATTATAAGTTTTATTAATTATTCATGAGCTAAATTAGCTCACTGATTGACTGCAATGCTGGTCACAGCAGTGACACTCAGCTGATCATGCAGAACCAGTTTCAATCAATCAACCAATCAATCAATCAGTCAATCAATCTTTATTTTACCAGGTGAAACACCATTGAGTGAACTCATTTTCAAGGTGGACCTGGGAAGTAAAGATAAGTATAAGGTACAATAAGGAAACCGTATACATAATGCAGAATATGGGTACACAGGATGAATACATAACGATGTGAGACTTATACAACAAAGAAATCTGGAGAACAATAGTCTGAGAAGGCAAAAAAGTCCATAAAACAACATGTACAAGTAACTTGTAGTTTACAATATATACAAATGCCTGCAAGCAGTACTACAAGAGTATCCCTGAGGCAACATATAAATAAATACTAGGATACCCACTGAGCACCTCACATATGGGGAGGGAAGAGGAAGTGAGGACATTATGCATAGCAGGAGGGAAGAGGAAAGAGCAGGATGCAGAGGAGACAGGAGAAAGGAGGAGATACAAAGCGATGGGAGGCACCAACTTTATTTAGCGAGGATGGTGTCAAGTGCACCAAGGGAGGCAACTGCAGACAGGTGATACCAGGCCATAATCAGGGGAAGCATTTACATGCCTCCTTGATAGATCGTGAATAAAGTGTCTTGAATGAGGCCAGGGAGACAGGGTGGGCCACCTTAAGAGTTTTTGGCAATTTATTCCACAGTTGGGGTAGAGAGAAACTTATAGAGGACCTACGAAATCTTGATTTGACCTTAGGTATGGATAAGGTGATATAAGTGGAGCTTCTCAATGCATACTTGCTTATTGTACTTAGGGGTAGACAGTCAGCTATGTACATAGGCAACTTTTTTGTGATTACTCTATAAATCCAGAAGGCAGCATTTCTTTGCCTTCCAAAAGTGAGAGATGACCAGCCAACTATGGTGTAGAGAGAGAAGAGATGCATAGAATATGACGCACCAGAGATAAATCTTATGGCTCTGTGGTACAGTACATCAAGTTTGGCTAATGCAGATGCAGGAGCTTGGCCATAAAGGAAGTCACCATAGTCCAGAATCGATAGGAAAGTGGATTGGACCAGCCTTTTTTTAGCATCCTTAGTCAGCAGGTGTTTGATCCTATAAAATAGGCCATGTCTCTGCTTAAGCTTTTTTATTATTTCCTCGATGTGAAGAAGGAAGGAGTGATTATGGTCAATCCAGACCCCCAGATACTTGAAATTGGGTACGAAGTCTAATGATTCACCTAGGAGAGTAGTAAGCTTCGGAACGAATCCTAAGGTAGCAGGATTAGGGGTATAGGTTAGGGGAGAGAGAAGCATTGCCTTAGTTTTCGTAGCATTCAAAAGAAGCTTCCTGTTCAGTAGATTTAATTGGAGCTGCTTGAACTCCTGCTGTAAGTTGGAGCAGGCTGCTTCGGGGGTAGGTCTGCTAATGTAAAGGACTGTATTGTCTGCGAAAAGATGAATATTTGCGGATTTTAATCCCGAGTTGATACTATTAATATAGAGTGCGAAGAGCAGTGGTCCCAATATGGAGCCTTGTGGGACACCCCTGAGCAAGGGTTTCAGTGGTGAGAATTCTCCTTCTGTTTTTACCTGCTGAAGATGACCTACGAGGTAGTTTGAGAACCATCTCATGGAAGGGGGCTCAAGACCAACTGTACGGAGAGTATGTAAGAGCAGGTCGTGAGCGACAGTGTCGAATGCCTTGCTTAAGTCCAGGAATACTGCACGTACAAAGGTTTTGTTATCAAGGGCGCCCAGCCAGTCATTAGTCACTTTTGCAAGGGCTGAAATTATTCTATGACATGGCCTATATCCTGATTGTAGAGGATTTCGGCAAACGGCAGTCTCAGCGAGTGCTACCATGAAAAAAAAGTGAATAAAAACCTCTAAAAAAAACTGTCATTATTGCGATTAGGTGGTGGCTCGGGCCATCCTTCCCCCCCAGCCGGTCGCTAATTGCCAGAAAATGACCGTCTGTTCAGTCATTTTTGCTTAGTTAAAAAAATATCACTGGGGGGGTCATGAGGGTAGGAGTAGCATGATACTGTAATTCAGCTGGTGGTGTGAGGTGGTGGTACTGATATACAGTATATGGGGGGGTCAACCTATACATGTGGTATGTCAGAAAATCTGCTTAAATCACATGGAAAGCCATCCGAGTGGCTTGGTGAGCTGAGGTATTGCTGCTTCGGCCTGTTGCACCAGTGACCCGGGTTCAGGAACGGGCCAGGGTCACTCAGGGAGTGACTAGGAAGGGAGAATTGAGCATCCTTAGGACAGCTCTCCTCCTTCAGGGAGGGCAGGGAATGTGAGACACGTGATTTGACTGCCACCTAGAGAAATCTAGGTGGTGGCGACGTGGACAGCAAAGGAGGGTGACCCCACACCCTGACGCTGGGTGCGTCTTTGCTGAGGCACTCAGCACATGAGTCATTGCACGGGCCCCAATGGGAGAAAATGGAAGGAAAACCCTCCAACCACAGTGCAGTAATGGCTTGAACCCTTGCAGGCCCCGCACCAATGATGGAGTACCTCCGGCCAGGTCTTGTGGAAGGACAACAGTGGAGGAGAAGGTAAATCCAAGAGAAATCAGGTGACAGCCGGAGGGACCAGTCCCGATTTGGTCCAATTGGAGAGACCAAGGTGAGAAACACAAAGTGGGGAAAAAAATTAATAAATCACATGGAAAAGGGGGTCAACTTACAGTATATGTGAGGTTGACTTATACATGAGTATGAAGGGTATTCAACAGCAGAGAATTACACAAGTTGTGTGAAGGCAAGGAAAGGTTGAAGGTGCAGAGGGGAGATAATGAGGGCATATTAGAGAGTCAGTTGCAAAGTAGCTGTAGCAGCCTTGTTAAATGAAGCTGTAAGCACTTCCAGAACCACCGACATAGCAATCTGCAAAAACTCAGGAAAGAAGGCTGGGAGTGACATTGTAATATCCCCCAAGGTTATTCACACTCATTTGAAGCCATTGCTCCTCAGGTCACAGGCTGCTGCATCTTCCCACAGAGAGTACATTAGTAAGAGCACTTGTTGCTGCCTTGCAAGCTGTTGCGGGGGAATCACACTGCTAGTGAACAGGGGCTTTGCACAGAAAGGTAGAGACAGACCAGCATTGGTAAATAGCACTGGACCAAGCTGGACCAGTCACACTGATTGCTGAGGTGCAGGATGCCACACTTTGCGCTTCGCCGATGACCCAGGTTTTGGGAATGAGCCTGAGTCATCAGGGGTCAGCCATTGGGGGGAAGGTAGGAGCTGGACTGAGCAACTGCAAGGCTGCTCTCCTCTCCTCGGGAGGGATCTCGCTGCTCCAGCTGTACGACTCCCCCCGGTGGAGGCCTGAGGGCAGTACGGGTTGGGAGCGACACAAGAAAGGATGTGTGCTGCGGGATGGCTGCATGCATGTGCTTCCATACACGTGCATGCGGCCGGAGAAAGGGGCGGGGAGAAAAACTGAGCCGGGACCAGATGTGACCACCTTCCCCCGATGAAGGGGGCGGAGCCACCTGCCAGCTCCCTAGAAAATAAAAAAAAAAATAGTATTGGACCACTACCACAGGGGGTATGGGGGAAGACTGCGGAACAGCATCAAGTAATTAATGAGTGCCAATAAAGACAGGCAGAACTTTGGAAAGGTGGTTTCTCTGTATTTAACATGTACTCAGACATACTGTTCTACACTTTAAACTTCAGAAGCACTGCAAAATTTGCACCATTTTCATATCCGAAGAGTGCCTCATGTTCTGTCCTAGTACAGTACAGAGTGCCCTGACTTCTGTTTGCTCTGGACTGCATAAAACATGCATCTACAAGTGCTAACCGGGGGTGCTAGGAGACCCCACCCCCCGCATGGTACACCACATGTACTAGGTATTGCAAGTTTGACTGTCAGTGAGTAGAAGCTGTGGTGGGATTTGATCCTGTGGGCTCCTGCTTGATAGTTATTGGCTAAGACCATCAAGTCTCCACTTGTAACCAGAGCTTGTGCCCAATTCTGAGCCCACAGCACCAGAATGGCCATGCATTACAAGACTGATTATTAACCCGAGACCCCGACTGAGCGACTGAAAACAAGGACAACAGCTGGAAAGAAGAGCCTCGTACTGAGAGCACATTAGGTTCACACAGTGCTGCTCCGTCAGCAGCAGGACCATAAAAACCATCCAAAGAACTAACATGCCTAAAAATTACACTTCTAAAGAAATCCAGCGCACCATAAACACACGAACAAAAAGCAGCCAATTACTTTTCACAGATATGTCTCCCCAGAGCGCAGGATTAGAAGCCGCTGTCAATGTGCAGATGTTCCCCATCCTCATGTTTATGTGATAAGGAGAATGGGAAGAAGCAGCGTCTCCATGTAATATGGGCAATCCCATGTCAGATGTCACAATTCACGGAGATGAAAAGAGAAACGCAACAAATGCAGAATACAATGAATACACCAGAGGTGGTTGTCCTTTGAAGATTCACAACGGTGCGTTTCTGGAGAACAGCTCCTTGCAGTTCTGATGTACCCTACCTAGCAGATGCCTGCCTTGGCCTACACCTTAATCCCTTCATGTTGGCTGCCAGCTGCTTGACGTGGGCAGAGCTGCAATCCAGTGCATGGTGCCCAGTGACACAGTGCTACTATCCTGAACATCTACCCAGAGCATTTATGAGACTAGCAGTGGAGGCTTTAAACAAGGCTGCCATTTTCTCCAGCAGCTGCGTTATTTATGAGATGCTGTGATTGCAGTATTTTATTAAGCTGATCTGCGAGGCCGGGTTGGGGGGGCCATGTTTGCAGAGCTGTTTCCTCGGGTTGGAGGAGGCAGTTTCATTAAAGAACTTGTACAGCTGACACCCAACATCGCAGGACCTCAGACAAAAGGGACACAGCCTTAAGGCTACAAAACATATTCCCAACTCTGAATCTGCTCACAGGCTGAAGAACAGGGATCTAACCCAGCCAGCCTAACCCTTCTACAAGCCTTTATCTGTTGAAGGCAGAAGCAGTGTACAGGCAGAGTCAAGCTTAATTATTTCACAGCAGAGGGTTCCATGATCTGTTTTAACCCTTGTCTGACTATAGATACAGAGCTGCTTCGGGTGAGACACACAACTCAGAATATCCTGAGGTGACCCAAGATAGACTGGATGGAAGAATGATAAATAGTAGGAACATACTTCTCAACTGTCCCTGATTATGAGGGACGTTCATCATTTTACCCCCTAAAAATTGCTCTGTCTCTCATGAAAGAGGTACTGCCCACACAAAGAATGCCCTGTAAATTCAGACTTTAAAGCAGAAATTTATGATATTATAAGACGCTACATCAAATATAAACATGGTACAAGAAAAGACAATAGTTTCCAAAGTGTTTTGAGCTTGGATCTCCATGTTTGAGGATGCGCCCCTCCTTCTGAGGCTCGGTGTCCCTCATTGTCTCTCATTTCAGTAAAAATGGTTGAACGGTATGAGGAGAAAAAAGAAAATATGCCCTGTTTTCAAAAGCTGTTTATCACATACACAGAATGTTACAGTTCAACATAATAATTTAAGGTGGGAAGGGGCTGTAGGTCAATGATGTCTGCCCCCCCCCCACTTCACAAGTATGGATAAAAAAGCATGCTGCATAAACATATACCAATTTCAAGCGATTCCCTACCCACTCTACTATAGTCCAATCCAGATATATCGAACACCCTTATAGTGGACATTCAGATAATAATGGACAAAAACCGCTGTCCCAAACCTGCCCGTGGACCTCTGTATTAAAAATCTGCCTTTACAACGATCATTAGCCGCCATGTATAGCAGACGCCAGAGAGGGGGGAGAGAGTGCTGAGTTACCTACGATTAGTGCTGGTTAATGGCTATTTAAGATCTCTGAAATCACACTGCCTACTCACATCACAGATAATCACCACTCCCTGCTGTTTTTATTTGTTTCTTTCCACTGCTGTTCCCCGATGTCTGAGTGAACAGCCATCAGTCTCTCCAAGAAAATAGAGATCCTTAAAGAGACAGACAACCTGCCGAAAATGTCCATGACAGACTTCTCTCTTTTCACTTCCGCATGTTGTGCGACCTCCTGAAATGCCACTCCTGTCTGCTTGATCTGTGGTACTCAAACAAAACTCGCAATGTAAACACAAATCAAAATGCAAGGACAGCAAAGTTAAAGATGCCTTTCTCAGATACTTTTACAGTGTGCAGGGGAGAGGCACTCTTATGTAGCCTTATACTGATGGAAAAAGCTAACAAGTTGATGCAGGCACCGGGCAAGACTGACTTCCAGCCATTGAAAGGGTGGCTATTTCAGAGGATGGTATGCCACAATATCAGGTAAAACAGGGCACACGGGAAGAAACAAAATGCTGACACCAGCAGTGCTGAAACATCTGTCAGTGACGTCGATGTGTTGCCCGGTCTTTCATCGCAGTATGCAACAAATGATGTTTTTAACTGTGATAAGACTGTTTTTTTTTGTTTTGTTTTTGTTCTTTTGCTGTATGAGAAACCATACTTTGAGTTTTAAAACAGAAACACTCCTTGGTCAGAAAAAGACAAAGGAACACATTTCCATATTGCACTATTGCAACATGATTGGTAGTAAAAATCTGAGCTTGCTGTCATAGGCAAATCAGGATGACCAAGGTGTTTCCGTGGCATTTGGCACCTACCTGTCATGTATGGGGCAAATAAGACTGCCTGGATGACAAGCGAATTTTTTACAGAATGGGTCTGGGTCTGGGATAAGAAGCTGTGAGGTAGAAAGATTCTGGATGCAGTGAGACTCAGGAAGATAGATGAGGCTACTGATCCAGTGCTCTCCGGGATAGTCAGGTGTTTGCTTTTGGAGGGGGTGTTCCCCGATGCCTTGAAGGAGGCGCTTGTGAAGCCCCTTCTGAAAAAAAACATCCCTCAACCCTGACATCCTGGCAAATTATGGATCTACCTCCACCCTCCCATTCTTAGGGAAGGCTGTTGAGAAGATAGTGGCTCTGCAGCTCAAGAAACACCTGGAGGCCTTTGACATCTACAAGCCATTGCAGTTCGGATTTAGGATGAGGCACAGCACAGAGACAGCACTAGTTTGGGCGCATGACGATCTGCACAGGGCTAGAGAGCGAGGGGGGCAGTCAGTTCTTACTCTCCTTGATCTGTCATCGGCATTTGATACTGTGGACCCCACTGTGTTGTTGGATCGCCGTACAGCATCAGTTCTCGCACTTTGTGATAGTGAGCCTCCCCCAAGCCATGAAAAAGATTTTGAGCCTCCCTCAAATTTGGAAAAAAAATCTTGGGCCTCCCCACAGAAAAAAAAAATCCTACTTTGCACAGTACACCAGGAATAAAGTGAAACTAATAAAGTTGACTGAGTATATTCTCTTTTTTATTCAGCTTATTGCTCTCCACCCCTGACCCAGCACCCCAGGTTATACTTGTCACTCCTTTTTTCTGACTCTTGGATCCTTGTTACTCTGCTTCCTCTCTGTCTGGAACAACCAACCTAACTACTTCATCTCTCCCTCTCCTACCCTGTTGATAAGCAACTTCCTGTACCCTTACCTCAGGTCACTGGGCACCACTGTAAGTTCTTCAATACAAGCCTCTGTCTTCAACAGCCTGTCATCTTCCTCATCAGTGAAGAAAAACAGTTGACCTGGGCATGACAAACATGATATAGATCCAGACTCCTGAAATACTCTCAGAAAAGGGCAGATCTGTTTGGAAAGTTATTTTTAGCAGGTCTACACAATGCAGTAATTCCACAAACCAAAGGTTAATGAGCTTGATATGTTTCACCTCCACTGCCAACAAGACTAAACATCTAATTGCAACAAGACAATCTCTGAAGACTATAGAAATGAATACAGCACCCAGATCTGGGAAGGATCTTATGCACTGCAGCAGATTTATATTTATTTACTTATATATTCATTTATTTATACTTTGATAGCCAGGTAGGTGGACTGACACCAGGCGCCTTTTTTAGGCACAACCCAGGTATGTTAAATACAACAGCAGAATAATGCACAGTTCATAATACATGACTTAAGATAATGTTAGGTAGACTACAACATGCGGTATGATATAGTGCCACAGTATTACAGGTTCTACATTTTCACAAAGCAAAAGATTAAAACAATGAGGACATGAATGATGTTTATTTGTTTGAAAACTGGTGACTTGCCGAGGCTCACTTCTGGGTGTGACCCAGCAGGAAGTGGTACGAGTACAAGCAAAAATGACAGGTAAGTAGCAAAAATGTATGCATTATTTAATGTCAAAAAGAAAAACAAAAATACAAGTGAAATATCAGTTATGTCTAATTATTGACCAATAAGTCTGATGTGTTCTAGGAACGATGGTGGAGTCCATTATTAACGATAACATAACCTACTATTTAAAGGATGATGGTAAAAAATGATGATGCACAGAATGGCTTCAGAGCAGGTAGATCATGGATTACAAATGTATTAGCCTTCGATGAGCCTGTGAGCAGGTATCTAGATGGAAATGAACCAAATGATGTCATCTTCCTCGACTTCAGTATGGCCTTTGACCTGGTGCCTCACTAGGCGCCAGTTATCTAATGAGAAGAATTGGGGCCTGTGAACAAATAATAAAATGGGAGGAAGTACAGCTGCAGAATAGATGAGGTTAAATGGATATTACTCATGAGAGGGAAGCGTATTTAAGCCAACCTCCCAGGAACCAGTCCTGGGAGCAGCATTGCTTCAAATATTTGTAAAAGATAAGGGTGAAGATATAACCTCATGGTTTCACAAATTTAGAGATGAAACAAAACTGGGAGGAGTAGTGGAAACAGTGGAGCAAGCTCAAAGTATTTAATCCGATCTTGAAAACTAAATGAATGGATGAACCATTGGGGATTGAAACTGAATAAAGAGATGTATAAGGTCATGTACTTGGTAAACAGAGCCTGAAATACAAATACCACTTGAGAAACACGCTGCCATCGGAAGACACAAGCAGAGAAGGATCTAAGGATACAGATAAGAAATAAGCTAACTCATACTGAGCATTGTAGGGAGAGGACGAGCAAGGCAAACTTGGTCTACATCAAACATAATGTCAACTCCAGAGGGAGGAATGAAGTGGCCGCACCACTGAACAGAAGTCTGATGAGCCCACTCATGGGTTATGGATCACAGATCTGTGCATCATATTTGGAGAGAGACAAGTAGTTAAGCCATGTGGGAATGGCAGCCATGACAGGCTAATGGGGGAAGGGATTTGGGAGTTGCCAGGGCCAGAGGGGAAACAAGATGTGTGCCAGTAGGGAGAAAAACCTATTTAGAAAAAAGTCTGAATTTGAGGACCATCCATTTTGTTATTTTGTTACTGAAGACTTTAACTAAAACAATTTATTTTCTCTTTAGACTTCATCTGTTCCTGATACTTATACTACCTGGAACTCATAACCCTCTACGTCTGGCATCATAACTTGATACCACAATTAAATAAATGAATCACTCAATCAATTGATCAGTTAATCAATAAAACAATAAAATAATTATATTATTCACTCACAAAGCTTATCAATGAATTAATTAATCAATTACCACTTTAAAGTATATCTAGATCCGAGGTTCAAAGGCTATTGCAAAACATATCCGACAACACCAGCCCCGGCTCAGATTCACTGGAGCCACGACTCCTGAAGCTAGCGGCACCATTGATTGCCTCGCCACTGGCCAAGATTTTCACTCTGTCTCTCTCTCTCTCTCTTGGCATTGTCCCAGATCTCTGGAAGATTGCCCGAGTTATGCCTATCCTTAAAAAGGAGACCCAAAGGATATCAACAACTACAGGCCCCAGCCATCCTCTCTGTGCTAACAAGCTACTGGAGGAAGCTTGTTGCAACCCAAACCATTGACTATCTCACAAAGAACAACCTTCTCTCAGACACTCAGCATGGTTTCAAAAAAGGGCACAGTACCTCAACCGCTCTTCTCAAATTTTCCACCAGTGTACTCTGCAACATGGACAAAGGCCTACTCACTGGAGCAGTATTTATCGATCTTACCAAAGCTTTTGATCTTGTTGATCATCCCCTGCTTCTCTCAACCCTGCACAGACTTAACTTCTCATCCTCAGTAGTTGACTGGTTTAACAACTACCTATCAAACAGATTACAACTTGTTAAATTTGACTCCGCTCTCTCGGATGTGACCAGCACTGACATCAGAGTACCCCAGGGCTCCATCCTGGGACCCCTTCTTTTCTCGCTATACATCAACAACATAGATTATGCCATACTCTCCTGCTCAGCTATCTTATACGCTGATGATCTTGTCCTCTACTCTAGCACTGACAAAGTTAACATCATTAACAAAAACCTCTCCTTGGATTTCAGGAATGTGCAAACATGGCTAAATGTTAATAAGCTCATCCTCAACACAAAAAAGACTCAAGCCATGCTATTTGGCATTGCCCCCAAACTCAGGGCCTGTAAGGAACCCCTCCTAGTCCATGACTCTGGGGGGTCTCTCATCGACTGTGTCACATCCTTCAAATACCTGGGAGTCCTCCTTGATAAATCCCTTGATTTCAATCTGCACATCCAGAAAGCCTGTAAAGCAACAAATGCCAAACTTGGAATTGCCTATAAGACTTGTCACCTGCTATCACCATCCGCCAAATTGGCAATTGCCAAGGGTATTCTGCTTCCAGCGCTGACATATGGTGTCTCCACTTTTGCTAATGCCCATAAGACTGCTCTCCATAAATGGGATGTCGCGTATAACAACATATGTCGGTATGCCTCCTCTTCCCATCGCCTCAAGCACCACTGCACACTGTATAGTGACCTAGGCTGGCTCTCCCCAACTGCCTACCGACTATATTCCCTAGGGACCCTCACAGACGCTGTAATCTGTAACCAAACCCCCACCTCCCTTGCAGCTCTACTTGTACCACAGACACCTGCCCATGGACTACGCTCGGCAAACACATTTCTACTCACCATACCCAGGTGTCTTACTTCAAAAGGCTCTAGAACATTTCACTGCACTGCCCCAGCCACCTGGAACTCCCTCCCTCCTACCCTGAGGCAGGCTAACTCCCACTCAATCTTCAAAAAAGAACTATATCGCCACCTGTCCCGGGACCCCTGCACAGGCTTTGATCCCACTTAATGCCTCACAGCTAACCACCCTATTTCGCCCAAGACACTGCTGCACTTCTAAACAAGTTTTGCTATAAAATGTCTTTATAGCTGCCACTTAGCCCACTTTCAGTTATTTGCATGTACTAATGTCACTTTTGTCATCTCTGCATAGCTATATGTATTATCTTGAGTACTGTCTGACTTGATCAGTATTCTAACCTACCTGTACTATATACTATGTACCTGTACTATATACTATGTATTGTATAATGTCATCTCATTTTATGTATGTATTCTCCTGGGTCGTGCCTGAAAATAGTCAACTTTGGCTAGCGCACATAACCCGGTTAACAAAAACTAAATAAATAAATTAGTTAAAACAATAAAATAAAAACTCCAGCAATCAATGAGTGAAGCAATCAATGTATCAATTAATAAATGCATAAACGATTCAATTAGTCAATATGTTTGTTGACTAAATTGAAAAGGACAGACCACGGAGCCAGTAGTGGATCTAGGGGGGTTTACCAGGTGCAGGTGCATCCCCCATTGTAACTTACTTGCTTGCTGCAGCTGTATTTGACTTTGCTGGAGAAGTCTAATATATTGATTGTAAGAAAATCCACAATCAAAACAATAGATTACACTCATATTTTCTGTCAAAAATGTAATGGAAAAGATAATTTAAAGGATTAAAAAAATGTCAGAAAGTTGCATATCAAGTAAGCACACCACCACAGCACCCCCCCCCCCCATTGTAAAATTCTGGATCCGCTACATGGAGCAGTGCTCATTCCCAATGGAATTCCTAAACAGGAACAGTTGATAACTGAAAAATAAAATACGATACAAAATCAGGTCTGTAAAAGATTACAATGTGTACTGCATTACTGAATGATAAAATGTACTAACAATCCATACATCTAGCACAAGGCAGAGAAGCCTGTTCAGTTAACCAGTGGAGTATCTGAAGGCAGGTGTCTGCAACTTGATCTCTAGCTTAATGGTGGGGAGTTACCTGAGACTGGAAAGTTTCAATATGTACTCTGTGATAGGCAGGGCGTAGGCTACGTTAGAAAAATATAATACAGGGGTGCAATATGGTGAACACCATAGAGTCTTTAAGCTGAGGAACAGTATACCCATCAGGGGCACAGCCCCAAGTTGAAAGGGAGCACTCCAAACAGGACATCAGAAAGTATTGTTTTTTTTTATTTTTTATTTATTTAACCAGGTATAGCACACTAAGCTGAAAGCTTTTTTACAGGAGCAACCTGGGAGCACAAGGAGGTTAAGTGACTTGCTCAGGGTCACACAGTATGCAAGTGGAAGCTGTGGGATTCAAACCCAGGTCTGGTCTGCTGGATGTCACCAAATTTGTAGCTCAGAGCCTTAGACCACTGCGCTATACTGCCTGCTGTTTTAGAGAGTAGGTGATGGACAGGGGGACAAGTCTACCCAACAATGTGGTCAATGCTAGGACTATAAATAGAATAACAGGGGACTGTATACTACGAGGCTTTATAAAATGGGCAGCGACATTAGAGGAAGCTGATTGGCTGAAATGGGATTTTACCCATGCCTTTTTTTCAGTATAGCACAGTAAATAAAAATCGCCAGTACATGTGGACTTAGAACACACATATATGAATGTCCCAGCTCGAAAGCATTTCTCTGCCATCTTTTTTTCCTAAGTCAGCACTTGCTTTGAGCCTGAAACTGTCAAACATCACAAGTAAAATTACACATTTAGTTATAAAATGCCTCTGGTTCTCCCTCCCGAACCACTTGTTGTGATTCCCAGTGCTCATGCACACACTTCTCACTGTTGAGCTGACTGTGCTCTCCAGCTGCAACTCCCAAACTTAGCACACTGAGAATGCCAGCACTTTGGTGAGACTTGGTACCGCTGACGGTAGCGTGCTGCTAGCAAGGTCAAAACAACATCATGGTCTTGCCCGCTGCTTAGTGTAGTGACCTTGCGGTTCTGCTACAGATATTTTGGCTCAGTACTGTTTCCCAAGTGACACCAAAAAACATCTCAGCACCACTAGTGACAGCAGAAAACATATAGTAAGTGGAGGGACTGTTTATAATAAAATTAGACTTTTTTTTTACTAATGTTTTAAACAGTATTACAGTTTCAAAACATATATCCATAAGTGCAATAACACACTCTGGAGTGTACTTTGTATTCTGATAAACAGCACAAAAACACACTCCGGGGTGTGCTTTATTATGCTCTGATAAATGCTCTTCTAGGGGCATTAAGGCACTTGGCCTTCAGCCTCCTGCCTCACTACACCCAAGTCATGCGTTTATCAGAGCATAAAGCACACCCCATTGTATTGCTTACATAATACCATTGAGAGGTTTTGGTGACATGCGAACCTTACAAATGAAGTTCAAATGTTTCCAACATGTCACCAGAATCTCAAGATGGTATATTTAGCCAAGTAAGATACAGTCCCCTATCTGTTATTTTTTAATGTATGGATCAAGAAACTTTCATTTTGTTACTTCATAAGCACTCTTCCCCATCCCCAGACTGCAGCCTCACTCATAAACTGCCACAAATTGCAATTTCTTTTGCACCTATTGCCACAGAAGCCATTTCTTTCTTTTCTGTTTCTTTGCCTTTTTTAGCAGCACAACATTGTAACACCACTGCTACCACTACCACCAGCAATCGAGTTGCATGTTTACCTTGTCAGCACTGGACAGTCACACTACATTTCAAACCCTAAGCAATCCCCTGATTGCTATTCAAATTAAACAAGAAAAAATGGAACTACTGAACCGGTTGGGGGAGGTGAGAGCAGGGGAAAGAATGTAGGTTTCCCCATTTCACTGCCATCAGTCCATCTTTGTTGAATGGTATCACTTTCCTTAAGAGAGAGAGACATTTTCGTGAATTTCTTGTCAGCAGTGAGCCAGCTTTTATTGTACACAGCAGTTGCAGTAGAAGCCGTGTCATGCCAAGCACAAGGATTTAGGGGTAGCATGTCAATTCTGCCAAAAAATTTTCGACAACAATTATGGCAACAACAAATCGGTGACTGGCAATACGGTGACCAGGAATGTAAAGGCGAATAGCGTTATGGCGACATTGAGGGTGCTATGACCTTGGAGTTGGATATATAAGTAACCGGGGTGCGAGGCAACACCCCCTGTCTGAGAGGAATGCAGATTACAAAATCCCCATGAAAGCAATTATGTCGCCGTCACTGTATTCACCATACATTCCGTCGGCTGTATAGCCAGTCCCTGATTTTGCTGTTGCCGTAATGGGTGTCACCGAAATATATTCACTGAATTGACATGGAGACAGATTTAGGCAGCACGAGTAAGGTTTGTTCCGGTAATACTATCGTTCACAGCTCGGAATTATAGTATTACGAGCTCTGAATGATCGTATTACAGGAACTGAATGATAATATTACAGGGGTTTTCATATGGAATTTGGTAGTATTATTTAAGATACTCACATATTACAACAGGGTTCATAGCACAATATGGCATCTTCAGGGAATTTACTGGGAACAAGTGAAAGGTGGAAGACAGAGAGGACTCCATGGGGCAGAGAGACTCAAAGTACTATAATGTAAGACATCCAGGGCAGACAGTCCTTTTTATTTCCATTCATTCCTTTCCAGTTTGTTTACTTCAGTTTTTTGCCCTTTGAGTATATTTTTGAATAATAATAAAAGAAACAAAATGTTTCCTATGAAATGATGTTCTCATTTAAAATAAAAATGTTGCATAACAAGGGCAAAATGAAATGGGAGTTTTAGAAATATCCTCTTTTGTCTAGTTTGTCATAATTGTGGTTCTAAGGTACATAAATGACACACTGTGAATTAATGGTATACATGAATGTGTTGTTTGGAGTAGATTTTTTACTTATAAAATGGTATTAGACACTGTTCCTCCATTTTGTTTAAAAAAAAGGTCTTTATGCTACATGATTGGTTCTTTTAAATACCATGTGATTTTTTGGTGCTGTAAAAACTGACTGTCCACTAGGGGTCATTTATCTTTGAAAAAGCCTAGAGCATAGGTGAAACGTCAGAGCATTTTACTTTTTGTTCCTGACCCAGGAGGGTCGTTAGTGTGGTGTGAGGCACCAATAAATAAATGAAGATACGCATTTCTTCAAATATTTCTTGACTCTTCATTTTAATTGAGGTACTAAGGGTGAGTGCCATGACTTTGGTCTTCTTTGTATACAGGATTGTCACTGCGCACCACCACTCACTCTGGTGTGGCTCTTCTGATTCAGAGTCTTTTTCTGCCCTTGTTTGTCACTATAGCTTTGTATCTATGACTTTCAATATCACGTTCCATTAAAAGCAAAGCTTTGCAGCCCAGCCCCAATATTTGGTCATCGGGTGTACTTGTCGAGGGCTCCCCATCTCAGGAAGCAGAGCAAAAGAAATGGTCTTCTGCATGCTAGAGCATAAAAAAGGGGGGGCACCACAGGTTAGGAGAGAGTTCTGAGCGGTGATATGTTTGGTGTTCGAGAGTTAGAGAGGGAGGACTGGAGCACCTGTACTAGTGAGGTGGGATTCAGCTGTGATGGAATATGGACAAGGGGTGGCAGGAGCGACCCTTCTGTCATCGGCCAGTCTCCAGGGGACCCTAGCCAGACCCGGGCTGAGGGGCGCCCAGGGGCTGGGTGCCAGAATGTTCTGCTGGTCCAACTGGACTAAAGTTTGTCAGGTCAAGCAAAGCCACTCTGGGCACTAATACTGTTCACCAATCCCTGATAGGGGAAATCTGGAACCACAGCTCTGCAGAGCTGCTTATTTAGAATTATGTATTAAGACTCCCATTGGAGTGTCCGAAGGAACTCTGAATGCATTTGAGAACGTATTGGCGCCTGAGGGCAACATTGCTGTGTGTACAGCAGGGGCCCCTTTCGTACCATTAGTATCTCCTGTACCATAGGAAAGGTGCTGCCCTGGATCACTTGTACTCAGAGAAACATGCACTTTGCTCCCAGCCAGGTGGTGTGATTGCTGAATGGACAGTTTCTTGCTAACGTGTGTCAGGGATGCTAAAACCAGCACTCACCCTGGGTGCAGTGAACTGTTGGGCATGTGAGGTGAGGTACAGCACCCAGTCTTGAACCAAACTGGTTTGTTGACGGTGTCTGTTACTTAGTTTGCTTTAATGTTACTGCATGTCCTTCTCTTGGACATTACCTTTATTCAAGTATGGAGCACTCCTCTATTCCAGGTTCGACCTGCTGGTACTGTTTGGCATAAGAGTAAATGGGCAGAACTGCTATTTCTGCTTCCAATGGGTGTGGCTTTTCATTCTTGACATCTACACTGGCCGGTGAGTTATGGGATAGATTTGACATTATACGCCTTCATGCCGATAGTGAACATGAAGTGGTAAGGGGCATTAGAAATCATGGTTTGCATCAGGGTTCCCCAGTGCCTATGCCATGCACTCATAATTCCACTGAAGCAATCAAAGTGACATCCCTGGCCTGGCCAAACTTGAACCTTTGGGGAGTTCACACTGAGGACCCTAGGTTACATTTTGTCTGCCCATATTACTGCAATCAGGGTAGACAGGCACATTTGATACCAGTAGAGGAGTGCAGATCTGACATGGACCTTTTCATAATAACTAAATCATTAATATAACTTGGGACTTTGTTGTAGTATAGCAGACAGTGATGAGTTCATGTCAGGGGTGATGTCAGGACATGTAAAGCAAAAATGGAGGAAGTCTAAAGGAGCGAAGAACTGGGTTTCATGCAACTGTCATTATAATAAATTGGGGACTGTTATGAGCTTTGACTCCTGCTGATACCAGACATAATTCTTCTGCAGGAAACTGCCAAATCACACTAATAAAGTAGATATTAGTTTAAGCATAAACAACACTGCTGTGTCTTTACCACTCAAGCAGTTTCATTGATTCAATTTGGAAATCAATATTGGTCAAAATCACTCACTTTGTGAGATTTATTAGGTGGTGTCTGAGGCCACGTTAATCCCTAAACACATGAGCTAGCTAGGCCTCTCAACATTAACCAATTGTACCCCAGAGGAGGTCAGTGGCAAAAACAGAAACATTAGTTTAAGAAGACCAACTGAATTCAGGAAAAAAAAAAAAAAAGATATGCTGTACAGGTCAGCACTGCAGAAAACAACAATTGATGATATTATTGGGTATGGTTACTGCCAAAGGGGAAGAAGGGGAGGGCAAGAGAGGCCAACAGTTACTTCTGTGTTTACCATGCTGCTATGATGTTAGTATGTGACAGGCTGTTGTGCAAAATTCAGGAGTTATGGTATAGTATTGCCACCAGGGTAATAACTGTGATTCCAGGATGGAGTGATTTGGGAGGCTTTAACGAGGAGTTCTGGGAAGGAGAAGAGGAAAGGCAACATAGGGTCTGAATGGACAGCAAGGTCCCACATTGCAGGTGGATCATGGTTGCAGGGAAAGCTGCATGAGGTTGTGGTGGCGACCATCTCCCGAGAAGCTCTCATGTGAACTTGAACATGTATGTAGCTATGTCTGGACTATTATACTTGAGGATGGTTTGGTCCAGAGTTATCATATGAGTCACAAAGCTGGAACTTGGACGAACAGTAATATCAAAGGCTGTTATCCATGCAAGCGTTGCATATAGAAACATAGAAACATAGAATTTGATGGCAGATAAGGACCGCTTGGCCCACCCAGTCTGCCCATTTCCCTACCTGATGGACAAGCTGCAGATTCTAGTTAATCAACAGCTTACTTCCTCCTGCCCTTCAGTATAGAAACATCGAATCTGACAGCAGATAAGGACCGCTTGTATATTGTAAATATATTGCCCCAGGAATGATTTTTGAAAACCCATGCACAGGAAAGACCTTTGAAGTCGGGCAACACACCACATGTGACACCACGGGGGTCATTTCATTGGCCTGGTGTACATGTGATGCATTTTCTGTTGGAAAAAAAACAGGCATTTCAAGAGGCATGTGGGTGAGTACTGTAGAGCTATCGAAAATGGCAATATCCTGTATGCAACAGCTCTGCAGGTGAAAGCAGTCACAAACCCAGCAGATCAAAGATTCAGATTTCAGGCAGTAGACAAGGTTTGCATGTACCCTGGGGAGCAGACTGCAACAATTTGATTCTGAGACATAAGGCTTTCTGGATGTACAGTCTCGGCACCAGGACATGAACCTGGATAAAATGGGAGCTCTGAGTTGTCTGATTCTATACATTTATCTGTTTGCATAGTAATGCTGACATTTTTTTGACTCCCCTTCTATTTCTTATCTTCTGTGACTATTATTTTCTGTCTCTCTCTTTTTCTCTGACAGCTTGGTGACGTGCCTGGACAGGAATATGTCAGTAGTTAGCAGTGAACAAACTGCAGTTCTTACTGCACTGTGAATCTGTTTGTCAACAAGTTTTGGACCGCCATAAAATATAAAGATACTGTACTTAACAACACCTCAAACCTTTTGAAGGGGGAAACAGAAGAAAAATAATTTTTTTTTTCTAATAAGAGCATTAGTCATGTGATAAACTTCCATTGTTGAATCATTAATAACTGGTTTGAATTGTTCATGTATTTTTTTTGTCGTCTTTAATATAGTTTATTTATTATTGTCACTATGTATTTATTATATTCATGCACTTTGGTTTGGGGATTGTTTCACAGTGTCAGTGAAAAAGGAGGATTTATTACATATTAATTCTGATGCCATCATCTGGTGATGGCTATTTAACCTCTACTTGCTTTAGCTCATCTCTTTTTATAAAGGATTACACATCAAGCATGTTTTATGTGGTGTCTGTTCTCACACAGTATGCTAATAAATCGAGCACTTTTGCATTATACAAACTAATGAGTGGTGTGTTTTCTCAACTTTGGTGGTGAGTGTCGGATTTCCTTTTTGTTGAATGTATGTATGTATGGTTTTAACCCCATCACAGCCACTTCCGTGCTGTGTGACTACGAGCAGGTCACTTAACCTCTTACCGGCTCAATACACCCAGCTGTAAAATCGGGTACTAGAAAGCAGGGCACACTAAAACCGAGATGTTACATTTTGCTGGGCCATTCTGTGTAAATAAAGTAAGAACAATACATAAAAGAATATATAAAAATAACAAAATTACATAGACACTAATGGCAGAAAAAGGCCTGTAGGTCCATTTAGTCTATGCCTCCTAAATACTCTTTCACTGGCACTAATGCCCACCCCCTCTTTAATTTCTGCCCCCCCCCCCCTTCTGGCTAAGCCAATATACTTATTCCATCCCTGCTTGAAACTGCTTACTGATTTGATCTTTACCACTTCTTCTGGCAGCCTGTTCCACTTGTCCACCACGGTTTCCGTGAAAAAGTGCTTGCGGACATCTTTCTTGCCTCTCTTCCCTGCCAATTTCAGTTTCTTCATCATCCCTGTATTTGAGCTCAAGGAGAAGAGTTTTTTGATGTTCACCTTGCTTATCCCATCAAGCTACTTGTATGTTTCGATCATGTCACCCCTTTCCCTTCTCTTCTCCACAGTGTACATATCCAAGCCCTGCAGCCGCTCTTCGTGTAATTTGTCCACGAGTCTCTGAACCATCTTGGTTACCCTGTACAGTATTGTTTTCACTTTGTCACAGTTTTTCCTCTGATATGGATTCCAGTACCTTGCGTACTAATGACCTGCATATTGGAAGGACCACCTCCTGACCTATGTTGCTTATCCCCCTCCTTATACATTCCAACATCCTGTTTGCCCTCCCTGCAGCTCTACTACAGTGTGCTGTGGATTTTAGGGTCTTGAATATTATGGCCCTCAGAAATCACAAGTGCTACACTTGCCATTCTAAAACAGGTAAGATCTTTATGGGGCAGAAAATTAAGTGCCAGAAGCAACACCGCCTAAAGCCAACTGGATCACACTAAACAGAGCCCTGCTCCAGAGGAAACACCACCAAAGCCAACTGAATCACACCAAACAGAGCCCTGCTCCAGAGGAAACACCACCAAAGCCAATTGAATCACACTAAACAGAGCCCTGTTCCAGAGGAAACACCACCAAAGCCAACTGAATCACACTAAACAGAGCCCTGCTCCTGAGGAAACACCACCAAAGCCAACTGGATCACACCAAGTACAGCCTTGCTCCAGAAGGAACATTGCCAATGACAACTGGGTCATGCTAAATAGAGTCCTGCTCCTGAGGAAACACCACCAAATCCAACTGGATCATGCTAAATAGAGCCCAGCTCCAGAGGGAACCCCACAAAGCCAAACTGGATCATTCTAAATAGAGCCCTACTCCAGAAGGAACACCACCAAATCTAACTGGATCATGTTAAACAGAGCCCTGCTCCACAGGGAAAACCACCAAACCTAACTGGATCATGCTAAATGCTGGCAGTACAGCATAGTGATTAGAGTAAGAGCTGCGAATAAGTTTGGTATGTCCAGTAGACATGGGTTTGATTCCCACAACCTCAACCCACATACTGTGTGACTCTGAGTAAGTCACTTAACCAACCCAGTGCTACAAGGTCACCCCTGAAAACAGGCATTTGTGCCTAGTGGGCCTTACTGGGTTACCAAAGAAGAAGAATAAAAAAAAAATAGAGCCCTGCTCCAGAATGAACACCATCAGATCCAACTGGATCATACTAAACAGAGCATTGCTCCAGTAGGAACAACACTGCATCATTGGATCTTGATAAATAGAGCCATGCTCCAGTAGAAACAACACAGAGTCCAACTGGATCATGCTAAATAGAGCCCTGCTCCAGAGAAAACAGCACCAGGTCCAACTGGATCATACTAAATGGAGCCCTGCTCCAGAAAGAACACCACCAAACCCAACTGGACCATGTTAAATAAAGTCCTGCTCCAGAGGGAACATTACCAAACCCAACTGGATCATGCTAAATAGAGCCCTGCTCCAGAGGGAACACGACCAAACACAACTGGACCATGCTAAATAGAGCCCTACTCCAGAGAAAACAGCACCATGTCCAACTGGATCATACTAAATGGAGCCCTGCTCCAGAGGGAACATCACCAAACTCAGCAGGATCATGCTAAATGGAGCCCTTCTCCAGAGGGAACATCACCACACCCAACTGGATCATGCTAAATGGAGCCCTGCTCCAGAGGGAACATCACCAAACCCAACTGAATCATGCTAAATAGAGCCCTGCTCCAGAAGGAACACCACCAAACCGAACTGGATCATTCTAAATAGAGTCCTGCTCCAGAGGGAACACCACCAAGCCCAACTGGACCATGCTAAATGGAACCCTGCTCCAGAGAGAACATAACCAAACCCAACTGGACCATGCTAAATGGAGCCCTGCTCCAGAGGGAACATCACCAAACCCAACTGAATCATGCTAAATAGAGCCCTGCTCCAGAAGGAACACCACCAAACCGAACTGGATCATTCTAAATAGAGCCCTGCTCCAGAAGGAACACCACCAAGCCCAACTGGACCATGCTAAATGGAAGCCTGCTCCAGAGGGAACACAACCAAACTCAACTGGACCATGCTAAATGGAGCCCTGCTCCAGAGGGAACACGACCAAACCCAACTGGATCATGCTAAACGGAGCCCTACTCCACATCACCAAACTCAACTGGATCATGCTAAACAGAGCCCTGCTCCAAAGGGAACATCACCAAACCCAACTGGATCAGAGGGAACACCACCACCGCCAGGTCCAACTGGATTATGCTAAATGGAGCCTTGCTCCAGAGGGAACACCACCAAATCCAACCACATTATGCTAAACAGAGCTCTGATTCAGAAGAAACAATATCAGATCCACCTGGATCATGCTAAATAGGGCCCTGCTCCAGAAGATGCAGTATCAAGTCCAGCTGTATTGTAGTTTTATTCCCATTCTGTGATCTCCCCTCTGAATATATTGTGATTGTACAAATTATAACTATCCTGCAATATTTATTGCATTGTATGCTCTTGGCCATTTCATTTCAGTTTTTTTACCCTTGACTTTTCCCTTTCGGTCCCTGTTTACTTATTTACACTCCAGACAAGTGACAACCTTTTGTATTTCTATCAGCTTCATTGATCATACTTTCATGCATGTGTATGCAGTTGTTATTGTACCGTCATCCCTGTTGAAACCTCCCAGGTCATGCCTGAATATAAGCATATGAGTGCGTAGTGCTTTCAAATGGTAAAACAAATTCTGGCCAGAGCCGGTAGGGCTGCAGCTGAGGAATTTGGGGTAATAATTTTGAAAGTTTGTTTTGTAATATTTTTACACCATATTTTCAACGTAGTCTTGTTATGATGATGCCTCATGAAGAAGGGCAGAGATAATGTTCAACTCCTGGCCTAAAGACAATTTTGTGCAGTGACTGCAAAATCAACTTTCAGGATGCAGAAACACATTTTTGGCAGGAGTTGAAAAATGACAGCTGGCACATTCATGAGGTGCTGTAACAATATGGTTATGTTGCAAATTTGGTTTAGAAATATTGAAAATTACCAGAGTTATGAGCCTGCATTCTCAACATTCAACATAGGCTCATAACATTATTGTTTTTTTAATATTTTTACACCAAATTTTCAACATAGCCTTCTTATGATGCCACCTCATGAACAAAGGTAGAGAAAATGTTCAACTCCTGTTGGAAAGGTGGCTTTGCACAGGGTCCTTGAAAGCACCTTTTGGTATGCAAAAAAACATTTTGGCAAGGATTTGAAAAATGACAACTATCACATTCATGAGGTGCTGCAAAGATATGGCTATATTGTGAATTTGGGGGAACATATTGAAAATTACCAATGATACGAGCCTACATTCGCAAAATTCAACATAGGTGCATAACTTTGTTTTTTTTTTAGTATCTTTACACCAAATTTTCAACATAGCCTTCATATGACCCCACCTAATGAACAAAGGCAGAGAAAATGTTCAACTCCTGCTCGAAAGGTGATTTCGCGCAGGGACTGCGAAATCACCTTTCGGGACAGAGCTACGTAATGACAGTGCAATTGTTCAAGAGGTAGGGTCCCAAATAAGGCATGTTGAAAATTAGGTCAAAAATGCCCAAGTTATGCCACTAAGTTCAAAACCCCATTGAAATACATTAAACCACATATCTGTTTCTTCAGTTCACGGTCCAGCTTTGAAGAGTGAAGACATGTCTGCGGTCCAGTGAGGATTATGGCGTTGGACCCTTGATCGGTAAGTAAGGGCTCGGGGGGGGGTGTGAGGTGGTGGGTGCTGAGTGGGAGGGTCAGGTGGAGGCAGCGTAACAGTGCAAAAGACATTGATGAACTTTTTGTTTTTACAGGAAAAAAGAGAAACAAGCATGATTGCTGCACTGGGGTATTGGGCACCCCAGTGCCACTGTTACATTTTTGGAGTGGGGTGGTGGGTGCTGAGAGGAGGGGTCAGGTGGGGAGTAAACTAAATATTAAAAAGAGAGAGGCAGAAAGTACCTAGCATGCTGTAGTGGACGAGGGGTGGCGTGTCAGTGAGAGAAGTTGTGATCGAGACACTGGGGGATTGGGCATCCCCAGTGTCACTACTATGTTTCTGGGGAAGGGGGTGTGTGGGAATGTGGGTGTGGAAAGGGAAGGTCGGTTGGGGGGAGTAAACTAAATATAAAAAAAAAAAGCAGAAATGACCACACATGCACGGTAGTGGACGAGGGAGGATGGGGCAGTAATAGGAGTTGTGATCAAGACACTGGGGGATTGGACCCACAGTGTCACTGTTATGTTTCTGGGGGGATGTGGGTGGTGGTTGCTGAGAGGGAGGTCGGGTGGGGGGTTATATATTTCAGTGGTCACGGACAGCTGGAAAAAAAAAAAAAAAAAAGTGCAAGCGAGTGTGGAGTGTTCCAGAGATGCGGAGGTGACTTTTGTCACTTCACCATATTGTTCATTTAGAAGGAATACGGGAGTGCTTTTCTGGTGGCAAGAGGTCTGCAGGGCTCCTCCCACTGCAGCCCTAAAAAGGATCTTCTGCATATATATATGCGCCACAACTGCCACTTTCTTCCTCTTTGCAATGCAGCAGCTTTTCTCATAGTTCACTTAATATATTTTAGGCCTGGGATGGTGCAGCTCCCTTCACCTCTGAGCACAGCATGTCATCCCACACTGAGATCTCCAGCAGATGTGCCTGCTATCAGTGCAGTCCTGCCTATACAGACCCAGCTCACAGTTTGTTTTGGATTGTGCCTGGGACAGTCACTCCAGGAACACAGCAGCCCACAGGGCAGAGAAAGGGCATACACCAGAACTCCCAAAGGATTCTTCTGTTGTGGGGCTATCGAGTGAGGGGGCAGGTCCACCCATGTGGGTTCACTACAGAGCAAGTAGTTTATAGTTTTATGCCGCAAAAGCTTCAACAAAAGATTACAACACTCTGCCGATTGTTATAAAAAAAATCACTTAGTCACAGTGTGCTAAGAAGAGAGAACTATGTTTATTTATTTTTATTTATTGAACATTTTGAGTTTACAACCTTTGAGTCAGAGACTCATTTCCAAAGGCACCATGTCATTAGACAAATATACAACAGGTAAGGTTAACATACACAATTTGAGTCCATAAGTGTGTTACAGGAGCTAAAACATAAATTGAGTACATATATGTGTTACAGGAGATAAAACATAGGAAACAAGAAACAGTCTTAGCCAGGACATAGGCCTGACAGTGTCAAAGTACTACAAAGTGCTGTGAGAGCAGGGGACAACTCTTAACTGGGTAACAGAGCTGGGGCTAGGGAAGGGGTGCAGGAGAAGAATCCATTGTCAGGAGCACAAGGGGATTAAGGACAGTCGCAGCCATTGTTGGTCTGAAGGTGGTCCTTGAGGACGGTTTTAAATAGGCTGAGCTTGGATTCGGATGTAATGGAGTAAGAAGTGGCATTCATTCAGAGAGGGGCTTGGTAGGCAAAGGTTCGCTGACAAAGTGAGGTTCAGAGGCGAGGGACGAAATGAGGATTTAACGGAGTTGTGGGTGATTTTGTTAGGGGAGGTGTCCAGAGGGGAGTGAGCCGGGGGGGGGGGGAGGAGGGAAGCCCAGTGGCGATCTTTTTGGTCGTGAGGCAGGTGTGGTATTTGAGTCTGTTGTCGAAATTGAGCCAGTTGGACTACTGGTAGAGGGAACATGTGTGAGTGTAGCGGTCACAGCTTAATATAAGGTGGCAGGCCTTGTTGAGGGTTACTCTAACTCTCTGGAGGGATGTGGTGTCAGCCACGCCATAGATTAGTATCCCATAGTCGATGAGGGCAAGGACGGAGGAGGAGGAGGAGGAGGAGGAGCAAGGTGGAGGGCATCAGGGGTGAGGTAATGTTTGACCCAGTGGAGTAAGCTGATCCTGGTATTGACAGCGGTGCAGAGGTGATGAATGTGGCTGTGGAAATTAAGAGCGGGGTCCATGTGGATATCGAGGTACTTGAAGGAGGTAACCTGGTCGAGTGATAGAGACTGGGGGGTTGAGGATACTGAGGGTGTGGTCCTTATGTCAACTCTGGGGGTTGGTGAAAAGCATCACTTTTGTTTTTTTTTGTAGTTTAGGACAACTCAGTGTTCCGCAAACCAGAACTCCACTTCAGAGAAGGTTTTTTAAAGATAGAGTTGTAGTTGCTAGGGGTCTGTGTGGGACATGAACAGGACCACGTCATCCGTGTAAAGTATCAGTTGCCCCAAGCATGCCAAGGGGAGGGTATTAAGTAATAGGCTGAAGAGGAAGGGCCCGAGGATGGAACCCTGTGGGACCCCTGACCTGACAGGGAGGGAGGAGGACAGAGCAGTGCCTATCCAGACTTGTTGTGTTCTTCCTGAGAGGTAGTTGGTGAACCAGCTAGTAGCTTTGGGGGAGAGATCGGAGTTGGTTAGTGCAGATAGAAGGAGGAATGGTTAACTGTGTCAAATGCTTTCAACAAGTCGACAAAGACCACCCCAGGGAGGTGGCCTTTGTCGAGTCCGGAGTGAAGGGGGGACGTGAACTCCACCAACACAGAGGTGGTGCTGTGGCCCTAATGGAAATCATGCTGCTGCCGGCAGAGCAGGTTGTACTTAGTGAGATGTTCAGTCGATTGGTCAGAAATGATTCTTTCCAGGGCTTTAGAAGGGGGGGAGGATAGAGATAGGATTGTAATTACCTGCATTGGAGCGGTCACCACCCTTGTGTATTGGCGTGATGACCGCAGCCTTCCAGATGGAGGGGTAAGTCCCAAGACAGAGGGAGCGATTGATGATGAAGGTGGGGGGGGGAGGACATTATCAAGGGTGAGGCATAGAAGACTGAGGTCAAGGGAGTAAGCACTGTAGCGAGCATGCCCTGAGGCCTTTAGAAGATAGGGCCTGGCCTCGGCAGGGCAGACCATCTTAAAGTGAAATGGTGGGGTGGAGTGGGGGTGAGGTGGCCTGGGGGGGGTCGAAGAAGTTGGAAGGGATTATACTGCTGAGGTCGGAGAATGAAATAGTCAGGATATCAGCTATGTGTTTGGGGTCAGAGACAGCAGTGCCGTTGTTAATGTCTGTAAACCGATGATCTAATAAATAAAGAAAATAAATAAATAACAACTGGGGGCAAGGGTTTCCCATTCAGTTCTTTAAGATTGTCCCAGAACCTTTTGTCTGAGCCCCAGGTAGAGGTGTGGGAGGAATTGTAGTGTTCGGACTTAGCTTTACGAGTCTCCCAGGTGCATTTGTTTCTCATGGCATGATACATCTGCCTATCGGCTGGTCTACCTGAGTCGAGGGCAAGTTGCCATAGGGAGTCACATCGGTGCATCAAGCCCAGAAGGGCCTGGGTAATCCAAGGGGCGGAGTAACCCTTGATGATACATTTCACAAATGATACAAATATGTTGCAGGCAGAGGTGAAAGCCTGAAGTCTGTATGTAACATACAGACTTCAGGAGTCGTAAAAAAAAAAAAAAAACCTTAAAGATCTGATTTTAGGTAACATCTACAGAATAACTGGTAGTAAAACAAAGCTGGCAGGTAGCTGGAGCTGCAGATGTCTAAAGGAAAAGATTCCCTTATTTCATGCACACAGACTCTAACTCTGAGAGAAGACAAAGATTACTTCCTCTTTATTCCACCAAACACCAGCAAGTACTAAGGCAGTCACTAGCTACTGATATTACTCAGCAACAATTGCAGTGAAAGCAGTCAGTAGTCAAGACAACTTGTAAAAATTCAGTCAGTCAGTCACACTGGGCTAAGACTAATGTTCTACAGACTGCCACAGTCAAGAGAAAAGAAGAAGCTATTTATTTATTTTTATTTATTCAATAAGAAATACACCTTTGAGCTCAAACAGCTCATTTACAAAGGTTCCTCATCCAAAACGGTAGTTACATAGTTTTATGCAGGTACAGTACAGACAGCAGATCCAACAGAGACTTGTCACAGTGAGTTACAGGGAATTCAACAGTGTTCAAAACAACAGGGCATAGAGATAATAGGAGAAAAGGCTACCCTACCCCATTGAGTCAGGGACTTGTTTACAAAGGTTTCCAATGGATCAAATTCAGGTGTGTCCTGGAAGTACAGGGTGGTTATGTGACTTGCTTAGGGTCACACAGTATGCAATTGCCTTATTTTCCTTTGTCTTGCTCCTTACAGTTCGTCCCCCTTCGGAATTTACCCAATGCCTCTATCGACTCTATTGCCTCTACTGACCCTAGCCCCTCCTAGATGCTAGTTCTCATACCTTTCTCCCTTCCCCTGCTCTCTCCCCCTTTTTCCCTAGCCTTCACACTCTCCATGCAGGGTTCTCAGCATCCTGAAGGGGTCCTATAGTGCCTAGGCTTGACACCTTTTTTTCCCCCATCTACCTATCCTTGACATTCCAGGTCCCCTTGCAGGGTCCCCAGCATCCTGGAGGGTTCCTTGGATCAGGCCTCATCCCCTCCCAGGTGTTATTTCTCATTCCCTCCCTCTCACTATCCTTCTATAATTACAACGTCTAACCACAAGAGGGTTTACAATCGTCTGAACTTCCCTGCCCCCTTGCAGGGTTCATCGCATCCTAAAGGGTTCTCTTTTTGGCTCAGGCCTTATTTCCCCTCCTAAGTGTCAATCACATTTACTCTCTCTCTCTCTCTCTCTCTCTCTCTCTCTCCTCTCTCATTCACTCTCTCCCTCTCTAATTCCTACTCCAGTCCTCTGTCCCCTTGCAGAATTCTCTGCATCCTCAAGGGGTCTCTCCAGGACATGACTCTGCACTATCTGTCATCTCATCCTCTCTCTCTTTCGCCCCTTATTACATAATAGCACTTGTTCACTTACTACCATTGCACTTATTAATTGTTCTCATACATTACATATGTATGCAACACTGTAACAACTGCCTTAATTAATTGTATGCTATGTTCATCTTTGTAACTTGAATGTAAAATGTCTCATCTCTATTGTACCCCTTCCCCCCAGGTTGCACCGGGAGACGAGCAACCTGTTGCTCAGTGTGCCTTCCTGGTGAAACATTTCAATAAATAAATAAATAAAAGTGGAGGTTGTGGGAATCAAACCCAGGTCTGCTGGATGCACTATATTACAATAGTCAGCCAACTTGTGTGAAAAAAAAAAAAGAAAAATCAGTCAAGAGTCACAGACAATGACTGGACTGTCGGCACAGCAGTAAGGCTGCTGCTCATGACATCGGCGACTCACGTTTGGGAACAAGCATGGGTCATGCAGGACTGGCTTGGTGGGGGGAATCAAGTATCCCAGTAGACGCTGTTCTTCTCTGGGGAGGGAGGTCAGCCAGCTCAGCTGCAATACTGGCACCTGGGTGCCCACGGACGTGGCATTGCAGTTGGGAGTGGTTTCAGATGTGAGGGACGCCAGCTGTGATGCACTCCATCTGTAGTGCAATAGCCTGTGCACAATGCACGTCAGTATCCCATGGGGAGTAAAGCAGAGATAAATCCCCAGCTTTGCAGGATGAAGGATCAGCTCCCCCCCCCCCACAGCACCTGCACAGGTGGCAAGGCCCTCCTCCAGATTTTGATCCTTTCCACAGGAGGGAGTTGGGGGAAAAACCCTACTGCCCCCATCATGGGAGGAGGGGCAAACTGTAGGGAGTTAAGCCCTCGAGTAGCAGGGTGATAGGGCTGGGGGGCAGACTCAGAAGGGGCGGCAGGACTGGCAGCTGGAGAAGAGAGAGGATTAATTGCAAATAAAGTTTGACAGACTATAAGTAATACAGACTAGGGCTGTGCACGCAATGAATATTGTTTACCCAATACCATGAATAATGCACTATTCATTATTCGGATCCGGAAAAATGAACAGTAACTCTACTCATTATGTTTGCTTGCACGCATGTGCAAGAAACATAGTGCCATCATCCGAGTTTTCGGAGGTGTGGCAGCCCTCTTCCAATTCAGTCAGTGTGTTTGCAGGCGCCGCCGTTCTCCAATGGCTGCTGGAGCTGTCTATGACAGCAGTCGAAAATGCAGTGGAGTACAGTTGAAAGGGGGAGCTACGTTTCAGTAAGCAGCGATATCGCCTGCTCATGCGCGCTCCCCCTACACACACACACACACACACACACGCATACTGCATGCTCGCCCCCCCATGCACACACTGTATAGCCGGCGAGGTGCCCAATCCCCGTCAACTGTGCTCGCTCCCCAAACAGAGTTCACATGCCATGCTGGTGCCCACCCCAAGCGTGGCTACTATCGTATAGCCGACAGGGTGCCAAATCTCATTGGCTCCACTGTCCCCCCGAGAGTACAGGGTGCCATGCTGGAGCCCACCCCAGCGTGGCAAACGTCCCGTCATTGTCCTTCTGTTAAAAAAAAAAAAGCGAAACAGAAAAAGCGGTCCTCGCTGTCTCTTCCCCACCGCGCCCACCCACTGCACACCCTGCCTCCCCACCCCCCTCACCCCATACTTACCTCCAGACTCTGGCGTGATGATCTTCGGTGGACCGGGAACCGTCTGCACTCTTCAAAACCAACCGTGAACTGAGGAAATGCGGTAAGCTGTATAATGGGATAGATAGGGTTTTCAACTTTGCTGCATGTCTCAGGCATTTTAGAATTTTACCAAATTTTCAACATGGGTTTTGGTACCCCTTCTCATCAGCGCTCTCACTGTCATGGCGTTAATCGGGCCGAAGGGTGATTTCGCCAGTCACTGCATGAAATCACCTTTCGGAGCCGAGTAATGAACACTGCCACTGTTCATAAGGTGGGCTCTCAAAAAGCCTATGTTGAAAATTTGGTGGAAACATTCCTAAAAATGACTGTTTTTCGAGCGTGCATTGCGCAGTTCCTACGCATGCTCGTAAGTTCGTGAATTTTCAATATTTTCACTCCAGATTTTCAACATTGCCATTTTACCACACCTCCTTATGAGCAGTACAGCTGTCATTTTTCACATCTTGCCTAAAACATGTTTTCGCCCATGTAGCGCACAATGGCGCAGTTGATGTGCGAAATCAATGCATGGGACACATTAAGAAAATCACAGTGACACTGTTCATGAGCAGAGGTCTTAAAATGGCTATGTTGAAAATTTGGTGAAAACATTCCTAAAAATGACTGTTTTACGAGCGTGCGTTGCGCAGTTCCTACGCACGCTCATAAGTTTGAGAATTTTCAATATTTTCACTCCAGATTTTCAACATTGACATTTTATTACACTTCCGTATGAACAGTACAGCTGCCATTTTTCACATGTTGCCCAAAATGTGTTTCCGCACATGTAGCCTACAATGGTGCAGTCAGTGTGCGACAGCAATGTTTGGGACAGATTAAGAAAATCACAGTTACACTGTTCATGAGCAGAGGTCTTAAAATGGCTATGTTGAAAAATTTGGTGACAAAAGTCCATAAAATGATTGTGTTGTGAGTGAGCATTGCGCAGTTTCCACGCACCCTCATAAGTTCATGACTTTGTAATATTTTCAGTCCAGATTTTCACCAGTAGCAATTTTCCACACTTCCTTATGAACAGTACAGCTGTCATTTTTCACAACATGGCCAAAATGTGTTTTCACACTTTCAGCGCAGAGATGCGTGGTCATGTGGGAAATCATTGTTCGGGACAGATAAAGAAAATCACAGTGACACTGTTCATTATCGGAGGTCCCAAAATGCCTGTGTTGACAATCTGCTGTAAAAAATCCCCAAACTAATTACATTACGGGTATGGATTTGCACAGTTTCTCGCTGCCTTCGTGACTTCACCAGTTTTTTAATATTTTTACTGCAGATTTGCAACATTGCCATTTTACAACTCCCCATGAACAGTACAGCTGTCATTTTCACATCCTGTTGGAATGTGTTTTGCACCTGTGGTGCTAAATGCCATAGTCGCTGTGCATAAGCAGCATTCGCCAACAAACTGATATTGCCACTGTTCATGAGGTGGGGTCACAAAAACATGTTGAAAATTTGGAGTGAAAATACCAATGAATGCCTGAGGTGTTAGGGGTTTCAACCATGATGCCCCACCCTGTAGAGAATGACAGGCATCAGGGGTGTGACTTGGGATTCTTGCCTGTAATGCTCATACCATTCACACCCTGCAGCCAGTGAGAGGCATCGAGTATGCCTTGGACTCTTTGACCCAGAGTTCACCCCATTCTCCTATACCACACCCATCTCACCGTATTTCCTGATGGAATGGGGTGCGCATAAGGGCCAAAGACCCCAAGGCACACCGTGACACTTGTCAGTGTCTGCAGGGTGGGGTGTGGTGAAATGGCGTGGCCGTTATGCCTGATGACCCAAAGGCACACCCCAATGCCTGTCACTCTCTGCAGGGTGGTGGAAGGGGGTTGGCTTCGGTTCAATACTTCACTGCCATTCCTATTACGCAGCTCTGTAACTTCTGCACTACCAACGCCAATGCCAGCAAGTAAACATTCGGCATTGACAAATGCTTGTTTCTATTTGGGAATACTACCTAAAAGAAAACAAAAGGGAAAGCTTACAGCCCCTACTCTTCTCCCTAGTCCAGATCCTTTGAATACAGAAGCCCTGTCCCCACACCCTCAAGTTAGCACCTGAACCCCCCCTCCTGCCCCCCAGCACCCACGTTTTGATAAAATTAAACTGCAATGATGGGCAGCCAGCATAACCCACCTGCCCCCATGGCTGACTGCCGACTTTCATCAGTGCTTTGTGCAAGCACACTGTCACAAACAATGTTCATTCATTCATTATTCATTCATTCACTGTCCCTCCTTCTAGCACCCTGGTAGCAGCACCCTTGTAGCAGGACACTCGTTGCAGCCAGGACCCTCATATCACCCCCTTGCCACACCTGCATGCAAGAAAGGAAGAAGGCGACCAACACAATTCACCATCCTCAGTCCACAGACAGCCACTTTCTTCTGAATGAAGACACTTGAGATTTCCTTACTTGCATAGTAAGACCAGCTGATCATGAGATCGGCTGGTTTTACCTATGCAAGTAAGCAGTTGGAATGTCTTCATTTAAAATAATGGCTGAGCATGAGACAGGAGGGTGAGCTGTGTTAGTTGCCTTCTTCCCTTCTTTCATGTGGGTATGAGAATCCTGGCTGCTATAAGTGTCCTGCTACAAGGGTGTTGCTGACAGGGTTGTGGGAGGAGGGACAGTAAATGAATGAATACTGCTTGTTACAGTGCGCTACCGCAAACCCTGATGAAAGTCGGCAGACAGACGTGGAGGTGGACAGGTTGTGCCAGCTGTCCATTGTTGAAATTTTATTTTATCAAAATGTGGGTGCTGTGGAGGGGGAAGGGGGGATTTGGGTGCTAAATGAGGGTGGGGGACGGGGGCTTCTATATTAAAAGAATCTGGGCTATGAAGGAGGGTGGGAGGCTGTTGGCTTTCCCCTTTGTTTTTTACAACCTGAATAATGAATATTTGGCCAGATTTATTTATCTGAAAAGTTTCACCAGGAAAGACATACTGAGCTAAAATTAGCTCATTTCCAGATGTGCCCTGGGGGGAGGGGGAAAGGGGTAAGTACAATAGATTTTACTACAAAATAAAACAACATAGAGAGATTTAAATAACAGTGCAAGGCTTTGCACATTAGCACAGTAGGTGTACTAGACATACAGTTAGAAAAAACATATAAGGCTAGGGCAGGAGGACAGCTCCTTAGAAACAGAGAAACGAGCAATTATGTCCATGTGAACAGTAGGGGATAGTGTACAGAGAGGGCAGGATAAGGGAAGGGGAGAAGAGGGGATAGAGACAAGTGCGGAAAGGAAATAGGGGATGGAGATAAGTGTGGAAAGGAGATATGAAAGCGGGGTGGGATGGTAGAAAGTGAGAGGCAAGCCTTCGACCCTCTGGGATACAAACCCCACAAGCGCCAGGCATGACTGGGTGCACACCCAGCCTGTGACCTAGCTTCCTGGCCTTCAAAGGGGAAGGGTAGGAGTGGGGAAGTGTAAGGAGTAAAAAGCAGGCAGGAGGGAGGGAGTGGAGCGGGGGAGTAGAGGACTAAAGTGGAAGGTAATAGGAAAGGGGGGAGAGGGAGAATGACAGAGGGAGAGGGACAGACCTCCAGCCAAATGCCAACTATCTGGTACCCAAATACTGAGTGTGATGTTTGGCCAGCTGGTTATGATTGCTGTATGATGTCTGTAATATAAAAATATAGTAGGTGATTGTCTCACATAAGACAGCCTGTGCTCATGGGTGACCCTCTCCCCACCAGGTTTCACAGAAGCTACATGATATATTAACCTGAAACCAAGAGGTAATTAAAAGACCAGAGAGACTTAACTAAAGGTCTCCTGTTTTTTTGTCTCAGTTAGAACTGACCCAGCTGCCAGGATTTAGGGCTCATAAAATTTTATGATTCCTATTGGAAGAACATTTTATACCAAACTGGTGCTAAAGTTATAAAACCCTTTGATACTGTATGCTTTGGGAATGGGAACTACACCAGATCAAAGAGAAAATGTTTAATTAGGAGTTATATTTAGGAAGTGGAGTTTTGCTGATGTCACATTATTCAATATATCTCCTGACAGGAAATCATAGTTTTTTTTTTTAATTCTACAAGGGAGGAGCTAGATGACTCACAGAAGGGGTATGGAGAGACACAGTTTAAACTAATATTGGTGTCTGATCTGTTTAGAGACATATCATTTTGGGACTCAAGAAAGACAGCTCTCTAATCTAACTATAAGCACTATAGAGGTAATACATTAGATAGAAAAAGTCTAAATGTATTGTGGTAGGAGTTTTTGTTTTGTACTTTGCCCTTGTTCTTTTAAGTGATTGTATGCTCTTGACATATTGTTCTGTGTTTACATTTTTCATGTTTTTATCATCTTTTAGTAAAGTACCCTTTATTTTGAAAGACTGCCTGGGTCTGCCAGTTCTTTTTTTTTGCATGTGACGTATAGAGGGTTAAGACTGACAAAAACTGTTCAAAAGCTTGATGGTATTACTAAACTGGGAAAAGGTAAGAATATACCTAAGGTCTTTTATAGAGTTTTAAGGGTTCATTTTGGAAGCCTGGACTGGTGCCCTTGGCAAAAGATTGTACCACAAATCTCTGAAGAGGTTACGTATTTGAGCCTGTACATTGGGTATGCTAGTGTAAGGCTCACAGTCTGAATCCCCCCAGAACTTGAGACTAAAGGTAATTCAGACCCATAAGCAGACAGGAGGGTTACCCTGTCTGTTACCTGTTCACATTACTGCGCTTGGAGGTTGGCACTGTGGGAGCAGAGGGCCTGACCTGCTGAGTGCGTTTGTGACAGATTTGGTTGACAGCAGTGCAAAAAAATTGGTAACACAAGCTTTAACTGTTCAGTGTGCCAGCTTAATACTACACAGCTCACTTGCAAAAAAAGGCAGTGATTTATTTTTTTCAAAAGGAAACAGAACTATATAATTTTGCTTACAGTCAAGTTCCTACCTGTTTTATTTTTTTTCTAAAGTGCAAGTTAGAGTAGCCATAGTTAGGGAAAAAGATGGCTTCCAACTACAGCGGGTACACTGCAGACTACTTGAGGCAGTTGTGCCAGGATAGAGGAGTCCTGCATGAGGTGAGAGCCACCAAGCAGAACCTCTTGGATGCCCTGATGGCAGCAGATGCCCAGAGCATTGAGTTACAGACTGTGACTGTAAAGGACCAAACCTTGGGCATGGAGGAGCTAGCGGCCAGTGCAGTGTCCAGATCTGGTGAGGAGGGCAGCAGGGCCAGTCCTGTAGTTCCAGTTAAGCGAAGAGCCACAGCAGCAGGGAAAGGTCACCAGTATTCTGGAGCCAGAAGCAATCAGGCTGCAGACTGGAGCTGGAGTTTCAGGGAGATGCTGAGTGAGAGAAATGAGCTGCAGAGGAGAAGAGGGGGCAAGAACAGCGAGAAGCTGACCGTGAAGAGCGTGAGCGCCAGGGAGCCACAGGGGAGAAGAGGGAGCGAAAACAGTGAGAGGCTGACTGGGAAGAGCAGGAGGCTGACCGTGAAGAGTGTGCGTGCCAGAGGCGACATGAACTGGAGAAGTTACGACTCCAACCACCAGCACCAGAGCAGGTAAGTGGCTTGGGTTTAACATGAACTACAGGGCTGGGATACAAATTAAATTCCAAATTGATAGCTCAGTTTAAAGAGGGGGAGGATATGGATGCCCAGATTCAGGCAAATATTCCTAGAGGGTCCTGGAGCTTCCAGCTATCCCCACTACTTACCAGGAAAGCTCAGGATGCACTGGGTCAAATGGACAATGGGGACAGCAATGATTACAGCAAACTTAAAGCTGCACTTTTAAAAAAGTTTGATTTAACTGCAGAAGCATACAAAGCTAAATTCAATAAGCTCAGGAGAAGCCCTGACATGAGCTACGAGGAGCTAGCCACGAAACAACGTCAATGTTTAAAACATTGGTGGGAGGGAATTGAAGCAAACTCTGTAGATAAAACTGAAAATGCTATATTATCAGAGCAGCTTTTTGTGCATGCCCAGCAGAGCTGAAAATCTGGCCGGAGGACCGAGATCCCAAAACAGTGCAAGAGGCTGCTGAACTCTCAGACCGCTATGCCAAGAGCAGACCTGCTCTGAGAGGGAATGGGGTGGGCGTGGCAGCACAGAAAGGGAAAAGCGCGCCTTCAGAGCAGCTAAAACCCTCACTGCCTCCACCAAAACCAGTTAGCCCCAGGTTTCAAAGAAAAGATTCCTCTGAGAAAAGAAACTAATGTTGGGTTTGTAAAGAAACTGGGCATATTGCCAGACAGTGTCCCAAAAGGACGAGCAACACGCAACATGGGGCGAGGAAAGAAGTGGGTTGTTTATGTGTCCCTGGAAGCATGCCTGTGAACACGAGGGAACACATGCACCCTGTCACGGTGAATGGTGTACAGGCACAAGGGTTAAGGGACACAGGGGCATCCCTGACATTGGTAAAAGGGGATCTGATAGAGCCTGGTCAGCTTATAACCAATGAATTCGTAACTGTACAAGACTTCACTGGGGAGGAGAAAACATTGCCACTCGCTAGTGTTCTCCTAGACTGGGGTGAAACAGGGGGAACTGTGCAACAGGTGGCTATAGCCAAAACTTTAGAAGTTGATGTCATCCTTGGCAACAATCTTAAACAGGGGATGGTGTGTGCAGTTACCCCTAGCCAAGTGGCAAGGGAAAATTGTAGTTCCCTGGACCCCACAAAAGCCATTGTGGAAGCCACTGGGAAGCTGGTTCCCCAGCCTGGGTCTCCTGATAGGGCGACTAATGAAAAGGGGGTAGAAATATCCCCAGTAGCAGTTAACCAAACAGCTACAGACAGTTACTCCAAAGAAGGAGGGGTGACCCATTAACAGAGGGTTAGGGATGTGATCCTGAATGCCCTGACGCTAGTGCTAGGGACCCTAATTTAGAGACTGAAGGAGACCTGTCCCATGCCTTGGGAACGTGTAAGGAGTTTCCAGCTTCTCAGAAAAGTGGCCCTAGTCTAGAGAAACTGAGAGCCTGGGTAGACTAAAGGAGCACAGGGAGGTGACAGTAAACATAAAGCTTAATGGGAAAATGGACTGATGTATACTCAGGATGTGAAGACAGAGGGAGGGGTGATAGGCAGGCAGTTTGTCGTTCCCAAGGGGTATTGTGAGCAGTTGCTCAAGACTGCACACGATATTCCCTTGTCTGGTCATTTGGGAATCTTGCGCACTATGCAGCGGTTGGCCCAGCATTTTTATTGGCCCAACTTCACCCAGCAGGTGAAGGAGTATTGCAGGTCTTGTCACCGGTGCCAAGAAATAGGGAAGGTAGGTTTGAAAACCCAAGCCACCCTAATTCCATTGACCATAGTGAAGGAGCCATTCCAGAGTGTGGGGATGGATATTGTGGGGCCTTTAAATACCCCCAGCTCCTCCAGGAAGAGGTTCATCCTGACTGTGGTGGATTATGCTGCCTGGTATCCAGAAGCAGTTGCCCTATCCTCACTGAGGACAGACAAAGTGGCAGATGTCTTACTTGGGATTTTCTCCCATGCTGAGTTTCTGCAGGAGGTTCCTTCATGTCGGACCTGATGAAATGTTTGTGGGAGAAGTGTGGCGTGGTGCAGAGGTGCATGACACCTTATCACCCGCAAGCCAATGGGTTTGTAGAAAGATTTAATGGTACCCTGAAGTCAATGCTCCAAGCGTTTGCTGAACAGCATTGGAGGGACTGGGAGAAATACCTTCACCACTTGTTGTTTGAATACAGGGAGGTGTCCCAAGAGTCAACAGGGTTTTCCCCCCTTTGAGCTCTTATATGGACGCTGGGTACATGGCCCCCTAGACTTGATCCAGGAGGACTGTGAAGGCAAGCACGCTACCCAGGGAACTCCCATAGTGGATTACGTCCTTAGGTTTAGGGAAAGGCTGAAGGAGCTTATGGGGACAGCCCAGAGCAACCTGACAGCTGCCCAACAGAAACAAAAAGTGTGGTACGACCGCAGAGCCAGAGCCCGCTCGTACACAGTGGGTCAGGAAGTCATGGTCCTTATTCCGGTCTGGAAAGACAAGTTGCAGGCTGAGTGGGCAGAACCATACAAAGTAGTTAGAAAGGTAAATAATGTGAATTAGAGTTACCTGACAGAAGACATACAGAAATAATTTACCATGTCAACATGATGAAGCCATATGCTAATAGAGCTGACACTGTGTTTGCAGTATGTAGTCCTGGGAAGGGGACGGACAAAGGAGACACGCTTCTGGACTTGCTGGAAGAAAGCAAGCAGAAGCCCTCTGTGGAGGCAGTTAAATTGTCTCCCCAGCTGGCCCCGGACAAGATCCAGGAAGTAAGGGAGGTTTTAGCAGACTCTGCCCAACTGCTTACTGCCAAACCTGGACTAACCCACTTAGTGACGCATGATGTGGAGACAGGGACACAGACACCCATACGGCGGACAGCATATTGGATGTCAGAGGCTGTCCAAAAGGACATTAGGAGGGAGATAGAGGAAATGCTGGATTTAGGGGTAATCCAGGGATCCCACAGCCTCTGGGCCTCACCCGTAGTCCTTGTGCCCAAGCCAGATGGCTCTACTCATTTCTGTGTGGACTATCATGGACTAAATGCAGTCACAAAGTCAGATGCCCACCCAATGCCCTGGAGGATGAACTCCTGGACAAGTTGGGAGGGGTGATATACCTTACGACTGTTGACCTGACAAAGGGGTATTGGCAGGTAGAGTTAACTGACAGAGCTAGGGAGGTCGGCCTTCATCACCTGATAGGCTTATTTGAATTTAAAGTAATGCCTTTCAGAATGAAGAATGCCTGCCACTTTCTAAAGGTTGGTGAACCAGGTGTTAAATGGTGCTGAGGAGTATGCCGTATGTACCTGGATGACATTGCCATCTTCAGTGCCAGCTGGGAGGAACACCTGTCCCACCTTAGGGAAGTGCTGGGCAGGATACAGAGGGCTGGGCTCACTGTCAAAGCTGAGAAGTGCTTGGTGGCCATAGCTGAAGTGGCATACCTCGGGCATGTTGTAGGCTGGGGACAGCTCCATCTTAACCAAGTAAAATTAGAGGTGATCAAGGCATGGCCCAGACCAGAAATGCAGAGCAGGTCAGGAGTTTTCCAGGGACAGCAGGGTACTACAGGAAATTTGTACCCAATTACAGTGCCCTGGCTGCTCCCCTATCTGACCTGGTAAAGAAAAAGATGCCTAAGAAAATTACCTGGGAACCAGCCTGTGAAGAAACCTTTACCAGACTGAAGGAAGCACTGTGCAGTGCTCCTGTATTGACAAGTCCTGACTATAGCAGACCCTTTATAGTCCAGACTGATGCCTCAGACATGGATATTGGGGCAGTACTGAGTCAGACATCCAACCAAGGGAAAGAGCACCCCATAGTGTACCTGAGTAAAAAGTTACTTCCCAGGGAGCAGGCTTACTCTACCGTGGAAAAAGAGTGTCTTGCCACAGTGTGAGCCCTAAAGAAGTTAGAGCCATACTTATATGGGCAGCATTTTGAGGTACAAACTAACCACAACCCCTTGGGAAAAACTAATGGTAGACTATTAAGATGGAGTCTTGCTTTGCAAGGGTATGACATGACGATCTTACGTAGGGCTGGAGCGACATATCAGAACACCGATGGCCTGTTGCGTCTATATGAGGAGTGAACTGACTTAGGGAGCTCATCCCATGCAGGGGATAGAGCCCCCAAATTCAGTCTAGGTGGGGAGGATTGTGACGCTTGGCCAGCTGGTTATGATTGCTGTATGATATTTGTGATATAAAAATATAGTAGGTGATTGTCTCACATTAGAGTTAAAATACCCTCTAGATTCATTACTTTTAGAAAATTCACTTCTGAAATCTCAGAGGGCTTATTGAGAGATTTGTTGCTTATTGACTGGTCATTTCTAGAAGTAATTCCTGATGTGGACTCAGCTGTTGATTATTTTTCTGAGTCCCTACAGGTGTTACAAGATAAATATTTTCCTAAAATAAAACGTAGGGTAAGAGGTTCCACCAGTAAATGGATTACACCTGAATTATTTAATTTAATGAAAAGATGTAACAACGCTTGGAGTTGTTTTAAATTGTCTAAGAGTGAAGCTGATTTAAATAACTATAAGAGACTGAGAAATGAGACAAAGATTAAACTTAGGAAACAAAAATTTGAGTATCATCAATCACAACAATATAAAAATCTAGGGAATCCACACAAGTTTTGGCAGTCTATAAAAGAAGTGTTAGATCCCATAGTTGATAATAGTGAAAACATTATGTATCAAAATGAGGTGCCTATAAGTGATTCTTTAATTATAGGGGATGTTTTTTAAATAAGTTCACAGATCTAAAAAAAATTTACTAAAACATTTTACTTTGAGGGTGTTGATCAGATCTGTCAGGTTAAAAAAGATGTTGTCCATCATCCAGCTTTTTATTTTTACTTAATTAAGGTGTCACAAGTACTAAAACTTCTGAAAGAGATTCCTACTAATAAAAGTTCAGTGGGTTGTGGCTTGGAGCCATGGTTTCTTAAACTGATTTCATTATATATTTATAGACCATTAACAAACATGTTCAATTTATCACTAATTACAGGCCAATTTCCTACTGCTTGGAAGGAAACAGTAATTATCTCTATTCATAAAGGGGGTAGTTATAGTGAGATGGATAATTATAGGCCAATCTCCTTGCTGCCACTTTTGGGCAAGTTGCTGAAGAAAATTGTTAACCAGCAGTCTGCAGATTATTTACTTCTGGGTGGTCTCTGGTCTCCTGAGCATCACGGATTTCGAAGATATCATGGTATGGGCACTGCCTTGGCCAGGTTCACGGTCCACATCAGTGGAGCAATGGATAGGGGTGAGCTCACTGGTGCTGTGTTCATGGATCTGTCCAAGGCATTTGATCTCATAAATCATTCCTTGCTGCTCGGGAGGCTGAAGCCAAAATTGGTAAATAATCCATCTTTTTCTATATTTGATCTGAATGGTGAGTTACTGGAACAAGTGACTCAGTTTAGTTACTTGTGTATAGTATTAGATTCTAACTTGACTTTCTCAGTATATATTAAACAATCCTGTAAAAAGGTTAATCAAAAATTAGGTGTACTTTTTAGATCCCTAAATTGCCTGACGTTGCAGGCTCGAACAGCTATTGCTAGAAGTGTTCTTCTAGCAACTATGAATTATAACTCATTTCTTTTTTCTAATCTCACAAAAGCAGATCTACATTATTGACTACTACATTTCATAGTATATGTAGGTTTGTACTTAGAGTACCATATCAGACTCATCACTGTTTATTATATCCGTTATTGGATTGGCTTCCTCCAAAGTTTACCATTGAGTATAATTTAAACTGTCTTACAGATAATGTTATGAGACAAAATACCAAATCCCCTTTATATTTGTTTTATCAATTTAAGGAGCTAGAAAGATCACTGAGATCAACTACAACTATTAAGTTAGTGATTCCAAAAAGGAAAAACAAAATGGGAGAGAGTTCCTTTTCATTTATGGCAGCAAAACACTGGAATGGCCTACCACCAACCTTTTCAGAAGACATCAGTCATGCGTTTTTTAAATTTAGGTTAAAACATTATATGAATAAAATGCAATGTGAATGTTAACTTATCATGACAATTGTTGTTGTAACGCACTTTGATGTTAAGTAATGTAGTGTTATGTATTGTTTGTAATACTGCATCGTATTTGTTGTAATCTTGTATTGTCATTGTAACTGTAACATCTGCATAAATTGTCCCGGGTCGTGTCTGAGAAAGGGCCTTGGCTCATGACACTTACCCAGTAGACGAAAGTTGAAATAAATAAAAAAATAAAAGCCTGTGCTCCTGGGTGACCACCCCTCACCAGGTTTCACTGAAGATACAGGATATATTAATCTGAAACCAGGAGGTAATTAAAAGACCAGAGACACTTAATTAAAGGTCTCCTGTTTTTCTGTCTTAATTAGAACTGACCCAGCTGCCAGGATATAGGGCTCGTAAAGTTTTTTGATTTCTATTGGAAGAACATTTTGTACCAACCTGGTGCTAGAGTTATAAAACCTTTTGATATGCCTTGGGAATAGGAACTACACCAGATCAAAGAGAAAATGTTTCATTAAGGAGTCACATTTAGGAAGTGGAGTTTTTGCTGATGTCACATTATTTAATATATCTCTTGACAGGAAATCATTGTTTGTCTTTTTTTTAATTCTACAAGGCAGGAGCTAGATGTCTCACAGAAGGGGTGTGGACAGATACAGTTTGAACTAATATTGGTGTCTGATCTGTTTAGAGACATCATTTTGAGACTCAAGAAAGACAGATCTCTGATTTAACTATAAGCACTATAGAGGTAATACATTAGATAGAAAAAGTCTAAATGTATTGTGGTAGGAGTTTTTGTTTTGTACTTTGCCCCTGTTCTTTTAAGTGATTGTATGCTCTTGACATATTGTTCTGAGTTTACATTTTTCATGTTTTTATCATCTTTTAGTAAAGTACCCTTTATTTTGAAAGACTGCCTGGGTCTGCCAGTTCTTTCTTTTGCATGTGACATATAGAGGGTTAAGACTGACAAAAACTGTTCAAAAGCTTGATGGTGTTACTAAACTGGGAAAGGGTAAGAATATACCTAAGGTCTTTTATAAAGTTTTAAGGGTTCATTTTGGAAGTCTGGCTTGGTGTCCCTGGTGAAAGATTGTACCTCAAATCCCCGAAGAGGGTACATATCTGAGCCTGTACATTGGGTACACTAGCATAAGGTTCACAGTTTGAATCCCCCCAGAACTTGAGACTAAAGGTGATTCGGACCCTTAAGCAGACAGGAGGGTTTCCCTGTCTGTTACCTGTTCACATTACTGCACTCAGAGGTTGGCACTGTGGGAGCAGAGGGCCTGACCTGCTGAGTGCATTTGTGACACGGAGTATTCAGCTGAATGTTTGGAAAAAGGTATTTGCATGGCCCTAATACAGACACACTGACTGCAGGGCAAAACAAGTCTTAAAAAAAATGTTTTCAGCAAGAAAGAGCTTCAGAAATACACAAGTTTGAGAGCAGTAGCAAAGCACATCCTTTTAGCTCGAGTGTCTCTCTGTGGACCAACTCTGCAGGCAGGTCAGAGGGTTAAATCTCTTGAGTGCTCCCTTGGCAGCCTGGGGATTGGTTGGAGAGATCACTTGAGACCTCAAAGTCTCACTGAATACCATCTGTCTAACACCTTTGTATTCAGGTATTCATTGACTTGCTTGTTACTCAAGGTATTCGATGCCCAACTCAAATTTGACACACTCCTATGAAGTAACAGTTCCATAGCCCTTAGGGTAAGACCACTTTATTTGCAAAGATTAAAGGAAAGACCCCATCAACAATAATGGCCGTCTTTGAAGTTACCTGATGTAATACACAGAGTAGTGCCCCCCATGGAGGTCAGAAGCCCAGTTTTACAAAGGCAACCCCTCCTGAACCTGAAAAAGCCCAGTGCCTCATAGTTAAAAAATACAGCACAGTTGGCATTCAATAAAATTCACGCTTTAAAACATTTTTCTGGCTGTGGAGAGGAGACACAGCTACTGAATGCAGCAGTTAAACAAAGGCCTAGGATTGAAACTTATTTTTCCGCATAAAAATTATACACATGTACATCTCACTGATGTTGTATAAAAAATGAAAACAGATGAAAAAAACTGAAAGGAGTTCTGAACTGTGGGTTCATCATGGGATTACCACAGTCATGTGATCAGAGTCCACCAATCATAGTACAAGATTTACCCAGCCTATTTTATAGATATATACTGTACATAATTACTGATCTCTTTTTATACACACATAACTATGTTGTAATTATCCGTTACAACTGGCCTTGTGTAATCAGCACCTGCCAATAAAGTGCTCATTGCTCAAAGTAGCCAGCACAGACTCACAGCTATTTTCAATAGCCACAATCGCTGGAAATAGTTTCTTGATGAAATATAGACCTCTTACCACAGCGAATTCAATATTACGTGGTACCTTTTCCTTCTATCTGGCTGATACTGTCTCAGAAAAACCAGCACCCTAAAAGTTAGAAAAAATGTTGCCACTTTCTTCAGTCAGCAAGGCCAGCAATTATTAAAAAATAATACATGGGTGGGTGTAATCCAGAATTTTATACACACCCTCAGTGTGTAATGGTTTTATAACACCCCCCCCAGCTTTGCTCTTGGGGACACACCTCAGGTGTGTAAAATTCTGGTTACACCCACCCATCCATGTACTGCTCTACATCATACACGATATAATTCAAAAGGGGTTAGGGTGGGATATTACATTTCTCTCATTTGTAATGTAATACTTTCCCAACCCCCCATGATTCCATCATAAGTTCCTATCTTGTGTGCCATAGGCCATAAGTATAGAGCTTGAGGGTCATGTACATTACACCTGGCCTATAACACTACAGCGATATAAACAAATGCCTCATACAGAACTCAAACTATGGCTCTGAGCCACTGTAGGTGACTGCACAGTTAAGAAAAGCTCAAAGCATTTCCCGAACAAACAGTAAAGGCCGATTTCTATAAAACCCTGGATCGAAGCACAGCCCAGAAGTGCATTTAAGCATATGATGACGGATTTTATTGTCACTTAGCTTCTTGCAAACCTCACGAAGCAGACCTATAGGCAGCTGCGTTGCCCAGTGAAGGGTAATTCATCTCTAACCCAATAAGTGCCATTTGTTGTTTTATTAGGAGGCAAGCCAAAATTGTTTTGTTTTCTTTCTACTCTTGAAAAGCATTTTCATTTTTTTTTCAGTTTAGAACCCCCCCTCCCTTCCCTGCATGCTGGTGCCCATGGGGATTGGGATTTCATTATAGTTTTGTTCAGAAAAACTGAAAGATATGCTGACAGACCTCCATTTAATTCACATAAGGTCCATTGGGAACTGCTGGGGGTGGGGGCAGAGGGATGGAATATCAGCCTGTGGCAAACAGCTGAATTAGATTGGAAATATGTCTTTGTTTACTGGTGTTGGGGCATGTGTGATAAAGGGGAAAGCAAACATGGAAACATAGGTTGTGTCAGCAGAAAAGGACAGCGAGGCTCATCCAGTTTACCCTCCCCCTACTTACCTATAGTAGCGTATGTGTTTGGGAAAGGGCCTTATGTGGACCACGGTATCCCCCACCCTCTCTGGATGATTCTTCCTTATGATACCCATGAGTCTGTTCCAACATGCTTGTTTGCCATCACAAGGGCTGTTCACATAGCCAGTTCTGCACCATTGTGGGTGGTGCACAGCTGTGAGATCGTCGCCCTTTTTGATGTGGAATACAACCCTGCATCGCAGTGTCTGCACAGGTGGTGTTTCACCACGATCCTTCTTGGGATTGCGTACTGTTGTAGGCGTTTCCCTCAGCTGTCTGAACAGCTGGCAGCACCCATAACATTGCTGTTTTCCCAGACTACACTCCACAGTGTCACCCCCACCCTCCCAAACAGAACACTCCTCAAAATGCAGGAAAAAACACCCCCAAACCCGTGTTGTGTGAACACTGGTCTGCAGCGTTTCAATAAAGTACAGCAGAAGCGATTGGGATGGCGCTGATGCAGGTACATGCCATATGAACATAGCTACCATCTCGTACCGCACCATCTCCCAATGCAAGCTGTTCCATCTATCCACCACTCTTTCTGTGAAGAAATACTTCCTCACATTCCTTATGAAACTTCTCCCCACTAATTTCAATGTGCTCCCTTTTGTGACTCCATTTGTGTTTAACCTAAAAAGCTCTCCACACTCTATCGTTTATCTCTGGAGGTATTTAAAGAGCTAGTGTACTGTCTAAATCTAGTGTAAGTTTTCAAAAACAGTTAACCATTACCTCTCATATCTCAGGAACTTTTACTTTTCCCTTTGGTTAATTAGAAGTTTGTTTACCTGATTTTAGTAGGTGTGATGCTTCTCCTGGCACTTACCCTTTACCCATTCACTCACAACTAGCCGATTGAGTTCCTATCCAAATACTCCCACCAGGCACCATGTCTTCTCTTTTCAGAGGTTACTTCAACAACCACAACACTTTCCCACTTTTAAGTCATAACTGTCTTATTTAGTCTATTCTGGAGCTTGGAATCTCTGGCTACCCTCTTGTATTTATGCTTGTATTTATGTTTATATTACTGCATCTGCTCATTTAGAAAGTTTTTTTGTATATGTCTGTTATTGTACCTTAATGTTGTTTCCCAACCTATCAGGTCCATCTTGTAAATGAGCTTTGCTCAATGATGTCCGCCTGAATAAATAAAGATTTTGATTGATTGATTGATTGATGTGTGGAATAGCACTCTGTCTGGAAGCTGACATATCTATCTCTGTTCCCTTCCACTACATCATCAGCACTGTGACATCACTGCTGCTTAGAAGCAGCCACTTGGTTGCCGCCAGGGCAGTCACTTGTGATGTCACTGTCAGTGAGCTCACAATGCTGACGATGTAGTGGGGGGACAGAGATAGATAAGTCAGCTGCCAGGCTAACAGCTGTTCCACACATCCAGCACAATATTATCAAGTGCATGACTTTCTAATAAGCAAAAGGAAAAAGAAAACTACTTATTGAAAGGCTATGCCTGCAGTTCAATGGGCTGTAGCAATTAGCCACTCCCCCCGCCTGAGTCATATAAGCCAGTTCCTTCCAGCCTCATTCAGAGGCATTTTTCCTTTTTGGCTGGAGGCTCTGTCCGACCTCTTCCTGGGCCCAACTTTTCCCTGGGCCCTGCCCCCCTCCTTTTCTGCTGTGTTTGTCTCCTGCCTTCCCTTGTGTTTGGATTTCTGCTGGCTTGTGCTGGACTCTCTCCTTGGTTTGTGCTTCTCCTGCTTCTAGGTCAGTACTTTGCCTTTGCCGCGGGCTGCAGTCTGTCTGTGCTTCTCTGTCAGTTGTTTGTTTCTGCTCCCACCGGCTCCTGTGCTCATGTTTGCTTTTGTTGGTTTCCTTTTGAGCTTTTCTAGCGCCCTTTTATTTGCATTGTACTATTCAGATGTGTAGCCCAGGCACCGTGTACCTGTGGGCTACTACCCCTGCCTGCTGACTACTATATAGGTTAAGGGGCCTGGGTTCTGTTCTGATGGTAGTCGGAGGGGGGAGTTCTTTCCCAAAGTAGTAACAAATAGTGCGGTGCCTCCACCCAGGGTGAAATAATAGTGGGCCAGGTGTTTGAGTAGTACAACCCCCTGGGATGCTGTACGTACCCACTTCCCCATCCAGTCACCCCATACACAGAATACTACTCTGTTTAGCAATACTGTAAAACACATATAATTAAAGACTATAGCTAATAATATGCTCATGACCACTTTTAACATCAACAACCATAAATCTTTTATTAGGGGGAAAGGGGAAATGTGAGAGCAGAAAAGGACTTGAACTTTAAATGCAAACAGATTTTAACAACAGCGCCCACCTCCCAACAGCATATCAGCCCACCTCCCCACTGGTAGCAGTGCCCTCCTGAGTCTACTTGGGTACCCAAACCAGTGCAGGCCTGTACATTGCCACTAGTTGGCCGGTGTTGAGGCCCTTGCAAACACTTTATGAGGGTGGATGCAGAACAGTTTTACACTTGCAGAGAACCTCAGACTAGACCTCCTGGTCAGAGCAAGCCCTGTGTTACTCACGGTTCTGTAGACACTGGATCTCAGGTTCTGTGTAGTGGTCTTGAGGGAGGAGAACAATGGTGCCATGGGGCAACAGAGCACATGAACAGCAGAAGGAGATGGATGAAGTAGCAGGATCTGGCAGCTTTCCACTTCTCAACTTGCTTGCAGAGTCTAGCAACTTGTCATCTTCTGATTTGCTTGCAGAGTCTGGCAGCTTGTCACCTTCTGATTTGCTTGCAGAGTCTGGCAGGTAGTCACCTTTGGCCTGCAGGCAGGCTGGAGAACAGCAGCCAAACAACGCAAGGCTTCCTGGTCCACAAGTAAACCCAGACCCAGGAGTGACCCCACGGTCCGGCTCCCCAAATGGTCCAGAGTGCCCTAGCATTCAGGCATGCGCCTGTGGCTCCCTGTAGCCCAATCCACTCCACTCGATAAGGGTTAACAGTTCCCCTACCTGGATCCAAGTTGTGGCTATGCAAATTACAGTCTCTCACTTCTGCCTGGACTGGAACTAGCAGCTCCGTGGTACAACAATGGTCCCTTGGAATTCCACATTGCCAGTGGCTATTGGCTAGAAGCTTGCAGCCTCTTGAGTGGCACTCCATCTTTACACGGCTGGATTTCAGCAATTCTGACAGGTTCCTGAGCACTGGATACTCACAGACCTTTTCCACATTCTCCTTCAGCTTCAGACCTAGTTACCATCTTCAGGACCTGGCACACACAGTTCCAAAACCCCTTTTCACAGCTCAGAGTCCTCAACTGCTACAGTATTGCTGCAAACACTGGTTCTTCTACACAGAAGAAAACCCTTTTCCAAATTCCCAGGACACTCAAACTGCAAAATCTTAGGCCGATTTCTAAACCTTTTCCAGCACAGGAAATAAGCCCTCTTGACGCGATGAGAGCCCAAGCTAGACTGCTCCAAACTGCAAAAGTCCCCGGGGTTTCACACAGAAAACCCCAGCCTCCGATAGGTTGAGCTGAGGTCACAAGGCTGCAACATGACTGCTGATACCACAGTTCAAACTGCAGTCCACACAGTGTCCCCACTTAAAAGTCCTGGTGCAGCCAGAGTCACTATTTATGGTGAACATTTGCCCCAATTTTTAATAGCAGTCCATTTAAACTAGGGCTGTGTGAACACCTTTTTTCGATATTTGGCCAGATATTCGGTGTTAAGGCCAAAATATTTGGTATTCGTACTGCTATTCAGTGGCCAGGAGAAAGGTTGATTAAAATGTTAAAAAAAAGCCCCCGCCAACAGTAGAACAAAAAATATAATCCCTGGTGTTAGTGATCCCCACGATCACCGGCCCAAACTGAGGAATCACCCCACCCCACCCCTGCCAAGATTGCCACCAATTTCCTGGTCCCCAGTGTCTAAAAAATAAAAAATGTCCTGTCTCCCTGGTGTCCAGTGGACCCCCCACCCTGTCAACAAATATAATCCTGGTGTCTAGTGGTCCCACGGCCCCAGAGTGATCACCGTTCAAACTGAAGAATCCCCGCCGGGTTGCTATCAATTTCCTGGTCCCCACTGTCTAAAAAAGAAAAAGAAAAACGTCCTGTCTCCTGGTGTCCAGTGAGACCCCCACCTTCCAACCTGCCATCAGATAAGTTTCAGTGCACACATACCCCGCTCCCTCCCCCAGTACCCCGAGCAGGCCACCAGCACAGCCCTCCACTCATCTCCCACGGCGGCAGCCCATCTGAGCAGTCAATGAAAGAGCATAATGCACTCATTCACTGAAGTTCTCAGTTGGGCTGCCAACCGTGGAGGTGAGTGAGAGCTGTGCTGGTGGCCCGCTCAAGGTACTGGTGGGGGAGGAGTGTGTGCACTGAGAACATATCTGACGGCAGGGTGGAAGGGTGAGGGCCACTGGACACCAGGAGACAAGACATTTTATTTTTTAGACAATGGTGACCGGGAAATTGATAGCAATGGGGGGGGTGAAATGATTCTTCAGTTTGGGCTGATGATGATCGCCTGGAGGACCACTAGACACCAGGGATTATATCTGCTGTTCTACTGTTGGCCAGGAAGGGGGGAGCCAAAAAAGGCTTTATTTTTTTATTTTAGGCAATCCCCTGGCCGAATATCGGATACCGCTCAAATAGTGGGCTATTCTGTATTCGGGTCCGAATATTTGGATAGCCTATTATTTGTGGTACTCGGAAAATGATATTCAGGGGATGCACAGCCCTAATTTACACTGTAAAACTGCAGGATTTAACATTTTTATTTATCCCCCTGCCTGTCATTGCTGCTGTAATACACTGTCCACAGGCAGCAGGCAGGCTCACTCATTCATATTTATATGGCCTCATTAATATTCATGAGGCAGTTCCCAATGAAAGCGCTCATTGGCACTTCTAATATAAAGACTTGTGAGGCACCTCCTATGCCTCTTCTGTGTTTCCAGCCCCCATACTGCTAAACATGGGGGCTGGGACCACCAGAAAGGCATTCGGTCGGCCACAGCAATGGCCAAAAAACAACCATGCACCACGGTTCACGTACAAGACGCCAACTCACACAGAAGTGCAGCTACAGAGTGGCAGCTCCGTGAATTGCTCAGACCCATTTCAAACTGCAAAAACATGCAGGGGCTGGATGGAGGCTTAAGGGCCAAACGGTGACCCGGGTCAGGTGGCTTTTGGCAGGACCGGGGGGAATCTGGGGGAACAGGAGACTGGGGCAGCTAAGGTGAGCGCCCGCAGCAGGGTTACAGATGCATTGCTAATCAGGCTCTTTTTTCCTTTCTCATACTTTCAGCATTCCCTCTCTTTATCTGCACTTGTTACCTGTGCTCTCAGTTCCACATGCTGCCTCCATGCTGTAGCAGCTCCTGTGTACATCTACCTTAACTGTTTACACCTGCTCACTCAGCGTGGGCTCCGCTTAGCAGCTATAACTCTTATCTTTCATTCCCTTGGCTGCTCTAGCAGTGTCATGTTGCTCTACTATACCTGTTCCTCATTCCTACGTTTATGTTATTCAGGTTCACACAGTATGTTGCTGTATTTATTTGAGTTTTGGTGACTGGGTAAGACCACTGAGGCAATTACAGTCCCTTTTTCAGGGTCGACCCGGGGTCATACTTGGTACAGTATAGCAGTGCATTTGTACAGGGAGCCAGTACATTACAGTATCAGATTTGACATACATTGTACGGAGGATACAATTTGACATACATTGTGCAGTGGATACAATTTGACATACATTGTACGGTGGATACAATCTGACATACATTGTACGGTGGATACAGTTTGACATACATTGTACGGTGGATACAATTTGACATACATTGTACAGTAGGTACAATACAGTAGAGCTAGTTATGTACACCTATTCACATATCTATAAAAATCTATATACATTACAATTTATAACTATACATGTGCAATCGAATGTCACACTTTGAGCACATTAAACGAGGAGAGTAGGGCTGATGAAAGGATGGTGGGGAGGGAAGGGAAGGGAAGGGGAGAGGTGGTATGGGTCAGAGGTCAGACAAGGGGGGAGGATTAGGAGCTTCAGCAGAAGCAGAGGCAGGAGGGAGAGGCACAAGATAGGCATGCAGGTTGGACTTGAAAAGAGGAAGAGAAGGACAAGTCAGGATGTGGGAAGGGAGGGCCTTTTCCCAAACCAAATTGTTACCCAACTCCCAGCACCTACTATTACTTTCCCCTCTGACTTAGGTTAGCATTAGTTGCTTTTGTTAGTTAGTGTTCCTTAGTTAATGTTAGTAGTAAGTATTAGTAGTGTTAATGTTAGCATGAGTTTTAGTTAGCAGTAGTGCTAGAGTGTTAGTCTCCAGTCTCATTTAGTTTTAGTGTGCTGTGTCCCGCTAAAATGTAGGCAGTGGCCTCATACCCTGTTGAAATGGTAGGCAGGTGCCTAGGCAGGGATACGGCTCCCCCAGAAGTAGGCAGAGATTTCTCACTGAAATGGTAGGCGGGTGCCTAGACAGGGATGATGGCTTTGCTGAAATGGTAGGCGGGTGCCTAGGCAGGGTTATAGCTCCGCTGAAAGTAGACAGAGATTTCTCACTGAAATGGTAGGCGGGTGCCTAGGCATGGATGATGGCTTTGCTGAAATGGTAGACAGGTGTCTAGGCAGGGTTATAGCTCTGCTGAAAGTAGGCAGAGATTTCTTGCTGAAACGGTAGGCGGGTGCCTAGGCAGGGATGACAGCTTTGCTGAAATGGTAGGCGGGTGCCTAGGCAGGGTTATAGCTCCGCTGAAAGTAGGCAGAGATTTCTCGCTGAAACGGTAGGTGGGTGCTTAGGCAGGGATGACTGCTCCGCTGAAATGTAGGCAGTAGCATCTAGCCCTGCTGATTCGTAGGCGGCAGCCTAGGCAGGGCTGTGGCCCTCTGATTTTGGTCACATTAGTAGTGTAGTTAGTTAGTGTTCATTAGTTAATGTAAATTATTAGCATTAGTCAGAGCTAGTGTTAGTGTGAGTTAGCGTTAGTTAGCATTTCTGTTAGTCTTAGAGTTCATTAGTGTTAATGTTAGAGTTAGTGTTAATGTTAGTGTGTTAATCTTCCTCCTCATTAATTCTGACTGTGCTATCCAGCCGAAATGTAGGCAGAGGCTTCTCGCTGAAATGGTAGATGGGTGCCTAGGCAGAGATGTGGCAAAATCATACCCTTTATTACCTTGCGTGTGCTGTCAGCGTGCTGCACTTCTGTGTTCTATGTTCCTGTGCTTTCTCAGTTTGTTTCTTTTTGGGCTTTCTAGTTTTCCCCACATTCTGCCAGTTGCCTTCAGTCGCTCCTGATACTGCTGTTACATGCTTACACATACTTTTGCTGCTGAAATGATAACTGTTGCCATGAATCAGTGCTCCTGCCTCCTGTTGCTTCTTCCTGGCCAGAAATGGCCTTAACATGCTGTGAACCGTGCATTTACACCAGGCCCCAAGAGCAGAGGGTCCCCCAAAAGCCTCTGCTATCAAATCAAATCAAATCATCTTTATTTTTATAGCGCCTTTCAGAGCAAAAGCGCTGTACATAAAAACCATATACATAATAATAAGATTTTAAAACAAGCATTAAAACATATCATCCATAACTAGGAAAAGCTAAACTAAATAAATATGTCTTTAACCCCACTTTAAATCTGTCGACAGCTGGGCATTCTCTCAACCAACGAGGTAGAGAATTCCACAGGGTTGGTGCTGAAAAAGCAAAAGCACGGGATCCTGATGTCTTTAATCGAACCCTGGGAATCTTCAGCAATCCCTTATTGGCAGAACGGAGAGGACGGAGGGCGCAGTAGGGTATCAGGAGATCTTTCAGGTAACCGGGTCCCTGATCATGTAGGGCTTTAAAGGTTAGTAAACCAACCTTAAAGGTGATCCACCACCAAACAGGCAGCCAGTGCAGTTCGCGGAGCACAGGTGTAATATGACTGGTTCTAGAAGTCCCAGTCAAAAGCCTGGCCGCCGCGTTCTGCACCAGCTGCAGGCGGCAGATATCAACCCCAGGTAGCCCTAGGTAGAGGGAATTGCAGTAATGATGTAGAATTTAAGACTTCAGCTGCCAAAGGGTAGGGCTCTTAAGCCCAAGGGGGCTTCTTTGATTGTGCAGGTCATGTCCAGCTGTCTTCCTTTCTTCTTGCTCCTTTATGTTCTAATTCACGGAAAGTGCAAAAATGACTCAAAACTAGCTGAAAATTAAGATACAGTTAGGCCCTGGTAGGGATGAGGATATTCCTTGGGGGCTTTGCGACTTCTGATATAGGGCCCCAGCAAGGAGGTTCGAACAGGGCCCCAGGATAGCTAGGGGTAGTGCTGTTCCTGGAGTGGTGTCCTGGTGATCTGCTTGTGCCATCGGTTATTCCCATGGTGGGGGACACTGACGTCACCATGGGGCATTGTAGCTTCAGGTTGGGAATCAGCTATTGAGTCAGAAATAACCTACAGTCATCAGACTTCACCTGGCCTCCTGCTGTCCCTGCATTCAGTTAAAGCAGCTGTTCAACCTTACCTACATTCGTGCTCAATGTGCTCATGGCCGTCAGGTTTCACCACGACCCCCCTTTCCTACAGTCAGATGAATTCCAGCCACAACCATTACATGGGTCGGGGCTTGCCCTTTAGCCAATGGTCTTGCTGTGCCCCAAGTCCGCATCTAGAGGGTGTGTCCCCTGCCTGCTGAGGTCTCATTTGGACCACAGGACACTTTAGCCATGCAGATCATCAATGGCACCTCTTGATGTAGAATTTAAGACTTCAGCTGCCAAAGGGTAGGGCTCTTAAGCCCAAGGGGGCTTCTTTGATTGTGCAGGTCATGCCAGCAGCACCTCTGAAAGCTTTTCTCCCTGCAGCCACCTAAGGTTCACCTGGTTTCCACGTCCTCCCCTTCCCTGCCCATTCTCTACTTTCCTCAACTGCTTACCTCAAAGATGGCCCACAGGGAAGCCCCTCGGACGTCTTCCTTCATGTCTCAACTCATAGATGGTCCTCAGGGAGGCTGGGTGAGTGCTTTTCAGTGGTTACTGCTCTATTCCTCCCACCGTGGGATGAGGGCCTCCCAAGCAGCAGTCTCCCTTTGCTGCAGGGAGCACTCGCAGCCCCCTCATGCCATTGCGTTTCCCATTAGAGGGACAGAGTGACAGCCTTCCTCGAAATTGGAATATTTCCTCCCCCCAAATTGGATCTCTAAATTGTAGTAGCCAAGCCATCACTAAAAGTGTCCTAAGCCTGGAGGGAAGGTGACCTAGGCCTTGGATCCCCAGAGGTTTTCTCCTCATAGGGATTTTTCCTCTCCTTCATGCGAAAGGTCATAAAAGGTTAGGTAATTTATATTGTAATATATTTCTTCAGTTTACCCAGAGGTTCCACTGTTAGATGGAGATGGATGGTGGTTCCTTTTTTGCCATTCCCTCTCTTCTTAGGAAGTCATGCCCCTCTGTTTCACTGATATCTATCAGCTTGCTCTTCAGTCCGTGTCAGTTTTCAGTCATCACTGGTTGCTGTCATCTATGCTCTCAGCCTGTGTCGCAAATGTTTGCTGCTCAATACTTTTTTGGGGCTCCTTCCTAAGGTATCTTTAGCCAAGGGAATCTTTTCCACGGCACCTCTAGGGGTGTAACCCTCTTCAAGGGTTCCTTACCTTTTGTACCCCTACAGGGTGGTAGTTCCCCAAGGAACAGAGAGGGCCAACAGCCAAAATTATCAACAGTTGTACAAGCATAACACTACACTAAGTTGCATAAGACCATTTGATTTAAAAGGCTATACCTGCAGTTCAATGGGCTGTAGCCACTCCCCCTGCCTGAGGAGCAATATAAGCCAGTTCCTTCTAGCCTCATTCAGAAGCACCATTTCTTTGCCCCACTATCCTCCCCTCCTCCTCCAGTGGCACGCTTCTTTCATCAGGGATCCTTCCTAAGGTATCTTTAGCCAAGGGAATCCTTCCCACAGCACCTCTAGGGGTGGAATCCTCCTCGAGGGCTCCTTGCCTTTGGTACCCTTACAGGGTGGTAATTTCTCGGTCTGCCTGTTTTAGCCCCACTAACTCTTTAAAGGTCTCAGTCATGCCCCCCCCCCGCTCTCTCATTCTCTAAGGAGTACAGAGGCCCTTCATGCTTTCCTCACAGGACTTCCCCTACTCCCACTGTATCATCTTGATTACCCTCTTCTGTACAGCCTCCACTATGTCAATCATGGCAAAATACCAATGTCTTTTACTTAATCCTGTTGTCATTCAATATTTGCCAGGCTCTTATTTTATTCTATCTCCCTAGTTTTTAAAACATGATCTTAAGTAGATCCCCCTCATGTGGCAATCGGTGACATCATCAGTTACAATCAGCCTGTGGCTGCTCACAGGACCACTTAACGAGGCTGCTGTTTCATTGGAAACTAAGCACATCGAGGAGTCACTGCATTGACATCAATGTAGCAGCCCATGCAATTAGCACTAGTAGTGTAACCCCCCTGCAAATGGGGGTTCCCAAAAGACTTCCAGGAGCTTGCTTGAATGCTCCAAGCCTGAATGGTGTTTGCCGTTTAAGCCATTTATCAGTGAGTGTTTTTAGAGCCTCTGGTACTGTCTCTTTAAGAGCTGTCTGCTTGCAGACATAATTAGTTTGTATGGGGGACTGTGTGCTTCTCTGTTTGAGTACCACTCGAGCTGCTGCCAATTCACTCCATTTTGCAGTCACTAGGAGTGCAAAGGAACCTATCTGAAAGATGTAACTGTTTGCCAGAAATCATTTACAGTAATAATGAAATTACAGTTTGTCTAACCTGCTTTCTTTGCAGTCAGAACTGTGTCTGCCTAGTTCCCCATTCTGGTTTTGAACTGCTGAACTGGACCAATCAGTGTGGGGTAAGCTAGCTCTAAAATGGTGCCTTGGACGAATCAGAACTTGGACTCATAATCTGAGCCAGCCACAAGAGGATTGTATGGGCAGTGACTCTGGGAGATGTAGTTTAGACTTGGCCTTTTTGGACCAACAGCAGCAGTCTATTGAGTGACAGCCAATCCAGTCAAGAACTGGGAGGAACTCAAAGGAAGTGCCAGTTTTGTCTGTTGGAGTTTCAGTTTAGGTCTGGCAGTGAAGGGAAAGAAACCCTGTGCTCCTTCAGTGCACAGTTTCAGTCAAAAACGTGTGTAAGGCCCAGAGTTCGGTCTGCAGCTTGTGTAACTGCTTGTTAGGACTGAATCCGTCCTGTGAAAAGAATCAAAGGATCTCTGAAGAGTAGAAACCAGGCTCACCCTGTAGAAGACTGAAGAAATTGTTGAATTGCACTCGGTCTGTCAGGAACTGAATCTGCTGTGTGTTCTCCGGGTATTGTGCAGTAATTGCGATCGGGATAGAGAAGCAGCCTGCCTGGTATAGTACTTTCTTTTACCATATAAATGTGTGAAGAGTCTCGTGGAGCTCAAAAGTAGCCCTGCTGGACGCTTGAAGGACCCTATCTTGTTTGGAGGTCGTGAGTACTAATTCAGGGTCGCTCCCTGTTGAATTGCCACATTAAATCCAAATGGAATCACTGTACTGCTGACTGTTTAAGCTAATTTTCTTTTCACTGTGTGAAGGCTACCAGCTGCTACCACGGTTTGGACTAGCCACTGGAGCTTGGGTACCCAGGGACAGTAACTGGTAGGGATAGGCTATGCACAGAGCCATAGGTAGATAGTAAAGTGATAAGCTAATTAACCTGATCTCCCCCTGTCCTTGTTATATCCCCCTAAATAAATCAGAGCTGCTTGTTTCAGCAAAGTTATACTGCCTGAGGTATTTGTCTATGTTAAAGTACTGTACTGTGATTGTTGCACTGTATCTTATTTCACAGGAGGCCCCAGTGCGGAACCAGACCTGGGGGTAAGTGTATACTGTGAAGGTAATTCTGATATATTGTGTGGGCCACTAGTGGGAAGAAAGGGGGGTTGCAGTGTCCCAGAGGGCTGTGACCAAGTTAGTTTAACTATTGCAAACCCTGACCTCTGGGTGGAGGCACCCGCCATTGGATCGAGGCCCCTCAACCTGTTAGTGGCAAATCAGGCAGGGGTAGTAGCCCCTGGGATAATGCCATCTAGGGGTTACAGTAGCATCAGAAGTCATAGACTGGGTGATGTCCCGATAGCTCAGTGGCAGTGTGCAACACTGCCATGCATTGACTCAAGTTTGGGAGTGAGCTCAGGTCACCATGTCAAGAGGTGGGTCTGGACGCAGCAGCTTTGGCTCAAGTTGCTTCACTGACATCAGTGTAATAGCCCATGGAAGTAGCACTAGCAGCATTAGCAGTCAAAGACTGGAGGATGTCCCAGTGGCCCAGCAGCAGCGTGTAACACTGTCCTGCATTGACTCAAGTTTGGGAATGAGCTCGGGTCACCACATCAGGAGATGGGCCTGGATGCAGCAGTAGCTGCTGCTTGAGTTGCTTCACTGCTATCAATGTAACAACCCATGGAAGTAGCACTAGCAGCATTAGAAGTCAATGACTGAAGGATGTTCTGATGACCCACGACCATGTGTCACTCTGCCATGCATTGACTCACATTTAGGAGTGAGCTCGGGTCACCATGTCAGGAGGTGGGTCTGCCTGTAGCAGCTGCTGCTAGAGTTGCTCCACTGACATCGGTGTGTAATAGACCATCCAAGTAGCATTAGCAGCATTAGCAGTCAAAGACTGGGGGATGTCCCAGTGACCCAGCAGCATCGTGTAACACTGCCCCGCGTCAACTCGAGTTCGGCAGTGAGCTCGGTTCACCATGTCAAGAGGTGGGTCTGGACATAGCAGCAGTTGCTGCTCAAGTTGCTCCACTGACATCAATGTAACAGCCCATGGAAGTAGCATTAGCAGTCAAAGACTCAGGGACGTCCCAATGGCCCAGCTGCAGTTTGTCACTCTGCTGTGCATCGACACACATTCAGGAGTGAGGTTGGGTCGCTACGTCAGGAGGTGGGCTTGGCCACAGCAGCTGCCGCTCAGCAGTGAGTTGCAGTCAGGGAGTGAAAGACACTGTGCATCCGTACTGCAGCAATGCTTGTGGTGGGCCAAGGGAGCATGCTTCCTCAGCATGATGCTGCATGCAGCTAAGGCAGACAGGCTATGTCCACGCCCTGGGAGATCGAAGGAGCCACGTGCTCCCTTTGCAGGACATTTCTGCATGCAGCTGAGGCAGACAGGCTATGTCCACACCCTGGGTGGTCAGAGGAGCCACGTGCTCCCTCTGCAGGACATTGCTGCATGCAGCTGAGGCAGACAGAGGCTATGATCACACTCTGGGTAGTGGTAGGAGCCACATGCTCCCTCTGCAGGATATTGCTGCATGCAGCTGAAACAGACAGAGGCTATGTTGACGCCCTGGGTGGTAGGAGGAGCTGTGTGCTCCCTCCACAGGACGTTGCTGCATGCAGCTGAGGCAGACAGAGGCTATGTCCATGCTCAGGGTGGTGGAAGAAGCCAAGGAAAAAACCAGGGTTAGAATCTCACTGCTTGGCACATCGGTGCAGTGGTTGGATTTCCATTTCGACGCCGGTGACCCGGGTTCAGGAGTGGTCTCGGGTCACTGGAGGGCCAGCTGGGGTAGAATGGCTTGAGCATTCAATGACAGCTCACCTTCTCTGGGGGAGGGAGAGATGATGCCCGCAACTTGTCTGACCCTGAGCGGAGGCTCAGAAAAGTGCAAGCCCCATAGGGGAAGGGCTGCCAGAGTACGCAGTGGACATCAGCGTCTTGCGCTTTGACGTCGGGGGTACACTGCGTAAGGGGAGAAAAGGAGGGAATGCCTGCCAGTGCCGGGAAGACAGGCTGCCTGGAGCGTGCCTCTGATATGGCCCTGCTCACCCAGCCACCACCGGACCGATGAAGTCAGTAGCACGGGGTGGCGCCCTCGCATCGCTCGGGGGCAGGCCAAAGCTCCATGGGGCCTGGATGTAAGTCTGGGTAGAGCGGGGAGGTAGGAGGATGACTCCTTGGCAGGCCCGAAGGGTTGGGGCTGGCAGAACATAGGGGGAGTAGAAACTGCAATTTAAAAAAAAAAAAAATAGAATCTCACTGCTCCCTGTATGACTGCCTGGACACTTTCTGGGTCTTAGTGCCAACTGACACTGGATCCTTAGCCACATAATGGAACTCCTCGGGAGGGCGGATTGAAGGCCCTCCCCCTAAGGCCCCCACCATGGGGGACAGACCTGTGAGAGATGCTGAGCTGAGCTGGGTCCCAAGGAGGACAAGGGGATAACAGGTCTGACTGAGGTATATCCCTGTGAACTGGGTATATCAGTGACAGATAATGAGGTCAATGACTGATTCCATCCAGTGATGCCACTGGTTGGAGCACCAGTGATCACAGCACTACCTTATGTCATGGAAGTCATGCAGTCCATGATTTTTGCAGTTTTTATTAAAATGCCATGATTTTTTGCGTTTTCCATAGAAACTAGGGATGGGCAAACCGGCTGCGACCCGGTTTTGATTGCGACTGACTTTGTTCCAAAAGGATATGATTCACTCTGATTTATGCTTAGGAACTGTAGAGCTAATAAAAAATGCAGTATTGAGTATTCCCTGGTGTCCAGTGGTTCCTCCTCCCACCTGATCATGTGCCTGACATAATGTAACATGTTTCCATGGTGTCCAGTGGCCCCTCCTCCCACCCGATCATGTGCCTGACATAATGTAACAAGTTTCCTTGGTGTCCAGTGGCCCCTCCTCCAACCTATCGTGTGCCTGACATAATGTAACAAGTTTCCCTGGTGTCCAGTGGTCCCTCCTCCCACCTGATCATGTGTCTGACATAATGTAACAAGTTTCCCTGGTGTCCAGTGGTCCCTCTCCCAGCTGATCATGTGTCTGACATAATGTAACAAGTTTTCCTGGTGTCCAGTGGTCCCTCCTCCCACCCGATCATGTGCCTGATATAATGTAACAAGTTCCCCTGGTGTCCAGTGGTCTCTCTCCCACTTGATCATGTGCCTGACATAATGTAACAAGTTTCCCTGGTGTCCAGTGGTCCCTCCTCCCACCCGATCATGTGCCTGATATAATGTAACAAGTTCCCCTGGTGTCCAGTGGTCCCTCCTCCAACCTGATCACGTGCCTAACATAATGTAACAAGTTTCCCTGGTGCCCAGTGGTCCCTCCTCCCACCTGACATAATGTAACAAGTTTCCCTCGTGCCCAGTGGTCCCTCCCCCAGCTGGTCATGTGCCTGACATAATGTAACAAGTTTCCCCTGGTGCCCAGTGGTCCCTCCTCCCAGCTGATCGTGTGCCCGACATAATGTAACAAGTTTCCGTGGTGTCCAGTGGCCCCTCCTCCCACCTGATCATGTGCCTGACATAATGTAACAAGTTTCCATGGTGTCCAGTGGCCCCTCCTCCCACCTTAGCATGTGCCTGACATAATGTAACAAGTTTCCCTGGTGTTCAGTGGTCCCTCTCCCACCTGATCATGTGCCTGACATAATGTAACAAGTTTCCCTGGTGTCCAGTGGTCCCTCCTCCCACCCGATCATGTGTCTGGCATAATGTAACAAGTTTCCCTGGTGTCCAGTGGTCCCTCCTCCCACCCGATCATGTGCCTGACATAATGTAACAAGTTTCCCTGGTGTCCAGTGGCCCCTCCTCCCAGCTGATCATGTGCCTGACATAATGTAACAAGTTTCCCTGGTGTCCAGTGGCCCCTCCTCCCACCTGATCACCTGCCTGACATAATGTAACAAGTTTCCCTGGTGCCCAGTGGCCCCTCTTCCCACCTGATCACCTGGACAAGTTTACCTGGTGTTCAGTGGTGCCTCCTTCCAGCTGATCATGTGCCTGACATAATGTAACAAGTTTCCCTGGTGTACAGTAGCCCCTCCTCCCACCTGATCATGTGCCTGGCATAATGTAACAAGTTTCCCTGGTGTTCAGTGGTCCCTCTCCCACCTGATCATGTGCCTGACATAATGTAACAAGTTTCCCTGGTGTCCAGTGGTCCCTCCTCCCACCCGATCATGTGTCTGGCATAATGTAACAAGTTTCCCTGGTGTCCAGTGGTCCCTCCTCCCACCCGATCATGTGTCTGACATAATGTAGCAAGTTTCCCTGGTGTCCAGTGGCCCCTCCTCCCAGCTGATCATGTGCCTGACATAATGTAACAAGTTTCCCTGGTGTTCAGTGGCCCCTCCTCCCACCTGATCACCTGCCTGACATAATGTAACAAGTTTCCCTGGTGCCCAGTGGCCCCTCTTCCCACCTGATCACCTGGACAAGTTTACCTGGCGTTCAGTGGTGCCTCCTTCCAGCTGATCATGTGCCTGACATAATGTAACAAGTTTCCCTGGTGTACAGTAGCCCCTCCTCCCACCTGATCATGTGCCTGACATAATGTAACAAGTTTCCCTGGTGTTCAGTGGCCCCTCCTCCCACCTGATCACCTGCCTGACATAATGTAACAAGTTTCCCTGGTGCCCAGTGGCCCCTCCTCCCACCTGATCACCTGCCTGACATAATGTAACAAGTTTCCCTGGTGCCCAGTGGCCCCTCTTCCCACCTGATCACCTGGACAAGTTTACCTGGCGTTCAGTGGTGCCTCCTTCCAGCTGATCATGTGCCTGACATAATGTAGCAAGTTTCCCTGGTGTACAGTAGCCCCTCCTCCCACCTGATCATGTGCCTGACATAATGTAACAAGTTTCCATGGTGTCCAGTGGCCCCTCCTCCCACCTGATCACCTGCCTGACATAATGTAACAAGTTTCCCTGGTGTCCAGTGGCCCCTCCTGCCAGCTGATCTTGTGCCTGACATAATGTAACAAGTTTCCCTGGTGTTCAGTGGTCCCTCTCCCACCTGATCATGTGCCTGACATAATGTAACAAGTTTCCCTGGTGTCCAGTGGCCCCTCCTGCCAGCTGATCTTGTGCCTGACATAATGTAACAAGTTTCCCTGGTGTTCAGTGGTCCCTCTCCCACCTGATCATGTGCCTGACATAATGTAACAAGTTTCCCTGGTGCCCAGTGGCCCCTCCTGCCAGCTGATCTTGTGCCTGACATAATGTAACAAGTTTCCCTGGTGTTCAGTGGTCCTCTCCCACCTGATCATGTGCCTGACATAATGTAACAAGTTTCCCTGGTGCCCAGTGGCCCCTCCTGCCAGCTGATCTTGTGCCTGACATAATGTAACAAGTTTCCCTGGTGTCCAGTGGCCCCTCCTCCCACCTGATCACCCACCTGACATAATGTAACAAGTTTCCATGGTGTCCAGTAGCCCCTCCTCCCACCTGATCATGTGCCTGACATAATGTAACAAGTTTCCATGGTGTCCAGTGGCCCCTCCTCCCACCTGATCACCTGCCTGACATAATGTAACAAGTTTCCCTGGTGCCCAGTGGCCCCTCTTCCCACCTGATCACCTGGACAAGTTTACCTGGCGTTCAGTGGCCCCTCCTCCCACCTGATCACCTGCCTGACATAATGTAACAAGTTTCCTGGTGCCCAGTGGCCCCTCTGCCAGCTGATCACCTGCCTGACATAATGTAACAAGTTTCCCTGGTGTCCAGTGGCCCCTCCTCCCACCTGATCACCCACCTGACATAATGTAACAAGTTTCCCTGGTGTCCAGTGGCCCCTCCTGCCAGCTGATCATGTGCCTGACATAATGTAACAAGTTTCCCTGGTGCCCAGTGGCCCCTCCTGCCAGCTGATCACCTGCCTGACATAATGTAACAAGTTTCCCTGGTGTCCAGTAGCCCCTCCTCCCACCTGATCACCCACCTGACATAATGTAACAAGTTTCCCTGGTGTCCAGTGGCCCCTCCTCCCACCTGATCACCCACCTGACATAATGTAACAAGTTTCCCTGGTGTCCAGTGGCCCCTCCTGCCAGCTGATCATGTGCCTGACATAATGTAACAAGTTTCCCTGGTGCCCAGTGGCCCCTCCTGCCAGCTGATCACCTGCCTGACATAATGTAACAAGTTTCCCTGGTGTCCAGTGGCCCCTCCTCCCACCTGATCACCCACCTGACATAATGTAACAAGTTTCCCTGGTGTCCAGTGGCCCCTCCTGCCAGCTGATCATGTGCCTGACATAATGTAACAAGTTTCCCTGGTGCCCAGTGGCCCCTCCTGCCAGCTGATCACCTGCCTGACATAATGTAACAAGTTTCCCTGGTGCCCAGTGGCCCCTCCTGCCAGCTGATCACCTGCCTGACATAATGTAACAAGTTTCCCTGGTGTCCAGTGGCCCCTCCTGCCAGCTGATCATGTGCCTGACATAATGTAACAAGTTTCCCTGGTGCCCAGTGGCCCCTCCTCCCACCTGATCACCCACCTGACATAATGTAACAAGTTTCCCTGGTGTCCAGTGGTCCCTCTCCCACCTGATCACCTGCCTGACATAATGTAACAAGTTTCCCTGGTGCCCAGTGGCCTCCTCACCTGATCACCCACCTGACATAATGTAACAAGTTTCCCTGGTGTCCAGTGGCCCCTCCTCCCACCTGATCACCTGCCTGACATAATGTAACAAGTTTCCCTGGTGTCCAGTGGCCCCTCCTCCCACCTGATCACCTGCCTGACATAATGTAACAAGTTTCCCTGGTGCCCAGTGGCCCCTCCTCCCACCTGATCACCCACCTGACATAATGTAACAAGTTTCCCTGGTGTCCAGTGGTCCCTCTCCCACCTGATCACCTGCCTGACATAATGTAACAAGTTTCCCTGGTGTCCAGTGGTCCCTCTCCCACCTGATCACCTGCCTGACATAATGTAACAAGTTTCCCTGGTGCCCAGTGGTCCCTCTCCCACCTGATCATGTGCCTGACATAATGTAACAAGTTTCCCTGGTGTCCAGTGGCCCCTCCTGCCAGCTGATCTTGTGCCTGACATAATGTAACAAGTTTCCCTGGTGTCCAGTGGCCCCTCCTCCCACCTGATCACCCACCTGACATAATGTAACAAGTTTCCCTGGTGTCCAGTGGTCCCTCCTGCCAGCTGATCACCTGCCTGACATAATGTAACAAGTTTCCCTGGTGTCCAGTGGCCCCTCCTCCCACCTGATCACCCACCTGACATAATGTAACAAGTTTCCCTGGTGTCCAGTGGCCCCTCCTGCCAGCTGATCATGTGCCTGACATAATGTAACAAGTTTCCCTGGTGCCCAGTGGCCCCTCCTGCCAGCTGATCACCTGCCTGACATAATGTAACAAGTTTCCCTGGTGCCCAGTGGCCCCTCCTGCCAGCTGATCACCTGCCTGACATAATGTAACAAGTTTCCCTGGTGTCCAGTGGCCCCTCCTCCCACCTGATCACCCACCTGACATAATGTAACAAGTTTCCCTGGTGTCCAGTGGCCCCTCCTGCCAGCTGATCACGTGCCTGACATAATGTAACAAGTTTCCCTGGTGCCCAGTGGCCCCTCCTCCCACCTGATCACCCACCTGACATAATGTAACAAGTTTCCCTGGTGTCCAGTGGTCCCTCTCCCACCTGATCACCTGCCTGACATAATGTAACAAGTTTCCCTGGTGCCCAGTGGCCCCTCCTCCCACCTGATCACCCACCTGACATAATGTAACAAGTTTCCCTGGTGTCCAGTGGCCCTCCTCCCACCTGATCACCTGCCTGACATAATGTAACAAGTTTCCCTGGTGTCCAGTGGCCCCTCCTCCCACCTGATCACCTGCCTGACATAATGTAACAAGTTTCCCTGGTGTCCAGTGGCCCTCCTCCCACCTGATCACCCACCTGACATAATGTAACAAGTTTCCCTGGTGTCCAGTGGTCCCTCTCCCACCTGATCACCTGCCTGACATAATGTAACAAGTTTCCCTGGTGTCCAGTGGTCCCTCTCCCACCTGATCACCTGCCTGACATAATGTAACAAGTTTCCCTGGTGCCCAGTGGTCCCTCTCCCACCTGATCATGTGCCTGACATAATGTAACAAGTTTCCCTGGTGTCCAGTGGCCCCTCCTGCCAGCTGATCTTGTGCCTGACATAATGTAACAAGTTTCCCTGGTGTCCAGTGGCCCCTCCTCCCACCTGATCACCCACCTGACATAATGTAACAAGTTTCCCTGGTGTCCAGTGGCCCCTCCTGCCAGCTGATCATGTGCCTGACATAATGTAACAAGTTTCCCTGGTGCCCAGTGGCCCCTCCTGCCAGCTGATCACCTGCCTGACATAATGTAACAAGTTTCCCTGGTGCCCAGTGGCCCCTCCTGCCAGCTGATCACCTGCCTGACATAATGTAACAAGTTTCCCTGGTGTCCAGTGGCCCCTCCTCCCACCTGATCACCCACCTGACATAATGTAACAAGTTTCCCTGGTGTCCAGTGGCCCCTCCTGCCAGCTGATCATGTGCCTGACATAATGTAACAAGTTTCCCTGGTGCCCAGTGGCCCCTCCTCCCACCTGATCACCCACCTGACATAATGTAACAAGTTTCCCTGGTGTCCAGTGGTCCCTCTCCCACCTGATCACCTGCCTGACATAATGTAACAAGTTTCCCTGGTGCCCAGTGGCCCCTCCTCCCACCTGATCACCCACCTGACATAATGTAACAAGTTTCCCTGGTGTCCAGTGGCCCCTCCTCCCACCTGATCACCCGCCTGACATAATGTAACAAGTTTCCCTGGTGTCCAGTGGCCCCTCCTCCCACCTGATCACCTGCCTGACATAATGTAACAAGTTTCCCTGGTGTCCAGTGGCCCCTCCTGCCAGCTGATCTTGTGCCTGACATAATGTAACAAGTTTCCCTGGTGTCCAGTGGTCCCTCTCCCACCTGATCACCTGCCTGACATAATGTAACAAGTTTCCCTGGTGTCCAGTGGCCCCTCCTGCCAGCTGATCTTGTGCCTGACATAATGTAACAAGTTTCCCTGGTGTCCAGTGGTCCCCCCATCCCAGTCCCCTAGAAGTTATATACCATTCCCTGGTGTCTAGTGGATCCCACTACCCTCCCCCCCACACCACCCCCAGCCAGCGACTTGCACAACCCTCCGCTCTGCACCATGGCTGGCCGCCAACTGAGCTGTCAATGAAAGAGCGCATACTTTTACAAGCACACACTCATTCACTGACAGGCCAGTTCATGCTCATTCAGCGACAGCTCTGTCAGCAGCAGAGACAAGAGTGAAGGTCTGTGAGCCTGTGCCGGGCACTGTTGAGGGGTCAGGATAGGGGGAATGGTGTGGTAGGCCACTAAATATCTCCAACCACTACAACCAGCTACTGACAGAGCTGTCATGTCAATGAATGAGCACGTGCTTGTACAAGCACTTGCTCTTTTACTGACAGCTCTGTCGGTGGCCATCCATGGTCGAGAGCAGAGGGCTGTGCCAGTCACCAGTTTGGGGTCAGGGTGGGGGGTAGTGAGGTGGTGGGGTACTACCTGCTGGGGTGGGGGCCGCTAGACACCAGGGAATGGACTAGAACCTTATTTTATTACAGGGGAACAGGGATATGGAGGGGGGGTCCACTAGACACCAGGGAATGGTATATAACTTCTAGAAGATCGGGATGGAGGGAAACCACTGGACACCAGGGAAACCTGTTACGTTATGTCAGGTGGGTGATTGGATGGGGGTAGGGACCACAAGACACCAGAACGGAAGCACAGAGCAGGTAAAGTGCCAGACTGAACTGGACCGCACTTCTGAACCGGGACAACTTGGCAACCAGGTCAAGCCACGAAAGGTTCGGTTCTCCTGGTCAGAGCTGAGTTGGCCCAATTCAGGGAGGTTCCGAAGTGCAGCAGAGCTGGTTAGCCCATCCCTAATGGCAACATCTTAGTTTTTGGTATTTGCAAATGGCCGAATCCTAATATAGTGCCTCACCACTACTACGCCCTTGGGCTGCCTGTCAACACCAGTGTGGGATCTTAGGGATTATAAGCACGCCTCAAACTCCAAGATAGCAACACAATGTTTGCTGATTTGCTTGCATAAAATGCTGACAGTATAGCCTAGAGGTTAGACTAACGAGCTGTGAACAAGCTTGGTACATGCAGCAGACCTGGGTTTGAGTCCGCCAGCCCCCAGTTCAATACTGTGAGACCCCGAACAAGTCACTTAACCTCCCCAGTGCCCACGGGTTGCCTCAGAAAACAGGCCTTGTGTCTAGTGGGCCTTATATGGTTACCAAAAGAATTAAAAATAAATAAACAGGTAAATTGTTTAACATGTAATGCTATAGTTCCATGACTTTTTTGTGACTTTTCCGAAGATTTCTATGACTTCTCTCATTCTGACCATGACAATATCATGATTTACTCCACAATTTCCCCATCACAAAAGCACAGTCCAATTAAAATGGTAATGTCAAGGGACCACATACAGGGTTGTATTTTTTATTTATTTGGTTTGGCTACCAGGTAGATACACTGGGCCACACGATCCTTTTACAGAAACAGCCCAGGCAAGATGAAAATGCAATAAACATATACAAAACTTACAATATAACATTGTAACAATATAAAAAGCAGAGCTAAATCATACTAAAAGCACAATGAAGAAAATAAAACACAGTGTGAATCTTGATAAAAGTTTCACATCCAGCTAAAGTTAATGCCATTATGATTTAGGTAGTAGGATGTCCCACTGTTACAATATATTATATGAATAACATCAGTATGATTATAAAACTGCAGAGATATGCTAAGTAAAGTGGTTTCATCCATTAGTGCTATATAAATGGTGTTTCAAAGGAGCCCTGATGTGCCTCATTAAACTCTTTTAAACACTGGGGGAGATGCAACAAATAGTTGGCTGGTGCCAACAGTAGCTGGTTCTGTGCCTTATGGAAATGTATTGATTGATTTGCAGGGTTTTACTTAACTCTAAAAATTGAATAGCATTTTGCTCATAAAAGATCTGAAACATTGTGAAAATGCATAGCACTAGGCCAGCCTGGTGGTGCTGAGGGTTGAGGCGCTGGACACTACACCTCGCTCCATGCTTACGACCTGGGTTCGGGAGCGCACTTGGGTCATCGGTGGGTCGGCCGGGGGGAGAAGTATCAAGCGCCCAATGGCTTGCTCTCCTTCTCCGGGGGGGAGTCCTGCAGCTTTCTCCGCCACAATACCACCACCTCCCGGTGAACTTGGGGGATGTCGGTGCACAGAGGAAAAGCGCAGCATCATAGTGGGTCAACGCTGAAAGGGGACTGGAGCGGGCGCATGTCTCTGCGTGCGCCTGACCCCATGCTCCCCATTGCATGCTGTCATCAGGGACAGAGGAAAATCCTTCACCTCTCCTAGGTGACAATCTCCCCAGCAAGCAGGCGTGCCACCACCGATGAAGATTCAGGGCAGACTCTGCTGTGCCAAGGCCCTCTCCCTGTGGAACTTTCGGGGATAAGGTAAGGGGGAACTTGTCCTCACCCTGCCCGGGGGGTAATCCGGACTCTTCAGGTAGTAGGGGAGACGTGCTGAGGTGCTCTAGGGGCAGACCCTGAAAGTCGGTTAGGTGGTAATGCTTGCAGCATTGGGAGTTCAGATTGAGCGACGAAGTTGAGAGGGAAAAAGAGGCATTGGGGGATAAAAATAGAGTAAAAAAAATGCATAGTACTTGCCTCACTGTGTTTAACAAACATAACACTTGTAGAAAACCTATATAAATGCTTTCTGTACAGTTAGTATTGTCCCAAGAAAAAAAGTGCTAATCAATTATTTAAAACCCTGATTTGAAATTATTCCAACCAGTATAACCCCATGAGATGCAGCACCTCATTTTCATGGCAGTCCCAGGGAGGATAGCAGCAGTCAGTAATTTAACACAGTCCAGCAGGAATTAGTTACATATTGGCTGAAGTATATACAGGAAAAAAGAAAAACATGTACAGTAGAGATGTACAGAATGATGGCACAGAAAGGCCAAAGGTCCTTCTAGTCAAAGCAAGTTAACAAAGTGTGTCACGACTACAGACAGAGAGCATGAACATTGTTAAGCAACATGATCTTGGGCAGGAAGATGAGGATTCTATACCAGAACAAATCCAGGGGGTTCTAAGGTGGCTGGAATGACCGGACTGCAACACTTGCAAGCTAGAAACATTGCTCAGCTGGCGAGGGAGTTTGTTCCAGGGGTGCGGTACTGCAAATGCAAAGGTCTTTCTGCCAAATTCATGCTTCATCCTGGGAACTCAGAAGAAGATAAGTGCCACTGTTGAATAGAGAGAGTAGACACTGCTTGACTGTGTGACGACGGATGGGAGATAATCAGGGGCTTCTCCTCGTGCACAGTTGTCATACAACAAAGAAAGCCAAAGGTATTTGAGCCTGCTTGAGGGACATGTCCAGTTAAGCACGATATATAGCAGACAATAAAGCATAGGCCATCCACAGGGCAGGATAAACCTGCAGAGCTTGTTGTAACGTTCCTTCTTACATATAATAATTCATTATAATAATTGATTTGTAATTACTGGTCATTATTTTTTATACACAGATAATAAGAGCTTTGTCCAGCGTTAACTGCCCAGTTTGTATTTTTGGTTATAACTGGGCAGTTGTAATCAGTAGCTGTCAATCTAGCTCAATTAAGTTACCATTAAAAGAAGTTATTGTTTAAAAAAAAGGAAAATAATTGTGCGTCGCTTAAAACAAACAATAATTTTTACTTTCATGTTGAGCTTTATGGAGAGAAAGACACTTTACAGCAATTTAACACTCTCTCACAGTTTGATTTTTTTAAGGACAATGCTGGAGCAAGATGGCAGTCACGCTGGGCTGCTTGCAATGATTCTGAATTGAGCTTGGATTTGATCCTCCTTGCCTTTGCTTTTTAATAAATTTTACCAAATGTTTTACTTCTTTTACAGGAGAGTGAATACGACTGTGTGTTAACTCTTGTGACAGCGTGTTGTATGGAGTCTGTAAAAATATTTAGAGGCGAGTCGTTAGGGGTAGGGCGTTTAATGTTAGTAATGGTTTTAGATGTTAGGTAGAATTAGGTGCTAGGTTTTTTTGGTTTTTTAGAATCAGGAAATAGAGTGTTGCCTGTACCTGTTGTGGGACACTTCAGGTCGCTGCGAGCAAGCCTGTTATAGCTACAACTGCAGCCATTGTGAGCCGTAACCAGAGATCTCTGCTGGATATCTGTGGAGTTGTTTGTTCAGCTCATTGCTGTGCTGGAGTACTGTCTGACTGGTTCTGGTTCACCGTGGGAGTGCCAGAGGTTGCCTCTTTCCCACACTTTGAGGACTGGGGAACCCACAGAGTTGGAGCGGGTTTCCACACCTGGAGGGTCTATTTTGCGGCGGGACAGGATACCGGCAGCCAGAATATTTTCGACCTTGGCACTTATGATGAACTGCTGCCTTTGGTCCTGGTGATTTTTCTCTGTGGACATTTCTTTTCCAGACAGACTGGGGGATTTTCCTGAATTGTCATCTGCTGTGGGACTTTCTGGGTTCTGGTGTGAGGAGGGCCTGAATATCTCCATGGTCTAGTCTGGTGAGTCTGTTGGGCTCTATTGGATTTGGTCTGTCTCCTGACATTTTTTCCTTGGAGCAGTGGGACTGCATTCCCGGGACACACGGTCGCAGATGGTGCTTCTGCATTTATGTAACCGGGGCAAGGGTCTACTGATACTTTCCTTGGAACATTGTAGAATATCTGTTTGGAGTTCATTCAAATTGTTGGGCAGTGTATGGCCTAACTTTGGCTGTTTGTGGACTCAGGTGGAGAATCACTCGTTGGGACTTGGTGTGCTGCCTCCGTTGGATTTATCGCTAAGGGGGCCAAAGATTTATTCCTCCAGCAATTGATTGAGGACATACAGGGTTTCTTGGTCGATATAGCTGCACGCAGTTAGTGAGTTGCTATTATTGCACTATCAAACTCTGACCATGAAGGGATTAGGGCAGTGAGGGTGCCCTTCTGTCAAAGTGGTCGGCAGTATAAATTTTTGGGGTGATTTTGGGGGTGGGGTAGTTTGGGGTTTTAGTTATTCTGTATGTGTGTGTGTGGAGTGTGTGGTAGAGAGTTTTCTGTAGAGTGTGCTAGTGATGTGTGTTGTGTTTGTGGGTTTTGTATTTTGGGGGCCAGGGATTATGTAGTCAGGAGGGATGTGTCTGGGAAGGTATGAGGGCCTGGGGCAGGCTGGGATAGTGTATGGGGCATCCCAGTTGCTCGATCTATGGCCTTTTTTCAGCCTCCCAGTGTCTGCTACTACAGCAGGGCACTGTAGGGAGGTTGGAATAGGGAGGAACTGTATGATTTGATCGGGTTCTGGTGCCCCATGCACTGCGGTGGGTGGTGGGATCGAGGTAGTTGGGTGCAGAAGGTGCCCTGGGATTAGACGGGTCCTAGGAAGAGGCCAGATGTGTTTAGTTCCCATCACCAGGGTTCCCAGCAGGCTGAGTGGGCAGGTAGCCAGAGGGGCTGCACTGTCCACCAATCCCCTGAGGGCGGTGCTTTGCAATGCCAGATTGGTCAGAAACAAGACTGCAATTATTGCAGACTTGGTTTCTTTGGCTGATCTGGCTTGCATTATGGAGACCTGGATTGGTGATGATGCTGGCCCGGTTTGAGGGGCTGCTGTCCCGCCTGGGTATACTGTAGTGCATTGCCCGAGGCGGAGCGCGGGGGGCGGGGGGTTGCCATCTGTTTTAGATCTGAGCTAAGCTTCACCCTGCACCAGTGAGAGCACCACATTCATCTGAATGTGTGGCAATCTGTGAGGTCGGTGCAGGTTGCTGGATTCTCCTGATTTACTGTCCTTCTGGGGCAGCGGGAGATTTCTTGCAGGAGGTGGCCAATTTCATCATCAGTGAAATATTGGAGGCCCCCAGATGTTTAGTGCTGGGGGACTTCAATGTTTGGGCTGAAGACGAATCTTCCTGGCTTGGTTACAACTTCCTCCAGATGATGACATCTCTGGGCCTGGCGCAAGGAGTTTTTTTCGCAACCCATCAGGGCGGCCACGTGCTGGACCTTATGTTCTCGATGGGGCTTGAGATTAATAGTCTCAGGATTGGTTGGGTCATTTGGTCCGATCATTGCAAGGTGAAGTTCTTGTTCGGGGCCCTCCAAGAGCCCTCCCCCTGCTGAGATGGTCAGCTACCACCCTTTGATGGAGTTGACCCCTGAGGGTTTTTTGGTGGTGGCTGATCTATCTAGTGTGGACAGTGCATGCATTGGGAGCGTGTGTGCAGGAGTTGATGCCTATAATAAGGTGCTGTCTGGTGCACTCGACTCACTCACACCAGTGCATGTATGGCCCAGGTCTTCTCACTTGAGGTCCCCTTGGTATGATGGGGAGCTCAAGGCGATGAAGTCTTTGGGTCAGAGATTAGAGTGCTGCTGGCGGAAGTCTGGCCTGGAGGTAGACAAACTGGCCCTACATGTGCACTACGGTGCGTACCAGGGGGCAATCAACCGTAAGAAAGCAGAATTCCTGACCAGGGAGATTGCTGCCAGGAGGAACTAACCAACTGTGCTCTTCTGGACTGTGGACAGGCTTCTCCATCCTTTCTGTCTATAGCTGAAGGTAGCCTTTTTGAATGCATTGTGCAAGGAGTTTTCTCAGTTCTTCTCAGACAGGATGTCCGCCATCAGGCAGGGGGTTCCGCCAGTGGGTCAGAGTTTGGTTGACAGTGGTCACCACAGGTGACCGGAGAGCACTCCACCTGGCTGAGGTGAGTTTAGACTGGTGGAGGTGGCTGAGGTCACTGAGATTGCTTTCAAGCTTCAACAAACCTTTTGTGAACTGGACCCGGTGCCAACTTGTTTCTTAAGGGGATGTGTTGACTCTGTTGGCCAGGTATTTGCCTTGATTGTCTGGTGTTCCCTGTTGGAGAGAGTCTTCCCTGATGTCTTGAAGGAGGCATTGGTGAGACCACTTCTGAAAAGAATATTGTTGGACCCTGACGTCAAGACAAATTACTGTCCCATCTCCAATCTTCCATTTTTGGGTAAGATTGTGGAGAAGGTGGTGGCACTTCAGCTTGAGGAGCATCTCATGGCCCATGATCTATATGAGCCACTCCAGTCTGGGTTTCATGCGAGGCATACAACAGAAACTGTGGTAGTTCAGATGCATAATGACCTCCTTAGGGCTAGAGATCAAGGGAAGGGGACAATTCTTGTTCTCCTCGATCTCTCTTCAGCATTTGACACGGTGGACCATCGAGTGTTACCTGACCGCCTAAGGGAATTCTGTGGACTCGCTGGCATTGTCATCTGCTGGTTTGAGCCTTTTCTGTCTAACAGGAGGCAGAGGGTAGTGATGGGGAATTTCTCCTCCTCCCCAAGCCTCCTGTCATGTGGAGTTCCCCAGAATTTGGTCTTGTCGCCGATGTTGTTTGCCATGTACGTGCTGCCCCTAGGAGAGCTCATTAGGAAGAACAGTCTGGGTTTTCATTGCTATGCTGATGATACCCAGGTGTACCTTTCCTTTGCCCCTGGAACATCTTGCACAGTGGAAGTGCTTAACAGCTGCCTCGCTGAGATCAATGACTGGATTGCCTCCAGCTGGTTGTGACTGAACCCCAATTAGACAGAGGTACCGGTGGTGGAATTGAGCCAAGGGCATGATCGGTTGGTCTCTGGTGCACAGACAGGGCTTTTTCTTGGCTCTGTACCATTGGCCCCCTCTAGGGTGTGTGATCTGGGCATTATTCTTGACAGCGGATTAACATGTGAGTTTCAGGTGGTGTCTGTTGTCCGTATCAGTTTTTATCATTTAAGGAATATCACCAGGATAAAGCCCCTCATTCCGTCGCTGGACTTCCCCACCTTGATGCATGCCTTCATGACATCCAGGCTTGACTACTGTAATGCACTCTATTGCGGGGTCTCTGGGGGTACCCTGCGCTGACTACAGCTGGTGCAGAATGCGGCAGCTAAGCTGTTGACAGGACAGCCCAAATATTGTCACATCACTCTGGTGCTGCGTCAACTGCACTGGCTGCTGGTCAGGTGGAGGGTCCTCTTTAAGGTGGGTTTGCTCACTTTTAAGGCCCTACACAGCCTGGGCCTTGGTTACCTGAAGGACCTTCTTACACCTGCTGTCTCAGTCCGCTCCCTCCACTCCTCCTCTGGGGGCCTCCTCGCGATTTCCAGGACGAGGCTAAAAACCGCAAGCAACAGAGCATTTAGTGTTGCCGCCCCCATCCTGTGGAATTTGCTTTCTCCAGCTGTTAGGGAGGCCCCTTCTGTTGAGGAATTCAAAGCTCGCCTCAATGCCTTCCTGTATAATCAGTCCTTCCCAGACTGTGCTTTATAGCCCTATTCTGATTCCAGAATTTTATGTTTAAATTAACCCTTGGCTATTTTTGAGTTTGGCAGTTGCTGATGAGGGTAGTATCTATAAACATTGTATTTCAATTGCTGTAATATTGTATATTTATGTTTAATAGTGTGTTGTTTATGTATTCATAATGATTTTGTGTTTTGTATGAAATTTTAATATGTTCGGCACCCAGAGCCTCCGGGATGGGCGTCTTTTTAAATAAAATTTGCCTTGCCTTGCTCATAAAAAATGCTGACCAGTAATTAAATAAAATAATGTATGGGTAGCTGTGTTGCAACCAGAATTTTACACACACCCTCACTGTGGGATGCTTGTATAAACCCCTCGAGAGCATCCTACACCTCGGGTGTGTGTAAAATTCTGGTTACAGACACACACCCATACATTATTCTATATAAAATAACTAGGTCGTGTTTTTTCCCATAGGGAAAGCCGGTTGTACTTTACCATTGTAACCAGCTTGTTATAATGGCAAACATGCATCGCTTTCCCTATGAGAAAAGCACAAGCCACACAGTGGCTCGCACTACACTGGCTTTCAAAACCCCAATCACAGGAACAAAAATTACACACCACTTCACATCAGACACTGCTTTGTGGAGAAGCACAGTCTGCAGAAAATCACTAGGCATACCTAAAAAAAATGACAAGCAGTTTCCACATCTCCAGTATAGTGTAGCAGTTAAGGGCACTGAGCTGCAAACCTGGAGACCTGGGTTTGAATCCCATCAGCCCCCACTTGCATACTGCGTGACCCTGAACAAGTCACTTAACCGCCTTGTGCTCCCAGGTCATACCTGGGCTGGAAACAATCTCTGGCTTAGTGTGCCTTTCCTGGTTAAACAATTTACCCTTCTTCCCCTTTCTCCCATATCTAGAGGACAGAGAAAGGGACCCAGTACTAGACAATTTACTGGTAACCAGACACCTGTGACTTAAAGAGCAAGTTTTTATTGGGTTCGCCACAACATAACCCAGATAGACCATCTTAGGGTAGCTGGTTCATTCCACTGGGGTGTCACACAGACGAGGCACACTGATGAGTCCTGGTAGGACGAAACACGTATCAGTGTCTTCTGTTACCACCCTTTGCAGAATGTGTGAGAGGCCTTTCAGCACCATGCATTTCTGTTTAAAGCTGAACCAGCATAATATTCTGTGGTGATTTGCATATATAGCCCATGATGCTTTGCATTATGGGGGTATGTGTGATTTTGTAAGTGCTTAATAAGGTTGTATATCTGAAAGACTCAAACTTTGGGGTCTTTAGGTGCCTCTGAAATCATTTTGTTTGCTTTATTTAGTTTTTTTTTTTTACTTACCTTTTCATCGTTTTATTTTTGCTTTTCCAACAACTAGTAAAAAGGAATCCAGTGGAATCTTGGTATTATGATGTCAGAAATTCCTTACTGGCAAGGCTGGCAGTGTGATTCAATGAGAAACTGCAAATCTGTTTCTAGATTTTTATGAGTAATGACACTTTCTACCACTAAAATATTATAGATCTGATTGAAGTGTCTGATTTTTCCATAACGTGTGATCTTTTATTATGGTTTAACAGATATGTTTTTCCTAACCAGACTTTATTAGGGAAGAAGAAAATAGAAGTCAGTTACTGTTTTAAAAATTGTAAAATCATAGAGATGGACCAAAATAGTACAGACATATGAAAGGCAAAGTTTGTTACCGAAATGAGCATCTATTTCTTATGAAAAAGATTAAAAAAAACTATCTTCTGTTTCTCACTGAAATACACTGAGCTCTTAAGTAGTTGGCAGTTTCTGATGTCACAATACCAGAATTCTATTGAATTCTTTTTTACTAGCGCTATGAAAAGCAAAGACAAAAAAAAACACTTGTTTTGCTGCAGAAACAAATATTTTACTATAAAAGTAGGAAATAATTGCTACCATGTTAATATACAATAAATAAAATTGTCAGTTGTCGATTTATTAGAAGTGAACACAAGCTCTTCAAGCTGGGATAAAGATAACCCAAAAGCCAAACTTGTACAAATGAGAATGAACATCCCAGAAAGGGTCCAGACAGAGGGTATGAATTCTACTAACATAAGATGAAGTTAAGATATCAATAGATTAACAAGGGTTCCCAAAGCTGTGTGTGCAACACTGATCTGATGAAATGTTATTTATTCTGTCTTGTACTTTCCTGTTATTTCTTTTTCAAATGTCTGTTCTCTTATGATTTTAGCTACATTTAGAAGACAATGCAATGGAAAAATGCACATGTAACCCCCTTGTTACCTGGGGTTACTAGAATCCCAGACAGACCTAGTGGTCGGCAGGGAAGGCAGCTTGTGAAACTCCAGTTAAATGGGTTTCACACTGTCTCACTCTGTTCTCAGTCTCAGCTGAGACTGAGGGATGGCATCACCAATAGAACTATCACAGCTGCATGAGCCACATTGGAATCTGTAGCAAGGGAGTTGGTATAGAACGTTGGGAAGTTTTGAAGTCAGTCTTTAGTTGAGTGTGAGTCAGTTCAGTGTGAAGTTGGGAGCTTGCTGTGAAAGCAGCACAGCAGCTCAGTGTAGGCTCTTTGAGCCTCAGCCCTGACAGAGGGCTACTTTTAAGTAAAAGGGTGTGTGTCTCCACCAAAAGAGAGACACAGAAGTTAATTGAAGTGGGGGAGACCGCTGTTTTCGGGTCTCAGTGCCCCCTCGCCCCAGGGATGGGGGCAGGATAGGGTTCCCTGCAGATTCCTGGGGCAACCCCCTAGTTCTGCTTGTAAAGGAGAAGCTGCCTGTTTGTTCCAGAGTTTATTTGGGAGAACAAGAAGATTTGTGAGTCGCCTGTGGGGCACCTGCAACGTGAGGGTGAGTGTCTGCTCTTGCTAAAAGGGCCTATGTTTTTCACCCTGGGACTTGTGTGATAATGTGGGATTGAACTACTCAAAATATGCTTCACAGTAATGGGCTAAGCAAAGTAAAAAGTAGGTTCAAGTCCAGAGCTTGTTGGGATGCAAATGATATGTAGAGAGATGGTGGACAGACGTGCCTACCCAGAATCTACATTTGAAAGTTCAGTTAAGGAATTATTCAGTTTCCAGGAGAAATGCATGGTATGGGCTGTGGGAGCTGGAGTGTGGGTGGCCCCCCATCTTTAGTGACCAGGTCCACCCCCACGGATTTCTTCTGTGGATTTCTACTTTACCTCAGGCACTGGCCAGTGATGAGGAAGTACCCAGGCGATGAAGTTAGTAAGGAAAATTCTCTCTAGGAGTCAAGGCTCTAGTGTGGTTTGGGAGCCACAACCCGATAATTGGTTCATTCCTCCAAATGGACCGTAGATCAAGTGGCCGGCGGGGAGCCGGGCCAGTGGGGAAAACCCAAGTAGTGTATAAGTCGGGCTGTGTACCCAAAGCTGCGTGCAAGTCCGGGCTGTGTGCCTGGTGGGTTTAGAGCCTGAGGGCTGGAAATAGTGATAAAGTGTTCCTTAGTCTCTAATCTGCATTACCAGGAAATGTAGCCCCATGAGGGTCCGTCTATGCTTTGTTTGTTCAGCTTGGATGTGAATAAAAGCCACACTGAAGAATCCCATTCCTGGGTCTGGACATTACAGTTATTGTTTCCTGTGTTCGGATTTACTTGGGTGCCCCTGTGCAGAGTAGCCAAACCTAGGCCCCCTGTGCCGAGTAACCTGTCCTCCAGACAGTCCCACCAGGTACTGCTGTCAGCTTCAACAGCATGCCACCTGTCATTTTGGCAAAAGGCAGGGGCAAGTTACACGAAAACCAAAATGAAATGCAAACTGTAACCTGCAACCTGTAGAGAGGAAACGACCATCAACCTTTCAGATTTAGGCCTTGTTCACACTACAGCACAGTAACTGAAAAAGTTTTTAAAAATGGATTAATTACCATGCTGTAGCATCCATGCTGTAGCGTCTGCACTGTCGGCAGCGTGCAGTAAACCGTTATTAGAAATGATTTACAGCATCTGCACTACTGCCTCTGGACCAAATTAACTAGAAACCAGTTCCCATGCGTAGACATCCTGCTGCATGAAGAGGAACCGTTCTTGACTGTCCGCACTGTAGGTAGGTCCAATTTAACCCATAAAACATTTTTGAAACCGTGTTTAAGCCTAGGTCTCATCAGGGTTTAAACACAATTTTATAAAACAGACTACAAAGTGTGTTAAGTGTGGACGCAAACCATGCTAGGGCACTTTAAAATGGTTTAAGCTCCTTAAACCATTTTAAATAACCTAGTCTGAACAGGGCCTTTTATATTCACACTTACACACTTCTCTCTCTTGCACACATACTCACACTAACCCACTCTCATACACAGACACAACAGAGTTTCATGTTGGACTGGGGGAAAAAACAAAGAGCTGAGGTTCAGTTTACCAGATAACCCCACCCCTCAAAATTTTAGGTTTTTTTTTTTTTCAGCTGCCTTCCCTCCCCAATTCACAATAATTACCTAATTTTATAAACAGTTGTGATTGCAGATTCAGAGGGCACAAGGAAGCAGGTGACTCCCTCTCCCAAAAAAAACAACAGAGGTAGCGAGACAGATTCTCATTATTTGTACTGATTATTCCCCACTCTCCACAGAAAAGAAAACAAGAAAATGGATGATTAAAAGACGGTGTTCAAAAACAGTGGTGAATACTGATGAAACTGGGGATAGTATTATTAAAATGAGCTCTCCATTAAGCCAAGTGTCCAATCCCGAAGGCTCTGAGTACTGTACATGAAATAGAACATTCATAACTCAGCTTTAAAGTGCAATCAGATAAATAATCATGTCATTTAAATCATAAGATCACCTAACTTGGAAATGCTTGTTCAGATAAAAAGGTCTTAGGAGATGCTTTAAAGGCCTCCACTGTGCTATCCACACAGATATAAACAGGTAATGAGTTCCAAAGTACTGGAGCAGCCACCCCAAAAGCTCTGTCTCCCAAAAGGCTTAAACCAGAAAAGGGGGACAACCAGGAGGCCTGCATCAGTAGAGGGGAGGGAACAAACTGGGCAGTAAGGAACAAGGAGGTCTTTCAAGCAATCTGGTCCCAAACTGCGTAGGGCCTTCTAAGTTAACAAGCAGATCTTGAAGGTAATGCCTCACCACAAAGGCAGCCAGAGCAGCACCCACCAAACTGCCGTGATATGGTCACTCCAAGAGGAGCCTACTATCAGCTGGGCTGCAACATTTGGGACCAGCTGCAGGCAGTGTATCAAACCTCCAGATAACCTTAGGTAGAGAGCATTACAACAATCCAACCTAGAGGAGACAAAGGCATGGACGATTGTCACCAGGTCTGCATGAGCTAGATGTCGTTTAATCCTGGTGATGTTTCGGAGATGGTAAAAGCCAGATCGTACCACAGCTGACACAATTCTTCTTTTTTTAAATCCTTTCATAAACCCAAATATATTCAACTTGTGTCAGATTTAATACAGTATGAGGAAACAAGAGGCACATTTACGCTACCACATTTACACTGCAACAAGATCACATGTGTCACTGTGATGCAAATGTGACAGTGAGAACACTTACCCAATCACAGTGAGTCAGCCCTTGATCAGCTCCCGATGCCTCAGCAGAGTTGAGGACGCACAGCGATTCATTGCCAGCAGTGTAATCGGCCATGTGGACTGGCAGAACTGCTCGCACCACTGCAACATGCTCAGTTCCCACAATGCGCTTGCTTGTAAACAAGAAGCTGTGTGAGAATCAAAAGAAGCCTACCGCTGGCCTGGCTGGCAGAAGTACTGAGTGTCCCCTGGTATCGAGGGGCACCAGGAGAAGTCTGACCATGCAGGTGGTGGTGTTCAGAATGTCCCCCACTGTCAAGGGAGGAGCGGAATAAGTCCAGCACCATTGGCAGCAGAAGAACCACTGGTGCAGCCATGCTGTCAGTGCTTCCTGCCTGCATGGAAGGCATGGCAACTAGTGGGTGGGATGTCAGACATCCACTCATTGTCCAATGCAGCACAGAGACAACACTGAACACCCACCTGCCCCCTGGACTTACGGTCCCTCTCCAGTGCAGCTTGCATCAGCACTGAGGGGGGGGTCTTGAAAATGCACCTCAAAAGTGGCATGGTAGGAGAAGGTACTGTAGGACCTGTGTGGAGTGCATCAGCTTTTGGTGCAGCCGTGTAAACAGGCCTAGAAAACATCTAACTGAAAAATAACTCAACTGGTTCTTTTACAATTACCACAGGAGTTCTATTTGTTAATCATGCCTTATGTGTTGTAAATTTATTAAAACAGCATGAACCAGACACAAAATCGGCCACAGACCGCACTGCACTCTGGGATTATTATTTCCCCACCACAACCGCGCCACTATTTACAAGGAGAGAGCAACCGCAGTTCCCAGTATCATTTTGTAACCTATGAGGACTCTTCTGTAATTTCACTGTGTGGGATCACTTTGAACTGATGACTAATTTCTCTTTCATGCACAGTGATCACAGTTCAGAAATAGGAAACTCCATGGGTGAGAAGGTTCCTAAGACAAACTCCAGTCAAGCCTCTCTAGCAAAGATCTGTGACCCACTCATTCAGCCACTCCATTGCTGGCAGAACTTTTCTGACCCTGATTTCAAGAACAACTAGAACAGCTGGTGGAACAAGCAACAAAAAAAGAGGCAGGTGGCTGACCTGAATGAGCAGTGGTAGTGCTACTGCATGCTATGTTGGCAACCACCTGGTTTGGGATCAGACTCGATCCGTTCAGGTGGTCAGCCGGGGGTGGGAAGATTGAGTATCCTGAGGACAGCTCTCCTCACCTCAGGGGGAGGGAGGACTCTCCATCCTCCTGCTTAGCTGCCCTCTGGTGTAGATCAGGTGGCAGTGCAGTGGAAGCACCTAGAAGGGGGAGGGGCACTGGGCACATCCTGGCATTTAAGTATAGTGCTGTGGCAGTATAGCTCTGTTGTTTAGGGCTCTGAGCTGTAAACCTGAAGACCTGGGTTTGAATCCCACAGCCCCACTTGCATACTGTGCGACCCTGACCAAGTCACATAACTTACTTGTGCTCTCAGGTCGCATCTGGAAACAAGCTCCAGCTTAGTGTGCCTTTCCTGGTTTAACAACTTCCCCTTTCCCTTTCCTAAGTATGCATGCACCCCTCGATATGCAAGCATGCACCTCATTGCACTCTGGAACCCACTGGGAGAAACCCAGCAGCTGGAGGGAAAAGCACTGGTCTGCCATTGCACTGGCACCCCCCCACAGACCCAAGCCTGATCGATGTGGCAGGCAACCTATCACTACCATAGTCCTAAGTAAGCAGAGAAGTCAATGAGAAGGTCTGTAACAGGGCTGGGAAGGGGCATCAGGGCGAGCGGGGAGTGAGAGCAACTTGATAAAAATAAAAAAGAGACATGTACAGAAAGAGAACAAGGGGTAGAAAAATATTAATTATTATAAGTCTAACTGAATATTCACAAGCCCAGTGAGGTTTCCGACTGGCTACTAGAGTGGTCATTAACATCTTAATTCTACTTTTTTTTATTCTATTTTTTCTTTGCCACCTAGCCACCGAACCTTCTGCCCAGGTCATGGCCCCCCTCCGTTCCCACTCCCACATTAGCTGCAACTCCTGGGTATCCCCTGGATTACCCCTCAGGGTGGGGTTGTGGCACTGGCCCAAGTGCTGCAGACCACGGGATAGGCCCAGGAGCCGGCCTGGGAGCTCATTAGAGTGGAGGGGCAGGCATCATCCTGGTGGCAGGCAGCATGTTTTTTCCCCACTATAGGTGGGGGGTGGGGATGTGCAATGATGACCAGTTTCCACCCTGCCCCCTGAGCATGCTAGGCATTGGCGCTTGCAGTGCTGATCAGTCTCCTCTGGGTGTCCCCACAGCACTGAACACTCCACCTCCCTCCCCCCTAGAGAAGGAGAGCAGTCATGGGATGCTCAATCCTTCTCCCCCGGCCGGCCCTCCGACGCCCTGGGTCCACTCCCAAACCCAGGTTGCCGGCGTCGCAAGTGCAAATCCAACCGCTGTGCCGATGGGCTGGCATGGTCATTAACATCTTATAAATTACTGATCCTGTTGGCCCAGTGGAGGAGTGGTTGTGCTTCTGCTCCCCATGCCGGCGACCCGGGTTCAGTAATGAGCTAGGATCACTTGATGGGCTGGCTGGGCAAGGGAGGACTGAGCACCCTACAGCAGCTCTCCTTCTTCTGAGGGGGGGGCACCAGGTTCCACTGCAGATACTGCTACCTAGCGGAGGCTGGGGGGGGCATCACAGCAGGAATGCATGAGGGTGGGGCTGTAGTGTGATGTGCTTGGTGCACACGTCCCGATGCACTAGCTGAGAGGGTGAAAATGGAGGAAAAAGATATCAGGCTGCCCACCCGTAGACTCTCACTCGACCAACATGGCAGGTCACCCACCCAATGTAGTTCTGAGCAAGAGATAGATAAGTCTGAGAGAAAATCAGTGATGGGGCCAGGGGTACCATTGGACAGAAAAAACATTAACTGCAAAAAAAGAAATGACTGAGCGAGCTGCCAACGGTCACTATGCGGCACACATGTCTCACGCCACTTTCTTCTAAACCTATAAGTAAAAAAATGGTAAAAATGAACGTTGTTATTGTATCGGAATAACCGTCTAATAGTTATGTGTATAATTTTGATAAATATATGTTTCTTTGAATTTCTGCTTATGAGACATGGATGGGTCAGGAGGCCCATGGGGAAGACTGGCTTTTAAAGGGGCCTGACCTTTGACCCCAAAGCAGTTGCTTGCTGGAGCTAAATAGCTAGAGTTCCTTTTCTGTGTTAACACTTATCTGTTCAACTTCCTGAAACTGTTATAAAAACAGGTTGTAACAAGCCACTGCTTTGAATCTGGGAAAATGGTCGTAAAATATTGCATTTTATGACATCAGGAGGGAAGCCAGTTCTGTTAGATACCTGTGGAAACTCACATAGCTAAGAGAAGTGTTTTCAGGATGTTTTTCTGAAGATCAAAGGGGGGATGTTGTTAAAAAACTATGCTCTGATGAGGAAATAGACTGTCTGATTTATAATTAAAATATTACTATCTTTGCAGTTTTCAAACAGGCAGTCAGCTGAGACATTTGGTTTTACTTGGTCAGGTTACAAATTAATTACAGGACTAAAAGTGACCTCATGTGCAGTGACATCACAAGGAGGCTGGGACTACACCTTTGATATTGGTGAAGCCTGCTGAATGGACTGACACGCTTGTTCCAACCATTGAAAGAACTGACACATTTGTGTTCTGGACTTAGGGGTACTTCTGTCAAGATAGGTAACACAACTGAAAACTGAGTTAGAATTAGTAATTCAGTTACAAGGCATTTGGTTTTGTAACTTCCATTTCTTTCTGACTGTAAGCATCAATATTTATATGTCCTGCATTTTGTATTTATTTACAATTGTTTTAATTTTAGTAAACTTGTTGGTTTCCTTAATCCTGCCTGAGACATTTTTTCATTTTGAGTGTGAATGCTGAAACAGTATTGATAATTCTGACATAACTGTTAAAGTGCTTAGTGTGTCACCATATGCAGTCATGCAAACATGGACCTGTGTAAAGATCCAGCCAGGTAAGGAAATACCTAGGTCTCAATTGAGTCAGAAGGGGGTTTGTGAACCAGGTTGGTTGTATGCCAGCTGGGATCAAGTATTGCGCTGCTTTCCCGGAACAGGGTGTGATATTTGGACTTGTTACCAGGGCATACTAGCTAAACAGGGTTCATATTTGACCCCAGGACTCGAGACTGGTAGTTGCTCGGACCCAAAACAAACAGGAGGGTGTCCCTGTTTGTACCCTGTTCACATATTGCACTTCAAGGTTTGGGCACTGTGGGAGCAGAGGTCCTGACCCCAGGAGTGCGTTTGTAACAGTTTTTGCAATTAGATTTATAATCCCAATAACAACCTAGATGCCAGTCATTTCCTTGGATTAACAACCGACTGGAATGAGGCTGCGTCTCGGGCCATCAATCCCCCCCCCCCAACCAGTCATTAATCCCTTGGAAATGACTGGCTTCTCAGTCATTATTGATTAACTAATGAGGCTGTCAGTCCAAATCCCATTTAATATTGTTATATGTCATTAATTCTGGGTCGTCCCTGAAAAAAAGAGACTCCTATGTCTCAGTGTGCCTTCCCAGTTTACAAAATAAATAACTAACTAACTAAAGGGCTAGAGTTCCTATTCACAGAACAGGACAGTGAAATGATCTACCAGCGATATCCAGACAAGAGTCCAACAACTGTAGTGTAATGAAGGTGGGAGTCACCCCTTTTTTGATGCAATCAGACACCCCCCTTCATGTTCCAGTTATACTTCATAACATTTGCATCATACGTACAGTCATTAGTTACTAAATACAAAACCCAGAAAAAACAAATGGTGAAGCTCAGTGCATTCTGTCCTGCCAGCTGCTAGCTTGGCAAAGTATGTTTCTCCACTAGGCCACGTCAGTTGCTTCTGTCTCGAGCCTGTACTGCACCGGCCTGTGCCATACCTGTGGATAAACTCAGGGCTCCAGTCTCCTGTGCCTGTCAGTCACTCGCTTTTCTCCAGTACAAAACACATCATGTGTGGAAACACTGCACTATCCCTGTCCCACACTGTACCTGACCCTGTGGACTGAGAGCTTCAGTTTCGAGTGCCAGTCAGCCCCTCAGCTTGCACTAGCACTAAATACATTTAAGTGTGTGCAAGCCTGCATTACACTTGAATGCATGGATAAACAGAGGCTTCAGTTTCTTGTGCTGTTAGTTTCTTACATAGAAACATAGACTTTGACAGCAGATAAGGACTGCTTGGCCCACCTAGTCTGCCTATTTCCCTACTAATTGATAAGCTGCAGATCCTAGTTAACCAACAACCTACTTCCTCCTACCCACCACTAGAATTGCCTTTTTTCTGTCCCATGCATTCTTGAATTCCCCCACTGTTTTTGACTCCACTACCTCCTCAGGAAGGCTGTTCCATGTATCCACAACCCTCTCCGTGAAGAAATACTTTCTCACATTACCTCTGAGCCATCCCCCCATCTTCAAATTGTGCCCCCTTGTTCTTGTACATCTCTTCTTCTGAAAGATGCTTACAGTCCCTCACCTTTCACCAGCACTAAATGCATCACAGTGTGGAGAAGCCGGTACTGTACCTGCCACACGGCACCTATCCCAATGGATAAACACAGAGCTTCAGTCGCCAAGGCTGTCAGTCCCTCACCTTTCACCAGCACTAAATACATCACAGCATGGAGAAGCTGCTACTGTACCTGCCACACGGCACCTGACCCAATGGATAAACACAAAGCTTCAGTCTCCAGGGCTGTCAGCCCCTCACCTTTCACCAGCACCAAATATATCACAGCGTGGAGAAGCTGGTACTGTACCTGCCACACGGCACCTATCCCAATGGATAAACATAGAGCTTCAATGTCCAGGGCTGTCAGCCCCTCACCTTTCACCAGCACCAAATATATCACAGCATGGAGAAGCCTGCACTTTACCTGCCACACGGCACCTATCCCAATGGATAAACATAGAGCTTCAGTCTCCAGGGCTGTCAGACCCTCACCTTTCACCAGCACTAAATACATCACAGTGTGGAGAAGCCTGTACTGTACCTGCACACGGCACCTATCCCAATAGATAAACACAGAGCTTCAGTCTCCAGGGCTGTCAGCCCCTCACCTTTCACCTGCACTAAATACATCACAGCATGGAGCAGCTGGTACTGTACCTGCCACACGGCACCTGTCCCAATGGATAAACACAGAGCTTCAGTCTCCAATGCTGTCAGCCCACCACCTTTCAGCAGCAGTAAGCACATCACAGTATGGGGAAGCCTGCACTCTACCTGTCCCACACTGTACCTGTCCTGAGGATAAACAGAGGGTTTCATTCTTCAGTGCTGTCAGTCCGTCACCTTTCAGCAGCATTAAATACTTCACACTGTGGGGAAGCCTGCACTGTACCTATGTCACACTGTACCTGGCTTGTATATAAACAGAGGGTTTCAGTCTCCAGTGCTGTCGGTCCCTCACCTTTCAGCAGCATTAAATACATCACACTGTGGGGAAGTCTGCACTGTACCTGCCCCACACTGTACCTAGCCTGTGTATAAACAGAGGGTTTCAGTCTCCAGTGCTGTTAGTCTCTCACCTTTCACCAACATTAAATACATCACAGTGCGGGGAAGTCTGCACTGTACCTTGCCTGTGGAAAAACAGAGAGCTTCAGTCTCCAGTGCTGTCAGTCCCTCACCTTTTTCCAGTGCTAAATACATTACAGTATTGGAAAACCTGCACTGTACCTGCCCCACACGGAACCTGCCACACACTATACCTGCCCTACACTGTACCTTGGCTGTGGAAAAACAGAGAGCTTCAAGTCTCCAGTGCTGTCAGTCCCTCACCTTTTTCCAGTGCTAAATACATTACAGTATTGGAAAACCTGCACTGTACCTGCCCCACACGGAACCTGCCCCACACTGTACCTGCCCTATACTGTACCTTGCCTGTGGAAAAACAGAGAGCTTCAGTCTCCAGTGCTGTCAGTCCCTCACCTTTTTCCAGTGCTAAATACATTACAGTATTGGAAAACCTGCACTGTACCTGCCCCACACGAAACCTGCCACACACTGTACCTGCCCTACACTGTACCTTGGCTGTGGAAAAACAGAGAGCTTCAAGTCTCCAGTGCTGTCAGTCCCTCACCTTTTTCCAGTGCTAAATACATTACAGTATTGGAAAACCTGCACTGTACCTGCCCCACATGGAACCTGCCCCACACTGTACCTGCCCTACATTGTACCTTGCCTGTGGAAAAACAGAGAGCTTCAATCTCCAGTGCTGTCAGTCCCTCACCTTTTTTCCAATACTAAATACATTACAGTATTGGAAAACATGCACTGTACCTGCCCCACACTGTACCTGGCTTGTGTATAAACAGAAGGTGTCAGTCTCCAGTGCTGTCAGTCCCACACCTCACACCAATACTAAATGCATAACAGCATGGGAAGCCTACCCTGTACCTGGCCCACACTGTACCTTGCCTGTGGTTAAACTGAGGGCTACAGTCTGCAGTGCTGTCAGTCCCTCACCTTTCACTGGGACTGACTACTTCACGGTGTGCGGAAGCCTGAACTCTATCTTCCCGCTTTGTGCCTAGCATGTGGATAACAGAGGGTTTCATTCTCCAAATATGCCACCTCCTTGCCTTGTAACAACACTAAATCTATAACAGCATTGGGAAGCCTGTATCTGACATCGTACATAAAGAGAGGGCTTCAGTTTCCAGTGCTGTCAGTCCCTTATCTTTCTCCAGTACTAAATACATTACAATATGGGAAAACCTGCGCTGTACCTGCCCTACACTGTACCTGTTCTTGTGGCTAGAGAGTTTCAGTCACCAGTGCTGTCAGTTCCTCACCTTTTACCAGCACTAAATATATAACAGTGTGGGGAAGCCTGCATTTACCTGTCCCACACTGCACCTGCCTCATAGATAAACAGAGGAGGCTGGGCACCAGTGCTATCAGTCTCTCACTTTTCAATAGGATTAGATACATCAGTGTGAGGAATGTGGGGAAGCCTGCACTGGGTCTCCCTCACATTGTACTTGGCCTGTGGATACACAGAGGTGTTTGTGTTCAGTGTTGTCAGTCCCTCACCTTTCACCAGCACAAAATACATCCAGTGGTGGGAAGAGCACTATATCTGTTCCACATTTTACCTAACCTGTGGATAAACACAGGGCTTCAGTCCCTAGAGCTTTCAGCCATTCACCTTTCACCACCACCAAATACATCACATGGGGGAAGCATGCAGTGTAGCTGCCCACACTGTAGCTAATTTGTGTATAAACAGACGGTCTCATCCTTCAGCTGTCTGCCCCTCACCTTGCACCTGCACTATATAGATCCCAGTATGGAGACACCTGCAGTGCAACTGCCCACACTTAACCTGTTTCTCTGGATAAACAGAAGGTGGCTGTCTCTAGTCCGGTCTGTCTGTCTCCTTTTATAAGCGCTAAATACATCACTGTGTGTGGAAGCCTGCACAGTACTTGCCACATACTGTAACTTAGCTGTGGATTAACAGAGGGCTTCAGTCTCCAGAACTGTCAGTCCCTCACCTTTCACCAGCACTAAATACATTACAGCATGTGGAAGCCTGTGTTATACCTGTCCAGACTGTCTATTCCTGACAATGTGGATAAATAGAGAGCTTCAGTACCCAGAGCTTCCAGTCCCTCACCTTTCATCAGTACTTTATACATCACAGTGTGGAAAGCTTGCAGTGTACCTCCTCCCACACGGTACCAGACCCTGTCGATAAACAGAGGGCTTTAGTCTTTACTGCTGTCAGTCCCTCACCTTTCACCAGTACTTTATGCATCACAGTGTGGAAAACCTGCACAAGAAGAAGCAGCTGCTGCAGAACTGCCCTTCTCCTGAGTACATAGTGCTGTGAGACAGATAACTGTTTACTAATACAGTTTGATTAAACCAGTGTGACAATATCAGCTCATAGACAGCAGTAGCAGTTATTTGGACAGGTCAAACAAGCTCTGAGCTGTAGCACAGCCAGAAAGGAAGGGTCTCTCCACTTAAACTCACTAAAGCAGAATATTTTATTCTAATTTCTAAAGGTCAGTTTAGTATGAAAATTGCCCGACACTTGGTAAATGACCAGAGCGCTATGTGCCAGATTTTGCTGCTATTAATAAAGGGCCCCGGAACTCTGTGTCTCTCGTGAAGCTGGAATGGAATGAATGCAGTAAAGTAATAGCCTCGCTAGCTGTGCTTTGAGAGGTTGGAGGTAGGTCGAAACCAGTGCTTCTCTGGAGCTGCTACCCACTGCTAGGAATTTGCAAGGAACTCCATAGTAATAAGTCATGATAGGATGTGCGTTATAGAATTTTAATGCATGCCCTGGGGGTATAGTAAGGCATGAGGCCGAAGGCCAAGCGTCTGTACACCCCCAGTAAGAGCATTAAAATCCAATGATTCACACCCTGGGGGGCCTTATTACACTTATAAAATGGCTCCACATAGTTTTTTGGAGGAGGAAAATTAGATTCGGCACTGGACTGTGCGCTTATAGAAATTTAAAGCACAGTCACTTGATGTCCCTCAATCAATGAAATGTCAGAATTTTTTCTTGCCATTGATTGGGGGCCAGATTTTCACAAGTAGAACAAGCATTTGTCAATGCCGAATGTTCGCTTGCAGGTATTTGCAGTGGTGTTTGGTATGTATGGTGCTGTGCCCTAATGCCCTGTGCGATTGGTGGTATTTGCACAATAAATTGTCAGCATGACCTTTTTGTTACCCCCATTATGCGCTACATAGGCGGAATCACGTTTTGGGCAGGATGTGAAAATGACAGCTGTACTGCTCATAAGGAGTGTGGTAAAATGGCAATGTTGAAAATCTGGAGGAAGTATTGAAAATCAAGAACCTAGAGCAAAAGTGGAACTGTGCAATGCACGTCAGAAACAGTCATTGTTAGGAATTTTTCACCAAATTGTCAACATTGGCATTTAAAACCTCTGCTAATGAACAGTGTCACTGTGATTGTCTTACTGTGTGCCATACATTGATTTTGCACACCAACTGCGCCATTGTGCACTACATGGGCGGAAACACGTTTTGGGCAAGATATGAAAAATGACAGCAGCAGTGCTCATAAGGAGGTGTGGTAAAATGGCAATGTTGAAAATGTGGAGTGAAAATATTGAAAATTCGCAAACTTACGAGCGTGCATAGGAACTGCGCAATGCAGACTCGTAAAACAGTCATTTTAAGGAATTTTTTCACCAAATTTTCAGCACAGCCATTTTAAGACCTCTGCTCATGAACAGTGTCACTGTGATTTTCTTAATGTGTCCCATACATTGAGTCTGCACACCGACTGTGCCATTGTGCGCTACATGGGCTGAAACACATTTTGGGCAGGATGTGAAAAATGACAGCTGTACTGCTCATGAGGAGGTGTGGTAAAATGGCAATGTTGAAAATCTGGACTGCAAATATTGAAAATTCGCAAACGTACGAGCGTGCGTAGGAACTGCGCAACGCACGCTCGTAAAACAGTCATTTTTAGGAATTTTTTCACCAAATTTTCAACGTAGCCATTTTAAGACCTCTGCTCATGAACAGTGTCACTGTGATTTTCTTAATGTGTCCCATACATTGATTTCGCAAACCGACTGCACCATAGTGCGCTACATGGTCGGAAACACGTTTTGGGTGAGATGTGTAAAATGACAGCTGTACTGCTCATAAGAAGGTGTGATAAAATAGCAATGTTGAAAATCTGGTGTAGAAATAATGAAAATTCATAAGCCTAAAATGATACGTCAAGACACTACACAACGCCGCTAATAAAACAATCATTTTGGAATTTTGCTGCAAATTTTCAACATGGGGTTTTTGGGACCCCTTCTCATGAATGATGTCACTGTCATGGCGCTATTCAGGCCCAAAGGGTGATTTCGCACAATGACTGCGCAGTGACTGTGAAATCACCCTTCGGGCCCAAATAACGCCATGACAGTGACATCATTCATGAGAAGGGGTCCCAAAAACCCCATGTTGAATATTTGGTGCAAAAATTCCAAAAAATGCCTGAGATATGCAATACAGTTGAAACCCCTATCTAGCCCATTATACAGCTTACTGGCATTTCCTCAGTTCGCGGTCGCTTTGAAGAGTGCAGGCGTGTTTCAGTCCACGAAGATTGTTGCGCGGAGTCCGGAGGTAAGTATGGGGTGGGGGTGGGGAGGCTGGGTGCGCAGTGGGTGGGTGCGGTTGTGGGGGCTGGGAGGCGGCGTCACGTGGGACCATTTTATTTTACAGGTTTTAAACAAAAAACGACGATGTGGGACGTTTGCCATGCTGGGGTGGGCTCTCGCGTGGCAGAAGATAGCTGGGGGCCGAGGAGTCGACGGAGATTGGGCACCCTGCCGGCCAAACTACGGGGGGAGAAGAGCCGATGGAGAGTTGGGCACCCCGTTGGCAAAAAAGTGAATGCTTGCCACGCTTGGTGGGCTCCCAGCATGGCAGCAGGATGGAAGCAGGGGGCCGTGGAGCCGGCGGGGGATTGGGCACCCCCCGGCAAACAACGTTTGCCACACTGGAGTGGGCTCCCAGCGTGGCACCAAAGCTTTGGGGGGGGCGGCGTGACGTGCACGGGGGGAGCGTGTGATGCGAGGGGGGATGGCGTGACGCGGTGCTCGGTATGGCAGCGGTGGTTTGCTTTGAAGCAGAGGACCACCGCTGTCATACAGAGCTCCTGCACCCATTGGTGCAGGACCGCCAGGCCTGCTCAATGGAGCACTGGATTGAACGGGAGAGGTACACCTCCAAAGTGTGCTACTCTCCCAAAACGTTCCTTGCGCATGCGCGCAAGCGAACGTAAAAATGGCGCACATGCAGAAAAAAAGCTATGCATGGGAGTGTTTACTTGCACAACTGCATTTTGTTTCTGGATGTGCTCAATTTTTATAAAGCTTGTCTTTTTGTGACATTTTCCACAGAGTATGGCAGCTTGGAAATATTTTTTTTGCATAGCTGTATTAAAATAAATAAAATGCTAAAAATGGCACTTGATTTTTTTTCCTGTACCAGGGAGTTGCACACAGGGACTTGGTCTCTGGGCCAGGTCAGACCATTTGTAAATCAGGTCCAAGGTAAACCCAGAAGGTGTGCACCTGGAACACGATGGGTAGGATCTCAGTAATCAATAAGGATGACAAGGTCACTCACACTTCCAATGAAATGCATCCAAGCTTTCAAATGTAATCACTTGCTACTTTGCATCTTTCTCTTTGCTCCTCACTTTCATTCTCTGGTCAGTCGCCCTTAGCTCTACAGCTGGTCCTTCCTTCAGCCTCTCAAGCTCCTCATGTTTGAAATAACCTTCTTCATCATCTTTGGCAAACCGATTACATTCCACTTTTTGAGGTGGCAAGCGATAGCTTCCACCAATTGTCATCATGTGGACTCTTTTGTGCAGATTTGAAAGATTATTGTTACGTTTAGTGTGTGAGTTGGCTGTGGTGAGGTTTGAGTAGTGACATGTCAGACATAATGTAGCACCAGGGAAATCATTTTCTAGTAAGCATACCCCCTCCACAACCACACATGGATTTACATACCCACTGCTTTATGCTGGTCATGAACCATTTGACTATGTATGTGTGTTTGCAAAAAACAATCAATCAATCTTTATTTAACCAGGTGGAACACCATTGAGTGAGCTCATTTGCATGGTGGGCCTGGGTGAATACACATAAGTAATACAACAGAATAACAGCAACACATTGTCAGTGCAACAGTATAACAAGTACAACCTGGGTAACAAAATTATAGAAAATATATACAATAGGCTCTCATATAAAAACAACAAACCACCACAATTTGGAAATGATCTGCCTTCTTGTATCATATATGCATCATATATATTGTTTTCCATTCTTATCAGCATTTAATTTTACCTCTTTCTACTTACTACAACAATATAAAGACAGGAGTTCAAAGATATCTGTTCTCAGGCAACTAAAGATCAATCAACGGCATTCATGAATGGCACGGATGTCAGGTATGTGCTGGATTCCCCGGCTGCGCTGACAGCAACACTCCAGGGGCAGATGAGGGGCATGCTGGGGGCGTGCCTGCACTACACACTATTCACTAAGGCATGTAGTACTGTGCACCGGGGGGCATACAGTAGGAGGGTGCTGTATAAGCCAGGGGGTCCCTGCAATAACCGTGATACACAGTCAGGCACCTGCACACAAAAGTTCCCGCCCAGCTCCGGCAGCGGTATGGCAGGTCCCACATACACAACTTGACCCCACCCCAGGCCCATACGCCTGCCCCCTGCACACATCCTCCCCATCTCTGTTTGCACAAATCATACCCCGAACACAAGTATTCCTGTCCCCAGTTGCACAAATTATAACCCCCCACCCCGACACATGTATCCTTGTCCCCGTTTGCACAAATCATACCCCCGACTCATGTATTCCGTCCCCATTTGCAAAATCATACCCCGCCCCCAACATATGTATCCCATCCCAAGTTGCACAAATCATACCTCCCACCCCGGCATGTATCCCTTTCCTCAGTTGCACAAATCATACCCCCACCCCTGACACATATAAGCCCATTTGCACATACCATACCCCCAACACATGTATGCCCGTGCCCAGTGTAAATCAAGTAATCCCAACCCCAAAACACACACACACACACACACACACACAGAGGTTCCTCAGTCATCACTACCCCATCCCCAACCCGGTACACTTGCTGCAACATTGGTGGCCAGTGGTGCTCCCACCCATGCCTGTGGCACCGACAACACCCCATCTCCCTGCAGTCAGTGCCCACGGCCCAGATGACCAGCACGACCCTCCGCACACCTCCTCGGCTGCTGGATGTCCAACTGAGGCCGTGTGTGTCGGGGTGGGGAAGCTTACTGGCCACAAACATGGTGGCAGGTTACTGGGTTGGGGTCAGGGTAGTGATGACTAGGGAACCTCTGTGTGTGTGGGAGGGAGGTGATTGCTTGATCTACACCAGGCATGGGGCATACAATGTTGGGGGTGGTGGAGAATGATTTATGCAAATGGGAATGGAGATACATGTGTCGGGGTGGGGGGTATGATTTGTGCAAACGGGGACAGAGATACATGTGTTGGGGTGGGGGGTATGATTTGTGCAAATGGGGATGGAGATACATGTGTTGGGGTGTGGGGGTATGATTTGTGCAAACAGGGATGGGGATACATGTGGTGGTGGGTTGTATTTGGGCATGGGATGATGCTACTGATGGGGGCAACATCAGTGTGGTGGGTGCCACCACAGGGGCGGTTATTGGGCAGGGTGGTTCCCTGGACATAGGGGCATGGCAGCATGTGCTCCAGTGCCTGCGGAGGCTAGTAGTGTACCCAGACCTGCACCATCCCATGCAAGTAATCCACCCTTGGAACCAGGACAGGCATACCATTGGATGCCTGCCTGGGTCCGCAACTTTTCCCCATCCACCCTGCAGAGTCATGTGCACTGGGGGTAGTGGTGACATGGACAGGTGTCGGTCGTTAGTGCGTACCAGTCTGTGCACACCTGTCCATGGATGTGGAGCTCTGTGGGTGGGATACGCGCCTCTGGCACGTACTTTCCACCCGATCGTGCATAGCACCCATTATCAGCCCATCCTTATGGGATTCATCTTGTGATGAAAGGGAATCGTCAGTATTTTTGGTGTCATTCTCTTCTGAATTTTAGTAGGAGAAAAGACTGCATCCCAGGAAGACTGATGTCACCATTTAGTGTGAGATTCAGCCCCCCCCCAACCCAAGCTTGCCTAGCCTTACTTACTGTGTTTCTCTCAATCACAGCTGGGAGAGTCTTGTGACTCCCTCAACCAATAACAGTGCTCTTTTCATTCACATGTGAGGCAATCTTATTTTGATAAGCGTGCCTCACACGCAGCTCCATGGCAACGGACACCCACCCAACAGAAATTCTGATTCATTTTTTGAGGAAAAATAGCTATTTTTCCTGAAACAAAAACAGTCCCTCACTCTTTAGTATTATTTTTCCTAAACTAAAATCAGTCCCTCAATCTTTAACATGTTGATAAGTCCCCCACATCACCACCTGTTGCAGGATAGGAGTAATTTCACTTTCATTCATCACACACATTCATTTTCACAAAAGATGAACACTCGTGCAGCCACTCTTATGTGTGTGATTATGAGTAAAAAAAAAATTGTACCCCTCAAGTGTGTTAGGCACAAGGCACTCGGGCCACATGCCTTTAAACACCCAAGAGGAAAGTGCAATTATTGATCATAATTACATATCCATGAAATGTCCTATAGCACTTATATTGGAACTCCTACCTATTAATGTGAAAACAAAAAATTGGGTTATGATTTTCAGTTGAAAGATCATTCCTATTTGGATTATTTAATGACTGGTATTTTTTCAGATCCCTTTAATGACTTTTGCCCATAAAGTGGTGATAGCCAGTGACAAGGTGCACTGCATATCTGGATATATTCAGATACATCAAAGGAGGAGAAACTGGGCACACAGCAAGCACAGCATCAGAGACCAAGGCATTTATTTGAAACACATAAAAAGGCATAACAAATGCAGGATATAGCACAAGAAATCCAGCTGAAATGAATGAGGATTTCCTGCGATATATTGGGATGTACCTAGATATTCTGCATCATATCCCTGGATACCACTGCATCCATTCTATGAACAGTCCTCTTTGGATCTGTTGAATGGCTGGTCACATAAGGACCCACTTAATTACCAGTCCCCTTTGGAACTATTTAATGTCTATCCCCTTTGGATACATTTAGTGACTGTTCTCTTTGGGTTTATTGAATGGTCCCCTTTAGATCCATTTGACAAACAGTCCCCTTCAGATCCTCGTTTCAATACCTGGTCCCTTTTTATTCATCAAACGAACAGTCCTCTTTTATCCATTTAATGACCAGTTCCCTTTGACTTATTTAGTGACTGGTTCCCCTTGAGTTCCCTTTAATGACTGATTCCCTTTAGATCCATTTTTTGACTGTTCCCCTTTAGATCCATTTAATGACTGTTCCCCTTTAGATCCATTTAATGATGTTCCCCTTTAGATCCATTTATTGACTGCTCCCCTTTAGATCCATTTAATGACTGTTCCCCTTTAGATCTATTTAATGATTGTTCCCTTTGGATCCATTTATTGACTGTTCCCCTTTAGATCCATTTAATGACTGCTCCCCTTTGGATCCATTTAATGACTGCTCCCCTTTAGATCCCTTTAATGACTGATTCCCTTTAGATCCATTTTTTGACTGTTCCCCTTTAGATCCATTTATTGACTGTTCCCCTTTAGATCCATTTAATGACTGCTCCCCTTTGGATCCATTTAATGACTGCTCCCCTTTAGATCCCTTTAATGACTGATTCCCTTTAGATCCATTTTTTGACTGTTCCCCTTTAGATCCATTTAATGATGTTCCCCTTTAGATCCATTTATTGACTGCTCCCCTTTAGATCCATTTAATAACTGTTCCCCTTTAGATCCATTTATTGACTGTTCCCCATTAGATCCATTTATTGACTGTTCCCCTTTGGATCCATTTAATGACTGTTCCCCTTTAGATCCATTTATTGACCGTTCCCCTTTAGATCCATTTAATGACTGTTCCCCTTTAGATCCATTTAATGACTGCCCCCCTTTGGATTATTTAATTACTGGCCCCCCTCAGATCCCTTTAATGACTCGTACCGTTTGGATACTTCATTTAAAAACTAGTCCCCTTGCATCCATTTAAGGGACAGTCCCCACTGGATCCACTGAATGACCAGTCCCTGCTGGACCCATGTAATGATTGCTGGCCTTTGGATCTGAATAGATTCCCACATAAGAATAATAATGATGAGAATAAATCAACCATTTTCAATATTGATCATGGATGGGACAAGGGCTTAAGGGCACCATGCCTTGCACTGAAAGTGGCCCCATGTCTCCTGATATTGAAATGTCTCTTGAAGGACTCTCAGGAGTCCCCACAGTAGCCCAACATCCCAGCCCCCACAGCAGGCTTACAACAGATGAAACAATGCATATTACAAAAAAATAATAATAATAAAAAATAAGAACTCACTTCCACCCCTTGCTCGGGCCAAATATCAGCAAAGAATTATCAAATCTTGCTAGTGCTTCTGTAAGAACTGCATGTAATATACAGATAATACATTTTTTAATGTGTTTAGCCTTGAAAGTTTTGGGTTGCCATGGGGACTGAATTGTTAGGGGAGAGACACAGCGAGAGAGACAGCAAGAGAGAGAGAGAGAGAGGAAAGGGGAGAGAGACAGAGCAACAGAGATAAGGAGAAACCTGCTCTTTCAAAGAATCTCCTAGAACCTTGATGGTTCCAAACTTCAGAACCAAAAAATAACTCACTCTTTAAAACAGGGTTTCTCAAATGCAACCACCAGCACAAGGTTCTGTGGCCACAAAGCTTTTTAGAGCCACAGTTACAAATGTAATGAAATGGACAAATTTTACCTAAAAAACATTAGATCAGATGCATTTCAAGTGAAACTATATCAGGGACTTGTTTTAATACATACTGCATGAAACGAAATGTGTTTTACTTGGGGGGGGGCTATATCATGAGTTTGGGTCTAACATAGGGTTTGGGATGGAAAATAAGTAGTGAAGCCACCAGTACCTCCTGGTGTCCACATTCTGAGGTCCTTTGAAGTCACCCAGATTTGAGGCTTAAGAAACATTGCTTTAAAAAAACATTTTATTGGTTCCGAACGTCAACGAGTAATTAGTGTGCAACTGGGTAACTAAGATAAATGTAACATGCAGATATCTCCCATGCCCCCTTTGCAAAATATTTTAGCCCTTTTCTTCTGGACATTGAAGGACACTGCAACAATGTGAGTAAAATCGTAACACCCAGTTTTAATGGTTGTTTTGTCCACTGATAGGTGAACATTACTGAGCAGACATCATATATTGTACATTGTAACCTACTGATAGTTTACATGCTTGTGAATAGTACTTCATGTTACATGTATTTTAGAGGATAATGTTCCCACTTGACATGTTGCCACCGGCGAAAGATTTATATTGCCTATCTCGCTCCCCTGCTTCCCTACTTATTCAACTGCACTTATTTACCGAGAAATTGCACTTTAGTAGTACAGTTTAATGGTTATTTGCATTACCGTGTTGCATTTTTGTATCCTGTAATCATGCATTGCTGTATTTCGTGTATTTGTTCATGTATTCGAGTATTGATCTCATGTATTACTTGCTTCTAGTGCTTTGACCATTATGTTGTTGCTATATGTCTTCTCCCTGTACCCTCTCCCCACAGGTCGCACTGGGAGACGAGCAACTTCTTGTTCAGTGTACCTTCCTGGTGAAACATTTCAATAAATAAAAATAAATAAATAAAATACAGTTCTGTGCATATCTGTCACCACAGAGGTGAAAGCAAGTTCTGGCAGACAAAATATTTCTACATTTCTCACCACACCATTAAAGAACAACTGGTGTGTAAAAGACTACCAGTGCCATCTTTAATTTTTCAGTTGTACATGAGATTTCCCGGTTTGAGCACTGTAACACCATGAGATTAGCACACTGTGCTCGCGAGAGTCAGGTTAGTGCATGCTTTACTTTCATGCAAGGTGGGGTCACAGGACAGAAAGAGTCATACAAACTAATGAAAGCTTTCGATAAGGTACCACATGGGGAACTAATTGATGCACTAATAGATCATAACATCTAAGGTAATATTACTCACTGGGTAGCCTCACAGCTAAGCAACAGAAAACAAAGAGTTTGTTTAAAGGGGTCATACTCAGATTGGTCGGAAGTAAGGCGGTCCCCCGGATCGGTGTTGGGGCCTTGTCTATTTAACATTTATATACACTCATTGACAGGTGGAGGGGAAGTATGGGAATCCAAATTTGCAGATGAAACTAGGATAAGCACTATTATAAACAGTAGCAGCGATACACACAAATTGCAGACCGCCCTAACTAAAATGGAGGAATGGGCACAAGAGTCGAAACTGTCCTTTAACACCAACAAATGTACAGTGATGCACTCTGGAAAGAATAATAACAAGGGAGATTATGTATTAAATGGCCAGACATTAAGGAAGGTCACTGACGAACGAGATCTGGGCATTAGGGCGTCAAATGATCTTAGGTTCAAACAACACTGCAGTCAGGTGGTTAGGACTGCCAGTGGTATACTGAACAGCATTAAAAAACACATTAAAAATAGGAAGAGAGAGGTGACTGTTCCACTGTATGGATCACTGGTCAGACCACATTTGGAGTATTGTGCCCAGTTCTGGTCACCTGGGTACAAAACAGAGATCAGATCATTGGAGAGAGCCCAGAGAAGAGCAACTAGGATGATCACTGATATAAAGGACAAGGAATATGATGACAGATTATCAGAGCTAGGAATGGACACGGGGGAATACTATAGACTGCGGGGAGACATGTGTATGGTCTATAAGGCACTGACAGATGTAGAGTTATGGGAAAAACTTCAGTTTATACTTAAAGAACAAAACTAGCATACCGGAGCACACCCGTTACAGTTGGTGGGAGAAAAACAGCAATCTATAAGGAGGAAGCACTGGTTTAGTCTGAGAGTGGTGCCCATTTGGAACAACCTACCAGTGGAAATCGTGGCAAGTAGCAGTATGTACGAATTTAAGAAAAGGCTTGATCAGTATTGAATAGCAGGAAAAGTACAGGGATAGCTAGATGGATACAGCAAGCATTATGGACCAAAGTCTTCTTTGCTCTGATATTACCTATGAAACCTATAATGCAGAGGACCCATTTAGACTTGTGCAACTGGCATGCAAGGTCAGAATCTCGGGCCAACTGTAGCTACAGATTTTGGCAAAAAAAATTAGGATAAAAAAAAAAAAAAAAACAACAACTAAGTGTGAAACCTTACCAAAACATATGAATCGTTAAAAAGGCTCAGTCTGAGCAAAAATTAGACTCCTTACCCTGTGATACTGGTTGGTCTTAGATGAATAAACTAAAGTAGGGTAGGAGCGGACTAAGTGATAAGCCAGAAAAAGAACATGTAGGTAGCACTGCAGAAACTTGTGCTGTGAGGCTTTAAAAACTAAACAAGCAGCGGAACATGAAGTCAAAAGAGCAAGAGAACTCTGTTTAGAGCCCGACTGATTAGTAAAGAAAAAGAAGCAGCTACTGTATAATAACACCAGTGACAGCATTTTTCATGCTTACGTGGTGTGGCTCATGTTTTCTCAGGTACTGTAGCTAAAATCTGTGGTGTCACTCTAACCACAGTGGCTAATCTTTTCAAAATCTTATGGATTGGTTGTTGGGGGGGAACAGAGCGATCATGTTTTTGCCACGCTGACTCATGTCTTTTGTACCTGGAAGACTGGAAGTACAGTCTATGGATACAAGACTCGCATGACTCAAATCTAGGGCAATCCCACAAGATCTGTATTCATAGACTAATTCAGTGGTAAGTGTCCATCGGTATCAGACCAGGAGGGCAGATGGTTGGTTGTTGGGGGTGGGGAGTAGTAACTGGTGTTGGGGGAGTGTTACTGGTTCAGGGGAGACTACTGTCTCAGAGGTGAGTAAGTTGCAGTGATCGAGGTCAGGTTAGGATGGACTATCATGTTTACACAAAAAAAAATTCTGTGTATGCATTTAGTGCTCATGAGAGGTGCTGGATTGACATTACTGGAACTTGAAGTCCTCTGTTTACCCACTTGACAGGTACAGCACGTGCAATCACAGTGCAAGCTTCCCCAAACTGCCCTACCAATGTGCCTCAACCCTGCCATGGAGGGACTACCACATAGGTGAAAGAGTACTTCAGATTCCATGCCCATTCAATCCTTGGCCTTTCATGTGAGACTGCCAACAAGGGTGCCAATTAGTGAAAGTTGTGTTGGTGGTTTTATTCAGTGGACATCTGCCCACTGGGAACTGGACTGAGACCACCACAGCTCATTTCACACAGACCACTGAACAACCTTCAGGTGATAATGGCTTTTGACCACTACTGACCTGTGCAGGATTTGAACCCGTGACCTCAGGGTGAAAGGCTGTTTAACTCGCTACCAATCCACTGAGCCATCCAGTTCCCCTTATACTCAAAAAACTTTATAATGGGGTTGGGTGAGGGGTGGAAGTCGAATAAGACAAGTCGTCCGGGTCAGTCACCGAGCTGCAACTTCGAGAGGGAGGCAAAGGAGATATTGTACTGTTTTGTTCTATTCCTAACAAAATGCACACAGAAATTATATATGAATGTGTTGAACACTGCTGTGGGATGTGCTGGGAAGGGGAAGAGGGAGGAAGTATCAGTGGAGGGCAGGGCAAGCAGTCTGAAGACGCCAACTCCAGTGCCATTGTAGAGTGGGGCTGGGTCACGTGACTACAGCTGACCAGTAGTATGGCTACAGTTAACTAGAAATTACCAGAGGGCCAAGGAACCCCTCACAAGAGTGACCCCTCACATGAGGGCTATGAAGCAAGAGATTGTGTCTTACTAAGAGGTGTCTGGGATGTTGGCAGGGCATCCACAGGGAAGACCACAGGCCACAGGGGAGTCTGCCTAGAAGGGTACAGGTGAGGTGGGGAGGTAAGTTTATAAGGTTGAAAGGGGTACGTGAACAGTCTAGGGTGGAAGGGTGGAGGAGGAGCAGGGACAGGGTAGACCGGTAGAAATAGGAGAACTAGGGGATTAAAACTACTCCCAATCTGGGTAGGCCTGCAGAGATAGGTAAACTAAGAGACTGTATCTACTACCTCTCTATGGTGGGCCTGAGAAGACAGGGAGATAGGGAATTGAAACTACTCCCTAGCTGGCTCAGACCTGCGGAGGCAAGGGCACTATGAGATACTAGCTACCCCCTATCTAGGGTAGGCTTGCAGAGGCAGATTATCTAGGAGAGTGAACTCTACACTGGTAGGCTGCTGCTATACTACCAGAGAAGGGTTGGTGCTCAGTAAAGGGGCAGCCATCCCCTAGCACAAACGAAACAGTCACAACATTCTAAGCACTCATTAAGCATAAAATGCAGTCAGAAGCCAAATGCTGTTCTGTGTCATCTATTATCACACTACTAGCTCATGGGTAAACAGTCACAGTAAAAGATTTTTACATACCTTGGAAAATGCAAATAAATCCTGACTGCAGAAGCAATACAAAAATGTAATCTCCTAAATGACACACAACCGTATTCGGCTTCTGAATGAGTTCTATGCTTAACGCGTGCTCAGTATTTTGTGACTATTCTAACTAGGAGAGTATACTGCTCCTTAACTGGGGAAGGAAAGTGTTAGGGAAATACAGGACTACTCCCAACCTAGGGGAAGGTAAGATGATAGCACAGGGGCACTGCTACACATATCAAGGGTAGCCCCACAAAGCAGAAAGGGGAGGCGGTAACATGTATGGATGGCAAGAGGGAAAGAGCAGGGTAGTGTGCTGCAAGGGGTGCAGGGCAGCATGATTCCTGTGGACAATGTGGCAGACAGGGGGTTGCCAAGCATACAGGAAGATAGGTTTCTGGATCGCTGAAGTACAGATACTTAGGAGGGAGGTGGGAATACTGGTAGGGAGGAGGGACAGCAGGACTGAGCAGGTGGGAGGAAAATGGTGAAGGGGAATCAATCCCAACCATTGAGTATGGTAGAGGAAGGGGATGACCCAGGTGGGACGCAGGTAAAGAATGGAGGTCAGCCTATGGAGGGGATATGAGGGAGGTTGCAAGGGATGATGAAGGTGGAAGGAGGTGGAGCAAGGGGAAACTGGAATAGGAAGGGGTGTCTGGAGGTTATTGGGGGGATGAACCAGACAGACAGTGAGGACAAAGTACAATTGGAAAGGGGAATGCAGGAGGGGCAACGGAGAAGAGAGATGGGGAAGATAAGCAGACAGTCGCAGAAATGCAGAAGGAGGGAATGGGGAGTGGCAGAAGGGGTGGGGCAGTAAAGAAGGTAAACGAGAAACAGTAGTGTCAGCAGGTAGGGGGAAGAGAAGGGAAGAATAGTGGTAGGGTCATAGTACTGGGGGATTCAACAGCAAAGGCGGTGAGATGGGATAAGAGGGGGAAGTACATCAAGGCAGAAGTGTGGTGTGTATCCAGGACATGATGGCAGAATGCATATGCCCGCAGATAGGCTCACTTACGTGGGTTTGGGAAAGTTTCATGTGATAGTACACATAGATACAAATGACCTAGCAGGATGTAAGGTAGGGAGGGTTCAAGGAAGTGGGGCAGATTTGCAGGGAGGTGGCTAGGTTAGTAGTCTTCTCGGAAGTGCTATCAGTGCCAAGGGCCGGCACAGTGAGGAAGTGAGGGATACAGGATTTAATAACTGGTTGAGGGAATGGTGCAGGGAAGAAGGGTTTTGGTATATAGGGAACTGGGAAGGAACTTGGAATGATAAAAATCCTCTATGCACCAGATTGGCTGCATCTAAGTTGAGGGGGAGGGTCCAGGATACTCAGGGAACAAACTGAGGAGTATATTAGCAGAAGCATTAATTTAATCTGAAGGTGAGGCAGAATAGGCCATAGCACCCAGGGTCTTTTAGAGGAGGGGGCAACCAGGCCCCCCAGGTTGATATAGTGGAAGGATCAGGAAAGGAGGGGAGAAGGGTGAGCAGGAGACGGCAGGGGGTGGGGGCTTCTAAAGGAGGGGACATTCAAGTAACAGACACAGGGAGTTGAATAGCAGAGGGATTGGAGGGAACAGGGAAGTGCTGGGGAGCAAGGAGAGAAAAGGGGAGGAACAAAGGATAAAGATGAAAGTGGGGAAGTCAGGCAGAGGAAAAGGGAGGCACATGGTCATGGTGGAGGATGGTGTCCCTCAATGTTAGAAATCTAGGAACATGACCTGCAGGTATTGATGGTGGAGGGGAAACTGGATCTGGTGGCAGTCATGAAGACATGGGCTACTCTGAACGACAACTGGGACCTCTCTATTCCAGGGTGTGCTCTGTACAGGCAAAAGAGGGGAAAGGAGGTGTCGAAGCACTTTACTTTTGGGAAGGCATTACTGCCTCCAGGGAGGAGACTGAGGAAGGGAATGTAGAGGCGCTATGGGAACAACTTCAAGCAACAATGGAAAATAGGAAAATGAGGCTAGGGGTAGTATGTAAGCCACCAAATAAGGACGAGGAACAGGACACAGAGTTGGATGCCATGAGTCAGATGGCAGTGGGCAAGGATGAGGTGGTGATAGTGGGGGACTTCAGTCTTCCCAGTGTAGACTGGAGGATCCATCCCCCCCATCCACAGCCTGTGCCCGGAGCCAGTTGATCCTATACGTAGTTCAGAGGAAATTCTTGGTTCGGGGGGACTATTCTGAAGGAAAGACTAGTCATGTTCCTGGCAGCAAATGGGCGACAAGATGAGAGGCCACATGGGTTCATGGCAGGGAGATCTTGTCAACCCAACCTCATTGACTTCTTTGACTGGGTAACAAGGGCAGTAGACAAGGGCCAAGCAGCTGACAAACTATAGTAGGATTTCAGCAAGATCTCTGACTCAATGCCCCACAAGAGGATCATCAAGAAGTTGGAGGGCCTAGCAGCAGGAAATAAATTAACTAGGTGAGTGGAAAATTGGTTAAGAAGTAGGACTTAGAGGGTGGTGGTGGTGGAGTTCTCCAGAATGAGGGAAGTCACCAGTGGGGTCCCACAAGAGTTATTGCTCAGCCCGGTGTTGTTCAGCGTGTCCGTAAGTGACACTGGAGATGGCATAAAAGGCAAAATCTGCCTTTTTGCGGATGACACTAAGCTTTGTGGGAGGATAGACATGGATGAAGGGGTACAGGACCTTAAAGAAGACTTAGCAGGGCTGAAAAGATGGTCTGCAATATGACAGCTTGGGTTCAGTGCAAAGAAGTGCAAAGTCATGCATGCAGCAGGAAAGAACCTGTGGATTAACTACAGCCTGGGAGGGTCAGGGTCATCAAATCGGAAGAGAAAAAAGACCTGGGGGTAACCATTACCAGTAAAACAAACAATGCCGTGCAGAAAGGCAGCAGCCAAGACAAACAGAATGCTTCCAGGCATTGCGAGGGGGTTCATTAGCAGATGGGGAAGGTTGAATTGCCGCTGTGCAGATCTTTGGTGTGACCGCACCTGGAGTATAGCATGCAGTACTGGAGACCCTACCTGAAAAAGGATGTCAACATTGTCAAGGCTGTCCAGAGGGGAAGGATAAAGAAGGCCCAGGGGCTGCAGGGCAAGGTGTCTATGACAAGTGTAATGCTAGGGTACTCTGCACCATGGGATTCAATGAATGGTTGAAAAACTGGTGCAGAGCTCAGGGTTTTAGCTTCATTGGGGACTGGGGGTCCACCTGGAGGGATGCAGGCCTATACTGGCATGATGGTCTGCATCTGTCCAGGAGGGGAATCAGGATCCTAGGTGATAGGTTTAAATGCTTCATTGGCAAGCATTTAAACTAACCAAGTGGGGAGGCACTGAAAAGGAGCAGGAAAAACCCAGCCCCCCTCCACAAAACACAGTAGTTAGGTAAACACCAAGGTAGAGAAGTCAACAGGGAACAGGACAGGGGTAAATGCAAAAAAAGGCAATAAGGAGAGCGTTGGGGCTAAAAGGGGTAAGGCCCTCAAAAAATGGAGGGTGATGAGTACCAATGCCCATAGTCTGTGTAACAAGCTCCCTGAACTAGTGGCCTTGATGGAAGAGGGACACCTGGATATTGTGGCAGTCACAGAAACATGGTACACTGAGAATGACAACTGGGATGTCAACATATCAGGGTACACAAGCTACAGGAGGGACAGAGAAGGTAAAAGAGGAGGAGGAGGAGTAGCTCTCTATGTAAGGGAAGGGATCAAAGCAATGGAACTAAAGGATAAACAGGGAGTAGAGGAGGCACTGTGGGTCACCCTAGAGACAGGATATGGCACCACAATCCGCACGGGAGTTGTATACAGACGCCCATCTCAGGGGGAGGCTATGGACAAGGAAATGATAGAAGGCATCCTTAGGATGGCAGAAAAAGGGGAGATATTGTTGATGGGGGATCTGAATATGCCAGATGCTAACTGGAGCACCTTTGCTGCAGCCACATCCAAGAGCAGGGCTATTCTCAATGCCCTACAAGGGGCATGCCTCAGACAGCAAGTTGTGGAACCCACTCAGGAGGGAGCAATCTCAGACCTGGTACTGTCAAATGGGGATGGAGAAAGGATCTCGGATTTAGAAGTGGGTAGCCTTCTGGGAACAAGTGATCACCAAACAGTGTGGTTTACAATAAACACAGCCATAGAGTCAAGCCATACAAAAGCAAGAGTACTGGACTTTAGGAGGGCTGACTTTGGGAAAATGGGAGTGTGCCTCAGAAAAGCACTAGCAAATGGGCAAGAAGGAGGGGTGGAGGAACAATGCGGGAAAATCAAAACAGCCATCACAGAGGTAACAAGCCTTTGTGTGAAGCAAATCAACAAAACAAAACAAAGGAAAAAACCACTATGGTTCTCAAAAGAGGTGGCGGGGAAGGTTAAGGAGAAAAAGGTAGCATTCAGGAAGTATAAGGAAACACAGAAGGAGCAGGATACAGAACTGTACCAGTTAAAGCAAAAGGAAGCGGGGAAGACAATCAGAATAGCAAAGGCCCAAACTGAGGAAAAGATGGCCAACTCAGTTAAGAAGGGGGATAAAATCTTTTATAGGTATATTAGGAGTGCAGAAAGACCAAGGGAGGATAGTGAAGCTTAATAAAGGGAAGGAGGGTGGGCAGAGGGGATAGTGAAAAAGCAGGGATACTGAACGAATACTTCTGCTCAGTATCACTAAAGAAGAGGAGGAGAGGTACCTAAATCAAAGAATAGAAGCACTCTGAATAGGGAGGTCGATACCAGTCCATTCACAGAAGAAAGGGTCCTGAAAGAACTCTTAAAACTGAAGGTGGACAAAGCAATAGGGCCTGACGGGATTCACCCAAGAATTCTAAAAGAACTAAGGGTAGAACTAGTGACACCATTGAATACCCTTTTTAACAAATCATGGGAGGATGGTATGGTATCTGAGGACTGGAGGAGGGTGGATGTGATTCCCCTTCACAAAAGTGGGAGTAAGACAGAGGCAGGAAACTACAAACCTGTTAGTTTGACCTCAGTGGTAGGGAAAATGATGGAATCACTTCTGAAAGAAAGAATTGCTGAATTCCTAGAGGCCAGTGGGGCACAGGACCCAAGACAGAATGGATTCACAGCAGGAAGGTCGTGTCAGACGAATCTAATAGATTTCTTTGACTGGGTGGCCAAAGTAGTAGACCAGGGATGGGCTGTGGACATGGCCTACCTAGATTTTAGCAAGGCATTTGACACAGTCCCACACAAAAGATTAATATACAAGTTAGCTAGCCTTGGAGTGGGTCCCAAAGTGGTAGCCTGGGTAAAAATTGGCTGGACAACAGGATGCAGAGGGTAATAGTAAACAGAGTTCACTCTGAAGAAAGGGGGGTTATTAGCAGGGTACCGCAGGATTCAGTACTGGGACCAGTCCTCTTTAATGTCTTTATAAGTGACATTGCAGAGGTACTGGAAGGAAAAATATGTCTCTTTGCAGATGACACAAAGATCTGCAACAGGGTCGATATAGAAGGTGGGGTGGAAAGGATGCAAAGGGACCTGGCAATGTTGGAGGAATGGCCAAATATATGGCAGCTTAGATTCAATGCAAGGAAGTGCAAAGTAATGCACCTGGGAAACAAAACCCCAGGGGAAGAGTACACAATTAGGGATGAGATACTAACAACAACAAAAATGGAATGTGACCTGGGGGTAGTCATATCAGATGACCTTAAGGTGGGTAAGCAATGTGAGAGGGCAGTAAGGAGGGCTGGCGGGATACTGGGATGCATAGGGAGAGGCATCACCAGTACAAAACAAGAAGTTGTTATCCCTTTGTACAGACAGTTGGTGAGACCCCCATCTGGAGTACTGCGTGCAGTTCTGGAGACCCCATCTCCACAAGGACATAGATATAATGGAGGCTGTCCAGAGAAGGGCAACTAAAATGTTGCAGGGTCTGCTCCAGAAGACATAAGAAGAGAGATTAAAGGAGCTTAATATGTAAACCCTCGAGGAGAGGAGGGACATGATAGAAACTTTCATGTACCTCAAGGGAATCAACAAAGTCCAAGAGGGTAGCATCTTTCAGGAAAAGAGGTGTACAAGAACAAGGGGGCACAATTTGAAGATAGAGGGGGGACGGCTCAGAGGTAATGTGAGGAAGTATTTTTTCACAGAGAGGGCTGTGGATACATGAAACAGCCTTCCTAAGGAGGTAGTGGACTCAAAAACAGTGGGGGAATTCAAGAATGCATGGGACAGACATAAGGCAATTCTAGTGGGGGAAGGAGGAAGTAAGCTGTTCGTTAACTAGTATCTGCAGCTTATCCTGTAGGTAGGGAAATGCGCAGACTAGGTGGGCCAAGCAGTCCTTATCTGCTGTCAAACTCTATGTTTCTATGAAGACAGGCAGAGTGACCTCAACATGCACTTGTTCGAGGAGAGGCGGGGAGGGGTACATGACTGAAACCTTTAAGTCCCTGAAAGGTATCGGTAAAGTGGATACAAAGGACCTTTTTTGTCTCACTGTGAACAGGGCCACAAGGGGGCATTGCTATAAGCTGGCAGGGTGCAGGTTCAAGAGGGAGGTCAGGAGATACTTCTTCAAAGAGTGAGTGGTGACGGGGTAGAATAAACTCCCAGTGGAGGTTGTCTCTCAAAAGACGGTGGATGAATTCAAGAAAGGGTGGGGCAGTGTGAAGGGAAGAGTCAGGGTTGGTGGGGAGGGGGTGGACCCCACAGTAATTGCTGGATAAGGGGCTTCACAATTGAGCAGACTAGACAGACCACAAGGCCTTCTTCTGCTGGCTATTTGCGTATGTTTGTACGACCAGGATTACTCAAATTTATTATGGAGTCAGGCAAGAGCGGGCATCCACTAGACTACCAAGTGCACTCAAAAACATCATTACAGGGTCATTTGAAGGGGGAGCACTAGAGTACCAGATTTACTCATACAACTTAATTACTGAGTCAAGCAAGGGTGGGGCCCACTAGACTACCAGGTATACTCACAAAACTTTACTGCAGGTGCGGGTGGGGATTCACTAGATTAGAAAGTTTACTTGGAAAATTTGATTACAGGGTCAGCTGGGGGGGGTCTATTAGACTAGCAAGTGTGCTTGAAAAACGTTATAATTATCATAGCATCGGGTGCGGTTGGGGGGGTCCACTAGACCAGAAGGTTTATGCAAAAAACTTTATTACAGGGTTGGGTGAGGGGGGGGCAATTAGACTTTCAGGTGCTGCACTACTACTACAGCGGCAAGGGGATCAGGAAGAGAGGCAACCTGGTGCAGGGTTTGTTGTCATGAAATGGCAACAGAGATACCTGCTGAGTGGGGCAAACACACCCCGCTGTGCACCGTGTTAAAAGTAGAGTTTGCAGCATTAACTAGCCTAACACTGCTGAAATCCTTTGACTATGCCACCGAGTCCATATTGAGTGCTACTGCAATAATCTGACATGCAAATAGCTTTGCACTGCACTAACTGTGCCACTCAATATGGCACCTGATGGACTTCCCTACATTGGCATGGGCAAAGCACAGCACAGCGTAAACAGTAATATCAATACTGCAGCTAATACTGGGGTCTACAGGTAGAAGAAAACCATCAGGCTTATCAGGACTGTCCCACTCACACTGACTACCTAGAGGCAGAATTGTAAGCCTTCCCCATTTAGTAGTATAATGTTGAGATGTTTGTTAAAGATTTATTTATTGCTACTATATACCACTGACTACAGCAATGCATTCCATGCTCCCTTCTGCTGTGTAAAGAAGTTCTTTCTTTTGGTGGTTCTGTAGCTGTTTGTCTTCAGCTGTTGATCACCTTGTGTCCCGGACAAACTGTTTCCAAGCTCAGCGATGCTTTGAGGACACTATTCTCTACATCATGCATAAATCTTAAATCGCCCCGTATTCTTCCATTCTCCAGGTGCATTAGTTTTTTAAACCTGTCTTCATTTGTTTGTGCAATGCTAGTAGCTTGACTATGGGGCCTCTAATGTAAATTCTGTTTTATTTATTACGTTCTTTCTCCAGGCAGGTCCCTTTCTAGTGGCAAATGCCCAGTTTGTAGCCTGACATTTTGGGCACTTAAGTCCCCTTTAACCTGCCGACTTGCCCCCCTCCCCCCAAGGCAAGGCTTACCAGGGCCACTGCCTGGTAGGGTGTTGGTCCTTCTAGGTGAGAACCTTCAAGGCATGGGTGTAGGAATACATACATTAAGTAAGCTACGGCCCACAAGTTGATTGGAGAGGAGGTGGCATTCTGGGCCCTGCCCAATGATTTTGGTTACTCTGTCTGATATCCACCCCTGCTGGTGTTCTGATATGGGGTTAGTGCTCTGTTTGAAATAAACATAATATTTAATACACAACACTAAGTACTGCTATATTCTGTGCTCTTACTGTACAGTTCCTAAAGAACAATACCAGATGTACAAGTGGGCTGGATAACAGAAATGTGTATGTCTAAAATGGTGGGGAACGGCAAGGAGGCACCAGTGCGTTCTGGATTACAAATGTTATTTCCCTAGCTACATCACTGCTCCAACCAGGGGGCGGCTGGTAAACCGGGCCGAGGTTTGAGTGTGCCCCATCATCCCATGGGCTGCTGGGTGCTTTCCTTGTTCCTTCCCCACCCCTCTTGAATGGATATGGGTACCCATGGAGTGCCAAGCTGCAAAGCATGCCATCACACGGCTTCGTCAGTGTCTGCCTCTCTGTTTCTGTACCCCTCCCTCCTTCACAGTCTCCACCTCAGTGCCACTCACGGTCACCCACGTGCAGTGTTGTAGTGGGGACTCTAAACCTCCCTCCCTGAAGGAGGAGGGCTTTGTATAAGTTGCTTACTCCTCCTTCCCCAGCTTTCCCCTCCAACGTCCTGAACCCCTTCTCGAACCCGAGTTGCAAGCATCATGAGTGGCAGATGTGATGCTATGCCAATGAGTCAGCCCCTGCAATGTTAATTTATTGTTTGCAAGAGGTGAAAACCACCATTAATAAACTGAACTGAACTGCCGACAAATAGCTACATGCCAAGGAATGCAAATAATAGGTTTAGAAAATGGTTTGAGGACAAGAACATTTTAGCACCTTTTGGGGTTCTCAGCAGAACCGGTTCTAATCAGTTTGGTTGTCTTGTACGTGTCAGTCTGCCTGTAACTATTCCTGCTGGACCAAGTTGACTGGTTGACTACTGCTGTCCTCCCTGGAACCCCATGAAAACGAGATGCTGCATCTCATGGGCTTAACCCAGCTAAGAGTAATTTCAAACAAAAATCATCCATCCCTGGTTATACACATTTTCTCACTGGAACCCCCAGCTCTTTGGAAATTAATGCAATAGTGGTTGGACTCAATGGTTTGCAGCCTTTGCTTTAAGACACTACATACAACAGCAGCTACAGTACTGCTTCAGCCTTTCATACAATACAATACGGCACAGTACATTACATAACAGTACAATACGATACGATACAATACTGTACAGTACAGTACAGTACAGTGCCGTACAGTACAGTACAATGCAATACAATCCAGTACTGTATAGTACAGTACATACAGTACAGCACAATGCAATACTATACAACACAATACAGTGCTGTACAGTACCGTACAATGCAAAATAATACAGTACAATGCAATACAGTACTGTATAGTACAGCACATACAGTACAGCACTATACTATGCCGTACTATACTATACTATACAACACAGTACTGCACAGTACAGTACAATACAATACAATGCAATACAGTACTGTATAGTACAGGACATACAGTACAGCACTATATTATACCATACTACACAATACAATGCAAACTGTACAGTACAGTACAATGCAATACAGTACTGTATAGAACAGTACAGTACATACAATACAGCACTATACTATACTTTACTATACTATACTATACAACACAGTACTGTACTGTACAGTACAATACAATGCAATACAGTACTGTATAGTACAGTACATACAGTACAGCACTACACTATACCATACTATACAATACAACACAAACTGTACAGTGCAGTACAATGCAATACAGTACTGTATAGAACAGTACAGTACATACAGTGCAGCACTATACTATACTATACTATACTTTACAACACAGTACTGTACAGTACAGTACAATACAATACAATGCAATACAGTACTGTATAGTCCAGTACATACTGTACAGCACTATACTGTACTATACCATACTATACAATACAACACAAACTGTACAGTACAGTAGAGTACAATGCAATACAGTACTGTATAGAACAGTACAGTGCATACAGTACAGCACTATACTATACTATACAACACAGTACAGTACAATACAATGCAATACAGTACTGTATAGTACAGTACATACAGTACAGCACTATACTATACTATACCATATTATACAATACAATACAAAACAAACTGTACAGTACAGTACAATGCAATACAGTACTGTATAGAACAGTACAATGCATACAGTACAGCACTATACTATACTACACAACACAGTACTGTACAGTACAGTACAATACAATGCAATACAGTACTGTATAGTACAGCACTATACTATAACATACTATACAATACAACACAAACAGTACAGTACAAATCAATACAGTACTGTATAGAACAGTACAGTGCTTACAGTACAGCATTATACTATACTATACTATACTACACAACACAGTACTGTACAATATAATACAATACAATACAATACAGTACTGTATAGTACAGCACATACAGTACAGCTCTATACTATACTATACTATACTATACTATACTATACTATACTATACAGTACTGTACAGTACAATACAATACAGTACTGTATAGTACAATACACACGGTACAGCACTATACTATACTATACTATATTATACTATACTATACTATACAACACAGTATTGTACAGTACAATACAATACAAAGCAATACAATACTGTATAGTACAGTACATACAGTACAGCACTATACTATACCATACTATACAATACAACACAGACAGTACAGTACAATGCAATACAGTACTGTATAAAACAGTACAGCGCATATAGTACAGCACTATACTATACTACACAACACAGTACTGTACAGTACAGTACAACACAATACAATACAATACAATGCAATACAGTACTGTATAGTACAGTACATACTTTACAGCACTATACTATACTATACTGTACTGTACAGCACAATACAGTACTGTATAGTGCAATACACACAGTACAGCACTATACTATATTATACTGTACTATACAACACAGTACTGTACAGTACAATACAATACAATACTGTATAGCACAGTACATACAGTACAGCACTATACTATACTATACTATACTATACAACACAAACTGTACAGTACAATGCAATACAGTACTGTATAGAACAGTACAGTGCATACAGTACAGCACTATACTATAATATACTATACAACACAGTACTGTACAGTACAATACAATACAGTGTAATACAGTACTGTATAGTACAGTACATACAGTACAGCACTATACTATACTATACCATACTATACAATACAACTCAAACTGTACAGTACAGTACAATGCAATACAGTACTGTATAGAACAGTACAGTGCATACAGTACAGCACTATACTATACTATACTATACAACACAGTACAGTACAGTACAATACAATACAATGCAATATAGTACTGTATAGTACAGTACATACAGTACAGCATTATACTATACTATACCATACTATACAATACAACACAAACTGTACAGTGCAGTACAGTACAATGCAATACAGTACTGTATAGAACAGTACAGTACATACAGTACAGCACTATACTATACCACACAGTACTGTGCAGTACAATACAATACAATGCAATACAGTACAGTACTGTATATTACAGTACATACAGTACAGCACTACTATACTATACCATACTATACAATACAACATAAACTGTACAGTACAGTACAATGCAATATAGTACTGTATAGAACAGTACAGTGCATACAGTACAGCACTATACTATATTACACAGTACCGTACAGTACACAATACAATACAATGCAATGCAATACAGTACTGTACAGTACAGTACATACAGTACAGCACTATACTATACTATACAATACTATACTATACAGTACTGTACCGTACAATACAATACAGTACTGTATAGTACAATACACACAGTACAGCACTATACTATACAACACAACACAGTACTGTATAGTACAATACAATACAGTACAGCACTATACTATACTATACTATACTATACTACACAGTACTGTACAGTACAATACAATGCAATACAGTACTGTATAGTACAGTACAGCACTATGCTGTACTATACTATGCTATACTATACAACACAACACAGTACTGTACAGTACAATACAATGCAATACAGGACTGTACAGTACAGTACATACAGTACAGCACCATGCTATACTATACTATACCATACAACACAGTACTGTACAGTACAATACAATGCAATGCAGTACTGTATAGTACAGTACATATAGTACAACACTATACTATACTATACAACACAGTACTGTACAATACAATGCACTACAGTACTGTATAATACAGTACATACAGTACAGCACTATACTATACTATACAATACAACACAAACTGTACAGTATAGTACAATGCAATACAGTACTGTATAGAACAGTACAGTGCATACACTACAGCACTATACTATACTATGCTATACACAGTACTGTACATTACAGTACAATACAATGCAATATGGTACTGTATAGTACAGTACATACAGTACAGCACTATACTATACTATACCGTACTATACAACACAGCACTGTACAGTACAGTACAATACAATACAATGCAATATAGTACTGTATAGTACAGTACATACAGTACAGCACTATACTATACTATACCATACTATACAACACAAACTGTACAGTGCAGTACAGTACAATGCAATACAGTACTGTATAGAACAGTACAGTACATACAGTACAGCACTATACTATACTTTACTATACTATACAACACAGTACTGTACAGTACAATACAATGCAATACAGTACTGTATAGTACAGTACATACAGTACAGCACTACACTATACCATACTATACAATACAACACAAACTGTGCAGTACAGTACAATGCAATACAGTACTGTATAGAACAGTACAGTGCAGCACTATAATATACTACACTTTACAACACAGTACTGTACAGTACAGTACAATACAATACAATGCAATACAGTACTGTATAGTCCAGTACATACTGTACAGCACTATACTGTACTATACCATACTATACAATACAACACAAACTGTACAGTACAGTAGAGTACAATGCAATACAGTACTGTATAGAACAGTACAGTGCATACAGTACAGCACTATACTATACTATACAACACAGTGCAGTACAATACAATGCAATACAGTACTGTATAGTACAGTACATACAGTACAGCACTATACTATGCTATACCATACTATACAATACAAAACAAACTGTACAGTACAATACACTACAGTACTGTATAGAACAGTACAGTGCATACAGTACAGCACTATACTATACTATACTACACAACACAGTACTGTACAGTACAGTACAATACAATACAATGCAATACAGTACTGTATAGTACATACAGTACAGCACTATACTATAACATACTATACAATACAACACAAACAGTACAGTACAGTACAAATCAATACAGTACTGTATAGAACAGTACAGTGCTTACAGTACAGCATTATACTATACTATACTATACCATACTATACTATACTATACTACACAACACAGTACTGTACAATATAATACAATACAATACAGTACTGTATAGTACAGCACATACAGTACAGCACTATACTATACTATACTATACTATACTGTACAGTACAATACAATACAGTACTGTATAGTACAATACACACAGTACAGCACTATACTATACTATACTATACAACACAGTACTGTACAGTACAATACAATACAAATCAATACAATACTGTATAGTACAGTACATACAGTACAGCACTATACTATACCATACTATACAATACAACACAAACAGTACAGTACAATGCAATACAGTACTGTATAGAACAGTACAGTGCATATAGTACAGCACTATACTATACTACACAACACAGTACTGTACAGTATAGTACAACACAATACAATACAATACAATGCAATACAGTACTGTATAGTACAGTACATACTTTACAGCACTATACTATACTGTACTGTACAGCACAATACAGTACTGCATAGTGCAATACACACAGTACAGCACTATACTATACTATATTATACTGTACTATACAACACAGTACTGTACAGTACAATACAATACTGTATAGTACAGTACATACAGTACAGCACTATACTATACTATACAACACAAACTACAGTACAGTGCAATACAGTACTGTATAGAACAGTACAGTGCATACAGTACAGCACTATACTATACTATACTATACAACACAAACTACAGTACAGTACAGTGCAATACAGTACTGTATGGAACAGTACAGTGCATACAGTACAGCACTATACTATACTATACTATACAACACAAACTACAGTACAGTGCAATACAGTACTGTATAGAACAGTACAGTGCATACAGTACAGCACTATACTATACTATACAACACAAACTACAGTACAGTACAGTGCAGTACAGTACTGTATAGAACAGTACAGTGCATACAGTACAGCACTATACTATAATATACTATACAACACAGTACTGTACAGTACAATACAATACAGTGTAATACAGTACTGTATAGTACAGTACATACAGTACAGCACTATACTATACTATGCTATACTATACAACACAACACAGTACAGTACTGTATAGTACAGTACATACAGTACAGCACTATACTATACTACACAATACAGTACTGCAAAGTACAATACAATACAAGACAGCAATCACAGTTTTCAAAATTCTTCCCAATCTTGCTCTGTCCTGTCACCTCTCTAATTAAATCTGGCCCTACTTTCCAGCTTGCCCCCTTCGTACCTTTTCAGCTTTCTGTCTCTTCACATTCCTAGTCTCCCTCTTTGCCACTGTCCTTACATTTATTTATTGCAAACTGTAGACCTGGAAAGGCACACTGAGCAAAGACTCATTTCCAGGTGTGACACAGGGGTAGGGTACAGGAATAAAATATACAAAATATACAGTGTACAAGCAAGTACACAACATTTACAAAACATGTTAATATACAGTCAAACAGTTTGCAGCACAATATTACTGGCATCAATAAGAGGAAAAATACAACCATAACTATATGAAAGGGCGTCGGCTGTAAAACTGTACGAAACGCTAATAAAACGGGACCATTGTAGAAACTTACTGTTTGGGGAGAAAGGGTGTAGAAGGGGAGTAACCTGAAAAAAAAGGCAGTCTAGCCAGGGCCAGGGCAGCTAGAGAGCAAAATGGAGACTGACCTGATGTTTCAGAGAGTGATGGGAAGAGGACAGTTGAATTTGGGGGATAAGATTGTTCTAAATGGAGGCCAGCTGAGAGAAGAAAGAGATATGACCAGCAGCAGATTTGGAGCAGTGAATAGAGAAGATGTGAAAGTCTCTAGAGCGGAGTGAGTAGGAAGGAGGAGTGGCCAGGGGAGAGGAGAGGTAAGGGAGGGGCGAGGAGAACCAAAATTTAGAGATAGAGGCACAATGTGTGAGGTGGCGGGAAGCAAGTGGAGAGAGCAGTGATGGGTACAAGAGGGGGGATTAGTGATAAAATGAAAGAAGGCATGGAAAAGAGCATCCAGTCTGGCTAGAGAGGAGTTGGGGGCTCACCATAGGCCACATCTGCCTAGTGAAATACTGGTAGCATCATCTTAGTGACAAGTTCCCGGCAGACTGGGGGTGGTAAGCAATGCCTGTTGAGATAGAAGGCACCGAGCTGGGGGCCATCTAGGGTAGAAAATCTAGAAATGAGGGGAGCCTTGCACGCTTCTGATTCATGCCAAAGGTCATGGACACTGTCTTCTTTTCATTAACCAGAGGTTGGTGAGACTGGGAGCAGCTTTGGACATTATTAATGCCAGGCTGTAGTGATGCATTCAGGGCAAACTTCCTGTTCTGTTACATATGTCTGGAATCAACTTCTTGTTCATCTTAATGTAAATAACTCAACTGAGCTTACTCCCTACTCCCCCCCCATGTCCCCCACTTACTCCACTGAAACTCTGATACTCATTTACGCTCCCTCCCTTGCAGGAAAACCTCAGCGGGTCAAGTTGCATTTGCCTTCAGATTCCTCAAGCTCGAGTCCACCTCCTGCTATCCACTTTGCCTTCCACTCATGTGTCCCTGAAAACCCTGCTCCATCACTTCATGGCACACTCTTGCAACTGCACTTGTCCCCACCCAGTCCAACGTGGCACCCAAAGAAATGCTCTCCTTCATGGTGCACGGTATACTACTGCCTGCCTCATGGTACAGATACAGTTATCACTCCGCTCCTTTTGGTATTTTCCCTGAACACTGACTGCATTTAATAGGCACCTGTCTTACTGTTGCACTGAGGCGATTTCCCATCACTCTGCACCTATGTATTTGCATTGTCACTATACATGAGATATATGCTGGCTTGATAGAAGCAATCAGCAATATCCTCATCAGTTGTAAATGACCTCTGACCTCATGAGTAGTGAAGTTACGAGTGAGGTCAATAGGGGTCAAGTACAACAGATAAAGACAGTTCTGACGAGCCAGCACAGCCTGATGTATACAACACGGTGCTGTATTTCAGGTGCAGTCAAAGCTCAAGCAGCAGTTTGGCACTGCTGCCATTCCAGCATTTTTGGCAAGGGGGAAATGCCACTGAAAATATTCTGTGCAATTTGGTAATGAGTAAGTGAAAGTATGATCTCTTTAACTAGTGAAATTGTGATATCTTTCAAGTGTGACATCATTAACTGGTGGTATTTTTAATTGTGACATCATTAGCAAGTGATACGTTTTGACTGTGACATTAACAAGTGACTACTTTATTGCTATAAAGCTTTTTTTATTGCAATTAAAGATACTTTATTGAAGAAATGGCTATAAAGCTTCTTCCCCTGTGAGGACTGCAGGTGGGTTATCAGCCCTGTCCTTGCTCCAACCAACTGGTGCATACCTGCCCCAGCCCTCTGGATGCATTCCCCATGGATTATCCTCTGTGGTGGGGCCAGGGGAGGAACGGCTGTCCTCAGCCTGCATGCACAATCTAGAAGTCTCCAGTGGCCGGGTGAAAAACAGGCAGGGCTTCCTCAAGCCCGCATGCCTCCTTTTCCTTTTTCTCCCTTAGTCCCCGGTCATGGTGACACATCAGGATGCGTTTGTGTAGGAACGCACACCCTACACACCCAGGGTCCCTCCCTTTGTATTGTCTGCACCTGCATTATCAACATGCTTCCACCTGGTGGCAGTCAGAAGCCAAGAGAGCACTCCTCCCCTCCCCATGAGAGAAACGCAGTCCAAGGGATGTTTAATCCTCTCCCCCGGCCCCCCAGCAGCCCGAGTCCGATCCCTATCCCAGGTTGTTGGAGTGGTGGCAGGAAAGGCGCCTCAGCCCTCTGTGTCACTGGGCCAGCTTAACAAGTGATGATATCTTGATATCTTTTATGTGAAGTATGAGACGTCATTTGTCTTCTGTGTCTTTATCTCCTCTAGTGCTGTATACATTTGAATTGTGTTTCGTTGTACCTTTGTATTGACATGTTGTTGCTTTCTGCATTATTTCCTGTTCCCCTTTCCCTAGGACAGCCCTGGAAATGAGCTGCTACAGCTTAGTACCGTCTTTCCTGGTAAAATAATGAAATAAATACATACCTTCTTAAATCTGGCCACAAAACAGGCCTTTGTTCATTTGCTTATCAGGGGATGAAAAATTCAGTTTTGTTGCAACTAGTCAGCAGAGCTAGTGGCTGGAAAATTCACTGGACCCCCCCAAAACATTTCCACTGGCCCAACTGGTACGCTCACTGAAATGTTCACATTTTGAATACAAGCCAGCAGGGATAGTTAAAGGAAACTTTTACTAGCGCAATACAAAATCTACCAGCATTTGGCTAGTGGACTGTCCCAATACTGACCCCTTCTTATACTTCTTCGTCATAAATCTTTCTTTTTGGCCACCAATAACAACTATCTGCTTAGTGCATCTGCACTTGAACATTTACTGTATTTTAAAAACATATACAGTCTCGATATTTACTTTTTTCAATGTCTTTTTATGCACCCATCGCTCTGGACTCTCCTAAATCCTCAGGCCCGCTGGCAACCCCCCAGCCCCAACCCCGGATCTCTGGCTATGTCCTCCAGGTGGAGTCCGGGCAGGATCAATTCCCAGAAATTCTTGGTCTCATCATGCGAGCACCATCATGTGGTGGACAATGAAGGCCCAGTGAGCTCCTACGGGCCATCATTGTGGAGGTGCTGGGGCTATTTTCCTTATAGTTCATTTCCCCAGGGGTCATCTCATCGCCTATGTGGACATCAATGTGAGCCCATGTGTGCCCATGTGCCCGTCCATCCGCTGACACCCTCCCGATCTGCTTCCCAGCTGCACTACCACCTGTAGTCAGCCAGGTGGCAGTACTGCAGTGGAGGACAGAACACTCCCTCCCTCCCTCCTGGTCGACCCTGATGATATGAGCCTGTTCCTGAACTCGGGTTGTCAGAGCCATAAGTAGTAGCACTAACACTTCACCGATGGGCCAGCTTTTGACATTTGTTTTTTGTTAATGTCGTAATTTACTGGCACCACACAAAGGCCCATAGGGTAGCGCTATGCAATCCCATGCTGGTGACTCAGGTCTGGAAGTGAGCCCAGGAAGCCAGTCGGGCAGTCCTGAGGGCTGTGGAGGCACTGCTGTGTGGCAGCAATCCCAGCCAGGGAGGGAGAGCATCTGGTTCCACCAAGGAAGGGACCCCTGCAGTGGGCTAGGGAGCTTGCCTCTCCTGCAGGGGTACACTAGCAGCATGCCAGGCCATGCTGGGAGCTTGTCTCTCCTGCAGGGGTATGCTAGCATCATGCCAGGTCATGCTGGGCACTTGCCTCTCTTGCAGGAGTTCGCTAGCAGCATGCCAGGCCATATTGGGGGCTTGCCTCTCTTGCAGAGGTATGCTAGCAGCATGCCAGGCCATGCTGGGAGCTTGCCTCTCTCTTGTAGGAGTATGCTAGCAGCATGCCAGGCCATATTGGGGGCTTGCCTCTCCTGCAGGGGTATGCTAGCAGCATGCCAGGCCATGCTGGTAGTTTGCCTCTTCTGCAGGGGTACGCTAGCAGCGTGCCATGCCATGCACAGAGCTTCCCTATCCTGCAGAGGTATGCTAGCAGTGTGCCATGCCATGCAGAGAGCTTTCCTCTGCTTCAGGGGTACACTAGCAGCGTGCCATGCCAGGCATGGAGCTTATCTCTCCTGCAGGGGTGCACTAGCAGGGTGTCAGGCCATGCAGGGAGCTTGTCTCTTCTGCAGGGGTATGCTAGCAGCATACCAAGCCATGCAGGGAGCTTGTCAGTCTTGCTGGGTTACTCTAACAGCATGCCATACCATGTGGGGAGCTTGCCTCTGCTGCTGGGATATGCCAGCAGCATGCCATGCCATGTGGGGAGCTTGCCTCTCCTGCAGGGGTACGCTAGCAGCATGCTGTGCAATGCAGGGAGCTTATCTCTCCCACAAGGGTATACTAGCAATGTGCCATGCCATGCAGGGAGCTTGCATCTGCTGCAGGAGCACGCTAGCAGCATGCAGGGAGCTTGTCTCTCCTGCAGGGGTATGCTAGCAGCATGCCAGGCCACACAGGGGGCTTATCTCTCCTGCAGAGATATGCTACCAAAGTGCCATGCCATGCAGGGAGCTTGTCTCTCCTGCAGAGGTACGCCATGCCATGCGGGGAGCTTGCCTCTCCTGCCGGGGTATGCCACGCCATGTGGGGAGCTTGCCTCTCCTGCAGGGGTATACCAGCAGCATGCCATGCCATACAGGGAGCTTGCCTCTCCTGCAGGGGTATGCTAGCAGCATGCCATGCCATGCAGGGAGCTTGCCTCTCCTGCAGGGATACGCCAGCAGCATGCCATGCCATGCGGGGAGCTTGCCTCTCCTGCAGGGGTATGCCAGCAGCATGCCATGCCATACAGGGAGCTTGCCTCTCCTGCAGGGATACGCTAGCGGCACGCCATGCCATGCAGGGAGCTTGCCTCTCCTGCAGGGATACTCCAGCAGTGTGCCAGGCCATGCTGGACACGGTTGGGATTTCAGGAAAGTGGACAGGGCAAGGGAGAAAAACAGGAACACCCTGCCAGTAGGATGATGCCAGCAAGCCCACTGAAGACCCCACCCCACCCCGCCGACTGGGCCCTGAGCTCCGAGCCTGGATTGGGTCACTGGGTGTGAGCAGGATGGTCTTTCCTCCCCAGGTCCTGCTATGGGGGAGCAATCCAAGGGGGATCTCTGGTGCCAGGTACAACCTGGGGATGATGAGTGATGGGGCAGGGCAGGTGAGGGGACTAAAGGGGGACGGTGGTGATAAGGGCATAAATAAAAGCTGAAAAGATTGCAATGTACTGATTTTTATTTCAGTATTTTTATCCTTCAATTATTCAGATTAATTTAAGTTTTAAAATTGTTCTTTTATTACTCCATAAAGAGTTTTGTGATACTCTGTTATAGAAAATACTGTACAGAAATTGTATTCTTTGTTTTACAAATTATCTCCTCAGTATAGCCCAGCTTCGGTGCAGCAACTCGTTTCCAGTGGGGTCCTGCTTCTACCCATTTCTGGAGCTGGGCTGATGGGAGCACTGGAAGGTTAAGTGATTTGCACGTAGTCACACAGTGAGTGTTTGGCTATGGCGGGGTTTGAATCAGGTATTTCCCAAAATCCCAAACCAGTACCTTAACCACTAGATCACACTACCTGTATGAATCATAAAGGACTTGGTGGGTATTTATTTATTTAGTGTTTGTTGACTGGGAAGGAGGACTAGGCAATTCTGTCTATTTTCAGCCTCATCCTGGAGGTGGGGGTGGGGGGATACAGTATGATGCCTTTTCTTGGATCAATGTAGATGCTACACAGAGATGTTAGAATAAAGAACTTTCAGAGCCCTTTAAAAGGAAGGCATCACTATCAACTTTTCCAAGGACCACTGCAGCTACTGATATCTGTTCCTACAAGAAGAAATATCCCAGTGTGACACTCCAGTGCATCTACTGGGGGAGGGCTGCAGAGCATCAGCACAGAGACAAAGGCCAACCCTGACCTCTGTCTTTACTTCATTACCTTTTGTGTCCTCAGGAGCTCTGAATTAATGCAGCCTGTGTGATGATGACTGCAGTTGGCTGGAATCTCCCCCTCCCCCGCCACATTGATCAAAGCTCTGTGCGCTTAGTGATGGATCCCCCAATCAATTCTATACATATTCATCAGAGGCGCTTTACAGTCCCAGTGCTGACTCAGGGGGATTGTAGGCTTAGTGGATACCAGGGGAATCCCTGAAGGACACAGCAGTCTGGCAGCCTCAGGCTACTGACAAGGGGATTTGGGATAGCACAATCTAATAGTCAATAGCCAAAACAGATCGACTTACCCCGTGACAGTCCTTTGCAGCAAACTCCCTGTTGAGTGAAGCAGTTAATTACCCTTCAGCTGGGGCGAAAACATTTGCCATGCTCTGCCTCTTTTCACGTAAGATGCTGGAATTTTAAATGGGGTAATTGGAGAGGACGGAAGGTTTTGTACCTTTTATTGGACCAACAAGTGTCTTGTACAAAGATGGAATTATACATAAGCCTTTGGGGCCACACAGGTCTCTTCTTCAGGTGAAATGGAACTTCTAAAACCAACTTGCACTACCACAAATGATGAGTTGGCAATTGTCGCAGACAGGTTCTCTCCGAACTCAGTCCGCGCACAGTACTATCAGTTCTCACAACCCTTCAGACACCTAAATGGTCACCTCTATATGGTGGCACCACCCAGCTTGACACTCACTCGGGGTATCTTTGGGTCACAATCCTACAACAGCCACTTCTCAGACAGTACAGTGGCCTTTCCAAAAGGACAAATGACCCACCCCTTTAACATAGAAACATAGACTTTGACGGCAGAAAAGGACCACTTGGCCCACCCAGTCTGCCCATTTCCCTACCTACTGGATAAGCTGCAGATTCTAGTTAACCAACATCCTGCTTCCTGCAACCCCCCACTATAATTGCTTTGTGTCTGTCCCATGCATGTTTGAATTCCCCCACTGTTTTAGACTCAACGACCTCCTCAGGAAGGCTGTTCTATGTATCCACCACTCTCTCCATGAAAAAGAATTTCCTCACATTACCCCTGAGCTGTCCCCCCTCTATCTTTAAACTGTGCCCCCTTGTACTTACACATCTCTTTTTCTGAAAGATGCTACCCTCCTGGACTTTGTTGATTCCCTTGAGGTACCTGAACATTTCTATCATGTCCCCTGTCCCTCCTTCACAAATCTGGACTGTCATATGCGGTATGGGCTGCACGCCCATTGGCTGTAGCTCTGCACCAATGGGCGTGCAAGCCCCTACGGACAATCCAGTCGGCGGGCGGCGGGCGGCAGGCGGTGGATGCTGCTCGCCGCTGGCTGCGGGGAGCTGGGTGAGGGGCTTTGTGGGTGGGTGGGGGGACACTAGACATCAGGGAGATGTTTGGGGGTTGTAATGTGACATTCTGCCAGCGATCGGGCTTTCTGATCCACTGGACCACCAGGAGATATTCGAAGGTTGGGGAGGGTTACATTCTGCGGGCACTGGGGGGGTTCATACGCTTCTGCCCGCGATCGGGCTGTGGGATATGTGTGTGGGGGTTCATGTTACTTTCATGCCAGCGATCGGGCTGGTGGGAGGGCACAGGGACTGAGTTGGGGGCCAGCCGGTGGCGCTGTGTTGCGCCCTGCAATGCAGCAGCTCACCTGTGGTGGCCCTCAACTTGATCCTTTTTTTGGCTCAAGGTTGTGCAGGCGCAGGTTGGGGGTTGCGCATGCACAACTCTGCACAACCCGACTGAATATCGGGTTGCGCAGGTTATGCATGGTTCCTCCCCCTCCTGTTGAGCATGCATTCATTTGCATTGCTCTTTTGCGCAACCTGTTGCCAGTGGAGCAACTGCCTCCTGCTGAATATCGCAGAATGGCGCAATGTAGGACTTGCGCATGTGCAACCCTGTTGCGCATGGAGCAACCCTTTTGAATATCTGGGCCAACCAGTCCAAACTGGTTGTGTGTATTCGGACTCTGTCCTATTGTTCCTCTTGCTCACGGCCTGGCAGGGTGCTGTCTGACTAGCCCAAACATTTGTTTATGGTCACACACAAGGATAGGGCTTACGGACAGACTGAATGGTCCTCGTGGTCCTTATCTGCCGACAATTTCTATGTTTCTAAAACTTAGCCTCTTTTACATCCAAGGGACTCAGTCATTTGTTGTTACCCAAAGCAAAGAGTCTTTTACATCAGAAGAGCTCAGCTATCCTCACCCAACTTGCTCTCAAGCCTGGGACATCAAATTTGAAAGAAACTGTAATGACAGTTCTCCACATACCTCCCATATCAGCTAAAATATTTTACAGGCATAATAGAGACTAAAATTAAAGAAAAAAAATTCCTGGGTGTCACAGTTGTTCCACTGCCTACTGAGAGGTAAATAAAGTTAACCTGTCAGTAACAAATGTTATGTGGGTGAGGGGCTTTGCATCGGTGTCTTTATGTATTTGTGTGTGGGACCTGTAAGAGGTGTAAGTGGTTGTTAGGCCTACTTACAGACTGCAGAAGAGAGGTAGAATGGACATGGATTTGCCTTGAAGTTAGAGATCCCTCTGCTAACAGCACACTGCTCAAACTGCACTATAGGTACACCTCTCCCATATTATCTGATTTCAGAGCAAGAGACCTGCAGCTAAATCAGGGTCTGCAATAAGACAGGTAGGGGTCTGCGATTTGGTGAATGGGGATGCGTTCTTTCTGACATACACATGCACTCTCTGACACACACACACACACACACACACTTTCTCTCTGACATACATGCTTTGAAACACATACTCTAACACACACACACACACACACACACACACTCTGACATATACCCATGAACTCTGACCCACACATGCACTCTGTCACATACACGCACTCTTTGACACATACACACACACACACACACACGCACTCTCTCACTCTCTGTGAAGCACACATATGCACTCTGACACACACGTGTGAATTCTCCAATACATACACAAACATGCACTCTGACACACCCAGATACTTGGTATTTTGATACACACATGCATTCTTTAACACTCACATGTGCTCTCTGAGACATAAACACATGCACGTCCTGACATACAGTACAAGTGCACTTACACACAGACACACATACACACACACACACTTTGACACAGACAACTGCTCTCTGACGCACATACTGTAAGCATGCACTGTCTGACACATGCACACATCCAGTTTCTGGCACACATGCATGCTGACAAACATGCAGTCTGACATACAGTATACACTCATGTGCATTCTGACTCACAGTAATCAATAAATGCAACACCTATGCTATGTACCTACTATATGGGCAGTAAGATTGTGTGCCTACCTCTGTGCATGACAACATGTCACAGAGCCCCTCACAGCTTTCGTTTAACTGTATGTTTATTCTTTTTATGCAAATGGAAAAATATAAAACATTATACTCGATTCAGCACATGGGAAGTGTTGCAGTGAGCAATATTACAGTAGGAAACACTTGTCTCCTCACTCTTTGGTGCCACATGTGAGGGTGTTCCAGAATGCCCAAAAACTGTCCCCAGCAGAGTTCAGATGGGCCATGTACACCACGACCTTAGACAACTGTCCAGAAACAGCTTGAAACAACAAGATACCGGTTTGAATCCCTTGGATTATGCAGGGTATAATATGATATACAGTCCATGAATCTGCAAATTAAATGTAGAGAATTCTCCTTTTCAAATATGAAAGATGTTTTATCCCATTTTATAAACACTGCAGACTTTAAGTTAAAAAAACATCTTAAACAAACTGTCTATTAAGCTAAGTTTGCCATTCCCTAAAATATAAGCAGTAAATCAACATAATTATTTTTAAAAGGCACAACATTTAAATTTGCCTAACTTGTGCTACTTTAGTCTGCACAAGAGACACCCAGGTGTTAAAGCTGTCCACCCTTTTTGTCAAGTCGGCGCACTGTTTCGAGAATGACCTGCGCCATGCCCTCCAGGTCTCCGCTGCTTTCTCCCATTGGCTGCCCACCTTTGCCCATAGTGGTTGATGGGTCCGGGGCCTTCCCCTTCCCGATCCCTTTCGGCTGTTCATTTCTGGGTCTCCCCATGGTTCAATTTGACCAGCACTGTGTCTGTAGGCAGAGTCTTCAACATGCTGTCCTTTCAAAACTTTAATTACTGTTGTAAAGTATAAAATGTAATTTTAATTGAAGTCTGTGGTGGAAGCTGCTCGAAAGACATGTGAACATATGAAATTGCCAGCAGAAACAGGCCTCCCGGTCTACTGAGCCTGCTCGAGTGTGCAGCTAGCACCTCATCTCGCAGCTGCCCTTCCCACTCCCCTATTCCCAGTAACCTTTCTCCTTGCCCTGTCCCAACCCCTCTGGAAACTGCCCACCATCTTACAGGACACTATCTTGTCTGGTAAGGTGTTCCATTTGTCTACCACTCTTTCAGTGAAAATATGTCTCCTCATCTCCCTCCTGAATCTTCCCCCCCTTCAATCTCAGTTCATGCCCTCTTGTGTCCCTCCCCCTTCTCTTCTGGAAAATCCCTTCTGTGTTGGTCTTGTTTATCCCCTTCAGATACTTAAAGGTCTCGATCATATCCCCCCATCCCTCCTCTCCTCCAGTGAATACATATTCAGCTCTCCCAGCCTGTCCTCATGGGACTTGTTCTCTAATCCCTGGATCATAGCTGTGACTCTTCACTGCACCCCCTCCAACAATTTGATGTCCTTCTTTAGGAATGTGCACCAGTACTGCACGCAGTACTCCAGGTGGGGCCTGACCAATGACCTAAACAGGGGCAGGACAACCTCCTTCCTTCTGGAGGAGATCCCTCTTGCAATACACCCCAGCATTTTGTTGGCTCTTGCTGCTGCCTTCCTGCACTGAGCAGAGTTGTTCATGCTCCCCGTAATGATCACTCCTAGGTCATTCTCCTCTGTGGAGCTCCCCAACTGCACCCCATTCAAGTGATAATCCCTCCACTGGTTCCTGGCTCTGAAGTGCAGAACCTTGCACTTTTTGGTGCTGAACTCCAACTGCCATGTTTCCGCCCACTCCTGCAGCTTAGTCAGGTCCTCCTGCAACCCCTTCTGCCCCTCCGCATCATCAACCACAGCTCCCATCTTGGTATCGTCTGTGAACAGACTGATCTCACTACGGATCCCGTGTGAGATATCTGCAATAAAAATCCCAAACAGCACTGGTCCCAGTACCGATCTCTGTTGTACCCCACTCGTCTCCGCTCTCGGTGACGAGAAGTTCCTCCCCACCACCACACTTTACTGCCTTCCCTTTAGCCAGTTTGTGATCCATTTCACCATTTTTGGTCCCGCCCCCCCACATATTCCAGTCTCCCCCCACAACCTCCCATGCGGCACTGAATCAAAGGCCTTTCTGAAGTCTAAATACAGGACATCCACTGCATGGCCTTTGTCCAGTTCCTGCGTCACCCAGTAGTAGTACTCTACAAGGTTTGTCTGGCAGGATCTGCCCACCACAAACCCATGCAGCTGACCATCCTGGAGATCATTTTCCTCCAAGAAGCTCACTAGTCTCTCTTTTAAGATGGTCTCCATGAGCTTTCCCACGATCAATGTGAGGCTCACTGGCCTACAGTTTCCTGGCTCATCGTTTGGGCCACTTTTGTGGATGGGCAACACATGGGCCATTCTCCAGTCCTGTGGTACACATCCTGTGTCCAGGGAGATATTGAACAGGTTGGCCAGTGGCCCCACCAGGACCTCTGCCAACTCCCTTAGTACCCTAGGGTGAATGCCATCAGGTCCAGGTGCTTTGTCCACCCTTAATGCCCTCAACCCGTCTAGTACCCTGCTCTCTGTAATCCCTTCATCGGTTGTCTCTCCCCCCCCCCACCACCCCTGCCTGGAGTATCTGCCCTCCCCTTCTCCTGCGTGAATACAGAGCAAAGTATTCATTCAGTGCCTCTGCCTACCCGCCCCTTTCTCCACCCACCCCGTCCCCCGTCCTTCTTAATCCTCACCAGCTGATCCTTGCTCCTTTTACTCTCTCCAATTTAATGGAAGAAGTCTTTTTCTCCACTTTTGATTCCCTGTGCCAGTCACAGCTCCCTGGACGCCTTGGCCACCCTGATCAGTCTGGTAACCTTCCTGGACTTCTCCATGTACGTATCCTTATCTTCACCTCTCTCTGATTTCCTGTACTTTCAAAAGGCTGCCCTCTTGGCCCTCACCCCTTCTATAACCTCCTGTGTCAGTCAACTGGGTTTCCTTGCCCTTCTCTTCTTGCTTTTCTTCCTAGTGCAAGACTCCATAGCCTCCACCAGCCATTCCTTTATGGTGCCCCATTTCTGGTCTACATCCATGTGTGGTTGCATACCTGCCAGGTGCCTGCCCCAAATTTCCCCCATCTTCTTAAAGTCCGCCCCTAGAACTCAATCACCCTGGTACCCATGCTCCCTGTTTCCCTCTCCATGTTAAGTGTGAACCATACCGAATAGTGGTCACTCCCAGCTAGTGGTTCCTCCATTTCTAGATTCCTTACAGCTTCCCCGTTATCCAGTATGAGGTCCAGAGTCCTTTCTAACCAAGTTGGCCCCGGGACCAGCTGTGTCAGGAAGCTGTCTTGAAACGCTTCTAACAGGACCCACTCCCTTATACTCGTGGTGGGTTGAAGTCCCTCACCACCGCTGTGCTCCCCTTCCTGCAGACCTTCCTAATTTGTTCAGCTAATTCCCTATCCAGGTCACTCCCCTGCTGGTGGCCTGTACACCAAACCCCATCCTCAGTATCCTATTCTTTGCAACTTGGAACTGCATCCATCTTGTTGTGTCGGCTGCTGGCTACTCCCCCACCCACCCTTTAATACACTGTTGCTTAATTAACATTTTTTAGACATGCAGGCAGCAACCTCCATTCGTTCAGTGGCTCAGACTCAACATTCATATAAATTAATGGGGACACAAAGAGGCTTGGGGGTGGCACATCTCAGGCTGTCAAGCAACTTAAGCATTTCTGGCCTATTTTGAAGCCAGCTGACTGATTATCCCACACCACTGCAAGCTTTTCTGAAAGTTCTTCTGGGACATGAATTCTTGAAACAAAAGTAGAACAGTGGCCTAAATTACAGCTAAATTTAGACGAAGGCAAGTTTGTGACTAAAGAAAATGAATCTGAGAGCGGCACAGTATTTAGCACTGTTTAAAGCAGAAAGGGTATAGTGTGGGGCAGGTACAGTCTGTTGCAAAGCCAGTGTGGGGCAAAGGCAGCGTGGGGTAGGTACAAAGTGGGAAGTGACAGTTTGAGAGAGATGTAGTGCAGGGCAGGTGCAGTGCAGGACAGGTACACTGTATGTGTGTAGGGACCATGTGCACAGGTACAGTGCAGGACTGGTACATTCTATAAGTAGGTACCATGTGCGCAGCTACAGTGCAGGACAGGTACATTGTTGCGCAGGTACAGTGCAAGACAGGTACAATGTCGAGCAGGAACAGTGCAGGACAGGTACACTGTATGAGTGTAAGTACCATGTGCACAAGTACAGTGCAGAACAGGTACATTGTATGAGTGGAGGTACCATGTGCCCAGGTACAGTGGAGGACAGGTACATTGTATGAGTGTAGGTACCATATGCGCAGGTATAGTGGAGGACAGGTACACTGTATGAGTGTAGGTACCAAGTGCACAGGTACAGTAGAGGACAGGTACCTTGCATGAGTGTAGGTGCCATGTGCACAGGTACAGTGAAGGACAGGCACATTGTATGAGTGTATGTACCATGTGCGCAGATACAGTGGAGGACAGTTACATAGAAACATAAAAACATAGACTTTGACGGCACATAAGGACTGATGGCCCATCTAGTCTGCCCATTTCCCTATCTATTGGATAAGCTGCAGATCCTAGTTAACCAACAGCCTACTTCTTTCTACCCCCCCCACCAGACTTGCCTTATGTCAATCCCATGCATTCTTGAATTCCCCCACTGTTTTGACCCCACAACCTCCTTAGGAAGGCTGTTCTATGGGTCCATCCACCCTCTATGTGAAAAAATACATCCTCTCATTGCCCCTGAGCCGTCCCCCCTCTATCTTCAATCTTAAAGTTGTGCCCTCTTGTTCTTGCACATCTCTTTTTCTGAAAGATGCTACCCTCTTGGACTTTGTTGATTCCCTTGATGTACTTGAAAGTTTCTAGTTACAAGTTACATTGTATGAGTTTAAACACCATGTGCACAGGTACGATGCAGGACAGGTACACTATATGAGTGTCTGTTCCATGTGCACAGGTACAGTGTAGGAGAGGTACACTGTATGAGTGTAGGTACCATGTGCGCAAGTACACTGCAGGACAGGTACACTGTATGAGTGTAGGTAGTGTGTGAGTGTAGATTCCATGTGCACAGGCACTGTGTAGGACAGGTACATTGTATGAGTGCAGGTACCATGTCTTCAGGTACAGTGCAGGACAGGTATACTGTATGAGCGTAGGTGCCATGTGTGCAGGTACAATGCAGGAGAGGTACATTCTATGAGTGTATGTACCATGTGCACTGGTACAGTGCAGGACAGGTACACTGTATGAGTGTAGGTACCATGTGCGCAGGTACAGTGCAGGACAGGTACACTACATGAGTAGGTACCATGTGCACAACTACGGTGCTGGACAGGTACATTGTATGAGTGTAGGTACCATGTGTGCAGGTACGGTGCAGGACAAGTAAGCTGTATCAGTGTAGGTACACTGTGCACAGCTAGAGAGCAGGACAGGTACACTATGTGAGTAGGTGCATTGTGCGCAGGTATGGTGCAGAACACATACACTGTATGAGTGTAGGCACCATGTGCATAGGTATGAGGCAGGACAGGTACACTGTATGAGTGAAGGTACCATATGTACAGGTATGGAACAGCACAGATACACTGTATGAGTGTAGTTACCATGTGCGCAGGTAGGATGCAGGACAGGTACATTGTGTGAGTGTAGGTAACATGTGCTTAGGTACCGTGCAAGAGAGGTACATTGTACATTGTATAAGCGTAGGTACACTGTGCATAGGAACAGTGCAGGACAGGTACATTGTATGAGTGTAAGTACCATGTGTGCAGGAAAGGTGCAGGACAGGTACATTGCGTGAGTGTAGATTCCATGTGCACAGGAAAGTGCAGGACAGGCACACTGTATGAGTGTAGGTACCATGTGCACAGGTACAGTGCAGGACATATACACTGCATAAGTAGGTACCATATGCACAGCTATGGTGCAGGACAGATACACTGTATGAGTGTAGGTACCATGTGCACAGATACATGCAGGACACATACACTGTATGACTGTAGGTACACTGACCACAGGTAGAGTGCAAAACAGGTACACTGTGTGAGTGCAGGTACCATGTGCATAGGCTCAGTGCGGGACAGGTACATTGTATAAGAGCAGGTACCATGTATGCAGGTACAGTGCAGGGCAGGTACACTGTATAAGTGATGGTACCATATGCACGGTTAAGGTGCAGAACAGGTAGACTGTATTAGTGTAGGTACCATGTGTGCAGGTACAGTGCAGGACAGGTATAATGTATGAGTGTAGGTACCATGTTCGCAGGTATGATGCAGAACAGGTACATGGTATGAATGACAGTACCATATGCACAGTTATGGTGCAGAACAGGTAGACTGTATTAGTGTAGGTACCATGTGCTTAGGTAGAGTGCAGGACAGGTGCACTGTATAAGTGCAGGTACCATGTGCACAGGCACAGTGCAGGACAGGTACATTGCATAAGTGTAGGTACCATGTGTGCAGGTACGATGCGGGACAGGTGCATTGTATGAGTGTAGGTACCATCTGTGCAGGTACAGTGCAGGACAAGTACAGTGTATGAGTGTAGGTTCCATGTACACAGGTACAATGCAGGAGAGGTACATTCTATGAGTGTAGGTACCATGTGCACAGATACAGTGCAGGACAGGTACACTGTAGAAGAGTAGGTACCATGTGCGCAGGGTACGGTGTAGAACAGGTACACTGTATGAGCATACCTCTCAACTGTCCCTGATTATCAGGGATGTCCCTGATTTTGCCTCAAAATTTTACTCTGTCCCTCCTAAAAATGGTGTTTCTGTGACCAAACAGCGGGGGTTATAAGCACAAACTAATGTCAAACATTAAAGTTACAGACTTGTTCTTATTTAGAAAATGCATTTTACAGTAAGCCCTTTATTCTACCAGCTTCCTAAGTGGATATCTCCAATTTTGAAGAAGTGTCCCTAATTTTGGTCCTTTGTCCCTGATTTTTTTTTTTAAGCCTTGTCCCTGATTTATGAGGCAGGAGGTTGAGAGGTATGTGTATGAGTGTAGGTACCATGTGCAAAGGTGCAGTGCAGGACAGGTACACTGTATAAGTGTAGGTACCATGTGTGAAGGTACAGTGCAGGACAGGTACACTGAACGAGTGTGGATACCATGTGCACAAATATGATGCAGGACAGGTTCACTGAACGAATGAAGGTACCATGTGCACAGGTATGATGCAGGACAGGTACACTGTATGAGTGACCATACCATATGCATAGTTATGGTGCAGAACAGGTAGACTGTGTAAGTGTAGGTACCACATGTACAGGTAAAGTGCAGGACAGGTACACTGCATGAGTGTAGGTACCATGTGCACAGGCACAGTGCAGGATAGGTACATTGTATGAGTGTAGGTACAATGTGTGCAGGTACGATGCAGGGCAGCTACATTTTATGAGTGTAGGTGTCCTGTGCACCAGTAGACTGTGGGACAGGTACACTGTATGAGTGTTGGTAGTGTGTGCACAGGTACAGTGCAGGACAGGTGCACTGTATGAGTGTAGGTACAGTGTGCACTGGTAGTGTGTGAGTGTAGATTCCATGTGCACAGGCACTGTGTAGGACAGATACATTGTATGAGTGCAGGTACCATGTCTTCAGGTACAGTGTAGGACAGGTATACTGTATGAGTGTAGGTGCCATGTGTGCAGGTACAATGCAGGAGAGGTACATTCTATGAGTGCACGTACCATGTGCACAGGTACTGTGCAGGACAGGTACACTGTATGAGTGTAGGTACCATGTGCGGAGGTACAGTGCAGGACAGGTACACTGCATGAGTAGGTACCATGTGGACAATTACAGTGCTGGACAGGTGCACTGTATGAGTGTAGGTACCATGTGTGCAGGTACGGTGCAGGACAAGTACACTGTATCAATGTAGGTACACTGTGCACAACTAGAGTGCAGGACAGGTACATTGTATGGGTGTAGGTGCCATGTGCACAGGTACAATGCAGGAGAGGTACATTCTATGAGTGTAGGTACCATGTGTGCAGGTATGGTGCAGAACACGTACACTGTATGAGTGTAGGTACCATGTGCATAGGAATGAGTCAGAACAGGTACACTGTATGAGTGAAGGTACCATGTGCACAGGTATGGTACAGCACAGATACACTGTATAAGTGTAGGTACCATATGCGCAGGAATGATGCAGGACAGGTACATTGTGTGAGTGTAGGTAACATGTGTGCAGGTACCGTGCAAGACAGGTACATTGTATGAACGTAGGTACGCTGTGCATAGGAATAGTGCAGGACAGGTACATTGTATGAGTGTAAGTACTATGTGTGCAGGAAAGGTGCAGGACAGGTACATTGTGTGAGTGTAGATTCCATGTGCACAGGAAAAGTGCAGGACAGGTACACTGTGTGAGTGCAGGTACCATGTGTGCAGATGCACTGCAGGACTGATGCACTGTATGAATATAGGGGCCATGTGCGCAGGTACAATGCAGGAGAGGTACATTCTATGACTGTAGGTACCATGTGCACCGGTATGGTGCGGAACAGGCACACTGTATGAGTGTAGGTACCATGTGCACAGCTATGGTGCAGGACAGATACACTGTATGGGTGTAGGTACCATGTGCACAGATACATGCAGGACACATACACTGTATGACTGTAGGTACACTGACCACAGGTAGAGTGCAGAACAGGTACACTGTGTGAGTGCAGGTACCATGTGCACAGGCACAGAGCGGGCCAGGTACATTGTATAAGAGCAGGTACCATGTGTGCAGGTACAGTGCAGGGCAGGTACACTGTATGAGTGACAGTACCATATGCACAGTTAAGGTGCAGAACAGGTAGACTGTATTAGTGTAGGTACCATGTGTGCAGGTACAGTGCAGGACAGGTACAATGTATGAGTGTAGGTACCATGTTCGCAGGTATGATGCAGGACAGGTACATGGTATGAATGACAGTACCATAGGCACAGTTATGGTGCAGAACAGGTAGACTGTATTAGTGTAGGTACCATGTGCGCAGGTAGAGTGCAGGACATGTACACTGTATGAGTGCAGGTACCATGTGCACAGGCACAGTGCAGGACCAGTACATTGCATGAGTAGGTACCATGTGGACAATTACAGTGCTGGACAGGTGCACTGTATGAGTGTAGGTACCATGTGTGCAGGTACGGTGCAGGACAAGTACACTGTATCAATGTAGGTACACTGTGCACAACTAGAGTGCAGGACAGGTACATTGTATGGGTGTAGGTGCCATGTGCGCAGGTACAATGCAGGAGAGGTACATTCTATGAGTGTAGGTACCATGTGTGCAGGTATGGTGCAGAACACGTACACTGTATGAGTGTAGGTACCATGTGCATAGGAATGAGTCAGGACAGGTACACTGTATGAGTGTAGGTACCATGTGTGCAGGTATGATGCAAGACAGGTACATTGTATGACTGTAGATACCCTGTGCACAGGTAGAGTGCAGGAAAGGTACACTGTGTGAGTGTAGATACCATGTGCACAGTGCAGAACAGGTACATTGTATGATTTCAGGTACCATGTGTGCAGGTACAGTGCAGGACAAGTACACTGTACAAGTGTACATTCCATGTGCACAGGTAAAATGCAGGAGAGGTACATTCTGTGAGTGTAGGTACCATGTGCACAGATACAGTGCAGGACAGGTACTCTGTAGGAGTGTAGGTACCATGTGTGCAGGTACACTGTATGAGTGTAGGTACCATGTGCAAAAACGGCGACCCAATCCCCGGCGCATGTCATCGGGGCTAGAAACAGGGTAGGAGGGTGACTGGATGGGAGTCGGCGAATATATGGATGGATCGCTATACATAAGCATGAAGGGAGCAAGAATGCACAGCTAGGGGCGGGAGGATTGTGAAGGGGTGGTGCCAATGGGTTGTCAAGCTTGCCCTGTGGTGTGGTGGGTGGGTAGGCGGCTCTGGTAGGCAGGGTGCTTGGTTCAGGTTCTGGTCCTGGTGCTGGTGCGTTTTTGCTGCACCTGGCCGAATGTTATTTTTTATGGTTTTGCCCCCCGACATGCACCCCTGGAGTTGAGAATCCTTAAGTAGGGGGTTGCGGATGGCAAAGCCCCCCCACATAAACCCTTTGAAAACACAAGCTCCTGGCGCTGTTTTGTTGTGCACCGGGGAGTCAGAGTGCTGAAATTCATTTTCGGCACTCTGACTTCGTGATAACAGTGATCACCTTTAGGCTGTCACCATTATCACATAAATCCCATGTGTGCAAGTACGGTGCAGGACAGGTATACTGTAGGAGTGTAGGTACAATGTGTGCAGGAATGATGCAGGACACAGACACTGTATGAGAGTAGGTACCATGTGCACAGGTATGATGCAGGACAGGTACCCTGTATGAGTGATGGTACCATATGCACAATTATGATGCAGAACAGGTAGACTGCATAAGTGTAGGTAATATGTGTGCAGGTACCGTGCAAGACAGGTATACTGTATGAGTGTTGGTACTATGTGTGCAGGTACAGTGCAGGACAGGTACACTGTAAGAGTGCAGGTACACTGTGCACAGGTACAGTGCAGGACAGATGCACTGTATGAGTGTAGGTGCCATGTGTGCATGTACAATGCAGTAGAGGTACATTCTATGAGTGTAGGTACCATGTGCACAGGTACAGTGCAGGATGGGTACACTGTATGAGTGTAAGTACCATATGTGCAGGTATGGTACAGGACATGTACACTCTATGAGTGTAGGTACCATGTGTGCAGGTACTGTGCAGGTAGGTACACTGTAAGAGTGTAGGCACCATGTGCACAAGTATGATGCAGGACTGGTAGATTACATTAATGTAGGTAATACATGCGCAGGTACTGTGCAAGACAGGTACACTGTATGAGTGTAGGTACAATGTGCACAGGTATGGTGCAGAACAGGTACACTGTATGAGTGTAGGTACCATGTGCGAAGGTACAGTGCAGGACAGTTATGCTGTATGAGTGTAGGTACCATGTGTGCAGGTACAGTGCAGGACAGGTACACTGAACGAGTGTGGGTACCATGTGCACAGATATGGTGTAGGGCAGGCTCACTGAACCAGTGAAGGTACCATGTGCTCAGGTACGATGCAGGACAGGTACACTGTATGAGTGACCATACCATATGCATAGTTATGGTGCAGAACAGGTAGACTGTATGAGTGTAGGTACCACATGCACAGGTAAAGTGCAGAACAGGTACACTGTATGAGTGTAGGTACCATGTGCACAGGCACAGTGCAGGATAGGTACATTGTATGAGTGTAGGTACAATGTGCGCAACTACGATGCAGGGCAGCTACATTTTATGAGTCTAGGTATCCTGTGCACCAGTAGACTGCAGAACAGGTACACTATGTGAGTGTAGGTACAATGTGCACAAGCACAGTGCAGGACAGATACATTGCATGAGTGCAGGTACAAAGTGTGCAGGTACAGTGCAGGTAAAGTACACTGTGCACAGGTAGAGTGCTGGACAAGTACACTGCATGAGTGTAGCTGCAATGTGCGCAGGCACAGAACAGGACAGGTACACTGTATGAGTGTGGGTACAATGTGCACAGGTACTATGCAAGACAGGTATATTGTATGAGTGTAAGTACTCTGTGCACAGGTAGAGTGCAGGACAGGTACACTGTGTGAGTGTAGACACCATGTGCACAGGTACAGTACAGGACAGGTACATTGTATGAGTGTAGGTACACTGTGCACAGGTAGAATGCAGGACAATAACACTGTATGAGTGTAGGTGCAATGCGCACAGGTACAATGCAGGAAAGGTACATTCTATGAGTGTAGGCACCATGTGTGGAGTACCCGTGACATGGGCATCGGCGATTGGATGCCTGGAAAAATGGCGACCCAATCCCTGGTGCATGTCATCGGGGCTAGCATTACCTGTAGGATGACTGGATGAAGTCGGCGAATATAGCTGACGGGGACGTCACTATACATAAGCGAGAAGGGGAGCAACACGGCTAGGCGGAGGGTCAGGAAGGGTGGTGCCATGGTAGGTCGCAGCTTGCCCTGTGGTGTGGTGGGTGGGTAGGCGGCTCTGGTAGGCAGGGTGCTTGGTTCAGGTTCTGGTCCTGGTGCGTTTTTGCTGCACCTGGCCCGAATGTTATTTTTTCATGGTTTTGCACCCCCCCAACATGCACCCCCCTGGAGTTGAGAATCCTTAAGTAGGGGGGTGCGGGTGGCAAAGCCCCCCACATAAACCATTGAAAACACAAGCTCCTGGTACCATTTTGTTGTGCACCAGGGAGTCAGAGTGCCGAAACTGATTTTCGGCACTCTGACTTCGTGATAACGGTGATCGCTTTTAGGCTGTCATCGTTATCACATAAATCCCATGTGTACAGGTACAGTGCAGGACAGGTATACTGTTGGAGTGTAGGTACAATGTGCGCAGGAATGGTGCAGGACTCATACGCTGTATGAGAGTAGGTACCATGTGCACAGGTTTGATGCAGGACAGGTACACTGTATGAGTGATGGTACCATATGCACTGTTATGATGCAGAACAGGTAGACTGCATTAGTTTAGGTAATATGTGTGCAGGTAGCATACAAGACAGGCATACTGTATGAGTGTAGGTACCTTGTGGACAGGAACAGTGCAGGACAGGTACATTGTATGAGTGTAGGTACTATGTGAGCAGGTACAGTGCAGGACAGGTACACTGTAAGAGTGCAGGTACACTGTGCACAGGTACAGTGCAGGACAGATACACTGTATGAGTGTAGGTGCCATGTGCGCATGTACAATGCAGTAGAGGTACATTCTATGAGTGTAGGTACCATGTGCACAGGTACGGTGCAGGATGGGTACCCTGTATGTGTGTAAGTACCATGTGCGCAGGTATGGTGCAGGACATGTACACTCTATGAGTGTAGGTACCATGTGTGCAGGTACTGTGCAGGCAGGTACACTGTAAGAGTGTAGGCACCATGTGCACAAGTATGATGCAGGACTGGTAGACTGCATTAGTGTAGATAATATGTGTGCAGGTACTGTGCAAGATAGGTATACTGTATGAGTGTAGGTACCCTGTACACAGGAACAGTGCAGGACAGGTACATTGTATGAGTGTAGGTACTATGTGTGCAGGTACAGTGCAGGACAGGTACACTGTATGAGTGCAGGTACACTGTGCACAGGTACAGTGCAGGACACATACACTGTAGGACTGTAGGTACCATGTGCATAGGCACACTGCAGGACAGGTACATTGTATGAGTGTAGGTACCATGTGCGCAGGTACGGTGCTGGACAGGTACACTGTATGAGTGCAGGTACACTGTGCACAGGTACAGTGCAGGACAGATACACTGTGTGAGTGTAGGTGCCATGTGCGCATGCAGAATGCAAGAGAGATACCTTCTATGAGTGTAGGTACCATGTGCGCAGGTATGGTGCAGGATGTGTACACTGTATGAGTGTAAGTACCATGTGTGCAGGTATGGTGCAGGACATGTACACTCTATGAGTGTAGGTACCATGTGTGCAGGTACTGTGCAGGCAGGTACACTGTAAGAGTGTAGGTAGCATGTGCACAAGTATGATGCAGGACAGGTACATTGTATGAGTATAAGTACTATGTGTGCAGGTACAGTGCAAGACAGGTACACTGTATGAGTGTAGCGACCATGTGTGCAGCTATGATACAGGGCAGGTACACTGTATGACTGTAGGTACCATGTGCACAGGTATGATACAGGACAGGTACATTGTATGAGTGTAGGTACCCTGTGAGCAGGAACAGTGCAGGACAGGTGTACTGTATGAGTGACAGTGCCACGTGCACAAGTACGATGCAAGACAGGTACACTGTATGAGTGCAGATACCCTGTGCACAGGAACAGTGCAATATAGGTACATTGTATGAGTGTATGTACCATGTGCACTGGGTACGATGCAGGACAGGTACATTGTATGAGTACAGTTACCATGTGCACAGGTACTGTGCAGGTCAGGTACATTGTATGAGTGTAGGTACCACGTGCGCAGGTACGATACAGGACAGGTACACTATATGAATGTAGGTAGCATGTTAACAGGTACATTGCAGGACAGGTACACTGTTCAGTTCAGTTCGGTTTAGTTTTATTTGGCAGGAAAGACTCCACTGAGAAGGCTCATTTACAAGGAGGTCCTGATACAATCAATCTTGTTACAGTATGAACACAGAATCAACAAAACTAGCAAGGTACTGTATTTACAAATATTTACAGGTTATGCAGCAGTCATAGAAATAAAGAGGTAGAAAGTATGTACAGCTGTTTACATATAACCAATAATTTATTGGCAACACTGGGCAGAAATGCAATAGTTAGCACCTATCAATTGAATATCATCCTCGTGCAGAATGAACTAAGGGTAGCGAGAGGTGCTTAAGTGATTTGCAGATAGAGGGTGCCACATTGGAGTGATAGTTAAATGAAAGGTGGAGGGTGGCATTCCCTGGGGTGGATTGGACCGCCAGTGTGGGGAAGTGGTGAGTGAGAATGGGTGGGATACATACATACATGGTATCTACACACTGTATGTGTGTAGATACCATGTGCACAGGTACCGTGCAAGACAGGTACGCTGCATGAGCGTAGGTACCATGTGTGCAGGTTTTGTGCAGGACAGGTACATTGTATGAGTGTAGGTATCATGTGCACAGGTACGATGCAGGACAGGTACATTGTGTGAGTGTAGGTACCATGTGCACAGGTATGATGAAGGACAGGTATATTATATGAGTGTAGGTACCATGTGCACTGGTATGATGCAGGACAGATACATTGTATGAGTGTAGAAACCATGTGCACAGGTACAGTGCAGGACAGGTACACTGTATGAGTGTAGGTACCATGTGCATAAGTATGATGCAGGACAGGTAGACTGTATTAGTGCAGGTAACATGTGCTTAGGTACCATGCAAGACAGGTACACTGTATGAGTGTAGGTACCCTGTGCACAGGAACAGTGCAGGACAGGTACATTGTGTGAGTGTAGGTACCGTGTGCGTAGGTACAGTGCAGGACAGGTACACTGTATGAGTGTAGGGACCATGTGGGCAGCTATGATGCAGGACAGGTGCCTTGTATGAGTGTAGGTACCATGTGCACAGGTATGATGCAGGACAGGTACACTGTATGAGTGTAAGTACCATGTGAGCAGGTATGGTGCAGGATAGGTACACTGGATGAGTCTAGGTACCATGTGCACTAGTATGATGCAGGACAGGTAGACTGTATTAGTGTAGGTAACATGTGCTTAGGTACCATACAAGACAGGTACACTGTATTAGTGTTGGTACCCTGTGCACAGGAACAGTAGAGGACAGGTATATTGTGTGAGTGTAGGTACCATGTGTGCAGGTACAGTACAGGACAGGTACACTGTATGAGTGTAGGGACCATGTGGGCAGCTATGATGCAGGACAGGTACATTGTAGAAGTGTAGGTACCATGTACACAGGTATGATGCAGGACAGGTACATTGTATGAGTGTACGTACCATGTGAGCAGGAACAGTGCAGGATAGGTACACTGTATGAGTGCCAGTGCCATGTGGACAGGTACAATGCAAGATAGGTACACTGTATGAGTGTAGGTACCCTGTGCACAGGTACAGTGCAGGACAGCTACATTGTAGGAGAGTATGTACTATGTGCGCAGGTACGATGCAGGACAGGTACATTGTATGAATGTAGTTACTATGTGCACAGGTACAGTGCAGGACAGGTACACTGTATGAGTGTAGGTACCATGTGTGCAGGTACGATAGAGGACAGGTACACTGTATGTGTGTAGATACTATGTGTGCAGGTATGGTGCAGGACAGGTACACTGCATGAGCGTAGGTACCATGTGTGCAGGTTCTGTGCAGGACAGGTACATTGTAAGAGTGTAGGTACATGTGCGCAGGTACGATGCAGGACATGTACATTGTATGACTGTGGGTACAATGTGTGCAGGTACAGTGCAGTACAGGTACATTGTATGAGTGTAGGTACCATGTGCTCAGGTACAGTGCAGGACAGGTACACTGTATGAGTGCAGGTATCCTGTGCACAGGTACGATGCACGACAGGTACATTTTTTTGAGTGTAGGTACCATGTGCACAGGTACAGTGCAGGACAGATACACTGTATTAATGTAGGTACCCTGTGCACATGTGGCAGTTCAGGACAGGTACACTGTATGAGTGTAGGTGCTTGTAGGACAGGTACATTGCATGAGTGTAAGTACCATGTGCACAAGTACAGTGCAGGACAGGTACATTGCATGAGTGTAGTTGCAAGTGGAGGTACAGTGCAGGACAAGTACTCTGTATGAGTGCAGGTACCATGTGCGCAGGTACGGTGCAGGACAGGTACACTGTATGATTGTAGGTACTATGTGTGGAGATACGATGTAGGATAGGTACATTTTATGACTGTTGGTACCATGTGCGCAGGTACACTGTATGAATGTAGGTACCATGTGCGCAGGTACTGTACAAAACAGGTACATTGTATGAGTGTAGGTACCGTGTGCAGAGGTACAGTGCAGGACAGGTACACTGTAGGAGTGTAGGTACGAAGTGCACAGGTACGATGTGGGACATGTACATTGTGTGACTATAAGTACCATGTGCACTGGTACAGTGCAGGACAGGTACATTGTATGAATGTAGGTGCCATGTGCACAGGTATAGTACAGGCTTTCCTACACTGAAGTATTTAGTGCTAGTGAAAGGTGAGGGACTCACACCACTGGAGGCTGAAACCCTCTGTTTATCCAGAAGGCATGAACTGTGTGCACAGGCGCAGTGCAGGATGTCATATGCTGAAGAATTTAGTATTGGTGAAAGGTGAGGGACTGACCGCACTGGGGACTGAACACTTTTTTACAGACTGGGGCAGGTACAGTGTGGGGAAGGGACAGTCCAGGCTCCCCACACTGTGGGTTTAGTGCTGTTGAAAATGGAGGAAAAGGCAGTGCTGGAGACTAAAACCCTCTGTCTGTACACAGGTCAGGTATAGTGATGGCAGGTGTCCCCCACACTGTGGTGTGACAGTACTGGACACTGAAGTTCTCTGTTTAACACAGGCCAGATACAGTGTGCAAAAGTACAGCACAGGCTACCTACACTGTGATTTTTTTTTTTGTGCTGGTGACGTGGGGAAACTGACAGTTCTGGAGGCAAAATCCATCTGTTTATCCACAGGGACAGGCACAGGAAGGGTAGGAATAGTGCAGGCTTCCCCGAACTGTGATTTATTTAGTGCTGGTGAAAGGTTAGGGATTGACAGTACTGCTTTTCACTTCAAACTAAGATAAGAACGAAAAAAACACTTGCCAGTTATTCCCAGAATCTATATCTGAACCTTAAGCCTTGCTTACACTGCCGACTTTGCAGTGCATCAGCCCATGTGCATGGGTTGATGTGCTGTCAAGTCTGCAGTGTAGACACTTACTGGAGTGTCTTAAGTGCCCTTTGGATCCATTTTTTGATCTGACTCAGTTGTGGGGATCAGTATCGGAGAGAATGCGTTAAATGGTGGTGTGGACTCTTTGCTGAGCTCACTCCACTGTAAAGGCTGTCACCCTTTATCCTCCAGTGAATTTATAGCTCCTTCCTCAGAGTAACTTGTAGTGCTGCGAGGACAGGCTATGTAAACAGAGAATGGCAAGCACAGCGGGAAGGGACCAGGGCAGATTCCAGAGTGCTGCTGCTGTGTAAACACGGCTACAGTGTCTTAAAAAGAGATACTACAGCCCCTTACCTCCCAGTGAGGCTTTCCTAATTAGTCTAAAGAGCTGGGCACCAAGGAACAGAGAGCTGTCATATTTTACACTACAGCACCCTAATCTAGGGCACTTAAAAGAGAACTGTCATCTATGCAGCTCCAAACCTCGCTATGGGGCTGCACCCAATTAGCAATATTTGCATATAAAATTGTGTTTTTTTTTTCCTTGTTTTGCATATGTTATAGTTGTAAAAGTATTTGTGCTGGCCCATCAACTCTGCAGTACAGGTTCAATTCATGGCACTGGTGAACTAGGTTCAGGAAAAAGCCAGTGGCATTAGAGGGCTATCCAGGATAGGAGGCTTGCTCATTAAACACTCTCCTCTTCCTCCGGGGGGGGGGGCAGGGTTTGTGCCTGTGCTATAGTGCTGACGCCTGGGTGATTACATTACAGCTGGTATTGCCGCAAAAGGCAGAGTAGAAACATGGGATGTCTGCCAGGCTCATGGCTGGTGCTGCATTGTGTGCACTCTGGCATTGAGCCCTATACATGCTGATATCCCGAGGGGCTGGAAGATGCTTGGAGAAAGGGCCCAGCAAGGTCAGAACAGACCCCGTTATAGCTGGGCCCTGTACCACTGCCAGCAGCTCCTTCTGATGCTATATAAGAGACTCAGGGTAAATCCCCCACTTTACAAAGCTGGCCTGTCAGCGCAGTAGTAGGGTTACTTCACAAGACACCAGCGACCCAGGTTTGGGAACGAACTTGGGTTTTCGGGGGCTGGCCGGGGGGGGGGAGGATTGCGCATCCCAGAGGATCATTCTCCTCTTCTGGAAGGGAGTTTTTCCATTCCTCGCTTCATGAGTGCCCTCTAGGGGTGCCTCCGTAGTGCGAGTCAGATGGTACTAGCAGCAGAGATGCAAGTAGTCTTGCACCATCCATGCCCGTCACTTATGTTGCCCATGCATTCATTACTCAGCACGGAATAGAAATGGGGAGAAAACTCCTCCAGCACATTGCAGGAGGACGCAGGCTGAGATTCCGCACCACCCATTCACTCAGTAAGGATAGATCACCAGTGCCATCATATCTAAATGCACTCACCCCCCCACACACACACACCATGCTGCAGCAGGGTCTTTCCTCATGGGACAGGTAAGCAGGGGTTTTCCTGGGTCCTGGTCAGGTAATGGCTCTGATGGCCACCGGACTAAGAGTTGGAAAAATACTAATTATAAAAGAAAATCTAGTGGATAGCAAGTTCTGTCAGTTAAACCAAGCAGATTATTGGTATTCGTATAGTTAATTTGCATAATTATGCACGAAGTGTGTTTACCTTTTGAAACTCTATTTTCTGCCTTTATCTGGGTGTGTGTATTATGCACTTTCAGTTTGTATGATTGTATTAGATAGCATTATACTTTTTGTGATAAGCTGGCAGGAATAATAGTAGTGTATCTGGGTATACACATGAAAGACAGTCATTGGCATTTATAAGGGTATTAGCATAATTTATACACAAAACTGCTCTGATAGGCTTTTTAGCTAGATTTGCACATGACTACTTGTTCCTTTCTGCACAAGCACTCACATATAAATCTGGTCACTTCTGGGCATTCAGTCACCTTGATGTAACCCCCCTACCAATGGGGGTTCCCAAAAGTCTTCCAGGAGTTTGCCTGAATGCTCCAAGCCTGGGTGGTGTTCGGCGTCTGAGCTGCTTAACTGTGGTTGCAAGTGAGTGCTATTTGAGCCTTCATGTACTGTCTCTTTAACAGCTGTCTGTTTGCAGACTTAATTAGTTTGTATGGGGGGACTGTGTATTTAATGCTCGAATCCCGTCCAGGCTGCAGAGTAATCGCTCCATTTTGCGGTCGCTGAAGGTGCAAAGGGAGCCCATCTGAAAGCTGTAACTGTTTGCCTGTAATCATTTAAAACACTAGCAAAATTGTAGTTTGTCTAACCTGCCTTTATTGCAGCTGGGACTCTGTGTGTGTTGCCTCTCCATTTGGACCTAAACTGCTGAGCTGGGCCAATTGGGTTAAGGGAGCCCTAAAATGGAGCCTGTGGATGAATCAGAACTTGGACTCTTAATTTGAGCCAGCCACAAGGGGATTGTATGGGCAGTGACTCTGAGAAATGTAGTTTTGACCTTGGCGCCTTTTTCTACCAACAGAGGGAGTCTTATTGTGAGTGACAGCTGAATCAGCCAACAGGGTAGTGTGGAGCTAAAGGAAATGCCCTGCTCTGTGACTGGAAAGATCAGATCAGTTGTGGCAGTGAAGAGAGAAGGAGCTGTGTGCTTCCGCGGTGTATAGTTTCGCGCGGGAAGCGCGTGTGAGGCCCTGAGTTTCGGTCTGCAGCCTTTGTGAGTGCCAGTTTGGACTGAATCCGAGTTGTGAGGAGACAGAAGGAAGTCTGAAGAGTGGAAACCAAGTTCACCCTGTAGAAGACTGGAGAAATTGCTGAATCGCGCTCGATCTGTCAGGAACTGAAGCTGCTGTGTGTGCTCCCGGGTATTTTGTAGTAATTGCGATCGGGATCGAGGAGCAGCCTGCCTGGTATAGTACTTTCCTTTTACATATGAATGTGCGTAGTACTTGTGGGGAATCGCTATTTCCAATCCCCTGTGCTGTGTGCTGTGTGTTGAAGCTGGAAGCAAACCCCAGTTTGTCTCGAATTAAAACCGTTTGCTATAAACTGCAGTGGGGTCCAGTCACAAGGACCTTGTCTCCATGCCCTGTGGTTGCTGACAATCCAGAAGAACATCCACCATCCGGTTCTCAGCTTGGGTATTGTGGGTACAAATCAGGGTATTCCCCTGCAGCCTGTTTCCAATCACAAGTGTGTCATCTAATTCTTGTTGTTTCACTGCTTCATGGACTGAGCCATCCAGCTCCAGATTACAATTGGGTGTTGTGCATATATTTTCTTCTACAGGGCCCTATCCATTTGCACCTGCCAGCCAACCCCGAGCAACGGACCTGGCTAGCCCCCTCCCCTCACCTGGGTACCCAGAGTGTGACTTTCCAGACCCTGTATGTGTGCACAGTACTGTGATTTAATGCCACCAATTAACCTGATTCCCCCCCCTCCCATGTTACTGTCCCCTAAATAAATCAGATTTGTTGTTGTTATACTATATACTGTCTGTGGTGTTGGTGCTTATGGAAACAGTATTGTATTTTGCTGTGCATGTTGTTTAACCTTATTTTACAGGGGGTCCTCAGAGACATGCTGCAGAATCAGTCTCGAGGGTAAGTGGTACTTTATGAATGAACAGTGTTTATATGTGGGGTATTGGAGCTGTAACTCCTGTGTACTGAGTGAGCCACTAGAAGGAACTAAAGGGGGTCAAGGTGTCCCAGAGGGCTGTGACCAATCTAGTCTAACCACTACAAACCCTGACCTCTGGGTGGAGGCACCCATCATAGAACCTAGGCCCCTCAACCTGTCCATAGTCAAGCAGGCAGGGCTAGTAGCCCTTGGGATAGCGCCAACTGGGGGGTTACATTGATAAAGCGCATGTTAGACACAAAATGACGGTGTTTCTTGCTACTGCTACTCTTAGCTTTTTGCATCCTTTTTTTAACTTGCAATATGCTGTTAGGAAATAAAACATATGACACTTTTTTTCATCAGTACTTTCATACATCTTCATCCCTTGGTCTGGCAGCCCTCCCTAAGTCCTACCCTGTCTGGTGGCTTTACCACTTTGTCCACCCCTAAGGGTGGCCTGCTACCATGGGTCATGTGAGCCATGTGGTTGAAACCGAGTAGGCAGGGGCTTTTTCTTCTCTATTTTTCGGCCTGGGACGTCGGCATGCAATGACGTGCTTATCTACTGTTATTCCCCCACTTCCATGTGCTCTCACCGTCCTGCCCCCGTGCAGTCATGCAGTGGGACCAAGTCCACCCCCGTGAGAAGGAGAACAGTCCCTAGGAAGCTCAGTTCTCCCTCACCTTGCTGTCCTCCAATGGCATTGATCAGTTCTCGAAGCCGGGTTGCCAGCTCGGTGGCAGGTACAGCATCCAGTGCCTCAACCCTACATGCTACTGGGCCGACAAGCACTCTTAACTAATATGTGTGTCTGATATGGTGTGTTCTATTGTAAGCTTACTGTGATAAATACCGGCACTCTGCCAGTACTCTTGAGTGGCTTGTAAGGATATCTACTGTTTAAAAAAAATTCCTCTCCTTCCCGTCTCTGCCAGGGGTAGAGCCATGGCTCAACAGAGGATGGCAGTGGCAGGTAGGAGTGTCAGAGGTTGAGAGTGCCTTGATATTCCAGAGGGATGCAAGTGTTGGAGATTGGAAGGGGTACAAAACACAAAAAAAAAAAAAGAAAATTGGGAAAAGAATAATTATAACTGTAAAAGTATTTTGTTAATCCTGTCGTCCCACACTCCTGGCATTTTACATTCATCAGTTCTCAGAACCCCAGTGAATGACGTGTGTTACAGGCTGCAGCCATGGGAGATTTAATTACTGCATATGTTTTAATAGATCTTTGTAAATCTCTGTGCTGTCAGTCCCCACTTGCCAGTTCTGTTGTACTCTCAAGGCTCAGTACGAGTCACGCGAGGTGTGGAACTGCATAAGCAATGGTTCTTTTTTTAATATATAAAGGCGTCTGATGAAAAGACCAGCATGCTTACTCAAATCCTGCCGAGCTGACTCAGTTTTCATATAATGTCAGCTCCCATCCCAGTACAAAGGCTGTGGCTGCTAGATTCTAATCTGCCTACTGCATTTCCTCAGATGACTGCAAGTCTTGCCTGATCTGTGCCATGTGCTTCGTCGGCTCAGCGCATGAGCCCAAGTGTAAAGACGCTTTGTGAGGCTCAGAGATCATTCAATTTCACTAAGTGATTTGGCTTCCCTCTGCAGCTAACAGCTGCACATCAGCCCAGTATTGATGAATCAGTTTAAAGCTACGCAGCCCGGAGGTACTCAGGGTGGTGCGCTGCGTTGCCATACGGGAGAGTTGGGTTTGCAGTTTCCTGAGCCCAGCTCCATGCCTCAGGCAGGAGAAAGCTAAGGTGCTCAGCAAAGGCACTGTGCAAACATGCTGTCAGCAGGGGCTGGGGAAGAGTACTGCCTGCCCAACTGTGTAAGCACCAGATTCAGGAGGTGAGTGGATCGTCCGTGATGTCATGGATGAATGAAACACACTACCCCCCCCCCCAATGATGGTCTGGCACCATTGCATGGGTAGTGAGGTAGATTTAAAGGACTAAAAACCACATTCTCTTCCCAGTGCACCAATGGGCCAGCCTGCCAACAGTCCCTGGGATCCGCCGCCTTCACATTAGACCAGGTATGGGAGTATCAAATGACGAGGCATGTAGTATAGGAATATTCTTGTAACCCCCCCTACAAATGGGGGTTCCCAAAAAGCTTCCCCAGAGCTCGTTTAAATGCTCCATGCTTGGCTGGTGTTCGGCGTTTAAGCCGTTTCAAATCGGTAGCCAGTGAGCGCTTTTAAGACCTCCGTACACTGTCCCTTTAAGGGCTGCCTGTTGCAGTCATAATTAGTTGAACTAAGTGGGGGGCTGTGTGGTTGTATGCCCGAGTCCCGCCCAGGCTGCTGAGTAAGCGCTCCATTCTGCCATCGCTACTGGTGCAGAGGGAGCCCTGTTAAAAGAGGTAATTACTTGCCAGTAATCCTTTTCAATAGTGATGATAATGTAAGTTGTTCTAACCTGCTTCCTTTGCAGCCAGAGACTATTTTGATTATCCCCTCCATTTTGATCCAGAGCTGCTGAATTGGACCAATCAGTACCTCGGGACTCCTTTGAGCTGGCTGACCAATGGGGAACTGCTTGCCCTTTGAGAAAGGTATTATGGGCTATGGCGCTTTTTCGCACCACTGAGAGCAGGAGTGAATGACTGGCAGGTGACGCCAGCCAATTGAGTCGGGTAGAGCCCGAACTGGAAGAAGTGCCCCATGCTGCTGGGGGCAGATGCGTTGTGGCTAGGAAGGAGAAGGGAGCTCCAGGCTCCTGCGCTGTGTGAGTGTTCGTGCGGGAAGCATGTGAAGGCCTGAGGCAGACGTTTTTGCCCTTTGAGTGAGTCGGACTAAATCCGCCGGCATGCGGTCGGAGGAGGCTGGTGCCAGCCCAGCTACCTACCAGGCTCAACCTAAGAGGACTGGAGAATCTGCTGGATCACGTTCGGTCCACCCGTGACGTTGAAGCTGCCATTTATTGTCTGTGTCTGCTGCAAGTTCGTGTGGGGCCTAGAAGCAGCTGCCTGGTATGGTACCCCTCTGTTGTTTGTCATATAAATGTGTGAGGAGGCTGGTGAAATTCAGGCTCAGCCCTGCTGGTGGTGATGGAATCGGTATTTGCTGGAGTCGTGAGTACTGAATCAGGGTAGCTCCCTGCCAAGTTTGCAGACAGTGGCCTTGAGTTGCTTCGTTATACTGCTGTCTGTTTTAATTGAACTTTCTTCTCATCCTGATCTTCTCAGGATCGCAAAGGCTGTTTGTGTCAGGGCCCCAACCAGCTGCCACGATGGACTAGCCATTAGGGCTTGGGTACCCAGGGACAGCAAATATTAGGTTTAGGCCTGTGCACAGAGCCCTAGGTAGATAGGTATAGTGATAAGCCAATCACCTTGATTTCCCCCTGCCCTTGTTATTTGCCTCCCTTGAATAAATCAGATTTGTTTGTTCTGCAACTATACCCTGGCTACGATGTGCATTACTGGTGAACTGCTGCATAGTGACTGTGATATAACTGTACCTTACTTTACAGGGGTTCCCCGGAGTGAGCCGAGAAATACTAGCCGGGGGGTAAGTGTATTGGGGAGAAGCATTTTTGGTACCCCGTATGAGCCACTAGTGGGACGAAAGGGGGGTTGCAGTAACCCAGAGGGCTGTGACCGAGGCAATCTCGACAGTATTAGCCCCGACCTCTGGGTGAAGGCACCCGTCAACGGATCTGGGCCTCTCACCCTGTCTCCGTGGCGGCAGGCAGGGGTAGTAGCCCTAAGGGTAGCGCCCCCTGGGGGTTACATTCTCATAGTTCGTCTCACTCTAGCTGCACCATGAACAAAAACTATATCATTTATTATAGCACATTTATTTGTTATATAAATCAATTCATACAACAGTTGCAAAAATACATTTTTCAAGATAACTATGTTATGTTGGCAACCAATGTACAAGATAATACGTTATCTTAGAAGCTGGGCATGTCATAATCACTGTTTTGAAGGTTGAGTGCATTGCAATGGACAACTGAACCAATCAGGCAACAGCTTTCACAATACTGATGACATCACAGTAGCCCTGCGCAGCAGTGAAGCCAGCAATTCAAATCAAAGAGAAACAAAACTTCAAACAAACAGCAGTCGATTTAAAAGTTATAACTAGCAAACCGATATTGTATAAATCAAATATGCACTAGCCTGACTCAACATGCAAACTTTATCACTACTTATTAAGGGGCAGGAGTTTCACATGGTCTTACCCCCTCACATATAGATTTGGGAATAGGAAATGGAGGAGAGAGGAAGGTTAGGTGCCTATGCGGCACCGCGGCCCAGTGCGATGGGAAGCAGACTGCTACGGCAACAGGATGGGAGGCACAGCTGGATGTCATTGTCCACCTAATGGCCTGGCTAGGGACAGGACTGGGATAGTGCAGGGGATGTTTAGGGAGCTGAAGAAGGGTCTTAGACACGTAGCGCACTCAGTGGGTTTTGCTGAGGTGCTGTCAGTGTATGAGGGGGTTGGGGGGAGGAGGAGAGGGATCTCTGCATGAGGCGCTTCTTCAACTCATGGCCAAAGGAATGGCGTAGACAGGAGGGGTTCGGCTACATTGGGAACTGGGGTTCCACCTGGGATTATAGGGGCTTACACGAAGGTGATGGCCTGCATCCATCTGGGAGAGGAACCACAGGCCTCAGTGAATGATTTAAATGTTACTTTGATGAACATTTAAACTGGTTGAGGGGGGTGGCAGAAGAGATCAGGAAGGCGGAAAGTACCCCCACAGCCTGAAGTAGAGAGCAGGGAGAATCTAAGAGGAGTGGAAGAAATGAAGGGGGATGGGAACAGGTGCATTAAAAAGAGAGGGGGGAGGAGGGGAAGCAAAAAGTCGGGTGACAAACAGAGTGGTAACAAAATCTGGAAAATCATGTGTACGAATGCTAGAAGTCTAGAAAATAAGATTTCAGACCCAGAGGCCACAATGGCAAAGGCTGCCCTGGATATTGTGGCCATTACTGAGTCACAGTGCACTGAAAACCATGACTGGGACATGTTCCTACCAGGGTATACTCTGTTCAGCAAGGACAGGGCGGGAAGGAAAGGAGGGGTGTGGTGCTTTATATGAGGGAAGGTATTAAAGTAATGGAGATATAGTGAAGATGGAGGGTAGAGGTACTGTGCATCACCCAAGAGATGGGAAATGGAGTCTGTATTCACACTGGTGTAATCTATGGCCCTCCAGCATGGGGGGAAGGAGTTTGATAAGGTGCTGATGCAAGCCATTGACAAGGTGGCAGAACAGGGGGAAGTGCTGTTAGTGGGGGACTTCAATCTGTCAGATGTAGATTTAGAGCTTCCCAGCTGTGGCGGTTAGTTAGAAACAGGGAAATCTTGGACTCCCTGCAGGGGACGTTCCTCAGGCAACTAGTCAGTGAATTCATTTGTGATAGGGCAATACTGGACCTGGTACTCACCAACGGGAACAGTGATGTAGACATCAAGGTGGGGGGACACCTGGGGACCAGTAACTGATCACTGTACATTGTGGTTCAATACAGGGACGACTGCAGAATCAAACCACACAAAAGCGACGGTCCTGGACTTCAAGAGGGCAGATTTTAGAAATCTAGATGAATGGCTGAGGGATAACCTGGCAGGAGAAGATGAGCTGGGTGGGGTGGAGGAACAGTGAGGGGAAGCTAAAAAGGGCCATAGCGAAGGCAACAACCCTCGGCGTCAAGCAAGGGATCAAAACAAAGGGCAAAAAGAGACTTCTGTGGTTCTCTAAAGAGGTAGCAGGAAAGGAAAAAGCTAAGAGGGTAACTTTCAGAAAGTAGAAGGAGATGCAGAGGAAGGAGACTAGGTAGGTGTATCGGGGAAATGCAATGACGAGCTGTAAGCAGCACTGTGGCACAAACTGAAGAGAGAATAGCCCAGGTGGTGATGATGGGTGACAAAACATTTTTAGATATGTAAGTGAAAAAAGGAAGACCAGGGGTAGGATTGTAAGGTTAAGAAGTGGAGGGGGCACTTTGCAGAAGGGTGACAGGAAAAGGCAGGCATTCTGAACAAATACTTTTGTGCAGTGTTCACAGAGGAAAGAGACAGGAAGGGGCCACAAAAATGTAATAGGAGCATTGGAGGTAGGGAGGTGGATACTAGTCCATTTTCAGAGAAGAGAGTGCTGGAAGGGTTCGCAAATCGGAAAGTGGACAAAGCAGTGGGGTCAGATGGGGTCCACCCAAGGGTGCTGAGAGAACTAAGGGAGGTACTGGCTGCACCTCTGATGGTCCTATTTAGCAGGTCACTGGAAAAAGGAATGGTCCTGGAGGGTTCCATGTGATAACAGCGATCACAAAAGGATGAGGACAAAAACGGCGAAGGGGAAAACAGCGCACAACATTGGGTGAGTGGCAAAGAAAAGCGATCACCAAAACAGCGACAACAGTGCCACACTGTCTTTTTGTGGTGGGCTTCACCCCCCACATCCCCCTTACTAAATATAACCAACTCTGGGGGGACGCAACTCGGTGAGAAGGAAAAAATCGCAGGTTGCGATATCGCCGATCACTGTTCTTTGCCACTCTGCTATGTGGCCACGCTGTTTTACTTCACCATTTTCATCCTCGCTCTTTTTGTGCTCACTCTCTTCATGGGATATCGTCCTAGAGGACTGGAGGAGGGCAGATGTAGTCCCACTTCACAAAAGTGGTTGCAAAGAAGAGGCTGGCAATTAAAAGCCAATCAGTCTGACATCAGTGGTGGGAAAGTTAATGGAACCACTGCTGAAAGAAAGGATTGTGAAATATCTTGAATCCACTGGGTTACAAGACCCGAGGCAGCATGGATTCACAGTGGGGGGAGGGGGGCTGGGCATGTCAAATGAATCTGATAGAGTTCTTTGAATGAGTAACCAAAGAACTAGATTAGGGTGGAGCAGTGGATGTAGCCTTCATAGATTTCAGTAAGGCGTTCAACACCATTCTACATAGGAGACGAAGGGTCAAAAAAGGAGCTCGCACAAGGACGGGGTGCTTAGGATAGAGAATTAAGTAGCATACATAAAATCCAGCACCCACCACCTTAATGTAAAAAATAATAACGCTGCTCTCACAGGTACGTACTGTATAAATAAGTACCATTTTTATTAAGGTGCCAATTAAAAAGCATGTCTTGATGCTTTTTGTAATGTATCCTTTTTGACAGATCTATGACGTCAGTTCGACAACTCTGTTGTCAACCGGCATCACAGCGACAGACTCCATGTTGACTGCGATTTGCAGTCAGCAGGGAGCCGTGCATGTTGGACACTGTTTTTCTTCAGGGGGCTTTGCCTCTCGCACCCCCTCCCCCATATTAATGCATTCTGACTCCAAGTCTGGAATTGGTTCTGGGAGAGGGTGCAGGACGGGGGAAAGTGTTGCTGAGTCCCGGGTGGATTTCTACAGCGACATGTCAGTGTTGTCGGCATCAACGTATGTCGCTGTAGAAGTGCTGCTGTGTGGGAGGCATACCCTTTTGGACAAGTGAGTGCTGGATTTTCTGTATACCACACAAGAGACTAGTAAGCAAGCTGGGTAGCTTAGTAGTGATTCCAAAGTGGTAAACTGGGTAAGAAATTAGTTAAGGGATGGCAGAAGGTGGTGGTAAACGGAGTACATTCAGAGGAAGGAAGGGAGGGTGGCCAATGGGGTACATCAGGAATCGGTGCTGAGACCGTTTTTTTAATGTCTTCATAAGTGACATTGCAGAGGAGCTGGAAGGAAAGGTCTGCCTCTTTGCAGATGACACCAAACTCTGCAATAGGGTAGACACTTGGGGGAAGGGCAGTGGAAAGGATGAGCAGCGACCTGTGAAAACTTGGGGTGTGCTCAGGGTATGGCAGCTATGTTTCAGCAGAAAACAAGTGCAAAATAAGGCACTTGAGGCACAGAAATCCAGGCGTGGAGTGAAAATTGGGTGTGGCGGTACTGATAACCACCAAGAAGGAAAGAGAACTGGGAGTAATCATTTCATACGACTGAAGGTGGCCAGGCAGTGTGACAAGGCAGTTGGGAGGGTGAGTGGGATGTTGGGGTACATAGGGGTATCATCAGCAGAAAGAGGAGGGTAGTGTTGCCTCTGCATAGATTGCTGGTAAGACCTCACCTACAGTACTGTGTCCAGTTCTGGAGACCACAGCTCAGAAAGGACATAGAGTGGAAGTGGCTCAGAGAAAGGCAACTGAAATGGTGCATGGTCTGCATAAAAAGCCCCTGTGAGGAGAGACCAAAGGACCTAAATCTGTATGCCCTGGAAAGGGGGGGGGGCTATTATAGGGACCTTTAAATGCCTCATGGGGTAAATAAGGTACTGGAGGGAAGTATTTTTCAGGAAAAAGGTGCTCAAAAACAAGGAGGCATGATAAGAAGCTGGAGGTGGGTAGATTCAGGAGAGATGCGAGGAAGTACTTCTTCATGAAAAGGGTGGTGGCTTCCTGGAACAGTCTTCCAGTGGAGATGGTGGGGATGAATGCAGTGGTAGGATTCAAGAACACATAGGATAAGCACAAGGGGGTCTTAAAGAAAAGGGGGGGGCGGTTAATGGGCCGGAAATCAAGTAAGATCTTTGGTGATACTATAGGCAGGAAAAAAATGGGCAGAAGGTAGGCCAAGCAGTCCTTATCTGCTGGTAAAGTCTATGTTTCTATGTTTCACACTTGAAAGATAAATTGCCTATTTTGTATGCTGTTGTAGTTGATATGTGGAAGGTTAGGTGCTTTACAGTGGGATAATAACCCAAACAGTGAGCAGTTTTCCCAAGGCAAGTAGCATCACTATAGCACAATAGCACTAAAACCAGCCATTCAGATCGAAGAGAACCAGTTAACTCTTCACACAAACAGATCTTCCTTCCTTCCTTCCTTCCTTCCTCCTTCCCTCCCTCCTCCTTCCTTCCTTCTCTCAGATATGGCCTGGAGTGGGGCAGAGAACAGAAGCAGACATAGATCTGGAGGTGGAAAAACTGAATAGTATTAACAACATTTCAAAAACAGAAGTCCTGAACAGCAGTAGAGTACTGTATATTATAGGTGCATAATCATTAACATTGTAAGGTAAATCAGTGCAACAGAGACATGTAGGTAGAGCAAACTGAGTTTTGATAGCCAGGGGGAAACTACCTATATAGGTATAGCTTATGGATGAGAGGGGCAAATAGCCAGGGCAATACTTGGGGAGGAGGGGGAGTCAATAAGTGGAGAGTCATGGACAGTTGCTGGTTGGGTTACCACCTTTTAAGAAGCCCAGAGTGGGACATTTCTTACTGAAACATGATTTTTCGCAGGACAGTAGGCAACCTCGACTGATGCAACGGACTTGTTTTCTCTCTATAATTAGAATTAAAGCTAAGTGCAGTAGTTTCTTAGTTGTTTCTATTGTTTCTTAGTATTTTAAGGTGTTTTAGTTAAGGTATTTAAATTTTCTGCAACATTTAGTGGAAAGTTAGAAAATATTTTTTCAACCATAAGTAACCTCCAGGTGGCGCTATCCCAAGGGCTACTACCCCTGCCTGCCTAACTGCCAACAGGTTGAGGGGCCTAGGTCCAATGGCGGGTGCCTCCACCCAGAGGTCAGGGTTTTCAGTAGTTAAACTAACTTGGTCACAGCCCTCTGGGGCACTGTAACCCCCCTTTCTTCCCACTAGTGGCCCACACAATGCATCAGGAATATCTTCACCAGAGACACTTACCCTGAGAACTGGTTCAGTCAGCTTGACTCTGGGGACCCCCTGTAAAACAAGATGATGTAATGCAATAGCCACTGTACAATGCTTTAACATAAACACATACTTTAGTCAGTGTAACTTTGCTGAAACAAACAGATCTGATTTATTTAGGGGACTACAACAAGGACAGGGGGAAATCAGGTTAATTAGATCAATCACAATAATATTCACAGTATTGTGCACAATCTCAGAATCCCTAAGTGTCACTTTCACTGGGTACCCAGGATGGTGGGGGGCTAGCCATGATCAGTGCAGCTGGTTGGGGCCCTGTGATGGAAAAGCACTTGTACACTACCCAATTGCAATCCGGAGCTGGTTGGCTCAGTTTATGTAGCAAGAAAGAGAGAAAATCAGATGAAACACTTGCAATTAATGGTACAGTTGGCAGGGAGCTACCCTAATTTGCACTTACTAACTTTATGCTGGACGCTGTCCCCAAGGGTGGCGTGGATTTCTGGATGCCCGTTGCACAGCAGGGGAACAAGGTTCTGCAAGCAGGACACACCTCACACATTTATATGTAAAAGAAGTTACTATACCAGGCAGCTGCTCTCAGGTCCCGATCGCACTTACTGCCAACCCGGGAGTTCGCGATGCAGCTTCACTTTCCTGACAGACCGAGCGCGATGAAGCAGTTTCTCCAGTCCTCTACAGGGTGAGCCTGGTTCTTGGCTGTTCAGCCTCTCCTTTCCTCAGTAACAGCGGATTCAGTCTGAATCGTCACGGCAAACACGCCGCCTGACTTTAGACCTCCACACACGCTTCCCGCATGAAAAACTCTGCAGCGCAGAAGCCGGAGCTCCTTCCCCAGTCGCGGTCACAACGAATCTGCCTTTCCAGACACCAGGCAGGGAATTACAGTCGTGCGCCACCCAGTCCAATTGGTGGGCTTCAGTTGTCAATCACTCGAAACTCCCCCTATTGGTGCAAAAAGGCGCCACAGTCCAGAACTTCACTTCCCAGAATTACTGGCTATATCCGTTATACCCAGCCGGCTCCCGAGAGAGTCCTGATCCTGGTTGGTCGGCTTAAACTCCATTTTAGGTGCCCCTCTACCTGACTGGATCTATTTTGCAGTTCAGATCCAAAATGGAGGGGCAAAGCACACAAAGTCCCAGCTGCAAGAAAGGTAGGTTAGACAAATTACATTTCCACTAACACTCTAACAGATCTCTAGCAAACAGTTACATCTTTGAAAAGTGCTCACTCTGCCCACTTAGCGACAGCAGAAACGGAGCAACTTGTCAGCAACTCGAGCGGGACTCGAGCAGGGAACCACTCAGTCACCCCATGTACTAATCCTGCCTGCAAGCAGACAGCTTTTAAAGAGACATTACCAGAGGCTCTAAAAGTACTCACAAATAAACGGCTTAAATGCCGAACACCATCCAGGCTGGGGGTATTTAGGCAAGCTCCGAGGAAACTTTTGGGAACCCCCATTTGCAGGGGGGTTACATATAAAATCAGGGCATTTAGCATTTTTCATGTATTTTTGCAGGACACAGCTGCCCAAATCAAGACTGTTCTGCAAAAATCAGGACAGGTGGTAACCCTAGTGCTGGTCGGGGTAGAGAAGCCACAAAGCAGAAGAGGCAGAGTGGATTTCAAAGCTATAACTAGTAAATTGGCATTATATAAATCAGATTTGCAATGCTTATTTAGTACACTTGGAGTTTTTAGCATACGGAAGAGGCAGTTTGCAGTCACAACAGTGTTCTGTGTAGGATCCATAAATGAATACTTAGGAGGGAAGAAATATCCAAATTGTTTGTTTTTTGTACATCTCTAAAACCAACCCAATACTCTGAAACACAACTATCGGACTCTAAATAAGCTGTTTATCATCACTTGTGAGGGGCGGACTTCCATAACTCACTTGAGGGTCTGTCACTCGTGAGTTATGGTGCGGCCTCCTTACAGGAAGACAAACTGCATATTCTGAGGCATCCCACTGCATAGCCCATATATTCTACCTCGAGACTGATCACAAGCACATCACCTCATAGCAGGTTCTTCAGAATAGAAGCCCAGGATAATTGTATTCTGGGAGTTGATGCTGCAGAAAGTTCTATCTATGAACTCAGCTGGCTGGTGGGTCTAAAGGCCACCACACGACAAACCCACACCACCGCATAAGTGCACCTCATGGCAGCGACTGTTCCCTGGGATTGATTACTGCACTTTGATTATGTGTTTGGATAACAATATCAAAATTATGGTTGTGGCACTGAAGTCAGGAACAAAAGCCAGCAGTGAGGACCACTGGACAATATAAGGCGGTGACAGCCTGCTCCAACTCAGGCATGCTATAGTGTTTATTACATAGGGTCTCCTGCCGGTGTCAGTATTCTCCTTGATATTAATTTATGTCCTTACAATTGTTTTTTCACCAGGAAGACATGCTGTACTAAGACACAGCAGATTTCCAGATGTATCATAGGGTGCAACGGTACAGCGAGAAAACAAAATGCAGCACAGCAGTACAACGGAAATGTGGAAATTAGAAAGGAGTGCAATGGTCAATATGCAAATAATCTCAGATCTGCAAATAATCTCAGATGTGCAAATAATCACAGATGTGCAAATAATCTCAGATCTGCAAATAATCTCAGATCTGCAAATAATCACAGATGTGCATATAATCTCAGATCTGCAAATAATCTCAGATGTGGCAAATAATCTCAGATGTGCAAATAATCACAGATGTGCAAATAATTTCAGATCTGGCAAATAATCACAGATGTGCAAATAATCTCAGATGTGCAAATAACAACAGATGTGCAAATAATCTCAGATGTGCAAATATCAGATCAAGCAAATAATCTCAGATCTGCAAATAGTCAGATCTGCAAATAATCTCAGATCTGCAAATAGTCAGATGTGCAAATAATCTCAGATCAAGCAAATAATATCAGATCAAGCAAATAATCTCAGATCTGCAAATAATCTCAGATCAAGCAAATAATCTCAGATCTGCAAATAATATCAGATCAAGTAAATAATCTCAGATCTGCAAATAATCAGATCTGCAAATAATCTCAGATCTGCAAATAATCACAGATGTGCAAATAATATCAGATCAAGCAAATAATCTCTGATCTGCAAATAATCTCAGATCTGCAAATAGTCAGATGTGCAAATAATCACAGATGTGCAAATAATCTCAGATCTGCAAATAATCTCAGATGTGCAAATAATCTCAGATCTGGCAAATAATCTCAGATGTGCAAATAATCTCAGATCTGCAAATAGTCAGATATGCAAATAATCTCAGATCTGCAAATAATCTCAGATCTGGCAAATAATCACAGATGAGCAAATAATCTCAGATGTGCAAATAATCGCAGATGTGCAATAATCGCAGATGATCAAATAATCACAGATGAACAAATAATCACCGAGACAAAGAACCTTAGTGCGCAAGCACTGAGGCAAGGGTTACCCCAAAGGGCATTAGCCGGGAAGCCAAGTTTCAAAGAAATACAAAATGAAACATACCCCCATAATGCAAAGCATCATGGACTGCATATGCAAATCACCACAAAATGTTATGCTGGTTCAACTTTAAGTAGAAATGCATAGTGCCGAAAAGGCCTCCCACACAGTCTGCAAAGGGTGCCAACAGAAGACACAGACACGTGTTTTGTCCCACTAGGGCTCATCAGTGTGCCTCATCTGTATGACACCCCAGTGGAATGAACCAGCTACCCTAAATTGATCTATCTGGGTTGGGTTGTGGTGAGCTCATTAAAAACAAAAAACAAGCTAAAAGACAAAGAACCTCCAGTCAATGCCCTTCGGGGGTAACCCTTGCCTCAATGCTTGCACACTAAGGTTCTTTGTCTTTTAGCTTGTTTTTTGTTTTTATTGGGCTCGCAGATGTGCAAATCATTGCAGAGACATGCAAATAATTGGACATGCCATTTTCTTTTTTGTGTGTGCAGTACAGAAAATGTGTATTTTTTCACTACTGTAGAATCAGAGAGCACTCCGGTTCTTTAGAGTTACTCCCATACTGCTTCACATCGTTCATTTCTGTGTTCTGTGAACATCTGGCATAGCAACAAAATAGCAGCTGTGAGAAAAATGTACAGTGAAGCTAGAAATACTGAAAAACAGCGCTGTAGGATTTTAGACTATATTGAGTCAAATTATTCACAAGTCGGCGCAGGAAAGTTATATCTCAATAGTAAAAGGAACATTGGATGCTCAGACAAAAGCAGACAAATACCTATTTTGTCAGTCACTGTCTCGGTAAATTATATCCTTCAATGCCCCTAGCATTCATAAATTGATCTCATTTCTTTTTATGTTTGTCAAAGACAAAGCAGACATATTGGTATCACTCTGTGACATACCTCTCAACCTCCTACCTTGCAAATCAGGGACTTAGGGCTCAAAAAAATCAGGGACAATCTTTAAAAAAAGATAATACCAAATCAAGAAATCTCCTGCAACGTGTTGTTTAATACGAAAAGCATTTTCTGATGGGGATGCTTTACATCACTACTTTTCAGTGACCAACATCCACATTTTTGGAGGGACATAGGGAATTTTGAAGCAAAAATCGGGGGTTTAGGGACAGTTGAGAGGTATGCTCTGTGAGAGGACTTCTGGGGGCTTGGCCCTCCTCTGCCTATCACATCTTCAGAATCGCCAGTCTCCACCTCAATTCCGCCCACTCTCTGTCTGCTTTTTGCTTTGAAATACTGTACTTAGCCAATCAGAAGGTCATACAATTCAAGGGAGGTGGGTTTTTCTTGTGCAGCTGCTAGTTCTTACTAGCAACGTTTTCTTGTACTTTTGTTACTGCTCACGTAGTGCTAGTGAGTGGTTTGGTTCTCTACCTGATGGGAACTGCAGTGATGTTACACAACAGCTATAACAGTATCCTTTCTGCCCTGCTTCGCACCTGCATATTATTCATTTCTGTTTCTATCTGCCACTCCATGGCACTTGTACCCTGCCTGCCTTCTCACTCACCTCTATATGATTACCAGTCTTGCTGATGAAAATCCACTGCCCAGTGCAACTTTTTGTGGGGGCTCCTGAGGAGAAGGAGTCGGAGACCTGAGCCGCTGATTGACCACCCTGCATGACTTTTCATGGAAGCTCCAAAAGAACGAAAGCCCCGAACATCTGATCCGTCACCGGCATAGCATTTTGTGGGGTCTCCCAAGGAGCAGGAGCTCTGAACAGCTGATCTCCTGCCAGGTACGACTTTGAGTGGGGTTTCTTGTCCGCCACCCACCTGGTGAGAGTTAAAGGCAGCCCAAGCCCAGGAGGGACATTAATGCTGCTAACAGGTGAGAAAGAAGTAAGTGCCTATCTTGCCATTGGGTTGTGCATTTGAGAAAGAGTAATGTGCTCGGGGACAGCCAGGTTCCAGCTGTCTCAGTGGCACAGTTGGTTAGCGCAATCAGAACGGTATTCTGGGTGGCCTGGGTTCAAGTCCCAGCTGAGGCACTTACTTCTTTCTCACCTCTGTTTGTATGTGTTCCATAAATATGCACACTGCAGTCCTGTGTGACTGGCATTAATACTGCCGCCTGGTGCAGCTTGAAGGCAGTCCACCTTTCCCTGTATGTTTACTGGCACTGCAGGTGACAATCGCTGCGCAGCATGACTTTTCATGGGGGCTCCAAAGAATGGCTAAACAACCAGCACTTGCCACAGATGGATACTGGGGAGCCCAATCCTGGGGGTCACTAAACACCCTTTACCGTCTGACACCAGGGTGCCCAATCCCCAGTGTCACTAAACATTCCCAAAGGTTGACACCAGGGTGCCTAATCTTCAGTGTCACTAAACAGCCCCACAGGCTGACACCAGGGTGCCTAATCTTCAGTGTCACTAAACACTCCCACAGGCTGACACCAGGGTACTCAATCTCCAGTGTCACTAAACACTCCCACAGGCTGACACCAGGGTGCTCAATCTCCAGTGTCACTAAATGCCCCCACAGGCTGACACCAGGGTGCTTAATCCCTAGTGTCACTAAACAGTTCCCACAGGCTGACACCAGGGTGCTTAATCCCTAGTGTCACTAAACACCCCCCACAGGCTGACACCAGGGTGCTCAATCCCCAGTGCCACTAAACACCCCCACAGGCTGACACCAGGGTGCTCAAACCCCAGTGTCACTAAACACCCCACAGGCTGACACCAGGGTGCTCAAACCCCAGTGTCACTAAACACCCCCACAGGCTGACACCAGGGTGCTCAACCTCAGTGTCACTAAACACTCCCACAGGCTGACACCATGGTGCTCAATCCCCAGTGTCACTAAACACCCCCACAGGCTGACACCAGGGTGCTCAATCCCAGTGTCACTAAACGCCCCCACAGGCTGACATCAGGGTGCTCCATCCCCAGTGTCACTAAATGCCCCCACAGGCTGACACCAGGGTGTTCAATCCCCAGTGTCACTAAACACCCCCACAGGCTGACACCAGGGAGCTCAATCCCCAGTGTCACTAAACACCCCCATAGGCTGACACCAGGGAGCTCAATCCCCAGTGTCACTAAACACCCCCACAGGCTGACACCAGGGTGCTCAAACCCCAGTGTCACTAAACACCCCCACAGGCTGACACCAGGGTGCTCAATCCCCAGTATCACTAAACACCCCCACAGGCTGACACCAGGGTGCTCAATCTCCAGTGTCACTAAACACCCCTCACAGGCTGACACCAGGGTGCTCAATCCCCAGTGTCACTAAACACCCCCACAGACTGACACCAGGGTGCTCAATCTCCAGTGTCACTAAACACCCCCCAGTCAGACACCAGGGTGCCCAATCCCCCAGTGTTGGTTCCCCAACCATGTTCCCTGAAAAAGGAAAAAATGTTCATTACTGTTTCATTTCTGTTTTTTTAGTTACCTGAAAAAAAGAAAATGTCCAGTGATGTGTCCAGCCTCCACTCCAACCTGCCCTGACCCTTCTCAGCACCCACCCCCCCATACCTCACTTACCTTCATAAGTACCATGATGTAATCTTCTACAGAACTGCCAGCACTCCTGCTACCATGCTCACCGGTGAACTGAAAACAACATAAGTCTGGATAGTGTTTTTTTTATTTCCTTTTAACTTTTAATCTTAAAGCAGCAGTACTAGATAAAAAACGGATCTTGTGCAACAGTTTGTTTCCTGTGCTCTGTTGAGCACTTACCTGGTTATCTTTCTTGTTTTTTATGTACTGTATCACCCTGTAATTGGCACAATTTGTCTTTGTTTTTGTTTACATTTCTCCCACCCGCCATGCTGAATTGAAACCCTCTGCTGCCAACCACACATGTGCATGACTCGCAGCACTGAACAGGGACAGCAGGAATGTGCAGCACAGGCTCCCAGGGAAGTAAACAAAAGACATGATGTGAGGGGGGAGTTCAGCTGCAAATTAGGCAGCAGCCATATTTACTGTGGATCCACAACAATGGAAATCAATTTTAAATATCTAAAAAACTAAAGATCGCTAGAAAATAATATTTCAGATATGGAAACCCAAACTATGGCTGCACGATTCCAGCCAAGAAACAGGATTTTGATAATCACTTCCTGATTATCTAGTACTGCTGCTTTAACTTCGTAGTTCCTGAAGATGTTGGCCTGAAATTTTCACCTTGTTTTTTTTTTTTTTTTTTTTACCTCCTGAACATGACAGGTGCCATTGTGCAAATACCACCAAAAACTTGTTTCCACAGTCATTCTGCAAAATGATGTTTTGAGCAGTTTTGATAATGACACCTGCCATGTACATACGTTGGGGAAATAAGACTATGTTGAAACTTTAGGAGCCAAAATCTCCAAAAATAACAAAGTTATGATGGAACATTGACATTTTCCAACATTTACTCATAACTTTTTTTTTCTTTGCTCCCCTTCCTGGCTGGTCTTGTTCTCACTACTCCACCAGCCCCATCACCCAGCTTCTTCCGGATTTACCTGCCCAATACCCCCATGGCACAGATCCAGTTTGGGCAGCACCAGGATGCCAGTGTTGGTCCCACAAGGGGTTAGTTGTCATCTTGCCAGCCTGGGTGTATTCCGCCTTAGTTCCCCCGAGGGGTCTGGCCTGTAATAACATCATGACACAAGCCATTCACTCCAGTGAGATGTGCAGCAGTATCTGCCACACCCCCTCCCTCCGCTCTGGCAGTTCTGGCTACCTTTTCCCCTTGCTGCCACTAGGGGTCAGGTGAATGCCAAGCTCTAAAAACCCCCTCCAGAGGGGAACAGTCTTTCGTATGCTGAATCCTCCTCCCCCTGTCAACCTTCTGACATCCCAAATTTGCTCCCAAACTTGGGCCATCGGTGCCATAAGTGGCTACACTACCGCTGCACTGTCAGGCCTGTGTTTATTCATTGCTTCGCCATTTCTTTAGATTTGGAATCCAAATTTTCAACAGTCTTTTTTTTTTTACCCCAGCTCTTGAACATGACGGGTGTTATTTTTTGAATCCCCCCCGTCCAAAACATGTTCTTGCAGTTGTTCTGCAAGATCATGTTTTTTTTGGGGGGGGGATTTACTCTCTGGGGTAAATGTAAATACTATGCTGAAAATTTGGTGTCACAAACCACCTCCTGTGGTAGTGCCTTCCAAACTGCCAACCACCTTTGTGAGAAAAAATTCCTTCTCTTTTCACTTAGAAACAAAGAAACAGGTTTTGTCAGCAGAAAGGAACTGCAGAGACCACCCAGTCTACCCCAACCCTACACAGCCTACTGTACACTGTTGCAAAGGGCATTATGTAACCCCCAACCTCCCCCACCCTATCTGGGTGATTCTTTCTTTTAATAATACCCATTTGCTTGTTTCACACATGCTTTAATGCAGTCACTCTCTCTACCCTCGCTACCTCCCTAGGCAAACTGTTCCATCTATCCACGCACGTGGGCACTCCCAGTCTTCACTGGAAAGCTGGCAAGGCAAGAGCCATAGAGCAGACACAATCAAAAAACAAGAAACTACACTCCAGAGTCAGAATATCCTAGCTAATGTTACTACCTTGAAATCAGAAAAGAGAATCGTAGCACAGTATCCCATATCTTTGCACTCCACACAATGACAATTATGGAGTGTCACTGTGTAGGACGTGAAGCAACAGGGTACTGGTGCCAGAGTTTTCATTACTGATATCAAGGCAATAAATGTTTCCAGAATATTCTGACTCTGGAGTGCATATTTGTGTGTTTTGGTCTATTCCATCTATTCACTATCCCTTCTGTAAACAAATGCTTCCTCACCTTCCTCTTGAAACTTCTCCTCACTAATTTCATTATTTTCCCACTTGTAACCACATTTGTACTCAACCTGAAAAGCTTGCCAGCCCGGTGATGCCAAGGGTTGAGGCGCTGGACGCCACATCTCGTATACGCTGGTGACCTGGGTTCGGAGCAAGCGCAGGCCATCGAGGGTTGGGGGGGGGAGGACAGATTGAGCATCCACAGTACTGCTCGCCTGTCCTGGGGGGGGGGGTCCATGATCCTGGGATCTGGGGACTCCCAGTGGTAACTGTGGGTATAGCAGCCCGTAGATCCATCTGTCAGGGGATTGGCTGCAGCGGCGATCCTGTGTGCGTTAGTGGGAGTGAAAACAAGGAAAATGCCCTGGCCCTTGGTAGGCAAAGGCAGGTCAAGTGGCCGACTACCACACCCAGTGCCGGATCCTCCAGCCTGCCTCCGGTTGCTCCTTGCGCTGCCTGCTCAACCAAAAATCTCAGAAAGGTCGCCAGGAGGAGTCAGTGGTCCCACCCTGGGGGGCTTTTAGATCTGGGGGGTCGGGGGACCAGTGTGAGCAGAGAGGAGTCCCCCTCCCCACTGGCAGGTAAGGGCTGGGGATTTCAGGCAGGTGGGATCAGGTCAGATCGGGTGTCCCTCTGGAGAGAGTCCAAGGTGCCAGTGAGAGGACAATAAAGAAAGTATACAAAAAAATCCCACTGAAAAGCTCCCATACTCCAATAGATATATCCCCCAGAGATATTTCAAGGTCTCAGTCATATCCCCCCCGACTCTCCTGTTCATTCAATCTAGCAGCACATATGCGAGTCAAAACATTTTATACTTAAGCTTATCCAAAATGTCAACTTCGGAATGAATGAGGAGCATATACTGAGGCCATTTAGCCTTTCCTCGTAAGACTGCCCATACTGCCCCTGTGTCATCTTGGTTGCCTTTCGCTGCATAGCCTCCACTCAGTCATGTCCTTTCTAAGGCGAGTGCTCTAAAAATGGAGTTCTACATTAAACATTTGTCACAAATCCTGAAAAAAGTGCAAGTACAGGTTTTGTATTTGACCCAGACAGTAAACTGTTTTTTTGGGTTTATCTTTTGTGTGCCTTAAAAGGAAATTCCAGACTTTCTCAGGAAGTGATTACACCACAGCTACTTAATCAGCCAATAGCTTTGGTAACAGATCTGAGAACAATAGTATTATAAGCAAGTGTTTTATAGCAAACTCATCAGAACAGCTAATATTTTTTTAAGGCAAGTTACCTCTTGCTGGGAGCTACAATACCGAAACAGGATTTGCAGGAAAGCGAGTTGTGCTCACAACAGAGGGAGGTGAACTTTACAATTGTCTTTGGTTTGTAGCAGATATTCTGCAGGTGGAGGCTACTTCTAACTGAAAGGTGAAATAAGGAACTTAATCAGGAAAAGACAGTCTTGTTACAATTCTTAAGATTTTCAGTGCAGGAAGAGTTTAAAGCACAGCTGACTTATTTTGGGGCTGACTGCTTTCAGAGCACAAACCACCAGGCTGTTTTGGGGCTGGGGAGGTTTACCTGTGTCTTACTTGGATGTCTGGATTTTTCTCTGTTAGATTAAAAGGGGATTTGCTCTGTCAAATTGTTGTGTATGGTATCTCGCTGACAGGAAGGCAATCATCGCAGCGGTGGGTCAGAGCTCTTAGCTGATTGTTTTGTGAGGGCACAGTTTAGGCCCAAACCCTTCTCACCCTCACCCCACCCCTGAAATAGTTCCTTTATATCTGGATTCTGACATCATTTCCTCAAGAGTGCAAGGTATATCAATGTCATATCCTCTTAGCACACAGCACTGAAAATATAAGCATACACATTGTATAATATATATATTTCTATATAACAAGCCAATCACACACACAAAAAAAAAAAAGTACATAATCATGTGGGGAGTAGTGCAATGTAATGGCTATGGGGCAGCAGTCTTCCGGGAGACTTTCTGGAGGCTGAGATGCTGCCCTATTTGCAGACAACTCTCTGCCCTGAGGGAGGAATTTGCCCGTCTTCAGGCCACACTGGATAGCAGTAAGGGAACCTACCACCAGGCCAGACTGGATGGTAAGAAGGGAACCTCCCCCATCCAGGGAGCACCAGAGCCACCACCACTGCCTCAGAGGTTGCAAAGAAAGCACAGCAGTTGGACCACAGTGGGCTCAGGGAGGGTGAGGATGGTGGAACAGAGGCACACCCAGTCAGTTGTTCCACCCACAATCCATACACCATTCTGGGAGACGCCCCTGTGGATGCACCCACAGAGGAGATTAAGGAGGCTGAGGACACCTGTCACAAGGGAGGCCCACAGGAAGGAGGCAGAGGACACCACAAGGAAAGGAAGTAGCTCCTGGTGGGGGACTCAATTATTAGGGGGATAGAACTGGGGGGAGCAGGGAAAACTGAAGTAAGGTGCCTGCCTGGTGCCATGGCTTGGAGGGACAGGAAGCGCATCCTCAGGATCCCGAGAACAGCTGCACGGGAGTCTGAGCTGGACGTCATTGTCCACCAAGGGACAAATGACTTGGCTCAACATGAGATTAGAGCAGTGCAGAAGGACTTTGTAGAACTGGGGAGGGACCTAAGACAAGTAGCACACACAGTATCCTTCTCAGAGGTGCTGCCTGTCAATGGCATGAGTGAGGCGAGGGTACTTTGCACCATGCCGTTTAATGAATGGTTGAAAAAATGGTGTGGAGCACAGGGCTTTGGCTTCACTGGCGACTGGGGTTCCACCTGGAGGGACACCAGCCTATACTGGCAGGATGGTCTGCATCTGTCCAGGAAGGGAACAAGTCTTTTGAGCAATCGGTTTAAATGCTTCATTGGCAAGCTTTTAAACTAGTCAAGGGGAGGCACTGATAAGCAGCAGGAAAATCCCAGCCTCTCCCTACAAAACAGGGTACTAAATGGGAAAAAGACCGAGGTAGAAAGGTCAGTGGGGGATGCTGCAACAGAAGGTAAAGCCATCAAAAAATGGAGAGCAATGAGTACCAATGCCCATAGTCTAGGTAACAAGCTTCCTGAATTAGTGGCCTTGATGGAGGAGGAACATCTGGATATCGTGGCAGTCACAGAAACATGGTTCACACAAAACCATGACTGGGATATAAACATACCCAGGATACACTATCTACAGGAGGGACAGAGAGGGTAAAAGAGGAGGAGGAGTAGCTCTTTACATAAGAGAAGGAATCAAAGCAGCAGAACAAAAGGGAAAACACGGAGGAGAAGAAGCACTGTGGGTAAATTTGGAGACCGGCAATGGCACCACAATCCACACAGGGGTTGTGTACAGACCCTCTTCTCAGGGGGAGGAAATGGACAAGGAAATGATAGAAAGTATACTTAGTAAGGCAGAAAAAGGAGATATTGTTGATGGGTGATCTGAATATGCCAGATGTTAACTGGAGTGCAGTTGCAGCAGCCACTCCGAAGAGTGGGGTTATTCTAGATGCCCTACAGGGGGCATGCCTTAGACAACTAGTACTGGAGCCCACTCGAGAGGGAGCAATCTTAGACCTGGTTCTCTCAAATGGATATGAAGAGAGGATCACAGATGTAGAAATGGGTAGCCATCTGGGAACTAGCGACCATCGGACAGTATGGTTCACAATAAACACAGCAATAGAGTCAAGCCATACAAAGGAAAAGGTACTGGACTTTAGGAGGGCTGACTTTGCCAAAATGGGTGACTGCCTAAGGAATGCACTAGCAAATGGGCAGGAAGGAGGGGTGGAAGAACAATGGAGAATAATAAAAACTGCCATCACAGAGGTAACAAGCCTTTGTGTGAAGCAAATAAACAAAACTAAACGATGTAAGAAACCACTATGGTTCTCAAAGGAAGTGGCAGTGAAGGTTCAAGAGAAAAAGAAAGCTTTCAGGAAGTACAAGGAATCACAGAAGGACAGGACAGAGAACTGTATCAGTTAAAGCAAAAGGAAGCTGGGAAGGCAGTCAGAACAGCAAAGGCCCAAACCGAGGAAAAGATAGCCAACTCAGTTAAGAAGGGGGATAAAACCTTTTATAGGTACATCAGGGAGCGAATGAAGACCAAGGGAGGGATAGTGAGGCTTAATAAAGGGGGGCAGAGGGTGACTGTGAAAGGCAGAGATAAACAAATATTTTTGCTCAGTATTTACAAAGGAAGAGGGGAGGTACCTAAAACAAACAGTAGAAACACTCTGGATACAGAAGTTGATACCAGCCCATTTACAGAAGAAAGGTTCTGAAAGAACTCTTAAAACTGAAGGTGGACAAAGCAATGGGGCTAATGGGATTCATCCCAGAATTCTAAAAGAACTAAGGTGGAATTAGTGACACCACTGACTACCCTGTTTAACAAATCATGGGAGGATGGGGTGGTACCGAGGACTGGAGGAGGGCAGATGTGATTCCCTCACAAAAGTGAGAGCAAGGCAGAAGCAGGAAACTACAGACCTGTTAGTTTAACCTCAGTGGTGGGGAAAATGATGGAATCACTTCTGAAGGAAAGAATTGTCGAATATCTAGAGGCCAGAGGGGCACAGGACCCAAGGCAGCATGGATTCACAGCGGGAAGGTCATGCCAGACAAATCTGATAGATTTCTTTGACTGGGTGACCAAAGTAGTAGATCAGGGAGGGGCTGTGGACATGGCCTACCTAGACTTTAGCAAGGCATTTGACACAGTCCCACACAAAAGATTAATATACAAGTTAGCTAGCCTGGGAGTGGGTCCCAAGATGACAGCCTGGGTAAAAATTGGCTGGAGAATAGGACACAGAGAGTAATAGTAAATGGAGTCCACTCTGAAGAAAGGGGGTTACTAGTGGGCTACCGCAGGGTTCAGGATTAGGACCGGTCCTCTTCAATGTCTTTATAAGTGACATTACAGAGGGACTGGAAGGAAAAGTATATCTCTTTGCAGATGACACAAAAATCTGCAATAGAGTTGATGCACAAGGTGGGGTGGAAAGGACGAAAAGGGACTTGGCAAGGAATGGTCAAATGTATGGCAGCTTAGATTCAATGCTAAGAAGTGCAAGGTAATGCACCTGGGAAACAAAAATCCAGGAGAAGAGTACACAATGGGGGGTGAGATACTAACAACAACAAAAATGGAAAGGGACCTGGGGGTAGTCATATCAGATGACCTAAAGGTGGGCAAGCAATGTGAGAGGGCAGCAAGGAGGGCTGGGGGGATACTGGGATGCATAGGGAGAGGCATCACCAGTAGAAAACAGGAAGTTATTATCCATCTGTACAGACAGCTGGTCAGACCCCATCTGGAGTACTGTGTGCAGTTCTGGAGACCCAGTCTCCGCAAAGACATAGACAGGATGGAAGCTGTCCAGAGGAGGGCAACTAAAATGGTGCAGGGTCTGCACCGAAGACATATGAAGAGAGACTTAAGGAGCTTAATATGTATAGCCTCGAGGAAAGGAGGGAAAGGGGGGACATGATAGAAACTTTCAAGTACCTCAAGGGAATCAACAAAGTCCAAGAGGGTAGCATCTTTCAAAAAAAGAGGTGTGCAAGAACAAGGGGGCACAATTTGAAGATAGAGGGGGCAGCTCAGAGGTAATTTAAGGAAGTATTTTTTCACAGAGAGGGTTGTGGATGCATGGAACGGCCTTCCAGAGGAGGTCGTGGAGTCAAAAACAGTGGTGGAATTCAAGCATGCATGGGACAGCCATAAGGCAATTCTAGGGGGTAGAGGTAGAAAGAAGTAGGCTGCTGGTTAACTAGGATCTGCAGCTTATCCAGTAGGCAGGGAAATGGGCAGACTGGGTGGGCCAAGCGGTCCTTATCTGCCGTCAAATTCTACGTTTCTATGTTTCTGCAGCACTCCGACCTTGCAACAGGTGCTCATTACTACATGTGATGTATCCCTGATACAACGATTTAAATGAACTGCCAGCCCTGGATCCATGTATGCTTGAAAAGGGGATTAAAAATGGTCAAGGGTGTGCCAGCCCGGTGGTGCAGAGGGCTGAGGGGCTGTAATGCACCCTACTTCTCCCATGCCTGCTACCCGAGTTTGGGAAAGAGCTCAGGTTGCTGGGAGAGGGGAGGGGCCCAGGGGGGCTGTCCTGTTCTTTATTGGGGTGGTGAAGCTGTCCCAGCTCTTGACTGCCACCAGGTGGAGGTCTGGTTGTGGAGCAGAAGCTTGGCTGGCTGACAGTCAGGTGGGTGGAACGGGTCTGGCAGTTCTGGAATGCATGGGTGTCTCCATGTGCATGCGTCCTCCATGTTTGCTGTAGTCTCGCCGAGGGAGAAAAACTAGGAGGAAAATGAAGGGGGACTGGGCTTCCCTGCCATGGTGCCATGGCCTGCCATGCTGCTCCATTAGGGACAGCTAGATGAGAGTCTCTGGTGGAGGGGAGGATGGCTCTTTCTACCCTGCCTCGTCCCCATACTGATGGGGTCCTCCCTGCCTTGTCCCTGTCTTGAGAGAGTCCTCTCTGCCTCATCCCTATCCTTAGGGAGTCCTCCCTACCTTGTCCCTATCCTGAGGGGGTCCTCCCTGCCTTGTTCCTATCCTGAGGGGGTCCTCCCTTCCATGTCCCTATCCAGAAGAGTCATCCCTGCCTTGTCCCTATCCTGAGGGGGTCCTCCCTGCCTTGATCCTATTCTGAGGGAGTCCTCCCTGCCTCGTCCCTATCTTGAGGGGGTCCTCCCTGCCTTGTCCCTATCCTGAGGAAGTCCTCCCTCCCTTGTCCTATCCTGAGGGAGTCCTCCCTGCCTTGTCCCTATTCTGAGGGAGTCCTCCCTGCCTTGTCCCTATTCTGAGGGGCTCTTCCCTGCCTTGTCCCTATCCTGAGGAGTTCTTCCTGTCTTGTCCCTATCTTGAGGGGGTCCTCCCTGCCTTGTCCCTATCCTTAGGGAGTCCTCCCTGCCTTGTCCCTATCCTTAGGAAGTCCTCCCTGCCTTGTCCCTATCCTGAGGGACAGCTGAGAGGTACAGACAGAGGGGTTCTAATTAGTAAAGTGAAGGACACTCCCTCTAACCTGAAACAGCTGAGAGGTATGGAAAGAGGGGCTCTGAGTGGTAAAATGTGGAGTCATCCCTTCAAATGTGGGACATTTGACAGCACTGGCCATTTATTTTTATTCATTTGTTTTTGATAACCAGGTAAGATATACTAGGCGTAAATGCTGCTATTTTCTGGCATGACCTAGTAGAGTTATAATAGACGTCACAAGCAAAAGAACTACAGAAAACATTATTAAATGACAAAGCAATTACAAGTGGGAACAGACAGCAAGGCTTTACAGTTTAACAGACTTTACACTAACACTTAGAATTAAGTAGTGCAATGAGGGCAGCAAAAACATCAGAATGGCAATGGAAAAGCACAACAACAGTATAAATGAGAAAAACAGAAGACCGTACCAGTATAAATTGCTTAAACATGTACAGCAACCTAAAATGATCCAGCATTGAGAAGAAAGTGCACAGTGCTAGGACGAGCTAGATCCAGTAATTTGGATGAAATTAGGGACAAGAGCAAGGGCCAATGGGACATAGAGAGACCTTCACAGCCTTGCAGAATGGGGAGTGACTGGGGAGCAGCACCCATTACGAAAAAGGTTTTTTTCAAGAGGGTGCTTCAGACAGGGCACGGGGTCATGATGCCGAAAGCAAAAACAGTGCGGCCATGTACCACATTGTCCATACAGCGGGTACATTGCCAGCATTCCCCAATAAAGCCGAATGTACACACTGGCGAAAACGGCACATGAAATCTTTATTTTTTGCAGGGATTCTGCCACCGCATCCCCTGTTATAGGGTTGACTCCCCCATTTATATAATCAATTCCAGGGGTTTGGAGTTCAACATGGGGATGGGGACAAACACAGGCGGGGGAACAAAACATCGCACAAACTGTTAAAAAACCAAAAACAGACAGCACCAGTGGTCTGGGACTGGGATTCCAGCCCCGGTTCACAGATGCACCGCTTCCCTCCACTGCCAACGGCTCATCCCTCTGAGCCACGGCAGATGCTCGGCTGAATCCCCTCCCCCCCCCAGCAGAGGTCTTATCGTCTGGGTCACTGCCTACCAGTCATGAGCGACAGGGTACAAAACTGGACTTGCAACATTTCCTCCATGTGGTGTTTTGTACCCTATTGCTATATTCATGAGCGCTGTGTCTGTTGTGCGGTTTTGACCGCACCATAATTCATACAGCGTACTGACCTGGTACCTTCAGATAGGTGGCAAGGCAAGACAGGCAGCCAGTCTTCTGAGTTTGTTGATGAAATGGCCCAATACAAAAGAATATTTGCCAGTAGGGGAGGGCCAGCCCAGGCCAGAGTAAAAGTGGCAGTGGTGTTTAAGTCTAGCGGTTTCCAAGGCAAAGTGGCATACATTGTTGTATGTTATGTCCTATTTCAGGAAGACAGTTTTATTTGCTCCTAGGAAAGCTAGAAGTCCATAACAGAGTCCAGGGAGAAGAACCCCTGAGCTATGGCCAGTCAGGCAACATGGGACATGCAGTGCCTGGCCCTGAAAGCCATCCCATTTATCATTCACCGATTTGCAGATTGAGGTAACATGGGGAAAAATTGAGGGAGGGAGTCTAGTAAGTCTCCCAGGTACTTAAAACTGCTCACCTCTTCCAGTGGGGATCCATTAGCACAGATAGGGAGAGGGTTGAGGAAGTTACACAGAGTTTTGGTTTTGAGTCTAACTCTAAGAGCATGGCTTTTGTCTTTTTGATGTTTAACATCAATGGTGTTTATCGTTAGCCAAAACTGAACTTCAGAAAGGAAACAGAGAGGGATTTACGGATATTGGAGACAGTAGTAGCAATTAGATAGATGACAAGGTCATCGCATACAGTAGAGAGCTACAATGGAGGGCAACATCTGGGAAGCTATTTATATAAATGAAGAAAAGACATGGACCAAAAACAGATCCTTGTGGTACACCAGCAGTTACGGCTGCAAGGTCTGAGGTAGCAGAGGACACCCTGACATTTTGTTTTCTACCAGTTAAATAGTTTGCAAACCCAGAAATGGCAGGAGGGAGCGATGCCAAGGGAGACCAGTTTGTCGCAGAGGAATAAGTGATTTACAGGGTTGAATGCCTTTGTTTGCCCAATGAACATGGCACCAGTCAGGACGGCAGTATCCATGACTAGGCTGATGTCAGTTGTTAGTTTGGCTAAGGCTATGGAGGTGCAATGATTTTTCCTGAACTCCTGTTGTGCAGGAGACAGGAGATTATACTTGGAGATGTAGTCAGAGAGCTGGAATGCTACAATCCTCTCGAGGACCTTTGAGAGGACTGAGAGGATAGCTATGGGGTGATAGTTTTCCATAAGCTTGGGGTCACCTGCTCTGAAATCAAGGGTACCCTGGCAACCTTTAAGACATCAGGGACAACAATGGATGAGAGGGAAAGGTTCAGGATTCTAATGATGGGGAGTGCCATGTAGGGGGCCACTACTTCAGCATGGATAATTAATGACCATTACACGCAAGACTTTAGGGTTATACCATTCTAGTGTTCCACATTAGGAGGGATGGTCCTACATTTTACTACTCAAGATACTTCTGTTCATACCTTTCAGCTGTTGCACATTAGAAGGAATCATCCCACATTTGGTCCATTCAAGCGCAAACTCCGCCAACACCTCACAGGACTTAGCAGCTGTGACTGCCCCACCTAGCTCCCCCCCCCAGTAACCCTAACCCTGGCCTCCCCTTGCATCTATATCTCCCCGCACCACCCCCACTAACCACCAACCCACCACTCTTCTATATTCAACTCTACATCCATTTTGCTAACCACTTTGTGACCCACTTACTACCTACTCCACCTATCCCCCCATCCTTTGTCTCTGTTGCCACATATTGGGCCACTGCTCCACTTCCTCCCCCTTTTTCTCCACTCTGGTACAGACAAAGTCTATTTGCTGACTGCTTTAATATGATGTACCATTCTGTAATCCCTATAAACTTTTATTTTTAATATTGATTATTGTTATGAACTTATCAGGTGGTATTGCCTCCTGCTACCTTACTACTATCAAAATCATCCGACTGACGGCACAAATGCTGCTACAATTTATTTATTGTATGTAACAATTGTAACCATACTTATTATTGTTAGCTCTACTACGTGTAATGTTTCCAGTCCAGTTGTCGCAGAGTTATCGATTGTCCTTTTGTGTTAACTGCTGTTCCCACCTGACGTGGAACCTTTGTAAAAGAGTCTCTGGCTCAAAGGCACTTGTAATCTGAGAAATAAATAAATACATTTTACCCCTCAGAACCTCTCTGTCCATACCTCTTAAATTTCCTACGGTAGGAATGATGATCCCACATTTTGCTGCTTAGAACCCACTGTTCACACCGCTCAACTGTCCCAAGGAGGGATGGTCACACTGTTTACTTACCACAACTGATGGGTTCTAAGGTGAAAATGTTAACTGTCTTTCCTAATCTGGGACATTTGAGAGGCATGGCCAGGTTCAGAGGGGTGAAATGTGGGACCATCCCTCCTAATGCAGGTCTCTTGAGAGGTACAGTTCAAGGAGTTCTGAGCTGGAAAGAGATGGACAGCCCTCCTAATGTAAGACATTTGAGGAGTACAGGACAGAGGGGTTCTGAGGGGTAAAATGTGGGACTGCCCCACCTAATGTAGGACATTTGAGGGGTATAGATAGAAGGTTTCCACATATCGTTATGTGGGTAATGTAATTAGGGTGCCACAGTTAGGGCACTGCAACCATTCTGCCTGTCTTGCTGGTGAACTGGATTTTGCGGCACTCGGCAGGGACGGTGCCATTCAGATGTTGTGCCCCTTGCCCCATACACCTCTGACCTGGAGGTGATTATAATAATGTACAGGGTGTGTGGGGGAGAAACAGCCAGAAACAGCCAGAATATGCAGCGGGACATTTGGTGCAATGTGGGTCGGGTGGTACAATTGCCAGATGCGACGTTCACCATTGGCATTGGTCTGACACCCTAATGACGGTCGTGTTTTTTTTCCTTGTCGCCACGACAAGGTGGAACCGAAGGAGTGATAACATGTAGGAGTTTCCTTCCTAATGTAGGACATTGGATAGGAATGATTCTGAGTGGTAAAATGTGGGACTGTCCCTCCTAATGTAGGACATTTGAGGCCCCATGTCAATCCTGCGAAACCAATACGGCATGGACAAAATCGCGTGAACAAAATGGCTCAAATTTATTTTATTTTTTTTTTATTTTTTTTGCTTCTTTATGCCCCACCTTACGTCCGGCTTCTGCTCCGGTCTTGGACCCTGGAGCCCCGACCACCGGACATCACCGAATCCCCCTGGTCATCTCTGGCTTACCCCTCAGAGAGCCGGGGTCGCGATACCACCCCCTCAGACGCCGCGAACTGTGACTGGTTAGAGGAACGGCCCGGGTACAATCAGGGCAATTCTGGGCAGAGCATCATTAGATGCTAGGCAGGGATTTTATCTCCCTATACTTCCTCCCTCAAGGAGGCGGGACGCAATGACGCCAGCGTCACGCCCACTTTCGCCTCCTCGCCACAGTCGGTAGCGTGAGGTCTCCCAGCCTCCGCTAGAGTCCCCATTGCTCCGGATACTGTCGGGACTCTCCCCGGAGAAGGAGAGCTGCCTCACGGGCGCCAATCTTTCTCCCCCTGCCGCCCTCCTACTCACCCGGGTCCGTTCCCGAACCTGGGTCGCCGGCGTCGCAAGCGGAAATCCAACCGCTGCGCCGGCGGGCCGGCTATGGCGCAAATTTAAACCATGCCAGAAGACTGCCGCCATGAATAATTGTTTTAAGTGTGATTTGCTATTCTAACACCACACTGCCATGGACCGCCACTCCAGCGAAATGTGCTGACTTATGTTTCTCTTTCTTTTCCAGCAGTATTCCCAGGAGTGGTAGTGACTTACGTGGTTTTCGTCCGTGCTGTTTCCGACTGCATTAGATTGTATGCCACAGACTTAACATGCTACTGACATTTGAGAGGCATGCATAGAAGGTTTCTGAGTGGTAAAATGTGGGACTGTCCCTCCTAATGTAGGACATTTCAGAGGCATGGATAGGGTTCTGAGTGGTAAAATGTGGGACTGTCCCTCCTAATGTAGGACATTTGAGAGGCATGGATAGGGTTCTGAGTGGTAAAATGTGAGACTGTCTCTCCTAATGTAGGACATTTGAGAGGCATGGATAGGTTTCTGAGTGGTAAAATGTGAGACTGTCTCTCCTAATGTAGGACATTTGATCCACTCCCAAATCCACCCTATCCAGATTGGACCCCCTCTTCAATGCTTTCTGCCATTTCTGCCATTTCCGCCTCGACGCCTGTGATCCACCACTGTGAGCTTTTCCATTCGCTGCCTTACCATCCTGGAGCAACCAGCCACTACTTCACAGTGTTAAATTTGTTTCTAACTTCTGGCTCGGTTCCTCCCGCTCCACCTCACCTCCTTATCTTCTCCACCAATCCCTCTCATGCCCTCAGGTCTACTGACTCTCCAGCTATTGGTAATCCCTCACTGAAGGACCTGTGCAGGCCAATCGGCCTTCTCTTACCATCTACCTAAGCTCTGGAATGACGTGCCGGCCCAAATCCGCCATTCCTCCTCAAAGCATTCTCTATCTTCTGCCCTCACTAAGTTCTATGCTCCAAACTGTACATGCCCCGACCTCCTCCCTCATCCCCCCTTCCTGCTTCTACCCCCCCCTTATCGTTTCACACTTCACCTTCCGTGGCCTGACTAGCGCTTGGCTTTCGACCACAAAGACTGACTTAATTTGCCTTACCAGCCCACGCACTTGCCCCTTTCTGCTCTTCTGCTTATTTCCCTGTCAAATGTCTTCCCTTAGTCAGTACAGCCTTCTATGAATTGTGTAACCTATACAGACCTAGTCCTCATTCCCTGACCTAAAGCTTCCAGGCTTCTAGTTCTATCTGTCAACACTGTGTAACATAATTCAAACTAATGCTAGGAAGTAGGTACGTATGTATGTATGTATGGTTGTAGATATGTAAACAAAATATGTAATGTCACTCGCATTGTGGAACAAAGTATTTAATTGTCTCTCTCTTCATGTAAACAAAGTATGTAATGCCACTCTTATCCATGTAACAAAGTATGAGTGACACTCTTACTTCATGACTCCAATGTACAACTCAACTGCTCCGTATCATGTAAATTCTTCCCTGTACTTCCCCAGGTCGCACTGTGAGACGAGCATCTTATTGCTCAGTGTGCCTCTCCTGGTGAAACATTTCAATAAATAAACAATAAATAAATACATTTGAGAGGCATTGATAGAAGGTTTCTGTGGTAAAATGTGGGACTATCCCTCCTAATGTAGGACATTTGAGAGACATGGATAGAAGGTTTCTGAGTGGTAACATGTGGGACTGTCTAATGTAGGACATTTAAGAGGCATGGATAGAAGGCTTCTGAGTGGTAAAATGAGGGACTGTCCCTCCTAATGTAGGACACTGGACAAACATGGATAGAAGATTTCTGAGTGAGAAAATATGGAACTGTCTAATGTAGGACAGTTGAGTGGCATGGATAGAAGGTTTCTGAGTGGGAAAATATAGGACAGACTACTTATGTGGGAGTGGAAGTATGATTATTGATTAAACTGTTATGTTTCCCAACACCTGAATGTATCGATGCAGAAATTATGCTTTCCCCATACACTAAAATAAACTCTAGGGAAACATCACAGATTCTATTAAGGTTATGTAAAATGCGTTCAATAATTATCACAAAAGACAACCACCGCACATGCTGTATCATACAGCATCATCTACAGGAAAGACAAAACACTATTAAGCAAGCAGATTTGGAAAGCACATCTACACATTTCACACTGTATGGGCAGAGGTGGGCTGAGTCTCAATAATATGTGGGGGGGGGGAGCAATGAAAGTGACATATCGTAAGGCCATCCCAAAATGAGAACTGACACGAACAAGATTATTAAATCAGTCCCATCTGACCCAATAAAATGAGGGTTACATACACTGCCCAGAAAATAATAACCTGTGAGTCCTCCAGACGCCGTATAATATGAAAGTAATCATCCCTTTTAGTTGCATAACAAAATATGAAGCATATATCCAGTTCTGAAGTCAAAGTTAAGAGGACTTTTTAAATAGAAAAACAAATCCCTTATTACATAGATAATAATACATTTTGTTATCTCTGTTCCATCTTATTTATTATGTTTAGAAGCTATTATACAGTAGGTCCCATTCCCATTGAGTGAATATTCACAAAACTAAAGTCTCAAAGGATTACAACTCTTGTTTAAGGGCTGGAACAAAAATGTCAGGTGCAGAAGTGCTTAAAGACATGTCTTCCACAGCCGCTTCTGCTTCTTGTTGAGATCTTCCAACTGGTTATGGTCAAAGAATATGTACCTAAAGCACCTGTTTGTTTTTACTTTCATAAAAGGGTAAGACCCACTGGGCACAAGTCTCATTTACCGGGGTGTCCCGGGAGCACACTGACTTGCTTTTTAAAGAGCACATTAGGGAGAGAGGGGGTAGAGCCAGCTGAAGCTGCCCCTCCCCCCTTTCACTTAGCCACTAGCTGAGACAGCTAAATAGGAGGGACCTGTGACCTGTGAAAGCAGAGTTGGGTTTGCCCCAGATCCATCTTTGATTCTGCTTTTAAAAGCAGTACATTTGGGAAAGTAGTGGGGTGGAGCAAGCTGAAGCCCTTCCCCTCCTCTCCCCGTATCACTTAGCAGCTAGCTGAGGCAGCTAAATGGGAGGGACCTGTGAAAGCAGAGTCGGTTTGCCCCAGATCCCTTTTAAGCCTCTCTGCTAGCAGCCCTCTGTGCCAAGGATGGAGCACAAAAGACACCTCTGGGAGTCTGCCAGGGAGTTAGCCAGAAGAGTTCTGAATGTGCCAACACTGGTAAAGCTGTATATAAAAAGAGAATACCTTGTTTGAATTAACCTATTTAAGTTAGATCTTAGCAACACCCTGTCTGGGTGAGCACTACATATCAGTTTAGCAGCCTGTTCAAGTTGAAATGCAGCTTATTTATTTATTTAAACAGCAGTTTGGAAAACCTTTGAGCCATAGGCTCATTTACAAAGGTACCTTGTCACAGTAAGACAAACCAAAATACACAGTATAGCAGTACAGCACATAAGTATAACAGTAAATTAAGACATAGATACAAACAAGCTGGTACAGGTAGGATGGATGCAAACAATACCAGAGTTATGTTTGGTATTGGTAGTACTATTGCCAGTTCAATTAAAAAATGTGTGCTAAAGTCAATGCTCATTGGCTTCGCCTTACCTGGGTGAGCACTAATAGTTAAATTAGTAGTCTGTTTTGTAGTAGCACTTACTGCTATTACTGACACTTCCAGTTTAATTTACTAGTTTGCTAAAGTTGAAGCTTATTGCCAGACTAGTTTATTTTGTAGTAACACTTATTGATATGTCCAGTTTAATTTAGGAGTCTGTGCTAAAGCTGAATGTATTGCTACACCCTCTCTGAGTGAGAACGACATGTTCAGTTTAAACATCTGTTTCAGTACTGAAGTTGTTACCTGAGGTATTGGTATAGGGTACAGAGGTGAAACAGTCAGTTGTGGTGGCTGTGGGGTGTATTTCTCTAGGGTTATGCTCTAGAGCAGGGGGCACTCTCCCATCTGGAAGACCACAGCAGAGCTCCACACTTAGTTTGTAGCAGAAAGGGTAGAAATATTTCAGCTGCGTCATCAGCTCAACTGGAGACCACCCCAACCCCTCTTCTTCCCCTGAGGTCCCTTGGCCCAGGGGAATGGAGAGTGGTGGGAAGGGGGGTGGGGAAGGGGGGGTAGCCACAAAGGGGTTGTCCAGACCAACACCATCCAGAAAGCAAATTATTTTGCACACCTAGAGGAGGTTCAGGTACCCGACTCCATGGTGGGGGGGAGGCTCAATCAGTCAGTGGTGTGGGGCAGGTCAGCACGATGGCACCCAAGGGGACGAGCAGAAGCAAGTCTCCCAGGAGAATCCTGGTTGTTGGTGATTCAATGATTAGGGATGTGGAGAGGGTGGTGGGAGAGGGACTGGAAGAGAAGGGGATGTACAGGTGCCTTCCAGGTGCATCAACCATCCGGGATATAGACAGGATAGGGAGGATGGCAGAGAGGGAGCAGGGGCATCTGCAAGTGCTGGTACACGTGGGTACTAATCATCTGGTGAACCAGTCTGCAGGGATGGTGAAGCAGAACTTTCAAGGACTGAGGGACAGATTGGCTGTATGCTGTGGAGGGGTTGTGGGACAACAGATGGACCAGACACTGAACTTCAGGTTCAACATACAATCTCTATGTGATGTTTATTCAAAATACAGAGATAACCTTCAGCAATGGCGTATCCCTTCAATACATCAGTTTGCAGCAACAGGCAAAGCATGTCCTTCCTCTGCACTTGGCCAGCACCTACTGATTCACTGATCTCTGATCTAACTTATCTGTTGAGATTCGGCCTCCCCTCATGCTTGGGTGGTGGGGGCTCAAATAAAAAAACAACAACAAAACAAGCTAAAGACAAAAAACCTCAGTGCAGAAGCACTGAAACAAGGGTTATTCCAAAGGACAGTGACAATAAGCCAAGTTTCAAAGAAACACAACATCACACATACTTCTATAATGCAATGCATCATGGGATATATGCAAATCACCATGAAATTTCAGACTTGTTCAGTTTACAGCAATTTACATGCATTTTAAATAGAACAACAAACTTAATTTTTATCATACAGACCCCTAGTAACTTTTTACCTTTATCAAAAACATCTAGTGGCATGGTATTTTCAACATTTACAGGTTTTATACACATAAGGTATATACATTAAAGTATTTTATGACAAAGCGCCATTACATACTAAATCCAACAACGAGGAACACAGCCTGATGTTTTATATCAGTTCGGAGGTCACAACAATAACCTCCCTGTACGAGGACCTGAGAGGGAAAAGGAAAATTAAAGAGGACACTATAGCATAGTCAAGAATAGGAAGGGTGCCCATAGGTGGCCAACCTCATGGACTAGAAATTGTAAAGAATAGATTAGGCTAAGAAATAGAAGAACTGTGGCAACAGATTTAAGAAAATGTTGGTCCTCAAGAGTGGCAGGAGCTCCCTGTCCCTCACACTCAACCTCCCTGGCCTTTTCTGAGGTCCTCCCTGTGTGGGGCAGGGAGGGGACGATGAACAGAATTAGAAGGGGTGAGATAGAGGAGTTTAATGGGTGGCTTAAAGAATGGTGACGGGAGAAAGGGAACCGCTTTGTGGGGGACTGGGGGGAGACTTCTGAGATAGGAGGCTCTTCAAGGGTGATGGACTCCACCTGACAAGAGAATGGGCCTGCGAGCTGGGGTAGAAGTCTGACCTCTATATCTTATGTTTAAACTGACTGCAGCAGAGACTGGGGCTATGAGAACCACAGGGATCGGTGAGAAGAAAGGGATCCTAGCTAGTACTCACCCACATCTGGGGGCTAGTAGCAACTCAGTGGGTATAAACAGGGATGAGGTACAAGCTGGGCTAGGTGAGGGGACACAAAGTGTGCAAATATCAAGAAAAACAAAAGGCTAAAAGAATGTGGGAAACACAAGGGCCATAGACAGTGGAATAGCAGAGTGGGTCAGGAGTCAGATGGCAGGGAGTATGCTTCAATGCCAGAAGCCTGGGTAATAAAATCAGTGAGCTACAGGCTTGATGGCAGACACTGAGGTAGACCTTGAGGCCATCAAAGAAACATGGGCGACAGAAAATAATGATTGGGACCTGACATTTCCTTGGTACTCATTGTTCAGGAGGGATAAAGGAAAAAGTAGAGGGGGAGGAGTAACCCTCTATGCCAGGAATGGCACTGAGGTGGTGGCAGATGGGGTGCATCGGGTAATAATGGGTAGTTAATAGTTGCTTTGGGTGCAACTCATAGCAGCCTCAGGCAAGAAAAGTACAGTTACGTAAGAACTTACCGTAACAGTAGATCTTCGAGAGAGGCTCTTGCAGTAGGTAATTACATATAGGACTGACGCCGGCCGGCAGCAGGATCCCACGGAAAAATCTCTAGCTAGGGCAGTCCTCGAGGGACCGCCATCACAGGGTGACCGCGCCAAACGACGCCGGTATAAAGGGGCGGTCCCAGATGCCCACCTTCCAGTTCTTTTCCCGCCACAGGCCGAGAAGACCTGACTAGAGAGAAGCAGATATTTCCCAAATGGAAAAGGAGCTGAAAAGCCTAGGGGATGGAGGGTGGGAAGAGATGTTTGTTGTAAGAGCCTCCTCGAAGATCTACTGTTACGTGTAAGTTCTACGTAACTGTACCATCTTACCCGAGAGGGCTCTTGCAGTAGGTAATTACATATAGGACAGAATCCCAAGCAGTCTGGAACAAATGAAAGGCACCGGAGGAGGAACTACTCAAAAAGTAGAAAATAATCTAGCAGGACTCAAGAAAGGAGGCCTTGCAAGACAGCTAACTCAAGCCTGCCTCTACTTAAGAGAGGCAATGTCCAAACTGTAATGTTTAGTAAAGGTATGGACTGAAGTCCAAGTGGCAGCAGCACAGATGTCTGCCGAGACACGTTTGAAACAAGCTGCGGAGGCAGCAACTCTACGAGTGGAGGACTTCTGACTTGACCCGGGAGGGTCTTGTTGTACTTGTCATAACAGAAAGTGATGCAATGGGCCAACCATTTTGATAGGCATTGCTTAGAGACAGCATTGCCTTCTCTTTTGTGAGCGAAAGAGACGAACAACTGATCAGTCTTTCTGAGATCCTTCGTCCTATTGGTGTAGTATCTCAGAATCCTGTGGACATCCATGGTACGGAGCAAGTATTCTCCTTGGTTGGAGTACTGCGTGAAAAAGGCAGGTAATTCAATAGACTGATTTAAGGTAGACTCCGCTACCACTTTTGGGAGAAACTTAGGATTTGTGCGAAGAGCTACTCGTTCTTTGTGAAAAATCAAGTAGGGGATTTTGCACATCAGGGCCTGGAGCTCGGAAATTCTGCGAGCAGAAGTAATGGCCACCAAGAATAGTGTCTTCCACGATAAAAACTTCAGGTTTGCGGAAGCCGCAGGCTCAAAGGGAGGAAGGGTAAGTTTCTCGAGGACAAAGTTTAAGTCCCAAGTCGGAGCTGGAGTCCGGATAGGGGGCCTAAGATGAAGGGCCCTTCTGAGGAAAGTTTTGGATACCTCCAGCTGAGCGAATGCTTTATCAGTGAAAGGGACATGGTAGGCTGAAATAGCCGCCATATGGACCTTCAAAGAGGAGTGACTGAGACCCAGGTCGAAAAGATGACACATGTACTCAAGCAGAAAAGTCACAGGGCAGGAAAAGGGCTCCACGTTCCTGGACGCAGCCCAGATAGAAAATCTTTTCCATTTCATGGGGTAGATGGACCTAGTGGAGGGTTTTCAGCCTTCACCAGAATCTCGCCACCTTAGAAGAAACACCAAAACGAGATTGGGCTAGGTCTGTAGGAGCCATGCATGAAGTTGAAGGGACTTGAGTCCTGATGGACCAGGGTCCCCTGATCCTGGGTCAGCAATCCTGGAGATAAAGGAAGAGGAAGAGGAGGAACCTCTGAGTATTGTTGTAGAAGAGAGAACCAGATTTGCCTGAGCCAGAAAGGAGTGATCAGAATCATTCTCGCTCCTTCTAGAGCAAGCTTCTGTAGCACACGAGGGACCAGAGGAATTGGGGGAAAAGCATACACGAATCTGTCCTTCCAGCTTAGAGACAGAGCGTCGCTCCAGAAAGCACCTCACTCTGGAGTGAGCGAGCAAAAGATTGGAAGCTTTGCGTTTTGGGAGGAAGCGAACAGGTCTATCTGAGGAGTCCCCCAAACCTGGAAGATGCTTTTAGGGACTTTTTCGTCCAATTTCACTGTGGAAGAGCCGATTTGAGCTTACTTAGTCTGTCTGCCAGGACATTGCCGACTCCCGGAACATGGATCGCCGTGAGGTGAAGGTTGTGGAGAGTTGTCCAGTCCCAGACCCTCATTGCTTCCCTTCACAGCGGGTAGGACCGAGTTCCTCCCTGCTTGTTGATGTACCACACCACGCACATGTTGTCCATTTGGACAGCTAGGTGACTAGGAAGGATATATTGGTGAAGGGTCTGGAGTGCATAAAGCACTGCTCGAAGCTCGAGCACGTTGATGTGTAGAACTATCTCCAGCTTTGACCAAAGACCTTGGCTTCGGTGAGGACCCAGATGGGCTCCCCAACCTTCACCTGAAGCGTCCTTGGTCAGAGTCTGATCGGGGGGAGGATGAAAAAAGGGGACCCCCCGGAAGAGGTTCTCTCGAACCATCCACCATTGCAAGTCTCTTACCATCGGCGAGGAGATCAGAACCGGATGATCTAGGTCGCCTACCTGCTGATCCCACTGAGATTGAAGAGTCCACTGAGAGATTCTCATGTGGAGGTGTGCGCATGAACTACCGGATGGCTGGCCACCATAAGCCCCATTAGATAGAGCACTGACTCGCTGGACCCTCCTGTGTTCTGATAGGAGGGAAATCTGAGATTGAGGGAAGCCCCTGTCCAGAGACAGAAAGGCTTTGTACAAAGTTGTGTCGAGAATTGCCCCGGTGAACTGGAGCATCTGTGAAGGATCCAGGTGAGACTTGAATGGTTGATGGATACCCAGGCCAGTGAAAACCTGCCGGGTGAGGGAGAGGAAATGCAGGAGTTCCTCCCTGGACAGGGCCGCCAGGAGCCAGTCGTCCAGGTAGGGGAAAACCTGAGCTCCCAAAGAACGCAGGTGGGCTGCTACCACCGCCAGGCATTTGGTAAAGACTCGGGGAACTGAGGAAAGACCAAATGGGAGTGCCCAGAATTGGTAGTGGACCCCCTGGAACGCAAACCTGAGGTACTTTCGGTGTGAAGGGTGAATGGGGATGTGCAGGTACGCATCCTGCATATCTAGTGCACAAAGCCATTGGCCCGGCCGAAGCAGGGGCAAAAGGGATCGAAGGGAGAGCATCCTGAACTTCTTGTACTCCACGTACAGGTTCAGGGAGCTGAGATCGAGAATAGGTCTGAGATCTCCCGTCTTCTTTGGTACAAGGAAAAAGTGGGAATAGTACCCCGTCCCGTAGAGGAGGAGGAGGGACAGGTTCTATAGCCTGTTTCGCAAGAAGCGCTGAGATTTCTTCCCTGACCAAAGGAAGATGGTCCCTTGAGTAAGCGGAGTTCAGAGGGGGGTGACGTGGAGGTTTCTGTAGAAACTCTATGGAGTGCCCCTCTCTATGATCTGAAGCACCCATGAATCCGAAGTTATCCTCTCCCAACCCGGAAGGTGGAGGGAGAACCTCCCTCCTACCGGTTCCTCCAGGACGTCCGGAGGTGGTGGGAGAGGGAAGGAGTCAGGTGGTGTGAGGCAGCACCGCAGCTGGGGCACCCGTTGCTTTTTTGGGCAGCGGGGGCCTGGCAGCTGTGGGGGCCCGACGTTTAGTGGCCCGCCTTCCCTGAGGTTTTGCTTGAGGCCGGCTGCGTCTGCAAAAGGGACGGCGCTGTGGGGGATGGGGATGGTACATTGAATCAACGGATTTAAGGGCCATCCCCTTCTCCTGCAAATTAGTGATGATGTCCTTGACATCACCACCAAAAGCACAGAACCTCTGAAAGGTGCTTCTTGGATGGCTGACTGCACCTCTGGGACCAAACCTGACACACGGAGCCATGCATAATGCCGAAGACTTATGGCGAATGCAGAGCTCCGTCCTGCGGTGTCCACTGCGTCGTAGGTCATCCTCAGAATGTGACGGCTGGCCGAACGAGCAGAATGGACCCGGTCGGCCAACTCCTGCTTGAGTTGAGAGTCAGGCAGAGAGTCGATCTTGGATTCCGCCTGCGTAAGGACGGCCTTCTGGTAATCCCCCATATGTGCTACATAGTTCAGGGCCCTAATCCCCAGTGTGGAAGAAGCGTAGATCTTCCTTCCATACTGATCCAGAAGGCGAGATCCTTATCTGGGGGAGACGAGCTCTAGTGCTTCGGATGTGTTGACCGGCCATGAGCGGCGCTAATCACAATCGAGTCTGTGCGGGGGTGAGAGTCTAAAAAGTCTACACCCTCCGGAGCCTGGTATAGCCTGTTCGACTTCCTGGGAAGTGGGGCTAAAGCCAACGGTTGTTTTCAAATAGTGGAAACAAGGTGGGTGTGAGGCTCAATCCAGGGTGGCACTAAGGTAGGAGCCGTAAGGGGCAAGTCCAGATGTTCGGCGAGTTTTACCCATTGAGGATCTGGTTCTAAGGAATGCCACTGATGAACTTCCTGGATCTTTCTGAGCAACTCCATGAAGGAAGGATCCTCCGGAGGAGACTTCGGAGGAGTCCTCGGCCAGGGTTTGGATGGAGAGCGTGGCTCGTCATCTTTCTCAGAACCTCCATCGGAGGCCTCTGAGGAGTCCGAGAGAGAAGGAGAGGAAGTGTCTAAAGCAGAGTAAGACTCCCTAACTCGTCTAGGGGGAGGAACGGGTTCCTTGGGAGGGATCCCAGAATGCGTGTCCTGCCCCTCTCTGGATCCTGAGGGCAAAGCCCGGGAATCCGGAGGTGGAGAGGGAGTGTGCCGTCTGGGGCGTATGGGAGCCGGGGGTGGCACCATCGCCGTAAGACGGTTTCTGATTCCTTGGTGAGCTGAGCCTGGCCTCAGCCCACCAAGAAGCAAGAGTCTCCTGCAGATCCACCGGCGGCCTAGGGGGTGGTGGAGGAGGAGGAGGGGGATAACTGTACAGAGGAAATCCGAAGGGGGAGTATCCGTAACTCGGCTGCGGGTATCCTGGAGTCAGGTACTGTGGCATCGGGTACTGCGGCATCGAAGGAGTCGGCACCAGGTACAGCGGTGCAGGATACTGCGAACCTGGGAAAACTGGCGTCGGATGTGACGGCGGATACCCAGGCGCTGGAGGAGCTGCCGGAGCAGACAGCCCAGCCGGGTACTCCACGGGCGGATCAGCCGGGATAGGCCCGTGGGTGTGAGGGCCCAAGGAAGAGGAAAACCCGCTGGCGCCGGAGGGCTGGTGTCGGAACCAGCGCCGCGGGCCGGGCCGGAGCCGGGCGCAGGGGAACCGGGCGTCGATCTGGCTCTTCAGGAAGAGGATCGGACGGTAGCGCATGGTCCCCATTCTCGTCCGGGGACGGGGGGAAAATCCCCGGGGTCAGGCAGGGGGGACTGGGGCTCCCCTGATGGCAGTGAAGGCTGCGGAGAGCCTGGAATGACAGAAGTAGTAAGTTCCACCATAGGCTCAGAGACCTGGCGCACGTCGGAGGAGCCGACATGTGGCTTATGGGCCGAGTCCCGGCGGACGCCAGAGGAGCCGACGTCTGGCTTCGGGGGTCCCTCATCGGAGGCGGGCCGAGAATGAGAGGAGGCCCGGTCCGAGGGAGACGCTGCCGAGTGCCGCCCCGAAGGGTCGAGCATCTTAGAGGCCTTCTCCGTGTACGCCGGAGGTGCCGACGTCCGCTTAAGGGAGGTGCCCCTGCATCTGTAGGGCCGAGGGCCCGCGGCAGTACTGGGGCTGGAGTCTCCTTTCTCCTGGAGACGCCCGTGGCTCGAACTCGAACCTGCCGGGCGGGCCGACGCCCTCCAAAGCCTTGGAGGCTGCCATCGGGCTTATCCTCGGAGGGATGTTACCTTGCCCGCGACCGCCAGAGTCGCGGAAGAGGAGGCCTTCTCCGTGCCTTTCTTTATCCCGCTTTTTGCCCTTCAGGGAGTCGGTTAATTTGTCAAGTTTTCTCAGCTCTTTCTCCATTGTAGACATCTTCTTTTTGAGGAGATGGGCTTCGAGGGACTGCTGGCATCGTCTGCGGGTGGCCGCGTTGAACTGGAGGCAGTGCAGACACTTATCGACCACGTGGTCAGGGCCTAGGCAGAAGAGGCAAAGGGAGTGACCGTCTTTGTGAGGCAGTTGGGCGCCGCATGAGTCGCACTTATTCTTTGAAGGGGACGACATATACTGACGTTCACCTGACGAAAGAGTAAAATTCTGAAACTAATCAGAAAAAAACGACGAAGTAACAGGACTGAGCGATAAGAACTTAATCGCGAGGGCGCTTGTAATGAGCTGACGGGCGGAAAGAACTGGAAGGCAGGCGTCTGGGACCGCCCCTTTATACCGTCATTTGATGCCGGTCACCTGACGTGGGGGCGGCCCCCGCCAGGGACTGCTAGCTAGAGATTTTTCCGTGGGGTCCTGCCAGCGTCAGTCCTATATGTAATTACCTACTGCAAGAGCCCTCTCGAAGTAAGATCTTTGGTTAGGGGTGGTCTATAGACCATCGGGGCAATGGGAAGAGATGGACAGAGAACTCAGGGAAGAACCTGAAGGGGGGGTAGAATAGGGAAAAGTAGTGGCAGTGGGTGATCTGACCCTGCCAGACAACAACTAAGATGTTCCAGTGGCAAGGAGCACCAGAAGTCAGGCCTTGCTAGATGCACTCCAGGAATCCTCCAGGCAGACTTCCATTCTCGATTTGGTGCTTATCAGCTTGGAGCTGGTAGGAGCGGTGGGAGTAGGGGAGCCACTAGTGAGCAGTGAGCATAACTCCATTTGGTTCAACTGGCCCTTGAGACTAGAAAAGCCCAATGGAGAACTGAAGCCCTTGATTTTAGGAGGGCAGACTTGAGTAGGCTGAAGGAAGTAGGAGGGGAAAAGTTAGTCAGGGTAGACTATTTAGATGGGGTGGAGGAGAGATGGGGATAATAAAGGTGCCCACTCTCGAGGCATCTAAGCTATGCATGAGAATTGTAACCAAAAGGAATAGGTTGAAGAGAACATTATGGTTCTTGGCAAAAGTCAGGGAAGTAGTGGGGGCTAAGGAAAAGACCTTTTACATGTACAAAAAAAAAACAGGGGAAGAAAGAATGGGGAGAATATTTACTGAGAAATAAGGAGCCAATGAAGTCAGTTAGGGAAACAGAAACTTACTCTAGAATTTGACTGCAGATAAGGACTACTTGGCCCACCTAGTCTGCCCATTTCCCTACCCGTTTCATATACTGCAGTTCCTAAATGATCCAGAGCTTACCCTCTCATTTCTATCGCTAGAGTTCCTTTATGTCTGAATTCCCGCTACCATTTTTGCCCCTACAGTCTCTGCCGAGAGGCTGTTCCATGGATTGATCCACCATCCTTTCCATGAAAAAATATTTTTTTCACGTTACCCCTAAGTCTACCCCCTGTATTTTCATATCATGGCCCCTTGTTCTTATAGAAACATAGCAGATACAGAGTTGCATACTGCAGAAGGGGTAAGGACGGAGTACAACATTTTTCCCTCTATATTAGGGAAATAAGAAAGAAAAGATGGTGAATTGTTAGGCTTTTGGGGGGGTAAGGTGATAGAAGAGGATGGGCAAAGCCTGCCATCCTCAGTGATATATTTTGCTCAGTTTTGATCAGAGAGGAAAGCAGGTCCTTGCCTGAGAGTGGCACCAAAGCGACCAATGGGGGGGGGGCAGAGAAGAAACAGACAATATTTACAAGCGACAGAAGTTCGTGTCCCTAAGAATAGCCAAGACCCCGGGATTTTTATTTATTTATTTATTTATTTAAGAGATTTACCAGATAAGCATTCTGAGCGGGGACCGCTCGTTTCCAGATGCGACCTGGGGGTTACATAGGTCAGGCAACAGATACAGTAAACAGTAAAGCAGATGCGACCTGGGGGTTACATAGGTCAGACAACAGATACAGTAACAGTAAAACACAATACATCGGATACAGTAAAACAGTAAAACACACTACATCGGGGTTACATAGGTCTAGAGTAGCTAACAGTGGTCATAGTCATAGTTAAAGTGCACAGCGTGGGAAGACAATAGGCAGCGGTTCAGAGGCAAAAATTATTTGGCAGTTAGATCTACGGGTAGCAATTACAAGCAGCAGAGTAGTAGGACCTCAGGAGTGGTTTGAGAGCCCAGTGGAGTCTGAATGCCTGATGTATGCAGTGCTCATTCCACAGTTTTGGCAGACGATGCATAAAGGCCATTTGGCCCTTAGAGGTGCGCAGATGAAAGGTACATGGAGCTTTTGGATCGTAGCTCTGAGCGGGTAGGCAGGGGAAGCTTGGGCTGATAGAGCACTGCTGAGGTAGGGGGAGGGTATTTGACCAGTACTTGTAGACAAGGTTAGTGCAATGTTGTTTGCGGCGAGACTCTGCTGATGGAAGGCCAGGGCGCTGTGCAGGCCGCAGTGATGGGTGGTAGGAGGGCAGTCAAGGGGCGAATGGCAGAATGAGTGCCAGAGGGGTCCAGTCCTGCCAATGTGGATGGGGGCACCGCTGTAGACCACGCCCCGTAGTCAAAATGGAAGGATCATTTTGAGGACTAGCTCCCGCTACATAGGTAGGAAGGAGCCTTTGTGATGGTACAGTGCCCTAACCTAGGGTGGAGTTTTCTCTGCAGTGATCTGATGGGCGTGAAAATCGAGATGTTGATCCAGCCAAATTCCTAGGTACCTGAAGGAGGTGCAGGAATCTAGGATTGAGCCATCCAGGGTGTAAGACAGGGGGGCCATGGGCGGATAATTTGGGATGGTGCAAGGTCATGGAGATGGTTTTCTTGGCGTTTAGGATAAGCTGGTTGGACCTGAGCTATGTTTGTACCGGCATCAAAATCCCGTTGAGAGATGCAATTGTGTCACGGTAGAGGGGCCAGAGGTGTACAGTACTGTATCATCTGCGATACATTTGCAGCGCTTGAGTTAGAGCAGACTTGAGGCAGATCGTTTAAGAATATAGAGAAAAGTAGGGGACCCAGGACTGAACCCTGGGGACCCCCTATGTTCACTGGTAGTCGGGAGGAGATGAGGGCCAATTTTCACGGCCTGCACTCTGCCTGACAGGTAGGCTTGAAACCAGTTAGAGGCAGGTTGGGAGAGGCCTGCTTGTTGCAATTTTGAGAGGAGTTTAGTGTGAGACACGGTATCAAAAGCTTTGGCCAGGTCAATAAAAATAGCAGAGGTGACAAGGCCTTGTCCATGCCCAAAGAGATATCATTAGTGAGCCTTAGCAAGGCTGTGATGGTGGAGTGATTTTTATGAAACCCACTGGAATGGGAGGAAGAAAGAGGTGAGTCGAGGAACTGTGTTAGTTGGTGGCACAGCTGCTCTTGCAGCTTGGCCAGGGCCGGTAAGAGGGAGATAGGACGGTAGTTTCCCGGTTCAGATGGGTCGCCCCCTTTCGAAAGGGGGATGATTACTGCTTCCTTCCAGACACCTGGAATTTTTGCCGTAGCGAAGGAGAGGTTTAGTAGGTCTGCAAGGGGGGAGGCAATGGCAGGGGCAGATAGGAAGAGGAGTTTGGCGTCCAGGCCTTGTGGGCACTTGCCTTTGTTTGGGTCGAGGGACCGTAGAGCAACTAAGACTTCTGCGGGGGAGACCGGCCGGAAGGAGAAGGTGGGCGTGCTTGGGGGCGGCTGGGATATAGTAGGGTGGTAGCTGGCTGCGCAAGGCTGTGGAATTGTCAAGTAGAGATTTGCGCCAGGAGTAAGAAGGAGTTGAAAGCGGATGCAACTCGCTGGGGTTGATAAGATGTTGTCCTGAAGGTTTAGGTGGAGAGGGAGACTGGGCCGGGGAGAGAACAGGGCTTTGACGGTTTCCAGAATTTGGAGGGATGGCTAAGATTTTGGTGAGGTGTCATGGAAATAGTAGTTTTTGCCTGTCTTATGGCTTTATTGCAATTGTTTCGAGGGTGCGTAGTGTTGCAGAGATGTAGGGGATTGAAGTCTCCTATGATTTTTCCAGGCCTGATCCCTAGCTAGGCATTTGCCAATTATGTCTGCTGACATCCAGGGAGGTGGAAATCCTGACCTTTTCTTTCTTAGGGAGGCATGATAGTCCCATATGTTGAGAACTGCTTTCAAACCTATCATAAGCATGGTCAACTGAGGATGCTAGATTGATAAAGGACCAGTCGGCAAGTACGAGATCATCTAGGAGTGATTGGAGACGAAGGGATTTGTAGGCTCTGATACGGATCAGCCTAGGAGGGAGGTGGTTAGTTGGTCTGTGCACTTTCCTTGACATATAGATCATGTGGTGATCACTCAAGGAGTCCGGGAGGATGCCTGCCCTGATTATTCTGTGTGGATGGGAGGTGAGAGCCCAGTCCAGGAGGGAGTGGTTGCTTGATTCGGGATTGAGGTGCGTGGGCTGTTCAATTAATTGGGAGAGGTTAAGGGCTTTGACACTGTTGCTTATTTTCGTACATGCAGGTGCAAGTCAGTTATGATTTGTGTCACCTAGGATGTGGAGTTCTCCTGTGGCAGCCAGATTTTTTAGGGCGGCTAGATGACTGATGATGGTATCGCCCGGAGTAGCCGGGGCGGAGTAGATGCCCGCAACGTATACCGGGGAGGAGTGTGGCAGCAGGAGTTTAATCATTGTAGATTCAGTCTGGGGAGCTGGGCTGCTGATTTGGACAGGGGTGAAATTAAGACTGGTAGCCATATACATGGCTATGCCTCCGCCTTTCTTAGGGCCTAGGCGGTCCTGTCTGATTGCAGTATAACCCGGGATGGCTATTGAGGCAGCCGTATGATGAGGTTTGAGCCAAGTCTCAGAAATGATGCAGATGTCTGGCTTGAGTGTTTGGATGGTGACTTGCAGCTCAGGTATTTTTTTTAGTAGGCTGCGGATATTCAGATGGAGTATACTAATTCCCTTTGTAGAGAGCTCGTGGTTGTGCTGGGATGCTGGGCCAGGGTTAGTTTCTATGTCACCTGACATGAGCAGTAGCAAGGTGAGATATCTAGAGGCGATTGCATGTAAGTTTTGGCTAGGCCTGGATCTGGGCAGGTGTGTCGCTTGGGAGGGACGCCTGTACTTAGATTAATTATGACAGGTAGTCTCATGGAGAATGACAGTGGTATAATTGAGGGGCTTATGCACCACGATGGGGTGAATTTGTGGAATAGCCAGCCCATGGGGTTGGCAGGGGTGGGGAGATGGAGAATGGAGAGACAAATGCTAGGAGCAGGCTTGCAAGAAGGCAGGTTTGCCTGTGGTAGTGAGGAGAGGGGCATAACCGGCAAGCACTGCTACTACTAGAAAATGCATGTATGAAATAGGAGTATGCTAGAGCAGAGCGGTAGGATGGAGCTAACGACCTCTGCTGGTGAGAGGTGATAACCTGCAGACCTGAAAGTCGGCTGATAGGTTTTGGCAGCGTCACCTGACCTGCCACCAGCCTATAAGTCTGAGAGCCGACCAAGGGTGGTGGTGGGGTGGTGGGAGCCAGCGCCAGCGCGCCGGGGGGCCAGAACTGCGGCAGGGCAAAGCAGCACGGCACTCGCCTCAGGGCCTCCGCTGAAAGAGGCGCCAAAATTCAAACACGATGGACAAAGGAGCCGTGTCCAGGCTCGCAGCGAACGCCGTACCTTTCCGTACCTTTCTGGCTTCGGGGTTGGGTGGGGTTCCAATTTGCAGTCCGGTGTGCAGTCGTCCTGCCCTGGGAGAGCACAGCAGGCTCTCTCGACCAAACGAGGAGGCTCTGGGGGAGAGCGAAGAAGTCTGTTGCCCTCGCGACCCGCTTCTGGAAGGAGAAAGGACAGGTTACAATATATGTGCAGCAGGAGGGGCGGAGCAGTTTTCAGGTAAGGCCAGTGTGCAGGGTGGTGTACGGTGGCAATGTTACAGAATGCAGAGGGTGTGCTTAACAACAACGAGATGTAAATAGGCTCTGCGGCTTGTTACCCTGCCTTGCAATATACTTAGGAGAGAAATTCATGAGACACTCAGTTTAGCAAGCTCCCAAAAACCCAAAATCCAGTGGTAGGCAATTAAAGGTGAGGGCTCCACACGACCACAAGCAGCTAGTATTTGTTCAATAAATGCAGCAAATACAGTAAAATAACATAAAAAAAAAATATATATATCTATAGTGCTACGTCGACTGCCGACTGCACTGCCTTTAAGAACAGAACTGCGGCAGGGCAAAAGCAGCACGGCACTCGCCCAGGGCCTCCCGCTGAAAGAGGCGCCAAAATTCAAACACGATGGACAAAGGAACCATGTCCAGGCTCGCAGCGAACGCCGTGACTCTTTCCGTATTCCTTTCTGGCTTCGGGGGTGGGTGGGGTCTCCACTTGGTAGTCCGTGTGCAGTCAGTTCTGCCCTGGAGAGTACAGCAGGCTCTTCTCGACCAAACGAGGAGGCTCTGGGGGAGAGCGATAGTCTGTTGCCCTTGGCGACCCGCTTTCTTCCGTGACCTTTCTGGCTTCGGGGTGGTGGGGTCCGATTTGCAGTCCAGTGTGCAGTCGTCCTGCCCTGGGAGAGCACAGCAGCAGGATCAGATGGGTTACTTCTCAGTATCCTCATGGCAACCGGAAGCAGAACTGCCTGAACTCCTGATAGGACTACACAACTGCTCACTACAGATGGGATCGTTCTGACGGACTGGAGGGTGGTGGACGTGGCTCCATGGGGGTTGGGGGGGGTAGGAGGGATAAGGAACTGTTGTAGAGGTAATGTCAGGAAGCATAGGTAGTCCAGGAGAAGTTACAAAATTTGCAAGTTGAATTGCATTATTATAAAAAGCATTAAAATAAAAAAATAACATTTGTAAAGAATGGCTTTTCACATAGGTAGTTCAAGCAAAAGTCCTTCTGAGTGCATCTCCAGATCTAAAGCTAAAACTGAAAAACCAAAAACCCTGCTCTGCTGTCTTTATAGTTTCTCCCTGCATCCTGTTTTTCATATAATGTAACACATTTGTCAGATTTTTTCCTGAGCAAGTATATCCAGGCTCCACAGGTGTAACAAAATAGAACAGGGTCTGCAAGTGCCTCCTGTAGACAGTTCTGTTAAAAAGCTTAAAAGCAGTTAATGCCATTAGGAAAACTTTTTAAAACACAATGGTTGGACACAATACAACTTCTGTTTCATATATCTTCCATATATTTTTCCTCCCCATTATTTATTACTGCAGAAATTCCCATAGAAACAAAATCTTTATACCTTACAATTTATCTGACTCTATAGCTTACTCCCTACATGAAAGCATAATGCTCTGTTGTGACATCACAGTCTGTTGCCATGGGAATAACTGTGCTGTTACAAGCACAGTATTATGACATGAGGTTGGGAAGAAGCAACAGCAGCTGACGAGCCCTGAAGAAACAGCTATCTTGTTTTCATGCATATGACCTCAGTAATAAATAATGGGGATAACAGACACAGAGCTAATGAGAAATATAAGCTGCTTTGTGTCTACAAATACTGTTTACCAAAGTTCTTCTTGAGGTGTTGGTGGCTCTTTAAGGAGATCAAAAGGTCTCACGAGGTCAAACTCCTTGTATTTACAGCTTGCTATCTTTTCTAATAAAGGGACCCTTTTCTAATAGACTGAAATAGCTTTCTGCAGTTGATTTCAAACAACATCACAATGTACATTTACAAACCAAGGATCCCAGCCTCACACAAATATCCACATACATTTTCTCAGCCATGAAGAAGCAAGGAGGGGAAAGAAAAGAGAGAAACAGCAAGTTAAGAAAAAGAGATAGCAGGGGGAAGCATGGGAGCTTTTGGATTGGCCAGATCCTCAGGGTGCCCAGGAAAATGTGATTGTGCAATCAAACAGGTAAAGACAGACAAGTGGCAGAAAAGAAGATGACAGAACACAGCTTTGCTTTTACCTCTCTCTCCACATAACACATGGGACAGGGTCCTATTCAGCCCTGTCCCAGGAACAAATGGGGAACTACAGACTTGTCAATCTGACCTCCATTGTAGAGGAGCTGATGAAGTCACTGATTAAAGAAGATTGTGGACTACTGGAGAGCAACGGTCTCCAGGATAGTAAACAGCATGGATTCATAGCAGGGAGACCCTGTCAGACAAACCTGATAGTTTTCTTTGACTGGGAAATAAGGTAATTAGATAGGGGCCACACCATGGTTTTGCTCTATTTCGCCTTCAGTAAGGCTTTCGACTCAGTGCCCCATAGACACTTGCGGAACAATATGGAGGATCTGTGTGCAGCTAAGGACATAGTTTACTGGGTAGGAAACTGGCTAGGGAGGAGGCAGCAGAAGGCTGTGGTCGGTATACTCCCTCCACAGCGACAAATCGACAGCAACCGACACTACAGCAGCAACAGTGCCAGGTCACTGTAGTGTCAACGCTGGACCCCGGCACTGTTTTCTGGGGGTCTTGCACCCCTTCCCCAAATCAGCTCCAACTCAGAATTGATTAGTTTAATTGGGGGGCGGTGCCCCTCCGAAGAAAACATGGGAGGCAGTGACCACCTTTTTGCCGACCACAAATGCGGTTGACATAAAGGTTTCACTGTAATGTCGTTCGACAAAATTTTTGTCTCGCTGGCTTCGTAGGTCTGTTGTGGTCCATGGGGTCAAATCAGAAGAGAGGGAGGTCATGAGTGGGGCGCCACAGGAATCTGTCATGGGCCTGTTCCTCTTCAATATGTTCATCGGCAACATTGGAGAAGATATCTGGTGTAGGTTACCAAAATTCAAATAAATTCAAATAAAATTCAGATAAATAGGTTGTGTCTCTTCACGGATGACAATAAGCTCTGTGGGGGGGGGGAGGATAGCAATAAGGGAATCAGACAAATGCAGAGTGACTTACAAAAGCTAGAGGGGTGGTCTAAGGTTTGGCAATTGAAATTCAACGCCAAAAGTGCAAAGTGGTGCAGCTAGGAAATAAGAACCACAGGACAGTATTAAGTATTGTATTTTCTAAACAACTGCCATGAGCTTCTGAAGAAGGACTGGTAGGTCCGAAAGCTAGAGCACTTTGTTCTTGTTGTTACATCTATGTTGGTCCATTAAGAGGTATCAAATAATTTGCTTCTGGATCCACAGGACAGAGTACTGGATGGAGGCGGGGGATGAGACTCCTTGAGTACAGCTGAGGAGCGTGACCTAGAAGGTTATGATCAGTGATACCCTCAAGCAACCTAGCCAGTGCAACAATGTCTATGGTAAGGCAAGTAGAATGCTGCGGTGTATAGGGAGTGGTAATGATAGCAGGAGGAAGGAGGTGATAATGATACAGTATATATCTTTAGAGAAGCCACACATGGGGTACTGCGCCCAATTCTGAAGCCCTCACCTCAGGAAGGATAGGGACAGGCTGGAGACAGTGCAGCGCAGGGTAACAAAAATGATTCAGGGCCAACAGGGCAGGTCTTACGAGGAGCGTGGCAAGGCACTGAACATTTACTCACTGGAGATCAGAAGGGAGAGGGGAGATATGATAGAGACCTTCAAGTTCCTTAAAGGAATTAACAAAGTGAACTGTGAGGAACTATTTAGCTTTAATACTAGTTTGAGGTCATGAGGGCATGAGTGGAAACTGACAGGAGGGAGATTCAGGAGGGACATGAGGAAGTATTATTTTACAGAAAGGGTGGTGGAGCCGTGGAACAGTCTACCAGCCAAAATTGTGCGTGCTAAAACAGTTAATGGCTTCAAGCATGGCTGGGACAGAGTGAAGGGTATAGTAGTCACTCAAGGCAACAGAATCAGGAAAGGGAATAGGAGGAGGACTCGGACCCTGGATGGACAGCAGGTTCCAGGGTTAGATAGGGAACTCAGGAAGAATGCATGGACAGTTGATCTTTTTCTGCCATCATTGTCTATGTTTCTGTGCTCAGGGTCACACAGTATGCAAGTGGAGGTTATGGGAATCAAACCCAGGTCTGCTGAATGTACCAAGCTCATTCATAGCTCATTGCGCTCTACTGTAGGCTATATTGCCAGCCCTTTGGAGTAACCCCTCCTTTCGCATCCCACAATGTCCTATCCATTCATTTAGTCACTTATTCACTGGGCAACTTACAGTGGAAACATACTCCTTTTGCAAGTTTCCCCAGGCTGCAACTCGGCACTGACGCTCTGCTACCTCCCTTCATGCCTACTCTGTGGCTTGCTCCCTTCCAGGACACAAACTGGCATGGCAGTGGGCAGCAAACATGAAGCCTGGCATTGTCAGTGCAGTCATCCCGGCAGATGGCATTTTTCATTCCAGTTGACCCTCACCCTCATATAGAAACACAGAAGTTGACAGCAGAAAAGGACCACCTAGCCTACCTGGTCTGCCCAGGTGTTCCCTAACTATTCTGTTTCTGTAAACCCTGTTTGGTTTCCATTGACCCTGCCACCTCCCTGCATTGTGTCTCATACACCCCTATGTCTATCCCATGCATACATCCCTCGAGCTCCCATGTCCCCACAGCACCATGCACACACCCCTTCTTATACTCGGGTACATGCAGAGGCACCCCCCTTCCACACAACAGCAAGCACCGCAGCCACTTGCAGGGGGTTACTGTGGTGACAGAATGGCATCCTCACTCCCCAGGTCTCGAACCTGGGCTCCCTGTTTGGTACCCCAATCTGCTGCTGTTGGGCCACTGGGCAACAACAACTTCCAATTTGTCTTTTCAAGGGAATGAAAGGACATAATTTTGTTTGTTTGCAAAAGCTTTTCAAAGTGACTACCAAACCTCTTACTACTGTGCAGAACCAGCAAGGACTGCACTCACAGGGCCACCTGAAGGCCCAGTGGGTATTATTATTTATTTGTTGAACAGGAAAGGATGGCTAGACAATACTGTTCAGAAGCAGACCCGGGAGCAGGGTCAGGTGTCCTAGGGGACTAGGGTGGTGCAACCGCCTGGCAGTGCTTCCTGCGGAGAAGAATAATGCTGGGTTCTGCCACTGCAGCAATCCCTACAGTGGGCCAGGGAGCCTGCCTTCTTCACTGGGAGCATTTGCTGCACATGTGTGAGGCCTGAGAGGGCACTGCCCAGTGTCAGTGGGTGGTGGTGGTGAGGATTTGGGGATAGGGAGAAAAATGTATCAGAATACAACGTTCCTTGGCTGGCTGTACGGATCCTTACTGGTCTGACAGTGGGGAAGGGGTTGACAGAGCTGGGAGCTCATAGGAAGAGGCTGGGGATCGGGCAAAAGTGGTGGTCCAAAGGGAAAAGGCTGTATAGCAAATAAAAAGAAAAGGACTGCACTTGCAGCACATATTCACTGACAGCAGTGTATGGCCCTTGAGGTCTGGCTACACCGTTGCACTTTAGTTTTGTTATTTGTTCATAGTCTGTTTCTGCAGGAACGCCCAGTTCAGATGCTGGTGCACGTTTTCAATGATGACCTGCTTCCAACCAATTTTCAAACTGTCCAGGACAGAACACTGGAAGGTCATGCTGCTTGCTCAAGGTCACGCACTGTGTAGGGGGGCTGTGGTCTGATTGGAACCTCAGAATCCATGTGTAACCCCTAGATGGCGCTATCCCAGGGGCTACTACCCTTGCCTGATTTGCCACTAACAGGTTGAGGGGCCTGGATCCAATGGCGGGTGCCTCCACCCAGAGGTCAGGGTTTGCAATAGTTAAACTAACTTGGTCACAGCCCTCTGGGACACTGCAACCCCCCTTTCTTCCCACTAGTGGCCCACACAATATATCAGAATTACCTTCACAGTATACACTTACCCCCAGGTCTGGTTCCGGCACTGGGACTCTCTGAGAAATGAGATACAGTGCAACAATCACAGTACAGTACTTTAACATAGACAAATACCTCAGGCAGTATAACTTTGCTGAAACAAGCAGCTCTGATTTATTTAGGGGATATAACAAGGACAGGGGAAATCAGGTTAATTAGCTTATCACTCTAATAATCTATTTATGGCTCTGTGCACAGGCCTATCCCTATCAGTTACTGTCCCTGGGTACCCAAGCCTTAGTGGCTAGTCCAAACCGTGGCAGCTGGTAGGGGCCCTTTTCACACAGAGAAAAGGAGAATTAAACAGTCAGCAGTACAGTAATTCCATTTGGATTTAATGTGGCAATTCAACAGGGAGCGACCTGAATTAGTACTCACGACCTCCAAATAAGATAGGGTCCTTCAATGTCAGCAGGGCTCACTTGAGGTACACAAACCTCTTCACACATCCATATAAAAGAAAGCACTATACCAGGTAGGCTGCATCTGTATCCCGATCGCAATTACTGCACAATACCCGGGAGAACACACAGCAGATTCAGTTCCTGACAGACCGAATGCAATTTTCAGCAATTCCTCCAGTCTTCTACAGGGTGAGCCTGGTTTCTACTCTTCAGAGATCCTTTGATTCTTTTTACAGGACGGATTCAGTCCTAACAAGCTGCAGACCGGAACTCTGGGCCTTACACACGTTTTTTGACTAAAACTGCACACTGAAAAAGCACAGGGCTCCTTCCTTCTTCACTGCCAAAGCTCAACTGAAACTCCAACCGACAAAACCGGCACTTCCTTTGAGTTCCTCCCAGTTCTTGACTGGATTGGCTGTCACTCACAATAGACTGCTGCTGTTGGTCCAAAAGGCACTGAAGTCTAAACTACATCTCCCAGAGTCACTGCCCATACAATCCTCTTGTGGCTGGCTCAGATTATGAGTCCAAGTTCTGAATCGTCCAAGGCACCATTTTAGAGCTAGCTTACCCCACACTGATTGGTCCAGTTCAGCAGTTCAAAACTAGAATGGGAACTAGCAGACACAGTTCTGACTGCAAAGAAAGCAGGTTAGACAAACTGTAATTTCATTATTACTCTAAATAATTTGGCAAACAGTTACATCTTTCAGATAGGTTCCTTTGCACTCCTAGTGACTGCAAAAATGAAGTGAATTGGCAGCAGCTCGAGTGGTACTCAGAGAAGCACACAGTCCCCCCATACAAACTAATTATGTCTGCAAGCAGACAGCTCTTAAAGAGACAGTACCAGAGGCTCTAAAAACACTCACTGATAAATGGCTTAAATGCCAAACACCATTCAGGCTTGGAGCATTCAAGCAAGCTCCTGGAAGTCTTTTGGGAACCCCCATTTGCAGGGGGGTTACACCCTTCCTGGCCTGGGAAAGCTTGACGTCCGCGTCAAGCAAGTACCCCCATAAGTTTCAACTGCAACCATATACATTTGCATTAGGCTCGCACATGTAATCATCAGTCAATATATCATTTTACCAAGAACACATTTCTGAAACATTGCAGTACGTCACTCTTTACACAGTATTACATACACATTGTACCATAACTCAAGTTATTACCTCTTGTACATGAAACCTGAAGAGAGGGGGCCCTTCCCTATCAGTTACCTTGGGGCTGGATGGGGCAAGGGCACCATACTTAGAGGGCAACACAAGTAACTTGGAGTTAGCACTGATGCTCAGTTTGGGCAATGAGCTCGGGGACACATACACTCCTTTATGGACAACATTGAGAGGCAAGTCCACAGGCCTCCCAAGTGAATCATAACTGAGGTGCACCACAGGCTTTACAGCTCGACCAGTCTTTCTAGGGGGAACTGTTATAGTCTCTGCACTCTGAGCCTCATTTTCAGCATTGTCCTCACTTGTCAGGGGAGTCTCCATGGGGGTAGAGAGGCTAGAACTTGGGGCACTTTCAGCTCCAGGAGTTACAGTTTCTGAGTCCACAACATTTGGCTCGCATGGAGAGCTTTCGGACACTGGCAGTGGACTGTCAGGGCACTCAAAATACTCTTCTTGTTCGGGTGTATCACCAGTCTGCCCCAATCTATCATTTTCCTCCCTGAAAGCTCAAACAGTTCAACCATGCACAATGATTCCATTTCATCTGATCTGATGCTTTGCACTTCGCTTTCTGGGAGCATTGGCTCCAGGGATGAAGCTGGGGGCTTAGACAGTCCAGAAGGCCCAGCTTTGTCTCCAGTATTGACTAGGGGATTGCCCCGAAACAATTGACTCAGTTCGTAAGAAGGATAGTATTCAAAGTCACTCTCACTTTCTTCCGATATGGACTGACAGTCATGCTCAACTCGGACTTGTGGAGGGGAACACTTTAACTTTGCTTCTGTAGGTGCAGACTTTCTTGATCTTTTCTTAGCAGCAGCTCTAGTCACTGGTCCAGAGGGGCATCTTCTAGGGCTCAGACTCAATTAAGATTTGTCCAATGGGCAGTAAATGATTTCTATGCATTGTTTTACATCTTTTGAATTATTCTCAGGCCTTACTTTGTACACTGGCAGATCATCTAGTTTGCCCACTACAATGTGAGGAGATGGTGCCATCTGTCAGCAATCTTGTGCTTGCCATGCAGTCCCAGATTTCTTAGCAATACCCGATCTCCCTCCTGGAGTTCCTGTGCTTTCACCTTTTTATCATACCTTTCTTTGTTGGCCAGATTTCTTTTGGCAGCCATGGTTTGAGCCAGTTGGTACGCATGAGTTAGCTGGGCCTTTAACTTTTGCACATACTGTAAATAGTTGTCAGCTTGAACCCCATCAGGAGAGACCCCAAAACACACATCTACTGGTAGTCGAGCTTCTCTTCCAAACATCAGGCGGTAGGGGGAGAATCCAGTGGCATCACTTTTGGTGCAGTTATAAGCATGTACCAGGGTGCTAATTTGTTGGCTCCATCTAGGCTTGTCCTGTGGGTGCAGGGTGCCTAGCATATCTAGCAAAGTGCGGTTGAAACGTTCAGGCTGTGGGTCCCCCTGGGGGTGGTAAGGAGTGGTTCTGGACTTTCGCACTCCCCACAGAGAAAGCATCTCTTTGATCAGACGACTCTCAAAGTCTCTCCCTTGATCAGAATGGATTCTTTGTGGAGCCCCATAGTGAACAAAAAAGTTTTCTACAAGTACTTTGGCCACAGTGGATGCTTTCTGGTCTTTGGTGGGAAAGCTTGGGCATATCTCGTGAAATGGTCAGTGACCACCAGCACATTACTGATATTTCTTTGATCTGACTCCAAACTCAGAAAATCAATACAGACCAGCTCCATGGGTGCACTGGTGGTGATGTTAACAAGGGGGCAGCCCTCTGGGGCAAAGCTTTCTCTGTAAGCAGCGACTACAAGTTCGAATGTGTTGCTCCACATCAGCCCCCATCTTAGGCCAATAGAATCTGGATCTCACCAAGTCAAGTGTTCTGTCTATACCAAGGTGCCCCATGTGGTTGTGCAAGGACCTCAGTACTGAGTCTCGAAAGGCAGTGGGCAGCACTAGTTGTTGTTTGTCTACTTGTCCCTCTGTCTACTGTTTCTCTGTATAACAGTTTATTGATCAGTTTCAACTTAGGACCTTCTTTGTATAACAGTGCAGTTCTCAAATCAGTGGAGCGTAATTTGGACACATCTTTTCCTGCATAGAGGGCTTCTAAAGCTGCTTTGATCATGGGATCAGGGATTGAGCCTCGTGAATACTGTCATTGTCCAGCTGAGGCAGTGCACCAATGTCTATTGCAGAAAAGTGGCAATAAGCAGCAGGTATGCAATTCTCAGAGGCTCCCAAGCAATCCACCATGCAGTCCACTAGCGTCCGTGGACATTTGTTCCTCCTGTCAAACTCTCGGCACAGTGCCCGAATGTCAGGTTCTGCCAATCGGACCCAATCATTCTGGGGAACAGGCCTCCGGAGAGAGCATCAGCATCTATGTGGTTCAGACCTGCTCGGTATTCGAGAGCATAGTCATATGTAGATAATGCAGAAAGCCACCTATGGCCAGTGGCATCCAACTTAGCTGAGGTCTGCACATAGGTCAAAGGATTATTGTGTTTTACTAGTATTTTAGCCCCATACAAGTACTCATGGAATTGGTCAACAATAGCCCACTTCAAAGCTAGGAACTCTAACTTATGTACAGGATAGTTCTTTTGGATGGGGTCAGGCTTCTACTGGCAAAGGCCACTGGTCTCAGGCCATTCTCGTGTTTTGGTACAACACAGCCCCAACCCTTGTAAGCTAGCATCAGTGTGCAGGACGTAAGGTTTTCTTGGATCGCATAGGCCAGCACTGGAGCATGGGTAAGTTGATATATGATCTCATGAAAAGCAGTCTCAATCAGGAGTCCAGCGGGCCCCAAATACTTCACTCGGATGAAAATACACTCTTTCAGTCTTGAGGACGCTGACTTTTGGTATTTTTGTGGGTTGGGGATACCCTTGAGTAAGGTTAAGTAAAGGCGGTCACTCTTGAATAGTCCTTGATGAAGCTACGATAATAACCACAGAATCCCAGGAATCTTTGCAGTTCTTTTAGATTTTTGGTGTGGCCAGGTGGTCAAGGCCTCAACTTTACTTGGGTCGGTCTCTATTCCTCGGTGGATACTATGTGTCCCACATACTTTACTGATGTTTGAAAGAATTGACACTTATCAATGGACAGTTTAAGGCCAAAGTCCTCCAGTCGGTCCAATACCTTAAATAATCTGCTCTCATGTTCCTCCAGTGAGCTGCCAAACACAATAACATCATCTAGGTATACCAGGCACTTCTAGTAAGTTCATGTCCCCACTGCACGCTCCATCAATCGTTGAAAAGTGGCTGGGGCACTGAAATCCTTGAGGCATCCTCATGAATTCATAGAACTAAGCGGACAGATAAAGGCCGTCTTCTCCACGGTCCTCTGGCCATCGGATCTGGTAGTACCCATCATGGAGATCCAGCACAGAGAACCACTTGCTCCCGCTTAGGCAGTCCAAAGCATCCTGAATGCGGGCATTGTGTACTGATCAGGATAGTCCGTCGGTTTAAGGTGCGTATAATCCACACACATCCTTACTGTTCCATCTTTTTCCTCACTACCACAATGGGGAAGCATAAGGGCTTTGGATTCTTGTATTACACCAGCAGCTAACATCTCTTGCAGATGCCGTCTCACATCATCTATGTCAGCAGGTGCCAGCGCCGAGACCTCTCACGAAATGGTCTTTCGTCATGCAGTCGGATATTGTGCTCAGCCTTGCACGCATCCTACATCCCATTCCTTTAAAGAAAAACACCTGGTCTCTGGGCAAGCTTCTCACTGATCCTCACTTTCCATTCAGCTGGCAGCGGAGTCAAATCAAACAAGTCAGGCTGTTACTCTGTCATTCTTCCTTGAACTCTTGCTGCTGGTAGCACTGCAGTGTCTGCACAATGCACATTAGCCAGGATGCAACCTCTGTTTACTCAATGTCTCTTTCAGACACATTATGAACTTGGACCATTACCCTTCTGGCATAAGCATGGGCTCTAGCGGCAAAATACTAGGCTTGACCAGCAGTCCTCTGGCAATTTTCCATCACCTGGTGCATCCAACATTAATATTTTATTCTTAACATCCTTTCTGATACGGACCTCTCCCTGTAAGGTACACTGGGCATTTGGCGCCAGGATCAGAGACTCAGGATCCTTCTTCCATACAATTCGACTGGTTCCTCTGGTTCTGTTTTTCAGCATCTCTGTGCCTCATAGGCCTTCTTAATTAAAGCCGGAACTCTTAAAGCTCTACTAGTCTTTGACCCTGTTTTTCATAACACAACTGTGCCAGCCTTCCGAACATATGAGCATTTGTTCCAATCAACAAAGGGACACCATCATACAGTCCAGTGGGGACACACTAAGGCTAGGGTCTCTACTTGTTCAGCCACTCCAGCCACGGAGGTGGGAAAGACAGCCAAATTCGGATATACCGGAATAGGGGTAGGCCTTCTCACTTAACCCCATACATGCAGTCCTTCTAATGGTTGTAAGGGTACGTCTGACAAATGCTTTGATACCAATCCTGGAACATAATTGTCACTTGGGAGCCACTGTCTAATACAGCTCTTGTAGACACTTCATTCACCTTTACAGTGGTCTCCATGGAGGGACCCACTATTCTGGACCAGTCTGGAGAGGCGGTAGTGGGGCCTGGGCAACTGACCTTGCCACAAAGGACGCGGAATTAGCATTTTGGTGCCCTCACTGGGATCATGTCGCACCTCTTAACCACTGATTTCTTCTCCAAGCTCTCTCTTGTAGCCTATATGCAACTTTGTCAGTGTCTTTGGGGACTGGCATTCCTTTTCATGTGCCCATCTTTCCCACAATTATAGCAAACATACTTTCTGAGTTTGAGCTGGCGAGGCACCACACTGGGAGCCAGGCGGGGTATTACTAACTGAAACCTGGGTGCCATCTCTGTCTGCGGCGTGATAAGCATTTGGAGACATCTCGTCAGTTTCTCCACTTCCATGGTCAAGGAATTGAGTTTGGAGCTGTTATCAGCAGGAGATACATGGGTGGGTACCCCACCCCATAGCAGATGCAGTCGATATAGGTCAGGGCCCGGTGACTTGCAGGCGTGGCCTTTCATAAAGGGACTGGTTTTGAATTCGGATCTCTCTCAACAGTTCACCCCCATTGTGGCATATCTTTTCCTTGTCAGAGCACTCATTGACTGTCAACCTCTGCCCTGAACTTCACTTGATGGGTCACCTCAGTCACTGGTCGTCAGCCACAGCTGTTGGTGCAGGTACCTCCCGAGGTCGCTTTTTCAACTCCTCAATTTCTCTCATTAACTCATCATAGGAGGGTGGGGATTCCAGTCGATTTGCCAGGCGTAACTGGAGCAACAGCAGTTCTGAGAAGGGCAGACTTAAGGATTCTGTCCAGTCTGGTTCGGTCCAGTTCAATCGCTGGCAAACTACCCTTTCTGAGGCATTCTTGCAACAATTTTTCCAGCCGAGACATACACAGACAACAACTCCCCTTGGTACTTGTTGTGCATTTCTTACTCTCCACCATAGGTCCTCATCAGAATCTGGGCTCCCATACACATTCTCCAAGGCCTCAAGATAGGCCTGTGCAGTCGCTTCAGGGTTACTGGCCCGCTTAGCACGGATGGTAGCCAGGGCAGGACCTCGGAGGCTCTCACTAACCTCTTTCTTTTCGCGCTCCGAAGCATTGCCATTCTAGCACTTGGGGGCAACATAGTCTATCCAGGTCTCCCAGTCATCCTCCCTTGGGGGTGGGAGGGTGCCAGAGAAGATCCTCAACCTTCGGTAAGAGTCGTGACTAATGGCAGGTGCAGAAAGGAGTCGCATTGGTTCAGCCACCATTACGGCACTGGAGCAGGAGAGGGTGTTGGGAGGAACACCCAGGTGGCAAGAAAGGTTTCTTCAAGTCCTCCACAGTTTTCCCTCTCCAGCAGCCATTCAGCAAATTCTCCTCAAAAGTTTCAGATAGTGGTGGGGCTGATTCCCCGGGTCTTTACTGTCCTTAGTTATCACTCTCCAAGCAGTGAGGCTCCTCTGGGGTAATGGTCTGTGGCACTTTGGAGCTATCTATGGATCCTTAAACTCTACTAGGCCAGGAAAGTGTGGGTGAGCAGATTAGCATGCCGACCCACCACCACAGGGTTTTGTAAACCTTCCACCTTGGAAAGTACTCCTGCACAGTGTCCGTATTGATACCCAGGGGATGTCCAGGATAAGCATAGCATTTTGGGGTCGATCTCCTCCCAGTACACCACTCCACCCACGGTGCACAGCCACTTCTGTCGGGTACCCATTTTTTCTTAACAGTGGTTCAGAATATGGCCACTCAGAGGACACACAATCCCAGCGGTGAGCCTCCAAGATGTAACCCTAGATGGCGCCATCCCAGGGGCTACTACCCTGCCTGATTTGCCACTAACAGGTTGAGGGCCTGGATCCAATGGCGGGTGCCTCCACCCAGAGGTCAGGTTTGCAATAGTTAAACTAACTTGGTCACAGCCCTCTGGGACACTGCAACCCCTTTCTTCCCACTAGTGGCCCACACAATATATCAGAATTACCTTCACAGTATACACTTACCCCAGGTCTGGTTCCGGCACTGGGACCTCCTGTGAAATGAGATACAGTGCAACAATCACAGTACAGTACTTTAACATAGACAAATACCTCAGGCAGTATAACTTTGCTGAAACAAGCAGCTCTGATTTATTTAGGGGATATAACAAGGACAGGGAAATCAGGTTAATTAGCTTATCACTTAATAATCTACCTATGGCTCTGTGCACAGGCCTATCCCTATCAGTTACTGTCCTTGGGTACCCAAGCCTTAGTGGCTAGTCCAAACCGTGGCAGCTGGTAGGGGCCCTTCACACAGAGAAAAGGAGAATTAAACAGTCAGCAGTACAGTAATTCCATTTGGATTTAATGTGGCAATTCAACAGGGAGCGACCCTGAATTAGTATCACGACCTCCAAATAAGATAGGGTCCTTCAATGTCAGCAGGGCTCACTTGAGGTACACAAACCTCTTCACACATCCATATAAAAGAAGCACTATACCAGGTAGGCTGCATCTGTATCCCGATCGCAATTACTGCACAATACCCGGAGAACACACAGCAGATTCAGTTCCTGACAGACCGAATGCAATTTTCAGCAATTCCTCCAGTCTTCTACAGGGTGAGCCTGGTTTCTACTCTTCAGAGATCCTTGATTCTTTCTCAGGACGGATTCAGTCCTAACAAGCTGCAGACCGAACTCTGGGCCCTTACACATTTTTGACTAAAACTGCACACTGAAAAGCACAGGGCTCCTTCCTTCTTCACTGCCAAAGCTCAACTGAAACTCCAACCGACAAAACCGGCACTTCCTTTGAGTTCCTCCCAGTTCTTGACTGGATTGGCTGTCACTCACAAGACTGCTGCTGTTGGTCCAAAAAGGCACTGAAGTCTAAACTCATCTCCCAGAGTCACTGCCCATACAATCCTCTTGTGGCTGGCTCAGATTATGAGTCCAAGTTCTGAATCGTCCAAGGCACCATTTTAGAGCTAGCTTACCCCACACTGATTGGTCCAGTTCAGCAGTTCAAAACTAGAATGGGGAACTAGCAGACACAGTTCTGACTGCAAAAGAAAGCAGGTTAGACAAACTGTAATTTCATTATTACCTAAATAATTTCTGGCAACAGTTACATCTTTCAGATAGGTTCCTTTGCACTCCTAGTGACTGCAAAAATGAAGTGAATTAGCGCTTAGCTCGAGGTAGTACTCAGAAGCACACAGTCCCCCCATACAAACTAATTATGTCTGCAAGCAGACAGCTCTTAAAGAGACAGTACCAGAGGCTCTAAAAACACTCACTGATAAATGGCTTAAATGCCAAACACCATTCAGGCTTGGAGCATTCAAGCAAGCTCCTGGAAGTCTTTTGGGAACCCCCATTTGCAGGGGGGTTACACATGTCCTCAAGCCTGTGTTCAGAGTTCCATCTGACTGGTGCTTTTAAGTATTCTGGCAACAGACCAGTATCTACAAAATCTATGAAAATGGTAGTGGGTGTAGGTCCTAGATTGACACCCCAAACAGATGGGAGGGTCAGTTAACCCCCCCCCCACTACCACCATCACCACACTGCTGACTGGTTGACCTTACAATATATGTTACCAGCTGATTCTTACTGACATACGTCATCATACTGCTGTTCCGTACCCTTTGCTCTGATATCAGAATGCAACAGCATTTCTAGTTAGACACCAGCATCCTGTCCCTCTCTCTTGTTTCTTCCCAACCCCAATGCAGTCAAGCCTCATTTACATGCAGAATATAGCAAGTTCATTAATATAGATGTTGTTGTACCGGAAAACTTGCAGAGTAATGTATTCTGTTGATTTTATTTTTATGAATTCTGCTTCTGGACGTTCAGACATTCATCACTCTTTATGAGAATGAGCTGGGATAAGAAAGCAGAACGACGTGTGATTTCCTATCACTCTATATGTCTCCTCTTGCTAAAGCCTGGAGGGAATGGCTGCTCAGTAGGTAGGCTCATTTTCAATTCTGGAACAGGACAGCTCATCATACCTTCTGTGTCTACCCGCTATCCCAGAAGGGTATGTAGAGGTTATTAGGTGATTGGAGGTTGCTTCTGCTAATGGCTTACCAAGGCTGCAAGGTCACTGGATCAAGTTCTACATACCTAGACTGACTCAAACCCCAGCACTTGAGCAAAGGGAGAAGATTTGGGGAGTTCTCAGTACTAGTAGCCAGCAGGCTTTCACTTCTAGGTCATTAGTTTCAGACTGGGTCAGTAGTGGTGGACAACCTGATCATCCAATGTGTGTTCAGAGGCTGACGAGATGCGAGTGCTGGTGGTTCCAAGTTCAATTCTTGGCAAGTTTACTGTATTTATGGATCCATCATCTTTGTAACATGAAGCATTGACATTTGAACTCAAGGCTTACCCGCAGGTCCTTTTCCTAGGTCCCTGCACTCCGCTGGATCACTCAAGCTGATGGTCCCACACATAAATATGACTCGAGGTGGGGGGTCCCTCACCTTCAGTCCCAGATGCCCAACTGTGTAGAACTCCCTGCCAGAATCCCTATACCTGGTAAACTGCCCCTTGTCCACCAGTATAAAAGTCACGGAATGGTCCTTTTCCATCTCCTGTGGGTATAAACCTTGCTGCCATCGGTTCAGGTGCGGAACGTAGGTAGCAGCAACGGTGAACCTGTGTCCCTATATCCTCTGCACTGGTCCTTACCTTCTACTTGAAACTTCGTCATGCCCACATAAACATACAAACTCTTGTAAGCTGTTCACTGCATCTAGCATTATTTATGTCTGTAACCTGTTCACTTGTCATCAGCAGTCTTGCCTTAAAAGAACACCACCGTGAACAAGTTCTGCACAACAATTTTTATCCTGAATAAAAACAGAATTGAAACAGGATCACTGTTCATTAGCCTTACATAGAAACATAGAAATTGGCGGTAGATAAGGAACGCCAGGCTCATCCAGTCTGCCCGTAAGCCCTAAACATGTTTCAGCCTCTGACTCTTACCTGGTCAACGGCTTTTCACCACTCCTTCCCACCTCTAAGGTTCCCTTACGCCTGCCCCAGGCATGTTTAAATCCTTCCGCCGTCCTCGCTCCCACTACCTCCTGTTGCAGACTATTTCATGTGCCCACCACCCTCTCTGTGAAGAAAAACTTCCTCACATTTCCTCTCAATCTGCCACCTTCCAATTTCATATCATGCCTCTCATTCTTGTACTTCTCCTACATGGAAGATGTCAACCCCCTGCACCTTGTTTATGCCCTTAAGGGAATTATGTGATAAGAGCGAGTCTGTCATCACGCTGCACACAAAGAGTGATGCAAATATCGCCTGAATCAAAAGGGCAGCACAAACAAACACAGACTGCTGCAAACAGCGACGGTCCTCAGCAAAACAAATAAAAAAGCGTATAGCTTTTTTTTTTCGGGCGTAATCAACTCCAGTGGTGGGCGGACTTAAAAAAAAATAATATTTTGCTTCCTACTGTAGGACCTGAACCCAGACTGACTGACTCTGTAGACAGTGGCTCTAGCCACTACACCAAACAGCCAGCTTGGAAGGATTTGGACACACACCTTCCTACATCCTGTCATAGCGAGTGTAATTCACTGCTGCACTTGCCATACAGGATCCTTCGCTGTGATAGAACGTTTGTCCTAAACATGAGCGGTATTACTGTATCGCTCATATTGAGCCGCTCAATAATACTCACTCATATAGGATGCAACTGCCCTATGATACTTGAATGTTCTTATCATGTCACCCTGATTCCTCCTCTCCTCCAGTGAGTACATACTCCGGTCCCTCAATCTGTCTTCATGTGTTTTCTGGTGCAAGCCCTGTTCCATCTTTGTCGCCCTTCTCCGGACTGCCTCCACCCTGTCGATGTCCTTATGAAGGTGCGGCCTCCAGAGCTGCACACAGAACTCCAGATGCGGCCTCACCAGTGTTTTATACAATGGCATCACCACCTCCCACCTTCTGCTAGAGATACCTCTCCCTATGCACCCCCAGCATGCCACTGGCCCCCCCTGCAGCCTTTATACTCTGCTTTGACACCTTTAGGTCATCTTTAATAACCTCCAGGTCCCTTTCTTCCTTAGTGATTGTGAGCAACTCCCCCCCATCCTGTAGCTCTCTCCAGGGTTCCTTCTTTCCAGGTGCATTATTTTGCACTTCTTTGCATTGAACCTCAGCTGCCACACCTCAGACCATTTTTCAAGCTTCTCCAGGTCCCTCCTCATTTTCTCCACCTCGTCTGGAGTATCCACCCTGTTGCAGATCTTGATGTCATCTGTAAACAGGCAGACCTTTCCCTCCAGCCCTTCTGCAGTGTCACTAATGGATGCCCAGGTCTGCCTCTACTACCAAGGCCTCCAGGTCTGGGATTTTTATTTCCCAGGCTGTGGGCATTTGTAACCATGGCTTTCCATGTTTTGTTGCCTGTCCTCCCTCTAATCCTGTGTTTGCCCTCCTGCTTCTGTCCCCCAACCCCATTTTCCTTTTTATGATGCCCTCCTCCCACTGCATTTCCCTTTGTATCCAGTACTGGTGTCCCTGTCTGCAACCTACAGTACATTCAGGTTCCTCATTTCTGGCTACTCTAGCCTGTGGGGTGGGCTACTTGAGTCTCCCTACTCCAACTGACCCCCCCCCCCCTTGGCTAGTTTAAACGCTTGTCCGGGAAGCATATTAACCATTCACTGAGGACTGCCATCCCTCTCATGGAAGGACGCAGCCCGTCCCCCTTGAATAGGATTGCATTGTTCCATGTGGGTCCCCAGTCCCAAATGAAACCATACCCTTTCTTGCTGTGCCAGCCCTTCAACCACTTGTTCAGGCTACTGACATTGAGATTCCTATCCTCCCCCATACCGTGGACTGGCAGCACCTCTAAAAAGGTCACAGAGCTTGCTACCTTTTCCAGACTCCCTCCCAACACTCTGAAGTCCTCCTGTACCTGCTCTATGCATGTCCTGTCCTTGGAAAGGTCATTCTTTCCCAGGTGGACAGTGACCTGCAGCCCCCCTCTCCTAGCCACTGCTTTAGCAACCCTCAGGATCTGCTCTCCCTCCCTCCAAGCAGTGCCTCCTGGAAGGCACTTAACCTCCCTCTCCTCCCTGCTATCTTTGCCCAGAACCATCCCCCGGACAACTGAGTCCCCCAGCAGGAGTAACTTCTTTCTTTGGGGTCCTCTTCCTCCTGCCACTGGGTCTCCCTCTTGTGGAGGACCCTCACCTCCTCCCTGGTCTCAGCCTCGGTTTCCCTTGTGGGATACTCCCACTACTCCAGAACATCAAAAGAGTTAATAAGCTGGAGCGGATGGGGGATGTGCCTCTGAATCCCTTCCCTGAACCTCCCTGTTCCCACTGTTGTCCATCCTGCCCTCTGCCCGGGCAGCCATTGTGGCAGTGGCTGGGAACATAGTGGCCTCTGGGTGGGGGTGAAGATTCCCAGTACTCCTGCCAGCTTGGCCTGGAGACTGGCAATCTCTGCCCTCAGCCAGGAGAGGTGCCTGCAAATGAGACAGAACCGCAGCCTTCAGAATGTACTTCTGAAGGCTGCTGCACTACACCCACTGCACTGCACTGCACCACACCGTGCCTCATCTTATTTTGGTGTACTGCAGCCTCAAATACTCTCCAAGTTCACCTGCTCATGTCTTTTACCCCCCCCTTTTTTTATTTTTTTTATTTGTGCTCTATCTCTCTTCCTCCTCCTCCTCCTGGGAACTGCTACCTGTGTTCGTTGCCAACACAGGAAGTTGCCCACCAACAGTACCTATAAAGGTGGGGTGAACCCTGGGGTGGGTGGGTTGGGTTCTATGCCGCGCCATCCTAAAACTATCAGCCTAATCTGTATTTCCCTGTGCCTGCTGCTCAGGTATGTGGCAACCTGCTGTTGCTGTGAGTTGACACCTGACATCAAAATCCCCTGCATATGACACAGAAATCTAGATGGTTTAGGACCAGTAAAGACAAGATTCCATCCAGTCTGTGGTACTTGACCTATCTAGGCTTATTCGATCAGTTCAAAGCTCCCAGTGTTCCCGTCAACCTTCCGCTTGTTCATAATTACAACCCTGTTGCTATCCCATTGAGTTCTGAACCCTGAGACTGTACTGGCATTGGCTACACCTCTTTGGGCAGCTAGTTCTGTCTAGCCACAACCCTCTCTGTAAAGCAATACTTCCTTATGTCTTTTTTGAAATTAACCCCTCTCTGGTTTGAGGCTGTGACTGCTGGTAGCTCTCTGCCCATTTTATAATAATAATAATAACTTTATTTATTAAGCGCCTTTCAAATATCAAGGCACTGAACAGTATTTAAAACACAATTCTTAAAACAGCGGTGTCAAAAACATAACAGATCATGAAAACGCCTTACTCCACAAAAACGTTTTTAGTCCCTGCTTGAAGCTCCCCATGGTCGTGCACTCCTGAAGCTGACGGGGCAGAGAATTCCAGAGGGTTGGAGCCACAAATCTAAAAGCACGGGCCCCAAAAGATTTCAAAGTAACCCTCGGAATCTCCAGCAACCCCTTGTCAGCTGAACGAAGCTGTCGCTCCGGGGTGTAAGGAATCAGAAGCTCTTTCAAGTAGTCGGGACCAAGTCTGTGTAAGGCTTTGTAGGTTAGTAAATAAATCTGTGGTGTCCATCTTGCTATGGCCCTGAATGTAATATGTAAGTTTGTCATGTCCCTCTCTCCCTCCTGTTCTCCAATGAGCACCTGCTTAGGCTCTTCAGATACGTCCTTCCCAGTAGAAACATAGAATTTGACAGCAGATAAGGACCACTTGGCCCATCTAGTCTGCCCATAAAAGGTACTAGGAAGTCTAACCCCAGACTGAACTTGAACCCACACTCCTTGGTTAAGGAAGCCAATGCCTTATCTATTTGGCCATTAGACCATGAATCCGTTTTGTTAACCCCCACTGGATATTTTCCAGCCTCTCATCCTTTTTCATATGAGGGTACAAAACTGTACCCAGTACTCCAGGTGTGGCTTAACCATTAACCTGTATAGTGGCAAGATCACCTCCTTGTTTTGGCTACAGTAACCCTGTCTAATACACCCATTTCCTATTTGCTTTTCCTTATGCTTTCCCACTCTGAGATAAAGATTTCATGATGCTGTTTATTATTCCCTCCTACCCCTTTCTTCTAGTGAGGGTTCCACCATGATCCTATTTACTCTGTATTCTATTTTCAGATTCCTGTCACCAGTATGCATCACTTTGCATCTTTTGGGGGCACTGAACTTTACCTCCCATGTTTCTGACCACTGTTTACGTCTCTCCCTATCTCTCTTTATGTTTTTATCTTATCTGCCCACCACAGAGCTTTGTATCATCTGCAAAATTTCCACCATTGGAACGTGCCCATCTGAGTGCGCCCATCATTAGGGTGCCAGGATTTGAATTTCGCCTCCCAGTTTTTATGTGGGGGACTGTGCACCCAATGCCCCCCCTTACTAAATATTCTTTTTTTTTTTCTGTGTAATCTTTTGCCGCCTCGCCTTCCACTTGCTGGGACATCTGCCTGGTCACGGACCCCTCGGCTGCAGCATCACCACATGAACCGCTGTCCTGGGACCCCCAGGATTACCCCCAGTGTGGAGACGTGGCACCCGTCCCTATGGTGCCGTGAACAACAGGATAGGGCAAGAGTTGGTTTGGGGAGCCAATTGCAGCTAAGGGCTGAGTATCACGTAGGCAGTGGTGGCAGGCTTAGTCCCCCCCCCCATAGCAGGGCGGGAACGTACAATGATGCTAAAGTCCCTTCCGCCCCCTGGGACCTTGTCGACGCTGGATGCTGTGGTGCTCCTGGCCTCTGCCGGGGGTCCCCGTGCACCAACAACATCTCGCGCCTTCCCCTCCCCCAGAGAAGGAGAGCAGTCGTGGAATGCTCACTCTTTCTCCCCTTGGCTGGCCCTCCAATGACCAGAGTCCATTCCCGAACCTGAGTCACTGGTGCCGCAACCGGAAATCCAACCGCTGCGTCAGTGGGCTGGCCACCTTACTAAATATTCTAACTCTGGGAGGGTGTGGACCTCGGGGAAGAGGGGGCAAATTCTGAATTTTAGCGCCCTAATGACGGGTGCACTTGGACCGGCTCACAGATAGCTGAAAGGGATCTGCAAATAGACTCACCTTGCTGTGCAATCCCACTCCATGTCTCTTATAAACACACTGAGCAGGACCGATCTTGGCTCTGACCATCGTGGCACCCCCACTTGTAACCTTCCTGACATCTGATAATTTGTGATTTTAAACAACTCTCTGCATTCTGTTTGACAACCAGTTTCCAATTGACCTAGTTAGTTGGCTCCCAAGTCACAATTCCTCTATTTTTTGAATTCATCTTCTGTGAGGCCCTGAATTGAAGGTTTTCTCTAAAGTCAAGGTATGGAATATCCAGTGGTATGGTCATGACAAATTGATCAAAACACTGTATTTCAGAACAGATAAGAGGCAGTTCTTTTTTTTTTTCATGCAGAGGGTGGCAGAAGTGTGGAATGGTCTCCCCAGATATGTAGTTGAACACGAGGACAAAAAAAATCATAATTCAAAGGGTATATAGACAGAATGACAGTGGAGGGTAAGAAACTGAACTTCTACCACTGAGTCATATGAAGCAGTCTAGTGGACTCTTATGACCTCCTTCTGCTCACTGAACCATAGTATAAACCTTAGTATGCTGCCAGATTCCAATCTACCATCCACGTCACTATGTTAAGAAGTCAATCATATTGGTTTGACAAAATCACTATGGCACCACAATGGTTTCCACAGCAACAAACCGGGATGTCACAAGCAGGGGATCATGACGAAATGAGTAGACAAGCAACCAGAGCAAGATAAGTCTAGGGTGACGGTGACACCGGTTTCCAGTTAATGCACACATAGAAGGAAATTACAGAAAACAGCAGTACACACTGAGGCTATGGTGAAACATTTATTTATAAATTGAACACAGTGGTGCCATTCTGCCATTCTGCTGGGCCACACTACCCCTACGTATTGCCTTGTGATAAGGCTTCGTAAGGGGGCCCCCAGGAGGCTAGGTGCCAGGCTAACACTGGATGCTGTAACTCTCCCTCCCTGAGAGAGAAAAGCAGTCCTCTTGCTGCTCTATCCTCTCCCCCCTGGCCAACCCCTTCAGCTTGGGTCCATTCCTGAACCGGCTGCCAGCATGGTAGCAGGTGTAGCACTCCAACGCCTCAACTGCTTATCGCTTTTGGTCATATTCTATATAAAGAGAATGGTGTGAAGTTAATAGAGACATAAAGTACAGTGTATGAAATATAAGCTAAAGTGCCTTAGTATTGTTTTTTCAAAGCATACTTTGAAATATCAGGGGATTACTAAGTGACCGTGCCACCTCTTCTTCCCTAATCTGAGTTGAAAATTGCTACTCAATGTCTCATCTCTATAATGATGACTGTGACGTAATATACTTGGAGATAAGTACACAGGTGATTTCGGTCTACCTGACATGGACTGGAGCATCCCAAGGGCTTGCAGCAGCAGAAGCCAGGCACTCCTGGAGGTGTTCCAGGATGGCTTTCAGGTACAGGGGCGTCAGGGAGTCATTGAAGAAAACAGCAGTCCTCGACCTAGTGGTGACAGATAGTGACTACGTCTGGGATATCAGAACAGGAGCACCACGAGGTACTACTGACCAGCCATTAGTGTGATTTTCTCTACAGCTTGGTAAAAAAACACCCAAAATCCAAAACTATGGTCCTCAATTTCAAATGAGCTAATTTCAAGGAAATGAAGGAAAAACTCTGAGGTAGGCTGGAAGGAAGGAAGGGAAGAGTTGTGGGGGGGGGTGTTAGGAAAATGGGTCATCATAAAGGATAGTTTACAGGAGGTCAGCGGCTCCTGCTTGAGGGAGGTGGAGAAAGATTAAAGGTACACAACAACAACAACAAGGGATTTGGAAGGTGTACTGAGGAAACATGAGAGGCTTTCAAGAGATTTGAAAAGAATCAAAGGGATGGGACACAAAGTATACATGATCACTTGTCATGTATATGGTTCTGTCAATCAACTGTTGGGGCAAATGGAGCTTGTTAAAAGGGAGGGGTGCTGATCCCCTCTGTAGGCAATCACTGATGGTGTTCCTCAGGGCTCAGTCCTGGGTCCCATTTTATTTTCACTGTTCATAAATTACTTGCCTAGTAACTGTGGCGATGTGAAAATACTGCTATATGCCGATGATGCAGTTTTGTACCGATCTCACACCACCTGCTGCAGATTCAGTCTTGCCTCCAGGTGGACCTCTGGATGCTTGAGTCCTGGTTTTAGTCAAATTTACTAAAACTGAACTCAAAAAAAAAATGAAGGTCATGCTATTTGGCACCCATAGGCTGGGTTATGATAGACAAAATCTGCTCAGCATGTGTACTTTGTCGGGGCACATATTGATTTGGTGGCTACTGTAAAATATCTGGGAATTCAGTTAGATCAAAAAACGCTCCCTCAGGCCTTACATCAAATTAGTGGTCAAAACCCTGAACCAGAGACGGGGCCTGTTGTATAGGCTGTACTCTTACCTTACCTTATTAAGGAGGCCAGGCCATCAATTGCCAACAGCAACCTTTTACCTGCTATCACCTGTGGAGCACTGCTTCTATCATCAAGCAAGGGGTCTGAACCTTCCAAACTGAAGTTCACCTACCATCATGTACCATATTTTGCTGCCGGTGTCTGCAGCGGGGCACATCACTGTAGGGTTCTCTCTACATCGAAATGACCCCTTCATTACCTGGTGCTATCCATGGCATACAAACTCGTTTACTCCCCACCCCCTACAAAACCTGGTTGACATTGCGGACTTCAAACTGCTAAGAGGACTCTTCAATCTGCTGGACAGACACTAGAAACCATGCCGTTGACACGGTCTGCTGCTAGTCAGTGATCCTTTGTGGCTCCTGCACCTAGGCTATGGAACAAGCTCCCCCTCCCCAGGTCATGAATTGCCAGACCCTTGTATTCTTTAAATCGGCGTTGGAGTATCTATTCGAAAGCAGACCCTGTGCTCACTTCAGCAAGCTAATTTGTTAATCTGTCACACTGAATTTGTACTATGTCCAAGTTCTGACAGTACAAAGTGCCTAAGAGTATTTGTCTGTATGTAATAATCAGACCTGTTACACGTTTTGCAATGTAAATCCATTACATTTACTGTATTGTAATTTACTAATGCTCTCTATGTAATTAGTATCTATACGTAAACTGTCTATGTATTCATTTCCGGGGTTATTCCTGAGAAAGGGACAGCTTGTCTCAGTCAGCCTAGCCAGTTACCAAAATCCAGTCAATAAATAAATAAAGCAAACAGGGCGGTGCAGAATGCTAAGGCCAACATATGGACCTGAAGACTACGGAAAGAGTTAAGGGGACAAGGCCTTCTTTCATTACATTGGAGAAAAAGGAAAAACAAAGAAAGGCACTGTCAGACTGAAGCAAGTGGAGGGGTGGGTGGAAGACAGGAAATGCACGGCAGAAATACTTAGGATTGGGAAGCATCAGAGATCCCTGTTTTTATGGACTGGGTGCACACGAACAATCTAAACCTGCGCTTCACGTACACTGCACACAATGCTACACTTCATTTCTTTGACAATACATTGTCGAGTAAATAAAGACTCAATGGAAACCAGATGTTTTAGGACACAAACTACAACAAATGCAGTTTTGGAGCCAAATAGTGCACGTCCCATACCAGTAAAAAAATCTAGTCCCTATAGCCAACTCCTGAGATTAGGGAGAAACTGTAGCTCCATTGAAACATTCACCAAACAGGCAGATGAAGTAAAATCTGGATTTGTTAGAATGGGTTATGATAAACTTCTGCTCAGGAAGGCCAACGATAGAGCCAAGGCCCTTAATAGGGAAGAACTGCTTAGGGACAAGACACTGTTGGGAACCAGTATGAGTAAGCAGTTAAGGGTATGGTCTGATCTCTTTTGTAATGGAGTGCAATACCTGGGCTGGGAGAATTGGCAATGTCGTTTACCGTAACTGGCCAATTCTGCTAGGAGGCAATGAAATGGCGGATGCAGTGTGCGCTAGTCCTCGCATCACTTTCACCAGAGCTGCTAGACTGAGAGATAAACTAGTGCACAGTAGGTTCAAACTTCCACAGATGTGAGATGCCAGTAGACATTGGCTACCGTATAAGCCATATGGCTTTTATAAATGTCATTTTCAAAACATGTGTGCACATGCACAGCAATGTAAGGAATACATAAACCTGCAGCATAATGACATAAAATTCATAAACACAGAGCACAATGACACAAAAGTGAGTATCCGTGAATTCATGAACTGCAACACTGACTTTGGTGTATGCATTGTGGTGTGGCTACATTAAGCTTTATGTGGGCAGATCAATGCACAGTTTAAAAACTCGGATTCAGGGGCATATCTATCTGCTGTATAGCTAATAAAAGACAGGATACTCCTCTAGGGAGTCAGTTCCTAGAATGCCATGGATCTAATCCAAAAGTACTAAATTCATGGACATTTAGTGAGTAGGCCCTTTACAGAGAGGAGGGGACAGACTGAACATCCTCCTCAAACGGGAAAGCACTTGGATTTACAAATTGCACAGTCTCAGACCTCAGGGCCTTAACGAGCAAGGGGATTTAAAACCCTACTTGTAATAACTAGAAATCGTTTTATGGCACTGTGACCTCACTGAATGACTTCTTTAGATCTGTAAAATACAGCTTCTTGCTGTTAAGTACACGTAAGCATTTATACTGTATATATCTGTTGAATGGTCTTTGCATTAACAGTGGTTGTCTTTTTACTTTCTTATAGGTGCTATCCGTTCTGCATACTCTGTCCTGCTCAGTTCATTTCTCCATGTGGATCCTCTTACAGACACTCCATCAGGATCGACCATAATACCACAAAGGGTGGTTGCGTGGTCCTTACCGAGTCTGCACTACCTTTTTTTTTTTACTTAGAGTTTTCTAATTCTGCAGGCTAGCTACTTCCTCAAATGTATTTTTATTACAAAAAAATATAGAGAATACTGTTTTGGCAACCATGTACAACCAGCGCTGCCCCTCTCGAGAGGTTCAGATTAAAACAGACCTCGAGAGGAAGCTCAAGAGATCCATCACAATCTGAACCTCTAGGTGGCAGCACAGGCAGCCCGGGCATGGTGTTGCCCAATCAGTATTTTTTATAGTGTACAGAGATAAAAATAACATTTTTTTAAACTACTTAAACTGTTGTGTCACATTCTTATCTGTTCTGTCATTGTCATGTTCCATTTTTGACTGTTCTCCCTGTGAATTGGAAGTGACAGCTAATAAGGAGAAACTGCTGTTTTTCCCCTTTCTTTAAATAAGTTAATGTCCATAGAAAAGTTTACTTTTTCACAATTTTGAGGAAATACTGAGCAAACTAGAAAAAAAGAGATGATTTGATACCTTTTATTGGGCCAACATAGATGTTACAAAAGAAAATAGGTGTTTGAGCTTTCGGATTACATAAAATCCTTCAACAGAAAAAAATGACAAGTTGTTTAGGAAGAATACACTATCTTAAAGTCCACATCATACATAAAAAAAGATAAAACAATTGCTAAAAATCAGCATGGAACCATATAAATAGAACAGAGTTTCATCACAAGAAAGGTAAGTCAAGGTCAAATGTCACAGAATAGCCGGCCCGGTGGCACTGAGGGCTGAGGCGCTGGATGCCTTACCTCACGTCACGCCGGTGACCCGTGTTCGGGAGCAGACATGGGGTGCCGAGGGTTGGCAGGGTAGAGAAGGATCGAGCGTCCCCAGGACTGCTCTCCTTCTCCGGGAAGGGGGGGATTGCAAGGCTCGACGATTGCCTGCCACCTAGCGGAGGCTGGGAGGTGGCATGTCAGCACTGGAGACTGTGGGTGAGAGTTGCAGCAGGTGCTTGGCGGGGAGTGCGCATGGGAAGCATGCGGCGCCCTGCACCGCTAAGCGCGTGCACACTGCAACCTCAGGGGGACAAAGAACAGTGGAAAATGGAGAGTCCTCTGCGTGGATGACGATGGTCCCCCTCCGCAACGGCCCAGGAAGGCACCTCCCCAAACACTGAATCCAGTCCAGTGGGTTGAGTCGCTCCCCACCCCTTGCCATGAAAGGTAAGTCGTGGGGTCTAGGGAAGGGGGCCTCGTACCCAGTGCTTGAGTGGGAGGGGGATGTCAGATGCAGGGCAGAGGACTCTAGATAGGCAAAAATAAGAAACTGCCCCCCCCAAAAAATGTCACAGAATAGATAAGCTTCTTCCCTGAAGACAGCCATAAAACATAAAGATGAATAAAGCTGAAGAAATACATAGCATATTATGTTAAAAGTCTTCTACATAAGAAAATATCTCTGTGTTGGGAAAAATGTGGTTTAAAGACAACCTGTCCTAGTGTAAATTCAGCATTAGCCAGCTGTGTCCCACAAAGAAGCTTAATATGTATACCCTCGAGGAAGGGGGGGGGGGCATGATAGAAACTTTCAAGTACCTCAAGGAAATCAACAAAGTCCAAGAGGGTAACATCTTTCAGAAAAAGAGATGTGCAAGAACAAGGGGGCACAATTTGAAGATAGAGGGGGACAGCTCAGGGGCAATGCAAGGAAGTATTTTTTCACAGATAGGGTGGTGGATGCATGGAACGGCCTTCCCGAGGAGGTTGTTGGGTCAAAACAGTGGGGGAATTCAAGAATGTATGGGACAGACATAAGGCAATTATAGGCTAGGCTATACCCCTCCCACCTCCTCCTCCTCCTCTAGTCCATACTCTTCCTCCCCTTCAAATCCACAGAATAGCTCATACCACTTATCTGTTACTCAGATACTTCATTTGAACCTTTAGTCCTTGGTTGCACACTAGTTGATTTATTGTGTTCCTACTAATTTTATATTTTAGCTGCACTTTTACTGTATTTTGTAATGCTATCTCTCCTATTTTGTATTTTGAATATCGGTGAACTTGCACATATTTCATTTTTACTTTTGTCTCAAAATGTATTTTCTGTCCACTGAAGAACTGTATTGGACTTGTAATCCTCTGTTTTTCCCATTGTTGTACTGTTCACACTGTTTGTTGTTATGCACTCCAACTTGTACCCTCCCAGGACATGCCTGGAAATAGGCATCTGTATGCTTAGTGCACTGACCCGGTTACCAAAAGCAAATAAATAAATTATTAGTGGGGGGGTGGGAGGAAGTAGGCTGTTGGATAACTAGGATCTGCAGCTTATCCAATAGGTAGGGAAATGGGCAGACTGGGTGGACCAAGCGCTCCTTATCTGCCGCCAAAGTCTATGTTTCTGTTTTGTATGTTTCTAAGTATACAGTGTAAGTACCATTCAGACATGTATGTCTTAAAACCAGTGTACAAACTAGCAAACTAGCAAAGGTCTACATTTTTGTGTTCGGCTTTCTGGTATCTGTTGGGAGTGCACTGTTTTTTTCAGCACTTTTTTCATTACAGATGGTTACGTGGTCATTGTTTTCACCTGTGTACAATGGTGTTGTACCACAGAAGCGGGTACAATCATGTTTCTCGACCTTTGCACTGTGGTACAGCAGCGTTCTGCTTCGGATAAAAATCCACGCAGAACAAGCTTCCTTTATACACTATATATAAATATGAGGCAAATATGAGTGCGAACCTTAGTAGCTAGTTGCGATTCTGTAGTTCACAGCGTAGTTATGTTGATGGTCGAGGTTATAATAGTGTAAGACATTTCATTTTGCTTTTGTAATTTTACATCACTCATTCTGAGCACTTCTCGGAGTGATGCCTGTCAGAAATCACACCCCCTGAGGAAGACTTGGCAAGAGTCGAAGTGCCGGGGCTTTAGGCATCAGTCAACACCGTGATTTTTCACTTGCAGCTGTTACATTATTCTGCACTGAGCACTTCGGATCTGTACCGGACTGTACTGGCTGTAACTTGATTGTGATCTTGGATCGTTTTAGCGTATCTAGCCATTTTTGCCTATAAAAACATTCACAGCACAGCAGCCATTGGTATCAGCTGCATTTTGTTCCTTGGTCGCGTGCTCAGTACCCTTTGAATACTGTTCTAGAAGGCAGAAATACTGAATGATTATGTCTGTTCAATACCTACAGTGGAGTCAGCCATGATACAAGGAGTAACTTGCAGTAAATGACATGTCACAAAATACTGCATGACAAAGGGGCTTAACTGCCATTGAATTGCACTTTACCCTGCAGCATGCTGCAATATTCTGCGGTAATACTGCAAGGTGCTCTGCTGCATCTTTTCTGGCTCTGCAGTACAAAAGAAAAGGAAAGACCTCTGAATGAGGGAAAAACTAACACTAGACAAGGGAGGGAGGATAAGAAACTAAAGGGGTTTGGGGCATTGAAGATAAATAAGTCCCCAGGGCCTGACGTTCTGTACCCCTGAGTGCCAAAGGACATGGCACAGGTACTAGCGGAACCCCTATTCAACCTCTTTTTTTGTTCCTTGGAGACTGGAAAGATGCAAAGGGCTGGAGAACAGCAGACATGGTACCACTCCACAAAAGGCATTGTAAGAACAAGCCAGGGAACTAAAGGCCTGTCAGCGATATCAACAGTTGAAAAACTCCTGGAAACCACTGTCAAGGAAAGACGGATATAGCTCCTGGGGGAAAACAGGCTACCACATGACAGCACAGTTTTGTGGCAGGATGGTCTTGTCAAACAAATCTATCAGACTGTTTTGACTGAATAAGGAAGGTGGCAGATAAAAGGGCAGACAGTCGATATACTATACGTTGACTTAAACAAAGCTTTCGAATCAGTCCTGTATAGGGCAGTAGATCAAAACCTGGGGATCTGGAGATGGAAGGCAAACTAACAAGGTTGGTGGAAAATTGGCAGGGGGAGGATACAGAGGGTGGTGATTGTTGGGGAATTCTCAAGAATGAAGGAAGTCACCTGTGGGGTACCACAGGGATCAGTGTTTGGCCTGGCTTTTTAACATCTTCATTAGTGACAGAAGTATTTGCAGGGTTGGCACTGAAGAAGGTATCCATGAGTTAAGGGAAGACCTGGAGAGGCTCGAGATGGCTGGTCAAAAATCTGGCAGCTAGACCACAATGCCAAAAACTAAAAGGTCATGCTCGTGGTAAACAAAAACCCAGGGGGAGAATACAGGTTGGGAGGACTGAGAGTTACTTCAACAGAGGAGGAAACAGATCTGGAGGCGGTGATCTCCAACAGCCTCACATCATCAGCACAATTTGATAGGGCAAAACGGAAGTCGAACAGGATGCTAGGATGTATTGATGGGGGGGCTCAGCAGCAGAAAAAATGAGGTCATGTTGCCCCAGTACAAGACTCTGGTGTGACTGTACCCAGAGAACTGCATACAGTTCTGGAATCTGTACCTAAAAAGGGATATCAGTAAGCCAGAGACAGCGCTGAGGTGGGTGACCAAAATGATACAAAGGCAACAGGGAGGACATTCAAACAAAGACTGGAGTGCCTTGACAAATACTCACTGAAGGCCAGAAGGGAAAGGAGGGGACATGGCTGAAATGTGTAAATACACACAGAGAGGGGGGTGGCCCTATGGAATAGCCTACCCAAGGAGGTTGTGAGGTCCAAAATGGTAAGCGGGTTCAAGAACACATGGGGTAGACATAAAGGTAACACAGGGAAAGGCAAAGGAGGGGAGGGGAGGGGGAATAGCCCTAGGAAGGTTCTTCGGCAGACTAGGTGGACCTGGTCCCCTTTTGCCGTCACTTTCTATATTTCTACGTTTTAGGTTATTAAGAAGGTGAACTGCAGAGGGCTATTCACAATCAGGGGCAATACAAATACCTGGGGGAATAGTAAGAAACTGGTGAAGGGAGGTTCAGAAGGGATGTAAAGAAGAACTACTTCACAGAGAGGGTGGTGCAGGGGTGGAACAAGTTACCCAGTGAACTGGTCAGTGCAAAAAGGGTGAACTTTAAGAGAAGTGGGAAAGACACAAAAGGTGGGCCATGGGATTGGGGGGACAGAGGAGGAGAAGGAGTCGGTCATGAACCCCTGGAGGGCATTTACAACTTTCCAGTGAAGACTAGATATACTGCCAGGCCCTCACATGACAGCAGTTTTTTATGTTTCCATGTTACTTATTCTGCCCTAAACAGTCACATATGGCCTGTCATAACATTTGTCAGTTTTTGTTAGGTTACAAGAGAGTTTTTCCTCATTGTAATCACTAGAAAAGACAACAGGTATTATCTTTATCTACTAAGAAATAGGATTTGACTGAAACAGGCTTTTGGCTGGCTTCATGGTGTTGCGGTAAGGCTTCTGCTCTGGCATCCTAGCAGCACGAGCCTGGAACATTGGGAGTGGAGGACAGCAGGTAGGAATTATTTACGTGCTCTCCTATGGGGTGGGTGGGTGGGTTGTATCCCACTGCTGTCTTAGTGGCCCTTGGTGGAGGTGTGGCGGTGGTGCCATAGGTAGCATGGTGACCTTGCACTGTGGGGCAACCCTCCCTCCAGGGCACTGCTGTGTGTGTAGGGAGTAAAAAGGAAAACAATGCTGTGGGTGTGATGGGTGATGGTGCCCAGCACTCTTCCCATGCAATCCAACCCTGTAGTGGGCCATCTCCAGATCATTTGTACCCATGTTGTTGTCCGCTGGGCACACATGATCTAGCAGACAACAACGTGATGGAGATGCAGGCTAGATTCAGGGAGCTGGTTAGAATCTGTCAGGTAGAGGGTAAAACTGTCTCATTTTCTGAAGTCCTGTCAGTGCCAAAAGCTAGTCTGGATAGGAAGGGGAAAATTGAAGAGTTCTATCTGTGGCTGAGGGGGTGGAGTAAGGAAAAGGGATTCGGACTTGTGGGGGAATGGGGCAGAACATGGGACAATGAGGAACTCTACGCTCCTGACAGGTTACATTTAAGCGAGGTGGGGCAAAAGGGTCCTGAAAGATAAATGAGAGAGCTACATAAGGAGGGTTTACATTTAAACTGGGGGGGGAAGAACCTAGCTAGTACTCCCCAAGAAGTGGCGGGCAGGGCAGCACGTGATAACAAGGACAACTGAGGTTTATGGTGGAAAGAACTGTCAGCAAATGCCAGGAATTTAGGGAACAAATGGTGGACTTGGAGGCCATTATGGTGAAAGAGGGTCTAGACATTGTGGCTATAACAGGACCTGGTGGTCAGAGTACCAATCTTGGGAAGTAGGTGTCCCAGGGTACAGGCTTTTCAGAAGGGGTAGAGAGGGCGGGTGGCACTGTATGTCAAAGAAGACATTAGGACGATGGAAGAGCAGGAAGTATAAGGGATGTGGAGGTCCTGTGGGTCACATTGGAAAAAAGAACTGGGGTGTCATTAAGACTGAGTGTAATTTACAGGCCTCTGACACAAGGGGAGGAAGGGGACAGACAGATGGTACATGAGATACAAGAAATAGTGCTTAGGGGGGAGATCCTACTAGCGGAGGGACCTTAACCTCCCTGACATGGACTAGGTACTCCCAACAGCAAAATCTGCCAGGAGCAGAAAGGTACTTGGAGCACACCAGGAAGCTTTCCTGTAACAGCTGGTCGGGGAGCCCACCAGTGGGGACAGCATGCTAGACATGGTCCTCACCAACGGGGATAGTGTGGAAGAAGTGGAGGTGGGATACTGCCTTGGTTCGAGTGACCACAATACTGTGAGTTTCAGGATAAAAACGGGAAAGGAAACAAACTGAACCAACATGAAGGTTCTGGACTTCCGGCGAGCAGACTTTGCAACAATGAGGGGGATTTTCAGGGAAGAAATAGAGGGTAAAGAGCAAATAGGGGGTGTAGAGGAATTATGGACTTGCATTAAGGTGGGGATACTGAAAGTCAATGAACTATGCATCAAGAGGGTTGGAAAAAACAAAAGAAGAAGGAGGAGGCCACTTTGGTTTACTAGGCAGTTGGTGGGGGCAATTAGGGAAAGAAAGAAGACTTTCAGAGAATATAAGAAGACCCAGAGGAGGGAGGACAGGAAGATTTATAGAGAGAAGCTGAAGGTGATAGGACAAAAGATTAGTAGGGTGAAAGTGGATGCGGAAGAGAAAATTGCTAGGCAGGCCAAAAAGGGAGATAAAACTTTTTTTTAAGTATGTGGGGGAAAAGAGGAAGGTAAGGCAGGGGATAGTGAGGGTAAGGGGGGGAGGAGGAGCATTGGTGAAGGCAGACGTGGAGAAGGCTGAGGTGCTAAATAGATTCTTTTGCTCGGTCTTTACGGTGGAAGGGAAGGGGAAGGGATCTGAGTTAAAGAACAGGGGAGGGGATGACAAAAGAATGGATCCTAGCCCGATCAGTACAAGACAGGGTAAATGAGGAGCTAGGAAGGTTGAGGGTAAACAAGGCAATGAGGTTCAATGGTTTGCATCGTAGGGTACTCCGGGAACTGAGGGAGAAGCTATCGGCACCCCCGGCAAGGCTATTTAACTTGTCATAGGACACTGGGTAGGTGCCAAGTAACTGGAAGATGGTGGATGTGGTGCCACTGCATAAGGGGGGCAGCAGGGAAGAGACGGAAAACTATTCCCCGGTCAGCCTCACCTCAGTGGTGGGGAAGGTGATGGAGGGGTTATTAAATGAAAGAGTGGTAAACTACCTGATGGATAGCGGACTACTTGACGATAGGCAGCATGGCTTCACATCTGGGAGGTCGTGTCAGACAAATCTAATAGAGTTCTTTGATTGGGTGACAAGGGTGGTTGATCAGGGAGGGGCGGTGGACATGGCCTATTTGGACTTCAGGAAGGCCTTCGACTCCGTCCCTCACAGAAGGCTGTTAAATAAGCTGCAACGCTTAGGGGTGGGACAGAAAATAACTAGGTGGGTGGAAAACTGGTAGAAGGACAGAAGCCAGAGGGTGGTGGTAAATGGGGTGCATTCTAGGGAGATGGGGCTGATGAGTGGGGTGCCCCAGGAGTTGGTACTGGGACCCCTACTTTTCAACGTCTATATCAGTGATATAGTGGATGGGCTGGAGGGGAGGGTGTGCTTATTTGCAGATTATACAAAAATCTGCAATAGGGTGGATACACGGCGGTGGGGGGGGAGGCCATGAGTGAGGACCTGAAGATTCTGGAGGGGTGGTCAGAAACTTGGCAGCTGAAATTCAATGCAAAAAACTGTGCAGTGATGCACATAGGGCATAAAAACCTGCATGCAGCCTACACACTGGGGCGAGGGGGTTAATTATGCCAACTGAGCAGGAGAGGGATCTGGAGATTATAGTATCAAACAATCTTAAGGTAGGTAATCGATGCAGCAAAGCGGTGGTAAAGGCAACTAGAATGTTGGTGTGCACTGGGAGGGGCATAACAAGCAGAAGGAGGGAGGTACTGATGCCCCTTTATAGGGCCATGGTGAGGCTGCACCTGGAGTATGGGGTCCAGTTCTGGAGACCACACCTATGCAAAGGCATAGAGGGGATTGAGAGGGTGCAGAGAAGGGCAACCAAGATGGTGCACGGCATGCAGGGGAAGACATATGAGGAGAGGTGGAGGGAATTGGATCTATAGACTTTGAAACATAGAAACATAGACTTTGACGGCAGATAAGGACCGCTAGGCCCATCTAGTCTGCCCATTTCCCTACCTACAGGATAGGCCGCAGATCCTAGTTAACCAACAGCTTATATCTTCCTGCCCTCACAAGAATTGCCTTATGTCTGTCCCATGCATTCTTGAATTCTCCCACAATTTTAGACCCCACAACTTCCTCAGGAAGGCTGTTCCATGCATCCACTACCTCTCTGTGAAATAATACTTCCTCCATTGCCCCTGAACCGCCCTCCTTCTATCTTTAAATTGTGTCCCCTTGTTCTTGCAAGTCTCTTTTCTGAAAGATGCTACCTCTTGGACTTTGTTGATTCCCTTGAGGTACTTGAAAGTTTCTATCATGTCCCCCTCTCCCTTCTTTCTTCAAGGGTATACATATTAAGCTCCTTTAGCTCTCCTCATACGGCTTCTCTTGCAGACCCTGCACCATTTTGGTGCCCTCCTTGGACTGCCTCTATCCTGTCTATGTCCTTGCGAAGATGGGGTCTCAGAACTGGACACAGTATTCCAGATGGGGTCTCACCAACTGTCTGTACAGAGGATAACAACTTCCTGTTTTCTGCTGCTGATGCCTCCCCATACATCCCAGTATACCCCGCCCTCCCTACTGCCTTCTCACATTGCTTGCAACCTTAAGGTCATCTGATTGATTACCCCCAGGTCCCTTTCCTGTTTTGTTGTTGTTACTACCTCCCACCCATTGTGTATTCTTCCCTGGGTTCTTGTTTCCCAGTGCATTATTTTGCACTTTTTGCATTGAATCCTAGCTGCCATATGTCTGACCATTCCTCCAACCTTGCCAAGTCCCTTTTCATCCTTTCCACGCCTCCTTGTGTATCAACCCTGTTGCAGATCTTTGTGTCATCTGCAAAAAGGCATACTTTTCCTTCCAGTCCCTCTGCAATGTCACTGATGAAGACATTAAAAAGGACTGGACCCAATATTGAACCCTGCGGTACCCCACTAGTAACACGCCCTTTCTTCAGAGTGGACTCCATTTACAATTACCTTCTGTGTCCTGTTGTCCAGCCAATGTTTTACCCAGGCTACCACCCTGGGACCCACTCCAGGCTGGTTAATTTGACTAATAATCTTTTGTGGGACTGTGTCAAATGCCTTGCTAAAGTCTAGGTAGACCATGTCCACAGCCCCTCCCTGGTCTACTACTTTTGGTCACCCAGTCAAAGAAATCTATTAGATCTGCTCTGACATGACCTTCCTGGCCAGAACCCATGCTGCCTTGGATCCTGTGCTCCACTGACCTCTAGGTACTCAACTATTCTTTCCTTCAGAAGTGACTCCATCACTTTCCCTACCACAGAGGTCAGACTGACAGGTCTGTAGTTTCCTGCCTCTGTCTTGTCCCACTTCGTGAAGGGAATCACATCCACCTTCCTCCAGTCCTCGGGTACCACACCATCCTCCCATGATTATTAAAAAGAGTAGCCAGTGGTTTCACTAGTTCCTTCCTTAATTCTTTTAGAATTCTGGGGGAATTCCATCAGGCCCCATTGCTTTGTCCACCTTCAGTTTTAGGAGTTCTTGCAGAACCCTTTCTTCTGTGAAAGGACTGGGATTGACCCCCCTATCAAGAGTGCTTCTGTTAATTGGATTAGGCACTTCCTCCTCTATTGTGAATACTGAGCAGAAATATTCGTTCAGTATTCCTGCTTTTCCACTGTCCCCTCTGCCCACCCCACCGTTCGTTCTATTCAGCCTCACTATCCCTCCCTTTGTCTTTCTACGCCGCTGACGCACTCTATAAAAGGTTTTATCCCCTTCTTAACTGAGTTGGCTATCTTTTCCTCAGTTTGGGCCTTTCTATTCTGACTTCCCTCCCTGCTTCTTTCTGCCTTAACTGGTACAGCTCTCTGTTCTGCTCCTTCTGTGTTTCCTTATACTTCCGGAATGCTATCTTTTCTTCCTGACTTTCACAGCCACCTCTCTTGAGAACCATAGTGGCTTTTCTTTCGCTTTGATTTGTTTATTTGCTTCACACAAAGGCTTGTTGCCTCTGTGATGGCAGTTTTGATAATTCCTCATTGTTGCTCCACACCTTCTAGCCTGTTTGCTAGTGCTTTTCTGAGGCACCTCCCATCTTGCCAAAGTCAGACCTCCCAAAGTCCAGTACCCTCACTTTTGTATGGCTTGACTCTGCAGCTGAGTTTAACGTGAACCACACTGTTTGATGGTCACTTGTCCCCAGATGGCAACCCACTTCTAGATCTGAGATCCTCTCACTGCCCCGTTTGAGAGTACGAGGTCTAAGATTGCTCCCTCACGAGTGGGTTCCGAAACTAGCTGTCTAATGCCTACCACCTGTAGGGCATCAAGAATGGCCCTGCTCTTGGATGTGGCTGCAGCAAATGTGCTCCAGTTAACATCTGGCATATTCAGGTCTCCCATCAACAGTATCTCCCCTTTCTCTGCCATTCTAAGAATGCCTTCTATCATATCCTTGTCCATTCCTTCCCCCTGACATGGGGTCTGTACACAACCCCTGTGCGGATTGTGGTGCCCTTTCCAGTCTCCAAGGTGACCCACAGTGCCTCCTCTCCTCCCTGTTTACTCTTTTGTTCAGTTGCTTTTATCCCTTCCTTTACATAGAAGCTACTCCCCCCCTCCCTGCCTGTCTCTCCTGTAGGTTATGTACCCTGGTATGTTAACATTCCAGTCATGGTTCTCTGTGTACCATGTTTCTGTGACTGCTACGATATCCAGGCATCCCTCTTCCATTAAGGCCACCAGCTCAGGGAGCTTGTTGCCCAGACTACGAGCATTGGTACTCATTACCCTCCATTTCCTGATGGCTTCACCTCTTTGCCCCATCCCTGTCCTTCTTGCCTTTGTCACTTTCTCCATTTACGCTGCCCTTCTCCTATCGACACCTCCATGTTGGTGTTTCCACACTTACTACCGTGATTGTTTGGGGGGCTAGGATTTCCTGCTCCTTTCCAGTGCCTCCCCCCTTGGCTAGTTTAAAAGCTTGCCAATGAAGCATTTAAACCTATCACCTAGGATCCTGGTTCCCCTCCCGGACAGATGCAGCCCATCATGCCAGTATAGGCTTGCATCACTCCAGGTGGACCCCCATGGGGAACCCATGGGAGACTAGAAGGCAGAGGGGGGCATGATACAGACATTTAAGTACATGAAGAGGATCAATAAGGTGAGGGAAGAGAGCTTATTTCAGAGGAAGATGGGGGTTAAAAATTGAGGGCATAGTCTAAGATTAGACGGAGGAAGATTTAGGGGCAACGTGAGGGGGCATTACTTCATAGAGAGGGTGGTGGAGGCTTGGAATAAACTATCAGAGGAAGTGGTGGGGACTGAAATGGTGCAAGGATTCAAGAGGGCATGGGACAGACACAAGTGGCTGGTAGGTGGGGGGGGGGAGGTCCAGGGACATGGAGGATGAATAAGGGGTGGAAGGGGCAGACTTGATGGACCAGACTGTCCTTTTCTGCCAACAGATTTTTGTGATTCTATGATTCATCTCCACTCCCCGCAACAGCCAACCCAAACAATAAAGATGTCTCTACTTCCCTGGTGGTAGTGGGGAGGCTCTACAGTAGGGACATGCTGGATCCGGAGCACAGATGGAGATTAAGGGAACTGGAGGTGGACAGTCCAGTAGCATGCTGGAAGTCGGGCCAGTAAGCATAGACCTGTAGGAATGCCAAAAGGAGTGAGTTGCCGGCTGAGTGGGAGAGGGAGTACAGTATAAAGAAAGAAACTGGTTTCAGCTGTTTTCATGGTCAGCTACCTTCTTACTTATTGAAGTGTTGGCACTCTGAGATTTGTGAATATGACCTTAAATCAAATTACATAAATGTTAAATTCACTGAAAACACACACTGAAGCTGGTAAAAAGTATTTTCTTACTTATTACCAACCCATTGAAGCTATCTCCCACAGTGCTTGACCTGCACTTAACATTCAATCCCTTACACGACTCCTATTTAATTACTAGTACTGTATGATGTAAATCAGCCCCAGTGCGTTTCAATGTATACTACTGGCAATCCTTCTGGTGAGCTTGATGTTGTAAGAAGTCCATGTTTGAAACCGTTGCCTCTTGGACCCACATGGACACAAGACATTGAAAACAAGTCACTGTTTTGTCAACCATGTTGTGTGAACTTGTAATTAATAATTCAACTTGCCTAACCATGTGTGCAATTATCTGTTTTTATTTGTGTACTTATTCTGCATTTGCTTGTTACTCTGGCCCTTTTGTACTAACATACTAAGAAGCCAACAGATTAGGTCCTATGGTCTATCAAGTCTGCTCGATAATCAGTGCCTTCCCAGGGCACCGTTGTTTGCCCCTCCCTCCTTACAAAGTCCCCACCCACTCCCCCAGCGGGGCTCTGGGATGCACCCTCCCCCTATACTTATCCCAGCCTTTCTTGAACCCCTCCACAGTTGCAGCAGCCACCAAGTCCTCAGACAGCGCATTCCAGGGCTCCACCACCCTCTCAGTGAAGTAGCGTCTCCTTGTTTCCTCCCTCAGCCTCCCCCTTCCAGCTTCATTGAGTGACCCCTGGTGCCCCACTTCACTCTTAGCTGAAGCACCCCCCCCAAGGCTTACCCTCTTTATGCCTTTGAGATATTTGAAGACCTCTATCATATCCCCCTGTTCCTACTCTCCTCCAGCGAGTACAGGTTGAGCTCCTCCAGCCTCTCCTCATAGGGCCTTCCCCCAGTCCCAGTATCATCCTGGTCGCCCTCCTCTGGACCCTCTCCAGAAGAGCAATGTCCCTCTTTAAGTAGGGTTGCCAAAACTGCATGCAGTATTCAAGGTGTGGTCTAACTAGGCAGTTGTACTCTTGCGGTTCCCCCTTGAAAATGGGCATTTGATTCTCTAGGTTTCTTACCCTGTTGACAAATGAAATAAATAAGACAGTGTTCCATCTCCACATGGTTCATTTCTCTTGGGGGCAGCTAAGGACTACAAACTGGTACCAGCAACCAACAGATGAAATGCTGCGCTCACAAAATGCAATTCACAGTGCGGACACCAAATAACACCAACGCTGCGTGCAGGTTACAGTATTTCTTCATTACTCTTAAAACAGCAAATCCAGCTTACGTCCCCCTCCTCTCCCAAGCAGCCTAAGAGCGTGTGTGGGGGTGAGGAGGGCGTAAGCTGGAGTTGCTGTTTTAAGAACAATGAATAAAATACTTTAACCTGCGCAGAGCGTTGGTGTTATTTGAAGTCTGCACTGTGAGTCACATTTTGTGAGTACAGCATTTCAGCATGGTTCATGTTGGCATGGAAATATATATACAGACTACAATAACAATTAAAATCTCATGAGAACATTTCCACAGATGAAAACACTGACAGAGGAAACATTACACTCCAGGAAGCCCCCCTCTCGGATGTCCCTTAGATAATGGCTGGGGAACACTACCACAGGTGAACACACTGACAGAGGGAATGTTACACTGTTGGAAGTCACTCATTTATTTCCTTCTGAAAATCCCTCAGGAATATTTCCTCAAATGAAAACACTGACAGAGTGCACATTGCACTGCGGGAAGTCCCTTAATGCAATAAAGCATACTGCATGGCCAGTGGTATGCTGGGGATGCAACAGTAGAGGCATCACTAGCCAAAAGAAGTAGATGATCCAGCCTCTAAAAATATAACTGGTGAGAACACACCTGGAGTACCGTGTCCTCTTCGGGTGCACTCATTATGCCTCTCAACCATCTGTCACTAAAATGAGGGATATAAACACTCAAAATGAGGGACAATGAGTGACACAATACAAGCTCAGAAGACTGTGGAAACCATTGTGTTCACTTGTACAACATGTATTTTTGATTTAACACCTTAGAATATTATGAATTTCTGCATTAGTCTGAATTTGCAACAGTCTCTGTGTGGGCAGCACCTTTTTCATGGGGGGGTGAATGAGGGACAGAGCAATTTTGAGTGGTAAAATGAGGGACGCCCCTCATAATCAGGGACAGTTGAGAGGTATGCCCCTCATCTAAAAAAGACAGGGAAAGGCTGAATCAGTCCAGAGGAGGGCAACAAAGATGATCAGCTGTTCTCAGGATAGTACATTCTGTATGAGGATATGTCAGAAAAGTTTGCACATGTATTCTCTAGAGACCGGGGCATCATAGGTCCATTTCTGTGATTTCCCTCTGATACTCCCAGAGAAACATTTCCACAGGTGAACACACCCTGACAGAGGAAATGTTACATTGTGGGGAGCCCCTTGACATTTACCTCGAATAATCCCATGTTAGCATTTCAGCAGGTGAAACTCTGATTGAGGAAATGGTACACAGTTAGAATCCTATCTATGATTTCCCTCTAATAATCCAGTGGGAATTTTTCTACAGGAGAACACACTGGCAGAGTGAATGTTTCACTGTATGTTTCACTGTGGGACACCCTTTTCTGTGATTTCCTTCTGATAATCCCAGGGGCCAATTTCCACTGGTGAACACATCTTGACAGAGGGAATGTTACTCTGTGGGAAGCCTTTTTGTGATTTCCCTCTGATAGTCCCTTAGAATCATTTCCACATGTGAACACACTGACAGAAGGTCTGTTATACTGTGGGACACCCCTCCCTGTGATTTCCTTCCAATAATCCCAGGGAAGCATTTCCACATGTGAACACACCTTGACAGAAGAATCATTACAATGTGGAAAGCTCCTCTCTGATTTCTTTCTGATCAACTCATGGGAACATTTCCACAGGTGAACATACTGACAGAGGGAACATAGAGAATAATGCATATGTAGGTGTGTGATATGCAGTTTTTTTACACACCCAAGGTGTGAGAAAATATATAAACCTTGAGAGCAAAGCTCAAGAGGTTTATATATTGTCACACACCGAGGGTGTGTAAAAAAAACTGCAGATCACACACCTTCATATGCATTATTTTTTATAATAACTGGTGCTAAGCAAACAGAGCTCAGTCTTAGCATTATGTGATTCCTGTGTTGCTGATTCATCCTCTGTATGGGCTCCATGGCATGCTGGTTGTTATGGTGACAAGGTGAAGGTTCAACGGCTTCTTCAATGTTTAAAGTTTAAAACAAAACTGTGAATGGTTCAATTTTCCAAGTCAGTAAGTACCTTAGTGTGGTACACACAACCTGGCATGAGACAGTAAAAACCATATCAACTCGCAGGTTTTTTTATTTAGTTTAACCAGGAGTAGCACACTAAGCTGAAAGCTTTTTTTACAGGTGCTACCTGGGAGCACAGTGAAGTTAAGTGACTTGCTCAGGGTCACACAGTATGCAAGTGGAAGCTGTGGGATTCAAACCCAGTCAGGTCTGCTGGATATAACCAGATTTGCAGCTCAGAGCCTTAAACCACTGCACTATACTGTCTCTTTACAGGTCTCAAAAAACGGTTGATATCAGGGGTCACCAGTTATTTTATTACAATCTCAGATCCTGATTGGCAAACTCTGAATATTCACAAGAAGCTTGCTCCAGTTTACTGCTAGTAGAAATCAGAATACAGGTCCGGAACAGTTGCATTGATTTTCCACTTAGAATGTCTTAACAAAGCTCAAGTAAATGAGACATCTAGTGAAAAATGCTCTTTTAAGACTAGATCGAATTTTCTACAATGTAAAGCAGAGTATGCTTGTGCAGGTAACAGACACGGACTGAAGGGGCTTTTGTTTTTGAGACAACACTGGAGGGGTACATAGTGGTGAAACTTGTTGAAGTAGTGTATTAATTACCATCTGTAGGGTAAATTGAAAGCACCCACAGTAGCCTACATTTAAATAGGACCTTCCCTGATAGTTCAAAAAGTTAATTCTTGCAAACATTTTATAAAGTAATGTACCTCAAAGGTTGTGTGCATTTGTTACTTTTCTCAAAGGTTTTCTCATCTTTCCGTATTTTGATTTGTTTTGTAGCGGCGCTTTAGACCTGCTGCACTTGTCTTTGATGCTCAGCTGCCTGGCTCGCCCCCGCTGACATCACTATATGGAGCATGGGTGATTCACACTGTTTTACAGTGAAGAAGCAGCAGTTTCGCTAGGGAAAAATGCTATACCTTAGTATAATATGTTCAGCATTCTTCCCTCTTCCCCAGTACAAGACATCCTATTATCAGTACAGTATGCCAGCCCCAGTGGCTAAGTAATGTCTTGTGTGTATGTGATTTTATGCAATGGATTTATTTCATGCCTCACTAACAAGTGACAGTGAATGACAGTTCTGTCAGCTCAGACTGGAGACTGTCAGCATTTTCATCAATGTTAGTGCTCTTGTAAGCTGTAGTCAGTAATGGTGCCGCGTCAGTCTGAGCAGCATGTGTGCTCTATTAAATATATTTTTTGTAATAAAAAGACTTTTGGTCACCTCAACCGAAATTCGCCATCTGCTCCTTCCCGCATGTCCCCGATATACGGAATGGGGCTGCGGGATGCAGACTTTGTGCATGAATGAGTCTGGCAATTTTGGTGGCATGTAAAATAACATCATTGTTGAGTTGTCCTATGCATGCTTATGTCCACTATAGACACAGTTTTCAAAACTGAGGGCTATTTCCTGGAGTAGTTCTGGTTTGAAAATTGAAACCGGCACTCCTTGTGCTCCCAATAGAGTAGGGCAAAACCATGTACAATTTTCAAAGCTACAGTAAGATATAGCAACTGTATGGCCAATTTTCAAAGCTACAGCACAACACAGGCATAGCTATGTCCAGTTTTCAAAGCTACAGAAGGACATAGCTATGTGCAATTTCAAAGCTGCAGGACATAGCTATGGACAATTTTCAAAGTTATAGTAGCACATAGCTACATGCAATTTCCAAAGCTACAGAAGGACATAGCTATGTACAATTTTAAAAGCTACAGTAGTACATCGCTAAGTGCAATTTTCAAAGCTACAGAAGGACATTGCTATGTACAATTTTCAAAGCTACAGAAGGACATAGCTATGTACAATTTTAAAGCTACAGTAAGACATGGCTATGTATAATTTCAAAGCTACAGTAGGACATCGCTGTGTACAATTTTCAGTGCTACAGTAAGACATAGCTACTGCATGTACAATTTAAACACTACAGCAGGAAATAGCTATGTACAATTTTCAAAGCTACGGTAGCACATAGCTACATGCAATTTCAAAGCTAAAGTGGGACATAGCTGCGTACAGTTTTCAGTGCTACAGAAGGACATAGCTATGTACTATTTTCAAAGCTACAATATTACATAACTACATACAATTTTCAGAGCTACAATATTACATAACTACATACAATTTTCAGAGCTACAATATTACATAACTACATACAATTTTCAAAGCTACAATATTACATAACTACATAGAGAGTAAAAGTAAATGGAGTCCACTCTGAAGAAAGGGGGGTTACTAGTGGGGTACAGCAGGGTTCAGTATTAGGACCGGTCCTCTTCAATGTCTTTATAAGCGACATTGCAGAGGGACTGGAAGGAAAAGTATGTCTCTTTGCAAATGACACAAAGATCTGCCACAGAGTTGATGCACAAGGTGGGGTGGAAAGGATGAGAAGGGACTTGGCAAGGTTAGAGGAATGGTCAAATGTATGGCAGCTTAGATTCAATGCTAAGAAGTGCTAGGTAATGCACCTGGGAAACAAAAACCCGGGGAAGAGTACACAATGGGGGTGAGATACTAACAACAACAACAAGCATTTGTCAATGCCAAACGTTCGCTTGCAGGTATTTGCAGTGGTGTTTGGCATGTATGGTGCTTTACCCTAATGCCCTGTGCGATTGCTGGTATTTGCACTATAAATTTTCAGCATGACCTTTTTGTTACCCCCACCTCATAAAAGCATTTGAGACCTCTGCTTATGAACAATCCCACTGTTATTTTGTTAATCTGTCCTGAGCGTTGATTTCCCACAGCGATCACACCATTGTGCTCCACATGTGCAAAAACACAGTTCGGGCAGGATGTGAAAAATGACAGCTGTAGCATTCATAGGGAGGTGTGAAGGGATGGCAATGTTGAACATCTGGAGTGAAAATACAACAATTTCTCGAACTTATGAGCGTGCATGGAAACTGCGCAATGAACACTCATGACACAGTCATTTTGTGGACTTTTGTCACCAAATTTTCAACATAGGCATTGTGGGACCTCTGCTCATGAACAGTGTCACTGTGATTTTCATAATCTGTCCTGAGCATTGATTTCTCACTGTGACCACACCATTGTGCGCTGGATGTGCAAAAACACATTTCAGCCAGGATGTGAAAAATGTCAGCTGTACTGTTCATAAGAAGGTGTGAAAAAATGCCAGTGTTGAAAATCTGGAATGAAAATATTTCAAATTCTCGAAGTTATGAGTGTGCGTGGAAACTGCGCAACGCACGCTCATAACACAGTCATTTTTTGACATTTTTTCACCAAATTTTCAACATAGCCATTTTAAGATCTCTGCTCATGAACAGTGACACTGTGATTTTCTTAATGTGTCCCATACACTGAGTTCGCACACCGACTGTGCCATTGTGTGCTACATGGGCGGAAACACATTTTGGGCAAGATGTGAAAAATGACAGCTATACTGCTCACGAGGAGGTGTGGTAAAATGGCAATGTTGAAAATCTGGCGTGAAAATATTGAAAATTCGCAAACTTACGAGCGTGCGTAGGAACTGCGCAACGCACACTTGTAAAACAGTAATTTTTAGGAATTTTTTCACCAAATTTTCAACACAGCCATTTTAAGACCTCTGCTCATGAACAGTGTCACTGTGATTTTCTTTTCTTAATGTGTCCCATACATTGAGTTCACACACCGACTGCACCATTGTGTGCTACATGGTCGGAAACACGTTTTGGGCAGGATGTGAAAAATGACAGCTGTACTGCTCATGAGGAGGTGTGGTAAAATGCCAATGTTGAAAATCTGGAGTGAAAATATTGAAAATTTGCAAACTTACGAGCGTGCATAGGAACTGCATAGCATGCTGGCTAAATAAAACAGTCATTTTGGGAATTTTTCAATAAATTTCAACATAGCCATTTTAAGACCTCTGCTAATAAACAGTGTCACTGTGATTTTCTTAATGTGTCCCATACATTGATTGTGCACACCGACTGCGCCATTGTGCGCTACATGGCGGAAACACATTTTGGGTGAGATGTGAAAAATGACAGCTGTACTACTCATAAGAAGGTGTGGTAAAATGGCAATGTTGAAAATCTGGAGTGAAAATATTGAAAATTCGCTAACTACGGCGGCGTGCGTAGGAACTGCATAGCGCCTCTAAAATGGTCATTTTGGGAATTTTTCCACCAAATTTTCAAACTAGGCTTTTGAGAGCCCACCTTATGACCTGGCAGTGTCATTTCGTTAATCAGGCCCGAAAGGTGATTTCGCGCAGTGACTGCAAAATCACCCTTCAGGCCCGAATAACGCCATGACAGTGACATCATTCATGAGAAGGGGTCTCAAAAACCCCATGTTGAAAATTCGGCATAAAAATTCCAAAAAATGCCTGAGATATGCAACAAAGTTGAAAAAAAAACATCTAGCCCATTAAAATACAAAATCACACATGCCCCCACAATGCAAAGCATCATGGACTGCATATGCAAATCACCACAGAATGTTATGCTGGTCCAACTTTAAGCAGAATTGCATGGTGCCGAAAGGCCTCTCACACACTTTACAAAGGGTGCTAACAGAAGACATAGACACATGTTTCGTCCTACCAGGACTCACCATTATGCCTCGTCTGTTTGACACCCCAGTGCAATGGACCAGCTACCCCTAAGGCAGTGTGCCTGGGATATATTGTGGTGAACCCATTAAAATAAAAAACTATTTAAAAGACAAAGAACCTCTGTGCGTAAACACTGAGGCAAGGGTTACCCCAAAGGGCATTTGGCTGGGAAGCCAAGTTTCAAGAAAATACAAAATCACACATGCCCCCACAATGCAAAGCATCATGGGCTGCATAACAGCGGTTCTTTGTCTTTTATCTAGCCCATTATACAGCTTACTGGCATTTCCTCAGTTCACGGTCGGCTTTGAAGAGTGCGAGGCGTGTTCCCGGTCCAACGATGATCGTGGCGCCCGAGCTCAGAGGTAAGTATGGGGTGAGGAGGGGGTGTGAGGGAGGCAGGGTGCGCAGTGGGTGGGTGCGGGTTGTGGGGAGGTTCAGGGAGAAGCGCCGTGGACGTTTTATTTCTGGGTAAAAAAAAAACAGCAACGGGATGTTTGCCACGCGGGTGGGCTCCCAGCGTGACCAAAGCTTTGGGGGGTGTTTGGGGGACGGAGCTGACGGGAATTGGGGCACTGGCCGGCAGAGACGACGTTGAGACATTTGCCACGCTGGGTGGGCCTCACGCGGGCACCAAAGCTTTGGGATGGGAGCCAACGGGATTGGGCACCCCGCTGGCAGAGGACGGGACGCTTGCCACGCTGGGGTGGGCTCAGCGTGGCACCAAAGCTTTGGGGGCGTGAGGCTCACTAGCCGCCATGTGTGACAGCAGTGGTTTTCTATGAAGAGAAAACCACCGCTGTCATACACAGCTCCCACATCCATTGGTGCAGGACCACCATGCCTGCTCAACGGAGCAGTAGATTGAACAGGAGAGGCACAACTCCAAAGTATGCTACTCTCCCTAAATGTTCTTTGCGCATGCGTGCAAGCGAACGTAAAAATGGAAAGGGACCTGGGGGTAGTCATATCAGATGACCTAAAGGTGGGCAAGCAATGTGAGAGGGCAGCAAGGAGGGCTGGGGGGATACTGGGATGCATAGGGACAGGCATCACCAGTAGAAAACAGGAAGTTATTATCCCTCTGTACAGACAGCTGATGAGACCCCATCTGAGTACTGCGTGCAGTTTTGGAGACCCAGTCTCCTAAAGACAGACAGGATGGAAGCTGTCCAGAGGAGGCAACTAAAATGGTGCAGGGTCTGCACCGAAGACATATGAGAAAAGACTTAAGGAGCTAATATGTATAGCCTCGAGGAAAGGAGGAGAGGGGACATGATAGAAACTTCAAGTACCTCAAGGAATCATCAAAGTCCAAGAGGGTAGCATCTTTCAAAAAGAGGTGTGAAGAACAAGGGGCACAATTTGAAGATGGGGGCAGCTCAGAGGTAATTTAAGGGAAGTATTTTTCACAGAGAGGGTTGTGGATGCATGGAATGGCCTTCCGGAGGAGGTTGTGGACTCAAAAACAGTGGTGGAATTCAAGCATGAATGGGACAGTCATAAGGCAATTCTAGGGGGTGGGGCTAGGAAGAAGTAGGCTGCTGGTTAACTAGGATCTGCAGCTTATCCATTAGGTAGGAAAATGGGCAGACTGGGTGGGCCAAATGGTCCTTAACTGCTGTCAAATTCTATGTTTCTATGTTACATACAAATTTCAGAGCTACAATATTACATAACTACATACAATTTTCAGTGCTACAGAAGGACATTGCTAAGTACATTTTCAAAGCTACAGAAGGAAATGACTATGTACAATTTTCAAAGCTACGGTAGCACATAGCTATTTGCAATTTTCAGTGCTACGGTAGGACATAGCTGTGTACAGTTTCCAAAGCTACAGTAGGACATAGCTTTGTAAAATGTCAAAGCTACAGAAGCAAATGACTATGTACAATTTTCAAAGCTACGGTAGCACATAGCTATTTGCAATTTTCAGTGCTACAGTAGGACATAGCTATGCACAATTTTCAAAGCTACAGTAGAACATAGCTGTGTACAGTTTCAAAGCTACAGTAGGACATAGCTAGGACATAGCTAGGACTTCCCTCGCCCAAAGGTCCTTTCATCACAGAGCGCCATCCTGGTATAACTCCTTCCCCTCGCATGTCACTAGCACCGCTAAAATTGGCCAATTCAAAATCGCCTTTCGCAAACACCTCATTAGCGCACGGAGATGTACGTGTCTATCCCAGAGCCTTTTATGAGTGCCTTCCTGACTTACCAGCTACTACAGGACTAAGAATATAACAATGCCTGAGTTTTGCCTACAGTCAATCGAAATGCGAATTGTATCCTGGATGTCCCCTTGGGAACCCGGTGACCTCTTGTGGGTTCCCATGAAACCCAAATACTTGAATGGCACTTGAGGATTTTAATGATTCTGTATTGTATGTTGCATGTAATTCACCTGTACTGTTCTCCTCTGTACTACCACACATTTAGATTGTTCCCTTCCCTGTGACGAGGTGCCTTTGTAAATGAGTCTCTGACTCAAAGGTTGTAAATCCGATATTTGTCTAAAATAAATAAAAAAAAAATAGCTATGTACAATTTAAAGTGCTACTGGCGGACTTTGCTATGTACAATTTTCAGAGCTATAGAAGGACATTGCTACGTATAAGTTTCAAAACTACAGTAGCACATAGCTATGAACAATTTCAAAACTACAGCAGGACATAGCTATGTATAGTTTTCAGAGTTACAACTATCTGCTGTGGTTCTCCTTGACCTGCAATCAGAATTTGATACTGTGGATCATGGGGAGTTAGTTGAGCACTCGAGGAGTTTCTGTAATCTGCCTGGCACAGTGTTAAACTGCTTCAGGTCTTTCCTGGAAAATCACTACCAGACCATGGTACTCTAGGCAATTTTCATTGTGCCCAATCCCTGGTCATGTGACAACCTTCAGCACTTTACACTCTCCTGTTTGTTATTTGCAATATATACACTTCTGATGGGAGAAGCGAGCCTATGGTATGGCTTGAGGCTTCACTGCTATGCAGATGACACTCAGCTTTACTTTTTGTTTAGACCCAAACAAAAAGTTCTGATGCCTGTGTTGAGGAGGCTATTACAGGAAATCAAAAGTTGGAAGAGTGTGAGCTGGCTGAGATTCAAACCCAGCAAAACCGAGTTGATTCCGGTAGGCTCGGATCTCGTGATTTCTGCAGTTAAAGAAAATCATGTTCTTCCAATATGTGATAGGACAATACTGCAGATTAGAGAAGACTTTTCCAATCTGGGAGTAATTTTTGACAGTCAATTGTCTTTACTATCTCAAAATTTCTGCTATTACTAGAAGTGTTTCTTACCACTTAAAAGGTGTAGCCAGATTGCACCCCTTCCTTGACCAAAGCAATTTGTGCACACTGGTGCAAGCTTTTGTTACCACATGAACTGATTACTGCACTGCACTCTCCCGTGGCTTGCAGGCTTTTCTGCTTCACCATCTTGAGTTACTTCCGAACTTAGTAGCTAGATTAACTGCCTGGCATGTCTAGATTTATCACAACACTCCCGCATTGTGAGAGTTGCACTGACTGCTGAATAGCTGGTACTTTGAATTTTAAAATCCTTTGCTGGCTGATAAGACCATTCATGGATTGAGCTCCTTCTGCATACATGAAATACTGGTAACCCTTCATGAGGATCACCGGGGCACCTGAGTTCTCCAGTCAGATAACCTGGGGGGTTTTGTTAGTCCCATCGAAAAGGCTAAAATCTGCTGGGGACCAAGCATTCTCACTAGCTGCACTGAACACTGACCTGAAATCCATCTGTTCTGCCTCTTTGGTTAAAATTTTTAAATCACAACTGAAAATCTGTCTCTTTAGACAGGCTTTTTCAGGAAACTGATCGTTCTGATGGTTTTAAGATCATATTTTGATGTAGATTTATATTCCTGTACTGTTTCTGTTACTTGATCTGATGTATTAATTATTTGAACTGTGCAGTGCTTTGAGCTCTGGAAAGGCACTATATAAATACAAATTCTGTCCTGTCCTATCCTATCCTATCCTACAGCAGGACACAGCAATATAGAATTTTCAAAGCAGGATAAACCTATGCCAAATTTTCAAAGCTACACTAGGACATTGCTATGTGCAATTTTCAAAGCTACAGTAGGACATAGCTATGTACAATTTTCAAAGCTACAGTAGGACATAGCTATGTGCAATTTTCAAAGCTACAGTAGGACATAGCTATGTGCAATTTTCAAAGCTACAGTAGGACATAGCTACGTACAATTTTCAAAGCTACAGTAGGACACAGCTACGTGCAATTTTCAAAGCTACAGTAGGACACAGCTACGTGCAATTTTCAAAGCTACAGTAGGACACAGCTACGTGCAATTTTCAAAGCTACAGTAGGACACAGCTATGTGCAATTTTCAGAGCTACAGTAAGACATAGCTATGTGCAATTTTCAGAGCTATAGTAAGACATCACTATGTACAATTTTCAAAGCTACAGTAGGACATAGCTATATACAAATTTCTAAGCTACAGTAGGACATAGCTATGTGCAATTTTCAAAGCTACAGTAGGACATAGCTATGTGCAATTTTCAAAGCTACAGTAGGACATTGCTATATACAATTTTCAAAGCTACAGTAGGACACAGCTATGTGCAATTTTCAGAGCTACAGTAAGACATAGCTATGTGCAATTTTCAGAGCTATAGTAAGACATCACTATGTACAATTTTCAAAGCTACAGTAGGACATAGCTATATACAAATTTCTAAGCTACAGTAGGACATAGCTATGTGCAATTTTCAAAGCTACAGTAGGACATAGCTATGTGCAATTTTCAAAGCTACAGTAGGACATTGCTATATACAATTTTCAAAGCTACAGTAGGACATTGCTATGTGCAATTTTCAAAGCTACAGTAGGACATTGCTATGTGCAATTTTCAAAGTTACAGTAGGACATAGCTATGTGCAATTTTCAAAGCTACAGTAGGACATAGCTATGTGCAATTTTCAAAGCTACAGTAGGACATAGCTATGTGCAATTTTCAAAGCTACAGTAGGACATCACTGTACAATTTTCAAAGCTACTGTAGGACACAGCTATGTACAATTTTCAGTGCTACATTAGGACATAGCTATGTACATTTTTCAAAGCTACAGTAGGGCATAGCTACTGTATGTTCAATTTTCAAAACTACAGCTGGAAATAACTATGGCTAGTTTTCAAAGATACAGTAAGACACAGCTACAGTACGGCCATTTTCAAAGCTACTGTAGGACACAGCTATGCTCAATTTTCAAACGTACAGTACAGTAGGATACTGCTATACCCAACTATGTTGTAACAGTGATCTTGATACAAAGGGACCTCAATGAAAATGAGCCTTGGCTCAACTGAGCTGTTATCCCGATTCATATTTTATGAATCAACATTTTTACTACTACTACTTCCAATTTCCAAAGCTACAATAGCACATAACTACAGTATATGCAATTTTCAATGCTACAGAAGGGCACAGCTATGGCCATTTTTAAAGCTACAGTACAGATATTTTTCAAAGCTGCTGTAGGACATAGCTATGTACAATTTCAAAGCTACATTAGGACATAATATATCATTTTCAATGCTACATTAGCAAACAGCTATGTTTAGCTTTCAAAGTTACAGTTGGATGCCCAATTTTCAAAGCTCTGACTTATTATATCTAGTTTTCACACTGGTCAATCACATGAGACAGGGTGCATGCTCATTGGGAAACACAGGCTGTACTCTTGTGTGTACTGAGGCAAAGGCTATGGGTCATGTGCTCCTCAGCATGGACTGGCGTGCCTATCCCTTAATGAATGTAGCCTCCAGGAGTGTGCCGACGCACTTATAAAATGGCACAGTATGAAAACACTTGGCTTAGAGAACGCAGCACTTTGCATATGTGAGAATGTATATGCATGGCAAGTGACCTGGATCATTTGTGCTGAGTACCAGCTGAGGCATGACTGGAAATGAACATGATTTACTTGGGAAAATGCTGACCCACAGCACTAGACAGGCATCTGCACATGTGGATCCCGAACCTTAAACTCTGCCACCCCAGGGGCTGAAGTAGCAATGGCACTTCCCCTTAACAAATGTGCATTACACATGAAAGCTGCAACAATCACACCTTACAATAAAGCCCATAAATGGCACACATAATAGCCCCAGATACAGCAAAATAGCATCATATACTGTATATGGATGTTTTCTCCAGTAACTTGGATGTGGCACTGCGGGGGCACACAGCTGCCCACATGGTACTCAGGGCAAAGGTTAGGTCAGTGATCACCTGTCTTTGTTCAAGTTAGCTGGACATGGCACATCCAGGAAACACAGCCGTCCGCATGGTATCCTGTGCAAAAATCCAGGCCAGGGTTAGCAGCACTAGTCCATTTCCTTCAAAAGCCTGTATTTCAGTCTCCACTGCTGCCCATTAAGGAAGGTCCTCCTCATCATTGTTCTGGTCTAGTTCCCTCATACCACCCTGGTATTGTGCCTTCCTCCTTGTCCTCCCCCTTTCTTCTTGCTCTCCTTCTTCTGGTTGGTTCCATCTACCCTCTCTTGCTCTACACAGTCCCACACCCACCTGAGGACCAGGCCACCCACATATCATGACTTGCCCATTAACGACACATGTAGGGGATGTTCAGTGATGCCCAGCAGTACTGGTACTACACAGATATACCAGAGGAATATATCCATATCTACTTACCCTGACAGGCGCCACCACCTGCCAGTATTTTCCTGGCTCATCCCAGTACCCACTGCCCTCACTGGTGATGGTGTCTGGGAGCCATGCTGCCAACAAGAGCTTGGGCCTTGTCTGTTTGTTGCAACCCATCTGCCCTCAGTCCTTTCTCTCAGTGCAACCCATGGCCACCCCCTCCTAACTGCTGCCTATGCACCAGACTGGGCCTGCCCTTAAATGGCCAAGCTTGCCACCGATAACTGGGGATGTATACTACAGACCTGGCACAATGGTCTCTGTGTCAGTGGACAGATATCTTAAGTACCACGCCACAGTCAGCCATCAAAGGTGGCACTGTTGTTCAGTTTGTGGTCATCACACCATGAGGAGGGGAAATGTTTTCTCATTAAGAGTTGTAAGTTTAGCCGGCCCGGTGGCACTGAGGGCTGGACACCTTACCTTGCACCACCTGGCAACCCATGTTCGGGAGTGAGCACGGGCCACCGGGAGTCGGCAAGGGAGGAAAAGAACTGAGCACCCGATGGCTGCTCTCCTTCTCCGGGAGGGGGGATCTGCAAGCCCCCACCACAATACCACCACCTGGGGGAGCTTGGGTGGTAGGTGCAGTAAAGGGGGAAGCAGCACTGGGAAGGGCTAGACATCGGCAGAGGGCTGGAGCAGGAGGCACATCTCAACGCATCTCATGCCTCATTGGCCCTCATTGCATGCTAATGCTCAGGGGGTGGAAGAACAGAGGAAAAACACCTCCGTCTCTCCTAGGCGACAACCTCTTGGAGCAGCACATCCATGAACAGAGAGAGCAGACACTGCTGTGCAAGCCCACTCCTCTGAAGATACTGAGGGAGGTAAGGGGGATCTCTCCTAACCCCACCAGGTGGGTTATCCGGGCATCAAGGATTACCAGAGTTGAGCCGTGCACTCTAGGGGCAGACCCTGTGCCGGGGGGATTGTGTGGGAGCATTGTAGAGGTCTGAAAGAGTGGAGAGAGAAGGCGGGGATAGAAAAAGAAAGAAAGTTAAAAAAAAAAAGAGTTGTAAGTTTATGGAATTCCCTTCCCTTACATGTAATTATTAGTGAATCTAAGGCCATGTTTAAATATAGCTTGGCCAAATGAGTAATATCTGAAAACCCAGCCTTTTGTAACTAGATCGATAGAAGCTATTATGGACCTCGCCTTCTGCTTCTTTCCTCTTCCTCAGTGATCCTTAGTGATCAGTTGGGGAAGCTGGGATGCCACTGCCAATGGTATTCCTGTACGTGACTCTGGTCATTGGTGCCACCAGTAATGGAGTGTGTGGCATTTTTCATGGACCACCACATGTTGCCAAGGTCCTGCTGCAAGCATAGCTTGGAACACGTCCGCTTCAGTGTGGCACTGCATAGCAGCGTGGTCCAATCAGATTCTGCTGTGGGTGTTGCTAGGGATGTAGCATGACCTCCCCCTCATGTGAAATCAGTGGAGTAGTGGCACTGCAGACAGCTGTGGCATAGGGCGATAGATGTATTTATCACTAGGCGATGGTGGATGCCCTGTACTAGATGAGATACAATGGTGCATGCATGCATGCAGTGTACTATACATGTGTTGGGTCAGTATACATATACAGGTATGTGATAACTTATTTCTAATGTGCAATGACATTATCATTGGTCATATGGGTGTTGTGTCCAACAGTGTGGTATAATGTACCTGTGAGCTTAAATACTGTGAGATGCCATGCATTGCTGTGCAGCCTGCCCTGTGCATTGGATCAGTGGTGAGTTGTGCAGTTGGCTGTAAGAGTAGCTCCACTACTACCTGCAACAGCTGTATGGTGGTAACTATGCACCTACATCAGTAGCTGCACAGGTTCCTTTTTAATTATCATGTTGTGTCTGTGTGGGATGCTCGCCACCATACATGGCAGGGGTCAAGTGGCATTCTATGGGCATGTGTGGACATGCCCCCATGCACTCCATACTGCATTAAGTGCATGTCAGTCCAACCAACCACCACTGTGGCTCGGGTGATGTGCGCAGTCATTACCTTTAAAATATCTGAAATTGGCAAAATACATTACATCTACAAGAACCATGTACAAATAGAAGTGAGGATTCAAAACAGCATGCCTCACGGAGAGGGTTGTGGATGCATGGAACAGCCTTCCTGAGGAGGTCGTGGGTTCAAAAACAGTGGGGGAATTCAAGAATGCATGGGACCAGCATAAGGCAATAATAGTGGGGGGTAGGGGGGTAAGAGGAAGTAGGCTGCTGGTTAACTAGGATCTGCAGCTTATCCAATAGGTAGGGAAATGGGCAGACTAGGTGGGCCAAGCGGTCCTTACCTGCTGTCAAAGTCTTTCTTTCTATTTTTTTAATGTTTCACAGCCCAATTAGTATGGAAGAAAAGGACAGAGCACTTGGTCTCAGGTTCCCAATGGTTTCTGCAATGGGTAGCTTTGCCACCAATGTCTACAAATATTTGCATTTGTTTGATACTGCAAAATGTAGCTGTTTTAAATAATCTGTATTCTATGTCCTATTATATTTGACAACGTATTTTTATACCGTGTATTCTTCTGATTGTATGTTATTCACTGTCTGACTGGGTCAGCTTGAAAATAGGCGCCTGTGTCATAAGGTCTTTCCCTAGGGATAAAAACTGAAATTGAAAAGTTACTGGAAGCCCTTCCTGTTTGACCAAGGCTACAGGTATGTTACATGATGTTGAAAGCCACAGCAGATTGGATGGTACAGTAGGAGATAAATGCTATGGACCCTGGGGACTGGATATTCAAAGAATTGTGTCACGGTTTTCCTGTGAATTGTGCAACTTTACTGTTATGCCACATAAAAACAGAGTCTAACTTCAGGTTGCAAAGATTGCAAGTTGCATGGGTTGCCGTGTCAGAAGGTGGGCCAAGCTGGGGTGGCTTCCATGCAGCAGCATTCCTCAGTTGGAAAGGATTAGTGGCAGGTTCCACAGCTGCTGCCGTGAACCTTGCAGCTGGGCGGGGGCTACCTCTCAATGCAAAGGTGCTGCTGGTGTATGAGGCCAAATGTGCCATAGAGTGGAGGGAGGGACTAGGGAAATACAAATTCCTCTGCAGTCTGAATGACAGCAAATCTGTTTAATCAGGGTACTGTAGCTCTCTGATTGCAGGGTACATCCCTGGACTGATTGCAGGGGGAGAGGGTGCAAACAATAGGAAAAAAATCTAACATATGCATCAAAACAATGACACATGCACAGTTGTTGTGTTGTTAAGTGAGCACAGTATCGTAAATGCATTCAAATGTTTGAAGATAGCCCACAAAAATGGCCACGCAGTTGCAGTGATGCGGCTGCGGCAGAACAGCCACCAAAAGGCTGTCCAAAGCTTTGAAAATCTAGGCCACTGCATCATTTTTTTATCTAGTATTTCCTAAATTCCAGTATGTAGACAGTAAATTCTGAATCAGTATTTCTCAAACAAGGCCACCGTGGCCACATGCAGCCACTGGCACAACACTGAGTAGCCACAGAGCTCTTTAGAGCCCCGGTTGCAAAGTGTGACAGGGAGCTCCTGCCACTCTTGAGGACCGACCTTTTCTTAAATCTGTTGCAACAGTTCTTCTATTTCTAAGCCTAACCTATCCATTACTATTTCTAGTCCATAAGGTTGGCCACCTGTGGGCACCCCTTCTCCCTCCCTTGACTATGCTACAGTGTCCTCTTTAATTTTCATTTTCCCCTCTTAGGTCCTCGTACAGGGAGGGTATTGTGGTGACCTCCAAATGTATGTAAAACAGGTTGTGTTAATCGTTGTTGGATTTAGTATGTAATAGCACTATGTCATAATATACCTTATGTTTATGAAACCTGTAATGTTGAAAATACCATGGCACTAGGTGTTTTTGATAATGGTAAAAAGTACTAGGTGACTATTATAGAAATTAAGCTAGTTGTGTTATTTAAAATGCATGTATATTGTTGTAAACTTAAGTAAGAAATGGCATGATGATTTGCATATATCCCATGATGCATTGCATTTTGGAAGTATGTATGATGTTGTATTTCTTTGAAACTTGATTTGTTGCCAATGACCTTTGGAGTAGACCTTCTTTCAGTGAGTCTGCATTGAGATTCTTTGTCTATAGCTTGTTTTGTTTTGTTTTCTTTTTGGGCCCCCCACTACCCAAGCAAATGGGGCCTGCATAGGGGTGGTGGCTACATCTCAACTAGTGAATTGGATCAGAGATCAGTGTCAGTGTCAGGTGCTAGCCAAGTGTGGAGAAAGGACAGTCATAGTCTGTTGCTGCAAAATGATGTGCTGAAGAAGGAATATGGCATTGCAGAAGCTTATTTCCTGTATTTTGAATAAATATCACACAGAGATTGTGTGTTGAGCCTGAAGTTCGGTGTCTGGTCCATCTGTTATCCCACAACCCCTCCACACAAAGGTAACAGAATGGACAATTTCTTATCTTTATATAAACATTGCAGATGCATTTCAAGTAAAATGACATCCGGGACTTGATTTCATGTGTACGGTGTGAAACGAAATGTGTTATATCAAGGCAGGAGGTGTGTATCGGGGCTGGGGTGAAACATAAGGTTTGAGACCACCAATAAGTACTGGTGGCCACAATTTAAGGCCCTTTGTGGCCACTAGAAATTAGGGCTGGAGAACAACTGTTCTAAACACATTGTAAGGGTTGGATCATGCAGCATATGTTTATTGTACATCTTTCATATATGTGGCAAATACGTTTCACGTAGCTTGCAAGCATACACTTCAAACCCTGTTCCATGTACTTCAGAATTCATACTTCGAATCCAAAATGTTATACTGATAGTCGGGCCCGGTAGCATGGCGGTAGCAGTAGTGCTTGCTACACTGATGGTCCGAGTTCAGAAATAGATCACTCGGGGGGGGGCCAGCTGGGGGAAGGAGAAGTGAGCATCTCATGGACAGCTCTCCTCCTTCAGAGAGAGAGAGAGGTGACAGCATGTACTGCTGCTTGTTCACCATCTAGAGGATGCTGGGTGGCCCGGCAGTGGTCACCACATCCAGAGGGTCTGAAAACAGACGAAAACAGTGTGCCACGCATCATGCACTTGTATCATTGCACATGACGCAGACCTCGGGAAGGGGAGAAAATAGAAGAAATACCCCAACCAGCAGGATGTGGATAGTGGTGGGCAAAGTGGCTGAAATTCGCTCCGTGAAGTGATTTGTGGAGTAACGCGGAGTCCGCGAAGTGCTCTGCAAATCGAAGCAGAGTACTCCGCATTATTCCACCTTCCCCAAGCCACTTCTCCACCAATTTTAAGGTGAAGTACATTGAAATCAATGTACTACGCCTTACTTCTCCTTACTCCACCTTTTTCTTGAGCTCCAAAGGAGAATTTTGCAGTGCTTTATGGGACTGTAGGTCACATGGACTCTAGATTGTTCTGCACAGCCTCAGTTCTGTGTAGTGTGTATGTAGTGGAAGATGGAGACAGTTTCTTCTCAGAGCTCTGCAATTCAAATCCTCTAAAAGCTGTTAAAAAAGCCTTTTTGAGCACATTTTTTTTTTGCTCACAATTTACTACATCGAGTATAGGAAACCCTCCTGTGCTCATATCATCCAGTGCTTATTGTTTGTGTGTGGATTTTGAATGTTAATTTAGAACAGTCAGTCTGTGTACTGTGAAGTGTGCTTTGGGGGAGGGGCGTATCTGTGGTGTAGGTAGATTGAGAGAAAAAGGCAATCTTTTCTGTTTTGGTTATATTTTTCTTGTATAACTGTGTTAATGTACGTGCAGTAATATTTACAGTAATTCTTGACTTTTTTTTCTGATTTTTGTGATGCAGCAGTGTATAATTTCAGTTTGTTTAAAACATTTGGTTATATTACTAAAGGTTTTCAATTTGCTACACATTACTTGTAGTGTGTGTGAGTGTGTGTGCGATGCGTGCCATTAAATAAGACACCTGTTATTGTGCCACAGAATAACTGCAGCAGTGTGAACCTGCTATCCACCGCACCTGCATAAATTTTTTACACTGCTTTGTGGTATCTTTACTGATAGTGGACTGTTACTGCTGTGCACTACCCCCAACCGGCAAAAGGTATTCTTTTCCAGATTTGGATTTGTGACTTATGAGCACTGGTTAGGTGTTGTTGTGTCATTGCATCTGTGTCTTGAGTGCGCAGCGCAATCTTAATCTGTCTGTGCGTTTGCAGTACATCATTAATTCTGGGAGACTTTGCATTTCTTCTTACGCTCTCATTTCACTTCGTCAGCACTGGGGAATTTTCTGGACATAAGACAGTAGCATTTTTGGGATGATCATTAATTCTGGTGACTGTGTGTGACCACTGCACACATGACGGAGGGCACCATTAATTCTGGGAGACTTTGCATTTCTTGTTACCCTCTCATTTCGCTTCGTCAGCACTAGGTAATTTTCTGGACACAAGACAGTAGCATTTTGGGGAATGAAATTAATTCCGGTGACTGTGTGTGACCACTGCACACATGACAGAGTGCACCATTAATTCTGAGAGACTTTGCATTTCTCGTTATGCTCTCAGTAGCATTTTGGGGATGCATATTAATTTTGGTGACTGTGTGTGACTACTGAATGCATGACGCCTGTGTGCGCTATTAATTTTGGGAGACTTTGCATTTCTTGTGCTCTCATTACACTTCATCAATACTGGGGAGTTTTCTGGACACAAGTCATGAGCATTTTGGGGATGTAAATTAATTTTGGTGACTGTGTGTGTGAAGGGCTGCCAAATATTGGTGTCACTTCGCCTTACTTCGAGTTAAGGCGGAATGATAACACGAAATAATAATTACTAGGCGAACTGAGCCTTTTGCATTGGCCAGAGTGACAACGTGAAGTGTCCACTTTTCGGGCACTTTCCTGGCAGAATTTAAATTCGCTGCATCTCTATTTGTGATACAGGTCATTGCAATGTGGGAACTACAGCCGTAGGCATTCGCGTTCTTAAACAGCATGTGAGTTACAGTACTGTAAGCCATGTGATGTGTGGGGGCCCGGGGGCTGCCAATATTTTTGTCACTCTACCTTACTTCAGGTTAAGGCAGAATGACAATGAGAAGTCACGATCACAATTTATTTATTTATTTGTTTTATTTAGTTTTTGTTTACCGGGTAGGTGCGCTAGCCATAATCATGACTATTTTCAGGCACGACCCAGGAGGATACAAAACAACAAGTACAGGGATGACATTCCAAATACAAGTACAACAAACAAAATCATTTCACAAGGTTACAAGTAGGTTGCAAGGAATTAGCTAGGGGATTTGTAAACAAGGATGTTTTTGGTAACAGTGCAGAAAAATATGGAGCAATACAAAAACAAAATTCAAACACAGTTTGCTTAGAGAGAAACATGATATAATAACAATACCAGCACTAATAAGGGATAGAAAGTTAACATTAGGGGGGGAATTTAGTAGGTGATAGAAGTAGGTGATTGGGAAAGGGGAGGTAAAGGAGAAGTGCTTTGCGTGTAGGGGACAGATCAGAAGAGGTAAGACTGGGGTAATGAGGGCTAGGGAGGCTTGAAACAGGAGCATTTGTGAGAAGTTTCAAGATAAGTACGTAGACCTTTTTTAAAAGACGCATGGGATGTTGATTGTCGCAAGGTTAGTGGAAGGGAGTTCCAAAATTTGGGGGCATGGAAGGAGAAAGCAGAAGCACCTTTAGTGGTGCAGTGTCTGGGGATGAAAACAGTGGCCTGTTCCATGGAACGCAATCCATAGCTCGGAGTCAGGATTTGGAAAAGACCTGTTAGGGATTTGTAGACGAACCATGTTGTCAATGTCAGAGCCATAAGCATGTAGCCTTAGTTCAGCAGGAGGAAGCCATCCCAGGTCAGTATAGAGGAGGCAGTGGTGTTTCAGCCGATGCGAGGAGGAGGCATAGCGACAGATGTTGTTATATGTAACATCCCATTTCCTAAGGATTGATTTGCATGCAGAAACGTATGTTGGAGTCCCATAGATAAGTGATGGTAGGAGTATGCCACAGGCAATGGCAAGCCTAGCAGAGGAAGTAAGCATATAGCTGGTTCGGTAGGCTATTCCAAGTTTGGCATGTACCTGTTTGCAGGTTAGATTGATGTGTAAGTCAAAATTTAGTGCTGGATCAAGGGTAATACCCAGATATTTAAATAAGGATACTACCCCAACTGCTGACCCATTTAAGGAGGTGACTTTGAATTGAGAATGGGCATGCTTTAGTTTCGCAGTTGATCCAAAGAGCATAGCTTGGGTTTTAGACTCGTTTAATACAAGTTTGTGAGTAAACAGCCACTTTTGTATTAGCTGGAAGTCAAGAGAGAGTCATTTGTTAATGTCATCAATGCTTTTAGCACTAGCATACAGCACAATGTCATCAGCATATAGTAGGGAGGTTGACCTGTGGAGGTCAGTGGAGATGTTATTTATAAAAAGAGAGAAAAGTAAGGGCCCAAGGATGGAGCCTTGTGGCACTCCGATATTTATGATGGTTTTGTCCGAGAGGGTAGAATTGTATTTCACAGTTTGATACCTATAAGCTAGGTAGTTTCCAAACCATCTAACAATGTTAGTTGAGAAACCCAGGGATTCCAGGGTGGTTAGAAGGATGGAGTGATCAACTAGGTCGAACGCCTTAGTCATGTCAATAAAAACTGCACCGGTGAGGAGGCCGGAGTCCATAACCACTCGAGTATCTGAAGTGAATTTGAGGAGGGCAGTAGTGGTGCTATGACCTTTGCGAAAACCATGCTGGGCAGCAGTGAGTAGATCATGTTTCTGTAAGAAGTCGATTGTCTAGGCAGCTACCAGCTTCTCAAGAATTTTATTCAGGACAGATAGGATGGCGATGGGCCTATAGTTGGATGGGTCTTTATGATCGCCTTTTAAAGACTGGAGTCATTCTAGCTGTTTTCCATATGTCAGGGATGTGGCCCTGGCTCAGGGAGAGCGTGAAAATCCTGGCTAGGGGAGCAGCGATAAAAGGGGCTGCAATCTTAAGAAGCCTGAGCTCTAGATTGTCCGAGCCAGCTGCTGTGCAGTCCAAGATATTGTTCAGCAGTCTGAGCACTTCACATTTTGTGATTGCCTTGAAAAAAAATTGAGGACCATTTGCAATAGGTCAGGAAGATACACTTGGTTGGGCAAGGAAAGAGGAGGTGAAATTGGTTAAGTCCGAGAATTTATAGTTAAAGAAGTTTGCAATGGTTCTAGGATTGTTACAGTGTACCCCATCAAGAGACATGTCGTTAGGGGTGAATGTTAGATTAGAACCAAGAAAGAATTTAATGTGTGACCAAAATTTTGGGGGGTCACCATAGGAGTTGGTCAGTAGGTCTTTGCAGTATGCGTTCTTGGCATTATTGATGTCCTTTTTGCAGGCATTTCACAGAGCCCTGCAGTTGTTGAGGTCAGAGGCTAGCCTTGAGTTTTTATAACGGAGCCAGCTTTTGTCCCTTAGCTTGAGTTTAGCTAGTAGGTCAGCTTTTAACCATCGGGTTTGCCTATTTTTTACCCTGCGGGTTATGAGTTTGCAGTGCTTATCCTGGAGTTCTAGGAAGTGTTTCAAGAGCAGGTCCTGGGCAGCCTGAGCATCATTGGGTAGGAGAATGGGGGACCAATCAGTAGAAGCAGTGTCGTTCAGGAAAGACTGAGGGTCAAAGTTTGCATAGTTGCGGAAGGTAATGAAGCGAGGTCCTGTCTGGGTAGGCCTGTCTTTTCCCCAGATACAATACGTTGGGGAGTGATCAGTGATGGCATCTGGCAGTACTCTGGAGGCAATAACAATTTTAGGGCGACTGGTCATTATCCAATCTAGTAGCATGTTGGATCGATGGGTATTTCTGGTAGGTTCACCAATAGTCTGGTGTAGGTTATAACTCTGCAGCTTGGTCATTAATGTTGTTTGGTTACTGCCCAACCAATTGATGTTTAAGTCCCCAAGGCATGTGGTTTGTTCCAATAAGTCATCTAGCCCTACTAATCCATTTGTAGGGGGATTGTAGACACACACGATGTGAAGTTTTTTAGTACCAAGTGTGAGCAGTACGTGAAGTGCCTCACAGTGGCATAGGGCAGATGCCTTAACAACAGAGACATCTAGGTGATCTCTAAAGTAGACAGCTGTTCCACCCCCTTTTTTGGGTGCAGTTCTGTCAAGTCTCAGAATGTTATAGTGGGGAAGGGGGCATAGAGAATCGGGTATGGCAGATTTTAGTCACGTCTTGGTTAGGCATAAGATATCAGGCTTGTAAAGGGTGGTCCAAGAGTCAAGCTCAGTAAGATTGTGAGCAAGGCTCCTGATGTTATGATGTGCTATGATAAGACCTTTGGCATTGGTAATAGTGTCAGGTGGGACAATAGCTGGTCCTGGATTTAGCTGAACATCACCTGTGAGCAGGATAGCAAGCAGGAGAAAGTACCATAGTTTGCGGTGCATGAAAGAACCACGGGAATGTAGGTGCAGGTGGCATTTCTTATGTACATGGGCAGCTAAGTGATACCAGATCTTATTTAGTAGCACTGGGGAGGGGTCAAACCAGGGGGCAGGAAGTATTAGGAGATTAGAGTACTAGTAATCCTGTGATGCAAAGTAGGGAGGGGTAGCTTTATTTTGGAGAGCCATAGGCATGGACAAGAATAGTAGTGGTAGTGTGATCGTAAAAGTCAGTAACATCAAAGGGGTCATTTTAGATAGGGTTATTTTGGGGCTGTGCTTAACACCAGAAGGCCCTACGAGGCGGCAGTCACACTAGGCTAGCAGGAGTAAAGACAGAGAGAAAAACTTGTTAAGGAAGCAGGCACTGCAAGCAGTTTAGGTATTACTGGGATTTTTGCCAGTAAGTAATTTAATCCTGCCAGAAAGGGTGGCATAATAGTAGGAGCTTGGGGGAAATTTTCCACCTCTGAGATTAGATTCAGATCAGGCCAGGTTAATAAAAGCCAAAGAGAGAGGGGAGGACCGAGAGGAGGTTATGGTGTGATTAATGGAAGCCTGGGAGGGTGGGGCGGGAGGAAAAACCCCAGAGTAAAATGCAAGATCAGCTAAGGGCTCAGCCTTGCACAATGGCGGAGACTGCCTGAAGAAGGAAGGAGACAGAGAATATATCACGAGAGGAGCTGTACCCACAGAGAGCAGGGAAATCAGGGGGGGGCCGACGGCAGACCGCCAGCAGGAAGTAGAGGTGATCAAGCTTAGAACAAAAGGACAAAGGACAGAGGTTTAAGATGGCTGGGGATGGGGTCCTAGGTGCAAGTGAGAGGAGGTGGGTAGTCTGAAACAGTGGGCCAGAGGCCGGAGGGAGCAGTTACACTATGCAGATAGGAAGAGGTCTTGTGAAACAGAAAAGTGAGTGAATTAGGAGAGATTTAGGAGCAGGCAGGGTAGGGGAAGTTGTAGAAAAGCAGAGAGACTCAGGAGCAGGTAGGATTTGGGAAAGTTGAAGGCAAGTAGAGATAGGCAACAAGGAGATAGAACAAGGAAGGGTAACAGTTCTAAGCAATCACAGCACTTTTAGTTATTTAAAATCGGCAGAAAAAAAATCAGTCTAGTAATGTAACAGAAGAAAAAATTACTCACCTTAGTATTGTTGCTTCTTCTAATGGAGTCTTGCTATATTATGACATATGCAGTATAACCCCAGGTTAGAACTGCTCCGGAGGTGAAAGAGTTAACTTTCCATGCAGGGCATGGAATCTTGAGCGCGAGCTCAGTTGAACACTCTGTCTGTTGTAGCTCAAACTTAAACTGTCAGATCTTTATGAGCAAAAACTCACTAAGGTTCTGTGTGGAAGCCGTAAACCTACACAACCACTGGCTACTAACTACAAAAACACATTTTTGTTCTTGATCCCAAAACAAAGACTCAAGTCAGGGGATTCAAGAAAGAAAAAATAGCATAACACCTAAGCACCCTAGAAAGGGTGAAAATAAAGTGGGCATCAATGAAGTGCCAACATTGCACTGCCCACCCACATCCCAAAAAATAGAGGTTCTGAGAGGGGCAGGTTGGGAGGTATAATATAGCAAGACTCCATTAGAAGAAACAATATTACTAAGGAGTAATTTTTTCTTCAAACAACATGAAGTCTTGCTATATTATGACATATGCAGATTACACAGCAGTACCTCCATGGAGGAGGGACAGAACCTACTTGGGAAATATAGGCTCTGAAGCACAGCTGTGTTGAATCGAGCATCACTCCTAGCCTGGATATCCAGGGAGTAATGCTTAGTAAAAGTGTGAACTGTTTTCCAGGTAGCTGCTTGACATATCTCTAGGATAGGGATGTCCCTGGCAGCAGCCAGAGATGCAGCTGTACCTCTGGTAGAGTGAGCCCTCAGGCCTGAGGGAGGAACCTTACCCAGTTTTTCATAGCAGAATTGGATACAAGAGACAATCCACCTGGCAATGGATCTTTTAGTGGCAGGTTTCCCTTTACCAACCTCACCATAAGTGAGGAACAATTGGAGGGATTCGAACTAGACCTTGGTACGTTCTATATAGTAACTAGGGCTCTTTGACATCTAAACTGTGCAATCTCCTCTCACCAGAGGAGGAATGGTCAGTGAAGTACACAGGAAGAGACATGGATTGATTAAGGTGAAAGTCTGAAACCACCTTAGGCAAAAACTTCCTGTTAGTCCTGAGGACCACCTTATCTCTATGAAAGGAGATAAAATCAGGCTCCACTGACAAAGCTTGTAGCTCACTTATGCGCCTGGCAGAGGTGATGGCTACCAGAAACACAGTTTTCCAAGTCAAGTACTTAAGCTCTGCTGAAGACAATGGCTCAAAAGGGGGTTGCATAAGCTGAGCGATGCAAATATTAAGATCCCAAGCTAGGGGCAGGGTCCTGAACGGGGGATTGGTGTGAAGCAACCCTTTAGAAAACTTGGAGAACACAGGGTGAGCTGATAAAGAAGAGGGCTTACCTGCTGATAAGAAGACAGACACAGCTGCCAAGTGCACTTTTAGGGTAGCTGGTTTCAGCCCCAAGGAATTCAAATGCACCAAATAATCCAGGATCGTGGGCACACCAGCAGATTCTGGGGAAATATGTTTACCAGCACACCATATGGAAAATCTCTTCCATTTTGAATTATAGGTAGCCCTGGTGGAAGGCTTCCTAGAGGCCTTCAATATATCCAATACACCTTGGGAAAGGTGTAGGTCAGCAAACTCTAACTCTTCAAGAGCCATGCCTTGAGATTGAGAGATTTGAGGTTCGGATACAAAACTCTCCCCTGGGCACAGGTTAACAGGTTGTGATTCCTGGGAAGTTATAGGGGAGGGTGGACTGCTAAGGACATGAGGAGTGGGTACCAGGGCTGCCTGGCCCAATCTGGAGCAATCAGGATCATCTTGCAGGATTGAGATCTGATTCTGACTAGCACTTTGAAAAGAAGGGGAAGGGGAAAAGCATAGAAACTTCCTTCCCAACTGAGGAGGAAGGCATCCAGAGGACTGAGCCCAACACTGGGGCTCTGCAGCAAAAAGGGAAGTTGGTGATTGTCTGGGGCTGCAAAGAGATCTTTGCAGGGTGCCCCATCGTAAAATACTACCTCCAGCACTAGGGGGTCCAGTGCCCATTCGTGATGGCCCTGGAAATCCTGCTGGAGCATCCGTTAGACATTGTCCTCCTGGGAGGTAAACTGCCGTAAGGGAGGCGTTCAGAGAATAAGCCAGAGACCACAACTTCATTGCTCCGGTGCACAAGGCCGTAGACCGAGTGCCCCCTTGCTGGTTGATGTACCACATTGTAGTGGTATTGTCTGTTCTGACCTGAACAACCTTATTCTGGACAGATGTGGAAAAAAACTGGAGTGCTAGAAAAACTGCTCTGAGTTCCAGCAAATTGATGTGGAGCAGAGATTCCTGAGGGGACCACAGCCCCTGGGTGGAAAGGTCGCCCATGTGAGCTCCCCACCCCAAGAGGGATGCATCTGTAGTAAGGGTCAAGGAATGAGACTGGGGAGTGAAGGGAACCTCCTGTCTCAGATTGTTCTGATCCTGTCACCACTGAAGGGCCTGGATCAGGGTTCGAGTCACTGGAATCAATTTGATTGGGGATCTGTCCTTTGAGACCAAAAGGCTCTCAAATGGAACTGAATGTCCCTCATCTGAAATCTCGCTCCCTGCACTACTGCTGTAGAAGCAGCCATGTGCCCGGGAGCTGTAGAAAATGCCTTGCTGGAGAGACCTGCAGGGTGAAAGAAGAGGCCAGAGACACCAGGGTCCTTGCTCTTTCCAGAGGAAGGAAGGCTCTGGCTTCTTTTGTGTTCAGTTCTGCGCCTACGAAGGTGAGAAGCTGGACAGGCTCCAGAACTGACTTTAGAAGATTGAGAAGGAAACCTAGAGATGTAAGCAGTTGCTGGGTTACTTGTAAGTGTAGTTTGACCTGTTCTGGAGACCGGCCTACAATGAGCCAGTCGTCCAGATAAGGAAAGATGGCAATCTTTTGCCTTCTTAAATGAGCAACTGCTACTGCCAGGCATTTTGTGAACACCCTCGGGCCGAGGTGAGGCGAAGGGCATTGCTCTGAACTGGTAATGGCCTGAGGGCAGTTCGAATCTGAGGTACTTTCGATGGGAGCTTCTGATGAGAACATGGAAGTAGGCATCCTTGAGGTCTAGGGAGGCTAGCCAGTCCCCTGGCCTTAGAGAGGGTAAAATAATCCCCAGGGTCACCATTTTGAACTTTGGTTTTAAAAGGTGCTTGTTTAGATACCTGAGATCCAGGATGGGCCGCCATTCTCCTGTCTGTTTTGGGGTAAGGAAGTACCTGGAGTACAACCGTTTGCCCTGGTGTATGGGTGGAACCCTTTCCATGGCTCTGAGAGCCAGGAGGGAAGAAACTTCTGCTTCCAGGACAAGCGCCTCTGATGGGTTTGCACGTGGAAAAGACCTGGCTCTCATCTTCGGAAATTTTTTGAAGCTGAGTACCAGTCCCTGGCTTACTACTTCCAGGACCCACTTGTCTGATGTTAAAGACTTCCAGTCCTGGACAAAGTAAGCCAGCCTGCCCCCTACCAGTAGTGGAGAATTGGCTCTGGCCACCCCATCAGGGAGCCTGTTTTGCAGGGGCTTTGGGTTGAGGGGTAGAAGCAGGCTTACTAGAACCCCTTCTGCCCCTTCCTCTAAAGAACCCCCTCTGGGCATAAGCAGAAGAGGAGGCCTGGGCTTGGTAAAAAGGCCTATGAAAAGGCCTGCCCCTGCCCCTGACATGCTGCCTTTGAGGAGGACTTGCCTTTCTTTGGCCTGTGCACTCCTATAGGTGGTCCTATACTCATCCATTTCTTCATATAATTCTCTGTCTGCTCCCCAAACAGAAATTTCCCACTAGGAAAATCCATAGCCTTAGACTGGGTATCCTGTGACAGGGCCGACATCTGAGCCAGGCCATTCTGCGAAGAGACACAGATGTAGCCATGACTCTTGATGAAACATCATTAGAGTCTACTGCAGCATGAAATTGCACCTTGGATGCCTCAATACCATCCTAACCACTGCTCCAGCTCCTGGCAAGCTGGTCAGGGGCCTGTTTTGCTGGAGCCAGGACAGTATCCCATTGTTTCTGGTACCTAGCAGCATAAGCCATATAATTTGCCTGTCTGAGTCCCAAAGATGCTGCCATGTACTGTTTCTTTGCCATGGCAACCATCCTCCTGGAATCTTTTTCAGGAGGGTGAGAGGCTAGAGGAATATTAGCCTTGTCACAGGCTGCAGCCTGCACTACCCCCACATGGCTGCACTGCTGGGATAGGAACTCCGTATCAGATCCTTTTATCCACAGGGAGGATAGAATGAGGAGTTTTCAGAATTTTTACTGTCTGTTTCCTAAAAGATTTGTGCAAGGGAATAGACAGTCTCCTAGACTCTGGAATATCCATCATTTCCACAAAATCAGGCTCTTCTTGATCATCAACAGCTTTCTCAACAGGGAGTTGCAGAGTCTCAGCAACTTTCTTGTAAAACAAAAAATGAGAAGGGGACTCAGATAGCCTGGGAGGGGACACTCCTGAGGGTCTGTCTGGAGAGATGTCCGGTTCAATGGGCACATCCAGACTTTCAAAATCACACTCACTCTCCTCATACCCCTCCTCCCCTTCCTCCGGTTCATAAAAATCCTCAGAATCATAATCTTGAACTGGGGGAACCGTCCGAACCGGCGCTTCCCTAATGGTGTCGATTCCGGACAGAACAGGGAAAGAGACTGGACAATTTGAATAGCTTTGGCTATTTCCTCAGAGTTGGAGAAAGAACTTTTGGCCCCAAACTAGCTGACCTTCTAGTCCTTTTAGTTGGAACCGGCTCCTCAGAGCTGGCTCTTCGTTTGCCAGAGGAAGTATCGCCCTGGTCAGGGGGCACTCCCTCAGGTTCGGTTGGAACCGAACCGGGCTGGCCATCCGGGTCAGCGGACTTTTTGGCCTCCCTTTCCCTGAGCCTACCAACTCTCTTTTCCACGGTGGCAGCAGGAAAATTCTTACAAATCTGGCAGTCTGCATTGAGGTGGTCAAACCCCAGACAATATACACAAGTGGTGTGTGGGTCAGCCTTAGCAAAGGCTTCCCACAGAGGCCACAGTGCTGAAACCCAGTGGGTCTGGTTTTCTTTTGGGTTTCTCAGACATAGTGCCAGCTAACCAAAACTTGCCGTTAATGGCAATCCACCAAGCAAGACTCTCTTATATCGGTTCCAACCGTGTCACGAGTCGTGAAAAAACACGTAATAAAATCCGTTTTTTAGAACCGATAAGAACCGGAACCGCACTCTAAAGGACTAGAAAGTAATTTTAAACAATCTGATGGGTTCAAACTGAACCGAAAAGACGCTACAAGTTCACACAGAAGAAAATAAACAAAAGCCTATCTATTACTTACAATACCACAGACAGAGCTTGAACTGATGATTGCGGTTAAATTTCTGTAAATAAACCGAAATTACACTTTAAAACCGACAAACGAACCGAGCAGCAGGAGGAATCTCCGGAGCGACTGTTCAGTGAGGCGGAGTAAAGAATCTGACAGTTTAAGTTTGAGCTACAACAGACAGAGTGTTCAACCGAGCTCGCGCTCAAGATTCCATGCCCTGCATGGAAAGTTAACTCTTTCACCTCCGGAGCAGTTCTAACCTGGGGTTATACTGCATATGCCATAATATAGCAAGACTTCATGTTGTCTGAAGCAAAGTTATACACTTCAGCAAATAATCAGTACATAAAACCCCAGAGTAAAATGCAAGATCAGCTAAGGGCTCAGCCTTGCACAACGACAGAGAAAAGGCACTGAAAACGCAGTCTTCGGCCCAGGGAGTCTAAGGAAAAGGCGCACCAATCGACAAGGCAGCCCATGGCCGGCAGACCAATCAGTGATCAGCACGGAGGAGCCGCGCCAATCAGAAGAGCCCCAGTGGAGAATGAAGCAAAGTGAGTGGAAGCGGTATGTACCTGAACTTGTGGTCCAGGCAGGGGGACCAGGCAGGCGGCCAGAATTAGATCAAAGTCCCGGTGAAGATGGGCGGCGGCCGGCGAGATGGCCGTTCTGCTCCACCTCAGGATGTGTGGCGCCACTCCAGCGGAGACTGCCTGAACTTGCAGTCCGGGCAGGGGGACCAGGCAGGTGGCCAGAAGTAGACTGAAGTCCCGGTGAAGGCGGGCGGCGGCCGGCAAGACGGCCATTCTGGTGGCGCCGCTCCAGCAGAGACTGCCTGCAATAACGAGGGAAGTGGGCATTTCATGCTGGCCACTCTGTGTAGCGAAGTGACAATGCAAAGTACCCACTTTTCGGGCACTTCACCGGCGGAATTTAAATTTGCTGCATCTCTAAGATGGGAGACTTTGCAAGTCTTGTTACACTCTCATTTCACTTGGTCAGCACTGGGGAATTTTCTGGACACAAGACAGTAGCATTTTGGGGAGCAACATTAATTCTGGTGACTTTGTCTGACCACTGTCCAGATGACTGAGTGTGCCATTAATTCTGGGAGACTTTGCATTTCTTGTTACGCTCTCATTTCACTTCATCAGCACTGGGGAATTTTCTGGAGACAAGACGACAGTAGCAATTTGGGGATGCACATTAATTCTAGAGACTGCGTGTGTGGGAGGCTGCCAATATTGTTGTCACTCCGCCTTACTTCGCATTAAGGAGGAATGACAATGAGAAGTAATAATAACAAGGCAAAGTAGGCATTTCATGCTGGCCACTCCACGAAGCAGAGTGACAATGCAAAGTGCCCACTTTGCGTTCACTTCGCCAGCGAAATTTAAATTCGCTGCATCTCTAGATGTAGATTGTGATTCCGCAGCTCTGCAATGCCAACTGCAGCACCCACCCACAGCATAGTGGTTCTGGATAAGAGGTGTGTGAAGTACCAAAGGTAGGAGATGCAGCCGGGGCACTCCATCTGAAGGGGGTCTGGTTGGGGCAGTAAGGAGGAGAAATAAATGAGTGAAAAAATGTTGTCTACTAATGTGGAATTGTATGTGCACCTCTGTGTATTAGTAGTGGTACTAGCAGTGTTTTGATTTCTTTGGCACTCAGTCCTGCAGGCTCTGGGAACCTTATAAAACATATCCAGACACAGATACAGCAGCACCATCAACAAATGACACCGTACAATATAAAATTATTCCCTGGTACAGTACTTAAGTGTAAGAGGGGTATGCTATTAAAAATAAATGATGTTCTAATCCCTTCTCAAATGACTCTGCAGAGGCGGCCTCCCTTTGCCATCTTGTGAGCCTGACCTCTTGCCAGAATTCTCATGTTTCCATAGTTTGAGTAAGGGTGGGGGTGGAGCTGGCCTAATTCTCTTCTGAATGATTCACACACAGCTTGGGAAACAAAGACCTTAATCCACCTCATAAGACACTTAAACTCGGAGGGACACTTTCAATTTCGTTTCCAGGGAGCTGAGCAAGCAACAAGCACAAAGGGAAAAGTCAGTAAACAGTAATAAAGGGAAGAGGCTGCCCTGTGCTTTGACTGGTGCGAAGCAATACGTCAGCTGGAAAGGTGGATGATAATAAAAATGGATTTAGTGCATGAGACAAGGAAGGCGCAGAAAGCAGTGCATTCCCATTGGGCGGCTCCGAGCCTGTAAGGCCACTATATCCCGTGAATGCAGTATACAGCCCTCAGCTGTCAAAAAGCCTGAGTCAGAAGATAATTAAATAGCTTTACAATATGGATACAGCATTATGGTGTCCTAATTGGTTGAGAAGGTTCTGAAGCTATGTGTTTCAAGGACAATAACCAGTTGGTTTGCACATCTTCCTGCAGCCAGGATGCAGCACACTCAAATGTCAATGCATCCAAAGTTTTAAAAAACATTTCTGGCAGCCATTTTGGTGCAGAAAAAAACACATATTGCCACCTTTCTACAAACACCCACCCACCAACCCCATCCCAGACAACTAACTATATAAAATAAACAGTTAAAACCCTACTTCCTACTTTTTCATGTTTTATTTAACTCACAAAAAATGGCCTGAGAATCTCTGGCACTGATTCTTCTTGCTCGTGACACCCAGTGGAACTACACGGCCTGTTTCAGTCTCAACCCGCTATCGCGTCAGAGTTACATAGTAAGGCTGGCAAACCTCCAGATTTAAACATGTAAATCCTCCTCCTTCACAGAGAAGCAGACAAATCCTGTAGTTTTAAATATTTTAATACAATTCCCTCGGAAGGGAGCATACGTGCCCACCAAACTATGGCTTTTAAATGTAACCCCCCTGCAAATGGGGGTTCCCAAAAGACTTCCAGGAGCTTGCTTGAATGCTCCAAGCCTGAATGGTGTTTGGCATTTAAGCCATTTATCAGTGAGTGTTTTTAGAACCTCTGGTACTGTCTCTTTAAGAGCTGTCTGCTTGCAGACATAATTAGTTTGTATGGGGGACTGTGTGTTTCTTTGATTGAGTACCCTCAAGCTGCTGACAATTCACTTCATTTTGCAGTCACTAGAGTGCAAGGGAACCTATCTGAAAGATGTAACTGTTTGCCAGAAATTATTTAGAGTGATAATGAAATTGCAGTTTGTCTGGCCTGCTTTCTTTGCAGTCAGAACTGTGTCTGCTAGTTCCCCATTCTAGTTTTGAACTGCTGAACTGGACCAATCAGTGTGGGGTAAGCTAGCTCTAAAATGGTGCCTTGGACGAATCAGAACTTGGACTCATAATCTGAGCCAGCCACAAGAGGATTGTATGGGCAGTGACTCTGGGAGATGTAGTTTAGACTTCAGTGCCTTTTGGACCAACAGCAGCAGTCTATTGTGTGACAGCCAATCCAGTCAAGAACTGGGAGGAACTCAAGGAAGTGCCGGTTTTGTGGGTTGGAGTTTCAGTTGAGCTTTGGCAGTGAAGAAGGAAGGAGCCCTGTGCTTTTTCAGTGTGCAGTTTAGTCAAAAAACGTGTGTAAGGCCCAGAGTTCGGTCTGCAGCTTGTGTAACAGCTTGTTAGGACTGAATCCTTCCTGTGAAAAAGAATCAAAGGATCTCTGAAGAGAAACCAGGCTCACCCTGTAGAAGACTGGAAGAATTGCTGAAAATTGCACCCGGGTCTGTCAGGAACTGAATCGCTGTGTGTTCTCCCGGTATTGTGCAGTAATTGCGATCGGATACAGATGCAGCCTGCCTGGTATAGTGCTTTCTTTTATATGGATGTGTGAAGAGGTTTGTGTACCTCAAGTGAGCCCTGCTGACATTGAAGGACCCTATCTTATTTGGAGGTCGTGAGTACTAATTCAGGGTTGCTCCTGTTGAATTGCCACATTAAATCCAATGGAATTACTGTACTGCTGACTGTTTAATTCTCCTTTTCTCTGTGTGAAAGGGCCCTACCAGCTGCTCACGGTTTGGACTAGCCACTAGGGCTTGGGTACCAGGGATAGTAACTGATAGGGATAGGCCTGTGCACAGAGCCATAGGTAGATTATTAGAGTGATAAGCTAATTAACCTGATTTCCCCTGTCCTTGTTATATCCCTAAATAAATCAGAGCTGCTTGTTTCAGCAAAGTTATACTGCCTGAGGTATTTGTCTATGTTAAGTACTGTACTGTGATTGTTGCACTGTATCTCATTTCACAGGAGGTCCCAGTGCGGAACCAGACCTGGGGTAAGTGTATACTGTGAAGGTAATTCTGATATATTGTGGGCCACTAGTGGGAAGAAAGGGGTTGCAGTGTCCCAGAGGGCTGTGACCAGTTAGTTTAACTATTGAAACCCTGACCTCTGGGTGGAGGCACCGCCATTGGATCCAGGCCCTCAACCTGTTAGTGGCAAATCAGGCAGGGGTAGTAGCCCTGGGATAGCGCCATCTAGGGGTTACATCTTGGAGGCTCACCGCTGGGATTGTGTGTCCTCTAGTGGCCATATTTACGAACCACTGTTAAGAAAAAATGGGTACCCGACAGAGTGGCTGTGCCGGCTGGTGGAGTGGTGTACTGGCAGGAGATCGACCCCAAAATGCTATGCTTATCCTGGACATCCCCTGGGTATCAATACGGACACTGTGCAGGAGTACTTTCCAAGGTGGAAGGTTTACAAAACCCTGTGGTGGTGGGTCGGCATGCTAATCTGCTCACCCACACTTTCCTGGCCCTAGTAGAGTTTAAGGATCCCATAGATAGCTCCAAAGTGCCACAGACCATTACCCCAGAGGGAGCCCTCACTGCTTGGAGAGTGATAACTAAGGACAGTAAAGACCCGGGGGGGAATCAGCCCCAACCACTATCTGAAACTTTTGAGGAGAAATTTGCTGAATGGTTGCTGGGAGAGGGGAAAACTGTGGAGGACTTGAAGAAACTATTCTTGCCACCTGGGGGTGTTCCTCCCCCAACACCCTCTCCTGCTCCAGTGCCCGTAATGGTGGCTGAACCAATGCAGACTCTATTTCTGCACCTGCCATTAGTCACGACTCTTACCGAAGGTTGAGGATCTTCTCTGGCACCTCCCACCCCCAGGGAGGATGACTGGGAGACCTGGATGAACTATGTTGCCCCCAAGTGCTAGAATGGCAATGCTCGGAAGGTGAAAGCAAAAGAGGGTTAGTGAGCCTCCCGAGGTCCTGCCCTGGCTACCATCCGGTGCTAAACGGGCCAGTAACCCTGAAGCGACTGCACAGGACTATCTTGAGGCCTTGGAGAATGTATGGGAGCCCAGATTCTGATGAGGACCTATGGTGGAGAGTAGAGATGCACAACAGTACCAAGGGAGTTGTTGTCTGTGTGTGTATCTCGGCTGGAAAAATTGTTGCAAGAATGCCTCAGAAAAGGTAGTTTGCCAGCGATTGAACTGGACCGAACCAGGCTGAACAGGATCCTTAAGTCTGCCCCTTCTCAGAACTGCTGTTGCTTCAGTTACGCCTGGCAGATCGACTGGAATCCCACCCTCCTATGATGAGTTAATGAGAGAAATTAGGAGGTTGAAAAAAGACGACCTCGGGAGGGACCTGCACCAATAGCTGCGGCTACGACCGAGTGACTGAGGGTGACCCATCAAGTGAAGTTCAGGGGCAGAGGTTGGCAGTCAATGAGTGCTCTGACAAGGAAAAGATATGTCACAATGGGGCGAACTGTTGAGAGAGATCCAGAATTCAAAACAGTCCTTTATGAAGGCCACACCTGCAAGTCACGGGCCCTGACCTATATCCGACTGCATCTGCTATGGGGTGGGGTACCCACCATGTATCTCCTGCTGATAACAGCTCCGAACTCGATTCCTTGACCATGGAAGTGGAGAACTGACGAGATGTCTCCAAATGCTTATCACGCGCAGACAGAGATGGCACCAAGGTTTCCAGTTAGTAATACCCCGCCCTGGCTCCCAGTGTGGGCCTCGCCAGCTCAAACTCCAGAAAGTATGTTTTGCTATAATTGTGGGAAAGATGGGCACATGAAAGGAATGCCAGTCCCAAAAGACACTGACAAAGTTGCATATAGGCTACAAGAGAGCTTGGAGAAGAAGTCAGTGGTTAAGAGGTGCACACATGATCCCAGTGAGGGCACCAAAAATGCTAATTCACGTCCTTTTGTGGCAAGGTCAGTTGCCCAGGCCCCCACTACCGCCTCTCCAGACTGGTCCAGAATAGTGGGTCCCTCCATGGAGACCACTGTAAAGGTGAAACGGAATGTCTACAAGAGCTATATTAGACAGTGGCTCCCAAGTGACAATTATGTTCCAAGATTGGTATCAGAAGCATTTGTCAGGCGTACTCTTACAACCATTAGAAGGACTGCATGTATGGGGGTTAAGTGAGAAGGCCTACCCTATTCCGGTATATCCAATTGGCTGTCTTTCCCCACCTCCGTGGCTGGAGTGGCAAACAAGTAGAGACCCTAGCCTTAGTGTGTCCCCCACTGGACTGTATGATGGTGTCCTTTGTTGATTGGAACAAATGCTCATATGTTCGGAAGGCTGGCACAGTTGTGTTATGAAAACAGGGTCAAAGACTAGTAGAGCTTTAAGAGTTCCGCTTTAATTAAGAAGGCCTATGAGGACAGAGAGATGCTGAAAAACAGAACCAGAGGAACGGTCGGAATTGTATGGAAGAAGGATCCTGAGTCTCTGATCCTGGCGCCAAATGCCCAGTGTATCTTACAGGAGAGGTCCGTATCAGAAAGGATGTTAAGAATAAAATATTAATGTTGGATGCACCAGGCGTAGGAAAATTGCCAGAGGGACTGCTGGTCAAACCTAGTATTTTGCCCGCTAGAGCCCATGCTTATGCCAGAAGGGTAATGGTCCAAGTTCATAATGTGTCTGAAAGAGACATTCGAGTAAACAGAGGTTGCATCCTGGCTAATGCGCATTTCAGCAGACACTGCAGTGCTACCCAGCAGCAAGAGTTCAAGGAAGAATGACAGAGTAACGCCTGACTTGTTTGATTTGCGACTCCCGCTGCCAGCTGAATGGAAAGTGAAGATCAGTGAGAAGCTTGCCCAGAGAGACCAGTGTTTTCTTTAAAGGAATGGGATGTAGGATGCGGCAGGAGCTGAGCACAATATCCGGCTGCATGACGAAAGACCATTTCGTGAGAGGTCTCAACGCCTGGCACCTGCTGACATAGATGATGTGAGACGGCATCTGCAAGAGATGTTAGCTGGTGTAATACAAGAATCCAGAAGCCCTTATGCTTCCCCATTGTGGTAGTGAGGAAAAAGAATGGAACAGTAAGGATGTGTGTGGATTATCGCTGTAAACCGGCGGACTATCCTTGATCAGTACACAATGCCCGCATTCAGGATGCTTTGGACTGCCTAAGCGGAGCAAGTGGTTCTCTGTGCTGGATCTCCAGTGGGTACTATCAGATCCCGCAGGCCCCAGAGGACCGTGAAAAGACAGCCTTTATCTGTCCGCTTGGCTTCTATGAATTCATGAGGATGCCTCAAGTGATTTCAGGTGCCCCAGCCACTTTTCAACGATTGATGGAGCGTGCAGTGGGGACATGAACTTACTAGAGTGCCTGGTATACCTAGATGATGTTATTGTGTTTGGCAGCTCACTGGAGGAACATGAGAGCAGATTATTTAAGGTATTGGACCGACTGGAGGACTTTGGCCTTAAACTGTCCATTGATAAGTGTCAATTTTTCAAACATCAGTAAAGTATGTGGGACACATAGTATCCACCGAGGAATAGAGACCGACCCAAGTAAAGTTGAGGCCTTGACACCTGGCCACAGCCCAAAATCTAAAAGAACTGCAAAGATTCCTGGGATTCTGTGGTTATTATCGGCGCTTTATCAAGGACTATTCAAGAGTGATCCGCCTTTACTTAACCTTACTCAAGGTATTCCCCAACCCACAAAAATACCAAAGTCAGCGTCCTCAAGACTGAAAGAGTGTATTTTCATCCGAGTGAAGTATTTGGGGCCGCTGGACCCTGATTGTGAGACTGCTTTTCATGAGATCATATATCAACTTACCCATGCTCCAGTGCTGGCCTATGCCGATCCAAGAAAACCTTACGTCCTGCACACTGATGCTAGCTTGCAAGGGTTGGGGCTGTGTTGCACCAAGAGCACGAGAATGGCCTGAGACCAGTGGCCTTGCCAGTAGAAGCCTGACCCCATCCGAAAGAACTATCCTGTACATAAGTTAGAGTTCCTAGCTTTGAAGTGGGCTATTGTTGACCAATTCCATGAGTACTTGTATGGGGCTAAAATACTAGTAAAACTGACAATAATCCTTTGACCTATGTGCAGACCTCAGCTAAGTTGGATGCCACTGGCCATAGGTGGCTTTCTGCATTATCTACATATGACTATGCTCTCGAACACCGAGCAGGTCTGAACCACATAGATGCTGATGCTCTCTCCGGAGGCCTGTTCCCCAGAATGATTGGGTCCGATTGGCAGAACCTGACATTCGGGCACTCTGCCGAAGTTTGACAGGGAGGAACAAATGTCCACGGAGCAGTGGACTGCATGGTGGATTGCTTGGGAGCCTCTGAGAATTGCATACCTGCTGCTTATTGCCACTTTCTGCAATAGACATTGGTGCACTGCCTCAGCTGGACAATGACAGTATTCGAGGGCTCAATCCCGCGATCCCATGATCAAAGCAGCTTTAGAAGCCCTCTATGCAGGAAAAGATGTGTCCAAATTACGCTCCACTGATTTGAGAACTGCACTGTTATACAAAGAAGGTCCTAAATTGAAACTGATCAATAAACTGTTATACAGAGAAACAGTAGACAGAGGGGGACAAGTAGACAAACAACAACTAGTGCTGCCCACTGCCTTTCGAGACTCAGTACTGAGGTCCTTGCACAACCACATGGGGCACCTTGGTATAGACAGAACACTTGACTTGGTGAGATCAGATTCTATTGGCCTAAGATGGGGCTGATGTGGAGCAACACATTCGAACTTGTAGTCGCTGCTTACAGAGGAAAGCTTTGCCCCAGAGGGCTGCCCCTTGTTAACATCACCACCAGTGCACCCATGGAGCTGGTCTGTATTGATTTTCTAAGTTTGGAGTCAGGTCAAAGAAATATCAGTAATGTGCTGGTGGTCACTGACCATTTCACGAGATATGCCAAGCTTTCCCACCAAAGACCAGAAAGCATCCACTGTGGCAAAGTACTTGTAGAAAACTTTTTGTTCACTATGGGCTCCACAAAGAATCCATTCTGATCAAGGGAGAGACTTTGAGAGTTGTCTGATCAAAGAGATGCTTTCTCTGTGGGGAGTGCGAAGTCCAGAACCACTCCTTACCACCCAGGGGACCCACAGCCTGAACGCTTCAACCGCACTTTGCTAGATATGCTAGGCACCCTGCACCCAAAGGACAAGCCTAGATGGAGCCAACAAATTAGCACCCTGGTACATGCTTATAACTGCACCAAAAGTGATGCCACTGGATTCTCCCCTACCGCCTGATGTTTGGAAGAGAAGCTCGACTACCAGTAGATGTGTGTTTTGGGGTCTCTCTGATGGGGTTCAAGCTGACAACTATTTACAGTATGTGCAAAAGTTAAAGGCCCAGCTAACTCATGCGTACCAACTGGCTCAAACCATGGCTGCCAAAAGAAATCTGGCCAACAAAGAAAGGTATGATAAAGGTGGCTACAGGAACTCCAGGAGGGAGATCGGGTATGCTAAGAAATCTGGGATTGCATGGCAAGCACAAGATTGCTGACAGATGGCACTATCTCCCTCACATTGTAGTGGGCAAACTAGATGATCTGCCAGTGTACAAAGTAAGGCCGAGAATAATTCAAAAGATGTAAAAACAATGCATAGAAATCATTTACTGCCCATTGGACAAATCTTAATTGAGTCTGAGCCCTAGAAGATGCCCTCTGGACCAGTGACTAGAGCTGCTGCTAAGAAAAGATCAAGAAAGTCTGCACCTACAGAAGCAAAGTTAAAGTGTTCCCTCCACAAGTCCCAGTTGAGTATGACTGTCAGTCCATATCGGAAGAAAGTGAGAGTGACTTTGAATACTATCCTTCTTACGAACTGAGTCAATTGTTTCGGGCAATCCCTAGTCAATACTGGAGACAAAGCTGGGCCTTCTGGACTGTCTAAGCCCCAGCTTCATCCTGGAGCCAATGCTCCCAGAAAGTGAAGTGCAAAGCATCAGATCAGATGAAATGGAATCATTGTGCATGGTTGAACTGTTTGAGCTTTCAGGGAGAAAATGATAGATTGGGGCAGACTGGTGATACACCGAACAAGAAGAGTATTTTGAGTGCCCTGACAGTCCACTGCCAGTGTCCGAAAGCTCTCCATGCGAGCCAAATGTTGTGGACTCAGAAACTGTAACTCCTGGAGCTGAAAGTGCCCCAAGTTCTAGCCTCTACCCCATGGAGACTCCTGACAAGTGTGGACAATGCTGAAAATGAGGCTCAGAGTGCAGAGACTGTAACAGTTCCCCTAGAAAGACTGGTCGAGCTGTAAAGCCTGTGGTGCACCTCAGTTATGATTCCCTTGGGAGGCCTGTGGATTTGCCTCTCAATGTTGTCCATAAAGGAGTGTATGTGTCCCCGAGCTCATTGCCCAAACTGGCGTCAGTGTTAACTCAAGTTACTTGTGTTGCCCTCTCAAGTATGGTGCCCTTGCCCCGCCAGCCCCAAGGTAACTGATAGGAAAGGCCCTCTCTTCAGGTTTCATGTACAAGAGGTAATAACTTGAGTTATGGTACAATGTGTATGTAATACTGTGTAGAGTGACGTACTGCAATGTTTCAGAAATGTGTTCTTGGTAAAATGATATATTGACTGATGATTACATGTGCGAGCCTAATGCAAATGTATATGGTTGCAGTTGAAACTTATGGGTACTTGCTTGACGCGGACGCCAAGCTTTCCCAGGCCAGGAAGGGTGTAACCTCTGCAAATGGGGGTTCTCAAAAGACTTCAGGAGCTTGCTTGAATGCTCCAAGCCTGAATGGTGTTTGGCATTTAAGCCATTTATCAGTGAGTGTTTTTAGAACCTCTGGTACTGTCTCTTTAAGAGCTGTCTGCTTGCAGACATAATTAGTTTGTATGGGGACTGTGTGTTTCTTTGATTGAGTACCACCTCAAGCTGCTGCCAATTCACTTCATTTTGCAGTCACTAGGAGTGCAAAGGAACCTATCTGAAAGATGTAACTGTTTGCCAGAAATTATTTAGAGTGATAATGAAATTGCAGTTTGTCTGGCCTGCTTTCTTTGCAGTCAGAACTGTGTCTGCTAGTTCCCATTCTAGTTTTGAACTGCTGAACTGGACCAATCAGTGTGGGGTAGCTAGCTCTAAAATGGTGCCTTGAATGAATCAGAACTTGGACTCATAATCTGAGCCAGCCACAAGAGGATTGTATGGGCAGTGACTCTGGGAGATGTAGTTTAGACTTCAGTGCCTTTTGGACCAACAGCAGCAGTCTATTGTAGTGACAGCCAATCCAGTCAAGAACTGGGAGGAACTCAAAGGAAGTGCCGGTTTTGTCGGTTGGAGTTTCAGTTGAGCTTTGGCAGTGAAGAAGGAAGGAGCCCTGTGCTTTTTCAGTGTGCAGTTTTAGTCAAAAAACGTGTAAGGCCCAGGTTCCGGTCTGCAGCTTGTGTAACAGCTTGTTAGGACTGAATCCGTCCTGTGAAAAGAATCAAAGGATCTCTGAAGAGTAGAAACCAGGCTCACCCTGTAGAAGACTGGAAGAATTGCTGAAAATTGCACTCGGTCTGTCAGGAACTGAATCTGCTGTGTGTTCTCCGGTATTGTGCAGTAATTGCGATCGGGATACAGATGCAGCCTGCCTGGTATAGTGCTTTCTTTTATATGGATGTGTGAAGAGGTTTGTGTACCTCAAGTGAGCCCTGCTGACATTGAAGGACCCTATCTTATTTGGAGGTCGTGAGTACTAATTCAGGGTTGCTCCCTGTTGAATTGCCACATTAAATCCAAATGGAATTACTGTACTGCTGACTGTTTAATTCTCCTTTTCTCTGTGTGAAAGGGCCCTACCAGCTGCCACGGTTTGGACTAGCCACTAGGGCTTGGGTACCCAGGGATAGTAACTGATAGGGATAGGCCTGTGCACAGAGCCATGGTAGATTATTAGAGTGATAAGCTAATTAACCTGATTTCCCCTGTCCTTGTTATATCCCCTAAATAAATCAGAGCTGCTTGTTTCAGCAAAGTTATACTGCCTGAGGTATTTGTCTATGTTAAAGTACTGTACTGTGATTGTTGCACTGTATCTCATTTCACAGGAGGTCCCAGTGCGGAACCAGACCTGGGGGTAAGTGTATACTGTGAAGGTAATTCTGATATATTGTGTGGGCCACTAGTGGGAAGAAAGGGGGGTTGCAGTGTCCCAGAGGGCTGTGACCAAGTTAGTTTAATTATTGCAAACCCTGACCTCTGGGTGGAGGCACCCGCCATTGGATCCAGGCCCCTCAACCTGTTAGTGGCAAATCAGGCAGGGGTAGTAGCCCCTGGGATAGCGCCATCTAGGGGTTACATCAATATGTCAGTCCCTCTCTCTCTCTCTCTGAGGGGAGCCGAGAGACACAGTGGTTTAAACTGCTAGGGTGAACAGTACCATACAGAGCTGCCAGACCAGTAGTTTGACAATATTCTAATCTCGCTCTGTCGGATGACAGGCCTTCATTCTGAAAAAAACAGTACCAGTTACAAACAAAGCCAGTACATCCACTTAAAAAAAATAAAGTTGTTCCCACCATGTAGGGGAAGAGTTAATGTAATTATCCTGGTGTCTGTTTCCACTCCCTACATGTAGGTTAGGTATTACTGTACTTGTCCTGGTGTCTTTTACTTCTCCCCACGTGTAAGGGAAGAGTTACTGTACTTGTCCTGGTGTCTGTTACAACTCCCAATGTGTCAGTGAAGGGCTGTCCATGGGTCAGGTAAGGATTAATGCCAGTGTGCTAGTGTATGTTATAGCTCCCAACCTATCAGGGAAGGGTTAATATTGATTTCCTGGTGTCTCAACGTTCTTAGACCTGGCAAGGGAAGAGGTAAAAAAGAAAGATTTACAGCAAGGTGGGATAGATACAAAGGGTGTTGGGTGGCTCGGGGCAGTCTGGTCTGGAATAGCCAGCTGGTGTTTTAGGGGTCAGTAGGTAGGGGTCAGGACAGACTGGTATTGCCCATGGGCCTTTTCTGTTCTTAGCATTCTATGTTTCTATGTTAAAGACACGGGCAGGATTTTTAACATTGATCTGCCCACCCAATTTTCAATGCACTCTAATATCTGCTATGGCAGATCTGCAGTTGGCTGGTCTATGCACGCCCGGTGAGCCTCTGATCATCAAAAACAGTTCTTCCTGTGTTTGAATCAGTGAATGACGCAAGGGGCCACAAAGCCTGATTTGTGTCATTTATCGACACAAGATGCAGCAAAGCAAAAGACACTGTCGTAAAGTGCCTGCAGCCTTTGAAATAGCTGCAGGTGGTGTGGGTGCTCTCCCGCTCAATGCAGACACGAATGGATCGTGCTCCCACATCTATGCCAGGCGTTGAAAGTCCCACCCCACCATACTGTCTTACCATTACCAGTGGATGCAAATTTATTTATTTCATTTCAATAACCGGGTTAGCCCACTGGAACCAGGGGTCCCTTTTTCAGGGGCAACCCAGGAATAATTACATGCATAACAATTGAATGGATAGTACATCATATACAGGTGGAAGGAACGATACATTGAAAGCACAGTTTACAGGGTACCAAGTAATGATTGGATTATTTACACTACATTGAACAATAATGTAACCCCTCTACAAATGGGGGTTCCCGAAAAGTCTTCCTTGAGCTTGCCTAAATGCTCACTGCCAGGCTGGTGTTCTGCGTTTTAGCAGTTTAAATGTATTGCCAGAGAGTGCCTGTATAGCCTCTGTGTACTGTCTTTTTAAGAACTGCCTGGATTGCAGTCATACTTAATCTGAGAGGGAGCTCTGTTAGAAGATGTACTTGTTTGCTGGTCATTTGTTAGAGTAGTAATAATATTGCAGTTTGTTCTAACCTGCCATCTTTGCAGCATGGACAGTTCTGTTTGTTTCCATCATCTTGGTCCTGGACTACAGAATGGGCCAATCAGTACATTTGGGACTCTAAAATGGAGCCTGCCTACAGGGGCTTGATGGGGCCAAAACTTGTAGGAATTGTATTTTTGGGCTTTTGGCGCCTAAAATAACCTGGAGGGAGAGCCCCAGTTGTGACTGACAGACAGATCAGCCAACCGAACCTTTTGGATCTTGGGGAAAGTCCCACACTGCTTGCAGTTTCAGTTAGATCTGAGTTGGGAAGTGAAGAAGTAACAGCTCGAGATAGTTCGAGCAGCAATCCATAGTGGATTCACACGGGAGAACTGTGGAAAGGCCTGAGTTTGGCCTGCATATCTGCCTGCTGTTCCTGAGAGAGAACTTGTGCTTTTTTTGTTTCGGACTGAATCCGAATTTGGAGAGCAAATTAAGCCACTGAATTGTGACATAGAAACATAGACTTTGACGGCAGATAAGGACCGCTTGGCCCACCTAGTCTGCCCATTTCCCTACCTACAGGATAAGATGCAGATCCTATTTAACCAACAGCCTATTTCTTCCTACTCCCCATAAAAATTGCCTTATGTCTGTCCCATGCATTCTTGAATTTTCCCACAGTTTTAGACCCCACAACATAGAAACATAGAATTTGACGGCAGATAAGGACCGCTTGGCCCACCCAGTCTGCCCATTTCCTTACCTAATGGATAAGCTGCAGATCGTAGTTAACCAGCAGCCTACTTCTTCCTACCCCAACCCCCTAGAATTGCCTTATGACTGTCCCATGCATGCTTGAATTCCACCACTGTTTTGACTCCACAACCTCCTCCGGAAGGCCGTTCCATGCATCCACAACCCTCTCTGTGAAAAAATACTTCCTTAAATTACCTCTGAGCCATCCCCCCTCTATCTTCAAATTGTGCCCCCTTGTTCTTGCACACCTCTTTTTTGAAAGATGCTACCCTCTTGGACTTTGTTGATTCCCTTGAGGTACTTGAAAGTTTCTATCATGTCCCCTCTCCCTCCTTTCCTCGAGGCTATACATATTAAGCTCCTTCAGTCTCTCTTCATATGTCTTCCTGTGCAGACCCTGCACCATTTTAGTTGCCCTCCTCTAGACAGCTTCCATCCTGTCTATGTCTTTCTGAGGAGACTGGGTCTCCAGAACTGCCGCATAGTACTCCAGATGGGGTCTCACCAGCTGTCTATACAGAGGATAATAACTTCCTGTTTTCTACTGGTGATGCCTCTCCTATGCATCCCAGTATCCCCCACCCTCCTTGCTGCCCTCTCACATTGCTTGTCACCTTTAGGTCATTTGATATGACTACCCCAGGTCCCTTTCCATTTTGTTGTTGTTAGTATCTCACCCCCATTGTGTACTCTTCCCTGGGGTTTTGTTTCTCAGGTGCATTACCTTGCACTTCTTAGCATTGAATCTAAGCTGCCATTCATTTGACCATTCCTCTAACCTTGCCAAGTCCCTTCTCATCCTTTCCACCCCACCTTGTGCATCACCTCTGTTGCAGATCTTTGTGTCATCTGCAAAGAGACATACTTTTCCTTCCAGTCCCTCTGCAATGTCGCCTATAAAGACATTGAATAGGACTAATACTGAACCCTGCGGTACCCCACTAGTAACCCCCCTTTCTTCAGAGTGGACTCCATTTACTATTACTCTCTGTGTCCCATTCTCCAGCCAATTCTTTACCAAGGCTGTCATCTTGGGACCCACTCCCAGGCTGGCTAACTTGTATATTAATCTTTTGTGTGGGACTGTGTCAAATGCCTTGCTAAAGTCTAGGTAGGCCATGTCCACAGCCCCTCCCTGATCTACTACTTTGGTCACCCAGTCAAAGAAATCTATCAGATTTGTCTGGCATGACCTTCCGGCTGTGAATCCATGCTGCCTTGGGTCCTGTGCCCCTCTGGCCTCTAGATACTCGACAATTCTTTCCTTCAGAAGTGATTCCATCATTTTCCCTACCACTGAGGTTAAACTAACAGGTCTATACTTTCCTGCTTCTGCCTTGCTCCCACTTTTGTGAAGGGGAATCACATCTGCCTTCCTCCAGTCCTTGGGTACCACCCCATCCTCCCATGATTTGTTAAAGAGGGTAGTCAGTGGTGTCACTAGTTCTACCCTTAGTTTTTTTAGAATTCTGGGATGAATCCCATCAGGCCCCATTGCTTTGTCCACTTTCTGTTTTAAGAGTTCTTTCAGAACCCTTTCTTCTGTAAATGGGCTGGTATCAACTTCTGTATCCAGAGTGTTTCTACTGTTTGTTTTAGGTACCTCCCCCTCTTCCTTTTCACAGTCACCCTCTGACCACCCTCCCTCCCCTTTATTAAGCCTCACTATCCCTCCCTTGGTTTTCCTTCTCTCTCTGATGTACCTATAAAAGGTTTTATCCCCCTTCTTAACTGAGTTGGCTATCTTTTCCTTGGTTTGGGCCTTTGCTGTTCTGACTGCCTTCCCAGCTTCCTCTTGCTTTAACTGATACATTTCTCTGTTCTGCTCCTCAGGAAGGCTGTTCCAAGCATCTACCACCCTCTCTGTGAAAAAATACTTCCTCACATTGCCCCTGAGCCATCCCCCTCTATCTTCAAATTGTGTCCCCTTGTTCTTGCACATCTCTTTTTCTGAAAGATGCTACCCTCTTGGACTTTGTTGATTCCACTGAGGAACTTAAATGTTTCTATCATGTCCCCCCTCTCCATCCTTTCCTTAAGGGTATACATATTAAGTTCCTTTAGTCTGTCCTCATATGGCTTCTCTTGCAGACCCTGCACCATTTTAGTTGCCCTCCTCTGAACTGCCTCCATCCTGTCTATGTCCTTGTGGAGATGGGGTCTCCAGAACTGGACGCAGTACTCCAGATGGGGTCTCACCAACTGTCTGGACAGAGGGATAAAAACTTTGTTTTCTACTGGTGATGCCTCTCCCTATACATCCCAGAACCCCCCCAGCCCTCCCTACCACCTTCTCACATTGCTTGCTAACCTTAAGTTCATCTGATATGATTACCCCCAGGTCCCTTTCCATTTTTGTTGTTTTTACTACCTCTCCCCCATTGTGTAATCTTCCCCTGGGTTTTTGTTTCCCAGGTACATTATTTTGCACTTCTTAGCATTGAATCCAAGCTGCCATACTTCTGACCATTCCTCCAACCTTGCCAAGTCCCTTCTCATCCTTTCCACGCCTCCTTGTGTATTAACCCTGTTGCAGATCTTTGTGTCATCTGTAAAGAGGCATACTTTTCCTTCCAGTCCCTCTGCAATGTTACTTATAAAGACATTAAAAAGGACTGGACCCAGTGCTGAACCCTGTGGTACCCCACTAGTAACCCCTCTTTCTTCAGAGTGTACTCCATTTACAATTACCTTCTGTGTCCTGTTGCCCAGCCAATGTTTTACCTAGGCTACCACCCTGGGACCCTCTCCCAGGCAGGTTAATTTGACTATTAATCTTTTGTATGGGACTGTGTCAAATGCCTTGCTAAAGTCTAGGTAGACCACGTCCACAGCCCCTCCCTGGTCTACTACTTTGGTCACCCAGTCAAAGAAATCAATTAGATTAAGACCGAAGATTTGCTGAATGAGATCGGCCTGTCAGGACTTCCAGCTACCTCTGAACTCCCAGATTGTGCAGAGACTCTGTAATTGCGATCAGAGAGCCATTTGCCTGGTACAGTGGACTTTCCTGACATGTGAATGTGCTGTGTGCTTATAGTGGTCGTGATTTGGTTCCCCACTGTGTGTCTGAGCTGTGTTTTGCTTGCTGGAGGCTGTATCCAGCTCCACAGACTGAATCCGTATCCATTTCCATTTGCCTGAGCCCTGCTACACTTGCCTAGCCAGAATACCTGCTACGCAGAGAAAGTCATCGACGAGAGACTGGCCTGGGGATCAGCCCCCTGCTCAACACCTTGAACAGGAACGATGCCTCAGTGATTCGTGTGGGCCCTGCTTCTCCGGGCACTCCAGCTCAACAGCCTGCAGTCTCGATTTCATCCTATGTCCAGTATTGGGTATCATGAGTAAACATCAGGGTAGCTCCCTGCAACAACAGCTAAATCTAAAAGTGTTGTCATCTGATTGTCTTGTTGCCTTTTCTTTTACGAACTGAGCCCTCCAGCTCCGGATTACAAATAGTGTGTGTTGTGCATGTTACTTTCTTCCATCACAGGGCCCCAACAAGCTGCAACCTTCCTGGCTAGCCCACCGTTTTCCTACCTGGGAACCCAGAGTGTGTGACTGTGTAGGGACTCTGAACTGCATGCATAACTGTCTCATTAATATAGCTTTTAAGCAAATCAACCTGATTACGCCCCTCCCTTGTTCAAGTCCCCTGAATAAATCAGATTTAACTTTGTTTGCATTTAACCTGACTGTGGTTCCAGTATGTGCCAAACGTATTGTACTGTTGCTATTTGCTGTGCTTAACCTTGTTTTATATGGGGTCCCCAGAGTCAAGCTAGAAGAACCAGTCCTGGTGGTAAGTGCAAACAGTGTGAGTAATTGCCTGGTGAATAAGGGTCATCGTGAAAGTAACTACTGTATACTGTTCAGGCCACTAGAAGGGAAAGTGGGGGGTTACATTCTCCCAGAGGCCTGTGCCCAGGTTAGCTTGACCACTAACAACCCTGACCTCTGGGTGGAGGCACCCGTTTCATTACCCAGGCCCCTTAACCCGCTACTAGCCAAGCAGGCAGGGGTAGTAGCCCTTGGGATAGCGCCACCTATGGGTTACAATAAATTTTGGTCTTGGGAGACAGAACCCTATATAATCCTATACACGAGGAACACTAAACATGTGGGGTAATACAATGTGGAAATTTTAGCTCGAACAAGTGCCATTTAGGTGCACAGCATCTGGGACAGACAATAAACAGAATATACAATAAACGGAATACATACAGTGTACAGGTATACTGGTAGGTCGTAGGACCAGACCAGAATCTACATCAGACATCCGTGGGACCTTAATTAAATATAAGTAGGGTGGGCACTTCTGAGTGCAGTGGAATATGTGCCTGTAGGTAAAATTAAACATCGAATTGTATTTATTTATTTATTTGAAAGTTTTACTTGGAAAGACATTCTGAGCTGGTAACTGCTCATTTCCAGATGCGTCCTGGGGAAGGGGGAAAGAGAGGAAAAGAGTGCATATACAAGTTCAAAGCATGAAGTAGTACAATACAATTGGAATGATATAGTAAAATATACAGTTTATGAACACTAAAGAATAAACTATCAAACAGCAGTTGCCATGAAGTAAACTGTGGAACAAGCACGAGGCAAAAAAAAAAAAAAAAACAACACCAAAAACAGCAACAACAAGCATTTGTCAATGCCGAATGTTGTCTCGCTGGCATTGACATTGGTAGTGCAGGAGTTAGGGATGCGTAATAGGAATGGCAGTGAAGTAGTGAACTGACGCCAACCTCACCCCCCACCCTGAAGAGACACATTTTCAACAGAGGCATTTTGGGACCTCCTGTCATGAACAGTGGCACTGTGATTTGGTTAATCTGTCCCAAAAGTTGATTTCCTACAGCGACCACACCATTGAGTGCCACAGGTGCGAAAACACATTTTGGGCAGGATGTGAAAAATGACAGCTGTACTGTTTATAAGGAGGTGTGAAAAAATGCCAGTGTTGAAAATCTGGCATGAAAATATTGCAAATTTGTGAAGTTACAAGGGTGCGTGGAAACTGCACAATGCATGCTTGTGACACAGTCATTTTATGGACTTTCATCACCAAATTTTCAACATGTAGATTGTAGGACCTCTGCTCATGAACAGTGTCACTGTCATTTTCTCAAACTGTCCCGAAAACTGATTTCACAAAGCGACCACGCTATTCTGCGCCAGAAGTGCGAAAACACATTTTGGCCAGGATATGTAAAATGACAACTGTACTGTTCATAAGGAGGTGTGTAAAAATGCCAATGTTGAAAATCTGGAGTAAAAATATGACAAATTCACGAAGTTACGAGCATGCATGGAAACTGTGCTTCAGACGCTCGTAAAACAGTAATTTTTTGGATTTTTTTCACCAAATTTGCAACGTAGGCTTTTTGGGAGCCCACTTCATGAACAGTGGCACTTTCACTCCATTAATCAGTTCTGAAAGGTGATTCCGCACCGTAATCGCAAAATCACCTTTCGGGACTGAATAACGCCATGACAGTGACTGAATTCATGAGGAGGGGCCCCAATAACCCCATGCTGAAAATTTGGTGAAAAAATTCCAAAAAATACCGAGATATGCAACAAAGTTGAAAAAACCCTATTTATGCCATTATAGAGCTTACCGGCATTTCTTCAGTTTGCGGTCAGCTTTGAAGAGTGCAGACGTGTTCCCGGTCCACGAATCGTTGTGCCGGACTCCGGATGTAAGTATGGGGTGAGGGGGGTGTGGGGAGGCAGGGTGCGCAGAGGGTGGGCATGGTTTGGGGAAGGGAGCAGGACAGACTGCCAGGGACCGTTTCCTGCTTTTACAGGGTAAATCAAAAATAAAATATTGCAGGACTTTTTTTTTTTTTCAGAGGTATTTAGCACATTGGGGTGGGCTCCCTGTGTGCCACCTGAGTGTTTGGGAGGGCTAGCCGATGAGGGATTGGGCACCCCCATCGGCACATACCGAAGAGAGGGGGGCTAGAGCCGAGGGGGATTCGGGCACCCCCTTTGGCACCACAACAAATGGGGGGCGTGTATGCCAGCGAGTGGGCTCCCGGTCGGCACATGAACTAATTCAGGGCATGCTGACAGGGGAATTTGGCACCCCCGAAGTCGGCATTGTGGCAGGTGGTGGTGGTGGCAGTCACTGCCACCATGTTTACTAGCATGCTTCACCAGGAAAGGCACGTCGGGAGGTCCGCTGCATCTGATGAACTTTGCTCGGATTGCAGCAGACCTTTCCTTAGATGTGCTCACCACATTATGTATTCCTGGTGTGGTGCCTGCATGCTGCCTTATTGGGGAATGAGGGACGCACATACTGATGCGTGCCCTGCATTCGCCCACAGTGACCGTGCCTCCAAATCTGCTACTAGTGCAATATGTTGGCCATGCAAGCGCAAGCCAACATAAAAAAACCAGAGAAAAATAACTGAAACAAAGGGAGGGCAATGCTAGTGTCAGAGCAGGTGCATGGCAAATACAAAGGAATCCAGCCCAGTATCAGAAGCAACTGCAGGAATGAATAGAGAACTCACAGAGGGGAGATTTCGGAGCAGGAAAGGAGGAGCAGAATGAATTAAATTTTAGAGCAGACTCTTAGTTTTTGTTTGGGGGGAGGGGGCATCTGACCCTCAAGACAAGGACGTGTTGGAACATTTGTTCTTTAACTTCTAAAGGACACCACCACCAAGAAGAGCATCCCACCTCCCAGAGATCAGAGGGGCGCCTAACATTGCAGTCAGGAATTACCCAGACCTTCTCTGGAAAAAGTTCCAGTCTGTCACAGTTTCCTGGTGGTTAACTAGAACTCCCCCCTCACACACACACAGACACACACACACACATGCTGACCCATTACAGTCTGGACAGTTTACGAGAGAAAGAAGGTCTTGGTGTGCTGATCCTGTTCTCACACTGGAGTTACCAGAAGGCACAAAGCATGCCTAATAACATGGAACTGGCCCTTTAAATGCTTTTGGAATTTATAGTCATTGTTCACCAATTATTATAAATATTCTAAGCCAGGTCAATACAAATAAATTAAACATTTGGTTTATATTATGTTTTCTTTCCTTCTCTGCTTATTAAGAAACTGTAATCATAAATTTCCTAAAGCTGTTTCCTTTTTAATCAGATTTTTTTTAATGACTTTAATAAATCTAATTGGAGGCAGTTCAACTAGAATGTGGCCCGCGCTTTATGTGTTCATCCAGCGTAGTACGGTGCTGTCTTGTACAAGCAAACGGCATTCATTTATTGATTTTTTTTTAACCTGGTTGCCTCACTGAGACAAGCATCCCTGTTTCAGAGCAGCCCAGAAACGGTTACATTCAAGAAGAGTGAAATATCAATTTTATAAGTATATAAAATACTTCAGTGGTAGCAAAAAAATGTGACTTAAACATGGTAGGTACGGAATTCACACACATAAAGGAAACCTGTCATTTACTGAAACTCCCCACCCCCTAATTAGGCTTTTTGCAAGAAAAAAAAAGTATGTATTTTAACACATTTTATTTTCTTGGTGTAAACTCCATGATTAGGTAGCATGGCGGTTGCTGTGCAGTGCCATTTTCTGTAATAGTGCGGCATCGCACCACTCGCTTGTATTGAAATGCTTACAAGTGGGCCATGTGGCACCGGACTGCTAACGTGAAATGGCACCACACAGTACCCACCATGTTGCCTGAGCATGGTGTCTACACCAATAAAGGAAAGTAAGTTAAAACACGTAATTTTTTTTTTTTTCTTGTGAAAAGCCTAATCATGGGGGTAAGGTTTTTGGGGGGTCGGAAGTGTCAGTAAATAACAGGATTCCTTTAATACTGTGTGCCAGTCAGGGCTTAGATGACACTGCAGAAGGGCAGCAGCATATTTCAGGCCATGTGAGGAGACGTGCTATTGGCTGAATCAGAATCAAACTGAGGTAAGGATTGTGAATGTGGTGAAAGAGTTGGGTCTGTCTGAAAATCCTACCTGTCTTATAGAGACACACAGGCTGTGACGGCAGGAAGAAACTCATAGGCCCATCAAGCATACCCAACCTTACCTATTACTAGTGCAGCGGGGCAGTGACCACCCCTCCCCCATTTTCCAGCCCGTTTTACTACCTCCTGCACTTATTAGGCCCTTGTGCCTCCCCCAAATGTGTTTGAACCCACTCGCTGTTTTGGCACAGACGAACTCGTCTGGCAGCAGAGGGAAAGGGTATGCACAGGGTACAGGAGTGCCTTGCTTCAAATCAGTAACATTTGTGCAAAAAGAAGGCAGCCCTCACCTCCTGCTTCATGGCACCACATTAGAAACTGCAGAAGACCTTGTCCTCACCTGTCATTTTTTATTCAAGTGCAAATTAGTGCAAGTATGTGCAAAAAACTGCTCAGAAGTACATCTCATGGTAGTGTTTGGTCCTGGTGAACAACATCACCACTGACTTAATGTTTCACCTCACCCCCAGGGCTTTTACAGAGATTTTCCCAAGAGTGGAGTGAAACAATGCCTCCACGAAGCAGGAGGTGAGTGCTGCCTCTTTTTTTTTGCACAGATTCCTCATGCAGCTGTTTGTTCTACCTGTCTGCTACTCCTTCTGCAAAAATGTGCTCGTGGATGGGCCAGTCCAGTGACATAGTTTGTTAAAGCATTGGAAGTCACACCACCAGCCACACTGGCAACCCGGGTTCAGGAACAGGACAGAGTCACTCAAGGGCCAGGTGAGAGACATACTGAATGTCCCATGACAACTCTCCTCCCCAGGGTGGGTGGGTGGGGTGGGGATTCTGGATTCCACTACTTGAGTGCCACCTGGCGAAGGTCAGATGGTAGTGATGGGCAGGGACAGCATGAAGGGGCAGGGCATCTGCAGATGCGGCTCTTACATGTGCACTCATCATCACATACCAACCCCCTGGGGGAACTAAGAATGTCATCAGAGGAAAATGCCCTGTCCGTCTTGGCATACCCCAAAGACACTGCTCAACCCTATGGGGAAGGCCACCACTGCGGTTAACCTGTGAGTCCCCGAGAGGGGTATGTGACGGGGCTGTGGGGACATCGGTGAGACCAGGGATGCTGGGAGCGAAAGTATATATGAAAAAAAATACTTATAGACATCTCTCTTGAACTGTTTCTCTTGAACTCAGCCCTGACAGTATCGGTGTTTTTCCCTTGTGCTTGTGTTTGCACATAGGGCTAACACTTTCTTATAGTTCACCTTGTTACTCCCGCAGAGATATTTGTACACTTCTGTCATGTCTCCACTCTCCCTCCTTACCTTTGGGGTATACAAGTTAAGATCCCTCCACCTATCCTCGTGTGTTTCTCCCCAAGCCCCTGGATCATTTTGGTCTTCCTTCTATGCCACGCCTCTGTCACAGTCCTTCCATGGAGGGGGGGGCTCCTAACCTTGTGCAGTACTTCAGGTGGGGGTGAACCACCTTAAGAGGCCTATGTAAACAATACACAGGCACTGCTATCTACCTGACAGAGTAACACAGTAATTTAAGGTTGGAGCGGACTCTATGCCCTTCATGTTTCCCCCACCCCCCGCTTCATAAGAAGGGATGAATAAGGGCATTTTTAACTATATTTTTAACAATTTCTATCAGTGTCTTTTTTTTGTGTCTGATCTTAAAGATTGAGGTGTTATTCCTGGGCATTTTCTTTATTTATTTAGTTAGTTTTTGTTGACTGGGAAAGGAGGACTAGACAGTTCTGCCTAGTTTCAGCCTCATCCTCGGGGAGGAGGGAAACAGATGGAAGCCAGCTGACACTAAACTAGATTAAGCTGGTGGTGGTATTTTTATGTTTGCTTGCAAGCATGTGCAAGAAACATAGTGCCATCATCCGAGTTTTCCAGAGGTGTGTCAGCCTCTTCCAATTCAGTCAGTGTGTTTGCAGGCGGGGTAGCAGAGCGCCAATCACTGCTGCAGCTGTCTATGACAGCTGAAAATGCAGTGGCATACAGCTGAGAGGGAGAGCTCCGCTTGGTGAGCAGAGCTCTCCCTCCAGCCTCAGCGTGCATTGCCCATACACTGCGTGCTCATGCGCCTTCCCCTCCCCAACACTGTATGGCTGGCGACGGGGTGCCCAATCCCCGTCGGCTCCACGCCCTCTCAAAGCATTCAGGTGCCACGCTGGAGCCCACCCAGCGTGGCAAATATCCTAATGTGTCGTTAAAAAAAAAAAAAAAAAACCTGAAAAGCAAAACGGTCCTCGTCAGGTTCTCACCCACCCGCACTCATCCACTGCACACCCTGCCTCCCCACACACCCCCACCCCATACTTACCTCCGGAGTCCGGCGCGATGATCTTCGGTGGACCGGGAACACGTCTGCACTCTTCAAAGCCGACCGCGAACGGAGGAAATGCTGGTAAGCTATATAATGGGATAGATAGGGTTTTTTTAACTTTGTTTCATATCTCAGGCATTTTTTGGAATTTTTGCACCAAATTTTCAACATGGGGATTTGGGACCCCTCCTCATGAATTCTTGCACTGTCATGGCGTTACTCGGGCCCGAAGGGTGATTTCGCAGCCACTGCGCGAAATCACCGTTCCGGAATGATTAATGAAACGACACTGCCAGTGTTCATAAGGTGGGCTCTCAAAAAGCCTATTTTGAAAATTTGGTGGAAAAATTCCTAAAAATGAGTGTTTTACGAGTGTGCATTGTGCAGTTCCTACGCACGCTCATAAGTTTGTGAAATTCCAATATTTGCACTCCAGATTTTCAACATTGCCATTTTACCACACTTCCTTATGAGCAGTACAGTTGTCATTTTTCACATCTCGTCCACAACGTGTTTCTTCCCACGTAGCGCACAATGGCGCAGTCTGTGTGTGAAATCAATGTATGGGACACGTTAAGAAAATCACAGTGACACTGATCATGAGCAGAGGTGTTAAAATGGCTATGTTGAAAATTTGGTGAAAAAATTCCCAAAAATTACTGTTTTAAGAGCGCACGTTGCGCAGTTCCTACGCACGCTGGCAAGTTTGAGAATTTGTAATATTTGCACACCAGATTTTCAACAGTACCATTTTACCGCACTTCCTTATGAGCAGTGCAGCTACCATTTTTCACATCTCGCCCAAATGTGTTTCCGCACATGTAGCGCACAATGGTACAGTCGGTGTGCGAAAACAATGTTTGGGACAGATTAAGAAAATCACAGTGACACTGGTCATGAGCAGAGGTCTTAAAATGGCTATGTTGAAAATTTGGTGACAAAACTCCATAAAATGACTGTGTTACAAGTGAGCATTGCGCAGTTTCCACGCACCCTCGTAGGTTCATGAATTTGCAATATTTTCAGTCCAGATTTTCACCAGTGGCATTTTCCCACACCTCTTTATGAACAGTACAGCTGTCATTTTCCACAACGTGTCCAAAATGTGTTTTCACACTTACAGTGCAGAGATGCGTGGTCGCTGTGGGAAATCATTGTTCGGGACAGATAAAAAAAATCACACTGACACTGTTCACGATCGGAGGTCCCAAAATGCCTATGTTAACAATCTGCTGTAAAAAAAATCCCCAACCTAGTTAAATTACGGGTGTGCATTGCACAGTTTATACGCACGCTCGTGACTTCAGTTTTTTTAAGATTTTCACAGCAGATTTTCAACATTGCCATTTTTTACATCTCCTCATGAACAGTACCGCTGTCATTTTTCACATCCTGTTCGGAATGTGTTTTTGCACCTGTGGTGCCAAGTGCCATAGTCGCTGTGCAAAAGCAGTTTTCGGCTAACAAACTGATATTGCCATTGTTCATGAGGTGGGGGTCACAAAAAAACCATGTTGAAAATTTGGAGTGAAAATACCAACGAATGCCTGAGGCGTTAGGGTTTCCGACCATAACGCCCCACCCTGTAGAGTATGACAGGCATCAGGGGTGTGACTTGGGATTCTTGCCTGTCATGCTCATACCATCCACCCCCACCCACACCCTGCAGCCAGTGACAGGCATCAAGGTGTTCCTCGGACTCTTCGGGCCCAAACTTCACCCCATTCTCTATACGCACCCATCTCACCATATTTCCTGATGGAATGGGGTGCACGTATAAGGGCCAAAGACCCCAAGACACACCGTGACACTTGTCAGTGTCTGCAGGGTAGGGTGTGGTGAAATGGCGTGGTCGTTATGCCTGACGACCTAAAGGCACACCCCAATGCCTGCCACTCTCTGCAGGGTGGTGGTGGGGTTGGCTTCAGTTCAATACTTCGCTGCCATTCCTATTATGCAGCTCTGTAACTTCTACACTACCAATGCCAGTGCCAGCATGCAAACATTCGGCACTGACAAATGCTTGTTAATGAAATTTTGGCAGCTTTGGTGGTTGTTTTCTTTTTTTGTAAGTTTTGTTGGTGTATATGCCTAATCAATCAATCAATCAAATCTTTATTTATCCAGGCGAACATTGTTGAGCAAAGCTCATTTACAAGATGGACCTGGTTAATACCGGGTCAAAATAGAATTACATATAACAGTGACAAATAATATCATTATGACAACAAATAAACAAGCGGTACTTGTGCTCCCAGGTCGCTCCTGTAAAAAAAGCTTTCAGCTTAGTGTGCTATACCTGGTTAAACAACTAAATAAGAAATAAAAAAAAAAAATAAATACAAAGTAGGTGCCCAATGCAGCAGCAGAGTAATACGGAGGCAGGCACACAAACACTTCAGATGGTGACTTTATTACATATAGGCAAGTTTTAGATAGCCTAGATAAGTACACGAACTTGACAAGGGTGCTGGGTAAACTTCAGGGATGCACCGCAAGGTTAGGGAGGTTGTGTAGAATTCCCAGGAGATTTGGGAAGGGGAGCAGGGGGGTGGGGGAACAGTGAGAGTGGGAAGATGGGGAGGTGGGAGGGCATGGTAGGTAAGATAATGCTTAGGGGAAGGAGACTGAAGGCCAAAACCAGGAATACAGGTAGATAGCGTGCAGTTGCGACCTGATTGAGCAGAGAGAAGTTATAGGATTCCCTCACAAAGTGAAGTGAATCCACAGGAAGCCAGCAGTAATGCTAGTCTACACTGCAGGCAGCTGAGAGCTGGGAGCCTAGGACTCGGGATAGGTTAAGGGACGAGGGAAGCAATTACAGGGTTCCCTCACAGTCCGAGCACATAAGGTTTTTGAAGAAATCCAAACCGATGGGGACGCTCAATTTCAATGACTTTTGCAGTTTATTCCACAATGATGGCAATACAAAGCTAAATGCCACTCTACCAAAGCGGGAAGAGACCTTAGGAATACAAAGCGTGAAAAATGAGGCACTTCTTAAGGCATATGTTCCTGGCGTACTTAGTGGAAGACAGTCAAAGATATATTGAGGAAGCTTTTTCGTGACAGCTCTAAGAGTCCAAAGTGTTGCGTTTCTATTTCGCCTAAACAGGAGGGAGGTCCACCCTACGGCAGCATACAACGAGCAGTGGTGGGTGGAAAGAGGAAGGCCTGCTATAAACCTGATAGCTCTGTGGTAAAGCGTATCCAATTTAGCCAGAGAAGCTTTGGGGCACTGACTGCAGTATATAATACACAAATATCACATCAGATTTCACCGAGTTGTCTCTGATTTTCTGTGCATCATTTCTTTTGGACTTGTGATCTGTTGTGGCAGCCTGTGAATGGTATGTTGCTGTGATCACGTCTGTTGTTTAAGGAGCTTTCTGGGCTGCTAATTTCTACTTTTTTTTGGCATTCCTAATTGTTTTTTCTTCATGTTTGTTTGTTTTTTTTGGAAGGCCACATCATAAGTGCATCTTTTGCTAGCTGCTGACTGTTGCTAATGGCAACTGTTCTGGCAATGTGTCCTGGCTCTGTGATGGAATCAGAAGTAGCAGCACACTGAGTTGTTTGATTTCACTTAGTCATCCACTGAGTTCTAAAATACCAGGAACGAATTCCTATATATCTGTATGACCCCTGGAGCCACCCATTGCCAGATAAGAGTGGTTTCACGTGCGTTCAGCTCGAGAGAGAACCACAAAGTGAAGCTGAACAGTTCTGGCTCACGTAGAACGCAAGTGAAACCACTCTTACCCGCAATGAGTGGCAAAGGGGGACATATACATATATTATAGTTCGAGATTCTTAAAAAAAAAAAAAAACTGTCCCAGAATGTGCCCATTTCCAGGGCATCTGCACGTGAGATGCTCTTCATAGAATAAGAGTGTCTTGTGCAGGGGAAAGGAGCGCTCCAATTGGTCGGAAGCATTCCCTTGATCTGTAATAGAATATGAAGTATTTTGTAATTTTAGAAAATATTACCTGTTATTTGTTTTAGCATTAAAATTAATCAAGGTTAAAGGAGGAAGGGAGGTGTCAGATGTACTTGTGTAAGTGAAGTAAGTGTGTTACAGCGGCGATAGTGGAGGACTCTGGACCCCAGCATGTAGCGTGGCAGAATGTCGTGGAATTAGCGTACATTACATTATACTACCACTACACTACTTGCTGTTCGGCTGATTTCAGCATTAGAGAAGATCTACTACGGACCAGCTTACACTGTAGTGGGGGGTTGCAGGAAGTAGGCTATTGGTTAACTAGGATCTGCAGCTTATCCAATAGGAAGGGAAATGGGCAGACTGGCTGGGCCAAGTGGTCCTTATCTGCCGTCAAAGTCTACTGCTTGGCGTTAGTTGGTATGGCTGTGTGTTTTTTTTATTTGTTTGACTTGGGGTTTCCACCCCCCCCCCACTCCTCCATGTTTTTTTTTTCCATTTAATATGTTGGGGGGGGGTGTGGGGGACAAGGCCCCCCCAACTCAAATTGATTAAAAAAAAAACCTCTACAGAACCATACTAACTAACCCTAGTACCAGCAGCACAACTAGCAAAAGTGAGTCCATAGAGCTGTACTAATGCTTAAATCAGGATACTGGAACGATAGGAGCAGAGGTGAGAGTGCATGGAGGTGAGAGTGCATGGAGGTGGAACAGAGCATAGCACTGTTAACAAAATACTGTAAGTGGGTCCACAGTCCTCCACTATCACCAATATAGTGACATCTCACAGCTACACCCTATCTGGGTGAGCACTCCGAGTTAGTTTTGTACTTGTGTATAGTTAAAGAGCAACTATCGTGCTCAATTTTAAATTGGCCCCCTCAAGAAACACAAAAAACCCTGACTTGGCCTCAAATTAAATCCTGTAAAAATTTATTTTCAAAAATGTCCCCATTTTGGAATGGAAGGAAGGGATCGTATTTTTGCTCCATGGAGCTCCCGATGCGCCAATCCCTTCCACTTCCTGGTTCCTGTGCCTCGACTGATCCGCCCCGATCCACCCCCGCGCTACCGCGTTTTGTGACATCACTGTTAGTTAAGCAGTGGCCATGATTTATTCCAACTAGCCATCTAAACTACCCAAATTTATCTTTTTAAAACAGCCCCATTCAAGTCAATGGACACTCGCCCCCACGCTACTCAAACAGTGATGTCACAAAATGAAGTAGCTCGGGGGTGGATCAGTCGAGGCACAGGTACCAGGAAGTGGAAGGGATCGGCGTGGCGGAGCTCCACAGAGCAAAAATACGATCCCTTCCCTTCCAAAATGGGGACGCTTTTGAAAATAAATTTTTGCAGGATTTAATTTGGGGGCAGGTAAGGGATATTTGTGTTTCTTGGGGGCACCAGATAGAAAGTTGATCTTTAAGTCTTACAGCTAAACCCAATCCGGGTGAGTACTATGAGTTGACTTAGTATTTTGTTAACTGTGAATCTGTTATTGGAAATCCACATCAGCTAGGTTTTGCCTTATTTATTGGCCTGTACAGGGATGGGGTTCTAAGGGGAGGCAATCAGTTGTGGCGGCTGTGGGGTGCTCTTCTCTAGGGACATGCTCTGAAGGAGGAGGCACTGCCCCATCTGCAGGTCCATGGCACAGTTCCAGACTCAGCTGTTGGCAGCAAAGGCAGAAATTTCTTAGCTGCATCACCAGCTCAACCAGATCCCATGCCCAAGCCCCCACTTCCACAGAGACTCATTGGTCCAGGGGGATGGAGAGTGGTGGGAAGTGGTATACCATTCAAACAGCGACAGAAAAACAGCAAAAACCATTAAAGCGACAGAATCGGCTATTCACTGTAATGGTCTGCTGTTTGTCCAACACTGCTGTCTCCGAGGAGTTCACCCCCCTCCAACAACTCTGACTCGGAGTTAGCAATCTATAGTGAGGGGGCTGCGGTGGGCAGAGCCCTCCGCATGGGGGTGTGGGGGCTAAGCCCCCGCAAAAAACACATGTGTCCTGACAGCACAATGTCAGCTGTTGGCATTGTGCCGTCATTGTAATGCCACTCAACAGAATTCCTGTCTATGTGGCTTGGTGGAACCATGGGGAGGCAGGGGTAGCTATAAGGCTGCGCTTGGATGGTAATATAGCTCTCTGGTTTCTTCCTTACTCAGATCCAGGAATAACTGGAGCTGATCCCCTAGTATGTTTTCAGGAAGCAATGGCTGCAGGGAGATCACTGTTTTTGGTTTACATGGGAACATATGTGACCTGGAGGAGTGTGGTACCATATTTCTCTCTTTTCTCAAATCTATACAAATTTCTATCTAATTAGCTCTTCATCCTGCAGTTATTATGGCACAAAGAATTGAACAGATGTAGTAATGAACTCTGGAAGCATTTCAATTGTAATGAGTGTTTTTTATGTTGGCTCGCGTTGCCCGCCAGCCAACATAATGCATTAGTAGCTGGTTTGGAGGCACGATCACTGCTGGGTGAATACAGGGCACGCATCAGTAGGTGCGTCCCTCATTCCCCAATAAGCCTGGCACCACACCAGGAATAGATAATGTTGTGAGCACATCTAACAGAAGGTCCGCTGCAATGAGAGCCAAGCTCGTCATGCAGTGGCACCAAAACGCGCCCTCCCTACGTGCCTTTCCTGGTGAAGCCCTTCAATTAACATGGCGGCGCTGACTGCCGCTGTGCAGAGAGCCAACTTCAGGGGTGCCCAATCCCCCTGTCGGCATGATCCAACCCACGTTATTTGCCAACAGGAGAGCCCACTCCCCATCAGCATAATGCACCCCCCCATTTCAAGCGTGTGCCGAGGGGGTGCCTAATCTATCGGCATCATGTCCCCCATTACCAGTTTTATCTGTCGACCAGAGCCCTCCCCTCGGCACCGTATTCCCCACCATTTATTGTGTGACCATGAGGTGCCCAATCCTCCTTTAGCTACCGAACCCCCAAAAAAAAACACTCACAGGTATGCGCTGAGAGCCCACCCCAGCGTATAAATACCCTAGCAAAGAAAAAACCATCCAATGTGTTTTTTGTTTTAAACCTGCAAAGCAGAAAATGGTCCTAAATGCGACTCAGTGGCCTCCCCAACCCACGCCCACCCTCTTGCACCTGCCTCCCCACACCCCCCTCACCATGCCTCTGGAGCATGGCGTGACAATCTTCGATGGACCGGGAATCGTCTGCACTCTTCAAAGCCAACTGCGAACTGAAGAAATGCCGGTAAGCTGTATAATGGCAGAAATAGGGTTTTTTCAACTTTGGTGCATATCTTGGGCATTTTTGGGAATTCTAACATCAAATTTTCAATATGGGGTTATTGGGACCCCTCCTCATGAATTCAGTCACTATCATGGTGTTATTCAGTCCTGAAAGGCGATTTCACAGTCACTGTGCGGAATCGCCTTTCGGGACCGATTAATGAAATGACAGTGCCACTGTTCGTGAGGGGGGGCTCTCAAAAAGCCTATGTTGCAAATTTGGTGAAAAAAATCCAAAAAATGACTGTTTTACAAGTGTGCGTTGTGCAGTTTCCACGCACACTCGTAACTTTGTGAATTTGTAATATTTTCACTACAGATTTTCAAAATTGGCATTTCACACACCTCCTTATGAACAGTGCAACTGACATTTTACATATCCTGGCCGAAATATGTTTTTGCACGTCCAGTGCAGAATAGTGCAGTCGCTGTGCGAAATCAGTTTTCGGGACAGTTTGAGAAAATGACAGTGACACTGTACATGAACAGAGGTCCTAAAATGCCTATGTTGAAAATTTGGTGATGAACGTCCATAAAATGACTGTGTTACAAGCGTGCATTGCGCAGTTTCCACGCACACTTGTAACTTCGCAAATCTGCAATATTTTCATGACAGATTTTCAACACTGGCAATTTTTCACACCTCCTTATGAACAGTACAGCTGTCATTTTTCACAGCCTGCCCAAAATGTGTTTCCGCACCTGTGGTGCACAATGGTGTGGTTGCTGTGGGAAAACAACTTTTGGGACAGATTAACAAAATTGCAGCACCACTGTTCATGAGGGGTGGTCCCAAAATGCCTATGTTGAAAATGTGGCTACAAAATTCCCAAAAATAATTGGGTTACGAACGTGTGTTGCGCAGTTTCTATGCATGCTCATGACTTCACCAAGAGATTGACAGGCGTCAGGGATGTGACTTGGGATCATTAGCTGTAATGCTCATGCCATTCCACCCCCACCCTCACCCTGCAGCCAGTGACAGGCACTGAGGTGTGGCTTGGAGTGTTCGGCCCTAAAGTGCACCCCATTCTCCTATACTGCACCTGTGTCAGTGTATTTCCTTATGGAATGGGGTAAGTATAAGGCCCAAAGACCCCAAAGCACACCACGACACTTGTCAGTGTCTACAGGGTAGGGTGAGGTAAAATGCCATGAGTGTTATAGCTGATGACCCAAAAGCACCCCCAGTCTCTGCAGGGTAGGGGTGGGGTTGGCGTCAGTTCAATATTTCACTGCCATTCCTACTATGCGTCTCTAACTCCTGCACTACCAATGCCAATGCCAGCGAGACAACATTTGGCATTGACAAATGCTTGTTGATACTTGTTTGAAAAATTGTATTATGCACTGAGATTAGTGTATTTGTATGTCACAAGAGACCATGATGCTAGTAGCACTGCATTGTTGTGTGTTTACAAATAAGGTATCATTTTCATTGTGTTCTTCCATGTTGATCTGCTACCTTAATTTGCCACTGCTGCCTTAAATTTTGTAAGATGATCACCTTACTAAGGATGACGTCAGCAGCCCCATGTGGTATTTAAGTAGTGTCATTCTTTTTGTTGCCAATGGGGCAAATAAAATGTTTATACAGCTAATTCGAATTCCTAGTCTCCTGGAGTTTGCTGGCTCTTCTGCTCATCCTCTCTGTTGCCAATGGATACAGCACATCCCTTTCGAGCTGTACCACAGACCGCTCAGCACAGAGTGTGGTTCCTTCTCTACTCAGTAACTGTAAGGAGGTTGTCATGCTATCCAGCATCCAGATGGTGAACCATTTCACACCCCTAGAGGAGGCTCAGGCACCTGACTCTCCTGGGGGGAACTCCAAGTCAGTCAGTGGGAAAGGGTAGGACTATGTGACTGCACCCAGGGGGAGCAAGTCTGCCAGGAGAGTCTTGGGGGTCAGGGACTCAATGATGAGAGGAGGAGAAGAGAGGGTGATGGTCCAGTGACTTCCTGGTGCATTGGACCTCGGGGATTTAAACAGGATAGGGAGGATGGCAGAGAGGTAGCATGTGGAGCTGGGGGTGCTGGTACACCTGGGTACCAATGCGCGGGTGAGCCGGTCGACAGAGATGGTGAAATGGAACTTCCTCAGACTGGGGGAGAGACTGGCGGCACACTCAGCCTGTGTGGCTTTTTCCCAAGTCCACCCTGTGTGGAGCAGGGAGGGGAGGATAGGATGAGGAGTATAATGGGTGGCATAAGGGATGGTATCAGAAGAAGGAGTACCACTTTCCGGGGGATTGGGAGGACTTATGGGATAGCAGACTCTTCAAGAGTGATGGACTTCACATAACAAGAGAGGGGACCGGTGAACTGGGGCAGAAGTTTGATGTCTATATCAGACGTTTAAACTGACTGTGGAGGAGACTGTAACTAAGGGAACCACAGTGGCAGGTGAGAGGAAGGGGATAGTCTAGTACTCCCCCATATCTTGGGGCTTGCAACAACACAATGGGTGCAAAGGGGGTTGTGATTCCAACAGGACTAGGTGAGGAGACATTAGAGAGTGGTAATAATGCAAAGTGTGAAAACACCAAAGAAACAAAAAAAAAAAAACAAACAAAAGGCATGAGAGGACAAGAAAAGCACAAGGGTTGTAGCGATGGAGGATTGGGGTCAGATGGAAGAAGGCATGCCTTAATACCAGGAGTCTGGGTAACAAAATCAGTGTGCTGCAGGCACTGATGGCAGATACAGAGGTGGACCTATTGGCCATCACAGAAACATGGGCTTCAGAAAATGATGACTGGGACCTGATGGTCTCTGAGTATTAATTGTTTAACAGGGATAGAGGAACAGGTAAAGGGGGAGTAGTAGCCCTTTTTGTCAGGGAGGGCACTGAGGTGGCGGAAAATGGGTGCATCAAGGGTAGTAATGGAGTGACTGGGTCACTGTGGGTGGAACTCACAGCAGCCTCAGACAAGAAACTGTGCTTGGGGCTGATCTACAGACCACCGGGGCAAGGGGAAGAGAGAGACAGAGAGGTCAGAGAAGAACTTGAAAGAGGGGTTTCAAAGGGAGAAACAGTGGTGGTGGGTGATCTGAACCTGCCAGACATTGATTGGGATATTCCAGTGGCCAGGAGCACCGGAAGTGAGGCCTTGCTGGATGCCTTCCAGGACTGTCTGCTGGTACAGCTAGTTATGGAACCCACCAGGTAAACTTCCATGCTCAATGTGGTGCTCCACCTACTTGGAGGTGATTGGAACTGTGAGAATAAGGGAGCCACTAGGGAACAGCGACCATAACTCCATTTGGTTTGAACTTGCCCTTGGGTCTGGAAAACCTCAATCGGGAGTTGAAGCCCTGGATTTCAGAAGAGCGGACTTCAACAGGCTGAGGGAGCTGGTCAGGGAAAAGAAAGTCAGGGTGGACAAAATGGAGGGATGGAAAGGGGGGTGTAATTAAGGAAGCCATTCCTAAGGCATCTAAGTTATGCATGAGAACAGTAACCAAAATGAACAAGTTCAAGAGATCATTATGGTTCTCGGCAAGAGTCCGGGAAATGGCGAGTGCAAATAAAACCTGCCTGGTAAATAAGTCGCCGGGATTACAGCGAATGAAAATCTGCACTGGAAAACCAGCATGTGACAGTATAACTGTGTACTGCAAGTCAGTTATCGCTATCCCTGTAGCTGTCGTCACTCGGGAGGAAGAGGACAATGGGAGAACTGCATGGCACCTTGCAGAGCTGCTCCTGTGGTGCAGGGGTTAGGGCTACGAGCAGCTAGGGTGACAGAAGATGCGGATGACTAGGGTCTGATTCCTGGTCCCGTGACTCTCTTGTGTCCTCTTCCCTGCCAACTTTTATTTTTAAGTTGTCTGTCCCCCAACCTGCAGTTTTGCCTCATGCCCTCCTAACAGAAATGTGCCCTCCCGAGATTCCTCCCTGCCCCCCAGTTGCCTCCTTCCCAGAGGTGATTATTTATAGATCAGAGGGTGTGGGGGTGAGGCCCCCTCGTAAAGGGGGGTGCTGGGAGTGGAGCTCCCCGCAAACACACAATGTAGCTTTTTGTTTTGTTATTTCGGCATGGTAGTGCTCAGTGTTTTTCCTGAACGCTACCATTCCTTTCACTGTTTTTTGTGCACTGTTTTTGACCGTGCTGCAGTTGATTTCGATTTCCTCACCTAGTGCCCAAATAAAATGCCTTCTACAAGTGTAAAGAAAAGCGGGGGGGGGAAGAACGGGGAGAATACTTACTGAAAAATGGGGGGGCAAAGAGGGCAGTAAGGGAGGCAAAAGGAGACAGAGCTGCGTATGGCAGAGAGAGTCATGAATGGAGAAAAACAGTTCTTCCGACATATTAGAGGAAAAAAGGAGGGGAAATCGTAAGGTTACCAGAGAGAGGTAGGGTGACAGAGGAGGAAGGGCCAAAGGCCACCATGCTTAATGATTGCTTTAGCTCAGTTTTAACTAAGGAGAATGAAAGACGCTTGCCAGAAAGTAGCATCAAAGTGGCCACTAAGGGGGTCCTGGAGAGGAGACAGCCAATATGTGCAAGTGAAAGGATCCAGAAAGTGCTGGCAGAACTAAAAATAGATAAGGCCCTGGGACCAGATGGGTTGCATCTGAAGTTACTGAGGGAGCTGGCAGCAGAACTGGTTGAATTCCTGGTAGGTCTATTCTACAGCTCTCTAAGGACGCAGTAGTTCCGAAGGATTGAAGGGTGGCGGATGTCATTCTGCTCCATAAAGGGTGAGGGCAAGGAACATGCAGAGAAGAACTACAGACCTGCCAGTCTTATCTCTATTGTAGGGAAGCTGATGGTCAAAGAAGACCTCATGGACTACTTGGAGGGCAATGGGTTCCAGGACAGTAAACAGCACAGATTCGTGGCAGGGAGGCCTTGTCAACTAACCTGATATTTTTCTTTGACTGGGTGATGAGGGACTTGGATAGGGGCAACACTGTGGATTTTCTCTACTCCGGTTTCAGCAAGGCTTTCAACTTAGTGCCTTACAGATGCTTTCTGAAAAAGACAGAGGATCTGCATGTCATGTAGCTACCGTCACAGTAAACTGGGTAGGTAACTGGCTAAAGAGGAGGCAGCTGAGAGTCGTAGTCAATGGGATCAAGTCAGCAGAGAGGGAGGTCATGAGTGGGGTACCACAGAGATCTGTTCTGGGACTGGTCCTCTTCAATATATTCATTAGTGACATTGGTGATAGATCAGGGGCAAGCTGTGTCTCTTCACAAATGACACTAAGTTTTGTGGGGGAGTGGACAGCAATAAGGGAATCAGAGAAATGCAGAGTGATGTACGAATGCTGGAGGGATGGTCTAAGGTTTGGCAGTTGAAATTCAATGCAGAAAAGTGCATGGTAATGCAGCTAGGGAACAAGAACCCTAGGATAGAGAACTAAATGGGTGGGGTGAGAGTTAGCACTATGGCTGAGGAACAGGACTTGGGAGTTATCATCAGTGACTCCCTCAATAGAGTCCGTGCAAAAAGGCATATAACAAAGCCAGTAGAATGCTGGCATGTTTTTGGGTGGGGTATTTACAGGGCAGGTCCTATGAGGAGCACCTCAAGGCACTGGACATTTACTTGCTGGAGACCAGAGGGGACAGGGGAAATAAGATAGAGACCTTCAAGTTCACGGTCACATGGACATGAGTGGAAACTGACAGGAGGGAAGCTCAGAAGGGACATGAGGAAGCATTATTTTATAGAAAGGGTGGTGGAACCATGGAACAGTCTGCATGCTGAAGAGGTGGGTGCTAAAACAGTTGGTGGGTTTGAGCAGGGTTGGGACAGAATGAAGGGTATAACGGTTGCTTGGGGCGGCAGAAGCTGAAAGATGAATGGGGAAGGATGGAGAGTGCAAAGACTCTTGAGGGACAGTAGGCCCCAGGGCTAAATAGGGAACTCAGGCAGACTGGATGAACCGTGGGTCTTTTTATGTCACCATTTTCTATGTTTCTACGTATCTGTGGAAATATACGGTACTAACTTCAAGGGATTGCGCACCAACCCCAATACCCAGGGTACCCTATGATTCACTTGGTAAGCAGAAATTTTGTCCTGGCTTACTTCAAAGGCCTGTACTGTCTTCATGCCCACTGGCTCCACTGGTAAGTTGTTCCAAAAGCTTACCTCCCTCTACAAGAAGAAATGCCTCCTAAAGTTACCTCTGAGCATGTCCCCATGTTACGCTGGCATTCACTAGAGCAAATATCTTGGTCTGTTCCATCTTGTAGCTGGTCTTGAGTATATGAAAGATTGAGATCATGCCCCTTAGTCTCCTCTTCTCCTGGGTGAACATGTTAAGGACCTCCAGTCTCTCCTCGTAGCATATGTCCCCAATATTGCTAATTATTTTGTTAGCCTTGCATTGTTCCCTCTTAAATGCCTCAGTGTCCTTTATCGAGGAGCCCATAACCGCATGCAGCACTCCAGGGGAGGCCTGAGTGAGGCCTTGTAAAGGAGCAGGATTATGCCCCCTCCTGCTGGTCACCTCCATCCCCAATTTTAATGCATTCAGCTGACCCTCGTGTGTCAGACTGTTAGACCATGGAAAAGCACAGACTGGAAGCTTAGTGCACCTAGTTCATGAAACGCTCTCCCCCACCCCCCATTTTTTATACACTATCCAGCGATCATTTGGGTCACCACAACTGCACCTTTTCACCAGCTGGGAGTGGCAAGTTGCTGCCTTCACAGCTGATCCCTATTCCACACCATGATCAGCCAGCAGCCCCCCAACGGAATATGGTGCTCCAGTTCCACAGCATCTCTGGCCCCCAGCTGGCAGCACCTTCCCCCCGAAACAGGTTCCCCAATTAAATAACACCCCTGTCACCCAGCCAGCAGCCCCCCATCCCCGAATCAGGTGCCTCAGTTCCACAATACATTTGGTCCCCCAGCCAGCAGCAGTGTGGGATTTTGAGGGTTGCTTGTCAACCTCAGTATTCCGAGTGTCTGGATGGCACAGTGCCATTGCACCAGCGGCTGACCTTACTAAAGATTACACAAATAGAGTTTTGTCCACTCTCCCTTCTAAGTAACCTTGCCAGTTAGGCATTTAGAGTATGAGGAAAAGACGTTTTCATCACATAAAAAGTCTCATTGAATTCTTTCTAAAATCCCTCCATAACGTTGATGGAAAATGCTGCCTGCAACTGTCTGGCAGGCGAAAGTTGCGTTTCGGTAGCTCATTCAATGCTAATGTGCACCAGCAGGGCTACCATTGGTCACTAGTGCACATTAGTATACAGTGAGTGGCTACATGCACTACCACCCATGAAATGGTGTCAGAACTGGCGGATAGAACTTTACATAAAAAATTATGAAGACAATTTAAAAGCACTCAAAGTGACTTTTAGGTAACAGTTTTTTTTATTATACATTAAATCTCTAATTGCCATGGTAGCTTGGGGTGTACGAACTCTAGCTGGTTAGTTATCATTTAATAGTGACATAGTAAATTTCACCCCAGTGTTTACAGTTGTGGTGTCCCATGGCCATGCAGGGTCTGGACTAGTAAACAATCTACACTTCATGCTGGCTGAGGCCTGCAGCACTGAGAGCTGTGTTTCACTGGTGGTATCTCAAACTCTCCGTGGCAGAGATGCTTAGAGGGTCCTCCCTGTGCTAGGCAGGAAATCAGCAACAGTCTTGGTCCAAGACAGGCCTTTATGCACAGATCTGAGGGGGAGTGCCACTTTCTCATCAAATCCCCTAGCAAAGTTAACAAAAATAAAGGTACTTCCTATTGTCTGGTGGTCAGCTAAAATCCTACAGAAACATAACTAGACAGGTCAAGCATTGCTTTCACTGAAGGAATCCCGTGATGCAGTCCGGCTGAGAAAGAAAGCTGTGAACACTGAGACCTCAGCCAGTTGGTCTTGTAGCAGAGCTCCTGGGGGAGAGAGAAAAGGAAAAAGGATGCAGGAATAAGCATAATGGGTAGAAACCAGTTTAAAAACCACTACTGGCCATTCACCTCCTCTAGGGTGGGTGGTTGTCTATTGGCTGCTACAGGAGTACCTAGCTCCTAGTGACCCCACGACACAGGGAGGGGTGATTGACACATCTCTGTGTATACTCATTGTGTGCAAGCTGAGTACACACTGTGCCGCTGTGCTAGGGGAGGGAGAAAACTAGTGGAGAACACACCCTCACCTCACTGGCTCACACCTGATGACCTTGGGCCCCACTCCGCCAGTGGGGATCTTCAGTGGATTCATCCTCCAGAGGGGGCCTGTCCCCCAACCCCCAACAGCCCCACCATGAAGGACAACCCATGGGATGCAGGAAATAAGTCACCGGGAAGATGGGGACAGGACTGGGAGAGTTGGGTTGAAAGGCTACAGGATGGTGGACAGCGAAGATGGCATCACAGCAATAAGGAAGGACCTGGACATGCTTAAATGCTGGCCTCGGAAATGACAGCTGAGATTTAATGCCAAGAAATGCAAGGTAATACACATTGGGGGCATGATCCCTAAAATGCAATACCTAATGGGGAAAAATGGTAATAGAGACCATAACAGAGAAGAAGGATCTGGGTCGAGAATATCGGGACACCTGACATCTGTGGTGCAGTGCAACAGGGAAATGAGGAGGGCTAACAGAGTGTGGTGGTGCATAGAAAGGGGGATCAGTAGTAGAAGTAGAGAGTTGATCCCTCCCCTGTGAAGGTGTCTGGTTAGCCCCCACCTGGAGTACTGTGTGAGGTTCTGGAGCCCACACCTGTGGAAGGACTGTGACAGGCTGTATAAAGAAGGGTAACCAAGATGATCCAGGGGCCGGGGGGGAAGCATACAAGGAAAGAGCAAAGGACCTTAACATGTGCACCCTAGAGATGAGGACAGAGAGAGGGAGGACATGATAGAAATGGCCAAATATCTCCCTGGGATTAAACACAAAAAGAAGCCGCACTAGGAGGGGGTGTTCACGACAGATCCAGAAAAAACACAGCATCGAGCACTCACCACTTCTGGTAATGAAACACCTCTCTTCTAGTTAAATTCAAAATTGCTTAGTGTATATTCTATTAGGAGCTAAAAAGCGAAATAAAAGACTCCGCTGGACAATTGCCTAATGAGTTTCGTATTTTACAAGGCCTTTGAAGAAGGATTGACTGAAGAATTTAACTAGTGGAGTGGTGTTTCATTACTGGAGGGAGGTAATGCCGATTTTGTGCTTTGTTTTATCTCCATGGGATTAAGGAGCTAGTGTACTGCCTAAAACTAATAGTTTTTACAAGCAGTGTACCATTGCTGTTTATATCGGAGGTACTTTTATTTTCCCTTTGGATAATTAGGAGCTTGTTTACCTAATGTTAGTAGGTGTGATGTGTGAGACAGCACTCTGCCTGGCAGCTAACAGATCTATCTCTGTTCCCACCATTGCATAGCCAGCATTGTGGCCTCCCTGCCTGTGACATCACGGCTGCTTAGGAACGGCCACTCAGCAGCTGCCAGGTCAGGCGCCTGTGATGTCTGTCACTTTCAGCGAGACCACAATGCTGATGATGTAGTCAGAAGGGACAGAGATAGATATGACAGCTGCCAGGCTGAAAGCTATTCCACACATCCAGCACACAATATTATCACACAGAAAACTCTCTAATGAACAAAAAGAAAATTACTTCAGAAATAAATCGTTACAACTGACTACTACTTAAAATGATTTTCCTGTCTGCCTGTTCTGGTTCCACTAGCTCTTTAACTGGGAGAAATGCAATGAACTGCTCCCCCTTAGTACAAAGACATACAGAAGGAGGAATCCAGTACTGTTGGCTGGGGAGAGGTTCAGGAGGGTTGTCCACAAGTGCTTATTCACAGACAGAGTGGTGGCCATGTGGAACCGACTTCCAGAGGAGATGGTCTGTGCCAAAATACTTAGTGGATTCAAAACATGGGTGGGAGAGGCACAGGGCCACATAACGGCAGGGGAGGAGGAGGTGGACATGTGGGGGGGGGAGAAAGGAGGAGGGTGATCATTAGAGTCACTGCAAGAGTAATAGGTAGCAATGGGCAGATCGAATGGACCAGTGTGGACCTTCCTCTGCTGCCATGTTCAACAATATATTTATATTTTTAATATTTAAATTTTGATTGAAGTTTCTCTTTTACACAACAAGTTACCTGTAGCAAATATAGTCACTGGACAAGCGTGGAGTGCCAGTCAGCACGTCACTGACAGTCCATCATGTTCTATGTTTCCAAGAAGGGGAGGGTTAGGTATCGTGGGAGATAAATAGTAACTAAAAACAAGAATAATGAGGTGCAAAAAGTGCAGTGCCATTCAAGTACAGTAGTCACATGATCTGACAGTATAGGCAAGGCAAGACAATGTTATTTATATGGCGGTCATTCCCAGGGGCTCTGGGTGCCTCACAATTAAACAACACATTAAAACCATAACAATAAAATAATAACATTAAAAGTTATAAAATGAGGTCTGATCATTAATAAATTCACACAGCAGCAGCACTAGGTCGAAAGCTTATTTCAAGCAAGCATGTTTTTAGGCGTGACTTGAACAATGCTAGGGATGCAGTATCTCATACCGCCTCCTTGACTCCCTCTGCCAACTTGGTTTCTCCATGGGCCCTCTGGCATGGTGTGCCAGTTACCTCTCCACCTGGTCAAAATGCATCAAAATAAACTGGACCCTTTCTGACACACTACCTGTCCGCTCCGGGGTGCCCCAGGGCTCCATCTTGGGCCTACTACTCTTCACCCTCTACCTAAACACCTTGCCCAAGGCCTGCTCCGAAAAAATCCTACTGTATGCGGATGATGCAGTGCTCTATGCCTTGCATCATAAACCTACTGCCCTCCAGGACTCTCTCCAACACACCTTCTTCCAGGTTGAAACATGGTTCAAGGACTGTAGACTGGTCATAAACCTAAAAAAGACAAAATCAATGATTTTCTCCCACCACCAAAACAAAGTGAAAAGTGCATCCCTCCTCATCTTCCCCAGCACCCAGCACCCCCTTGAACAGGTATTCATCTACAAATATCTTGGACTTACCCTCGACTCTGCCTTTACCTTCCATGACCACATAAACACCCTAGCGTCCAGCACTAACACTCGGATTGGACTCCTTTAATGGCACAGGGACTGCCTCCCTCCTGAAGCCTTTAGGCTTGCCATTACTTCCTCTATACTGTCCCTAGTGGACTATGAGCTCCGTGTGTATGGGGCAGCAGATAATTCCTCACTCCAGAAAATTCAGATCTCCCTCAACAAGGCTTGCAGGCTCCTAACTGGTGCCCCTAGGCTCACCCACACCTGCTCCCTCTATTCCACTGCCAATCTCCTCAACCTTGATGACAGACTCCATTACCAGACCTGCCTACTGACCAAGAAAATTCTGCTCGGTCATTCCCCTCCTGGGGTCACCGCCTCTCACCAACTTGCCACCCCCTCTATCTCCACCTGCAACTCGGACAAAGCTATACTGGCGGTACCCAGGGTAAAAACCTCCCTTGCCCAGAGATCCTTCTGCTACAGGGCCCCTGTCTGGTTTAATGCACTCCCAGCCACCATCACTAGCACACCCAAGACTGCCTCTTTCAAAGTCGCTCTCTGCAACCACCTCCTCAATGTCTGCTCCTGTAACTGCAACTAGCCTGTGCTCTCATGTCCACTAGGGCCCAAACCTCGGACAAAGTCCATTATGGACTGCAACCTCTTACAACAATGTCTAATCCCCCTCTGGCTCATGAATATGAAGGATTATACTGTACTGGATGCTCTCTCATGGTAACAATGTACTTTGCTGTGCTTATGTAAATATCTGTCTCCAAAACCGTATATAATGTTTGTAAACAATGTCTGTAACCTATACATGATGACTATTCCTTTGCAATTATACCCTCTTTGTTTTTTATTGTTCTCCATGTGATGAGGTAACTTTGTAAATAAGCTGATGGCTCAAAGGTTGTAAATCCGATACTTCAAATAAATAAATAAATTCCAGAGAATTGGGGCAGTTACTCTGAATGCTTTATTCCCCCAGATGACTTTAAACAAGCTCAAGAAACAGATAAGAGGCCTGCACCCACTGACTGAAGGCGGCAGCCAGCAGCATATGGGATCAGATCTTCCGGGTAGCCCAGATCCAAACCATAGAGGGCCTTGTACGTTAATATGTACTCCTTGAAGTTGATGCGCCACTGCACCGGCAGTCAGTGGAGAGCACAGAGAACCAGCATGATATGCTCGAACTTGGAAGTCCCAGCAACCTGCCGGGCTGCCGCATTCTGTACCAGTTGCCAGCGGTGCAGCAACTTAGTGGATAGCCCAAGGTATGGAGCATTACAATAAACCAGCCTCGACGAGACTAGGGCATGCCCAAGCATTCCTAGGTCAGTCAGTTACGAAGATGAAAAAGGCCCCTGTGGGCAACAGCTGACACCTGGTCAGCTTGGAGTCCACAATGAGCCCCAGATTCCTCACCTTATCTATAGCTTCCAGTGCAGTGCCTTCTAAACAAGGTAGAACAACACTGCTACACATCGCTGATGAGCTAAACTGACCCGGTTCTACCAGTAACACTTCCGACTTTGATGGGGTCAATTTAAGCCCGCTACCTGCCATCCAGTCCTAAATTTCCCTAAGCTATTCACTCAGTTCCGAGACAACCGCCCTATCATCAGGTACCCGAGACACATGCAGCTGGGTATAATCAGCATAGCAATGAAACCCAAGCCATAGCATCTAATGACCTCCCCCAATGAAAACGTATATACAGCAAACAACATGGGAGCTAGAATAGACCCTTGTGGCACACCACAAGAGAGAGCAGCACTGCTTGAGAGAAAAGAGCCAATGTGCCAGCTGCTGCACCCTGCTAGATAAGCAGGACTCAAACCACTGTAACTGTCCCTGTGAGTCCTACATATTGCCCCAAACAAGCCACCAGCACCCCGTGTTCCACCATGTTGAAGGCCAAAGAAAGGTCAAGCAAATGCAAGATGGAGCAATGTCTGCTATCGCTTGTCAGGAGGAGGTCATGGTGCACCCTGACCACAGCTGTTTCCATACTATGGCAAGGCTGGAAACCAACCTGAAATGGCTCAAAGATGTCAGTCCTTCAGATGTTGTCCCAGCTGCACAGCCACCAGACTCTCGATCAACTTCCCCAGAAAGGGAAGGTGCGAGACAGACCTATAATTTGAGAGAACATCAGGCTCCACAGATGTTTTTTTAAGAAGGGACCTCACCACCTCTATTTCAAAGCAGAAGGAAAAATCCTCTCCCTGAGAGAAATACCCTACTATCTCCACAAAAATTGAACTGAGTGATCCCAGCACTCTAAAAGAAGCCAGGTCCACCCAGGGTTCAATATACAGTAAGTGGGGTGCAATCTGGAAACTACTTGGAGAACATCTTCCTACATCAGCTCAAACGTCTACCATAAAGACAAAGTGCCCCTGACCATGAGAGACTATGAACTGTTGGCTGATGACAGGCCGCTTGAGGATATTCCAGCCTGGATAGAGGACACTTTGTCCAGAAAGAACCAATTAAACTCATCACACTTATTTGTGGAAAAGGCTCTATATGACTGCATACAGAAAGGATTTAGCAATCCATCCACAGTACTGAAGAGCTGAGCTGCTTGGGTTCTTTCCAGGAGCAATCACCCATGACAGGAAAGCTAACTTTTTCAGAGTGATTGCCTGCTGATACTCATCGTAATGAGATCTCAACAACAATTTGTCCCCCCTCCTTAGAGGGGGACATCTGTCAACAATGCTCCAACAGAGGTGAACCTGGTAACTATAGACCAATCAGTCTAACAGCTATTGTAGGCAAATTAATAGAGACCATTCTAAAAGAAATGCTTGTGTAACCCCCCTGCAAATGGGGGTTCCCAAAAGACTTCCAGGAGCTTGCTTGAATGCTCCAAGCCTGAATGGTGTTTGGCATTTAAGCCATTTATCAGTGAGTGTTTTTAGAGCCTCTGGTACTGTCTCTTTAAGAGCTGTCTGCTTGCAGACATAATTAGTTTGTATGGGGGGACTGTGTGCTTCTCTGAGTACCACTCGAGCTGCTGCCAATTCATTCATTTTGCAGTCACTAGGAGTGCAAAGGGAACCTATCTGAAAGATGTAACTGTTTGCCAGAAATTATTTAGAGTAATAATAAAATTACAGTTTGTCTAACTGCTTTCTTTGCAGTCAGAACTGTGTCTGCTAGTTCCCCATTCTAGTTTTGAACTGCTGAACTGGACCAATCAGTGTGGGGTAAGCTAGCTCTAAAATGGTGCCTTGGACGAATCAGAACTTGGACTCATAATCTGAGCCAGCCACAAGAGGATTGTATGGGCAGTGACTCTGGGAGATGTAGTTTAGACTTCAGTGCCTTTTGGACCAACAGCAGCAGTCTATTGTGAGTGACAGCCAATCCAGTCAAGAACTGGGAGGAACTCAAAGGAAGTGCCGGTTTTGTCGGTTGGAGTTTCAGTTGAGCTTTGGCAGTGAAGAAGGAAGGAGCCCTGTGCTTTTTCAGTGTGAGTTTTAGTCAAAAAAGCGTGTAAGGCCCAGAGTTCCGGTCTGCAGCTTGTTAGGACTGAATCTGTCCTGTGAAAAGAATCAAAGGATCTCTGAAGAGTAGAAACCAGGCTCACCCTGTAGAAGACTGGAAGAATTGCTGAAAATTGCACTCGGTCTGTCAGGAACTGAATCTGCTGTGTGTTCTCCGGGTATTGTGCAGTAATTGCGTCGGGACAGATGCAGCCTGCCTGGTATAGTGCTTTCTTTTATATAAATGTGTGAAGAGGTTTGTGTACCTCAAGTGAGCCCTGCTGACATTGAAGGACCCTATCTTATTTGGAGGTCGTGAGTACTAATTCAGGGTCGCCCTGTTGAATTGCCACATTAAATCCAAATGGAATTACTGTACTGCTGACTGTTTAATTTTCCTTTTCTCTGTGTGAAAGGGCCCTACCAGCTGCCACGGTTTGGACTAGCCACTAGGGCTTGGGTACCCAGGGACAGTAACTGATAGGGATAGGCCTGTGCACAGAGCCATAGGTAGATTATTAGAGTGATAAGCTAATTAACCTGATTTCCCTGTCCTTGTTATATCCCTAAATAAATCAGAGCTGCTTGTTTCAGCAAAGTTATACTGCCTGAGGTATTTGTCTATGTTAAAGTACTGTACTGTGATTGTTGCACTGTATCTCATTTCACAGGAGGTCCCAGTGCGGAACCAGTCCTGGGGTAAGTGTATACTGTGAAGGTAATTCTGATATATTGTGTGGGCCACTAGTGGGAAGAAAGGGGTTGCAGTGTCCCAGAGGGCTGTGACCAAGTTAGTTTAACTATTGCAAACCCTGACCTCTGGGTGGAGGCACCCGCCATTGGATCCAGGCCCCTCAACCTGTTAGTGGCAAATCAGGCAGGGGTAGTAGCCCCTGGGATAGCGCCATCTGGGGTTACATCTTGAGGCTCACCGCTGGGATTTGTGTGTCCTCTAGTGGCCATATTCACGAACCACTGTTAAGAAAAAATGGGTACCCCGACAGAAGTGGCTGTGCACCGGCTGGTGGAGTGGTGTACTGGGAGGAGATCGACCCCAAAATGCTATGCTTATCCTGGACATCCCCTGGGTATCAATACGGACACTGTGCAGGAGTACTTTCCAAGGTGGAAGGTTTACAAACCCTGTGGTGGTGGGTCGGCATGCTAATCTGCTCACCCACACTTTCCTGGCCCTAGTAGAGTTTAAGGATCCCATAGATAGCTCCAAAGTGCCACAGACCATTACCCCAGAGGAGCCCTCACTGCTTGGAGAGTGATAACTAAGGACAGTAAAGACCGGGGAATCAGCCCCACCACTATCTGAAACTTTGAGGAGAAATTTGCTGAATGGTTGCTGGGAGAGGGAAAACTGTGGAGGACTTGAAGAAACTATTCTTGCCACCTCGGGTGTTCCTCCCCAACACCCTCTCCTGCTCCAGTGCCCGTAATGGTGGCTGAACCAATGCAGACTCCTATTTCTGCACCTGCCATTAGTCACGACTCTTACCGAAGGTTGAGGATCTCTCTGGCCCTCCCACCCCCAAGGGAGGATGACTGGGAGACCTGGATAGACTATGTTGCCCCCAAGTGCTAGAATGGCAATGCTCGGAAGGCGAAAGCTAAAGAGGGTTAGTGAGAGCCTCCAGGTCCTGCCCTGGCTACCATCCGTAACAACGGGCCAGTAACCCTGAAGCGACTGCACAGGCCTATCTTGAGGCCTTGGAGAATGTGTATGGGAGCCCAGATTCTGATGAGGACCTATGGTGGAGAGTAAGAAATGCACAACAGTACCAAGGGAGTTGTTGTCTGTGTATGTCTCTCGCTGGAAAAATTGTTGCAAGAATGCCTCAGAAAGGGTAGTTTGCCAGCGATTGAACTGGACCGAACCAGACTGGACAGAATCCTTAAGTCTGCCCCTTCTCAGAACTGCTGTTGCTTCAGTTACGCCTGGCAAATCGACTGGAATCCCCACCCTCCTATGATGAGTTAATGAGAGAAATTAGGAGTTGAGAAAAGGCGACCTCGGAGGTACCTGCACCAACAGCTGTGGCTACGACCGAGTGACTGAGGGTGACCCATCAAGTGAAGTTCAGGGCAGAGGTTGACAGTCAATGAGTGCTCTGACAAGGAAAAGATATGCCACAATGGGGCTAACTGTTGAGAGAGATCCGAATTCAAAACAGTCCTTTATGAAGGCCACGCCTGCAAGTAGGCCCTGACCTATATCCGACTGCATCTGCTATGGGGGTGGGGTACCCACCCATGTATCTCCTGCTGATAACAGCTCCAAACTCAATTCCTTGACCATGGAAGTGGAGAAACTGACGAGATGTCTCCAAATGCTTATCACGCCGCAGACAGAGATGGCACCCAGGTTTCAGTTAGTAATACCCCGCCTGGCTCCCAGTGTGGCGCCCAGCTCAAACTCCAGAAAGTATGTTTTGCTATAATTGTGGGAAAGATGGGCACATGAAAAGGAATGCCAGTCCCCAAAAGACACTGACAAAGTTGCATATAGGCTACAAGGAGAGCTTGGAGAAGAAATCAGTGGTTAAGAGGTGACGACATGATCCCAGTGAGGGCACCAAAATGCTAATTCACGTCCCTTTGTGGCAAGGTCAGTTGCCCAGGCCCCACACGCCTCTCCAGACTGGTCCAGAATAGTGGGTCCCTCCATGGAGACCACTGTAAGGGTGAATGGAGTGTCTACAAGAGCTGTATTAGACAGTGGCTCCAAGTGACAATTATGTTCCAGGATTGGTATCAGAAGCATTTGTCAGACGCACTTTACAACCATTAGAAGGACTGCATGTATGGGGTTAAGTGAGAAGGCCTACCTATTCTGGGCATATCCGGTTGGCTGTCTTTCCCCACCTCCGTGCTGGAGTGGCGAACAAGTAGAGACCCTAGCCTTGGTGTGTCCCCCACTGGACTGTTGTGATGGTGTCCCTTTGTTGATTGGAACAAATGCTCATATGTTCGGAAGGCTGGCACAGTTGTGTTATGAAAACAGGGGTCAAAGACTAGTAGAGCTTTAAGAGTTCGCTTTAATTAAGAAGGCCTATGAGGCACAGAGAGATGCTGAAAAACAGAACCAGAGGAACCGGTCGGAATTGTATGGAAGAAGGATCCTGAGTCTCTGATCCTGGCGCCAAATGCCCAGTGTACCTTACAGGAGAGGTCCGTATCAGAAAGGATGTTAAGAATAAAATATTAATGTTGGATGCACCAGGCGATGGAAAATTGCCAGAGGGACTGCTGGTCAAGCCTAGTATTTTGCCGCTAGAGCCCGTGCTTATGCCAGAAGGGTAATGGTCCAAGTTCATAATGTGTCTGAAAGAGACATTCGAGTAAACAGAGGTTGCATCCTGGCTAATGTGCATTGTGCAGACACTGCAGTGCTACCCAGCAGCAAGAGTTCAAGGAAGAATGACAGAGTAACGCCTGACTTGTTTGATTTCGCGACTCCCCGCTGCCAGCTGAATGGAAAGTGAGGATCAGTGAGAAGCTTGCCCAGAGAGACCAGGTGTTTTCTTTAAAGGAATGGGATGTAGGATCGTGCAGGAGCTGAGCACAATATCCGCTGCATGACGAAAGACCATTTCGTGAGAGGTCTCGACGCCTGGCACCTGCTGACATAGATGATGTGAGACGGCATCTGCAAGAGATGTTAGCTGCTGGTGTAATACAAGAATCCAGAAGCCCTATGCTTCCCCATTGTGGTAGTGAGGAAAAGAATGGAACAGTAAGGATGTGTGTGGATTATCGCACCTTAAACCGGGCGGACTATCCCTGATCAGTACACAATGCCCCGCATTCAGGATGCTTTGACTGCTAAACGGGAGCAAGTGGTTCTCTGTGCTGGATCTCCGCAGTGGGTACTACCAGATCCCGATGGCCCCAGAGGACCGTGGAGAAGACTGCCTTTATCTGTCCGCTTGGCTTCTATGAATTCATGAGGATGCCTCAAGGATTTCAGGTGCCCAGCCACTTTTCAACGATTGATGGAGCTGCAGTGGGGACATGAACTTACTAGAGTGCCTGGTATACCTAGATGATGTTATTGTGTTTGGCAGCTCACTGGAGGAACATGAAAGCAGATTATTTAAGGTATTGGACCGACTGGAGGACTTTGGCCTTAAACTGTCCATTGATAAGTGTCAATTCTTTCAAACATCAGTAAAGTATGTGGACATAGTATCCACCGAGGAATAGAGACCGACCAAGTAAAGTTGAGGCCTTGACCACCTGGCCACAGCCCAAAAATCTAAAAGAACTGCAAAGATTCCTGGGATTCTGTATTATCGGCGCTCATCAAGGACTATTCAAGAGTGATCCGTCCTTTACTTAACCTTACTCAAGGGTATCCCCAACCCACAAAAATACCAAAAGTCAGCGTCCCTCAAGACTGAAAGAGTGTATTTTCATCCAAGTGAAGTATTTGGGGCCGCTGGACTCCTGATTGTGAGACTGCTTTCATGAGATCATATATCAACTTACCCATGCTCCAGTGCTGGCCTATGCCGATCCAAGAAAACCTTACGTCCTGCACACTGATGCTAGCTTGCAAGGGTTGGGGCTGTGTTGTACCAAGAGCACGAGAATGGCCTGAGACCAGTGGCCTTTGCCAGTAGAAGCCTGACCCCATCCGAAAAGAACTATCCTGTACATAAGTTAGAGTTCCTAGCTTTGAAGTGGGCTATTGTTGACCAATTCCATGAGTACTTGTATGGGGCTAAAATACTAGTAAAAACTGACAATAATCCTTTGACCTATGTGCAGACCTCAGCTAAGTTGGATGCCACTGGCCATAGGTGGCTTTCTGCATTATCTACATATGACTATGCTCTCGAATACCGAGCAGGTCTGAACCACATAGATGCTGATGCTCTCTCCGGAGGCCTGTTCCCAGAATGATTGGGTCCGATTGGCAGAACCTGACATTCGGCACTCTGCCGGAAGTTTGATAGGAGGAACAATGTCCACGGACGAGTGGACTGTATGGTGGATTGCTTGGGAGCCTCTGAGAATTGCATACCTGCTGCTTATTGCCACTTTCTGCAATAGACATTGGTGCACTGCCTCAGCTGGACAATGACAGTGTTCAAGGGCTCAATCCTCGCGATCCCATGATCAAAGCAGCTTTAGAAGCCCTCTATGCAGGAAAAGATGTGTCCAAATTACGCCTCCACTGATTTGAGAACTGCACTGTTATACAAAGAAGGTCCTAAGTTGAAACTGATCAATAAACTGTTATACAGAGAAACAGTAGACAGAGGGGACAAGTAGACAAACAACAACTAGTGCTGCCCACTGCCTTCGAGACTCAGTACTGAGGTCCTTGCACAACCACATGGGGCACCTTGGTATAGACAGAACACTTGACTTGGTGAGATCCAGATTCTATTGGCCTAAGATGGGGGCTGATGTGGAGCAACACATTGAACTTGTAGTCGCTGCTTACAGAGAAGCTTTTGCCCCAGAGGGCTGCCCCTTGTTAACATCACCACCAGTGCACCCATGGAGCTGGTCTGTATTGATTTTCTGAGTTTGGAGTCAGATCAAAGAAATATCAGTAATGTGCTGGTGGTCACTGACCATTTCACGAGATATGCCCAAGCTTTCCCCACCAAAGACCAGAAAGCATCCACTGTGGCCAAAGTACTTGTAGAAAACTTTTTGTTCACTATGGGGCTCCACAAAGAATCCATTCTGATCAAGGAGAGACTTTGAGAGTCGCCTGATCAAAGAGATGCTTTCTGTGGGGAGGCAAGTCCAGAACCACTCTCACCACCCCAGGGGACCCACAGCCTGAACGCTTCAACCGCACTTTGCTAGATATGCTAGGCACCCTGCACCCAAAGGACAAGCCTAGATGGAGCCAACAAATTAGCACCCTGGTACATGCTTATAACTGCACCAAAAGTGATGCCACTGGATTCTCCCCTACTGCCTGATGTTTGGAAGAGAAGCTCGACTACCAGTAGATGTGTGTTTTGGGGTCTCCTGATGGGGTTCAAGCTGACAACTATTTACAGTATGTGCAAAGTTAAAGGCCCAGCTAACTCATGCGTACCAACTGGCTCAAACCATGGCTGCCAAAAGAAATCTGGCCAACAAAGAAAGGTATGATAAAAAGGTGAAAGCACAGGAACTCCAGGAGGAGATCGGTATTGCTAAGAAATCTGGGACTGCATGGCAAGCACAAGATTGTGACAGATGGCACCATCTCCCTCACATTGTAGTGGGCAAACTAGATGATCTGCCAGTGTACAAAGTAAGGCCTGAGAATAATTCAAAAGATGTAAAACAATGCATAGAAATCATTTACTGCCCATTGGACAAATCCTGATTGAGTCTGAGCCCCCAGAAGATGCCCCTCTGGACCAGTGACTAGAGCTGCTGCTAAGAAAAGATCAAGAAAGTCTGCACCTACAGAAGCAAAGTTAAAGTGTTCCCTCCACAAGTCCCAGTTGAGCATGACTGTCAGTCCATATCAGAAGAAAGTGAGAGTGACTTTGAATACTATCCTTCTTACGAACTGAGTCAATTGTTTCGGGCAATCCCTAGTCAATACTGGAGACAAAGCTGGGCCTTCTGGACTGTCTAAGCCCCCAGCTTCATCCCTGGAGCCAATGCTCCCAGAAAGTGAAGTGCAAAGCATCAGATCAGATGAAATGGAATCATTGTGCATGGTTGAACTGTTTGAGCTTTCAGGGAGGAAAATGATAGATTGGGGCAGACTGGTGATACACCCAACAAGAAGAGTATTTTGAGTGCCCTGACAGTCCACTGCCAGTGTCCGAAAGCTCTCCATGCGAGCCAAATGTTGTGGACTCAGAAACTGTAACTCCTGGAGCTGAAAGTGCCCCAAGTTCTAGCCTCTCTACCCCCATAGAGACTCCTGACAAGTGAGGACAATGCTGAAAATGAGGCTCAGAGTGCAGAGACTATAACAGTTCCCCTAGAAAGACTGGTCGAGCTGTAAAGCCTGTGGTGCACCTCAGTTATGATTCACTTGGGAGGCCTGTGGACTTGCCTCTCAATGTTGTCCATAAAGGAGTGTATGTGTCCCCAGCTCATTGCCCAAACTGAGCATCAGTGCTAACTCCAAGTTACTTGTGTTGCTCTCATATGGTGCCCTGCCCCATCCAGCCCCAAGGTAACTGATAGGAAGGGCCCCTCTCTTCAGGTTTCATGTACAAGAGGTAATAACTTGAGTTATGGTACAATGTGTATGTAATACTGTGTAAAGTGTGACGACTGCAATGTTTCAGAAATGTGTTCTTGGTAAATGATATATTGACTGATGATTACATGTGCGAGCCTAATGCAAATGTATATGGTTGCAGTTGAAACTTATGGGTACTTGCTTGACGCGACGCCAAGCTTTCCAGGCTAGGAAGGGTGTAACCCCTGCAAAGGGGTTCCCAAAGACTTCCAGGAGCTTGCTTGAATGCTCCAAGCCTGAATGGTGTTTGGCATTTAAGCCATTTATCAGTGAGTGTTTTAGAGCCTCTGGTACTGTCTCTTTAAGAGCTGTCTGCTTGCAGACATAATTAGTTTGTATGGGGGGACTGTGTGCTTCTCTGAGTACCACTCGAGCTGCTGCCAATTCACTTCATTTTTGCAGTCACTAGGAGTGCAAAGGGAACCTATCTGAAAGATGTAACTGTTTGCCAGAAATTATTTAGAGTAATAATAAAATTACAGTTTGTCTAACCTGCTTTCTTTGCAGTCAGAACTGTGTCTGCTAGTTCCCATTCTAGTTTTGAACTGCTGAACTGGACCAATCAGTGTGGTAAGCTAGCTCTAAAATGGTGCCTTGACTGAATCAGAACTTGGACTCATAATCTGAGCCAGCCACAAGAGGATTGTATGGGCAGTGACTCTGGGAGATGTAGTTTAGACTTCAGTGCCTTTTGGACCAACAGCAGCAGTCTATTGTGAGTGACAGCCAATCCAGTCAAGAACTGGGAGAACTCAAAGGAAGTGCCCGTTTTTGTCGGTTGGAGTTTCAGTTGAGCTTTGGCAGTGAAGAAGGAAGGAGCCCTGTGCTTTTTCAGTGTGCAGTTTTAGTCAAAAAGCGTGTGTAAGGCCCAGAGTTCGGTCTGCAGCTTGTTAGGACTGAATCCGTCCTGTGAAAAGAATCAAAGGATCTCTGAAGAGTAGAAACCAGGCTCACCCTGTAGAAGACTGGAAGAATTGCTGAAATTGCACTCGGTCTGTCAGGAACTGAATCTGCTGTGTTCTCCCGGGTATTGTGCAGTAATTGCGATCGGGATACAGATGCAGCCTGCCTGGTATAGTGCTTTTATATAAATGTGTGAAGAGGTTTGTGTACCTCAAGTGAGCCCTGCTGACATTGAAGGACCCTATCTTATTTGGAGGTCGTGAGTACTAATTCAGGTCGCTCCCTGTTGAATTGCCACATTAAATCCAAATGGAATTACTGTACTGCTGACTGTTTAATTTTCCTTTCTCTGTGTGAAAGGGCCCCTACCAGCTGCCACGGTTTGGACTAGCCACTAGGGCTTGGGTACCAGGGACAGTAACTGATAGGGATAGGCCTGTGCACAGAGCCATAGGTAGATTATTAGAGTGATAAGCTAATTAACCTGATTTCCCGTCCTTGTTATATCCCCTAAATAAATCAGAGCTGCTTGTTTCAGCAAAGTTATACTGCCTGAGGTATTTGTCTATGTTAAAGTACTGTACTGTGATTGTTGCACTGTATCTCATTTCACAGGAGGTCCCAGTGCCGGAACCAGTCCTGGGGGTAAGTGTATACTGTGAAGGTAATTCTGATATATTGTGTGGGCCACTAGTGGGAAGAAAGGGGGGTTGCAGTGTCCCAGAGGGCTGTGACCAAGTTAGTTTAACTATTGCAAACCCTGACCTCTGGGTGGAGGCACCCGCCATTGGATCCAGGCCCCTCAACCTGTTAGTGGCAAATCAGGCAGGGGTAGTAGCCCCTGGGATAGCGCCATCTAGGGGTTACACTTGTAAACTTTCTGGGGGTTAACGGTCTCCAGGAAGATAGGCAGCTGGGTTTGTCAGGGGAAAATCCTGCCAGAAGAACATGATATTTCAACTGGGTCACAAGGTCTTTGGACAAGGGCCAGGCAGTGGATGTACAATACCTGGACTTTAGTAAGGCCTTTCGAATCCTTGACACACAGAGGGTTGCTTAGCAAGCTGAGTAAACTGGGAGTCAGGGAGAAACTGCTGGGGTGGGTCAGGAACTGGCTGCAAGAAAGGAAACAGAGAGTGATGGTAGGGGGTGAGCTATCCAAGCCTAGACCTGTAACCAGCGGGGTCCCACAGGGATCAGTGCTCGATCCAGTGCTATTCAACATTTTTATTGATGACATAGCAGTAGGGGTCAAAAGTAGAGGCTGACTTTTTGCAGACCATTCCAAGCTCTGTGGGAGGGTGGACATAGAGGAGGGCAGACAGGTACTCAGGGAGGATCTGGCCAGACTAGAGAAATGGTCTGGCATCTGGCAATTAAGGTTCAATGCCAAGAAATGCAAGGTCATGCACCTGGGAGCTAGGAACCCAGGGGGCCAGCTGCTGGCTAGGGGGCGTACAGGTGTCCAGCTCAATGGAGGAAAAGGATCTGGGGTGACAGTCATGGGTGATATGAAACACTCTGTGCAGTGTTGTAAAGCAGCAGCCTCAGCAGATATAATGCTGGGATACATCGCCAGAGGAATCACCTCCAGGAGGGAGGCTCATTCTACCCTTGTACAGGTCATTGGTGAGACCACACTTGGAGTACTGTGTGCAGTTCTGGTGCCCTTTTTTGAAGAAGTACATCAAACTACTAGAGCAGTCCAGTGAATGGTGACCAAGATGATCCAGGGTATGGGGGACAAACCATATGATGAGAGGTTAAGATAGTTCTATATGTATTCCTTGGAAGACAGAAGAGAAAGGGGGAATATGATAAAAACCTTCAAGTATCTAAGAGGTATAAACAAGATTGGCATGGCGGGCATTTTCAAGTTAAAAAGGGAGGGGACCACAAGGTGCCACAGTCTGAGACTTGTGTGGGGGGGGGGTAGATTTAAAAAGGAAATGAGGAGGTACTTTTTTATGGAAAGGGTGGTGTCAAAGTGGAATGAACTGCCTGAGGAGGTTATATCACTGAAAACAGTGGTAAGTTTTAAAGGTGGGGTGGGACAGGGTAAAAAGGAGAGTGGCAACGGAGGGAGGAAAGGGATGGAGAAGAGGAAGAATTGCTCTGGGGTACAAGGGAGGTAGCTCCAGTAAAATAGACTGAGCTAGCCGGCCTGCTGGCGGCTGGCGATTCCACTCTGCGAGCCTGATGACCCAGGTTTGGGAATAGACTCAGGAGTCAGAGGGCCAGCCAGGGGGAGAAGGGTTGAGCATCCTGGTTACTGCTCTCCTTCTCTGGGGAGGGATAGCTGTATGTCTGGTACTACGCTGACCCCTAGTGGAGGCTGGGGTTCCACAATACACTGGCACCTACTTGTTGAGAGGAGGAACCAACATCCTTGCATCACTCCACGTTCCTCCACTTCGGGGATAACTCCACAAAAACATGCTGCCTCTGTCTATGAAATGACACTTTCCATGCCCACGCATCCCCTCGGCCCTGCCGGCAACTGAGCAACGTGTGTTACGCAGGAATGTTCCGGTCCTATGTCCCCTCCCTAGGGGGTAAGCCAAGGGGGTTCTTCCAGTAGTGATGCCTGCTGGAGCCCCGATTTCAAGTCCACGGGTACCGGGGTGGCTGGTGGCCCCACCCAGTAGGGTGCAAGCCTGGGATCTGATCACCGAGCAAGTAAGCCTTGGGGCACTTAGAGCTCAGGTGGCTTTACTGATACTTGGAAGGGGTGGCAAGAAAAAGTACAGTAAATTGCAAGAAAAAAAAGAAAATAAACTGCACACTTGAGCAGACTCTACAGACCACTATGGCCTGTTTCTGCTGGCAATTTTCATATGTTCATAACCTCCACCTCTTTGTCTCCCCAGATCATCATCAAGCCATGGAGATCTACTGCAGGAAATCAAGGGGCAGACACAGAGAGATGTTAGAGAGTTGATAGCCATGGCAAGAGCCACATTGCAGCCCTCTTCCGCGACCTCAGCTCCCATCACACACGCCGTTTCCATGTCCAAAATGTCCAGTGCTGTCAGGAGACCCTGAAGCTTCAGATTTTTTTTTTTTTTTTTACTTACTGTATTTTTTGCATCTTTGGTGGCCTAGTTTCCCCTTTAGCTGCCCGCCACTGTCACCAGACTGGGGATCCCTCTCCCCCAATTGCAGTACCCCCTGGATTACCCCCCAGTGTGGAGCCACCAGAGCCCCCCCCTCACAGCCCTGATGAATCTCTATCATGGATGCATTGGGGGTGCCACTGGATGCATGGTGGTGGGGGGAGCTTTATGGTCGCATGCCGGATTTGAACATGAAAGAGTTGACTGATTTTCCAAATGTTATATAACTACATCATCAATCAACCAACAGAGGCCCCAAGACCAGAGGCTATTTTTTTACTTCTAGTACCTGGGACAGAAACCTGCAATGATGACCCACGTCTGCTCCACCCCCCCCCCTCAGGTGACAGTGCCAGCACTGAGGAACCCCCCCAGCCTCCACCAGAGGTCCATGGTGTGTTAGACACCCCACCACCCCCCCCGGAGAAGGAGAGCAGTCTCTAGGACACTCAGTCCTTCTCTCCTTGGCCGTCCCTCTGACTTCCCAAGTCCATTTCTGAACCCCGGTCGTCAGCGTTGCAGATGGATGCCCTGCCTCTGTGCTGGTGGGTGGGCCCTGAAGCTCCAGATTTCTAAAACAGTGGTAACAGACCATCTCCACAAGGGAGGCTAACTGAGGAGCCCCACAAAGTAACTGCATGGCGTGATGACCCAACCAGATGACTGGATCAACCTTGACATTGCTAATGTCATGACCCAATAAGAAAACCAGGTCCAAGGCATGGCCATGCTGGTGGGTACCAGTGGCAACTGCCTGTAAAATGTCCAGGGAAGACATCACCTGGAGGAACTGATTTCCAAAAAGAGACGATTCATCACTGACCCAGGTGTTAAAGTCACCCAGAACAAGAAGTGTAGGTTACTCAGTTATCAGTTCAGCCATGAAACCCTCAAGTTCCTGCAAGAATTTGCACCCATATCCTATAGGACGGTATATGAAGCCGATCTTGCAACTTTTACCCAGCCCATCTTCCACCACCGCACTTTTAAATGACCTGGTCTCTCCCATGGGGTACACCTTCAGTCCTGATGCAGATCGAAAGCAGATGGCTACCCTGCCAACCTTGTGCTTCTGCCTAGGACAGTGCACCAGAAAATAACCCTTTAGGATGGATGCCTCGAGCACAGGACCCAAGTCATCCCCCCACCCAGGTCTCCGTGATAATACCAAATCTGCTAAGGAATTCATGATGAAAGCCTCCATCATAGCTGTTAGAGATCAGCTGTTGCAAAAAACTGTCATTAAGGGAGTAGCTGAGTCAGACAGTCCATTGGCCACCTGCTGACCGAAAATCTCAGTAGCCCAGGGAATAGGGGTCAGACATGGAGGACCCCTTTCCTGAAAAAATCTATTCCTCGGGCACATCCTGGACACCACACTTCTGATCCTATCACTCTACCCATGGGGCAGATCTACATTTTGAGCAGTGTCCCCTGAGGATACCCAGCCCCCTACAATAGTCAATCACAGAGGCTGAGAAGGTACAAGGGAGCCCTGCAAAGGGACGCCACTCTCGTAGTTGCTCCACGGAGTAAACAAGCACAGGTCTGGCTCCTGTTCGACACAACACAAACAATCCCTCCCCCAAAAATGTGAAAATAAATAAAATACGATACCCACCACAACAGCTATAAGATTAAAAAAAAAAAATATATCTTGATAAATAACAAACACACCACCACTCAAACCAAATTACTTATACAAGCAATCAACTACACTAAACACACGCCTCACTCACTCCAAGCAACCTAGTTGCTTAATATGTGAACGATGGAATCAGTAGAGAGGCTCTGTTATCAGTTGCTGACACAAACGACTTCATAGATGTACAATATAGTAATGCATACAGTTCGCTGTTAGAGTCCAAATATCCAACAAAGATTGGAATAGCACAGACATCTTAAAGATTCTGTATCAAAAATAAGTCATTTCTTCCCTCTCATGCAGGGAAAGAGCTGCTTACTCACAGGATAGAGTGTCTCAGGAGGCCAATACATAAAAAGTCCAATGCCTACTCCCTTATCCTTTCTCCTGCTCACACCAGGAGCTGGCAGAAGGTCAAATAGATGTTACAAGCTGTAGTACCTGAAAGGGCTCACCCTCTCACAGAGAACCCCAATCAGTAATTGGTAGGATGAGGATAGAAGACAGAGACACCCAGCAAGGGACAGATAGACTAGGTACAGCAACCAATGGGGGAACCCCAGTGTAATTCAACTAGTATCCACCAGTCACCATCACATAGTAGACCCCACAAGAGTCACCAAATGCCACCCAGCCTACCTACACCCCCACAGGAAAATCTCGGCCCCAAAACTACATCCCTCCTCCAGTTCTTGGGCTTGGTCCACTCCTTATGCACCACTCCAGGGGTTCTCCAGCCAGAAATGCTGGAGAAAATCTGAGGAGCAGTCAACAAGTACAACCAAATAGTTATCAGAATGTGTTATCATGATATGACAGTCGGCAACCAGAAAGCTACCTCTCCTCCTCCAAACATGTCACTTCAACAGCTGCAACATAGACATAATCCAGTCCAGGACCTGTAACCCAAAGACACAAAGTTACAGTACAACTCCTCAAAACGGGACAAAGATGGCCCAAGTGCAAAATCATGCACTTAGGCAAAAATAACCAAGGGGCGGAATACAATATGGGGGGGGGGGGCATGTCTTAGAGGTTACCAAGCTGGAAAGGGACCTGGGCATAATCATTTCAAGGGACATGAAAGTAGCTAAGCAGTGTGAGAAAATGGTAGTAAGGGCCAACAGGATGCTGAGTTGTATCAGCAGGGGTATAGCTAGCAGGAGGGAGGTAATAATGCCCTTGAACAGGCAGCTTTTCAGGCCTCACCTTGAGTCTTGGGTCCAGTTCTGGAGGCCATACCTCAAGAAGAATGTGGAGAGGGTGGAGCACATCCAGAGGCGGGCAACAAAAATGGTATGGGGACTTAGTCATCTGTCATACGAGGAAAAGCTGAAGGACCTCAGCATGTACTCCCTTGAGCAGAGAAGGGAAAGAGGGGACATGATTGAGACCTTCCAATATATCAAAGGTATCAACAGGGTGCCTGTAGGGAGCATCTTCAGCTTAGGGAGCAATCGAGAACAAGGAGGCATGATCTGCAAATAGTAAGAGGGAGATTCAGGGGTAACATCAGAAAATTCTACATCAAGGAGAGGGTGGTGAAAAGCTGGAACAGACTCCCAGAGGAGGAGGTGGGGGCATAAACTGTGGGGGGATTCAAGAGAGGGTGGGATAGACACAAGGGTATGTTAGATCCAAGGAGGAGGGAGGGCAGAAGGCAATAACACAGTTCTAGTAGCAGGCTAAGCATACTGGGTAGACTGAGTGGGCCTGGCGGTCCTTTTCTGATGACACAATCTATGTTTCTAGGTTTTTTCAAAACAGGAAGGGTGCAGCGGGGAGAAGGCCACTAAACAGGCTGAAAGAAGGAAAGGTGAGTGCGATGAGCTCAGTCCCTGCTCAACTTGCTAGCCACCACACGTGGCAAAACGTTGCATAATTGCTCCTGAATCACAGAAGTCCACAACAAGCCATCTATATGTGGCAACACGCCGCAGAATCATTCCTGAATAACAACAGTCCATACAGGCTGTCCTGTTTGACTGTGAGCAGAAAATCAGGATTGACAGCAAGTTGTAAAATTAATAAAACAAGGAGTAAATGAAAGACGTGGTCTGCTCCTTGAACTAACACACCTTCAAACTTCCAGATGAAACTCACTCTACAGCAGCTGGGAAGATTTTAGTCCAGGTTCAATTTCACACAATCGCTCAGAAGAAGGAGGGAGGAAAACTACAGAACAGCACAGCGTGATGGAGCAAAAGGTCCATGACGGGGCAGAAGGCCCATAAGACTGCAGTGAAAGCTGGTCACTAATACAGTTTGTAAGACCAGACATTATACTCAGTAATCCGGAAAATGACCAGAAAGTCTAGATGAAGCAGGCAATGCCAGACAAGTATGTAGTGGTGTTCGGTACTATACGATCCTCCGGAACAGCCGACAATTAAGCATGTGGGGCAACAATGTTGAACCCTAAACCTGAAAACTAAAAACGATATGCAAGGCACATTTTATTTATATGGTGCCCAATCCCTGGGGCTCTGGGCTCCTTACATAAAGAAAGGTAAGGTCAAAACAAGCAAATTAACATCAAAACTATAAAAGAAAACATATACGGTTCAGTGGATATACAAAACAATAAATAAATCCCAATAAGTAAAACTACAGATGCCTGGTTAAATAAAGTGATAGATTGATTGATGCTGGTCAGTCACCTTCATCGAGGAAAGCCAGGTGGAAGAAATGAGCCTTCAGACCCTTTTCAAAAACCCCAATTGTCAGGGCCTCCCTAACAGCAGCTGGAAAAGTGTTCCACAGGGCCGGAGCAGTGACACTAAAGACATGGTCGCCTGCCATTTTCAATCTGACCCTGGGAACAGCAAGGAGGCCCCTGGTTGAGGAGCGGAGGGAATGGACTGAGACGACAGAAGTAAGGAGAGCAGCCAGATAGGTAGTGCCCAGCCTGTATACAGCCTTGTAGGTGGGTAAGCCCACCTTGAAAATGATCCTCCACCTGACAGGCAGTCAGTGCAGACCCCGCAGGACTGGGGTCACATGACTGGACCTAGCCAGACCTGTCAGCAACCCAGCCGCTGCATTCTGTACCAGCTGCAGCTGGCAAAGGATCCTTCTAGTGACCCTGAAGTAAAGAACATTGCAGTAATCAAGCCTCGATGTAACAAAGGCATGCACCAGAGACGGCAGGTCTTCAAGTGGAACTAGGGGCTTAATCCTGGCGATATTCCTTAAGTGGTAAAAAACACTTTTGACCACAGATGACACCTGGGCTTCAAGTGTGAGTCTGCTGTCGAGGATAACGCTGAGATCCCGCACCCTAGGAGAAGTCATCAATGAAGCAGATCCCAGAAACAGTCCTGTACCCACTTTGGAGGCATTCCCATCATGCCCGTGACCTGGCTCAATCACCAGTACCTCCGTCTTGCTCAGGTTCAGTCACAACCAGCTGGAGGATATCAGTCATTGTTCTCGGCCAGGCAGTTGTTAATCACTTCCATTGCACTGTGTGTTCTAGGGGCAAATGACAAATACAGTTGGGTATCATCTGCATAACAGTGAAACCCCACACTATAATGCCGAATGAGCTTTCCCAGGGGCAGCATGTATACTGCAAATATCATCGGTGACAGGATCGAGCCCTGAGGCACTCCACATGACAGGGGCTTCAGGAAGGAGGAAAAATTCCCAATCACCACCCACTGCACCCTGCCTGAAAGATAGGACTCAACCCAGTTGATGACAGTACCAGCAAGTCCACAATACTCTCAAAGTTGATCAAGAAACACAATGTGCTCCACAATATCGAAGTCTGATGAGAGATCAAGGAGAACATGAATTGATCTGTTTCCTCTATCTCTAGCACTGAGGAGGTAATTTTTCACCCTGACTAATGCCGTTTCAGTGCTATGCCTGGTCCTGAAACCTGAATGGAATGGCTCATAGATGTTGAAGGATCTGAGGTGTTCTTCGAGCTGCTGCACCACTATTTTCTAAACAACCTTGCCCACAAATGGCAGGTTGGAGATTGGACGGTAATTCGCCAAGACATCAGGGTTAAGAGATGGCTTCTTCAGGAGGGGTCTCACCAGAGCCTCTTTCAAGGCATCTGGAAAGACTCCCTCCAACATCAAACACCAGACAATCCCAGCAAACACTGGGCTGACGGTCCTGACACATCTCATCAAGAAATGAGTCAGGGCTGGGTCCAGTTCACAGTAAGTGTATCTGAGCTTCAAGATCACCTCAAGTGATTTAACCTCCTCCCAGACAGAGGGAGCTCCTCTGCTCACCCCAAGCTGATCACCACGAGGTAGAACTTGCCTCACTGGCGGAATCCCGGACCGTATGGAGGACACCCTGTCAGAGAAGAACAGAGCAAACTTCTCACACAAAGTGATTGAAAAAGCTTTTTTTACTGGCAACATGGCACCGAGCGAAGGGGCTCGCTTGGCATGCCTGCAACCTGGGTTTGCACCCCAAGCCCAGGTACCATGAGCGGAGACCGGTAGGGAGGGGGATTCACAAGTGTCCACTGGAAGCTTCCTTCCCACGGGGTGGGGCTCACCTGGGCACCCATGGGTGGACTGGGTGCCGTGCTTGAGGGATGTGCTGCCTCGACATGCCCCCTGAACATCCCTGTCCAAGGTTGCCTGTGCTCACAAGCAAGGCTTAGAACTGTGGTGGGTGGGGCAGAAAAAGGAGAAAACAGCTTCTTGTCCAGCTAGATGACAAGCGCTGGCTTCTGCCGCCATGAAGCCCAGGAGTCAGCCCAGACCAGCCTCGCAGCCCTGGGATGCACCGTCTGCCAATAAGGCAATTCTCCCCCGGAACAGTAGGACCCTCCCGGCACAAGGATATGCCGGGCAACCCAGGTAGGCTGCTAGTAGGGGTTGGTGGATGGCAGTAGGGGTAAGGAGGGCATCAGGGGGCCTAGGCGCTCTGAAGGAGTGGCTAATGGGGAAGCTACGGGGAGGCACATAAATAAAAAATATAAAAAAAGAAAAAAAAAAAAAGCTTTTTTTGGCTGTAGCCAGACTGGATGCAAAAGTCTGTCCACAGTCCAAAATAGCTGAGATGGCCTGTTCTTCCTTGCAGCAATCTCCCTGGACAGGATCTCTGCCTTCCTATAGTTGATTGCTCCTTGGTACTCATGATAATGAGCACATAAGGCCATTTTGTTCTCCTCTGACCGGGTCCTCCACCAGCAATGCTCCAAACTTCCTACCCCTGATCTTCATCACCTTGAGATCCCCACCAAACCAAGGGGATCTCAAGTGAGAAGATCTCGGTCATATATGGACCGGTGCGATGGCATCTAATGCTTCAGAAACTACCTTATTATGGGCGGCCACCACCTCGCCTGTGCTAAATGCACATGTAGTATCTACTCTAGATAAGTCAGCTACCGCCAGCAGTCCCCCTGGGTACAATCCCTTCAAAGGGCACTTTCAGGGTGGCCCTAAACAAAAACTTCACTGTGCAATGATCAGACCAAATGACCTGATCAATCCTGAGGTTTGTTACCTCAAGCCCCAGTGAGAAGACCAGGTCAAGAATGTGACTATGGTGATGGGTCACAGAAGTAACTACTTATGTCAGGCCCAGTGATGACATCAACTGGAGGATGTCGGAACCAAATTACGAGGATTCGTCACTGACCCAGGCACTGAAGTCTCCCAGAATCAAATATCTGGGGGACTTCAACTCTTCGTCGATGACGAAGTCTGTGATCTCCTGCAGGAAATCTCCTCCCAGCCCTGGAGAACGATAAATTAGAATCCTGCAGCCTGCACCTAGGCCCCTTGTACACTGCCACACACTCAAAAGACCTGTCCAATCCCACTGAGTGCATGGTGAAGCCCAGGCTGGATCTAAAACAGATGGCCACCTCCCCGCCCCTGCATTCCTTCCTTGGGCAGTGCACTATGGAATACCCTTAGGGGACGGTCACCTCCAGAAATGGCCCAGCATCGTCACCCAACCAGGTCTCCGTAATGCAAGTCAGGTCAACTGAGGAAACCAAGTCCGCCATAACTGCAGTCTTGTTCCTCATCGACCTGGCACTGCACCGCACGGCCCGGAAGGATCTGTGAGGAATGAACAGCATGTCCCGAATACCACAAACAATGCACTTTTCATTATTTGAATACGAATAACAAATAGTGGCACCATTATTCATATTCAGAAGATGCATCCTTCTCCTAACAACCCCCACCTCCTGTCCCACGTCCACTGAGCATCCACAATTTATGTTTAAAAAACGATCCCACCATGGGCGACTGGCACAACCTGACTGCCATTTCTTGTAGCGCTAATTTTTCTTTTTTTTCAAATTAGGTCCTCTTTCAAAGTAATCAGTACTCTCCCCACCCCACCACCCTAGCAGCAGCGCCCAACTTCCAGCCTCCTCCCCCCCAGCACCCACATTTCTTTACTGAAGCAAGTCCCCCCACCTCCAGGCATAGGAAGGTGACTAACACAACCCACCCTCCACCACGGCTGGCTACCTTCTTGTGAATGAAAGCACTTCAGCACCTGCTCGCATAGTAAAGCAGCCAATCATGTGATCAGCTATTTTGCCGTCACATGATCAGCTGTTTTACTATCACGTGATTGGCTGTTTTACTATGCAAGCAAGTGCTGGAGCACTTTCATTCCCAGGAAGGTAGCCAGCCATGGTGGAGGGTGGGTTGTGTTGGTCGCCTTCCCGCACCTGGAGGGGGCCTTGCTTCAGTAAGGTAATGTGGATGCTGGGGGGAGGAGGTTGTGAGTTGGGTGCTGCTGCTAGGGTGATATGGTGGTGGTGGTGGTGGCGGGGAATATTTGATTACTTTAAAAGAGGACCTAATTCTGAAAGAAACATTAGCACTACAAGAGACAGGGCTGGGCATGGAGGCAGGCTAGTTGCATCAGTTGCCCATCATGGGATTGTTTTTTAAATATAACTTGCGGGTGCTGGAAGGGCGGACGTGAGCATGGGATGTTGTGTATGTCTAAACTGCTGGGCTGGGGAGGAACGTTATTTTTAACTTTTTTTATTCCCCCCACATGAACACGAATAATGAACGCAAATATCAAATTACGAATATTTTGGGATCCAAATAGGAATATATGGTTGAATATTCAAAATAAGGTGTTCACCCACCCCTACCAGGCAGCTGGTTTGAAAGTACAACAGAATTTATAGGGGGAGATAGAAGACTTTAGAACAGAGGTACAAATTAAAGTCAGACTATGTAAATGTACCACTAGGTACAACAACCTTAAGGCCTGCGTAGTCAGCTCACAAAGTTGTCTTTTCACTTCCTGACGAGACATAAGGAAGTGGCCTCAGGTAGAACGAGAGTGATAAACAGTCCAAGAATTAATTAGTTAATGAATTAATTTGTTTCAAAAGTTTTGTCGAAAGACTTACTGAGCTAGTAAGGGCTCATGTCCAGGTGCATCGGGGGAGCACGGAGTAGAAACAGTGAAGTACAAAAGTACAAATAATAGGTAAATACGCATCAAAAATTAGGAATTGTGCAAAGACAAGATTCCCTTCAATACAGGCGAAATAGAAATGCAGCCCTATGGACGCTCCAAGCCCTTACCAACAAACTCCCACAATATGTTGTTGACCGTCTCCCCCTTAGTCCCATTAGGAACTATGCCTTAAGAAGTCACTGGCAGATTTCTTTGAAAGTCCCAAGGGCCAACACTCGCTTTGGAAGGGCCGCCATAAGCTATGCCCTGCCTACTCTCTGGAATAGGATACAAAATCGTTGAGACTTAGCTCACCTGTCAGTCCTGCCTTCTTTAAGACCCTCTATGACAAAACGTTTGCTGAAATCTGTAATTGCTTCTATCGCTCCTAGCAGCTTGACTATTGGTCCTCTCTTCTTCAACACTAGTCCCAGCTGCGTATCCAAATCAGCCCTTGCCACTACTGCTCCCCCCTCCTCTGCCCCACTTGCCCTTAGCACCCTCTGCATCCCTCTTATTCACCACTCCCCTTCTGCCACATTAGCCTAAGCCTTACACACAGCTAATATTTTTCAGGCCAAACTACCTCTGGCTGGAAGCTGCAATACTGAACATAGGATTTGCAAGAAAGCGAGTTGGGCTCACAACAGAGGGAGGTGAACCTTACAATTGCCTTTGGTTTGTAGCAGATATTCTGCAGGTGGAGGCTACTTCTAACTGAAAGGTGAAATAAGGAACTTAGAATTATCAGGAAAAGACAGTCTTGTTACAATTCTTAAGATTTTCAGTGCAGGAAGAGTTTAAAGCACAGCTGACTAATTTTCAGAGCACAAACCACCAGGCTGTTTTGGGGCTGGGGAGGTTTACCTGTGTCTGACTTGGATGTCTGGATTTTTCTCTGTTTGATTAGCAGGGGATTTCTCTGTCAAACTGTTGTGTATGGTATCTTGCTGACAGGAAGGCACTCATCGCAGTGGTGGGTCAGAGCTCTTAGCTGATTGTTTTGTGAGGGCACAGTTTAGGCCCAACCCCTTCCCACCCTCCCACCCCTGGAAATAGTTCCTTTATACCTGGATTCTGACATAATTTCCTCAAGAGTGCAAGGTATATCAATGTCATATCCTCTAGCACACAGCACTGAAAATATAAGCATACACATTGTATGATATATATATTTCTATATAACAAACCAATCACACACACACAAAAAAAAAGTACATAATCATGTGGGGAGTAGTGCAATGTAATGGCTGTGGGGCAGCAGTCTTCCAGGAGTCTTTCTGGAGGCTGAGATGCTGCCCTATTTGCAGACAACTCTCTGCCCTGAGGGAGGAATTTGCCCGTCTTCAGGCCACACTGGACAGCAGTAAGGGAACCTTCCCCCAGGCCAGAGTGGATGGTAGGAAGGGAACCTCCCCCATCCAGGAAGCACCACAGCCACCACCACTACCTCAGAGGTTGCAAAGAAAGCACAGCAGTTGGACCACAGTGGGCTCAGAGTGGGTGAGGATGGTGGAATAGAGGCACACCCAGTCGGTTGTTCCACTCCACAATCCATACACCATTCTGGGGGAGCACAGCTCCCCTATGGATGCACCCACAGAGGAGATTAAGGAGGCTGAGGACACCTGTCACAAGGGAGGGCCACAGGAAGGAGGCAGAGGACACCACAAGGAAAGGAAGCAGCTCCTGGTGGGGGACTCAATTATTAGGGGATAGAACTGGGGGAGCAGGGAAAATGAAGTAAGGTGCCTGCCTGGTGCCATGGCTTGAGGGACAGGAAGCACATCCTCAGGATCACGAGAACAGCTGCACGGGAGTTCGAGCTGGACGCCATTGTCCACCTAGGGACAAATGACTTGGCTCAACATGAGATTAGAGCAGTGCAGAAGGACTTTGTAGAACTGGGGAGGGCCTAAGACAAGTAGCACACACAGTATCCTTCTCAGAGGTGCTGCCACCAATGGCATGAGTGAGGCAAGGGTACTTTGCACCATGCAGTTTAATGAATGGCTGAAAAAATGGTGTGGAGCACAGGGGTTTGGCTTCATTGGGGACTGGGGTTCCACCTGGAGGGACACCAGCCTATACTGGCAGGATGGTCTGCATCTGTCCAGGAAGGGAACAAGTTTTTTGAGCAATTGGTTTAAATGCTTCATTGGCAAGCTTTTAAACTAGTCAAGGGGGGAGGCACTGATAAGCAGCAGGAAAATCCCAGCCTCTCCCTACAAAACAAGGTACTAAATGTGAAAAAGACCGAGGTAGAAAGGTCAGTGGGGGATGCTGCAACAGAAGGTAAAGCCATCAAAAAATGGAAAGCAATGAGTACCAATGCCCGTAGTCTGAGTAACAAGCTTCCTGAATTAGTGGCCTTGATGGAGGAGGAACATCTGGATATCGTGGCAGTCACAGAAACATGGTTCATACAAAACCATGACTGGGACGTAAACATACCAGGATACACTATCTACAGGAGGGACAGAGAGGGTAAAAGAGGAGGAGGAGTAGCACTTTACATAAGGGAAGGAATCAAAGCAACAGAACAAAAGGGAAAACAGGGAGGAGGAGAAGAAGCACTGTGGGTAAATTTGGAGACCGGCAATGGCACCACAATCCGCACTGGGGTTGTATACAGACCCCCTTCTCAGGGGGAGGAACTGGACAAGGAAATTATAGAAAGTATACTTAGTATGGCAGAAAAAGGGGAGATATTGCTGATGGGTGATCTGAATATGCCAGATGTTAGCTAGAGTGCAGTTGCAGTAGCCACTTCGAAGAGTGGGGTTATTCTAGATGCCCTACAGGGGGCATGCCTTAGACAACTAGTATTGGAGCCCACTCGAGAGGGAGCAATCTTAGACCTGGTTCTCTCAAATGGAGATGAAGAGAGGATCACAGATGTAGAAGTGGGTAGCCATCTGGGAACTAGCGACCATTGAACAGTATGGTTCACAATAAACACAGCAATAGAGTCAAGCCATACAAAGGCAAAGGTACTGGACTTTAGGAGGGCTGACTTTGCCAAAATGGGTGAGTGCCTAAGGAATGCACTAGCAAATGGGCAGGAAGGAGGGGTGGAAGAACAATGGGGAATAATAAAAACTGCCATCACAGAGGTAACAAGCCTTTGTGTGAAGCAAATAAACAAATCTAAACAATGTAAGAAACCACTATGGTTCTCAAAGGAAGTGGCAGTGAAGGTTCAAGAGAAAAAGAAAGCTTTCAGGAAGTACACGGAATCACAGAAAGAGCAGGACAGAGAACTGTATCAGTTAAAGCAAAAGGAAGCTGGGAACGCAGTCAGAACAGCAAAGGCCCAAACCGAGGAAAAGATAGCCAACTCAGTTAAGAAGGGGGATAAAACCTTTTATAGGTACATCAGGGAGCTGAAGGAAGACCAAGGGAGGGATAGTGAGGCTTAATAAAGGGGGGAGGGTGGGCAGAGGGTGACTGTGAAAAGGCAGAGATACTAAACAAATATTTTTGCTCAGTATTTACAAAGGAAGAGGGGGAGGTACCTAAAACAAACAGTAGAAACACTCTGGACACAGAAGTTGATACCAGCCCATTTACAGAAGAAAGGGTTCAGAAAGAACTCTTAAAACTGAAGGTGGACAAAGCAATGGGGCCTGATGGGATTCATCCCTGAATTCTAAAAGAACTAAGGGTAGAATTAGTGACACCACTGACTACCCTGTTTAACAAATCATGGGAGGATGGGGTGGTACCCGAGGACTGGAGGAGGGCAGATGTGATTCTCCTTCACAAAAGTGGGAGCAAGGCAGAAGCAGGAAACTACAGACCTGTTAGTTTAACCTCAGTGGTAGGGAAAATGATGGAATCACTTCTGAAAGAAAAGAATTGTCAGTATCTAGAGGCCAGAGGGCACGGGACCCAAGGCAGCATGGATTCACAGCAGGAAGGTCATGCCAGACAAATCTGATGAATTACTTTGACTGGGTGACCAAAGTAGTAGATCAGGGAGGGGCTGTGGGCTTGGCCTACCTAGACTTTAGCAAGGCATTTGACACAGTCCCACACAAAGATTAATATACAAGTTAGCTAGCCTGGGAGTGGGTCCCAAGATGACAGCCTGGATAAAAATTGGCTGGAGAATAGGACACAGAGAGTAATAGTAAATGGAGTCCACTCTGAAGAAAGGGGGTTACTAGTGGGGTACCGCGGGGTTCAGTATTAGGACCGGTCCTCTTCAATGTCTTTATAAGCGACATTGCAGAGGGACTGGAAGAAAAAGTATGTCTCTTTGCAGATGACACAAAGATCTGCAACAGAGTTGATGCACAAGGTGGGGTGGAAAGGATGAAAAGGGACTTGGCAAGGTTAGAGGAATGGTCAAATGTATGGCAGCTTAGATTCAATGCTAAGAAGTGCAAGGTAATGCACCTGGGAAACAAAAACCCAGGGGAAGAAATACACAATGGAGGGTGAGATACTAACAACAAAAATGGAAAGGGACCTGGGGGTAGTCATATCAGATGACCTAAAGGTGGGCAAGCAATGTGAGAGGGCAGCAAGGAGGGTTGAGGGATACTGGGATGCATAGGAGAGGCATCACCAGTAGAAAACAGGAAGTTATTATCCCTCTGTACAGACAGCTGGTCAGACCCCATCTAGTACCGTGCAGTTCTGGAGACCCAGTCTTCGCAAAAGACATAGACAGGATGGAAGCTGTCTAGAGGAGGGCAACTAAAATGGTGCAGGGTCTGCACCGGAAGACATATGAAGAGAGACTTAAGGAGCTTAATATGTATAGCCTCGAGGAAAGGAGGGAGAGGGGGACATGATAGAAACTTTCAAGTACCTCAAGGGAATCAACAAAGTCCAAGAGGGTAGCATCTTTCAAAAAAAGAGGTGTGCAAGAACAAGAGGGCACAATTTGAAGATAGAGGGGTGGGCTGCTCAGAGGTAATTTAAGGAAGTATTTTTTCACAGAGAGGGTTGTGGATGCATGGAACGGCCTTCCGGAGGAGGTCGTGGAGTCAAAAACAGTGGTGGAATTCAAGCATGCATGGGACAGTCATAAGGCAATTCTAGGGGTTGGGGGTAGGAAGAAGTAGGCTGCTGGTTAACTAGGATCTGCAGCTTATCCAGTAGGCAGGGAAATGGGCAGACTGGGTGGGCCAAGTGGTCCTTATCTGCCGTCAAATTCTATGTTTCTATGTTTCTATGTTATGCGCACCTCCATAGCTTAGGAATTTCCATCCAGGCCTGTAATGTGTTTCTGCTGGACAGGAATATAAATAGTCTTTCTTTTTTCTTCTATAGTTTGTATATGACATCCATACACATCCTGCTCCTGTGGGAACTGTATATATATATATTATGTTCGGGTTGTGTTATGTATATCTTTCTTGTACATGTGACTTGGAATGTAAATACTCTGCTCCTATCAGTATTGTAAACATGTTGTTCCTTTTGTATTATGTATATTTATAAGTAACTGTACAATTTTCCCTGCCAACAGCAGGTCCACCTTGTAAATGAGCTTGCTCAATGGTGATCGCCTGGATAAATAAAGATTTGATTGATTGATTGATATTACAATACAATAAAGTGCTAAGGGAGATCAATTTGCTGTGAGTAAAAGACAATATAGAGGTTATGGTGGGAGCAAATGATTGTAATTAGGGGAGGGTGCATGAAGGGGGTATTTAGAAACATAGACTTTGACGGCAGATAAGGACCGCTTGGCCCATCTAGTCTGCCCATTTCCCTACCTACAGAATAGGCCGCAGACCCTAGTTAACCAACAGCCTATTTCTTCCTACCCCCCCACAAGAATTGCCTTATGTCTGTCCCATGCATTCTTGAATTCTCCCAGTTTTAGACCCCACAACCTCCTCAGGAAGGCTGTTCCATGCATCCACTACCCCTCTCTGTGAAATAATACTTCCTCACATTGCCCCTGAACCACCCCCATCTTTAAATTGTGTCCCCTTGTTCTTGAACGTCTCTTTTTCTGAAAGATGCTACCCTCTTGGACTTTGTTGATTCCCTTGAGGTACTTGAAGGTTTCTATCATGTCCCCCCTCTCCCTTCTTTCCTCAAAGGTATACATATTAAGCTCCTTTAGTCTCTCCTCATACGGCCTCTCTTGCAGAGCCTGCACCATTTATTTGCCCTCCTCTGGACTGCCTCTATCCTGTCTATGTCCTTGCGGAGATGGGGTCTCCAGAACTGGACGCAGTACTCCAGATGGGGTCTCACCAACTGTCTGTACAGAGGGATAACAACTTCCTGTTTTCAGCTGCTGATGCCTCTCCCTATGCATCCCAGTATACCCCCAGCCCTCCCTACTGCCTTCTCACATTGCTTGCTAACCTTGAGGTCATCTGATATGATTACCCCCAGGTCCTTTACCTTTTTTGTTGTTGTTACCACCTCCCCCCCCATTGTGTATTCTTCCCCTGGGTTCTTGTTTCCCAGGTGCATTATTTTGCACTTCTTTGCATTGAATCCTAGCTGCCATACTTCTGACCATTCCTCCAACCTTGCCAAGTCCCTTCTCATCCTTTCCACGCCTCCTTGTGTATCAACCCTGTTGCAGATCTTTGTGTCATCTGCAAAGAGGCATACTTTTCCTTCCAGTCCCTCTGCAATGTCACTTATGAAGACATTAAAAGGGACTGGACCCAATACTGAACCCTGCGGTACCCCACTAGTAACCCCTCTTTCTTCAGAGTGGACTCCATTTACAATTACCTTCTGTGTCCTGTTGTCCAGCCAGTGTTTTACCCAGGCTAACACCCTGGGACCCACTCCCAGGCTGGCTAATTTGACTATTAATCTTTTGTGTGGGACTGTGTCAAATGCCTTGCTAAAGTCTAGGTAGGCCATGTCCACAGCCCGTCCCTGGTCTACTACTTTGGTCACCCAGTCAGAGAAATCTATTAGATTCGCCTGACATGACCTTCCCGCTGTGAACCCATGCTGTCTTGGGTCCTATGCCCCACTGGCCTCTAGGTACTCAACTATTCTTTCCTTCAGAAGTGACTCCATCACTTTCCCTACCACAGAGGTCAAACTGACAGGTCTGTAGTTTCCTGCCTCTGTCTTGGTCCCACTTTTGTGAAGGGGAATCACATCCGCCTTCCTCCAGTCCTCGGGTACCACAAAATCTTCCCATGATTTGTTAAAAAGAGTAGTCAGTGGTTTCACTAGTTCCCCCCTTAATTATTTTAGAATTCTGGGGTGAATTCCATCAGGACCCATTGCTTTGTCCACCTTCAGTTTTAGGAGTTCTTGCAGAACCCTTTCTTCTGTGAAAGGACTGGGATCGACCCCCCTATCAGGAGTGCTTCTTTTAATTGGATTAGGCACTTCCCCCTCCTCTTTTGTGAATACTGAGCAGAAATATTCATTCAGTATCCCTGCTTTTTCACTGTCCCCCTCTGCCCACCCACCGTACATGATTGTGAAAGTGCTGCCCTTTGGGTAAGGCATTTTCTGTTTTGATTGGTTAAAGTTTGGAGACCAGGGAAAGTCACAGTGAGTGAAAGATCATTTCTTGATACATCCCAGGGGAGAGAGAGAACAGGGAGAGTTACACAAATAACGACCATTCAAACCCCGTGTAAAGATCAGCCTTCCTTGTGTTAGCCATATTTCCCAAGCTGCTTGATGAGGTCTCCCTGATCTTTTTCCCTTTACATTCAGACCAGAAAACAAATGAACTGCGCTTCTCCCTGTGGGCATATGGTGATGAATGTAGCCAAGTACTGCAATGCTTTATATAAATTGTATTGCATATCTGGGTGCATGGACCGTATCAAATACACAACGTTCAATAAATCAAACCTCCATGCTCATATTTTTAACACCGCACAAACGCAGTACAATCACTCGGCTGTACTGCGTGGAATGACTAATAACACAACAGAAACACTAGATCAAAAGGTTTGCAAAAACTTTTCTTTAACAATTTATTTATGTGTGCGCACCCTGTCGATGTCAGCACACTGTCACTGCCCTACATACTCACATAAAGTTTAGTGGTCTGGTTTGTTAAGGGGACACTGTCAAACTTTTTTTTACATCTTATTATTTCCAGTTAAAACCCCACATTTTATGATTGCTTACCTTCAATAAAAATCAATGATGTTGCTGGCGGTTTTATCGCCATCTTTCCTAACTGAACTGAAATGCATGCAAATGGTACAGTTGTACTCAACCCTTTGTTTCAGATCCTTGTTCTACTCGTATTGCATACTGCCTGAACATTAGGAACACTCCCAAACAGTGCAGCCACTTGTGAGGCATTACATCCTCTCCTCCTACTGCATAATGAGTGGCTAGACTGTCAGGGAGGTGTGCCCAAGTCCAGGAATGATGCAGTGGGAGTTGATCAAGGAATGTAAACATGTTTTTGTGTGGTAGCACCGGCATGGTGGGTAGTCTGTTTTCCACTTTTTTAAAATGAGAAAAATGAATCACACTCAATCTCCCAGCTACATCAACAGTCTCTACAGAATGTGAGCAATTATGACACACATTGTTTCAAACTAGGGATACTTTGAGGCCTGAGGGGGTTGACAGTGTCCCTTTAACATATGTGGAGATTCATTACCCAAAGATGTTAAGTAAGTAATAAGCCATGGCAGGGTGTGCATTATAGGATTTTAATGCGTGCCCCAGGGATGTAGTAAGACACGAGGCTCAAGGCCAGGTGTCCTTACGCCCTTGGGAAGTGCATTAAAATCCTATGATACGCACCCTGGAGGGGCTCATTACACTTATAAAATGGCTTTAAGTAGTTTTTGGGGTGGAAAATGAGATTTGGCACCTGACTGTGTGTTTATAGAGAGTTAATACACAGTCAGGTGATGTCTTTCAACCAATGAAATTTCAAGATTTTTTTCTTGCAATTTTATAAGTTTAAATAGGTTTAGTGGTGCCGCCACCAAGGGAATTAAGTGAGCTAGGTCACAAACTAGTATCACGCCTTGGGAAATCGTACCAACCCACTCTGGCCCCCACTGGAACAGCCCTCCTGAATCCCGCTCAATGCAATACCAGTCGATCACAATAACTTAGCACTCTACAGAAAAGAAGTGTCCCTGCTCAATTGTACTGTCCAGGCTGTCACCTCATTCCCTACTGGTAGCAGTATATCTCTATGTCCCCAGTGAGCTATGTGCTTCATTGCATACCCAGCCGTTGAAACTGCATGTGGCTGGCCAGAGTTGGTACACTTAAATAATAGAATATTGGCAGCAAACCCACAAATTTGTCATCCTGGCATGATGGCCTAGTCCAACAAACTTATAATTAACTTGGGGCCTTGAAGAATTTTATACAGAATTGGTATTGCAGGGCATGTGGGCCCTGTTCAGTTACTCATGGTTACCCTCAGTTATACAGCAGCCTGACTGGAGGTACCGCCTCTTTTCATCTGCAGAGAGGCTCATGTCTCTGACTCCTCTGCTTTCTTCAGCTGTCACCTGCCATGAGTCCACTAATCATCTGGTCACTTCCTAAGTGATCTTGCTGTCATGGTGGTCAGGTGGATGCGAGGAAGTGAGCTCACATGCTGCAGTCCGTCATCAGACAGTGATGACTACTGTAGCTCGGTGGCTCCCAGGCTTTCTGGTGTAGTTGCTGTGCAGGCCAGTCTGCCTGAGTGGAATAAAGTGTTTGGTTTCTTTCTCCTCCAGCCCTCAGTCATGCCTGCAAGGCAGCTCCCTCACAGCTGACAACTTGTGCCTGAAAATTCAGGGACAATCTAGCTGGTCGCAGTAATCCTGCATTATGCAGCTCCTCCTCAAAGGCTAAGATAACACACCGCTCCCTCTCACCAAGGTCTTTCTAGTGCTGGCTTCCACTCACAGATGGTCAGTCTGCATCCTTAGATAGACAGGAACACACTCTCCATGCCCAAGCTGAGCAAGTTCAGCATAGTAAAACCCGAGCAGACAGTCCTGCCACTGGCCAAGGTCAGATGTCAGTCACAGGGTAGGGATTGCCTGTCAGATCCTCGATAGCTGACTGGTTGCCTCTGTCCCAGGCAAATTAATTTAGTTTTTGTCTACTGAATATAAGTGCTGAAGTAAATGTAATCCTCCAGAAGCCCATGTGCCATCTGGTGTCTCTGAAGTAGGCGCAGCTGTTTGATTGGTTGTTCGCTGTCCCTGGTCCCTGATTGGAAAGGTGACATGGATCAGAAGTGCAAAAGATGCTGCAGCCATCAGCCCCAATGGCACAGTCTCCAAGAGGCCTTTTTAAACTGCACTGGCCCTTTGAAACTCACTTTCACCCCATCCCATGCCCTGCATGAGCAAGCGCTAGTGTCCAGTCAGTCAAGAAGGCCACAGTTGGGGTACATCCCCCACCTGTCGCAAGCATCATGTAACCCCCCTGCAAATGGGGGTTCCCAAAAGACTTCCAGGAGCTTGCTTGAATGCTCCAAGCCTGAATGGTGTTTGGCGTTTAAGCCATTTATCAGTGAGTGTTTTTAGAACCTCTGGTACTGTCTCTTTAAGAGCTGTCTGCTTGCAGACATAATTAGTTTATATGGGGGGACTGTGTGTTTCTCTGTTTGAGTACCACTCAAGCTGCTGCCAATTCACTTCATTTTTGCAGTCATTAGGAGTGCAAAGGGAACCTATCTGAAAGATGTAACTGTTTGCCAGAAATTATTTAGAGTAATAATGAAATTACAGTTTGTCTAACCTGCTTTCTTTGCAGTCAGAACTGTGTCTGCTAGTTCCCATTCTAGTTTTGAACTGCTGAACTGGACCAATCAGTGTGGGGTAAGCTAGCTCTAAAATGGTGCCTTGGACGAATCAGAACTTGGACTCATAATCTGAGCCAGCCACAAGAGGATTGTATGGGCAGTGACTCTGGGAGATGTAGTTTAGACTTCAGTGCCTTTTGGACCAACAGCAGCAGTCTATTGTGAGTGACAGTCAATCCAGTCAAGAACTGGGAGGAACTCAAAGGAAGTGCCCGGTTTTGTCAGTTGGAGTTTCAGTTGAGCTTTGGCAGTGAAGAAGGAAGGAGCCCTGTGCTTTTTCAGTGTGCAGTTTTAGTCAAAAACGTGTGTAAGGCCCAGAGTTCCGTCTGCAGCTTGTGTAACAGCTTGTTAGGACTGAATCCATCCTGTGAAAAGAATCAAAGGATCTCTGAAGAGTAGAAACCAGGCTCACCCTGTAGAAGACTGGAGGAATTGCTGAAAATTGACCGGTCTGTCAGGAACTGAATCTGCTGTGTGTTCTCCCGGTATTGTGCAGTAATTGTGATCGGGATACAGATGCAGCCTGCCTGGTATAGTGCTTTCTTTATATGGATGTGTGAAGAGGTTTGTGTACCTCAAGTGAGCCCTGCTGACATTGAAGGACCCTATCTTATTTGGAGGTCGTGAGTACTAATTCAGGGTCGCCCCCTGTTGAATTGCCACATTAAATCCAAATGGAATTACTGTACTGCTGACTGTTTAATTCTCCTTTTCTCTGTGTGAAAGGGCCCCTACCAGCTGCCACGGTTTGGACTAGCCACTAGGGCTTGGGTACCCAGGGACAGTAACTGATAGGGATAGGCCTGTGCACAGAGCCATAGGTAGATTATTAGAGTGATAAGCTAATTAACCTGATTTCCCTGTCCTTGTTATATCCCCTAAATAAATCAGAGCTGCTTGTTTCAGCAAAGTTATACTGCCTGAGGTATTTGTTCATGTTAAAGTACTGTACTGTGATTGTTGCACTGTATCTTATTTCACAGGAGGTCCCAGTGCGGAACCAGACCTGGGGGTAAGTGTATACTGTGAAGGTAATTCTGATATATTATGTGGGCCACTAGTGGGAAGAAAGGGGGGTTGCAGTGTCCCAGAGGGCTGTGACCAAGTTAGTTTAACTATTGCAAACCCTGACCTCTGGGTGGAGGCACCCGCCATTGGATCCAGGCCCCCTCAACCTGTTAGTGGCAAATCAGGCAGGGGTAGTAGCCCCTGGGATAGCGCCATCTAGGGGTTACAATCAGATACACTCATCAATGGAGGAAGTCAGACTCATTTAATGGTTTTACACAACACTCTGTTCAGGTGCAAGTGATGCGAAAGAAGCAGCACTCCTCTTCACACATTCCACCATGACCTCACTGTTGATACAGTCTATAGTCCTTGGAGGTTGTGAGGAGCATCAGATTCTCCATATATAGGGACTTCATGCTTCACAGAACTGGCAAGCCCCACTGATTTGAGGGGGGGAGGGGTACTATGCTAGATGGCCCAGCTGGGAAGCAGCATCCCATTTTCAGTGTGGGGGGGGGTCATGCTTTTATCCAGTATTACAGATGGGAGAGACTGATGCACAGGGGAAAGCCAAGCCTATGTGTAACAGGGTGCTGTGGGATTTGAACCTGGGATCTCTCAGTTCAGTTCAGTTAATCTAGTCCCACTGTAAGTTTGTATAAGAATCTCAAATGTCGACTGATCCAGATATGATGGGTACCATGTTCAGAATCAGAAATCGGATTCAATCCCCAAAATCCCTGACATTAAACCAACATTTAGATCTGGAAAAGTTCTCTCCATCACCCCATTCTATTTCAACGCTCTCACCACCTCGATCTCCACCCCCCCAAAGCCCACAACTCCCTTAGCAAGTGTTTAAATGCCCCCACCCCCATCTCCTGGGGTACACTGCTGCCCCTTCCATTCTGAAGGTAAAGTATAGGGCAGGGTAAGGCCAATTCATAAGGCGAGGAGTGCACAGGGTGGAGAAAACGAGTGAGTTCAGAGCAGGGGAGAGTATAAATTATACTTTGCATCTTCACTGTAGAGGCAGCCAGCTCAAATCCACCAGAGAATCTTCTTTAGTGTGTAACTTGTATATGTTAAGGAGCCAACGTGTGCTTCAGTATTTCCCAATGTAAAAAATAGCGGAGAGGAATGCCACTGAAAAAAGGATGCGATACTAGGGTTACTACATGGAGAATAATACATGCGTATGTGTGTGTAACCAGAATGTTAGACACACCTGAGGTCAATAATGAGTCATTAACCCTGAGAGTGAAGCTTGAGGAGTTTATAAAAGTATCACACAGTGATGGTGTGTATCACAGACACCTACTCAAGTTTTATTTTGTTAACTGCTGCCCACTGACTGAACAAAGCTGTCACCTGTTGCTCGGAGGCTGTCCAGTCGGGAGGCTTGCATCAGTTGGGAGGAGGACACTACAGTGCCCAACTGTGCACAGAGGGGGTGTGGGGTCTGCTGCCACCTGCCAGCCCAGTGGAACCATGCAAATGAAACACAGAAACATAGAATTTGACTGCAGATAAGGACTGCTTGGCCTGCCCGGTCTTCCCATTTTTCCAGACCTACAGTATCATCGCAGACCCTAACTGGGCTCCGGCTCTTTCTCCCTGCCCTCTTCCTTTCCACTACAGTTCCCTTGTGATTATTCCATTCGTTCTTGAACCTCACCACTATTTTCACCCCCATCACCTCTGCTGGAAGGCTGTTCCAGGAATCCACCACTCTTTCCGTGAAGAAATACTTCCTCACATCTCTCCTGACTCTACCCCCATCCAGCTTCATAGAATGCCCCCTTGTTGTGGTTGAGCTCCATGTTTTCTGAAAAATACTTTTATTGGCCTCTCTGAGGTATTTAAAGGTCTCTATCATATGCCCCCTCTCCCTTCTCTCTTCCTGAGTGTACGTACATACTGTTTCCCTATTAACTCCCGATGTTTCCATTCTTCACTGCCTCTGTACCTTCCCTGCCCTATAGGGCTACACCACCTCCTTTACCTTTTCCTCTATCATGTCTACAAAGGGTGTAGCCTGGGATTGTCAGGTCTCAGTCGTTATTCTCTGTGGCCCAACTGTCTATGATAGATGCACAAAATTTGACGACAGATAAGGACCACTCGGCCCATCAAGTCTGCCCATTTCTCCCAGCTTACACTATTACTACAGACTATGCCCAATCTACACGTCTTTCTCCCTCCCGCCTTCATTTCCACCATAGGTGTAGAGTTTGGGGGGGCTTCCAGGCTCGAGACACCCCTCCGGGAAAGCTGAGGCCCCCCCCCCACCTCGGATAGGATAGTCTAAAAATAGGTTAACTGTTTAGGCCAATAGTTTTGAGCCTGAAAGCCCCAGAAAACCTAAACTCTATGCCCATGATTTCCACTATAATTCTTTGTGCTTATCCTATGTATTCTTCAACTTCACTGCTGTTTTTGCCCCCACCACCTCCACTGGAAGGCTGTTCAAGGAATCCACCACTCTTTCTGTGAAAAAGTACTTCCTCACATGTCTCCTGAATCCACCCCCTTCCAGTTTCATAGCATATCCCCTTGTTTTTGAGCCTCTTTTCTTCTGAAAAGTACTTCCCTCCTGTACCTTATTTACCCCTGTGAGGTAATTAAAGATCTCTGTTATATCCCTCCTCACCCTACCCTGTTACAGGGTGTACAATTGAGATCCTTTAGTCTCTCATTGTAGGGCTTTTGGTGCAAACTCTGCACCATTTTAGCTGCCCTCTTCTGGATCGCTCCACTCTGTCCACATCCTTCCTGAGATATGGTTTCCAGAACTGGACACAGTAATCATGGTGGAGTCTTATCAGTGATCTATACAGGGGCAACACCACCTCCCTCTTACTACTTGTGATAACCCTCCCTATACACCACAGCATCCCACTAGCCTTCCCAGCACCCTTGCTGCACTGCCTGATCATCTTTAGGTCATCTGACATGATTATTCCAGGTCGCTTTCCTGCCTGGTGGTCATTAATACCACTCCACCCATTTTGTACTGTGGCCCTGGGTTCTGTGCCCTAAGTGCATTTTTTTTGCAGTTTTTCACATTGAAACCCAGCTGCCATACCCTTGACCACTCTTCTTGAGTTTTCTCAGGTCTTTGGTAATCCTTTCCACCCCGCCCCCACCGGAGTATCCACCCTGTTGCAGATTTTGGTGTCATCCACAAAGAGACAGACCTTCCCTTCCAGCTCCTTTGCAATGTCACTTAATATAGATGTTAAAGAAGACAGGTCTCAGCACTGGTCTCCAAGGCACCCTGCTGGTCACACTCCCTTCTTTGGAGTGAACTCCGTTTACCATCACCCTCTGTCACCTATACCTTAGCCAATCTCTTACCCAGTTTGCCACCTTTGGACCCACTCCTAAGCTACCCAGCTTGCTTACTAGCTTTCTGTGTGGAATGCTGTTGAGAACCTCACTGAAATCTAGGTAGGCCATATCCACCGCTCCACCCTGATCTAATTCCTTGGTCACCAAGTCAAAGAAATCAGAGATTCATTTGGAATGACCTTCCCCAGTGAATCCATGCTGCCTTGGGTCATGTAACCCACTGGATTCAAAATATTCTACAATCCTTTCCTTCAGCAGTGATTCTATTAACTTTCCCACCACTGAATATCAGGCTGACTGGCCTATAATTGTCAACCTCTTTCCTGCTACCACTTTGTGAAGTAGGACTATATCTGCCCTCCTCTTGCCCTCCTGAACCACTCCGTTTCCAGTGAGCTGTTAAATAGGACTATAAGAGGTGCAACCAGTACTTCCCTGAGCTCCCTCAGCATCCTTGAATGCACCTTGTCTGGCCCCATTGCTTTGCCCACTTTCAGATTAGCGAGTCCCTTCAGGATGCTCTTTTCTGAAAAAGGACAAGTGCCCCCCCCCCCCCCAAGCTTGTGTTACTTTTTCTGGACCCTACCCTTTTCCTTCCTCTGTGAACACTGAACAGAGTAATTTATTCAGGATGTCTGCATTTTTCTGGTCCCCCTCTGTACGATCTTCCCCTTTGCTTATTAACCTTACAATCCCTCCCTGGTCTTCCTCTTTTCACTTATGTACTTAAAAATATCTTGTCCCCTTTCGTTACCTCCTGGACTATTCTCTCTTCAGTTTGTGCCCCTTATTGCTTTCCCTGTTTTCTTCTGTTTCCCCAGATACACTTCCCTATCCTTCTCCCTCTGTGTCTGCTTATACCTTCTGAATGCTACCCTTTTTGCTTTTACCTTTTCAGCCACTTCTTTCAGAAACCATAGCGGTCTCTTTTTCTTCTTGCTTTTATTAACTTTTTTGACTTAGAGGTTTGTTGCTGTTAGTATGCCCAATTTTAGTTTCCTCCACTGTTCCTCCACCCACCCAGGTCATCCCCCCGTCAGGTCATCAAAGTGGCATTCACCCATCTTTATAAAATCTGCCATCTTGAAGTCCAGGACTCTCACTCTTGTGTGCTTCGATTCTGCAGCTGTCCTTATATTGAACCACACTGTACAGTGATCACTGGTCACTCAAGTGAGTGACGGAGAGAGAGCCTGTGCTTTGCCCGATTCCCACAGAGTTTGTGCCCATAATATGAGAGTAATGCGTTTTAGTGACAGCACTTGACTACACATGACTGGTTGTAACAGATAATTACAACAGGATATGTGTGAATTAAAAGTGTTGGCCAGTAATTATCTTAATATTCAAAACTTCAATGAAACTCAAGTTTCTCTTTTAAAAAGGATGTAAGATAGTCTGGAACTCCACAGTAAAAAAACATACTGTAAAACAGCAAACAAACAATGAAAGAGCAACAGTAATATACTGTACCTCAACATCTTATGTACTGTACATTAACCCTCCCCTGCCCATAATAGGACAATGACACCAAAGAATGTACATTATACAATGGCAGGAAAGAATCCTGGGCTGTGATTGGTCAGTCTGTGACTGGACCCGTGATGTTATCCAAGTACAACATCACCGGTCTAGTCCCAGCACACAGATGACCACATCAACCCCCTATCAAGATTACTCCACAACAACAGGCATTGGTGATCCCCGCTCGGCACCGGCTCCAATGACTGTCGTCGTCCATCTTCCCAGATCCTTTACTGTTAGACCTCTCTCCCACTAAGTTACACTCTTTAGTCCCCCAGCACACAATGGTTACACAAAAAATTTTATTTTGACTGCCGTTCCACACAACATAGTGAGAAATTATGGCAGGGCTACTTCATCCCTGGTGTTTCCCCTGAACCGAGCGGTTTTACTGAACTGGACAGACTATGACTCTGTAAAAACTACATTCAGGCATTTGTTAAAATACTCTATATGTCTCTCTCATTTGCAATATAATTTAAACCTGATCTGAGAAGTACAAGAAAGTTGTGGCTCCAGATGGCTTTTCCATCCCCCAGTAGACATCGCGACTGTGACAGTGCATGTACGCTTCAGCGCCACGCTGCACAGCCACTCAGTGGCCAACATATCCTCCCATTCCTGTCATGCCACTCACCTTGTTTCTTCACTACACATCAAGCTAAGAGATAAAAAAATGGTACAGGCAGTCCCTTTTTGTTCTTCTCTGTCCCAGGTCCCAACTCCAGTTTAACACGATGTGACTGCACTTCACTGTTCAGTCGGTTTGCTCATTTAGGTTAATCACGTCATTAAAATAAAAAAAAGAAAAAGAAAGATCAGCTTCAAAACAAATGCAGACTCTCTCTGTAAACACTGTGTCTGTGTAACAGGAAGGGGAAACATCACCAGCTCAAGGGGACACAGGGGTCACAAACACAACCACAAGGAGAGGCTGAAAAGGGAATCCATATAACCATGTACAGACAGCGCCACCTGCTGCACAAGACAGAAACTAAGGACTTTTTTTTAATAGGTATACCTCCCTTGTGACAGGGAGCTCCTGCTACTCTTGAAGACCGACCTTTTCATAAATCTGTTGCAGCAGTTCCTCTGTTTCTTAGCCTAATCTATTCTTTACAATTTCTAGTTCATAAGGTTGGCCACCTATGGGCACTCCCTTCCCTTTCTTGACTATGCTGTAGTGTCTTCTTTAATTTTCATTTTCCCTCTCAGGTCCTCGTACAGGGAGGTTATTGTTGTGACTTCTGAGCTGATACAAAACAACAGGTTGTGTTCCTCGTTGTTGGATTTAGAATGCGATGGCACTGTGTCATAAAATAGTTTAATGTATATACCTTATCTGTATAAAACCTGTAAATGTTGAAAATACCATGGCACTAGGTGTTTTTGATAAAGGTAAAAAGTTACCAGGGGACTGAATGATAAAAATTAAGTTAGTTGTGCTATTTCAAATGCATGTACATTGCTGTAAACTGAACAAGTCTGAAATGTCATGGTGATTTGCATATAACCCATGATGCTTTGCATTATGGAAGTATGTGTGATGTTGTGTTTCTTTGAAACTTGGCTTATTATCAATGCCCTTTGGGGTAACCCTTGTTTCAGTGCTTCTGCATTGAGGTTCTTTGTCTTTAGCTTGTTTGTTTTTTCATTTGAGCCCCCACCACCGAAGCAAACAAGGCCCACATAGGGGAGGCTAAATCTCAACAGATAAGTTAGATAAGAGATCAGTAGGTGCTGGCTAAGTGTAGAGGAAAGACTTGCATAGTCCGTTGCTACAAACTAATGTACTGAAGAAGGGATATGCCATTGCTGAGGTTATCTCCTGCATTTTGAATAAACATCACACAGAGACTGTGTTGAACTTGAAGTTCGGTGTCTGGTCCATCTGTTATCCCCAAACCCCTCCACAGACTTGGTGTGAGAAGTGGGATAACTTGCTGGAAGCATCTGGACTGGCCAAAGAGGGACGTTTTTCTGGTGGATATCGCCCAGATATCCCGATGCACCAGAAGTTGCCAGAGGAGAACCAGGAGAAGAAAGTCCATGGAGTTCTGACCAGAACCATGGCTGACAAACTGCGAGAGAAGCTGCTGCCTGAACTGGACCTGGGAGCTCGGAGGAAGGCCAAGTCTGAAGACGACGAAGAGATGCAAGAGGACGTGGAAGAATCGAGGGAACTGCTTCTTCTTGAAGACGCTCCATCTTTTCCTTGGACAGGAAGGTGGTAAGCAGTCTGCAATAACTGCTTTCCTCTTAAGGTGGGGGATATGTGACAGGGAGCTCCTGCCACTCTTGAGGACCGACCTTTTCTTAAATCTGTTGCAACAGTTCTTCTATTTCTTAGCCTAATCTATTCTTTACAATTTATAGTTCATAAGGTTGGCCACCTGTGGACACCCCTCCCCTTTCTTGACTATGCTATAGTGTCAAGCATAGTTTAGCCTGTTGGAGATGAGGGTCTCCTCAAATTGGCAAGGAAGGGAGCACAGAAATGGGCCTCTAGTTTCCAAGTAGGGAGGGGTCACCACCTTTATGAAGGGGGATGACTTTGGCTAACTTCCATGCCTTGGGAGAGTGACAGATTGAAAATATGTATAAGTGGTGGGGCAACTGCTGGGGTAGAGATTTTTATTATTTATTTGGAAAATGTTTCACCTGACAAGCGTATTCTCCCAGCTAGGATTCCTCCTCCCTCTAGCTCTGTTCTCTCTCTCTCCTCCATTTTTTCCCCGACTAGTGTCAAGCAGCTGCCTAATTTCTAAAATACCATTAATATACCTGCATAATGTGCCAGTTAGTCGCATTTAACACATTCATAATAGCGGTAATAAGCCTCACCCCTCACTTTGACCACCCCACCTCACAGAATAGCCTCCACACACGTTCAAACACAACTCATTATGAATCCGTATTCTATTGGCATAGCCCGAAAACCATGTCTACCCCTGCTCAGCCATCTGACAGGAGTGTGCTAACATCACATGGCCTGGCACCTGTAATCCCACCAGGCACCTACCCCCCCACTGATACTCTGCTTCATACCCTATGGAACAAATAGCAAAAATAAACAATACAGAATCTATAACCATACACAAGCAATAAGGTATCTGAAGTGGAAGGCTATAAGATTGTCTTGGCTACTACTGCTGCTCTCGGGTAATATCCTCCCAAACCCTGGCCCAGTGCAGCATACCCCAGCGCAACATAAAAACCATACGGGTTTAATAATTGCCTCCATGAACATATGCAGCCTCCTGGCAAAGTTCGACTCACTGCAAGTGTGGGCAACCCAGCATCAACCTAACGTTCTCTCAGTAGTCGAGACATGGCTTACACCAAGGGTAGCTGACACAGTCATCCAGATTCAAGGGTACACATCCTTCAGAGTCGACAGGGTAGGTAATTGTGGAAGTGGATGTGTAATTTACATAGAAGACCACATCCAGGGGTAATGCTTCCACCAATAAAACCAGCAGCAACACCCAAATACTGGCATTAAAAATACTCCTAGGCACACAAGGGAAAAGTCTAACAGTTCTGTCAGTATATATCCCTTCCAAGGATCAATCTTGTGGATTCAAGGTGGTCCTTGACTACCTCACTAATCTCCACCACAATACAGAGCTTCTCATAGTGTGAGAATTTAACATTAACTGGAACTTCTCAGATGCGGTGCAGTACAGAGACGCCCAGTCCTCCATTAACATGACCCAGCTTGTTGACTATCCCACTCACCAAAATTATCGAACAGGGACTAGTACATTAATTGACTGGCTGATCACCAACTGACTGGAGAGATTTCCTGAACTGAGGTCCTCTCTGATTCCATCAGTGACCACTCTCTCATACTTTGTACCTGGTCCAACAAATCCCCCAAGATCCCTGCCAAAATAGTCACAACAAGGGTATTAAAAAGAGGGAAACTGGGCACACCAAGAGTTCACCTAGAATGCCAAGACCGGGATGCTATCCACACTGCTACGGATGTAGACGTAGCTCTTGACAGCTTTATTAAAAAATTAAATGAATCCTGTGATATATTTACCCCTTACTCAAAACGTAAAGTCAAAGGTGCATCTAAATCATTGATCTCACCACAACTTCTCAAGCAGATGAGGGTCAAAGACAATCTCTGGAACATATCAGAAAGCACACAATCACAGGTAGACCTAAAGGCCTATAAAACAGCCCGTAACAAGTGTACCTGGACCATAAGAATGGCCAAATGTCAGCATTTCAAATATGAATTGGCTAACACCCGGAGTGATAGTTGGAAATTCTAGGAAAACATTAAGACCCTTAATGGCAAACCAAATAAATCTCCCCCCACTGTGCTAAATGTTGATAGTGCCCCAACATAAGACCCCAGTATCATCACCAGCACATTCAATAAGGCCTTCACCGACCTCAGCAATGTGCTGCCGCGTGACTTCTTCAAACACCCTAGCACCAATAACTCGAAGAAGGATTACTCCCCCCTTGACAAGTCCTCCCTACTTCTACCTCAAAATTGTGAGACTAGCTGAGGCCAAAAAATACCTCTCCCAAGTTCTCAGTAAGGTGAGAGCAAGTAGTGACTCGCTTGGCCTTAAACTAGTCACACTCACCTTAGACGTGTTACTCCCACCACTAACAAGCATCCTAAACTTATCACTTATATCTGGTAAATTCCCTTGACTATGGTAGGCCGCCATGGTAATGCCAGTATTCAAAAGTGAAGATAGAACTAGTCACACTCATTATAGACCTATCTCAATCCTCCCCCAACTGTCCAAAGCATTGGAACGAATTGTGTATGACCAAGTTATCGAGAATCTTGACAAATACCAGCTGCAATGCCCTGAACAACATGGGTTTAGAAAGCAGCGCAGTACCACTACTGCCCTAGTTGAATTTACAGTGTACATACATGATGCATTAGATCAGGGGCTCATGGTGGGGGCAACCTACATTGACTTCACCAAGGCCTTCGACACAGTTAACCATAACATACTATTAACCCAACTTTTGCACACTGGCCTATCCACTGAGTCCGTAACTTGGTTTAAGAGCTACCTCTCAGAGAGAGTTCAAAGAGTGAAAATCATAGATGTTTTCTCAGAGAGCTGCAGTGTAGTAACTGGGGTTCCCCAAGGCTCCATCTTGGGTCCTCTGCTCTTCAGTCTGTTTCTGAATCAAGTACCACTTTCAGTTAATGACAAAATTTTACTGTATGCAGATGAAGCAGTACTATACTCAAGCCACACCGATCCAGTAGCATTAGAAAATCGAATGCAATCCAGTTTCTCCTCAATCGAAACATGGTTTCTAAAATCAAAATTGCTGCTTAACTATAAAAAAACCAAAACCATGCTTTTCGCCTCCTCTCATAGCAGAAATAGGACCCATTGCCTGAATGTAATAAACTGCAATAATGAACCACTTGAAATGGTGCAAACCTTCAAGTACCTAGGGGTTAACCTAGACTGCTCTCTCACTTTTACCCAGCATATCGATCTCATTGCCAAAGTGGCTAATGCCAAACTAGGAGTTCTCCACCGGAACAGTGCCGCACCAATGAAGCGCTAAATCTAGTGGTGACTAGTTCAGTTTTGTCTGTAATAGACTACGGACTGGTGGTGTACAGTGCCAGAACTGACTCAGCCCTCAAGCATATAAAAATGACGCTCAATAAGGCATGCAGACTTGTGTTGGGAGCTCATTGCCTCTCCCAGACCTGTCAGCTTTATGCACAATCCGGTTGGCTAAACCTAGATAGCAGGATAAAGTACCAGGTTTGTCTACTGGCCATGAAATCCGCAATGGGCTTAACTCCCCCAGGTGTTCAGAAACCACTCAGCAAGTCTAACAATGGTAGGACTACTAGAGGTATTAACAGCCGATCCTTCTTAGTCCTCTTCAAAGGGCCCTCCCAAGGCCAATGATCCTATGAATATCGAGTGCCCTATTGGTTAAATACATTGACAGATGAACTCCTGACTGCAGCCAAACTAGGTCTATTCGAAACCAAGCATCATGCCCTGCTTACATCAACCACTGACTGTGGCTATTCTGCATAATATATAATTCCTCAACCAGTATTTGTAGTACTGTTTGATGTAATACAACTACCAGTAATCTGTGACCAATGAACACAATATATGCCCCAATCTCTCTTTCTGAAGCCCACTGCCCACGTTTTCCCCTACAACCCCCTCCTAGTTTTTCTACACCTCCCTTCCTCCCACCATTGGTCCTCCTCTCCCCATGGTTCCCTCCCCCTCGATTCTGCCTAGCCAGATACCATGCAGCGAAGGCCCACCTCTCTGAAAATCCACACATACCCTACCTCTCCTCCCCTCAACCCATGTTTTTCTCTGTTGGTCACTCTCATCACCCTCTGATCGCACCCCCTCACCTCCTATTCTTCCCTTTCTAGGTCCTGTCCTTCTCAACAGGCACTGGTTCTAGGCCCACCAACCAATACAAATAAAACTTCTGTTTTCCCCACCCACAGCACTTATGACAAGAACTGTCTCAACATGTTCGCATTTTTTACTCCTCTAGTCTGTAACTAGCTAAGATCTCACGTTGTATCATTTGATTGCCTCCTTGTACATTATAACTGCTAATATGCATTATTTTTTCTCTCTGAATCTCCGTAATTCAGTGTACTGACGAGGAACCTTTGTAAACGGGCTCTTAGCTCAAAGGTAAATGTAATCCAATTCTTTCTAATAAATAAAAAAGGAAAATCAACATGAGCTGTAAACAGCTCGTTTCCAGAAGCGTCCTTGGGGGAGCGAGGGATTACAAAGTTGGGAGATCAGCAAAGGTATGACAATACAATACATATCAATACATGGGCAGTATAAGGCCATGGGGCAATTTTCAAAGCATAACAGTGTGGTACAAGTACAGAGCAGTGTGACCCAAACCAACCGGCTAGGGAAACAAACCATATTTGGATAAGCAGACATGTATGGAAACAGACCATATATGGAAACAGACCATATTTGGATACACAGTCTTTACAACAGCTCAAGAGCAGATGAACCTGCAGGGTATTGGACAGAGGATAACTGACATGGCAGAAGTGCTATGGGAGTAGGCTGAGCATAGGATGTGAAGTGCTAAAAGTAGGCTCATGGGAGGGCAGTAAATGAAACAAGTGGGGAAAAGTGAAGGCAGCAGAACAGGATGGGGGGGAAGGAAGAGGAAGGGAAGGGTGACAGCCAAGATCTATTCCCCTTCAGGATGCAGGGGAACCCTGCAAAGGAGACAGGACCAGGCAGAGGGGAGTGAAGACGAAGGGGGGGGGGGTTGAGAAGAAGTGGTGATGGAATAGTAGAATGGGAAGGGAGGTGGGCAGGTGAGGGAACTGAAATGGAGAGAAAAGTGAGAGGGGTAGACGAGAGAGCCAAACTAACCTAAGCCCCTTCAGGATGCTGAGACCCCTGCAAGGGGATCAGGAATGGAGAGTGAGAAGGAAAGGAGAGAGGAGAAGAACAAAGGCCAGAACTTGAATCCCTTCAGGATGCAGAGAACCTCGCAAGGGGACAGAATCAGGCAGAAGGGGGTTGGTAAGAAAAGTGTGTGGGGGGAGATAGAGAATAAGGGGAGGTGGAACAGGAGAGTGGGAAAGGGATAGGAAGTAGGGAGGTGGCAGGTGAAGGATTTGAAAGAGGAGGAAAAGGGAGAGGGGTAGACGAGAGTGCCAAGCTAAACTAAACCCCTGCAGGATGCTGAGAACCCTGCAAGCGGATCAAGAAAGGAGAGTGGGGAGGAAAGAAGAGGGGCGATGAGCGAGGGCCAGGACCCGAACCCCTTCAGGATGCAGAGAACCCTGCAAGGGAGTCAGGGAGCAGGAAAGGATGATAGGGAGGAAGGGAAGGAAGAGAGGAGGGGGATGGTACAATTTAGGAGCCAAGAAGGTATGTCAAGGCTAGAGGAGGAGGAAATGGAGGAGAAAGGGATAATGCAACAAGGGTGGGGGGAGTAGGGAAGTGGGGCTAGGAGAAATGTAGTAGAGGAAGGGAGTTAAGAGGGCAAAATGAAATAGTGTGCCATGGGGGGGGGGGGCTAAAAACAAGTGCAGTTAGGGGAACAGAAATTATGTATGGGCTGGTGAGATACAGGATGAGGATGAGGAGAGTGGGATAGGAGGTGGCAGGGAGTTTCAGAGCTTTGGGAAGTGGTAGGAGAAAGTTTCCTGTCCAATGGAGGTAGAGCAACGAGGAATAGCCAGAGTGCGAGCATCAGTGGATCGGAGAGGGCGAGTGAAGGGGGGTTGGAACAGAGTGTGAGGCGGAGAGGTAAGAGGGGAGAGACCTGAACCAGAATGTAGAATTGAACTTGGCGCAGTGGGAGAGACGTCTGCACTCAAGGGAGAAGAAAGCGAGAGAATGGTACAAGGAAAAGAGATGAGTACAGGAGGGGATGTCAAGAGCAAAGCGACAGAAGGCATTGAAAAGAATATCCAAACTGGTGAGGGAAGACTTAGGAGCAGCTCTGTAGATTCTATCATAATAGTCAAAAATAGGGAGTATCATTTTTTCGTGCCAAACCAGTAGAGGTAGGGAACTTGAGCAGATCGGTGTTGAGCCCATCAGGACTTTGCTTGGACTGGTTCAGGGCTTTGACAGCACAAAGAACCTCTATTAGCATGATAGGGGGAAAGGAGTACCCAGTTGCGGAGGAGGTATTGGTGTAATGACAGTAGGTGGAGGGGAAAGGGGGGATGGAGGGGGTCCAGCTGGGAGGGCACAAGTGGCAAAAAGAGGTTTATGGAGGAGGCTGTTAAGATGGGGTCAGTGTTGTTAGAGCCTGAGACTATTTGGGGGGGGGGCCTAGCAGGGAGTGGAGTGTCTTCCAGAGCTCTGCTGGGGTAGAGTGACTTTCATCAGTTTTGTTTCTGAAAAATGTGGCTTTAGCCAAATAATGCACATTAACCTTTTCCCTGCCCATAGTAGGACAGCAACAGACACAAATAATGCAAGTTATGTTGTTTTGTTTATGTTTAAGTTTATTGGCAGGAAGACTCCATTGAGCACGCTCATTTTCAAGGAGGTCCTGTAAGGACAACATTAAACAGCAGTGTACAATAAAAGTGATGGCATACAGGTACAATAATTGGTAGAACAAAGTGCATATATAGTTAGTAAAAACAATAATAAAACAGATCGGAATCCAGTTTCTGGTTAAGCAGCTGTGACGTACCATAAGGTAACAATAATTGGTTGGAAATATATACAGGGTGAAAGAAAAGAACAGCAATAGTGAAGCATGCAGGAACCAATTCATATTAAGAGGGAGAACAAAAAATAGTATCAGTAAAAACTTAAACAATTGCTGTCAGCTAAGGGTGGGGATGGACTAGGGAGGACAGGGGCCAGAGTGGATAGGGAGACTAGGAAGAAGGACACCAGAAGTCAGAGGGTACTCATTTGATAGCAGTGGCAGGAGACTGGCATCATATTCTAGGATCTATGGCAATGACAGGCAGGTCCTATGCTGATAATAGTGGCGCCCGAGCAGCATTCGCGTGCTCAGCGACGCCAGGGCGGTGAAAACACCTACACCCTGACATCCTCGGCACAGGAAGAACAGCACTGGGATTTCTATACTTTGCTTTGTGGGTTTCCCGCAGACTTCTACTTAAGGATTCTCAACCCAGGGTGCATGTCGGGGAGGAAAAGCAAAATATAATAATGCTGGCCGGACGCAACAAAAAGTGTAGCGCCTGACCCAGACCCAAACCCAGAACCCCAGCACCGTAAGCGGAGGCCAACCCCTGACACCACGGGCGCAGCTCAGCAGCCGACCGCAGCGCCACCCCTACATCCCCTCCGCCCCTCCCAGGCCACGCCACGTGTTCTCACCCACCGGTAATGTGATAGCGACAGCCTGTCGCTAGGGTCGCCCACAACCCCACATCCAGTCACCCTCCCTGCCTCCTCACCTTTTGGGCTTTTGTCCACATCACATTGCTATTTCGGATGGCGCCGTCTTTCGGGCGCCAGCCTCACGTACTACCGTGACAGACTACTGAGAAGAATTTGCAGGTCAGGGCTCTGAAGAAATTTAGTGAGACAGTGCTGGTGAGCCTGAGTGAGGTCTGGATGAGATTCCACGCTGATGGGATGGCATAGCTAATGGCACCCTTGCCGAGAGATGTACGTGTCCAGGGTACAATGAGGAGGATGTAAGCAGATTTCCTAAGGGAGTAGGAGCAATGGGAAATATTAACAAGAGAGGAGATATAGGTCGGTAATTTGTTTAGCAGACTTTTGAGGGTACAGGTACCTAAATGGAGTTGCCGCCAGGTGGCGAGGGGCTGCCAGATGACTTCTTTATATAAGTTGCAGTGGTGTGTCCTGAACTGTACTTTAGTAATGAAGCGCAGAGACTGATGGAACAGTAGATCGAGCTTGTGAAGGTTGGATGCAGCGGCACAGCTGTAGATGATATTACCGTAGTCTAGGAGTGGCAGGAATGTGGCCTGTACTAGTCTGTGTCTAATGTCAGGGGGAAAGAGCGCTGCCGAGTCTTGCTTTCAACTTACTAGAAAGGTAGTCGATGTGTACACTGAAAGAAAGTTTGCTGTCTATCCAAACACCCAGATATTTGAATTGATCAACCACATCTAGTGATTCACCTAGGATAGTCCCTGTTTATATAGATCCAGTAACTGACACAAATAATGTACATTAACCCTTCCCTTTCTATAGTGGGGCAGTAACTGACACCAATAATGTACATTTTTCCTTCCCCGACATAAAGGGGCATTACCTGACTACAATGATGTATATAAACCCCCTCTGCTTGAGTGGGGCTGCCAGACTGCTAACTCATAGAAACACAGAAATTGTCGGCAGATAAGGACCACCAGGCCCATCCAGTCTGCCTGTAGGCCCTATACATTATATGTGGCCACTGACCCTATGTGATCAATGGCTCTTCATCACTCCCTCCCCCCTCGAGGTTCCCTTGTGCCTGTCCCAGGCATGCTTAAACCCCTCCACTGTGCTTGCCCCCACTATCTCCTGTGGCAGACTATTCCAAGCATCAACTACTCTTTCTGTGTAGAAGAACTTCCTCACATTACCTTTTAATCTGCTCCCTTCCAATTACATATTGTGCCCCTTGGTCTAGTACTTTTTCTACATTGGAAAAGGTCCCCCACCTGCATCTTGTTTATGCCCTTGAGGTACTTGAAAGTTTCAATCATGTCCCCCGCTCTCTCCTCTCCTTCAGTGAGTACATATTGAGGTCCCTTAGTCTCTCCTCATATGTTTTCTGGTGCAAGCCCTGCACCATCTTTGTTGCCCTTCTCTGGATAGTCTCCACCTTATCTATGTCCTTGTGCAGGTGTGGATTCCAGAACTGCACGCAGTACTCCAGGTGAGCCCTTACCAATGTTTTATACAATGGCATCACCACCTCCTGCTAGTGATAGTAATCTGCTTTTTTTTTCACTGTTTCCCTAAAATCGGGAATACCCTTCCCCAGCAAATACATCAATCCACATCCTCTTACTCACTGTCCACTGTCCATCAGAACTTCCTCTCCCCTACCTGTACCTGTTGTCCTTGATCTTAAGGCTCCCTACGTTTTCTCCCTAGCACCCCACCCCAACAGGGACAGTAACTTACAATAACTTGCAGCACTTATGTATAAGAACTTGCACTTTAAATGTTCAATTAATTGTTTAACCTGTTGTACTCTGTATCCTGTCCTTCCTGCCATTGCTGTATTATGTATTGTATACCTGTATTCCTACCATTGCTGTATTACGTATTGTATACTCCCACTGTAATTGACTGTTACGTATTTTACTCTATGTATTTCCCTGAATGCCCTCCCCCCAGGTCACACCAGGAGATGAGCAACTTGTTGTTTAGTGTGTCTTCCTGGTGAAACATTTCAACAAATAAATAAATAAAAATACCCCTGCTTATGCAGCCCAGCATGCCACTGGCCCTCCCCGCCGCCTTTGCAAACTGCTTTGATACCTTAAGGTCATCAGAGATGATAACCCCTAGGTCCCTTTCCTCCTTGGTGACAGTCAGCTCCCCCCCCCAACCTGTAGCTCTCCCCAGGGTTCCCTCTATCCAGGTGCTAACCTAAACCCCCAGGACTCCCGTTGTGCAGCGGGAAATTGGCAAGGTTTATTGGTAAGACGTATTAATACCAACACCCAAGGGGCTTCCTGGACTCCATAGGAGCCACCATTTTGTGACCTCTTGACCCCCAGGGACAGTCAATCATATGGTTTCCTAGCTAGTACAATCTGGAGATGTCTGGCAAAATTGTGGGACAGCAGAACTGGTGCCTTTTTTCAGGACCAGTGTGGAGTCTGATGGAGCGTGACAGCCATTTGAACCAATGTGGGCTTCCCTTGAACTGCTGATATAAAATGAGGCCTGGGCTGGAGACAGGCAGATCTGGGAGAGATTTTGTGGACACTGGACTTACTGTCCACAGACAGTCTAGCCTGTGTTATACTGACGTCGCATCTATGAGACCTACAGTGAAGAAGAGGAAGGAGCAGCATTCCTGTGCTGCACAGCACTTCTAATGGCACTAAAGAGACAGTGTGGAGCGAAGACAGTGAGGCAGGGTAGCTGGAGCATGTTCTGTAAAAGGCACTACAGATAGGTGTCAGGCTGCCACCTCCAAGTGGGTTGGGTCACCAGGACATGTTGGTCAGTCCAGGACCACAGTTGCCCATGAAGATGAGGTGAAGCAGCCAGCTGACCTCCATAAGGAATCTCCAAAGCCAGAGCATGTCTGAATGGGGAGCCCCAGCTGATCCAGAAGTACCCTAGGAGACTGGAGTCCCAGAGGCCTACTACGGTAGCAAAAGGAACCATCTAGTTGAGGAACTACAAGATCAGGGCTTGCTGTGTTCATGAAAACACTGTTTGTTTGGCAACTGTTTCTTTGTATTTGGCTATCAGGTCAGGATCTACAAATACCTCGTGGTGGAGGTTCAGTGCCATTTAAGAAATTGCATGGCTTTTGGAAGGATTTCATAAATGGAGCACATTGTCCCTTTTAATTTAAACTGCACCACTGTTAGACAGACCTCAGCAACTTCAACGGGTCTGCATCAATCCAACCCTGGGTACCCAGGGACTGTTATGCAGGGGGGCCCCCAGTGAGTGCTGGAAAAAACATGGTTCTAGGTAGTGAGGGTAGCAGCCTCCAGGACGGGAGGGCCAACTAGATATCTGTACTGTGTATAGTGGAGTGGGGCAGCACTGAGTAAAAAGCTGCAGCTGGCTGGCCTTTACAAAAACTGCCAGGGCAATTTGTAGTCTGGCCAAGCTTCCGTCAGGTCTGAGTAAAAGGGGACCAGTTGAGAAACAGCTATAATTACACTAATTACGTATTTCTTTTCCATGACCTGTGCACGATTAAAGCAGTGTTATACTGTTACTTTCTGCTCTTGTTATTTACTGCTATACAATTATGCATACAAGTGGTGGGAGAGAATTGTTAAATAGTTTGGGACTCCCAGGAGGTGTGACCGTAGTGGGCAGGAGGGCAGGTACAGCATCCAAGGGTTGTACTAATATGTCATCAGACCAACTTAAATCTTTTCTGTGGGTGGAGGCACTGAATTTCTCTTGGATAGGAACGCCCCTCATGGTGCAGTAAAAAGAAAAGAGGAGCCCCAATTCTCATCTACGGCGACCCTGTGGCAGTGTCAGGTAGTGGCACCCGTGCCCCTAAGGCAACTGTGAGTGTGTCAGGCCTAACAGAGGCTATACATGCACACTAATCCTCCTTGCCTATAATGGAAGAGTACATGACACTAATGTACAGTACATTAGTGGGTAACAACCCTTTTTCCTGAAGAAAGAGGGCAGTGGTTGTTACTAGCAATGCCCCTGCTGTGAATGGCCCACGGTATACGTACCAGCACTCGAAGAAGAAAGCATGACCAACAGACTGCAGAACAAAATGCTGAATGAGATACATAATTAACAGTAAGGACGGAGGAACACTGACCAAAGCCATGGTGCCTCGACCTTACCGGTGGTCATTAGGGGGTGTGTCTTGGCAATCACAGAGGTCACTTTTCTAAGATGCTTGTAATTAAAGGCACAGTGCTACTTTCTACAAAATATTAAAGAGCCCAGAAAGTCTGTACACTTAACAAATTGATGGCTAACATGTGGATTTACACCAATTACTTAGATTTGCACAAAACAGTAATACAAACATTAAGACAAAACAAAAGGTCCAAGGTATTTAAAGGAGATTGCTAAACAATGCATAGATACTCAGAGCATATATTAAGAGAACTGCTAATCAAAGCAGTAAAGGAAAGCATAAATCTGCCACTAGTAAATATTCTTTCCCTCTCATACTGGGAACACTGCCTAAGCATCAGTCTCAGTAGGAGAGCGGGAGTGGAAAAGCAGAGGGCTAAGCAGCCCAGAAGAGTAGCAGAGGGCATTATGGCCCAAGAACTTCACTTAAAGGAATAGTCCACCCAAAACTTGCAAAAGACATATGTTGTGCAAAGTGTTTTGATTTGTATGTGAAGTTCTAGTGTGTCCTTCCCTCTGTCTGCTATTAGGAGTTTTTCCTAAATTAGCCTGCTAGTTTTACGGCCCCTGGGGATCTCCATCTGAGACAGCTTAATTGTATTCCTTGTTCCCACAATGCACCCTCTCTCATGTGACAGTGATGCAGCAGAGACCCAACATTCAGCACACACGCCAAACTAAATATCTTAGAAACTTTACAAGCTGCACAAAAATGACCAGAAGCAAAGTTCTTCAGGACAGTAAGACCTTTACGATGAGGGTAGTCACTAAGCTGAACTTTACAGATTTCTAAAATATAGCTATCTCTACTGTTGTGAACCGATTGTAAAGCAGTGCTTTCTGCTGGATTTATGGTCTCTGCTACATCACTGTCACATGAGACAGGGTGCACTGTAGGACAAAGGAATACAATTAAGCTGTCTCAGATGGAGATCTCCAGGGGTCATAAAACTACCATAAAGCTAGCAGGCTAATTTAGGAAAAACTCTTAATAGCAGACAGAGGTAAGGACACAGTAGAACTCAACATACAAATCAAAACACTCTGCACAACATGTAACCCTTAGGTGGCACTATCCCAAGGGCTACTACCCTTGCCTGCTTGGCTAGTAGCAGGTTAAGAGGCCTGAGTTCTGAAACGGGTGCCTCTACCCGGAGATCAGGGTTGGTAGTGGTCAAACTAACCTGAGCACAGCCCTCCGGGACACTGTAACCCCCCTCTTTCCCCTCTAGTGGCCTGAACACTGTACAATAATCACTTTCACAATACCCCTAGTACAACACACACGTACCCACACTGTTTGCACTTACCACCAGGGCTGGTTCCTCTTGCTCGACCCTGGGGACCCCCTGTAGAACAAGGTTATGCACAGCAAATAGCAACAGTACAGTACTTTGAGCACAAACTGGAACCACAGTCAGATTACATGCAGAAAAAGTTAGATCTGATTTATTCAGGGGACTTGAACAAGGGAAGGGCAAAATCAGGTTAATTAGCTTAAAGGTTATATCAATCAAGCAGTTATGCATGCGCTTTGAGTCCCCCAACACAGTCCACCTCTGGGTACCCATGTGGAGAAGAGATGAGCTAGTCAGGACCTTTGCCCGGGGTTGCAGCTGGTTGGGGCCCTGTGATGGAAAACACAACATGCACAGTACACAATATTTGTAATCCGGAGCCAGGGGGCTCAGTTCGTAAAGGAAACAAAACAACAGGACAATCAGATGACACACTCAGATTAAGCTGTTGTTGCAGGGAGCAACCCTGGTATTTACTCACAATACCCAAGACTGGACACAGGCTGGACGAAAATTGAGACTGCAGGTGGTTGATCTGGAATGCCAGGAGAAGCAGGGCCCACATGAGTCGCAGAGGCATCGTTCCTGTTCAAGTGTGGAGCAGGGGGCTGATCCCCAGGCAGGTCTCTCGTCGATGGCTTCTCTGTGCCGTGGGTAGTCTGGCTGGGCCAGTCTGGCAAGGCCCATACCGCATGGAGGCAAATTCAGATGCAGTCCGTTTTGGGCTGGATACAGCTTCCAGCAAGCAGAACACAGTTCACACAGTGGGAAGGGGGACTAACTCACGACCCACTAGCAGCTCATAGCACATTTACATGTAAGGGAATTCTACTGTACCAGGCAAAGCACTCCCCGGTCACAATCGCAAAGTCTCTGCACACACCGGGAGCTTAGGGGTAGCTGGAACTCCTGATAGGCCGATCGCATTCAGCAAAATCTTCGGTCTTCTTCAGGTTGAGCCTGGCCCACTTCAGTAGCTTACTTTAGTCACACGAACTTGGATTTAGTCCAAAATAATTCTCTTCTCTCCTTCTCAGGAGTAGCACACTGACATGCAGGCCAAAAATTAGCCTTTTCAGAGTTCTCCCATGCGCATCCACTCAGGATTGCTGCTCAGAATCACTTCAGCTCCTTCTTGTTCAGCTTCCAGCTTAGACCTAACTGAAAACTGCAAGCAGCCTGGGACTTCCCCAAGATCCAAAAGATTTGCTTGGCTGATTTGGCTGTCAGTCAAAGCAACAGTTTCCCCTTCAGTTGCAAAAAAGGCGCAAAAAAAAACCCTCCAAACTAAAGTTCCTACAGATTTTGAATTCAGACAGCTCCTGTAGTCCAGCTGCATTTTAGGTCCCACCAGTACTGTTTGGTCCAATTTGCAGTCCAGGACCAAGATAGTGGAAACAAACAAAACAGTCCTTACTACAAAGAAAGCAGGTGAGACAAACTACATTATCATTATCACTCTAAATGATTTTCAGTAAACAGTTACATCTTTCAACAGAGCTCCCTCTCAGATTACTTAAGCTGCAATTAGGCAGCTCTTAAAGAGGCAGTACACAGAGGCTATACAGGCTCTGGTAATCACATTTAAACTGCGAAAACTCAGGACACCAGCCTGGCAGTGAATATTTAGGCAAGCTCAAGGAAGACTTTTTGGGAACCCCCATTTGTAGGGGGGTTACACAACATATGTTTTTTGCAAGTTTTGGGCGGACTTTACTCCTTTAAGGCCGACAAAAGTCTGTAATGTATGCAAGCTCTGAAGCAAGGTGTACAAGGTGTACTGACATTTTCTTGGGAGTGTGGACTAGGAGGCAGCTTGCCCAAGTGAGTGGTTCATGTCCAATGTGCCTGGAATATGCAGTTCCTGAAAAATGGTTTCCATCAGGGACCAGAGGCTTCGTCACTCTCAGTATGTGGAACTTGGTCTGAACCACAGAGTAAAGGCAGGAGTCACGCAGTACATTAGTGCCTGACATGGCAAAGAAGGGGAAGAAAGATTCAGAAGAGCTGGCCCTAGAGAATGTCGCTGGAGGGAGCTGAACCATGGTCCTAGGGGGACAGTTTAGAGGGTTCCCAATGGAGGGCTGGGATCCTAGGTGGTACTCCCTCAAGGGGTACTGCCCAATGGGCTGTGGGGCCTCAATGTGATGCTTGAAAAGTAGGATTTGAAAGAAGATGACTGGAGTATGAGAAATGGAACACCCATACAACCTAGAAGTGGAGAAGAAGGGCTCCTCAGGGATGCCTACATACATACAAAATTGCCAGCAGAATTAGGCCAAATGGTCTATCTAGTCTGCTCAAATGTGCAACTAGCACACTTTACTTCAGCTGCCCCACCCCCCCTATCCCCTTCCTTAATACCTACCTCTCACCCTGTCCCATAACCTCTTAAAACCTCCCACCGTCATATGATACCACCTCCTCCAGCACAGCGTTCCAATCAACCACCACCCTTTCTGTGAAATAATGTCTTCTCATTTCCCTCCTGAATCTGCCCCCTTCCAACAGAAGGCTATGCCTCCTCGTGTCCCTCCCAATCCTTAACTTGAATATCTCTTCCATACGAGTCTTGTTTATCCCTTTTACGTACTTGAATGTCGCAATCATATCTCCCCTATCCCTTCTGTCTTTTGAGGAATACAAGTTCATCACCATCAATCCCGCTTCATATGACCTATCCTACAAACCTCAAATTAGTGGCCCTCCTCTGTACCCCCTCCAGCAATCTCACTTCCCTCTTCAAGTATGGGCACCAGAACTGGTGCAGCCTGACCAGTGACTTGTGGAGCGGCAGAATTACCTCACTGCTTCTCGAGGAAATGCCTTTTGCAATACAACCCAACATTATGTTTGCCTTTGCTGCTGAACACTGGAGCAGTCAGCTGTATCAGTAAGGAGACGTTCTCTAGGCAACAGGTAGGAAAGTGTCTCAGAAAATATGGAGAGGGTCCCCGAAGATCATGTACACTCTCTGGGCAGTCATGACTGCACAAGAGGGAAGTCCTTGCGAGGGTGGGCTAAGAGGTGCAACAGCAGAAGGGGAGCTTTTGCAGCTGTTAGCATTGCCATGAAGGCAAGGGGCATAGAAGGTTCCAAGCATTACCAGGCTGCAGTAGAATGGATACTGAATGCTGCACTACATCTAGTTACCAAAGATCGATCTGGGCACCTTGTTTCAGCTTACCGATGTTCATGAGCATATTATATTATTAGCAGATTGCTATTAAATAAAATCATTGAAGGGGACCTGAGATTTCAGTGCAGTAGCTAAGGGGAGAACAGGGAAGTATCCAACATGTCAAGCTGCTACAGAAACACCTGATTTTTTTTTTTGTATTCTTTGGTAATCAGGTAAGACCCACTAGGCACAAATGCCTGTTTTCAGGGTGACCCCACTGACCCAGAAGCACTGGGGATGTTAAGTGACATGCTCAGAGACACACAGTATGCAAGTGGAGGTTGTAGGAATTAAACCCAGGTCTGCTGGATGTACCAAGCTCATTCACTGCTGGTTACTCTATTCTCTAGCCTATGCTGCTTTTAGCAGCAAAAGAACATTTTTAATACCTGTTGCATCTGCTATTTTATTGCAAAAGGACCGTGCCAACTATCCTGTCAGTAGAGTCGCCCGTGGCCATCTCACGCACACCAGGTGGCTTCCTGCCAATGAATGCTACAGACTCTGCCATCGGTTGGTAGCACTCATTAGCATAACCCGTACACAGGAAACCGCCTGGTGTGCTCGAGATGGATGCGGGCAAATCTGCCACTAGGACAGTTGGCACAGTCCTCTTACAAGAAAAATAACAGATGTAACAAGTATTAAAACGTTTTCTTTTATAAATAAAAGCCATAATTGGGCATTCCTGCAGTAGCTGCTGTACTTTGCGTGTTAGTCACTGTTTTCCTTTAAATGGGGACTTTCAGCTCCCCTGAAAGAAAGCATCGGGACCTATAGTTCCCAATTAGCAAAACTGCAAGTAAAATGAAATTTTTGAGACACTTCCTTCTCTGTAAACTTTTTTTTTGTCTGGTAGACCCTGTGACCTTTGCCAGTCATAATTCTCCCAGCATCCACTATGGCCAGTCCTTTGATGCCATGTACAAGGGGCTAAGCCACAGGGGACGTCTATATGCCTGTAGGCATATAGTTAATTCTATTCTCTTATACAGTGCATTATCGTGTTTACATACCGGTACTGAACAGCCGAGGAAAGTCCTTTCCCCAGCTGAATAGTATTTATGTAAGCCCAATAAAGCATTGTATAAGAGAATAGAATCAATGGTATGTCCACAGGCGTATAGACATCCCCTGTGGCTTAGCCCATCGAGCACATCCTCAGAAGGCTGGCCCCAAAATGCTGGTAGACTGGCCCATGGGCTCTCTGTTATTCACTCCCTGTTATACATAGGTGTGTAGAATGAAGAACTACAGTTATGGATTTTGTGTTGCAACCAACAGTTGCCAGTTACTAGGTATGTTTTCTGTGTCTCATTTCAAACCACACACACACATACAGTACACTCTAAAGCCTCACGCTCAGTGCAAAGCATCATGGGTATGCACATCTTTATGTGGGCAGGCTGGCAATTGGCTTGTCCAAAGCAAAAGCTGCAGTTTGGGAGGGCAGAGGGGCAGTTTTTCTGACTGGAGAGCAACAAGTTAACCTTTGCCTGCCCATAGAGAGGACAGAAACTGAAATCAAAACACGTGTATTACTCCTTCCTTGTCTTCCTATGGATGGTAAGTGAAAGTCCAAGAATCTTTTGAACCTTTATTCTAACAAATGGCTGTCTGCAGTGCTGCTGAACAGAGGTCAGGAAAGGAACATTTCAGTTTTATCTTTTCCACATTCCTATGGTATTTGTGCTGAATCTCCAGCTATTGTGCCTCTCCACCCACTGGATTTCCCTCCGCTCCACAAAGGTGCCAGTACGAAAATATTATTCCTCCTTCTCAGAAATCTGGTACCCCTGCTGTGTTCCCCTCATTTCTTTTCACACCTGAAAATGACCCTGTGTAATAATGACTGCAGTCAGTAAAGAAAGCGTTTTCTGCAACTGACACAGGTTACAGCAGCCTCTCTCCTAATTAAGGATCTGCTTCCCAAGACAGCACTTCTGGTTCCTCTGCTCAAAAGTCTTAGTCCTGAAGTCAGAAGTACTGTACTCATCAGAGCATGACCACTGGCTGGTGAATTCATTGTTAAAGCAATGCTGCAGTGAAGGGATTTCCTTGTGACCTCCACCCAGTATGGGAACTTGACAGGGAAAGGCATTCAGTTTGCTCTTCAAGCAGGCACTGGCAAATGTGCTGCGGAGAAAGGAAAGCACTGACTCATCGACTTAGCTAATGAAGTCCTGGAGATGTAAAACCGGTGCCAAATGAGAGAGTCTTTAGTGTCTGTTTTCAGAGAGAGAGCAAGAGACACACGCGCATGCACATGCGCATGCATGCACGCACACACACACACACACACACACACACACACACACATTCATACATAAAAACACACACATGAAAACAAACTCATGCTCATACATAGAAACACATATACATAAAAACACATGAAAACACACTCGTATATAGAAACACACACACATATACACATTCATACATGAAAACACACATATAGAAACACACACACATTCATACACAAAAACACACATAAAAACAAACACACATATATAGAAACACACATATACATTCATACAACATAAAACACACATGAAAACAAACACACTCATATATAGAAAATTACACACACACACACACGCTTTTGTGCATTTCTGACTTATGTCTGTTGTTGTTGGCACAAGACTGAGAGGAGGAGAGTTATCAATACAATAGTCATTTATGTTATCAGCAGTAGCAGGCTCAGGTGGGTCATGCCAGCTGCAGCCAATGTCTACTAATACTTAATGTGTCCTAACTTACATCCTTTACAAATATTTAAGAGGTATATTGATATATGTTAGTAAATGTACCATTGGTGTGCCTCTGAGTATTTAAAGCAGCAGTTCAATGAAACTGGGCAAAACACTGGACCCTACCCTTTATCACTATAAAAAATTCCAGGCATCTTTCAGTTTTATTTGGTGGTATAATTTTCCAATTCCACCACAATTTGAGTATTTTATTAACAAATGTACCCAATACCTTGGTAGCATCCCCCCAGGACCATCAATGGGCGGCCACCAAGGGTCTGAAGATAGCACATATGAACATATGTAGTCTTAGACCAAAAATACACGAAGTCCAGGTCTGGTAGGACCTCTACAAACCGGACTTACTAGCCATCTCTGAAACCTGGCTAAAAGCCCACATCCATGACCACGAGATTCAGGTCGTGGGCTACAATAGCTACCACAATGACAGAGAAACCAAAAAAGGGGGTGGGGTCCTAATCTATGCTAAGGATGACCTCTCCATGTCACCTCTACCCCTGCAGACTAATCCTACTGCTGAGGGAGACAGCATATACATCCGGATAACCCAAGGGCACGCCAAACAACTTAACAATTGGCTGCGTCTACCACCCACCAAAATCAGCCCTCAAATCCCTTGAAGCCATCACAAATGATACAGCTATCAAGGTAACAATGGAGCAACTAATCTTGGACGACTTCAACATTAACTGGGCCCAGGACCCTGGTCATGCCTCGAAGTCACTTACCCATGAAGCAGGTCTGACGCAGGTCATCTCTGAACCGACCAGACTTAATTACAAAACTGGGAACCACACCACCCTTGACTGGGCTCTGGTGTCTAACCCCACTAATATACAGAGTGCGGGCACAATGGCAGACTCCCTGAGTGACCATTCCCCAATCTTCTGTATATGGAAAAACAAACCACTCAAGGTCCAACCTAGAATTCTCTCTGCCCATGACTTCTCCAAGTTCTCCAAACTACAATACAATTGCTACCTAGGTAGTCTGGACTGGAACCCCATAAATCTTCTCCCTACTCTTACTGAAGCTGTGCAATACTTCCAGGACGAACTAACCATAGCGGCCAGCCTCTTTGCTCCAATGAAGAGAATGAGGGCTAAAGACAGCTGCTACAAGTGGATCTCTCCTTCCCTCAAAGCCCTAATGGCTACTCGGAAAAGCCTGGAAAAGTTTAGGCCTCCTCCCTCCCGCAGATCTCGCTGAATACAAAGCCCTGAGGAACAAAGCCAAGACAGCCATAAAACTCGCTAAGAGAGATTACTTAACATACCTCCAGAAAACCAGCCTGGGCAACCCCCAGCAATTCTGGAATCATATCAATGACCTGATCAAGGCAAGCAAAAGCCTGAGTCCTGTCCCATGGAGATTAACGGTCAGTTACAACTGACCCTTCTCAAACATCGGTTGCCCTTAACAGGCACTTCCTCAGACCTCGAGGCCTACAAGACCTGCCTGTCTCCCCAGACTCTCCCCTACCTCAGATGAACCACCTCACATGGAAAGACCCCATTTCACCTGAGACTGGCTAAAGCACTGAAGTACTAAACCTCCTAAGGAACCTGAAACCAAAAGGGTCAGGGGGACCCGATGGTATCAACCCTCGGCTACTCAAGGCAGGAGCTACCTCCTTAGCCTGGCCTATAACCATGCTCCTCAATCGATCACTGAGGGAAGGTGCAGTCCCTGACCCGTGGAAACATGCCAGTGTTGTCCCTATTCACAAAGGGGGCTCAGGGAAAAACTCAACAACTACAGGCCCATCTCCCTCCTCTGCTCATTTTAAATGCTGTTTAAATGCTTCATTGGCAAGCTTTTAAACTAGTCAAGGGGGGAGGCACTGATAAGCAGCAGGAAAATCCCAGCCTCTCCCTACAAAACAGGGTACTAAATGAGAAAAAGACTGAGGTAGAAAGGTCAGTGGGGGATGCTGCAACAGAAGATAAAGCCATCAAGAAATGGAGAGCAATGAGTACCAATGCCCATAGTCTGAGTAACAAGCTTCCTGAATTAGTGGCCTTGATGGAGGAGGAACATCTAGATATCGTGGCAGTCACAGAAACATGGTACACACAAAACCATGACTGGGACGTAAACATACCAGGATACACTATCTACAGGAAGGACAGGGAGGGTAAAGAGGAGGAGGAGTAGTCTTTACATAAGGGAAGGAATCAAAGCAACAGAACAAAAGGAAAACAGGGAGAAGAAGAAGCACTGTGGGTAAATTTGGAGACCGCAATGGCACCACAATCCGCATAGGGTTAGAGCACAGACCTTCTCAGGGGAGGAACTGGACAAGGAAATGATAGAGACTATACTTAGAATGGCAGAAAAAGGGAGATATTGCTGATGGGTGATCTGAATATGCAGATGTTAACTGGAGTGCAGTTGCAGCAGCCACTTCAAGAGTGGGGCTATTCTAGATGCCCACAGGGGCATGCCTTAGACAACTAGTATTGGAGCCCACTCGAGAGGAAGCAATCTTAGACCTGGTTCTCTCAAATGGAGATGAAGAGAGGATCACAGATGTAGAAGTGGTAGCCATCTGGGAACTAGCGACCATCCAACAGTATGTTTCACAATAAACACAGCAATGGAGTCAAGCCATACAAAAGCAAAAGTACTGGACTTTAGGAAGGCTGACTTTGCCAAAATGGGTGAGTGCCTAAGGAATGCACTAGCAAATGGGCAGGAAGGAGGGTGGAAGAACAATGGAATAATAAAACTGCCATCACAGAGGTAACAAGCCTTTTGTGAAGCAAAATAAACAAACGAAACGATGTAAGAAACCACTATGGTTCTCAAAGGAAGTAGCAATGAAGGTTCAAGAGAAAAGAAAGCATTCAGGAAGTACAAGGAATCACAGAAGGAGCAGGACAGAGAACTGTATCAGTTAAAGCAAAAGGAAGCTGGGAAGGCAGTCAGAACAGCAAAGGCCCAAACCGAGGAAAAGACGCCAACTCAGTTAAGAAGGGGATACAACCTTTATAGGTACATCAGGATGAAGGAAGACCAATGGAGGATAGTGAGGCTTAATAAAGGGAGGGAGGGTGGGCAGAGGGTGACTGTGAAAAGGCAGAGATACTAAACAAATATTTTTGCTCAGTATTTACAAAGGAAGAGGGGGAGGTACCTAAAACAAACAGCAGAGACACTCTGGATACAGAAGTTGATACCAGCCCATTTACAGAAGAAAGGGTTCTGAAAGAACTCTTAAAACTGAAGGTAGGCAAAGCAATGGGGCCTGATGGGATTCATCCCAGAATTCTAAAAGAACTAAGGGTAGAACTAATGACACCACTGACTACCCTCTTTAACAAATCATGGGATGATGGGGTAGTACCCGAGGACTGGAGGAGGGCAGATGTGATTCCCCTTCACAAAAGTGGGAGCAAGGCAGAAGCAGGAAACTACAGACCTGTTAGTTTAACCTCAGTAGTAGGGAAAATGATGGAATCACTTGAAGGAAAGAATTGTCGAGTATCTAGAGGCTAGAGGGCACAGGACCCAAGGCAACATGGATTCACAGCGGGAAGGTCATGCCAGACAAATCTGATAGATTTCTTTTACTGGGTGACCAAAGTAGTAGATCAGGGAGGGCTGTGGACATGGCCTACCTAGACTTTAGCAAGGCATTTGACACAGTCCCACACAAAGATTAATATACAGTTAGCCAGCCTGGGAGTGGGTCCCAAGATGACAACCTGGGTAAAGAATTGGCTGGAGAATAGGACACAGAGAGTAATAGTAAATGGAGTCCACTCTGAAGAAAGGGGTTACTAGTGAGGTACCGCAGGGTTCAGTATGACGGTCCTCTTAATGTCTCTTTATAAGTGACATTGCAGAGGGACTGGAAGGAAAAATATGTCTCTTTGCAGATGACACAAAGATCTGCAACAGAGTTGATGCACAAGGTGGGGTGGAAAGGATGAGAAGGGACTTGGCAAGGTTAGAGGAATGGTCAAATGTATGGCAGCTTAGATTCAATGCTAAGAAGTGCAAGGTAATGCACCTGGGAAACAAAAACCCTGGGGAAGAGTACACAATGGGGGGTGAGATACTAACAACAACAAAAATGGAAAGGGACCTGGTGGTAGTCATATCAGATGACCTAAAGGTGGGCAAACAATGTGAGAGGGCAGCAAGGAGGGCTGGGGAGATACTGGGATGCATAGGGAGAGGCATCACCAGTAGAAAACAGGAAGTTATCATCCCTCTGTAGAGACAGCTGGTCAGACCCCATTTGGAGTACTGCGTGCAGTTCTGGAGACCCAATCTCCTCAACGACATAGACAGGATGGAAGCTGTCCAGAGGAGGGCAACTGAAATGGTGCAGGGTCTGCACCGGAAGACATATGAAGAGAGACTTAAGGAGCTTAATATGTATAGCCTCGAGGAAAGGAGGGAGAGGGGGGACATGATAGAAACTTTCAAGTACCTCAAGGGAATCAACAAAGTCCAAGATGGTAGCAACTTTCAAAAAAAGAGGTGTGCAAGAACAAGAAGGCACAATTTGAAGATGGGGTGCGGCTCAGAGGTAATTTAAGGAAGTATTTTTTCACAGAGAGGGTTGTGGATGCATGGAACGGCCTTCCGGAGGAGGTTGTGGAGTCAAAAACAGTGGTGGAATTCAAGCATGCATGGGACAGTCATAAGGCAATTCTAGGGGGTGGGGATAGGAAGAAGTAGGCTGCTGGTTAACTAGGATCTGCAGCTTATCCATTAGGTAGGAAAATGGGCAGACTGGGTGGGCCAAGCGGTCCTTATCTGCTGTCAAATTCTATGTTTCTATGTTTCTCACTTGCTAAGGTGCAAAAAAGAGTCATCTACAATCAACTCAGGGACTACCTGGAAGCTCATCAGCTCCTTGCCCCCTCCCAACATGGATTTAGTACAAACCATGGTACTGACACTGCCTTCATTAACTTCACGGATGAAGTTCTCAGGGCAATGGACAAAGGGATACCCACTGTTGCAGTCTTTATAGACTTATCCAAGGCATTCGACCTCGTCGACCACAACTTGCTGCAACAGAAGCTGCAAAATATTGGCCTAGACAATCATGCCCTGAAGTGGTTTGGGAGCTACTTATCAGACAGGGCACAGAGGGTCTCATGGAAAGGGACCATGTCTGACCCACTACCCCTAAACCAGGGTGCATCTCAGGGCTCAATTCTAGGCCCCCTCCTGTTTTGCTTGTTTATCAACGACCTGCGTACCCACTGTGGGGAGAGCTCGATTGTGCAGTACGCTGATGATACTGTCATCTTCCGACCCCTGCGTGACGTGGCTGCCCAAGGCCATCTACTCCAAAAGGATCTCACTTCACTAGAGACTTGGCTATGTAAGAACAGAATGGTACTAAATGCCGACAAGACGAAGGCAATGCTATTCGGGCCAAGATCCCTGGGATTTGACAGGTCCTCATCCCTCTTATTAACCTCACTCTCTGGTAAAGCCATTAATGTAGTCCCCTCCCTTAAATACTTACGCCTCACGTTGGATCAGAATATCACATACAAGGAACACGTGGACCAGGTCAACAGGACCCTACATCGGAAACTTGGCACCCTGTACCAACTCAGGGACCAACTCATCCCTGAAGCCAGGCTCTCCATAGCTACCAGCGTCCTTCTACCCAACCTGACCTTTACGGCCCCTATTATACAGGGCATGGCTAAACAAGAGATTACCAGGATGCAAACCCTATATAATAAAATAGCTCGTTTCGCAACCTTAGACCACCTGAGACGTCACCACTGTGACACTTTGGCCAATCTTCATTGGCCCACATTGGTTGCCCGCCTCTAACACCCCTTGCTTGTCCAGGCCTACAAGCTTCTCAAACCCCACGCTCCACCAAGCATTGCTGGGACCATAATCCTCAAACACAACCCAAGGAACCCAAGGACCTCAGATAGAACGCTATTAGAAGTCCCTAGGGTAAGGACAAACGCTGGCAGAAGATCCTTTTCCTCCCAAGCAGCCTGCCAATGAAACAAGCTCCCTCCCCAGGTCCAGGCCTCCTTCTCACTCATGAACTTCCTCACCAGGCTTAAGTCCCATCTGCTGACCTCAAGCGCATGCCACTGTCATGGCACTTAAAGCTCCTAAGGTACTCCCCTCCTCTCCAACTCTCGTCTCCTAGCTTAACCTTCCTACTACCTGCCTTATACAGACTGCTCACCAGAGGTCACGTGTAACCCCTGAATAAACTATATGAAAAGTACTACCAGTTGCTTACATGTCATGATGATAACCATGCTTGTACCCATGCCTGCATCCACTGCTTTTCTTTTACCATGCCTGTATCCACTGCTTTTCTTTTACTATGCCTGTAACCATGCTTGTATCCACTATTTTTCTTTACTGTAACCACCTCATGATGTAACTCACAATGCCTCAAATGTTCCTTATGTCCTTGTTCATTCTTATAACTTGTATTGTTATCCCGGGTCGCCCCTGAAAAAGGGACCTTCAGGGCTCAGTGGGCCTACCTGGTCACCAAAATTTAATAAATAAATAAATCAATTTTAATTTTTTTTTTCTCAAGAAAACAAGATGGCCATCACATTTAATTGAGACATAGCATTTTAGACCTGGCAAGGGTTAGGAAAAAAAACTCATGGTGCGCAGCATAGGAGGCACGGTTTGACAGGTATGCTATTATTTTCACAAACTGTAGCAGAAACAAGCTTTTTGTGAACACATTTTTTATTTCATTTCTGTGTTAAATATTATATTATACTGTCCTACCTCAAATAGGGGCACGCAAGTAACAAATAGGAAATTCCTGTAAACCATGAATAATAGGCTAGTGATGGGATCATAATATAGGAATCAGAGATGAAAGTCGTCCGTAGTCTATCGAGTCTGTCTCCTGCTACTTAGGAGATATAATGCTGTACGTGTATCTCACTGCCCAGTCAAACTGGTAAAGCACCAGTCATGTTTTGTAAAGGTCAGTCATGAGTGATCCTTATGAATCTTCAAATGTTACCATACGGTCATCAAGGCAGATGTCGTCAGCATCTAGATTGTGCTTTAATCATCAAATATCTAACTTTTAAATCACCAACTGATTGTAACTTTTGTAAGCTTAACACAGCATGATGGTTTTTGATGATCTGTGAATGACCAAGATATTATCATTGCTGAGCATTGATAATCATATTAGTTCTGTATTATACAATTGTAAGTCACATTGGTAATGCTTACAGTTTTGTTGCTAACATGAAAATATGAATGTCAGCTATTGGCAGAAGCACATTATGATGTAAGTCATCTGAAGTTAAGTTTTGATCCCTGTACATGAGATGTTAGGTATAGTATGCACATTTGCATAACTAATTTGCATATTTCTTGCAAAGTTCAGAAGCACAGTTTATGGACTAATACAGTGATAATTTCTATCATTAAAATACTTTTGCCTTGACAGTATTAGTTTGCAGACTGTTAGGAAAGGTTCTGAGCACAAATCAGGTACTTGTAGGAACTCACCACAACTCTTAAGGGAACCACTGAATGGAGCTATACAAACCAGTCTGAGCCTTTACAACACTAGTAAACAGTGTGGAGTCAGAGGAAGTATAACTGGAAGTGGTGTGTTTGTGCAGAAGACGTGTTATAACTAATGATTTCAGTGAACATGTCTAATTAGAAGGCAAGATGCATTCCGTGAGTATAGAAGAAAAATGTAATTTATTGTAGTAATCTGACCATGACCAATCATGAAAAATCATATTATGAGATCATCATTAAGCATATTCATTATTTCCATAATATTGTGTTTTTTGATTGGTGACCATTTAACATTCATGTTTAATAATTGTTAGTTATAATCACAATGATGGTTTTTGAAGTTTACATTTTTCTGTTTTTTTTTAAGTCTTTTGGTAACCGGGTAAGGCCCACTAGGTATAAGTGCCTGTTTTCAGGGGCGACCTGGGAGCACTGGGCGGTTAAGTGACTTGCTCAGAGTCACACAGTATGTTTTATTTTATTTTTATTTTATTTAAACAGCAGTTTGGAAAACCTTTGAGCCATAGGCTCATTTACAAAGGTACCTTGTCACAGTAAGACAAACCAAAATACACAGTATAGCAGTACAACACATAAGTATAACAGTAAATTAAGACATAGATACAAACAAGCTGGTACAGGTAGGATGGATGCAAACAATACCAGAGTTATGTCGTCCTTAGCAGCTTAGTAATAAGCTTTGTCATTAAGTATTGAGTACGGCTTTGACTAGTGGCAGTTACAGCATTGGGTGTTAATAAGGTGGTTACGTAAGGAAGTTTTGAAGCACGATATAGTTGGAGCTTGGAGATGGAGGGGGGCAGTGTGTTGAACCAGGAGGGGGCCCTAAAGCTGAAGGCTCTTTGGCCGTGAGAGGTCCTAGCTCTAGGGATAACAAGAGAGGTTTTCCCAGAGGTCCAGTATGAACTAGTGGACAGAGCGGCGATGGTGGTGGTCAATCCTGGTGGGGAAAGCCCAAGGAGGGTCTTTTTGTAAGGGTACAGGTAAGATATTTGAGGCGCTTCGAGATCAAGTACCAGCGCTTTAGCATACAGTAGACAGGTGTGTGTCATCCTAGGTGCTCCAGTAATTAACCTGCAGGCCTTATTCAGAGTAGTGCGAATTTTATGGAGTGCGGTCTGATCAGCAGCACCATACACCGGCAGTCCATAGTCCACTAGGGACAGGATAGAGGAGGTGACTGCGAGTCGAAGAGCCTCCGGGGGGAGGCAGTGTTTATACCGATGTAAGATGCCCAATCGGATATTAGTGGCAGTGGCTAGGGCAGCGATGTGTCCATGGAAGAAGAGGGAGGGGTCAAAATGGATCCCTAGGTATTTATAGGAGCAAACTTGTTCGAGTGGGAAAGAGGACCCAGAGTGAATGAGGAGTTTGAAGTTGCAGGACTTGTTTTGGGGATGAGTGAAGAACATGGTTTTTGTTTTTTTTAAGATTTATCACCAATCTGTGTTCCTTGAACCAGCCCTCGGCTTCAGTGAAGGACTTCTGCAGCGAGTCCTGGAGGGCAATAGGGTTCCGATTTGAGGCAAAGATGACTGCATCATCAGCGTACAATAGAATGTTCCCCGAGCAAGAGCGTGGAAGGGTGTTAAGGTACAGGGAGAATAGTAAGGGGCCCAGAATGGAGCCCTGGGGAACCCCCAGAAAAGATGGGACAGATGTCTGAGTAGGTCCCATTAATTTTTACACGCTGTGAGTGGTCAGACAGATAACTGGTGCACCAGGAGATAGGCCCAGCAGCAAAACCAGAGAGACTAAGGGCATCAAGAAGGAGGGGGTGGGAGACAGTGTCGAAAGCTTCGAGAGGTCAATGAAGACCGCACCAGCCAGAGAGCCAGTGTCTAAGGAGGAGTGGAGAAAGTTGGAGAACTCTAGGAGGGCTGTGTTGGTACTGTGGCCCGCCAGAGCCATGCTGCTCAGGACAAAGGACATTGTAGGTGGAGAGTAGTCAGAGATTTGAGAGGCCACCACTTTTTCCAAGGCCTTGGAGAGAGGAGAGAGAATGGAGATCGGTTGATAGTTTCCAGCCACAGTCCTATCACCACCTTTAAAGATAGGGGTGACAGTGGTGACTTTCCAGGCAGTTGGAACCTTCCCCAGGCAAAGAGAGTGGTTGATGAGGCATGTGATCGGGGTAAGGACTGTGTCTAAGACCAGCCGTAGGATACACGGATCCAGGGTGTCACTGCCTGTACTATTACTCTTGAGGGCAGTGACAAAGTGCGGCCTAAGTTCTTGGGCAGAAACACGGCAGAGGAGAAAATAAGGGCGAGAAAGATTTACGGCAGGTGCTGGGGGAGGAGGGTCAAAAAAATTTGTAGGGAGGATAGGGCTAAGGTCAGTGAATGAGGTGTTGAGGTGGTTGGCTATGAGGGCTGGGTCTGAGGAGATCACACCATTAATGTTGATCTGGGTGGGTGGGGGAGTGTGCACTCCCATTTAACTGTTTAATGTTATCCCAGAAGGTTCTGGGATTCCCCCATGAGGCAGTGAGTGAGGACTGATAGTGCTCAGACTTGGCCTTTCTGATGGCCCGAGTGCACTTAGTTTCGGGCGGCAGCATATAACCGCCTGTCATTGGGCCAGCCAGTCTCAATGGCACGGTGCCATAGGTTGTCCCTATGTTTGAGCTGGTGGATCAAAGCTGGGGTAACCCAGGGGGCATTCTTCCTTTTAGAATGGCGGTCAACACTGGGGCATAGATATCACAGGCATTATTAAAAGTTTGGGTAAAGAAGGAGAGAGCTGTGTTGATGTCAGAGTTGCCTGTATAGGAGACCAGTCAATTTGGAAGGAAGTTCCTTGAAGTTTTATCAGTCCACCAGGTATTAGGACTCACGCATGTGGACTGTGCTATGGGTTTTGGGGACTGAGGTTGACCAGTGGAATAGAATGGGGAGTGATCACTGAGAGTCTGGGAGGACTTGTACATTGGGGATCCGATTAGGGCGGTTGGTGAGTACCACATCAAGCAGGGTACTGGAGCCTCTCTTGGGTTAGTCCTGGTAGGGTGGGTAACTAGTTGCGTTAGGTCTATTGCAGAAAAGGAGTCTCGGTAGAGGAGGAGGAGGGGCTGAGCCAGTTGACATTTAAGTCACCCACCAGAATTTGATCAGCGGAAGGAGGTAGAGAGGTAAGGTATTCTGTAAGAGAGGCAATGGCTCGTGCTGGTCCCTGGAGGCACGTATGCAGTAGTCAGATAAAGGGGTCCCTTTAAAGGGTCAGGGGTTAGTTTCAGCATAAGCGCCTGGGCCCTGGAGTCAAGGATGGGAGTGGGCAGGGCTAGTACGGGGAGAGATTCCTTGACATAAATAGCGCAGCCACGGCCCTGTCTCCCAACACGGTTGGACCGGAAAAGGGTGAAACCAGGAAGGGAGACTAGGGAGTCAGGGGAGGATTTCGACAGCCAAGTCTCAACCAGGGTGATGACATCAGGGTTACTTGATGTGACCAGGCATTGTAGTGAGTCAAACTTTTTTAGGAGGCTACAGATATTCATGGAGACCATGCATAGGCCTGTGGTGCGAGCTGGGGAGCTCCTGGGAACCGGGCCAGGGTTTGGATGAATGTTCCCTGACAGGAGTAGTAGCATGACTAACACCCTGGCTGGGAGATGGTGAGAGGTTTTCCTACGATTGACCTGAGGGGGAGGGAGGCTAAGGGAGCTGGGGGTGGGCAGGGAGGTACAGGAGGGGAAAGCAAGAATAAGAAGACACCCAGATGTGCCTGAGGTGAAGAGAAAGCTAGGGGGAGGGCAGGGGGACGGGACACACAGAGGTCCCAAGGGGCAGGAGAGGAGGTTCAGGAGCAAGGGGAGGGAGGGGTGCCAGGGCACAGTGTGGACTAGCAGATGGGTAAGTGGGTAAGTGCACTGCTAGTGGGGATAGGCACAGGCAGAGCGTGAGGCAGGGCCAATACATTGTGGTGAGCAAGATCCCAGGAAGTAGTGCTGTACAGGTAGGAGTAGGAAGCAGTGAGGGAGTTAGGGGTCCTCTAGTGGCCAGCAGGTATAACCTGCAATGGGAAAGTGGGGAGATAGGTTCTGGCAACAGGACTGATATCACCGGATGTGATGTCACGGGGTGGATCCTTAAATTGACAGCCGCCCTGGGTGGGAGGGTGGTTGGGGCGAGGGGCAGACGGGCTGGCTGGGCTAGCACCCCTCTGCAGGCATCCAGACGAAGAGAAGAGGCTCTCTTTACCTCGAAAGTTATCAGGCTGGAGATTTGGCTTCCTCAGCTACTCAGGTGAGCCGCTTGTTGCTTCAGTTGCTTGATTGTCCCGAGTGCCTAGCTTGGGGAGCTGCCTATGTAGTGGAGAAAACAAAGCCTCTCATTACTATGCAGCGGGAGAATATGTTGTGACTTACACGAAGGAGCTCCACTCTAAGCAAACAGGGCTATTCCAAAATGAGGTCACACTAGGACCCAGCTAACCTAATGCCTTCAGTAACAAGCACAATTAGCTCAATACCACCATATTAAACAAGTCTGATTTATATTAGCTGCTTGGTATATCTGGCTTTAAGATGAAATCGGCAATGTAAGATGAAATTAGCAATGTAAGTGGAGGTTGTGAGACTCAAACTCAGGTCTGGTCTGCTGGATGTATCAAGCTCATTCACACCTCATTCCTCTAACCTCTAGGCTATACTGCCAGCCCCAATAGTAACATAGTAGTTGATGGCAGATAAAGACCTCTAGGCCCGCCTAGTCTGCCTGTATTACCTGCCTGCATCAGCAGCCGCTGACCCCACTTGGTCATTGGCTATCGTCTCTCCTCACCCCTTCCCACATAAAAGGCTGCTGAACAGAATGAGTAGTCTGGGCATGGAGCACAAGGTGGGAAAATGGGTTAGGAATTGTCTAACAGACAGGAAACAGAGGGTGGCGGTAAATGGAATCCAATCAGGGGAGAGGGAGGTGACTAGCGGGGTACCACAGGGATCAGTCCTTGGGCTAGTCCTGTTTAATGTCTTAATTAGTGACATTGCGGTAGGACTGGAGGGAAAGGTCTGTCTGTTTGCAGATGACACCAAGATCTGCAACAGGGTGGATATTTTGGACGGGGTGGAAAGAATGAGGAAGGACCTGGGGAAGCTTGAAAAATGGTATGAGGTGTGGCAATTGAGGTTCAATTCCAAGAAGTGCAAAATAATACACCTGGGAAGAGGGAACCCTGGGGAGAGCTACAGGATGGGGGGGAGGTTGCTGACGATCACCAAGGAAGAAAAGGACCTAGAGATTATAATTTCTGATGACCTAAAGGTATCTAAGCAGAGTACGAAGGCTGCAGGGAGGGCCAGTGGCATGCTGGGGTGCATAGGCAGAGGTATCACTAGCAGAAGGTGTGAGGTAGTGATGCAACTGTACAAAACACTAAGGAGGCCTGACCTAGAGTACTCTGTGCAGTTCTGGAGGCCATGCCTTCATAAGGACATTGACTGGGTGGAAGTGGTCCAGAGACAGGTGACTAAAATGGTACAGGGCTTGCACCAGAAAACATATGAGAGACTAAAGGACCTCAATATGTACTCACTGGAAGAGAGGAAGAATCGGGGGGACATGATAGAAACATTCAAGTACCTTAAGGGCATAAACAAGATGCAGGGGGGAGACATCTTCCAATATAAGAGATGTACAAAAACAAGGGGGCATGATATGAAATTGGAAGGCGGCAGGCTGAGAGGAAATATGAGGAAGTTTTCCTTCATGGAGAGGGTGGTGGGCACATGGAATAGACTGCCACAGGAGGTTGTGAGGGTGAGCAAAATGGAGAGTTTTAAATATCCAAGGGACAGGCACAAGGGTACCTTAGAGGTGGGAAGGTGGGGTGAAAAGCCATTGACCAGTTTGGGTCAGAGACCACAAACAACTGTAGTGCTTTCGGGCAGACTGGATAGGCCTGGTGGTCCTTATCTGCCGACAATTTCTATGCTTCTAGTGTTCCCTTATGTCTATCCCATGCATGTTTGAATCCCCCCCACTGTGTTAGCACCCACCACTTCCTGGGGTAGGCTATTCCAAGCATCCACCACCATCTCCATGACAAAAAACTTCCTCACATTTCCCTTATTCTGCCTCCCTTCAATCTCATATTGTGTCCCCTCATCCTTGTACAACTCTTGTACTGAAAGATGTCACACGCCTGCACTTTGTTCAAGCTTTTAAGATACTTGAAGGTCTCTATCATATCCCCCCATTCCCTCCTCTCCTCAAGTGTATACATGTTGAGGTCTTTTAACCTGTCCTCATATGCTTTCTGATACAAGCCCTTCACCATCTTGGTCGACCTTCACTGGACTGCCTCCACCCTGTCTACGTCTTTGCGAAGATGCGGCTCCAGAATGGAACACTGTATTCCAGATGCGGTCTCACCAGCATTTTGCACAATGGCATCACCACCTCCCTTCTTCTGCTAGTGATACCCCTGCCTATGCACCCCAACATCCCATTGGCCCTCCCCACAGCCTTGCTATGCTGTTTAGCCACCTTTAGATCACCTGGGATGTTTATTCCTAAATCCCTCTCTTCCCTGGTGACTGTCAGCCATCCCCCCACCATCCTCTAGCTCTCTGCAGGGTTTCTTTGTTCAAGTTTGAACATGATCTTGGGGCTGGCAATATAGCCTAGAGGTTAGAGTAATGAGCTGTGAATGAGCTTGATACATTCAGCACACCTGCGTTTGATTCCCATGACCTCCACTTGCATACTGTGTGTCTCTGAGCAAGCCACTTAACCTCCCAGTGCTCCCAGGTCGTCCCTGAAAACAGGCACTTGTGCCTAGGAGACCTTACCACCGTTACCAAAAACTTAAATAAATTAACAAAATCTTTGAACATAATTGATAATAATCATTCATGACACATCACTATTAAATCATCATCTTTTTGGCTGGGTGGGGCCGGATTTTCACACATTTGTGGCATGTTTGAAGTATAATTGCATTACTTGGGGCATGAATGTTACTCCATAGAAAAGGTGGTCTTGGGCCACTGGAAAGCCCAGCAGAATGGTGTGTGCTTCAGTGGTGATGACTTGGATTTGGGAGCAGACTCGGGAAGTCGATCTAGCTGTGGGGGGCTGTGCAGCAGCAGCATTCCCAGCCAGGAGAGGAGGCCAGCCCCAGCCTCCACCATCTCTGGGACTTACCTGGTTTGAGCCAGTACGCGGTCAGTGGTGTGGAGCCTGCAGTGAGCTGGCAGGTATCATCCTGGCCAGTGGTGTTTTTCCACTTTGTTCTCACCCCGTGGTCGGCACACATGCCATGGGGTGAACGTGTGCTGTGAAGGTGCTGCACATACTCTTTGCCTGCACTCAGCCTTCTGAGAGGAGGTGCTGCTGTACCAGCTAGGATCTGCTAGGCGGCAGCCAAGCAATGGCATGTGCTGTTCCTCTTTCCCTGAAGGAGGAGAGCTGTCTGTGGACACTCAGTCCTCCTTCCCACAGCTAGCTCCCGAGTGATGCTGGTCCATTACAGAACCTGGATCACCAGTGTGGCAAATGGTATAGCAACCAGTGCCTCAGCCCACCATGCCACTGGGGAGGACCCCCCCCCCTTCCTTTGGGGTCATCTCTCAGTATCAGGTTTAGGCTATTCGTTAGAGCAGTAATAATGAATATCAGCTCCAGCATTCATTATTCGGACATATGACTCCAATCAGTACTAAAAAAACAGTTTCTACCCCTCCATACAGTCGGCTAGGGCTAGTCCTATGGCCATTCCACTCTGTCAGTCTCTCCCAACCCCCTTCTTAGTCCTTACACATCTTTTTTTTTTTTTTTTGAGTAATCTCTTTACCCCCTACGTGCACCAGAGCTGCCTCTCCTTCAGGCCGCCAAGGTCCACAAACAGTCCCTACTATCCCCCCTGCAACCAGCTACCTCATATCTGCAGCCGTCCATGGATTAGCCCCGGTGTAACCCTTTACTGGGTGGGTTCCCACTCCTCTGAGGGGGAAGGTACCGGCGGGGAGGAAGCGCCAGCACACTATTTTTTCTGGTCTCCGGGAGCTGCTGAGGTGTTCGTGGCTTCCAGGGGAGTCTTCGGGGCCGCCTGTGGCCGGCAGCCGTCATCCAACTAGACTTCCAGCACGGATTTTCCTGGTTTTCTTGTTCCCCCTATGCACTGCTACTTGTAGTGCTCCCAGTCTGCACTGGGGGCTGCAACGTGAGCGAGGCCAGGCCCTAACCCTCCCCAGGATAGGAGAGCAGCCCGTCAGATGCTCAATCCTATCCTCTCCTGCCGACCCCGGACGACCTAGGTCCGTTCCCAAACCTGGGTCGCCGGCGTGGGTGGAGGTAAGGCGCCAGCACCTCAACCCTCTACACCACTGGGCCGGCTCTCACATATCTTAAAATAAATATCTGTTCCCCTCCCAGTCTCTCCCTTCACCCAAAATCATCTTTTGAAATATTCCTTCCCTAGCCCCACTCCTCCAGTCCTGTATTCTACAGGTGCAACAACCCCTTAAATTGTGTTCAGCTCCCAACCCCGATCCATTAATGGGAAGTCAAAAGGTGGTCCAGGGCACAGTGAGCATAGTTCCATATATTCAGTGTCCTGCTAGACACCCCTACCTCCACTCAACACCCCCTTTTCCTCTCACCTGTCCTTTAATCTGATCCCAATAGCCCTGGATCTTTCATGGGCAAAAGACATAGCAGTACCAGCAGTCTACCTCCCTCCCCAACCCCTGGTCCATGATGGGGGCAACAGGTAAAACTCCCAACTGCTCTGTCAGACTCCCCCACACACCAGAGCCTCCGAAATCTGCAGTGCTGCTTTGGGTGGGAGCGGGCGATCCAACTGAACTGCCAAGATTTGCTCCCCTGCTGCTTCCCCCACTGAATAGCAGGAGTTTAAGATGCATGTCTGGGGAGATGGAATGTGTTAACCCTCTGCAGCAATCTCAAGACTGCTCCAGCTGATATAGGGAGCGACCTTGTAGCACTAATCCTGATGGTTGATGAGAGCCACCAGGCCATTGGGTGGGGGGGTACCTCTATCTTTATGCAGCAGCAACTATGAAAGAAAGCAATGTCACAAAGTATTTTATCATGGCAGGAAGGGTAAACTCCTGTGGGACTCAGATTTAACCCAGCAAGGTTTGGATTTAGACTCCCACACGAATAACAAAGCAACATAGACACGGCAACTTCCAGCAACATGACACAGTGTAATGACACTACGGAAGGTGCTTCCATCACCGTGAACAGAAAATTACTCTTTGGCAGAGCACAAATGCTGTGTAATATGCCATCATACCAGCCAAAACCCATTGCATGCCACAGGGTAGAGAGATGACAAGGTTTCACTTAGTGTATATGAATTGGATGCTCACCCAATTCTGGCCTGAAACCAAATGAAAACACTACAACTCCGCCATATTCACTACATTCAAACTGGTCCCATTTCCTTTTAGTACCTTTTCCACCATGAATTGAATATACGACCTCTGTTTCAGTTACACTACCTACCCTGATCACTTGCCTCACCTTTTCAACAAATGGGAGTGAGTTAAAATAATGGCTTCCCTGTCCTCTATTTAGAAGATCTTTGACCAGGAAAACCTCTATGAGAACTACCGTGCTTTTCTAAGAGTTTCCAGGGAGAAAGGATCAAAGCATTCTACAGGAATCAAATTGGGCATACCATGTGGCAGGTGAGAATTATACCAGCAAACCACGGATGCAAGTCCTTGTTTATGGGTGAGATACTGGTGGCCTCTGACTGGACACAATGCAGACCAGATTTCCCAGTGGTTAAGGATGATACTAGAAAGGAACAGCTGTGGGGGGCGGTGTGATGGATATCAGGGTCTGGGCAAGACAGAGTAGCAAAAATACAAAACTGCTGTAGCCCAGAATATAATATCTACAGACCAAAATCTCAGAGCACTCTTCAGTCCCAACACATCACGGGGCAAATCCAGGTTTCAAAGCTGCCAAGAATACACTCCATTGGACCCTTGGAGGATGCCAGGGATATAGACTGTGAGGGACAGCCTGGCACAGTGGGGCCATGCTGCAGTAGCTGCAGCCTCTTGTTTCTAATTTACTGCCTCTGTTGGACAGGAAGCCAATCTGGAGCAATCAGGTTCTAGGGTAACTGAGGGCAGACAGCTTACTGCCAACCCTTGCGCAGAGATCTTTTCTTGTCAGGGCCCCTACCGTTTTCAATGCCCTTTCTCCGTCAGTCACCAGCCTCCCCAAGCTGGGCCCTTTCAAAGCGGCCCTCAGGAGCCACCTCCTCTCCTCCCGCTCATGCACCTGCCCGTAGCCGGCCTACCTGCAACCTACCTGTGCCAAAGCCATAACGCTTTGTTGGTAGCTTTTACCTATATGTCGATATACTTTGACAAAGTTTATATTCTCAGACTGCATTTTTACCTTGGACGATAACTTGTCCCTATGTTATAGGGACCTGCTTAGCTAACAATATGTATAGGCCACGTCTCTGTTATATTCTACTGTATTATAACTATGCAATTGTGTTTACCACTCCATGTACCCTGCTGTACTGTTTATACTCTGTTTTATGCATTATTTCTTGATATGGAGCCTTTGGAAATGTCTCTGACTCAAAGGTTTTTAATTCCGATATATTCAATAAATAAAAACTCAGTGCCACTCAGTCAATCAACACAGCCTCTTGTGACCAAGTCATCAGGAAAGTTAACGAACACGATCCAGCATACCTTGACCTGTGCCATCAGCAAAAACAAATGTTTGTCCTGTCAGCCAGTGTAACGATCCCCTCAACTTCAGAGAAATTAGCATCTGGGTCATTGGAAAGGCAAATCGCTGGCATCCGAGTGCAGCATTGGGGGGGGGGGTGCTGTACTGCTGGGGTGTGCCGTCCTTCGAATGAGACGTTAAACCGAGGTCCCTTCTTCCCATCCTGGTGTTGTCCTGGTGGGTGTCCAGGTGGAAGTAAAAGAACCCAGGGTACTCTTCGCAAAGAGTAGGGGATATTCCCAGTGTCTTGGCCAACATTCCCCTTCCCATAAACCGGTTCATGCAATTATCCAGGCTGTGTGTGGGTGATAAGGTGCAATATGGCCGCCACTACACATTCAGTCACTTCACTACCAGTTTAGCATTGCTTGTAAAGCGCTTTGGGATACACTGTGTATGAAAAGCGCTATATAAATGCTGATTCTTCTTCAAAGTCCGGAGCACCGAATAGGAGTTCAACTTCCAGTGAACCTTTTGAGAGCAGCAGAGAAAAAGTCCCCTGTAATGAAGTCTGATCTCAAACCCAAGTAACAGGCAGCACAGGACTCCTCTCTATCCGCGTGAATAACTCGCTGCAATTTGAACATCATGCACAAACACACCCAGTTGCATGGCACTCTTTTTTACCTGCTTCGAGCAGTGGCTTGGTGGCAGCATGTCATGCTTCCGTGCTGGTGGCCCAGGTTTGGAACGGAGCTGGAGGAGCCATAATCAGTGCAGCCAGGGCTGTGGAGGGCTCCTGAGGGAAGTGTGAGCCGGCCCATGGAGGGAGACATCTGGGCACCAGTGCTGCAGAGGACTCTAATGGTGAGCCAGTGAGCCTGCTCCCCCAGTGGGGGTGGCCTCATCCCAGCATGTGCTGCTGCAACCATGGCTGACAGAGGCATCGTCTGATGTCAGGGGAGGTGGGAAGGACTGCAGAAGAGGCTAAAACAGAAAAGGTATATGCCCAAGCCCTATGAATGATTATCATCAGCTCCTCAGTCTCTGCACCATGCAGATACTTGATGACTGATGGTGGAGGGAGTGGGCTGGGGACTGGCTGGGACCTGAAAGGAGGCAAGGGTGACAGCATGAGGGTCAAAAAGCTTGGTTTAAAAAAAAGAGAGAGAGAGATGGGAATAGGACGCAGCCTTAGGAGAGATTCCTTTTGCTCATCATGCGCACTGCTGCCTTGTATGTAGCTTTCCTATTGTTGATATTACAAACACTAGGGCCCTTGCATTAACTTCTCCAAGAGACAGGCTACCAGCCAAACTGGGGAGTCCCAGAAATGGTGCAGAGAGCATAATGCATTGTGCATCTGGGTCCTCAGCCTCTTATTCCGTGGGTCATCTCATATCAAAGAGACAGAGCGAGACGACGGCTACACTTTCATTATGTTAGGAAATGTGCCATCTCTGTGTTTTGAAACAATGTGTTTTGTAGATGTGCTCATGTTTGGGGATTGGGGGGGCATGTGCACTGCTGCAAAAGGTTGGCGTAGTCACAAACTCCAGCATGGTGAGAGGTTTCTGCCAAAGAGGTCCACACTGCATCTCACCCAGTCTTCGGCAGCACTGCTGGATGCTGCTGATACTCAGTATTGCTCGGACCACAATGGGTTAATATGAGCTTGTCAAGACTCTAGTTCTGGATTAAATTCATCTGATTAGCAGAGGATTCACAGCCGGTCTTCACCTAGTTGAGTGCAGCTCAAAGGGGCCAGAAGTGTCATGCTCGGAATCTGAAGTTCTCATCAACGTTGTCCTCCACAGAGACATGCCATTAACAAAACTGTGTGCAAACGAAGCTGCCACTCTTTCTCTTACAGAAGGAAGCTGGATCAAACCACTGGCAAACAGACTACTCGTTCTACTTTTAGAAACAGAAGAGATGAGAGAGATATAAAGGGAGACCAAGAGAGGAGTGGGGTTCACAGTGTGAAGGTAAGGAGAGAGGGATAGAAGAGGTAAGGAGAGAGGGAGAATAGGATAGAAGAGGGCAGACAGGAGGGAGAGAGAAAGAAAAGAGGTGGGAGACACTATGCCAAATTTCAGGTTAAATATGTATAATACGGCAAAAGGGAAAAACAAGTTTTGTGAAAGGCTGGGCAGGTGGAGAGGAAGAGAGAGGGAGAGAGTGTCTACCCAATGCTGCCCCAAGGTATACTCAAATATGCACCCCACATATCCGAAATCTGTCAAGCATGTGTAGAAATTAAGAGCTGGCCTACTAGGCAGCAGAGAGCCAGGCAGCAAATTGTGGAAAACAATGTATTTGCATATCATTTTCATGTTGTATTGCACGCAAGCGCAAACAACATATTGTGGTAGCTTGGAGTAGCAGGTTTTGGAAGTGTGGTCGTGTTGTGGCCAGTGGTGACACTGCTTTTTCGGGCTGGGCTCTGTGGCACCAATGAAATAGCATGCTGTCTATGACAGCGCTGCAAAAGCGTGCCACCAACTTGAAACAGTTTCACCGCTGTAATGAGGGAGCGACCGGTCTTTGCAGGGCGTGCCTTGCATGGTGTAACATTTCAATACACATGGCGGCGGCTGTCGCCGTCCACCTCTCAGAGTCCCACCTGAAAGCCGACATCGGGGTGCCCAATCCCCCTGTCGGCATGCCCCTTCCCCAGTTCATTTGATGATGGGGAGTCCAACTGCCATCGGCATAATGTCCCCCTATTTTAATTTGTCTGCTGAGGAGGGTGCCCAATCCCCCTTGGCATCATGCGCTCCCCCAAACACAGGCACATTTTCTGGGCTGAGGGGGGGGCCGAATCCCCGTCAGCTTCAGTCCCCCTCCCAAAAAAACACAGGTGGCACACTGGGAGCCCACCCAGTGTGCCAAGACAAACGTGTAAAAAAAAAAAAAAATCTTCCATAATGTCTTTTAAGTTGTAAAAAGAAAACGGTCCCTCATTGTCTCTGGTGCCCCCTCCCCCAACCCACACCCACCTCCTCCCTCTGCGCATCCCACCTCCCTCACCCCCATCACCCCATACTTACTCCAGAGTCCCAGGAATGATCTTTGGTGGAGCGGGAACATGTCTGCACCCTTCAAAGCTGACCACGAACTGAAGAAATACCAGTAAGCTGTATAATAGCATCAATGGGGGGGGGGGTTCAACGTACGTGGATATCGCAGCCATTTTTGTGACTTTTGGCTCCACATTTCCAACATGGGGTTCTTGGGACCCCGCCTCATGAACTCAGTCACTGCCATGTCGTTATTCTGTCCCGAAAGGTGATTTTGCGGTCATTGCGGGAATGACCTGTTGGGACTGAGTAACCAACTGACTGTGTCACTGTTCACGAGGTGGTCTCCCAAATAACCCATGTTGCAAATTTGGTGAAAAAATTCCAAAAAATTATTGTGTAACGAGCGTGCATTGCGCAGTTCCCATGCACGCTCGTAAGTTCCAGTCTTTTTAATATTTTCACTCCAGATTTTCAGCATTGCCATTTTTTCACACCTCCTTATGAACAGTACAGCTGTCATTTTTAACATCCTGCCTGAAATGTGTTTTTGCACATCTGGTGCACAATGGAGCAGTTGCTGTGGGAAATCCACATTTGGGACAGAGTAAGTAAATCATAGTGACACAGTTCATGAGCAGAGGTCCCAAAATGGCTATGTTGAAAATCTGGTGAAAGAATTCCCACAAAATGACTGTATTACGAGTGTAGTTTCCACGCATGCTCATAACTTCGAGAATTTTTAATATTTTCACTGCAGATTTTCAATATTGCCATTTCTTCAAACCTCCTTATGAACGGTACTGGTGTCATTTTTCACATCCTGCCCGAAATGTGTTTCTGCACATCTGGCACAGAATGGAATGGTCACTGTGGGAAATCAATGTTCAGGACAGATTAACAAAATCATACTGCCACTGTTCATGAGTGGAGGTCCCAAATGCTTTCATGAAGTGGGGTGACAAAAAGGCCATGTTGAAATTTGGAGTGCAAATAGAAGCATAGAAGTTGATGGCATATAAGGAACGCAAGGCCCATCCAGTCTGCCCAGTAGGGTGAGGTGAAATGGCATGAGCGTTATGACCGACGACCCAAAGGCACACCTCGATGCCTGTCAGTCTCTCCAGGGTGGGGCGGGGTTGACGTCAGTTCCATACTTCACTGCCATTCCTATTATACATCTCTATCTTCTGCACTACCAATGCCAACGCCAGCAAGACAACATCTGGCATTGACAAATGCTTGTTAAAAGTCTGGGGCAGCACTGTGTCTACCTCTCAACTGCTACAATTAACATAGTGTGTAATATACAGGGATCACAGTGTGAAAGAAGTTTACCTTTAAACTATCCCAGGTTATACACTGTGATATACAGGGATCAGAGAGTGAGAGAAAGTCCCCTCTAAACTGTCCCAGGTTATCTAGTGTGTGATGTACAGGGGTCACAGAGTGAAAGAAGTTTACCTTTAAACTGTCCCAAGTTGTACACTGTGATATACAGGGGTCAGAAAGTGAGAGAAAGTCTACCTCTAAACTGTCCCAAGTTACCTAGTATGTGATGTACAGGGGTCACAGTAGAGTGAGAGAAGAAGTCTACTTGTCACCTACCCCAAGTTGTACAGTATGATATACAGGGGTCAGAGAGTGAGAGAGGAAGTCTGCCTCCCAAGTATTCCAAAGTCCACAGTGCAAGATGTACAGGGGTGAGAGAGTAAAAGAGGAAGTCCACTCCTCAAATGTCCAGTGTTACACAGTGTGTGATACACAGTGGTCAGAGAGTGAGAGAGGAAGTCCGCCTCCCAACTGTTCCAAATTCCACAGTGCAAGATGTACAGGGGACAGATAGTGAGAGAGGAAGTCTACCCCTCAAATGTCCACTGTTACACAGTGTGTGATACAGAGGGGTTAGACAGTGAGGGAGGAAGTCTACCACCCAGCTGTCCCAAATTTCACAGTGCAAGATGTTCAGGAGTCAGAGAGTGAGAAAAGAAGTCTACTTCTCACCAAGTAACACATGATGTGATATATGGGGGGGGGTCAGAGGGAGAGAAGAAGTCTATTTCTTAACTGTCCCAAGTTACACAGTGTGTGGTGAAGAGGGGTAAGACAGTAAAGGAGGAAGACTGCCTTTTAACTATCCCAAGTAACACATGGTGTGATACACAGGGGTCAGAGAGTGAGAGAGTGAGTCTACCTCTCAAATGTCCAATGTTAAACAGTGTGTGATATACAGGGGTCAGAATGTGAGAGAGGAAGTCTATCCCTCAACTGTAACCCATCACACTGTATGTGATATACAGCGGTGAGACAGTAAGTTAGGAAGTCTACCCTCTCTCAATTGTCCAGTGTTACACAGTGTGTGATGAAGAGAGGTTAAGAGAGTGAGAGACGTTGTTCATCTTTCAACTGTACCATATTACACAGTGCGTAATATCTAGAGGGAGAGTGAGAGAGGGCTTAGAGAGGAAGCCTACCTTTCGACTCTCTCAAGTTACCTAGTGTGTGATGAAGAGGGGTCAGAGTGAGAAAGACAGCAAGTGAGAGAGAGGAAGTCTATCTAATCTCTCAGCTGTATCACTTTATACATTATGTGATATACAGGTGTGACAGAGTGAGAGTGGAAGTCTACTTCTCAGCTGTCCAACGTTACAGTGTGTGATGAAGAGGGGTCAGAGTCAGAGAGAAAGTCTACTTCTCAGCTATCCCAGGCTACACAGTGTGTGATACACAGAGGTTAAAGAGTGAGTCTGACAGGCTAGTCTACCTCTCAACTGTCCAGTGTTACACAGTGTGTGATAAAGAGGGGTGAGACAGTCTGTCTCTCAGATGTTCCAAATTATACAGTGTGTGATGAAGAGGGTGAGAGAGTGAGAGAGGAAGTCTACTTCTAAACTGACATACCACAGAAGGGTGGCATATCAAACACAGCAATGTCAGTGTTTGCATATGAGCCCAAGTACCAAATGTGGGACTTCAGCCCATTATCATCCGACCCTACATGCATGACATATTAGGGAAGAAGACAATGGCCCATTGAATTATTTCCCCGATGGGAACACCCTGTCACCACATTTGCTTCAAAGTATCAGTTATCTGGCAGAGAGAGTGCTGCCCACGGAGTCCCACAGAGACTGTGTGGTTCATCTGGTGATCAGAAAGAGAGATGGAGAGCTAAAGTGGGTGAGAAAGGGAGAAAGATAACAGGAAAGGGAGAAGAGGGAGAGGGAAGAAGACAGGGGGAGTGCAGGAGAGAAAGGGAGCGAGGGAGGGAGACAGAGAGAAAGGAAGGGAGATGGGGGGTTAGAGATAGCAAAAGAGTAGGAGAGAGGGAGAGAGTAGGAGGGAGAAGCAGGGAGGAGGAAGGGAGAGCAGAAGAGAGAGGGAGAGAGAAAGGGAGAGATAGGGAGGAAGAGAGAGAGAGAGAGAGCAAGAGAGTGGGAGTGAGAGCGAGCGAGAGAGAGAGAGAGAGAGAGCGAGAGAAGGAGGGAGAGAGCTAAAAGGAGAGAGAGGGAGGGAGAGGGAGGGGGGTGCATCACATTGCACTTTTTGGTGCTGAATTTCATCTGCCAAACCCTTGACCACCCCTCCAGCTTTTGCAAGTCACTCTACATTTTCTTTATTCCCTCATCATTATCTACCCTCCCACAGAGCTTAGTGTTAACTGCGGACATAATCTGCCCCAAGTTCCCTCACTAATGTCACCGATGAACATGTTGAAGCAGGCTGAACCCAGAACAGACCCCTGTGGAACCCAACTTGTGATCTTCCTCTCTTCTGATTCAACTCTGTTGACCACAACCCTCTGCTGCTGCCTCCCCTTTAACCAGTCCCTAATCAGTTTACTATGACCTATGCTACACTCAAATCCTCCATCTTCTTCAGCAAGTATCTCTTCGGTTGAAAGCCTTGCCGAAGTTGAGGTAGAACAAATCCACGGCATGGCCCCCATCCCATTCCCTCATCATAGAAACACAGAAACATAGAATTTGATGGCAGATAAGGACCGCTTGGCCCACCTAGTCTGCCCATTTCCCTACCTAATGGATAAGCTACAGATCCTAGTTAACCAACAGCCTACTTCCTCCTACCCCCACTAGAATTACGTTATGTCTATCCCATGCATTCTTGAATTCCCCCACTGTTTTTGACTCCATGACCTCCTCAGGAAGGCGGTTCCATGCATCCACAACCCTCACCGTGAAAAAATACTTCCTCACATTACCTCTGAGCTGCCCCGACCCATCTTCAAATTGTGCCCCCTTGTTCTTGGGCATCTCTTTTTCTGAAAGATTCTACCCTCTGGACTTTGTTGATTCCTTGAGGTACTTGAAAGTTTCTATCATGTCCCGCCTCCCTCCTTTCCTCGAGGGTATATATATTAAGCTCTTTAGTCTCTTTGTATGTCTTCTGGTGCAGACCCTGCACCATTTTGGTTGCCCTCCTCTGGACAGCCTCCACCCTGTCTATGTCTTTGCAGAGATGGGGTCTCCAGAACTGCACGCAGTACTCCAGATGGGGTCTCACCAACTGTCTGTACAGAGGGATGACAACTTCCTGTTTTCTACTGGTGATGCCTCTCCCTATGCATCCCAGTATCCCCCAGCCTTCCTTGCTGCTTTCTCACATTGCTTGCCCACCTTTAGGTCATCTGATATAACTACCCCCCAGGTCCCTTTCCATTTTTGTTGTTGTCAGTATCTCACCCCCATTGTGTACTCTTTCCCTGGGTTTCTGTTTCCCAGGTGCATTACTTTGCACTTCTTTGCATTAAATCTAAGCTGCCATACATTTAACCATTCCTCCAACCTTGCCAAGTCCCTTCTCATCCTTTCCACCCCACCTTGTGTATCAACCCTGTTGCAGATCTTTGTGTCATCTGCAAAGAGACATACTTTTCCTTCCAGTCCCTCTGCAATATCACTTATAAAGACATTAAAAAGGACTGGACCCAGTACTGAACCCTGTGGTACTCCACTAGTAACCCCCCTTTCTTCATTGTGGACTCCGTTTACTATTTCCCGCTGCATCTTGTTGTCCAGCCAATGTTTTACCCAGGCTACCACCCTGGGACCCACTCCCAGGCTGGCTAATTTGTTTTATTAATCTTTTGTGTGGGACAGTGTCAAATGACTTGCTAAATTCTAGGTAGGCCATGTCCACAGCCCCTCCCTGGTCTGCTACCCAGTCAAAGAATACTACCAGGTTAGTCTGACAAGACCTCCCTGTCATGAATCCGTGCTGTTTACTATTCTAGAGACTGTTGCTCTCCAGGTAGTTTACAAGGTCCATCTTGACCAATGACTACATTAGTTTCCCTACAACAGAGGAAAGACTAATAGGTCTATAATTCCCAGCTTGATCCTTGCCCCCCCCCCCCCTTATGGAGAGGAACAATGTCTGCCACCCCCCAATCTTTTGTAACTATCCCCGTCCTTAGAGAGCTGTTGAAAAGACCTACCAGGGGCCCAGCCAGTTCCACTGCCAGTTCCCTGAGTATCATGTGATACAGCTCATCTGGTCCTGAAGCCTTATCTATCTCTAGGGCTGCCAGCCCTGTCAGTACCTTTTCACTGGTAAATGTTGGCTGCCTCATCTCTGGGACCCCATTAGTGGCCACTTTGATGTCACTCTCTAACAAGACCCCACTGGGCTCACTAGTGAAAACTGAGCTAAAGTAATCATTAAGGATGGCAGCCTTTTGCCCGTCCACCTCAATCACTCTATCCCCCTCAGTTAGCCTTACAATTCCCTCTCCATTCTTTTTTTTTTAATAATAAATCTGAAGAACACTTTTTCCCTGCTCTTGACCCCCTCTACAATATGGAGTGTCTGCTTTTGCCTCCTTATTTTTCAGTAAATAATTTCCCCATTCTTCCTCCCCCTGCTTTTTCATAGGGATGTGAATATGCATAAGCACATGCCCCATATCACAGCTCCACATTCAGAGCACTTTTAAAGTACTTTTCGGACCGTTTATGAAAAGTAACTACTTTCTCGAGTTCAGCTTCCATTCTACTATCTGTTGATATATTTAGCTGAACTCTGGTACAAAATGTAAAGCGAAACCTTCCCCCCTCCCACACACTTCAATGCGGAGGTCTCAGGTTCTTCTTGGCCAGCTGGAAAGATGGAAGAGAAGGCTGGAAGAGCCACAAGAATGGTGCAAGCCTCTATAGAGTGGTGGCACAAGCTAGCGGTGCAGACGCAGTGGAGTGGACAGTTGGGGACTGCTATGATGTTAGTGCTGCTCCATGCAAAAGGGGCTTTGGTGTCATAGTGGACGAAACCACAGATGTAACCATTTACAAAAAAACTATATATATGTCAAACACGTAGTCAGTGGAGGATGCAAATGTTCATTTCCATGTCTGTACTGCAATACCTGATGGGAAGGCAGAGACGATTATATTAGAAATTGTTAAAAGTTTGCTCTTCTAATGCAGTTGACCCCATGGAGATTATCACCCTAGCAAGTGATGGTACAAGCGTCATGACTGGAAAGCACAATGGGGAGGGTGCAAAGTTAAGACAGCAAGTAAACCCAAGGCTGATTCAGATCCATTGCGTTGGCCATTGGCTGGCACTGGCAGCTGGACTAGTGTGCAGAGATAACAGCATTTTCAATGAACATCAAATAACTATTAAAAGTGTGTCGAGATACTGCAGCAATTCTGCTGTACGTTACAATGCCCTGCGTTTCATTAAAGAAACACTTGCTGATGATGGTAACATTAGATATCTAGCTCTAAATGAACCTGCACGTTTCTGGTGGCTGTCGTGCCATAGCGCAGGTCAAGCAATTTACCCATCCTACCCTGCACTGTTACAAGCATTAGAGCATCATGCAGTAAAAGACATCCCAGAAGCAGAGGGGTGTCACACAAAAGTAAAATCTGTTTGCTTTATCTAATGCACTTCTTTTTTCGTGCATGTCTCATATGTGGTCAGTAAACTTTCTCTAGTCATAAAGCATGACAGTGTTGATATTGCAGTGGCCAGCAAACCAACAGAACCCACAATTACTAGACTGCAACAGTTCAACGAGCAGAATGGGCAGAGATTCAAAAGACATTTCAAGAACTTGATGAAGGTCCTGACATGTGGCAGGAACAAAAAGGGAATGACCAACCAGTAGTGTTGCTTGGATAGTGCCGCCATGGATCCGCCAGTGATCTGGTGGATGGCGGCACTATTTGAGTGGGATCCATCCCGGGATCCGGCTGAATACAGAGGTTGGCTCACGGGTTGGATCCCGTGTTTTTCGGCACTGGATCCAGGGATCCGGCACTGGATCCCAGCACCAGATCCAGGGATCCGGCATTGGATCCCAGCACCAGATCCAGGGACCCAGTGTTGGATCCCTGGATCCGGCTGTCGGAGAACGTGGGATCTGACCAGGGATCTGACGGCTGGATCCACGGGCAGACAGGTGTGGTATCCAGCAGATCCACTATCCTACCACAAAGGGCAGGTATTTGGTGGATCCGGATTGGTGCGGATCCATCCGAGCACCGCTACCGACCAGCACTGTGTACGCAGTTCCAGACCACGTATCAGTAATATCTGACATAGCTCATTGAAAGCATCCACAGATCTGAGACATATTCAGTTCAGCTGCTCATAATTTAAATGTTCTTCTGTATCTTAATTGTCTACCAGATGACTCCAAGATAATGGACCATGGACAGCAGGAACTGAAGGATGTTTGCACTTATTTCTAAGACAAAGACTTCAAAGAAGATATCCTGCTAGCACTTACTGATGAACAAAGAGCTGAGAAAGATTACAGACAATTCAAACTTCTACTCAAATCAAAGAAAAGAATGAGTTTGCTCAGCAGTGTTTGCAAGGAGATAATTGAAATCTACTCTGATATATTGCCATACTTTGTCACAATGGCCAAGATTTTACCTGTATCTCTTGCTACATTAGCAGCATAGAAAGAGGATTTTCTGTGCAAAACAAAAGGTCAAAGTTTTCTAAAAGCTGGTACTGAGCAAACTCATGTGGATAGGATTCATAGGATGCACAGGATCAAATACAGGTCTTATAGCGTTAGCTTTTATTTTATTTATTTAAAATTTTGGTAACCGGGGAAGGCATGCTGAGCCAGAGCTCATTTCCAGGTGCAATCCTTTATTGACAATGTCGGTGGCTCAGCAGGTAGCACACTCGCCTCTGAGGCTGGGAAATCAGAGGGCTGTGGGTTCAGTTCCCACATCTGGCACTTGGGTTAATATCCCAGTACTGACACTGTAGTGCAGCATGAGAGGGGTGCTGCACTTCTGAGGTGCCATCTTTTGGATGAGACATTAAACTGAGGTCCCATCTGCCTAGATTGGTGGTACTTCAGGTGGATGTTAAATATCCCATGGCACTTATCGAAAAGAGCAGGGGAATTTCCCCAGTGTCCTGGCCAAATTTCCCTCATTCACTAAAAATACCACTGACAGCTTAATCTGGTTCAAGGTCAGTTGGCATTCATCTGTATCCCCTTCCCCCAGGTCGTGCCTGAAAATAGGCAGGATTTGTCTAGTGCACTTACCAGGTCAAAAAAAACTAAATAAAATTGACCTGAACCATTTACTTATATGATAACTGTTTGGGTTTGAGCTATCAATTCTTCATCTAAAGATATTTTAAAATGGTCTATATTAGTGTTAGTCATTACACTATCGGGAAGTGGATACCACCCTCTGCGAAAACCATGACCCCCTCACATTTTTTCTATAAAATTCTCCCTTCAACATCCTTGTTAGTCAAGCGATGGCATTCCTTTGTTAATGTTGGCATGCAAATATAATAAAAAAACAAGTTTAAAAACTGCCCCATTATAGTATATGGAGCACGCCCCATGCTCTTTTTGAACAGAGGTGGCTGTGAAAGTCAGAAAGAAAAAGATAGCATTCCAGAAGTATAAGGAAACACAGAAGGAGCAGGACAGAGAGCTGTACCAGTTAAGGCAGAAGGAAGCAGGGAGGGAAGTCAGAATAGCCAAGGCCCAAACTGAGGAAAAGATAGCCAACTCAGTTAAGAAGGGGGATAAAATCTTTTATAGGTACATCAGCGAGCGTAGAAAGACAAAGGGAGGGATAGTAGGCTGAATAGAATGAACGGTGTGGGCAGAGGGGGACAGTGAAAAAGCAGGGATACTGAATGAATATTTCTGCTCAGTATTCACAAAAGAGGAGGGGAAGTGCCTAATCCAATTAACAGAAGCACTCTTGATAGGGGGGTCGATCCCAGTCCTTTCACAGAAGAAAGGGTTCTGCAAGAACTCCTAAAACTGAAGGTGGACAAAGCAATGGGGCCTGATGGAATTCACCCCAGAATTCTAAAAGAATTAAGGGGGGAACTAGTGAAACCACTGGCTACTCTTTTTAATAAATCATGGGAGGATGGTGTGGTACCAGAGGACTGGAGGAAGGCAGATGTGATTCCCCTTCACAAAAGTGGGACCAAGACAGAGGCAGGAAACTACAGACCTGTCAGTCTGACCTCTGTGGTAGGGAAAGTGAGGGAGTCACTTCTGAAGGAAAGAATAGTTGAGTACCTAGAGGCCAGTGGGGCACAGGACCCAAGGCAGCATGGGTTCACAGCGGGAAGGTTATGTCAGACGAATCTAATAGATTTCTTTGACTGGGTGACCAAAGTAGTAGACCAGGGAGGGGCTGTGGACACGACCTACCTAGACTTTAGCAAGGCATTTGACACAGTCCCACACAAAAGATTAATAGTCAAATTAACCAGCCTGGGAGTGGGTCCCAGTGTGGTAGCCTGGGTAAAACATTGGCTGCACAACAGGACACAGAAGGTAATTGTAAATGGAGTCCACTCTGAAGAAAGAGGGGTTACTAGTGGGGTACCACAGGGTTCAGTATTCGGTCCAGTCCTTTTTAATGTCTTCATCAGCGACATTGCAGAGAGACTGGAAGGAAAAGTATGCCTTTTTGCAGATGACACAAAGATCTGCAACAGGGTTGATACACAAGGAGGCATGGAAAGGATGAGAAGGGTCTTGGAAAGGTGGGAGGAATGGTCAGAAGTATGGCAGCTAGGATTCAATGCAAAGAAGTGCAAAATAATGCACCTGGGAAACAAGAACCCAGGGGAAGAATACACAATGGGGGGAGGTAGTAACAACAACAAAAAGGAAAGGACCTGGGGGTAATCATATCAGATGACCTTAAGGTTAGCAAGCAATGTGAGAAGGCAGTAGGGAGGGCTGGGGGTATACTGGGATGTATAGGAGAGGCATCAGCAGCAGAAAACAGGAAGTTGTTATCCGTCTGTACAGACAGTTGGTAAGACCCCATCTGGAGTACTGCGTCCAGTTCTGGAGACCCCATCTCCGCAAGGACATAGACAGGATAGAGGCAGTCCAGAGGAGGGCAACAAAATGGTGCAGGATCTTCAAGAGAAGCCGTATGAGGAAAGACTAAAGGAGCTTAATATGTATACCCTTGAGGAAAGAAGGGAGGGAGACATGATAGAAACTTTTAAGTACCTCAGTGGAATCAACAAAGTCCAAGAGGGTAGCATCTTTCAGAAAAAGAGACGCAAGAACAAGGGACACAATTTAAAGATAGAAGGGGTGGTTCTAGGGCAATGGAGGAAGTATTATTTCACAGAGAGGGTAGTGGATGCATGGAACAGCCTTCCTGAGGAGGTTGCGGGGTCTAAAACTGTGGGAGAATTCAAGAATGCATGGGACAGACATAAGGCAATTCTTGTGGGGGGTCGGAAGAAATAGGCTGTTGGTTAACTAGGATCTGCGGCTTATCCTGTAGGTAGGGAAAGGGCAGACTAGAAGGGCCAAGCGGTCCTTATCTGCCGTCAAAGTCTATGTTTCTATGTTAAAACAGGAATAAATAAATTAACTCTGTGTACCAGTCGAGTTGGGCACTGGTAAGCTGCCATATATGTTTGGGGGAGAGTGTGAGAAGTAAACACCTGCTCTTTAAGTCTCATTAGTTTGCTGGCAGTCATTGTATTTGTAATCGTTGACCCAGTTTGCTCCTCCTAATACCTATCTGTAAATCTCTGCATGGTAACAAGTCACTAAGGCTGGTGAGTGCTAAAGTGGCTAGCCACACAGACACATATGCTATATAACTCTGATCCTTGTGCCTGTTCTTATATTGTTTAATATAACCTAAATATAATTAACCCTGGACTTGTTCTTGTATTTTGACTCACACAATCATGCTGTCCACACCTGTGCAATCTTGCAGTTTCCTCTCCATTTTCTATGCAGTTTGATCCTGTATGTGTTCATTTCTATTACTGTTTGTAATGAATTCTTTGTTGCCCATGAAAAAGGGACATTTTTCACAGTGGGCCTACCCACTCAACAAATTTCAATAAATAAATAAATAAAATAAATAAGTCCTGAGACCCAGAAGGAACTCTGCAGTAGCAAAGCTAGCCCCCGAATGGTGGTGGTGTGGTACAGTTAGCAATGTCACATGGAAACAAAATACATTACATACTGTCAACAGATGTATTCTGCTATAGTAAGCTTCATGATGGTGCCACAGCAGGCTGAAGAGCTAGTGTAGTAGCTTCCCTGTTTATTCGACAAATGACCAACATGTCTTTTAAGGCACTGCAAAACACTGCTTCAACTCCAAACACTTGAAATGGCACCCCATCTCTGCTCCCTCATGACCTACACCCAACAAAGGCACTTGAGAGTTCGTAAAAGCTTTTACTGTATGTTGAAAGAACTCATCAGCCTACTGAAAGTACCATTACTGCCTGGCAAATGGGGTACAATAAGTATTTCTGCAGAGCGGCTCTGCCTCTACAGCAGAAATGCAGTTGTAGTGTAGGGTTAAGTCTCCTCTCCAAGATTCAGGATGTAAAAGCCACAACGGGGTGAGGCAGCACTCTGTCTTATGAAAAGGGCCCCCGCCAGCAGCTCAACATGAGCAGAGTTTAAAATCTGAAAAGGACCTTTCCTCCTTTGCTTTCTACCCACAGTGCAGGCAGCACAACATGCAACAGGTTAACTAAAAGACTCAGTGATTAAGGAAGGTGCTGTACCGTTGGAGGGGGGGCAGGGTACCAGCATCCCCAGTGGCGGATCTAGGGGGTAACAAAGGGTGCGGCCACAGCCCCCATTGTTACTTGCTTATTGCTGCATTTCATTTTGTTGAAGAAGTCTGATTTATTGATTGTACAAACGTTTATATTCAGAACTATAGATTACATTTGCATTTTCTGTCAAAAATGCAGTGAAAAGGAGAATAGTAAACACTGTAAAGGATTAAAACGACATTACAAAAACTGCATTATCACATATGCACCCCCCCAGCACCCGTTGTAAAATGCTAGATCTGCCACTGATCATCCTTACTCCATCCTGACCAGAGTTGTTCTGCTGATGTGGGAGAGTGGGCAGTCACCCCCCTGCACCCTTGAGCTGTGTGGATTGAGAATGAAGTACCCTTTAGAAGTGCTAAATTGGTTTTAATGGGGAGGGTGCAACTAGGCAAGCTACAGACTCCAAGTTGGTCTCAGCAGAGATTACAACATGAACTATTAATACACGGACAGCTAATTTATCACAGAATTGGTCGCCTAATAAACTAATGTGTTCCCATCTTTCCTCAGAATACTGCAAAAAAACTTCTCTGCTGAGACTGTGGAAGGTGTCGATGGAAACCAGATAGGGTTTGCAGAGACTTAATAGGTAGGGAAAATCTGGGTAGGCTAGGTGGGCTAAGCAATCCTTTTTTGCCATCAACATTGGGAAGACTATGCCTGTGGTTCAATAGGTGGAGCGACAATGTCACTCCCCCATCAGGCCTTAAAAGGCCACTCCTCCTGGACTGTTCCAGGATTCATTTCTTTGTTGCAGCCAGAGGCGCTGCTCCTCCTCGTCTCCTCCCATTCCTTCTACCGCTGTACTTCCCCTGTTCTTGCGGCACCTCTGGCCACCTGCTCGTCCTCCATTAAGCTTCCCCACTGCTCATTCTCCTCCACTTTGTTCTGTCCTTCCTAGCCACTTGCCCTTTTTACCTCCTGCTTGCCTCGTGTTGTTTTCCCTACTCGTTTTTCTTTCTCTTGTCCTTCATCTCTCCTGCCTCATCTTTTTCCCTCGTTGCTTCTTCCATCATCTACTCCCCGCCCGTCCCTATTCTGGGTGTCTTCCTACCTCATTGTTTCCATTTGTTTCCTCTCCTTTTTGGGGGGCTTTCTCTTGCCTCACAGATTGCTGCCCCATTTCCTCTTCGACTCTTCTGGGTGTGCCGTCTCCCGCCACTTTCCTGAATTCGGTGGCCGCTCGCCTGGTGCATCGCCGATTCGATGTTTCACATCTCCCTTCTCTCTGGTATGTGGGTGCCAGCTTCTGACCCGCTTTCCTCACCATTTTTTAGATCCTCCATTTCATGGCTGCATAAGAGTCTCTGGTGCATGACGTCATCCTCCAGTGCTCCATTTCAGCAGCCTCTACCGTTCCCTTCTGGACTTCTTGCTGCATTTTCCTCCAGGTCTCTCACCTCATTCTACATCTGGTACATCTCCCTGCAGTGCTCTGCCTCCTTGACTGCCTGGCTGACCTGCTGCGCCTCAGCACTGTGAGCCACTGTACCTGTTGTTGCTCCTATTTCACTTCTGCTGACCCTCTTCCTTGGGGGTCTATCCTAGCTCCCATTTGCTGCATCTCGCTGGGGCTCCGGTCCTCGGCGTCACTGGTGAGCTACTTCTTCCTGCCTCATGCCTCCCTCTCTTTACTTGACCCATCTGCCTTGGTACTTTTGGAGGTTTCTTGCCCTACCACCGCCTGTCTCCTGTTCTGCATCTTCTGTTGCCCTAGTCTTCCGTGTCTGACCTGTATGATTTCGTTATTTTGCTGTGCCGTTCTGACCTGTTTGGCTATCACGATTCCACCATTACCTTGACCCTCACCTCTTCTCTTTCCTTGTCCTGTGCTTTCATTTGGAGGTTTTCCCTATCCCGCCATCCCCATACCTATTTGTCTCTTGCTCTTACCCTAGTCCTGCATTTTGGACCCTCGATTTGTATCTCCCTCTACTCCATGTCCACCTCCATTCATTCTCGTACCTCATCCCATTCTATACCCTACCTGCATTCCTACCTCGAGCTTACTCCTGGTACTGCATACCTTCACTGTCAGTTGCTGGTTGCACCCAGCTGTTCTTGTCTCTCTCTCATGCAATCAATCCACTCCTAATTTGGCTTATCAATAGACCCAGTTGGCATGCACTCCTGTGGTTGCTACTTGCAATCTCCTCCTCCGGACCCATGTTGGGTCTCCTTCGTTCAATCCAACCTCTCTGTAGGTCTACTCGTTCACATCGTCTAATCGAGCATACCCCTCGTATGGGTTCCATGCTACCTCGACTCTACCTGCTGTCCATTTGGAGACATGCCTTCTGTGTCCATTGCTCCATGGCTCGGGGCTACCCTGTAGCAGATGGTCTTGCTCTGCACCTACAATGTCCGCATCTAGAGCATGTGAAGCTCGGAGCAGGGTCTTTCTCCCTGGCCCATAGTGAGAACGTCTTCGCTCCGGGTGGACCTTCAGTCTTCCCTCATTTTGACGACACCTCTGGATGTAGAATTTAAAACTTCAGGCTGCGAGGGGTAGGGCTCTCATCATCAGGGCCCCTTTGGCTACCTGAGCGGCTTTGGAAGCACCCCCTACACCAGTCTCCATCTGACCGCCTCTGGTTCATTTGGTCTGTTTTGTAGGCTCGTGTAAGCTGGCTGAGTGCCTCAGCGGTCTTTTCTCTCCTCCTTTGCTTTTGGGAGTCTAGTTGCAGAGACGTTGCTCACAACCTTCAACAGCATTTCTGTTAAAAGGACAGAGTGAGAGCTTTATTTAAATTGGAATCTTTTCCTCTTCCCTCAATATCGACTCTAAATTGCAGTAGCTGAGCTGTCGCTAACTAAAACATCCTTCAGCCTAAAGGGAAGGCGACCTAGGCCTTGGATCCCCAGAGGTTTCCACCTCAAAGAGTTTTTTTCCCTCTCCTCCATGCCGATGGTCATGATATTAATCAGGGTTAGTGCTGTCATAGGTTCCGTAGTTAGGTTCTGCTGTTGGATGGAGTCGTATGGTGGCCCCAGCTGTTCCCTCTATTCTTAGGAAGTCTACTCTTCTGCATCTTGTCAGATTTTCTTTCGTTCATCATCTTCATCATATCTCATTCTTCTCCTGTCCTTCCCATCTATGTCTGTCTCATTACTTTCCGGTCTCAATATATTCTAATTTCTTGCCTCTTCGATGCTCGACACCCTTTTGGGTATTCTTTTTGGGCTTCTTCCTAAGCCACCTTTAGCCAAGGGACTCCTTCCCATGGCACCTATAGGGGTGGAACCCTCCTCTAGGGTTCTTTGCCATCGTATCTCTGTAAGGTAGTATCTCCCATGGATAGAGAGGTGAACAGCCACAATGTATCTAAGTCACACAAGCATACATCATATCCAGTTTTGTAAGCACATTGAATGGGAAGGCTATGCCTGTGGGTCAATGGGCGGAGCAACAACATCACTCCCCCATCAGGCCTTAAAAGGCTACTCCTCCTAGACTGTTCCTGGATTCATTTCTTCGTTGCCCCACCATCCTCCCCTCCTCCTCCAGTGGTACGTCTCTCTCTTTTCTGTAGGCTTCTTCCTAAGCTACTTTTAGCCAAGGGACTCATTCCTGTGGCACCTATAGAGGTGGAACCCTCCTCTAGGTTTCCTCACTGTTGTACCTCTGTAGTGTGGTATATCCCATGGATAGAGAGACAAACAGCCACAATGTATCTAAGTTACACAAGCATACACCATATAAAGTTGCATAAGCACAATGAACTATGTTCTATGTACTAATTTATAGGGCTACCTGACCCACTCTACTACCCAGGGTACCTTGTGATTTCCTTGGAAAGCAGAAATGTGTCCAGGCTAAGCTTAAAGACCAGGTCTGTTTTCATGTCCACTGTGCCCGCTGGTAGGCTGTTCCCTAGGTTCACCACTCTCTGGAAGAAGCACCTGAGAGACGTCTGGGAGAAGCATTATTGATTGCATTTGGAGGCAATATAATGTAATGGCTAAGGCTCTGGGGTATGAGCCTGGACACCTGGGTTTGAATCCCACAGCCCCCACTGAATATGGTCAAAAGTTGCTTGGGGCTGGCAGTATTGTCTAGGAGTTAGAATAAAGAACTGTTAATGAGCTTGGTACAATCAGCAGACCTAGGTTTGATTCCCACAACCTCCACTTGCGTACCATGTGACTCTGAGCGAGTCACTTAACCACCTCAGTGTTGTCAGATCGCCCCTGAAAACAGGCACTTGTGCCTAGTGGGCCTTACCCGGTTACCAAAAAATAAAAAAATCTTCTCCAATTCCTTTTTGTCTTGTAGTAAATGTCTGTTAAGGTGCTGCAGGAGAAACTGTGCCATTGTCACCACCCAAAGGGACTCCATAAGAGACCTCACTGGACATGAGCTATGCTCAGTTGAGTTGTTATCCGTATTCATAACTTATGAATAAAAGTTATACTACTACTACTGTGACTACAAAGGGTTGATAGCTGAGAATGTTACAAGTCAATGGGGACACCAGTCCACTGCCCCCCCACCTCCACCAAACAAATCAAGGCACTGAAAATGCAGATGTCAGCAGGGTGCTATTCCACTGCCCCCCAACAGAAATCAAAGAGCTGAGAATGTTACAAGTGGATCACCCTTCCACTCCCCCCCGCCCAACAAAAATCAGAGCTACATTACACTTCCAACACCCTGACAAAAATCAGAGAGCTGAGAAAGTTATAGTTCAGTGGGGCACCGCTCCGTTCCGCTGTCTGTAGACACCTATAGACAATATACTAAACCAAATTTGCATGCATATCACTGTTTTTAGGGTTTATATTAGTGTTTTTGAACAAATATTTTGAAATTATGTTGTTTGTTCTGTAACTATTAGTTTGTATATTGTATGTGTATTTTTATATATCCCTGTGCCGTAACTTATTATGCTAACTACAGGATCGCCTTGAAAACAGGGCTTTTTTGGTCCTATGGTGTATATTTGCTTGCCAAATACTTGCCTGTATAAATAAAGTTGTTTTACTACTACTACTCCCAACAAAAGTCTAGGCACTGTAAATGTCATAGGTCAGTGGGGCACTATTCCACTTCCCCAACCCTGAAAATAAAATTAGGGAGCTGAGACAATCACACCTCACTGAGGTACAGATCCACTGCCCCCACAAAATCAAGGGGCTGAGAATGTCTCAAGTGAGGCACTATTCTACACCCCCTGGCAAAAATCCAGAAAGTCACAAGTCAGTGGGGCACCTTCTACCGCCCCTTGTTAGAAATTTAGCAGCTACGAATGTCAAGAAACATACAAACACTTCTGCTGTATCAGAGCAGATTTATTACTTGGTTAAAGGGCACAGGGCATCAAAAACTCAGAAACCGTAGCTGGACCATCAACTAACAAGCCCGGGGCTTTGAAGTAAAAACCTCATCCTCAGGGTGCACCCATGAGGAAAAGGTTTCTTGACACTGGGGAGCAACCTCTTGGTTGATGCTGCAGCTACTGTTTGTTATTTATGATGCAGTGTCCACTTTAGCCAAGTAATGTAGATGGCTATTCATTCATTACATTACTTGCTTAATATTTTAAACAGCTTGTATATCCACAAATTGCTTTTAACCAGATGATCCATAAATCTTTGGTGAACATGGGTAAATTTGGGTGTAAGATACATGGTGGCACTATGTGAAATGCAGTTGAGACCTATGCCGGGTTGGGGGGGAGGTTGCACATAACCCGCAGACTCCCAGGAGACAAGGTGGTTTGTCACTGCACTACTGAATGCAGAAATACTAATGTTCCTGCTTAAACCTCAGGTTAGGTGGACACAGCTGCTGTTGGCTGCTGGACTGGGGTACAGGGGGCCCACCTGGAAAGTTGACGCAGAGGCCCACCTGGAAAATCAATAAGAAAGGCCCAGGGTGACACAATTCTTAACAATATTCTGCTTACATTTGATACATTAGCTCTATATTTGCATCTTATAGTTGCTTGCAGTGCCCAAACAATCCAATTTAATTATAAAACAGATGACAAATGCAAAGATTTTCAGAGTTCAGAAGGTGGCCAGGTACCCAGCACAGGGGGGGCCCACCTGGAAATTTCCAGGCTTCCGGGTGGGCCAGTCCGACTCTCGCCGGGTGCTATTTCGTGACACAGCTGGATCCGCTAGTGTCATTTTACAAGTACAAGTTACAGGGGCATACAAACATGCAGATGTACAGCTCGTCAGTGGGAAGGCTTTTGTAGAGTAGCACTGCAGCAGAGTGACATGTTGCAATGAACTTCAAAAATGTAAAACGGCAAGCTGGGACAAAGAGAATGTGCGGATCATATATTTATGCCTGCATTCTGACAAGATGAGATGGAGGTGCAATGAAAGGGTCTTTTTCTGTAATCATGTTTATGCTGCTGTATCATTTTTAGGTAAACCTACAATGGCTTCGCTGCCTGCTACGTTTCTGCTTCACTGCACCTCGCAGTGAGCCCAAGATAAATGTTTACCGACCCCCCCACACACAAATACTTTACCATACACACAGAGACAAGCTGGATGCTCTGCATAAATGGGGAGACCTCATTAGTTACAGCTATGGCATGAAGTGCTGGCATGCAGATTGGAAGAGGCAGGGCCATTGATGTCTGACTTTACTGCCGCAAAACATAGTGAGTGACAGGTGAGTATCGACCAGAACAGAGGCCAGCCAATCTGAAGGGGGCTCCGTTAATAACACTCAGATACCAGACTGAAATATATTCATAGTGCAGGAAGGAAGTCTAAGCTAGGACAGCGGACCTTCAGTAAATCTCATCATCTCAGGGCCCTGCTATTCCTGCTGATCACAATTTACCTAGGGTAGCCCAGCTAAGATACAGCATCTTATTTTCAGTGGGGTTCTACTTCTATCCATTTCCACAGCCGAGGGGACTGGAGCACTGGGACTGGGAGGTTAAATGACTTGCTCAAGGTCACACAGTGAGTATCTTGTCCTGATGGGGTTTGATCCTATGTATTCCTGGTTCCCTAGTTTGTGTTCTAAGCACTAGACTACATGTCCATTTCATAAGGCTCCCAGGCTGTGGCACTTCCATGAGACTGCACCTGCTTGATCTCCAGCGTGAGATACCTTTTCTCAGAGTTCGGGTTACAGAGCAGACTCTTAGCACCGCATAAGGCCTATAAAGCTCAGATTTAGTTCTGTAATACTGGGGTTTCCAAGGCTCAGTGTGTTAGTAGTGAGTTAATGAGCCTTTTGCCTCTAGGTCATGGGTTCAAAACCAGCCCAGGTCAGTAGTGGCCAAAACAAAGCCATTATCACCTGAGGGCTGTTCTGTGGCCTACGTGAAATGAGTTGTGGTGCTTCCAGTACAGTTCTCACTGGGCAGGTGTCCATATCACAGAACACAGCAGGCACTAACTGACGCCCTTTTGGCTGTTTCACATAAGAGGTCAAGGACTGAATGAGCATGGAGTCTGAACTACCTTATCACCTACGTGGTGGTCCCTTCATGGCAGGGTTGAGGCACATTGTTGGGGAGAGTGGAGAAGCTTTTTTATTTTTTTTTATTTTATTGAAATCTAGGATTACAAATACCTTTGAGTAGGAACTGCTCATTTACAAAGGTTCCACGTCGAAGGAATGGGGGGTATACATACATACAAAGGTCAACATAATAATATATAGTTACACAATAAAAGAAGTAAGAAACTGAGGCTTCGGAAATTCCAGTAATTCAAAATGTTCCAGATGTTAGGTAGCATGACATACCAGCCAAGGGCAATCTTAGAAATAAGTGCTGCAGGTGAGGGGGGGAGTATGCACGCAGGAAAGCCATTGTCGGAGGGTAGAGGGTGAGGGTAAGCGCTCTAAAGGGGAGGGATAAAAGTCAGAAAATGCCTGGGGGGGGGAGGAAAGGGAGAGGGGGCAAGGGGGTAGGCAGGTAGAAGGGGGCAAGGTGGGGAGAGGTAGCTATCAAGACTGAAGTGGAGGGCAGTGAGCAGTGGGCCCCTGATTAAGCGAGGCAGTCACAACGACTAGTTGAAATGAGATGAAGTCGGAGTTGTCTCTTAAAAGGGCCAAGAGCAGCAGCAGTAAGAGTTTCTTTGTTGAGAGTGTTGTACCACTGTGGTGCTCTGTGGGCAAAGGCCCTCTGGCCCATGGTAGTCCGGCATCTGGGGACAAGGAAGGTTAGTTGTTGTAAACTTCTAGTTTGCTGGGTGCTGTGGTGGTCAATGAGGAGCTTTTCAATGCCTGGGGGCATGACCCCGAGGAGGACTTTTTTGGCTAAGAGGCAGGTTTGATACTGTATCCGGCTGATGAGAGGAAGCCATCCTGCCTCAGTGTACAGGTCACAAGTGTGTGTAAGTCGGTCAGCCCCAGTTAGCAGCCTGCATGCTTTGTTGAGTGCAACTGTAATTCTGCGGAGGGCAGAGGCAGAGCCATAAATTGCTAGCCCATAATCGATGATGGACTTGCACTGTGATTCCCCCATGCTGCATCTGTCATGTGGATAAACAGAAGGCTTCAGTTTCCTGTGCTGTTAAAAACGAATAAAAAAAATAAATAAATAAATAAATAAAAGATTCACACACAGGATAAAAAAAATCTTATACTGGGGCTTCCAGAAGCTCCTAACAAAACCCACAAGATACTGCATCTCAGCCGGATTATCCTGGTTAAATAAACTGCTCGGAAGGTGCTATGTCTCTCCCCTCCATTTGGGTAGACACAACTCCCACCCTCACTGGGAATCAAACCAGGGACCATGGGTGCTAAAGGACAACTTCTACCTTTGCTGAGAGGCTAGAGAGAGCTTTATTGACTTTCATGTTTGCTATCCTAAGAACCCCCACCAAATGTCTCTTTTTAGAGGGCTCACCATAGACAAGCCAATTTCTTGGAGAAATTTGTGATGTTTTTCAAAAATGAGAGGTACTATTTTAGCCAGTGCTGCAAACTTTTACCATTAAAATGGAAAAATATAGCTTTAAATTGGGCATTAATTCCTCAGAACATTTATCTAATGCAAATGGCCTGGCCCACAGGATTGTTCACGAGGCTTGGTGACAGTAGCTCAAGCGGTCCAATTTTTAGTGATGCCCCCTGTCTGTAGAACTGTTACAGGTCGTATTTTTAGTGATATCCCCTGCCTGTAGAACTGTTACTGGTCACATCTTTTTTTTCATTCATACTTTTTCCTCCAGAGTCCTGGTAGGTGGCTTCGGCCCTCCTGATGTAGGGAATCTCTCTTCTGCCCCCGCCGCTCCTGCACCCGCTGACCCCGACAGTTCTCTCGTGGATTATCCCTGCAGTGGGGCCAGAAAGGAGGCAGCCCGCTCCAGCTCCCCCCCCCCAGAGACCCAATCCAGAAGCCGGAGTCAGTCCTTGGGTATGGCGGACCATCTTAGAGCCCTGCCAGGCTCTTTTCCTCTGCTTTCTCCCGTCCCTCCTCCCTACTGATGTAAGTACATCAGAGAGTGCCTCCCGACCCATACTGCCCTCCAGCCACCGCCAGAAGGCAGTCAACGAGCGGGACGACAAGTCTCCCTCCCCCCGCGAGAGGAGAGCAGTCCTTCGGATGCTCAATCCTCTCTCCCGCCTGCCGACCCCTAGTGCCCCGGGTTTGTTCCTGAACCCAGGTCGCCGGCATGGCCTGAGGTGAAGCTACCAGCGCCCCAACCTCCAGCACCATCAGGCCGGCTTACTGGTCACATCTTTAGTGAGGCCTCCACCTGTAGAACTTTTACAGGCTGCATTTTTAATGATGCCCCCTGCCTGTAGAACTGTTACAGTTCACAGCTTTAGTGATGTCACTGCCTGTATAACCATTACAGGATAAATCTTTAGTGACACCTCTGCCTGCAGAACTGTTACAGGTCACCTCTTTATGACACCCCCTGCCTGCGGAACTGTTACAGATCACATCATTGGTGACACCCTCTGCCTGCGGAACTTTTACAGATCACATCCTTGGTGACACCCTCTGCCTGCAGAACTGTTTCAGATCACATCCTTGGTGACACCTTCTGCCTGCGGAACTGTTACAGATCACATCCTTGGTGACACCCTCTGCCTGCGTAACTGTTACAGATCACATTCTTGGTGACACCCCCTGCCTGCGGAACTGTTACAGATCACATCATTGGTGACACCCTCTGCCTGCGGAACTGTTACAGATCACATCCTTGGTGACACCCCCTGCCTGTAGAACTGTTACAGATCACATCCTTGGTGACACCCCCTGCCTGTAGAACTGTTACAGATCACATCCTTGGAGACACCCTCTGCCTGCAGAACTGTTACAGATCACATCCTTGGTGACACCCCCTGCCTGCGGAACTGTTGCAGATCACATCCTTGGTGACACCCCCTGCCTGCAGAACTGTTACAGATTACATCCTTGGTGACATCCTCTGCCTGCGGAACTGTTACAGATCACATCCTTGGTGACACCCTCTGCCTGCAGAACTGTTACAGAGCACGTCCTTGGTGACACCCTCTGCCTGCAGAACTGTTACAGAGCACGTCCTTGGTGACGCCCCCTGCCTGCAGAACTGTTACAGATCACATCCTTGGTGACGCCCCCTGCCTGTAGAACTGTTACAGATCACATCCCTGGTGACGCCCCCTGCCTGTAGAACTGTTACAGATCACATCCTTGGTGACGCCCCCTGCCTGTAGAACTGTTACAGATCACATCCTTGGTGACACCCCCTGCCTGTAGAACTGTTACAGATCACATCCTTGGTGACACCCTCTGCCTGCAGAACTGTTACAGATCACATCCTTGGTGACACCCTCTGCCTGCAGAACTGTTACAGATCACATCCTTGGTGACACCCACTGGCTGTAGAACTGTTACAGATCACATCCTTGGTGACACCCACTGCCTGCAGAACTGTTACAGATCACATCCTTGGTGACACCCCCTGCCTGCAGAACTGTTACAGATCACATCCTTGGTGACACCCCCTGCCTGTAGAACTGTTACAGATCACATCCTTGGTGACACCCCCTGCCTGTAGAACTGTTACAGATCACATCCTTGGTGACACCCTCTGCCTGCGGAACTGTTACAGATCACATCCTTGGTGACACCCTCTGCCTGCGGAACTGTTACAGATCACATCCTTGGTGACATCCTCTGCCTGCGGAACTGTTACAGATCACATCCTTGGTGACACCCCCTGCCTGCAGAACTGTTACAGATCACATCCTTGGTGACACCCCTGCCTGTGGAACAGTTACAGATCACATCCTTGGTGACACCCCCTGCCTGCGGAACTGTTACAGATCACATCCTTGGTGACACCCTCTGCCTGCGGAACTGTTACAGATCACATCCTTGGTGACACCCTCTGCCTGCAGAACTGTTACAGATCACATCCTTGGTGACACCCTCTGCCTGCGGAACTGTTACAGATCACATCCTTGGTGACACCCTCTGCTTGCGGAACTTTCACAGGCACACATTATGGTATAAGTGAGGGACAAAATCAGATGAAGCCACATGTAGGGGAACATGATTAGTTGGGGGATGCCACTGACACCAGCCAATGCTACTGTCCTGGAAAGCAGGAGGGGAGCCACTGGACCAGCGGGAGTGCCAGAGGCAGCCTGCCAAATAAAGGAGAAATGTTGGCCCACAACTGAGCCTTTAAGTACTGGCTGGGGTTGGGGGGATCATTTAGGTGGCAGTGCTTGTGCCACTGTTACTGACATGGTGCAGCACCTATCCTTGGGTCTACCTTACTGTATTCAACAACCATTGACAAAAGAAGTCAGACTGTCTGTTGCAAAAAGCATGCTGATGTTCACATTGAAGTATTGCTCCTTAGTAAGTATATCTGAATGCCTGTGATGCAGGCCTATCTAAATGGGATGTTGTTCATGACAGCATATATAGGTTTGCATCACTGTCAAATTTACAGTACTGACAGACAATTGCGATTCATACAGTAAACTCTAAAATAAAAGACTGTTTGATATGGGGGTCTTTATATTTAATATATTACGTTCTGGTAAACCATGTGTCCTTAGGCAATTACTTTTCTATGTCCCTGACACTGTTAGGTCTGAAACCCTCCGATCTGCTAGCTCAGAGAGCTTGGCATTGCCATTTGTTAAGACTAAACTAGGGCAGAGATCTTTTGTCTCTTTGGGACCAAAAAAGCTGGAATGTCTTTCCTTCAGATGTCTGTAGGTCACAGAGAAAGGCTCAGTTAAAAACCAGGTTAAAACAACACCTGCTTGCACATTCTAGATGTAACTGCTTTGATTAAGTTTTTACTTTATATATTATTTTATCTTTTCACTATTGTGTGAATATTTGTACGTTTTGTTTGTAATTTTTATAGGCAGCATGGACTCCTTATTATATGTTTTAATGTACTGTATCTCTATACCCAGGTCCCACCTGAAAATAGGCCGTCGGCCTTGCGTGGCTTACCTGCTTAACAAAAATGAAATAAATGTACCTGGTGCTGTGCCAAGCCCAGAGGTCTGTAGGTACTGGACCACACAGGTGCTAGTGTTCCACCCTGTTTGCAGACACTGACATCGGAAATTGCTTGACTGCATTCTGACTTAGTCACAGGGGGAACTTCTCCACCTTTTGTATGTAGATACAAAGTAAGGCATCACAGCGTGGAAGCTGACTGTCCATCAATCTGTAGTTTCCCATTTTGCAACTGACAACCAGACCCTTCATTTTTAAACAATTTATTTACCAAGTGCAGCCCAGCTGGGATGCAATACCTCATTTTCTGTGGGGTCCTGCTTTGATCCAGTTTTATAGCTGGGCTGGCTGAAGCACTTAGAGGTTAAATGATTTGCTCATGATTACACCATGAGTAAGTGGCTCTGATGGGATTTGAACCTGGCTCCTATGGTTGTACATTAATAACTGTGCCACACAGCTTTGTTGGAATATATGTGAGTGCTTCCATTTGTATTGCTGTATCTGGCTGTGTGTGCTTATTTGGCTATACAGTAGGTTACAGTGAACACCCCAAGTTTGAATCGCAGAACTACTACAGTTATGAATTCACTTTGTGAACCTTGGGGAGGGTCAACAGGATGTCAGCAATTTCACTTAGTGTTTAGAACACTAAGCTGTGAAACTGGAGGAGCATACTTGAATCACTCTGGGTCCCGGGGCACATTAGAAGGAGACAAGCAGTGTGTCCTAGTGGTCAGCACTGAGCTGTGAACCTTCTTAGTCAGGTTTTAATCCCACCGCTGCCACCTAATCACTAAAATGCTACAAAATAAAGCTATGGGCTTGTCCTCTCAATGAAACATCATCTGAGTGTACTCCTGTCCCTCCAGCCTATTTCTTCTATTTTTTTGTGACATTACCATTCATAAATGCGTTGGTGATAATGAGTTGCAAAGACAAAACAGATGGAAAAAAAAACCTTGATGGAGACAAAAAAGTCTACAGAATCTTTGTTTATGAGGTATCTTAATGTGTAGAATATAAATTGCTGGGTGGGGTGTTAGCTTATAACAGAAATATATAAATTATGACATCATTCTTAGCTAATCAGGATTGTTTATTTCTAAACTTTTCAGGGACTCTTATATTCATTATAGATCAGGGGAGCACTCCCAACCAATCACAGCGCTCCTTTCCTCTGTGCATGAGACACTCTTCTTCTGTGATGAGTGTCTCATGCACAGATGCCCTGGAACCTGCGATGTTTGGGTAAGGTTTTTTTAAAAACTCGATATGCTATTCACAGAGCTCAATCAATTATATATTAACAGTACCATTGAGACCTGGTCTCATATTCATTTCTCGGGTCTCATACCCTAAGGATGCATGTGGGACCACTCTTACAAACCTAAGAGTGGTCTTGGCAGCGGTATTAACAATCACAAGAGGATGTCTCACCCAACCAAATAGTTCTAAAATCCTGAAGTTCTGAGTTCAACCGGCAAAGTCAATTTCTCACAAAGGGGCTTTTCCATAATTTTCAACAAAGTAAAACAGCTTCAATTTTTTAAAACAGAAATCTTTAGCATGATTGATGATATGTTCATATCGACAGTTCTTGTGCTTGATATGGATGTAAGAGTTCATGTAAACTGCTTTTCTTTAAAGTTGCAGTGTACATAGAAACACAGAATCTGTTGTCAGAAAAGGACCGCTGCACCCACCCAGTCTGCCCAGATGGTCATTGTGTAGTCCTTCTCTGCGGACCCTGGTCTCTGGTGACCGTCCCTCCTCGCTACCTATTTACTAATATTCCCTTATGTCTATCCCACACATGCTTGAATCCCCTTCCTGTTTTTGCCTCCACCACTTCTGCTGGCAGTCTGTTCCAGGTGTCCACCACTCTTTCAGTTAAGTAGTACTTCCTCACATCCCTCTTAACCCCCCCCCAGCTTCATCAAATGCCCTCTGGTTCTGGTGCTCTTTCTCACACCCCCCATGCACAGGACTGGTTGCAATTATGTTTTAAATAAATCTAAACTTGGACAGTGTATCCTGCTGCTGTGCCTTCTTTTATTTATTTGAAAAATGGTGGCCGGGAAAGGCACACTGAGCTGAGGCTCGTTTCCAGGTACGACTTGGGGGAGAGGGAAATGGGAGGAACAAGAAACAAATTATGTGCAATCCGAGTTACAGCCATAAAAGTGCAGTCAAAATACAAAATATTTAAAACAAAAAAATTCAGGTACATCACGACATAATATGAGGTGCAATTATGCAAAACCAAGATAAACCCAGTGCCCACGATAAATACACAGAAACTCGTCCGGGGCAATGTTAACTAACGATGAACAGGCAACACATGTGGCGACAGATGCAGATAGACCAAAACCCATAACTCAAGTTGCTGCTATCGTAAAGATCTATAGGGCTGAATTAGAGGAAACGTGCGCTGCTAGAAGATGGAAGGAGTTTCAGCTAATGCTTGAAGGAGCTTGCGGTGGTGACATGACAGAGGGATGAGGGGAGCTGGTTCCAGAGAGTTGGGAGTTGAAAAGAGAAGGCAGATTGGCCAGCAGAGCAATGAGGATGAGGAATGGAGAATGTTCGTTGGTCCCTGGAATGGAGAGGGCATGGGGCAGGCATGGCTGGAGACAGAAGTGATGAGAGGTAGGAGGGAAGGGAACCAAACCAGTATTTGGAGATAAAGGAAGGAGTAGAGGGAGCATTGGTGTGTATGAGGAGGTGAGTTGGTTGCAAACCAACAAAAGGCATTACAGAGGATGTCCAGTCTGATGAGGGAAGAAGAGGGGCCAAAACTGAAAACCATGTCAGCATAGTCGAAAGCCTGAAGCACCGTTTTGGTGACTAGTTGACGGTGGACCAAGAGGGGAAGACAGTCTTTATTTTGGTACAGAGCACTCAACTTGGGCTACAGTTTCACATGGATGGCATCGATGTGGGCTGAGAAGTCCAGCTTACTGTCTAGCCACATGCCAAGATACTTGAAGGATTGCACAACTTTGAGTGGAGAGTCATCCAGCATGCAGAAAACCAGAAGCCTTGACAGCCTTCCCAATTTTGGGCTCGTATTAAAGGACATAGACATTGTTTTTTTTGATGTTGACACGAAGGTAGTTGGTGTGAAACCAGCACAGGGCATTGTGAAAAACCTGCTGAAGTAGATTTTCTGCAGAAACAGTCAATGGACCACAGGCAAAGATAACTATATGTCATCTGCATACATGCGTATATGTGAGTTGACAAAGATGAATGGGAAGTCATCTAGAAAAATAGAAAACAAGATAGGGCCAGCAATGGAACCTCGTGGGGCCCCGGTCTTGATCAATCAATCAATCAATCAATCAGACTTTATTTATAAAAAGCGCCTTTCTAAAACCAAGGCGCTGTACACAATTCATTAAAATAAATCAATATAAAACAATTAATCACAACCATAAATAACCAGATTAAAACACATAACAGCAGCATTAAAAATCAATACATGCATGCTTAAAAGAAATGTTTTCAAACCTACTTTAAAACTTTGGACGGTCGGGCAATCTCGCACCTGACGAGGTAGAGAATTCCACAGGGTTGGGGCCATAAAACTAAAAGACCTGGCCCCAGATTTCTTTAAACAAACCCTGGGAATCTCTAGCAATCCCTCGTCAGTGGATCGGAGAGAGCGGGAAGGACAGTAGGGATGAAAGAGATCTTGAAGGTAGGCAGGTCCCTGATGGGGAGTGGCGCTGATAAGCAGAAACAGTGGAAAACTGCACCTGCAGTTTTAGTGCACAGTCTGCAATTTTCACCATTCTCCACAAAAACTGACATGTTCCATAGTTTCTTGCCTCAAACTGTGTACAAATTATTAACATTTTTAATAAAAGATCCTCAAACATATTGTGATAAACAGACTTGGGTCTGGCCAAAACAATGCAATGTTAGGTAGAGAGGGTTTTTATGTGACACTGCTTTCATTTGAATCCTTTTTCTGGCTTGGCTTCAAAATCCGCTGGCCAAGCATAACTACACTTAAGCACTTAACATCTGGTTTATGTTGAAGCAATTTACCAGAATATTTTTTGTTGCCACAGAGACTGAAACAATAGGTGGGAGAAAAGGTGCAAATTATCCCATTCACCTAAATGAAGCTCTGACTGTGAAGTCTTTTTGCAATTGGTACATATGAACATAAGAAGAAGCCAGCAGGAGAAGGCCATTTGGTCTATCAAGTCGGCTCATATTGCAGGGTCCACAGCTTGAGCTAATGTCCCTGCCCTCCCTCCCCACTCCTCCCATCCTCCCTACACATGATCCTTACCTTCCCCCATGCCTATCCCAGCCTCTCTTAAAGCTGCCCACTGTCTTTAATTAGATGACCTCTTCTGGCAGCGCATTCCAAGTGTCCACCACCCTCTCTGTGAAGAAGTGCCTCCTGACCTCCCTCCTAAACCTCCCACCCTCCAGCTTAAGACTGTGCCCCCTAGTGTTAAGGTTGCCATTCAGCTTAAAGAGACTGTCCTTATCAACCTTATTTATTTATTTCAGGTACTTGAAGGTCCCAATCATGTCCCCTCTCCCTCTCTCCTGTCTTCCACGGAGTAAATGTTCAGCGCCCTCAACCTCTCCTTGTATGCCTTACCCTGCTGACCCGCTTAGGGTAGGTTTTACCTTATGAACATATTTTCATTCAGATTGGCTTTGATTCAAACACTGGGAATGTGTGCAAAAGAGCAAACAGAGGAAAACATTGTCAAAGCTGTAAAAAAACAGGATAAAACATTCATTAGGTACATAAGCAAAAAGAGAAAGACCAAGGGAGGGATAGTAAAGCTGAAAGGGGAAGGAGGAGTTTGTGTGGAAGAGGACCACCAAAACGTGTACATATTGAACAAATACTTCAGTTCAGTATTTATACAGGAGGGGGTAGGTAAGGTACAAACACAGTTACAAATAGGCAAGGGCCCTGGGGGGGGGGGGTAATCATTTCTGATGAACTGAAGGTGGCTAAACAGTGTGAAATGGCAGCGGGGAAGGCTAGCGGAATGCTGGGATGCATAGGCAGGGGAATCACCAGCAGGAAGAGGGAGAAAATAATATCCCTGTATAGACCACTGGTGAGACCCTACCTCGAGTACTGTGCCCAGTTCTGGAGGCCCCATCTCCAAAAGTACATAGATAGGGCGGGGGCGGTGCAAAGGAGGGAAACCAAAATGGAGCAGGGCCTGCATCAAAAGCCCTATGAAGAAAGACTTAAGGAATTAAATATGTACTCCCTAGAGGAAAGGGGGGGGATAGGATAGAAGCATTCAAATACCTTACAGGTAAAAACAAGGTACAGGAAGGCATTTTCCAAAGAAAAAGATGCTCAAGGACAATGGGTCACACTCTGAAGCTGGAAGTGGGGAGGCTCAGAGGAAATGTGAGTAAATGCTTCTTTGCAGAGAGGATGGTGGACACATGGAACAGCCTCCCAGCAGAGGTGGTGGGGGCTATAATGGTTACAGGATTCAAGCATGCATGGGATAGACACAAGGGGATCTTAGCAGTAAGGCAGGGTGTGTGTTTGTGAAGACCGGAGATCGAGTATGGTTTGCGGTGACACTGTAGGTAGGGAAAGTAGGGCAGACTAGGTGGGCCAAGAGATCCTTATCTGCTGACAGCTTCTATGTTCCCATGAGGATTTTGGATGGCCCTGATGATGGTAAACCTGAATCTAAGGGAGTTCGCGACAATGACCCCATCTTAATCTACAAACTAGACGCTCACATGCAGACTGCAATAAAAAATGTGACTAAAGGTCTGAAAACAAGCTTGTAAAACAGATACAATGTATTTTTTGCTTTATAATTTTTTATTAAAGTTTAAAAAAATACCAAAACAGCAAACAAATAAATTCAGTGCAACTGCAATTACAAAGTGGTACACAGAAGAACAGGAACATTATGAATAAGTCGGTGAATTAGAGGACACACAAATTAAAATGAAAAGAAAACAAAAACAATAGTTAATTATTTTTTATTTTTTAGTTAATTTCTTTATCTGCCTGGTCCCTGGCAGCGCTGCATCCTGTTGGATTCCCCAGCCCCATCCCCTGCTCGCAGCCTACCCTTTCCAGCTGCCCCATGGCTTGTCCCCCATGGTGGGGCGGTGAGGATCCCTCAACCCGCCTAACTCCGGATTCAGTGCTGGAAGTGTTACTGCCCATCGTGGGGGCAGTGCCTGTGGGGACCAGCCCTCATTCTGCAGCACCAGTACCTTTTTTCCTCCTGTAATTTTGGTCCCCCTAGGCGAGGCGTGCAATGACGCCGCAAGGAGCGAGTGTGCACGCTCCCGTATGCACTTCTCAAAGCATCTGCCTCATCTACCCCCAATCTGTAGCTTTCAGTGTGCCAGCCCCTAGCCTCTGCCAGGGGACAGTTGTGCACCGAACTGCTGGTGTCCCCCCTCCCAGGAGAAGGAGAACAGTCCTACGGACACTCGATCCCTCTCCTCCGCCGACCCCCAGTGACCCGTGCTCATTCCCGAACACGGGTCGCTGGTGTAGCGCGATGTAAGGTGACCAGTGCCTCAGCCCTCAGTGCCACCGGGCCGGCAACAATAGTTAATCTTGAAAAATACAGCAGCTAGTCTACCGCCATTAACCAAAACAAAAAAAGAAACTTACCTAAGGGTTCATTCTTCACTGTGGTCAGTTATGTGAAAGCACTGCAAATTGTATAGCAACACAAACGTGAGGCTTTCGGTGATAAGATATCTTACCTATTTTTCAAAAAAGGGGATCCATACATTTTTATATAGGCTAAGGGCCCCATATTCAGAGCCAGCCGGATGCACGCGCATAAGGCTGCGTCATGGAAATAAGTTGAGCTGGCCGGCTCTGGCACAATATTCAAACAGAATGTGCAATCAAAACAGACCACGTAATCTGTTTGAATATCAGACCCTGGATGCGTGGCACACAGCAACAGGGTGCCAGGCTAAAGACCACCCATAGGGGACTGCGTGGTGCATACTTGTATGTGCCACAGCCTCCATGGGCGATATTCAGCCCAAACATGCAAATGAGCTCACTGGGCATGCAGGGGGCAAAGGGGTCATTTGCATGCCCATTATGCGCTCATTTGCATGGCTGCACCTGGCTTAATGTGCCGGGCCAGCCCCCAGCCACAAGCACTGTTAAAATAGTAACACAACCCCAATCCCAGTGCCACAGTGTACCTTACCCCCCAGCCCCAATCCCTGTAAAAAAAACACAACCCCAATCCCCTTTTCTATAGTGTAGGGCCCCCCACCCCCAGCCCTGATCCCGTAATAAATATGTAAACACCTGATCCCCATTTCCATAATGTAGGACCCCCTGTAGGGCCCCCACCCCGATCCCTGTAATAAATATGTAACCACCCAATCCCCGTGTCCATAGTGTAGGGACCCCCGGCCCCAGCCCCGATCCCTGTAATAACAATGTAACCACCTGATCCATTACCATAGTGTAGGGACCCTCCGATCCCAGCCCTGAACCCTGTAATAAATATGTAACCATCTGATCCCTGTTTCTATAGTGTAGGGACCCTCCAACCCCAGTCCCGAACCCTGTAATAAATATATAACCATCTGATCCCCGTTTCTATAATGTAGGGACCCTCCCACCCCAGCTCCGAACCCTGTAATAAATATGTAACCATCTGATCCCTGTTTCTATAGTGTAGGGACCCCCGGCCCCAGCCCCGAACCCTGTAATAAATATGTAACCATCTGATCCCCGTTTCTATAGTGTAGGGACCCTCCGCCCCAGCCCCAATCCCTGTAACAAATAAAAACACAACCCCGATCCCCCTTTTCCATAGTGTAGGGACCCTCCGATCCCAGCCCTGAACCCTGTAATAAATATGTAACCATCTGATCCCTGTTTCTATAGTGTAGGGACCCTCCAACCCCAGTCCCGAACCCTGTAATAAATATATAACCATCTGATCCCCGTTTCTATAGTGTAGGGACCCTCCCACCCCAGCTCCGAACCCTGTAATAAATATGTAACCATCTGATCCCTGTTTCTATAGTGTAGGGACCCCCCGCCCCAGCCCCGAACCCTGTAATAAATATGTAACCATCTGATCCCCGTTTCTATAGTGTAGGGACCCTCCGCCCCAGCCCCAGCCCCAATCCCTGTAACAAATAAAAACACAACCCCGATCCCCCTTTTCCATAGTGTAGGGACCCTCCGATCCCAGCCCTGAACCCTGTAATAAATATGTAACCATCTGATCCCTGTTTCTATAGTGTAGGGACCCTCCAACCCCAGTCCCGAACCCTGTAATAAATATATAACCATCTGATCCCCGTTTCTATAGTGTAGGGACCCTCCCACCCCAGCTCCGAACCCTGTAATAAATATGTAACCATCTGATCCCTGTTTCTATAGTGTAGGGACCCCCGCCCCAGCCCGAACCTGTAATAAATATGTAACCATCTGATCCCGTTTCTATAGTGTAGGGACCCTCCGCCTCAGCCCAGCCCCAATCCCTGTAACAAATAAAAACACAACCCCGATCCCCCTTTTCCATAGTGTAGGGACCCTCCGATCCCAGCCCTGAACCCTGTAATAAATATGTAACCATCTGATCCCTGTTTCTATAGTGTAGGGACCCTCCAACCCCAGTCCCGAACCCTGTAATAAATATATAACCATCTGATCCCCGTTTCTATAGTGTAGGGACCCTCCCACCCCAGCTCCGAACCCTGTAATAAATATGTAACCATCTGATCCCTGTTTCTATAGTGTAGGGACCCCCCGCCCCAGCCCCGAACCCTGTAATAAATATGTAACCATCTGATCCCCGTTTCTATAGTGTAGGGACCCTCCGCCCCAGCCCCAGCCCCAATCCCTGTAACAAATAAAAACACAACCCCGATCCCCCTTTTCCATAGTGTAGGGACCCTCCGATCCCAGCCCTGAACCCTGTAATAAATATGTAACCATCTGATCCCTGTTTCTATAGTGTAGGGACCCTCCAACCCCAGTCCCGAACCCTGTAATAAATATATAACCATCTGATCCCCGTTTCTATAGTGTAGGGACCCTCCCACCCCAGCTCCGAACCCTGTAATAAATATGTAACCATCTGATCCCTGTTTCTATAGTGTAGGGACCCCCGGCCCCAGCCCCGAACCCTGTAATAAATATGTAACCATCTGATCCCGTTTCTATAGTGTAGGGACCCTCCGCCCCAGCCCCAGCCCCAATCCCTGTAACAAATAAAAACACAACCCCGATCCCCCTTTTCCATAGTGTAGGGACCCTCCGATCCCAGCCCTGAACCCTGTAATAAATATGTAACCATCTGATCCCTGTTTCTATAGTGTAGGGACCCTCCAACCCCAGTCCCGAACCCTGTAATAAATATATAACCATCTGATCCCCGTTTCTATAGTGTAGGGACCCTCCCACCCCAGCTCCGAACCCTGTAATAAATATGTAACCATCTGATCCCTGTTTCTATAGTGTAGGGACCCCCCGCCCAGCCCCCGAACCCTGTAATAAATATGTAACCATCTGATCCCCGTTTCTATAGTGTAGGAACCCTCCGCCCCAGCCCCAGCCCCAATCCCTGTAACAAATAAAAACACAACCCCGATCCCCCTTTTCCATAGTGTAGGGACCCTCCGATCCCAGCCCTGAACCCTGTAATAAATATGTAACCATCTGATCCCTGTTTCTATAGTGTAGGGACCCTCCAACCCCAGTCCCGAACCCTGTAATAAATATATAACCATCTGATCCCCGTTTCTATAGTGTAGGGACCCTCCACCCCAGCTCCGAACCCTGTACAATATGTAACCATCAGTCCCTGTTTCTATAATTGTAGGGACCTCCGCCCTCTAGTTGAACCTTGTAATAAATATGTAATCATCTGATCCCGTTTCTATAGTGGCCTGTGCCCCAGTTCAGTTCTGTCTCTCGTAACAAAACACAGGTCCGATCCCCTTTTCCATATGGGATTCTCCGCCTGATCTCGTAAGAAACTTCAATCCTTTTCCTGGTGGCTAGAGGTTCACTCACCCTGGTGCAGTACTCATTGTCCTGCACCCTGATTCCCACCTGGTGCGGTGGCTGGCACTCCTCCCTCACCCTGGCATGGCCAGCCACTGACTGATAGACCCCGGATCATGTACTATGTACTGTACGTGCTCCGGGACCAATCGGTCAACAGCTGGCTGTGGCAGGGTGAGGAGGGCTATGCTAGTCACCGGCACGGGTCGGGATGGGGGGGATACAGGGTGGTGGGGTACGCCTACCAGGATGGAGGGACCACTAGCCACCAGGGAACGGGGACCGGGGGCTTTCTTATTTCTTACAGGTGGATTGGGGCTGGGGCGGGGTCCCCACTATGAAAAGGGGGATTGGGGTTGTGTTTTTATTTGTTGCAGGGATTGGGGCTGAGGCAGGGGGGTCCCTACACTATGGAAATGGGGATCGGGTGGTTACATATTTATTACAGGGATTGTTGGTGGGGCAGGGGGATACTACACTATGGAAATGGGATTGGGGAATTTTTGTTCATTATTAGCACAGATCGGGGCTGAGGAGGGGGGCACTACACTATGGAAAAGGGGGATCAGGGTTGTGTTTTTATTTGATACAGGGTTCTATAACAGAGAACAGGGTGGGGGGATCCCTACACTATGGAAACAGGGATCGGGTGGTTACATATTTATTACAGGGATCGGGGCTGGGGATGCTACACAATGGAAACGGGATCAGGGAATTTTTATTCATTACTATCACAGATCAGGGCTGGGGAGGAGGGCCACTACACAATGGAAAAGGGGATAGGGTTATATTTACTGTAATACAGTAGAAGTCACTTAATGAGGATGTGGATAATCGGGACATCCGCTTTATTGGACGTCCCACCGGGCACCGATTAAGTGGCCATTATTTGCAATGGACTCAATGTCCATTTAATTGAGACAGGGGTGTTGGTTTATCGGGATGATTCAGTCCCAGCTTCCGAGTCAAATCTCGCCTACTGAATAGGTGTTAATTGATCACTTGCTGAGTAGGTGTTGACTAGTTTCTCTTCCCCCTCCCCTGTTGCTTGTCTCCCTACTCACTTCATTACTGTTTAGACACTAGTTGAGGCCAAATTACTAATGTTAACTGCATTAACAAACTCTAGCCAGAGCCAACAGGGCTGTGAAGGGCTACCAAGTGACCAAAGTTACACATGTGCATAGAAATGATTCAATGCCCAGGTGCAACCTGGCCATTTTTTGGAGGTGTTGCACCAAATTTTCAACATGACCTTTTTGGACCCCACCTCATGAACAGTGCCTGTGTCATTTTGTTCACTTGTCCCGAAAGGTGATTTCACAGAGGGAATGTGCTATTTTGCACCACAGATGCAAAAACACATTTTGGGCAGGTTGTGGAAAATGACAGCTGTACTGTTTTAAAGGAGGTGTGCAAAAATGGCAATGTTAAAAATGTGGAGTAAAAATATTAAAAATTGGCGATGTTAGGCGCGTGCATAGAAACTGCACAATGCACGCTTGTAACGCACACATTTTTGGGGAATTTTGTCACCAAATTTGCAACATCAGCTTTTTGGGACCCCACCTCATGAACAGTGGCACTGTCATTTCATGAATCGGTCCCGAAAGGTGATTCCACGCAGTGACTGCGAAATCACCTTTCAGGACCGAGTAACAAAGTGACAGTGACAGTTTTCATGAGCTGGGGTCCCAAGAACCCCATGTTGAAAATCTGCGGCAGAAATTCCAAAACATTGCTGAGATATCAGCATAAGTTGAAAATCCCCAGGTCACATCTGGAATCGAGCAGCACTGCTCAGTATCCCTTCCTGGTTAAACTCGTAAATAAATAAATAGATAAATAAATAAATAATCCCATTGAATGGCAGTATAGCACACTTATCTTTGATTCTTCAGTTTGCAGTTGGGCTTTGAAGAGTGCAGACATGTCCTGGTCCAGAGAGATAACAGTGCCGACCTCTGGAGGTAAGTATGGGAGTAGGGGGGATGTGGGGAGGTGGGTGCTCAGTGGGAAGCTGGGGAGGGGGACTGCTGCGACAGCGAGGGACCGTTTTCTGTTTTACAGGGAGAAAAAAAAACGCAATGACGAGGGACTGTTTTCTATTTTACAGAAAAAGAAACAAGCATTTCAGCACACTGAGGTGGGCTCCCAGTGTGCCACATGAATGGGGGGACTGTACAGGATGCCGACACGGGGATTGGGCACCCCGATGTTGGGAACATCTTTGGGCACACTGGGGTAGGCTCCCAGTGTGCCTGATGACTTGGGGAAGGGGGGCACAGAAAAATCTTTGCGCACACTGGGATGGGCTCCTAAAGTGCCGGTTGACTTGGTGGGGGGGGCCACAGAATGCTGTGGAGCTGCCGGTCGATGTTGGGAACATCTTTACGGTGAATAGCATTTTGCCATTCGCAACATGGTGGCACCCGCAGAACTGTGCATGCACATGAGTCGCACTCATACGCAGTTCATACACCAGACTGTGGAAGTAACAGCCAAAATAGTACGGCTGTTATTCCACAGCAGCCGATTGTGGGGGATCAAGCTCCACTGGGCTTCCAGAAGGATACTTCCAAAAGTCCAATGGAAGGTTCCATGATTGGCCATTTTTTAGAGCTACTGAGCGATCACAATAGTGCTGCAGGCTCTGCCCACAGCCCTAAAAAGGAAACCTTTTCCACTCTGCCCGATCTCTACATTTTAGTGTAGCTACCGATGCTAACTGCCTAAAAAGTTAAAAGACCATGGCTTGTCTCTGGGCTTGTCTCTCTCTCTCTCTCTCTCTCTCTGTTTCTGTCATTACCGAGTCTAATGCCAAGTGCATTACAAAGTCCTACTGCTAAGTGCAGTACATTAAAGACTGTGGCTTTTCTCTGTTCCTGCTCTACCCAGTCTCTTCATTTTCATGTAGAACACAGAAGGAACACCAACAAAGTAACACTGCTCCTAAAGGAAAACCTACAGGAGGTGAGGAAAGCTGTGTAACTTTAGGGGAATACTGCAGATGGTATGCCAGCAGTGTAAATGAACTGGCACAGTATTCGGAACATACACTTCTGATATACGGGATGGTTATTTAATTGGGATGAAAGGGCCACAACCAGCCATCCCAAATTCTGTACAGTGATCGGGGCCGGGTGGGGAGGAGCTGTGAATCCGGCCCTAGACTGTGTGCAACACTAGCCTGCCCCACACATGGTTAGCGTAGGGTTTGGAAAATGTATCTTTGTGCCTGCACAGCTGGCCATGTCTTCACCACGGGGCTTTCCAATATTGTGATGCGTGGCATAGGCATGAGGGACCCCTCATTTGCATGGGCGCATCACAATATTGTGTGCAGCGGTGCAGTCAGGGGTGCAGTGCACATCGATGGCCTTTGAATATGACCACACCCGTGAAGGCCCACGCAAGTCCGGAGATATGTGGCGAACCCAGGGATGCGCCATGCATCTCATCTGCATATATGGCCCTTAGTCTGTTCAATGCTGAATATCTAATTCTTTTATTATAAGCTACAGTACCCATGGCCTAAATCTGTTCAGAAAAGGTTGGAACTTTATCCATTTTCCAATCTGACAGGAGGATTCTTCTGAGGCAAAATGAGGCTCCCAGCACCCAAATTTTGGTTTTGGGGAGTAGGTTTCATAAAGTGTATTTGAACATTTATTTTTAAATAAACAAAATCATTGTAGCAACAGTAATACAAAGGTACATTACAGGGTACCCTGACTACTGTATGATGTAGTGAAAATATATTGATATACTCTAATGTTTTAATATGTGAGTTTGAAAATACTGTGTAGTACCTAGAGCACAAATTATGCACAGGAAACATTTTGGCGGCATGTTTTTTTTTCTAGAACTCGATTATCCCCAACTCTATCTGCTTGTTTTTTCTTGCACCAAAGTGGGTGGATAATAGACAGAGTACTGCAAATAGTTGTTGATCAGGATTCATTCTATGTCTAAAAACAGACAAAATGTGTTGATTCAGGATTTATTTAGTATTGCTTGCCTGTGGCTCGCTGACTAGACTCTAGTTAGCAAGCACTGAATGAGGCAGATGTTTTTAGATTTTGGAAGACAGGCAACACATCGATCACTTTACTATTCATTTCAGGAGCTCACGCTTTCCTTCATGTTTAAAACATATTAAACCGGGGCAATGTATTTATTCACATGTAACCCCTAGATGGCGCTATCCCAGGGGCTACTACCCCTGCCTGATTTGCCACTAACAGGTTGAGGGGCCTGGATCCAATGGCGGGTGCCTCCACCCAGAGGTCAGGGTTTGCAATAGTTAAACTAACTTGGTCACAGCCCTCTGGGACACTGCAACCCCCCTTTCTTCCCACTAGTGGCCCACACAATATATCAGAATTACCTTCACAGTATACACTTACCCCCAGGTCTGGTTCCGCACTGGGACCTCCTGTGAAATGAGATACAGTGCAACAATCACAGTACAGTACTTTAACATAGACAAATACCTCAGGCAGTATAACTTTGCTGAAACAAGCAGCTCTGATTTATTTGGGGATATAACAAGGACAGGGGAAATCAGGTTAATTAGCTTATCACTCTAATAATTACTTATGGCTCTGTGCACAGGCCTATCCCTATCAGTTACTGTCCCTGGGTACCAAGCCCTAGTGGCTAGTCCAAACTGTGGCAGCTGGTAGGGGCCCTTCACACAGAGAAAAGGAGAATTAAACAGTCAGCAGTACAGTAATTCCATTTGGATTTAATGTGGCAATTCAACAGGGAGCAACCCTGAATTAGTACTCACGACCTCCAAATAAGATAGGGTCCTTCAATGTCAGCAGGGCTCACTTGAGGTACACAAACCTCTTCACACATCCATATAAAAGAAAGCACTATACCAGGCAGGCTGCATCTGTATCCCGATCGCAATTACTGCACAATACCCGGAGAACACACAGCAGATTCAGTTCCTGACAGACCGAGTGCAATTTTCAGCAATTCTTCCAGTCTTCTACAGGGTGAGCCTGGTTTCTACTCTTCAGAGATCCTTTGATTCTTTTCAGGACGGATTCAGTCCTAACAAGCTGTTACACAAGCTGCAGACCGGAACTCTGGGCTTACAACACGTTTTTGACTAAAACTGCACACTGAAAAGCACAGGGCTCCTTCCTTCTTCACTGCCAAAGCTCAACTGAACTCCAACTGACGAAACCGGCACTTCCTTTGAGTTCCTCCCAGTTCTTGACTGGATTGGCTGTCACTCATAGACTGCTGCTGTTGGTCCAAAAAGGCACTGAAGTCTAAACTACATCTCCCAGAGTCACTGCCCATACAATCCTCTTGTGGCTGGCTCAGATTATGAGTCCAAGTTCTGATTCGTCCAAGGCATCATTTTAGAGCTAGCTTACCCCACACTGATTGGTCCAGTTCAGCAGTTCAAAACTAGAATGGGGAACTAGCAGACACAGTTCTGACTGCAAAGAAAGCAGGTTAGACAAACTGTAATTTCATTATTACTCTAAATAATTTCTGGCAAACAGTTACATCTTTCAGATAGGTTCCTTTGCACTCCTAGTGACTGCAAAATGAAGTGAATTGGCAGCAGCTCGAGTGGTACTCAGAGAAGCACACAGTCCCCCATACAAACTAATTATGTCTGCAAGCAGACAGCTCTTAAAGAGACAGTACCAGAGGCTCTAAAAACACTCACTGATAAATGGCTTAAATGCCAAACACCATTCAGGCTTGGAACATTCAAGCAAGCTCCTGGAAGTCTTTTGGGAACCCCCATTTGCAGGGGGGTTACACCCAAATTTATGCTGATTAATATATGCTGCAGAAAATAATAAAAGATTTATCGTAGAGCACTGGGGATGTATAGTACAACTCCTGCAACTTCCTTGCAAACTTTGCAAAAATCTCCACAATTTTGGTAACTTTTCCTGCAGTTTTCCAGTGACCCTGATGACAAGGTGTCTCCGACTGGAACCGACTGTTAACGACCTGTTTGGTAGGATGCGACCTAGGTTCGGGAGCGAGCTCGGGTCACCATGTTGGGAGGCAAGCGCACTGACACTGGGAGGGATGGTGCTCTGCATACAGTGACATCTACAGGGACAGGGATGCCTCTACATGCATCCGCAGGCCTGATGAGGCTGTACCATGTCAAGGTGGGGGGAGGGCAGGTGAGAAGAAAACCAGGGTGAAACATCCTACTGTCTACATGATGGCCTGGGTTCCTGGACTCCCCTGGGTCCTAGTGCCTCTCAGCTCTGGGTCCGAGCCCACATGGGAGGGACATCCCTTCCCCTGGAACCACTGCCACAAGGGAGAAGTTCTGGGAGATGCCAGGGGTAGCACTGGACCCAGGGAGACCAGAGATCAATGGGCCAGAGCAGGGTATATCCCTGGACCAGGATATATCCCTGAATGATGGACGTGGCCTGGTAGATAAAGCTCAATAGGAAAAATAAATGTTATGAAAGCAAGTCTGTTACCTGCAGACAACTTCTGGTACTCAGCACTGCTTCTGAATGTTGCTTACAGCTTTCATGTGTTACAGTACTCAGTACTGCTTCTGACCATTGTTCACAGTGTTCATGTGTTACAGTTACTCAGCCCTGCTTCTGACCATTGTTCACAGCATTCATGTGTTCCAATTACTCAGCACTGCTTCTGACTGTTGTTCACAGCTTTCAACTGTTAGTTACTCAGCACTGCTTCTGACCATTGTTCACAGCATTTGTGTGTTCCAATTACTCAGCACTGCTTCTGACCATTGTTCATAGTGTTCATGTGTTAGTTACTCAGCACTGCTTCTGAAAGTTGTTCACAGCGTTTGTGTGTTTCAGTTACTCTGCACTGCTTCTGACTGTTGTTTACAGTGTTCCTGCATTCCAATTACTCAGCACTACTTTTGAATGTTTTTTACAGTGTTCATGTGTTACAGTTACTTAGCACTGCTTCTGACTGTTGTTCACAGTGTTCGTGTGTTCCAGTTACTCGGCTCTGCTTCTGACTGTTGCTTACAGTGTTCATGTGTTACGATTACTCAGCACTGCTTCTGACTGTTGTTGACAGTGTTCATGTGTCAGTTACTCAGCTCTGCTGCTGACCATTGTTACCAGCGTTCATGTGTTACAATTTCTCAGCACTGCTTCTGACTGTTGTTCACAGTGCTTATGTGTTATAGTTACTCAGCACTTCTTCTCACTATTGCTCACAGGGCTAGTGTGTTACAGTTACTCAGCACTGTTTCTGACTGTTGTTCACAGTATTCATGTGTTACAATTACTCAGCACTGCTGCTGACCATTGTTCATAGGGCTCGTGTGTTACAATTACTCAGCACTGCTTCTGACCGTTGTTCACAGCGCTCGTGTGTTAGAATTACTCAGCACTATTTCTGGCTGTTGTTCACAGTGCTCATATGTTACATTTACTCAGCACTGCTTCTGGCTGTTGTTCACAGCGCTCGTGTGTTACATTTACTCAGCACTGCTTCTGGCTGTTGTTCACAGCGCTCATATGTTACAATTACTCAGCACTGCTTCTGGCTGTTGTTCACAGCGCTCATTTGTTACAGTTACTCAGCACTGTTTCTGACTGTTGTTCACAGCGCTCGTGTGTTACAGTTACTCAGCACTGTTTCTGGCTGTTGTTTACAGTTACTCAGCACTGTTTCTGACTGTTGCTCACAGTGCTCATTTGTTACGATTACTCAGCACTGCTTCTGGCTGTTGTTCATAGCACTCGTGTGTTACAGTTACTCAGCACTGTTTCTGGCTGTTGTTCACAGCACCCATATGTTACATTTACTCAGCACTGATTCTGGCTGTTGTTCACAAGGCTAGTGTGTTACAGTTACTCAGCACTGTTTATGACCATTGTTCACAGTATTCACGTGTTACAATTACTCAGCACTGCTGCTGACCATTGTTCATAGGGCTTGTGTGTTACAATTACTCAACACTGCTTCTGACTGTTGTTTACAGTGCTTGTGTGTTACAATTACTCACCACTGCTTCTGACCGTTGTTCACAGTGCTCCTGTGCTAAATTACTTCACACTGTCTCTGGCTGTTGTTCACAAGCTCATATGTTACATTTACTCAGCACTGCTTCCTGGCTGTTGTTCTGGCAACCATGTGTTCACAGTTATAGCACTGCTTCTGGCTGTGTGTCATGGTGCTCATATGTTACATTTACTTAGCACTGCTTCTGGCTGTTATTCACAGTGCTCGTGTGTTACAGTTACTCAGTACTGCTTCTGGCTGTTGTTCACAGCGCTCATATGTTACATTTACTCAGCACTGATTCTGGCTATTGTTCACAGCGCTCGTGTGTTATAGTTACTCAGCACTGCTGCTGGCCATTGTTAACAGCGCTCGAGTGTTACAAATACTCTGCACTCCGTCTGACCAGCATTGTTCACAGCGTTCGTGACTAGATGGCTCTGCTTTGCACAGCCTGCCTGTTCTCATTCATAAAAGGAAGAAACTGTGAACTTATTTATTCATTGGTTTTTGGTGACAGGGAAGGCGAACTGGAACCAAAGTCCCCTTTTATTGGATGACCCAGAATTAGTTACAGATGCCAGTACATATAGGATTTAAACATCAAGGAACATTGTACAAAAACAAGTTACATAGGTGGATATATTTTATTTATTTTAGTTATGCATTTAAACATATTTTGCCAGGTGAGCAAACACAGTTTGAGAGTTACGTTTCCTGTTGCACCCTTGGGGAGGATAACATAGGATAGCAGAGGCAATACATATCTCCATAGTGCAAAACATACAGAGTGCAATTATATTTACATTTTATTTTATTTTAAATTTTTCACCAGGAAAGGCAAACTAAGCTATTACAACTCATGTTCAGGTGCACCCTAGGGAGTGGGTTGCAGAGACCTGTTTTATTGACAGGAGGAATGCTGGCCATGGCACGGTGGACACTCTCCCTCTCTTTGTCAGTAAGTGTTATGGGATCTTTTAGTTTCACCTGGACTGTGACTATAGATGGGCAGAAGGGACCTCGATTTAATGTTTCATCCAGAGGACAGTACCTCACCAGTGCAGCACCATCACCCCCATACTGCACCACAAGGTCAGTTATGGGTATCACCCCACATTCCAGGTGTGGGGCTAGAACCCACGATCATCTGATCTTCCAGCCCCAGAAATAAGTACGCTGCCTACTGAGCTGCAGACACCATATAGGCTACATGGGAAAATATATAGAGGTACACAGTGCGGATTGGCTTATTATACATTCTGGATGTAAACATTAAAGAATCAGTTGCCTCATAAAATAGCAGGCAGAAAGTTTTAATAAGTTTTATAAGTCGTCCCTTATGCCAGCCCGGTGGCGCTGAGGGTTGAGGCACAGGATGCCACATCTCGCGCTATACCGTCGACCTGGGTTCGGGAATGGACTCGGGTCGTCGAGGTCAGGAGGGGAGGGAGAGGATGGAGCATCCCACAACAGTTTTCTCCTCTCTGGTGTGGGTAAAGGGGATCGCATCACTCTGCAGCAGCGCCTGATGGAAGTCAGGGGCACTACAGGAGCAGCGCACAGAAGAGGGGCTGGAGTGCAGCAGACATTGGCACATAAGTGCGCTAACTTCACTGCATGTCTGGCTCCAGCAGGGGAGTTAAATCAGGTGGAAAACTGTGGGGTGGTCATGGCAGATGATGGCCGTGCACCACACCCCCAGGACCTAGAGAGGTGCACCCCCCCCCCCGGGTCTTGGTTCCAGGTCCCCCCCGTTGGGGGGGACACACTGTATGCATGCCAGCCTGTGTGGGGAGAGTGCATCGCTGACCTGACCCGGGTTCTGGGGTGCGGGTGCTGGTGGCCGGATGACCTGCCAGCCTGAGGAGGAGGAGGAGGAGAAAGAGGGTCGATATAAAAAAGTAAGTTGTTCCTTATTACTTGTTATTTCTGAAGTGTTTTTCTTTTTCTATGTGTGCATTAGATGACTTTCTACCTCATCGTATTGGGTGTGATGTGAAAGCAGTGCTTTGCCTGTAAGCAGACAGATCTAGTTCCATTCCTCCCACTACATTATCAGCATGTGACTGCGCTCATTGTTACATCACTGGCCCTGCTGCCTGACCGGTCACATGTGTCACAGGTTACCAATCACGCAGCAGGAGACCGGCTCTTCTTGGTAACTAGTGATGTCAGAGTCCATTAGGTCACAATGCTTAGGATGTATAAGGAGGAGCAGAAAGTACAGTTATGTAAGAACTTACCGTAACAGTAGATCTTTGAGAGAGGCTCTTGCAGTAGATATTCACATATAGGGCTAAGCCGCCAGGTGTCAGGACCCCACGGAAAAATTTCTAGCTAGCAGTCTCTGGCAGGGACTGCCCCCACATCAGTTGACCAGTGTCAGCCGATGTCAGTATAAAGGGGCGGTCCCCCATGCCCGCCTTCCAGTTCTTTCCCACCAGAGGCCAGAAGAGGCATGACAAGAGAGAGAAGAGGATATGCCCCTATAGAAGAAAAGGAAGAAACTGAGGGGAATGGAGGGAGGGAGGGAAGGCAATACCTACTGCAAGAGCCTCTCTCGAAGATTTACTGTTATGGTAAGTTCTTACGTAACTGTACTATCTTACTTCGAGAGGGCTCTTGCAGTAGGTATTCACATATAGGACTGAGTCCCAAGCAGTCTGGAAAAAAACAGGATACGGGAGGAGGAGTCATCATCCACAAATGACAGAAAAAGGGCTGAGCAGAGATCAAGAAAGGAGCCCCTGCAGAACAGCCAACCCGAAGCCTGCTCTGCAGCGAGAGGCAATGTCCAAACTGTAATGTTTCGTGACGGTATGGACGGAAGTCCAAGTTGTGGCTGCACGGATTTCCGCCACTGACACATTCCTGAAACAAGCAGCAGAGGCAGCTACCCCTCTAGTGGAGTGACCTCTGACTTGACCCAGCAGGGTTTTGTGATACTTGTCATAACAGAAATTGATGCAATTCGCTAACACTTAGAAAGGCATTGCTTGGAAACAGCATTGACTTCTCTTTTGAGAGCGAAGGAAATGAAAAGCTGATACATTTCTCTGAGATCCTTAGTCCTATTCAGTAGTATCTCAGGATTCTGTGTACATCCCGAGTATGCAGAAGGTACTCTCCATGATTGGAGTGCATCGTGAAAAAGGTCGGGAGCTCGATGGATTGATTCAGCGTGGATTCAGCCACCACCTTTGGAAGAAACTTACGGTTAATGCACATAACTACCCGTTCCTTGTGAAAGATCAAGTACGGGATCTTACACATCAGGGCCTGAAGCTCAGAAATCCTCCAAGCAGAGGTGATGGCCATGAGAAAAAGTGTCTTCCAAGAGAGGAATTTCAATTCCGTATCTGCTGCTGGTTCAAAAGAAGGCAGTGTGAGCTTTTCTAGAATAAAGTTCAAGTCCCAAGGAGGGGCAGGATTGCAGATAGGGGGTCTCAAATGGAGAACCCCTTTAAGGAAGGTCTTAGAGACTTCCAGTTGAGAGAAAGTCCTGTCTCCGAAGGGAATGTGGTAGGCCAAAATAGATGCTATATGTACCTTCAAAGAGGAGTAGCTAAGGCCCAGATCATAGAGATGCCCCAGGTAATCCAGGACTTTATTAGCTGGACAGAAGAAAGGTTTGAACTCCTTAGAACCAGCCCAAATGGAGAATCGCTTTCACTTCATAGCGGTATGTGAACCTGGTGGAAGGCTTCCTGGCCTCCACCAAAATATCCGCTACTAAAGGCAAGACTCCGAAGCATGCCTTGACTACGTCTGTAGGAGCCATGCATGAAGATGAAGTGATTTGAGTCCTGGATGGACCAGGATCCCCTGATCCTGGGTTAGCAAATGCTGCAACAGAGGAAGAGGAAGAACAGGTTCCTCGGAAAACTGTTGCAGAAGAGAGAACCAAACTTGCCTCGGCCAGAAGGGAGCAATGAGAATCATTCGCGCCCCTTCTGCCCGAAGCTTGGCATGGATGAATCTGCCCTTCCAACAGAGAGACAGCATGTCTCACCAGAAAACTTCTCACCCTGGAGCGAGCGAACAAAAGGCGGGAAGCCTGGCGTTGTTGGGTGAGGCAAAGAGATCCATCTGAGGAGTTCCCCACTGCTGGAAGATGTCGTTTATGACATCTTGATCTAGTTCCCACTCATGAGACCTGTCCGACGATCAGCTGAGAGCATCAGCCAGGGTGTTTTCCACTCCCGGAACGTGAACTGCCATCAGGTGCAGGTTGTGCTGAGACGCCCAATACCAGACTCTCATTGCTTCCCGGCAAAGGGGATAGAAATGAGTCCCTCTGTGTTTGTTGAGGTACCAGACTACGCATATGTTGTCTGATTGAATCTGAAGATGACAGGGGAGAATGAAGGGGAAGAAGAGCCTGTAGGACATAAAGAACTGCCCTCAGCTCGAGAACATTGGTGTGTAATTTCTTTTTTTTTTTTTTTTTTTTACATTAATTATACTTTGAGTTTCCTTATCTATTATACAGGCATCGTAAAACAACCAGGTCAGGCAGTCCTGTGTATGTACATGTAAAACACACTTACTAGAAACTTAGGTATACAGCAATTGTCAGACATGTTTATGGACCAATGCCTGTATCTCCCTTCCTCCCAACCCCCCATCTTCCCTAACCCACCCCCCTTCCAACCCTCACTTCCCACCTATCCCCCTCTGCCACAATGCTAAAGTCCATGTATCATTTCTGGGTGAGTTCTCCAGTATACCTTATACAGAGGCAAAGGGTAAGTTAAAGTTAGAAAGGGGCAATTATCCTGGGGTTACTGTATTAGACTGGAATAACAACAAATTGTAAAGAGGGTCCCAGATTTGTTTATATTTTTCCATCCTGTAATTAAGCCCAGCAATAACCCGTTCAGCCTGTATGGCAAACATAATTTCCATGTACCATTCAGTATGAGAAGGAGTAAGGGTGTGTAATTTCTGCTCGAAGGGAGACCAGCTGCCCTGAGTCCTGTGAGACTCTAGATGGGCACCCCAGTCTGCACCTGATGCATCCGTCGTCAGAGTCTGGGTGGGAGGATCGGTGCAGAATGGGACCCCCAGGCTGAGGTTCTTCTGAACCATCCACCACTACAAGTCCCTGATCATCGAGTCTGACACTAGGACCTCGTGGTCCAGGTTGTCCAGAGATTGGTCCCATTGAGACCGAAGAGTCCATCGGGAGACTCTCATGTAGAGTCACGCTAGAGGGACAGTTGGAATGTCGGCCTGCATGAGCCTGAGAAGACGAAGGATCTTCCTGACTCTGATCCGTCTGAGGCCGGACAAGAGGTGAGCCTGGTTCAGAAGCATCTCTCTCGACTCTGTCTGGGGGAAGAAAAGCCTTGCCTAGTGTCGTATCCAACACTGCCCCTATAAACTGCTGCCATTGGCAAGGGACCAGATGGAACTTGGCCTGGTTGACTCTGATACCCAGGCTGGAGAAGACCTGTAGGGTAAGTGAATGGGAGTGTAAGAGTTCCTCCCTGGATGGAGCTGCCAGAAGCTAGTCGTCCAGGTAGGGGAAGATTTGTACTCCCTGGGTATGCAGGAAGGCAGCCACCTCTGCCAGGCATTTGGTAAATCCTCGGGGAGCCGAGGAAAGGCCAAATGGGAGGGCTTGGACTGGTAGTGCGCCCCCTGAAAACAAAAACAGAGGTATTTGTGGTGGGAGGTGCATATGGGGATATGGAGGTATGCATCCTGCATATCCAAAGCGCATAGCCACTGTCCCGGCCGAAGCATGGGCAGAAGGCTCTGTAGAGAGAGCATTCTGAATTGCTTGTACTCCACATACTGGTTCAGGCAGATGAGATCTAAGATGGGTCTCAGGTCTTCTCTGGTACTAGGAAGAAGTGAGAAGAGTAACCTGTCCCCTGAAGGGGGGAGGGGATGGGTTCTATTGCTGCCTTCAGAAGAACGGAGCGAATCTCCTCTAGTACCAATAGAAGATAAAGAGGGGAATACAAGGACTGAGGGGGGGGTCTTTCGAAGAACTCTATTGAGTGCCCTGCTGAGATCAGCTGAAGCACTCAAGCATCTGCCATTATCCTCTCCCAACCTGGCAGATGGGAGGAAAATCCCCCCCCCCCACTGGATCCTCTGGAACAGACAGAGGAAGAGGGAGAGGCAGGGAGTCAGCAGACAGAGGGCAGAGCAGTGGCTGGAGCTCCAGAAGCTTTCTTACTAGGTGGAGCTTTGGATGCTGACATGGCTCTGTTTATTGGGACGTTTGGCCTGCGGTTGTTTTTGTTTTTTGGAATTTTGGCGCTGAAAAGGATGTTTCTGCCCCTGAGAGGATTTGTACATAGTCTGAACAGACTTAAGTGCTAAACCCTTCTCCTGCAATTCAGTTATGATGTCCTTGACATCAGCACCAAATAGCACAGATCCCCTGAAGGGAGCATCCTGAATAGCAGTCTGCACTTCAGGAACCAAACCTGACCACACAGAGCCAGGCATGACACCGTAAGCCTACTGCAAAAGTTGAGCTCCTACCTGCAGTGTCCACCGCTTTGCATGTGGCACGTAACGTGCCTACAGGTCGAATGCGCAGAATGGACCAGGTCTCCCAGATCACCTTTTGGGTCTGAGAATCTGGGAGAGAGACTAATTTGGCTTCAACCTGACTAAGGATGGACTTCTGGTAGTCCCCTATATGTCCAACGTAGTTTAGGGCCCTCATACCCAGGGTAGAGGATGCATAGATCTTCTTCCCGTACTGGTCTAGCAGTCGAGATTCCTTGTCAGAGGGGACGAGCTAAGGTGCTTGGGGTTGGCAGACCGGTTGTGAGCAGTGCTAATCACCACCGAATCCGCTTTGGAGTGAAGACTGAGGAAGTATTTACCCTCTGGAGCCTGATATAGCCTATCAGCTTTCCTAGGAAGAGGGGCTAGCGAGGAAGGTTGTTTCCATATAGAGGACACAAGAGCCACATGAAGCTCGATCCAGGGTGGAATCAGTGTGGGAGCGGTTTCCAGGAGATCCAAATGGTCAGCAAGTTTTTTGCCTTGTGGATCTGGCTCCACTGATTGCCACTCACAGGCAGTCTGAATTTTCCTTAGCAGCTCCAGAAAAGAAGGATCCTCCAGAGGAGACTTCAGAGAGTCCTTAGGCCTGTGGTTTTCTGGAGTGTGGGGCTCATCTCCCGGATCAGTGGGATCAGAATCAGTATCAGAATCTGATGGCTCTGATGATGAAGAGGAAGAATCCTCCCTCTTGGGTGGTGGATCGGCCCCTCTGGGGATACTCCGGGGGTGTGTGTCCTACCTGATCCGGGATCCAGATGGCTCAGCTCTGATGTCGGGTAAGGGGGGACGAGTCTCCAGTCACCCACGTAAGGGGTCCGGCATAGGGACCGGCATCAGCAAATAGCTCTTGACCTCCTAGGTGAGTTGGTTCTTAGCCTCAACCCACCAGGAGGCCAAAACCTCCTTCAAGTCCACCTGAGGCTGCAGGGGAGGTAGAGGAGGAGGACTTGGACTCGTGTATGGGTAACTTGGAAACCCATAGTAAGGGTACCTGTAACCCAAAGGCGGGAGGCCGGGCATCGGGTATTGAGGCACCGGGTACTGTGGAGCTAGATACTGCGGCATCGGGTACTGCGGCATTGAGTATCCTGGAGCTAGGGGCTCTGACAGAGCAGAAGGTCCTGGCGTCGGCCCAGCAGGCGGACCAGACGAGTCAGGCATCGGCCCGGAGTAGGTGGACCCACGGGAGGGTCCAGAAGCCCAGCCGGCCCTGATGGCTGAACGAGTTTGTCATCAGGTAACAGGATGCCAGAGGGCAACATCGGGTTAACTGGCATCGGGTCCAGCATCTGAGGATCCGGTGTAGGGAGATGCACCCATGACGGCAGCGTCCTGGTGTCCTCAACCCCAGCCGGGGAAGAAGGAGCAGAATCCCAGGGGGAGTCTGAGGGGATGGAGGAGCCTCAGAAGGCAACATAACGAGAGTATGTTGTGGCGAATCCTGGACGTCACGCATGGTTTCAGAGTCTAATGTGGGATCATGGGCTGGGCGGTCGTCAGAGGGGCCGACGACCGACTTAGCAGCCATGTCCGGGCGGACGTTGGTGGAGCCAGCGACCGACTTATCGGACTCCACTCTTACCGGTAGGCTGAGAGGTTTAGTGGCTGTAGCAGGGTGGGGCCTCCTTTGCCCCGGGAGCTCCCAGCGGCTCTGGAGCCTAAGCTGTCGGGGAGGGGGGATGGACGCTTCGGCTTGGTGTAACTACCAAGGTGGCTGTCGAGATTGGTTCTTGAGGGGAAGATACCTGGAAGGCCGCGACTCCAGCCAAAGTCGTGGCAGCTGTGGATGACGAGTCCCGGTCCTGGTGTTTTTCCTTGTCCCTCTTTTTCTTATGGTGGCCTTCAGGGAAAGTAGATGCCTGCCTCAATTTCTTCAATTCCTTTTCCATAGAGGCCATTTTCTCTTTAAGTAGGTGAGCTTCCACCGGCCTGGTGGCGCTGAGGGTTGAGGCGCTAGACGCCACACCTCATACCACGCCGGCAACCCGGGTTCGGGAACGGACTCGGGTCATCGGGGCTCGCTGGCGGCGGAGGGAGGATCGAGCGCCCCAACGGATGCTCTCTCCTCAGAGGGGATTCTCAACCCGAGTACGGTGGGAGCACCAGCGCTCGGGGAGGTTGAGACTCCGTTGCGAGTCTGGGGAGGGGACGCTGTTAGGCGCTTGAGGGAGGCGGCGTCAGCACGTCGCCCCCTCTAGGACGACCGCCCTGTGTGCGCAAGGCGCCCCAGGGGCCGGGGGAAGTGGGAGAACAGCGGAAAATGGCAGTCCTCGGTGTCCCTAGATGAAGACTGCCCATCTCGAGCCCACCGAAGGACAGACCCCGCTGTGCAAGGAGGAAGAAGAGGTAAGGGCACTCTAGGGGCAGATCCTGGAAGGGGGGCTTCGGGGTATGTGCAGTCGGAAGGAGGGGGACACCGGGGACGGGAGGAGAATAAAAAAAAAAAAAAAAGTAGGTGAGCTTCCAGGGACTGCTGTCTCCATTTACGGGTAACGGAACTGAATTTTCAGCAGTGCTGGCACTCCTCAATGCGGTGGTCTGGGCCTAGACAGAAAAGGCACAGAGAGTGGCCATCCTTGTGAGGGACCTGGGAACCACACGAGTCGCACTTGTTCTTATGTGATTTGGAGGGCACTGGGGACGACATACACAGCGGAATAATCTGACAATAATTTGAGAAATGATTTGAAGGAATTGGTATCGAAAAAGGTAATACTCATCCAAAATGGCGAGATGAAAAGGCGCCGTTCCTCCATGAGATGCTTTTGCAAGCCAATGGTGGGAAAGAACTGGAAGGTGGGTGTGGGGGACCGCCCCTTTATATTGACATCTGACGCCGATCACCTGATGTGGGGGTGGTCCCCACCAGAGACTACTAGCCAGAAATTTTTCCGTGGGGTCCTGACGCCTAGCGGCTTAGTTCTATATGTGAATACCTACTTCAAGAGCCCTCTCAAAGTAAGATCTGATAATAGGCGGATTAACATATACCACGATGTTCTGCTGCGGTCTGCACCACTCACTCACCACTCCTCTTGCATCGTCGTCAGCTGTCATTTACACACACGGCGTCGTGAATTGTTGCAGCGGCAGTCTACTGAACTGCAAGTGTTGCCACTGAATTTTCACTGGCTTCAGGGACATGCTACAGCTTTTGATGGATACATTAATGTAACAGAAAATGTACTCTTGATAGTTTAGTTACCCTGCAGGTTCTGGCTATCTACCTATCCCAAAAGGTTCAGTCGCTGTTAATGACTGAAATACAGATGGTCACATCCTTGCAGTGTAGGACAATCTTATAGCTGCTAGGATCAGAACTGAAATAGAACGCAGTCACGATTATCATGTTTATCTACAGTAAATATTTTAAGTGACTTACTGCTTTGACTTTTATTTCATGATGCCTCTAGATGTTTTAGGTAAGTTGTCTGAATATAACAGAAACTTAACAGACATTAGTAACAAAACACACAAATACACCGTACAAATACACTCAGATTAACACACTGCAATAGTTTTTTTTAATTGTTTTACTATCCTATTCAGCATTTCTCTGCACTTAAACGTGGTCCACAGAAGAAGTTTTCATTGGATCTTTGCATGTGCTCAAGAATTTTAAACTGCATTTCTTGTTCAAAAGCATTTGGTGTTCTTATTGTAGAAACACTGAGGATGAAATGTGCCATTTAATCTCATCCTTAATTAAGAGAATGTAAATGCATTTAAATTAAAATAAATTCTAGGAATACAATAATTATATTTAATATCTTCATAGCTAGGTTTGGCCATTTGTGTCTAATTTAAAACTATAAACGAAATGTCATATTCCGTATAAGAGAACACCCATATCCAAAATAGACACTTAGAGAACTTGTTTATATTTTATAGTTCCACAGAATGCTACAGACTGTTGAAACACCAAATTAGACCAGACAGTCATAACGTGGTTGGCAAAGCTATGGAACTTGCATTTAACTGCACATAATATATAACATTGCATAGACAGCAAAGTATATAGATCAGGCATATGTTTGAACCATGCTTTTTACTATACAGCATGGCATGCCGGAGTGTGTCGTGGGGCTGTTCCGATGCAGATGAGGTGGCGTGTTTACACGCTAGCAAAACAATACCTGTACCGGTACATGAACCCACGAAAACATGGATCACTCTGCACCACATCAGAAACGCCTGCAATGCTACCCATGGTGTTTACACTTTCTAACTTGCACCAATGCAACTCGTCTGTATCTCTTGCAACGGCACAGATTGGGCAGTATAAATGGGCCTTATGTTACCCTCCAGGTAGAGTGCTGTTCCACACATCACACCTGTCAGGTGCTGTAGTACATTTTCTAACTGCAGTGCTCCCTCCTTTATCCGCCCCCCCCTTTTATCCGCCACCCTCGCTTACTGCAAGTGTGAGCTCCTGTACCATTTTCCAGAAATGCTATCTCCCCCTTTAACCACCACCCTCTATTAGCCACCACCTTCTTTGACCCACCGACATTTAAGACGTACAGAGGTTGGTGGATGAAAGAGGGAGCACTGCTGCTGAACACCCAACTTCTCCATTAGCTCCTTATATTGTTTTGCCACTAGAGGGAGCCTGATTAAGTTCGAGCAATTTGCTCCCAATACCTCACTTGTCACATTTTACTGCTCTCTAGTAGCTGTTTTCACTTGGTGATTTATATTAAAGGAGCCCTCTGCTGTCTCTTTCCTCTCTACCTCACTCCTTTCTCTAGTCAAAATGTCCCTCCTCCTCCTAGCGCTCCTCATGAGATGCTTTGCCTTCCTATCCTCTTTGAGCTTTACTGCTTGAACACATCAACAGCTTCTGCCAATACTTATACTCAGTTTGACTTCTACTCTCAACATGCTTGCTACTGCCACTCCACTACCTCTACCCTCTCTGCTCTCATCCAGCAGCGTATTAGCCCAATAGTCAGATACCTTCACCTTCATCTGAAGCCGCCACCCTGCATCTCTATCAGGGCGTACCTCATCACCCCGCTATGGTTACTAACCCTATCTCTTATACTATCCGGCGACATTGAGATCAACCCTAGTCCATCTCTGCGTCCCGTCATAACCTTGCCCCCCCCGGCCACCACTCTCCCTAAAACCTATGGACTAACTTTCGCCCACCTGAATGCTAGGAGCCTTATGGCCAACCTCCCTGACCTCCAGGCTTGGATCTATACTAATGTCCCAGACGTCCTCGCCATCACAGAAACCTGGCTTAAGCCCACAGTGCCTGACTCTCAGTGCCACTTTCCTGGATACAACATGCTTCGTATCGACCATCCTGGCACTAAAAGGGGAGGTGGCCTTGCCCTCTACTTCAAAACTCACCTAAACATTACCCTTCTGCAGGACCCCTTCCTACCAAACTGTGAAATCCTACACTCCCTACTGCTTCTTGGGGGTGTAAAGAAACTCCATATTTTTGTACTTATATCCCCCAAAATGCTACACAAGGCATCACACTGAACTCCTAGGGTTTCTGCCTTCAGTTACAAGCAAGAATGACATTATCTGCCTTGGTGATTTTAACCTTGACTGGTCCGAGAAAAACTCAGCTAACCTATCCTCCTTAGCTAGCAAGGCAAATCTATCCAGCTCATCACATGAACCCACAAAGGGTCTCACGTGGGGGCAACACTGTGCCACCCTCCTTGACTGGATACTTACTAACAGGGACGGAATATGTTGCCTCAGCCGGTGTGCTACCTGAGCACAATTAGTGACCACTATCCATCTACTGTGTCTGGAACACTGTCATTCCTCCCCTCCTGCTAAAACTGTAACCTTTCCTAATCTCTCCGCCTAAGTCATGAGGACTTCTTAACTGACCTTAATCAGGTTGACTGGTCCCCTCTCTACCAAACAGAGGACATTAACCTAGCCACAGAATATTTCAACTCCGTCCTCCTCTCTCTTCAAAACCTTCACATCCGGTTACCACCGATAGGATGGCAGGGAAAGTAACCAAGTGGCTAACCGCCCCTGCTTCAACTTCTCAAATCTAGGGACAAACTTTGGTCGGGTGGAAGATCTCCCACCTCCGTGCAGACTTTGAAGACTATAGTGCATTACGTAACAACTACAAAAAGACAAATTATTATTGCCAAAAGCACCTACTATAGGAACCTACTAATAACATCCTCTACAAATCCGGCGCGGGTACTGGTCCAAAATTAAGGACATTCCGGCAGCGACAAACAACAGAATCCAGCTGACATGAACATTCAAGGTGTTCACTACCAACCATGACACCATTGCCGCGCCTTCAATGCCTTTTTCTTCTCCACCAGTCGCTACTCTAACTAGCCCACAACCTGACTGTCCCACTTCTCCTCCCTCGCCCTCCACCCTCCCTTTACGTTCTGGCTCCAACCACATACCTTGAAGTTCATAAGCTACTAAACTCCCTTCCGGCACCCAGAGGGTCAAGGAGCCCTAAGGGCATCCATTCTTGCATACTTAAGCAGTATGCACCTTGGCTGACCAGACCTATCACCTGGCTTTTTAACCTCTCGATTCGTACGTCTACTGTCCCATCCACCTGGAAAACTGCCAGAACCATCCCTATACACAAAAAGGGCGATGTCAAACTCATGTCCAACTACCGCCCTATATCTCTTCTGCCCACTCTCAGTAAGCTGCTTGAAAAAATAGTCCACCGCCAGCTTGCTGCTCACCTTGACATGTTTAATCTTCAAACCCCGTGCCAACATGGTTTCCGGCCCGGTCACAGTACCACCTCTGCACTTACACAACTTACAAATGACATCAGAAATAATATGGACCGTGGCCTACTCACTGGGGCCGTCTTTATCGACCTGTCTAAAGCCTTGACATGGTAATCCATCCTCTCATGCTAAAGCTCCAATCCATTGGAGCATCTGATAACCCTCTCCTGGTTCCATAGCTATCTTGACAATCGGACTCAGGTGGTAGCATTTCACAGAGCCCTTTCCTCCCCTAAACATCTCCCGTGGAGTTCCCAGGATCCACTCTTGGACCTCTACTCTTCTCCCTCTTCCAAATGATATTCCCACCATGTCCAGCATAGCTGCACTCTTAGTATGCATGATGACCTTGTTCTCTACTCTGGGTCAAAATCGGTTTGCTGCCATCAACTCCACTCTCACTAATGACCCAATTCCTGCAGACCTGGCTCTCTAGCAACCACCAAGTCCTGAACCTAGAAAAACACCTGTGCTATGCTATTCCGGATCCTCTAAAAACTGTCTGTCCCTGCGAGACAGGCTCCGGGTTCAATGCCTTGATGGCTCCCTCACCTCAAACACTGGAGTCCTTCAAGTACCTTGGGATCACTTTGGATCCACACTTGACCTGTCTCAACATGTCAATATGGTGTGCCCGTGCCGTCAATGCTAAAATTGGCGGAGCTTATCAGCGTCGCCACTCCCTCACTCCTTCCGCTAGACTTTCTGTTGCGGAGGTATTCTCTTACCCAGCTCAATATGCTCTGCCCTCCTCTTTGCACGCAAACTCTGTTACACTCACAAATGGGACACTGTCTACAACAACATCTGTAGATCGCCATAACTGCCCCACGTCTTACCCATCATTGTGTCCTCCTTTGACACAGCTTAAATTGGCTGTCACCTAAGGATATTAGGAGCCTACTCCTGGGCTGCTTTATCGAGCTCCCTGTCTAGACCTCTCTGCCCTGTCTATCTTGCCAACCTCCTGACTCCTGCCACACACACCCGTACCCTCAGGTCTTCCTCTGTCCCCATGCTCTCCACTAGACCTTGCATGACAAAAATGGGTGAACAGGCATTTGACCATTTTGCTCCCAAATTCTGGAACTCACTCCCCCTTATGGTGAAAACTTCAACCTCCCATCGAGAATTCAAAAACTCGCGTTCACCCACCTCCTAGCCTCTGGCCAATGTAAATACTCTTAATTTGCTTTGTCCTGCTGGAGGCGGTCGGGTCTGACCCTGAGTTACTACTAATGTTCTCCCATGCAATCGTTTGTCTAGGTGGCTATGAACCTTGATGTCTTTACTGTCCTCAGCTGTCTTATGGTTACCCTAATTGCTTTATTTTACATCCTTATTATGATCTATGCCTAAAATGTACCTTATATAACTATTACTGTGCTACCCAATGTATATCTTGTTTTGCTCCTGTACACCTATATTATGTCTGTGCATTTCTGCATATTGTAACCAATGTCCTGTGCTCTCCCGGGTCGTGCCTGAAAATAGGCAGGTCTGTTGCCTAGCGCACTTACCCGGTTACCAAAAGCTAATAAATAAATAAACAGAAAAGAAAAAAAAGCTACTTCAAATATAAGAAGTGCTAGCTGACTACTTCTGAAAGTTACTATTTACAGTGAACAATGTAGTACGCTAGCTCTTAAAGGGACTTTGTACCGAAACAAGCTGTACAGTACAGAAACAGTGAGTGCAAATTGTTACAACAAGAGAACTACAGTTTCAACAAGTCAGCATTAATATACTTTGCATTAGTAAGGAGGCACGTTACACATATGAAACATTGTCAGCACGCTTCCTGAGTATCCATACGGCGGGCAGCCAGGGAGGAGAGGTGGGCTGTGCCAGTTACTGTATGGGCTTCCACAGCACCAGTGCATCTGGTAAGGGGGTTGGCAGGGTGGGAAGTTGGTACCTGCCGTGCGGGGGCTGCTAGACACCAGGGAAGGATGCTAAGGGGATGGGGATCGGTGGGTGTAGGGTACACTAGACATCAAGGAATAGGTGTAGTTTTCCTAAAGTTTCTTTATTTAGTGCAAACTTATAGGATAACCTTCTGTTATCTGTAGTGCTTTCATACAGGGCCAGCGATGGGAGGGTGTGGGGGATGGGGACAGTGGCCACCACGGCCTGTAGATTTTTTTGTGGGGCTGGGGATTGGGACGTGGGGACCATTGGCCACCAGGGGGCATGTAGTTTATTATGGGGCCAGGGATCAGACAATGGTGGGTCCTTGGACCACCAGGGGGATGGTATTTCATGTACAAGATGGCGATTGGACACTGGGGGGAACTACGGACCACCAGGAATGTATGTAGTTGGTGTCGTGCTGCCGAACAGAGGGGGGGGGACCACTGGGCACCAGGAATGTATGCATCTCATGTTAAGCCAGTGATCGGACTGTGTGTGGGACCACTAGCCACAAGGGATACTGTACTGCAGTACTGGGATGGCAGTCTTATGGAGGGGGGGTACACTAAGCACCAGGGATAATTTCATGCAATACCAGGACAGCAGTCGGGGAAGGGGGGGTACCTCGGACCACTAGAAGACAGGTATGCTCCCCCACTGGCCAACTTGGTTGTTGGCTGCAGTACCTCTGGCTGCCACTAGGGTTGGCCAGAGTAAGAAGAGTTTCATTCAGCGATATTTTTCGCCAAATTGGCCACACTGTGCTAGTGCAGTGCAAATCTTTGGCTGAATATTGGGTTATAATGGGTATTTTAGTCCTGACCTTTCATTTTGCCCCCGGTATCCATTATATTTTGTGGGGCGCCAATCCTGTTCCCCATGCAGCATCCACTTAAAAATTGCAATCCGGGCAGAATCTGGTTTGTGCAGCAGACACCCATTTGCCCCAGTGCAAACTTTTGAATATCAGCCTTTGGTCTGCCAGATCCACCATTTCACAACCACTTTTATCAGGGTTGTACCAAGACTGTCATTTGGGGGTTAGGGTATGCAAAGAAGTCATGTCAGTTCCTTGCCAGTGTGCTCCATTTTCTTTTTAATTGTGATGGAAAATTTGGGGGAGGTTCAACCCCCAATCCTCCCCCCCATGGTACATCCCTGGCTTTTATTATATGCAAAGTTTTTGGATGGAATTTAGTCCACTCCCCTGAATTCCCCATAGACCAAAACCTCATATGACAAGTGCTGAAAAATATCACATTTCCAAACCCATGCACGTCCCTCCAGAAACCAGTAATATAAGTGCAATGAAAAAATAAATGTTTTGTGGTTTCAGGGACCACGTGGCAGTCTGGCCATAGGCTAAAATGATAAGCTATACTTTTCTGGTGGTGATTACTCCTTATATTTAATTTTCTATGACAGCACATCCATTAAGTATCCCACAATTTCTGTGTCATTCTTGTGTCCAGTAACTGATCCATTAAACATTTCTCCTGTATCCTGGCGGGACAGTTGAAAGTGGGGTTCTGAGAAAGTTCTTATCCAGTATCATCCTCTACAACTGCTTCTTAGGATGACACTTAACCAGTGGCAGGTCCAGTATAATAAAGATTCTGCGGCAACAGGAGCATTCTTTGACATTTGAATGGCTTAGAACCAGTCCAACATGATATATTTCCAACAAAATAACTTAATTTTATCATGGCCCATTACCAAGAATTATATTCAGCACAAGATAATAGATACAGACATTTTCTGCATGCTTGCAGACAGCCAAACCCCTTTTAGTCTGTCCCCATTCATTATTGTCGCAGAACCCTTTTTAAAATCCTGGATCAATCATCCAATACTGCCCTTAATATCCTTCATTTGTAGCTTCAGTACTTTAACTTTTTTAATGAAATCCAGTAGAAACACAAGAGTATTCTCGGAGTCATTATGAAAAACCCTAAAGGCACCCCGCATGCCACTTCCCTAAAAAATAATGACATCTAGTCTGAAAGAAGGGAGTCCAAGGTTTGGATATACCTTGTAAAAGGTGAAAATTATTGTCAAAAAAGGAAAATACTAATGAAAACAAACCATGGGATTAAGCATATCTAAGCCACCCTTGTTAATTGGTATGTATGTTATATTGCCCTTTACGGGATTTAATCTGCTGCCCCATAACTGCCAAAAGAAAATGTTACATCGTTTAGCTTCCATATTCTGTGGAGTGCAAAAACATACCACTAAAAAGGAGAAATGGGGACAATAGACAAAGAGTAGGGGAGTTTCCTCAGTGTTATATCTAATATTCCCCGTCAATAAAACAAGTCCATGCAACTCACCTCACAGGACACACCTGGAAACATGCTGTCATAGCTTAGTGTGCTGCAGGATCCTCGGTTCGTATCCGGGTCGCGGCAAAATATCAGAAGTGCTGCCTCTGGAGGCAGTTTAGTGCTGTGGTGTAGGGCACTGAGCTGCAAACCTAGAGACCTGGGTTTGAATTCCACAGCCCCAACTTGCATACTTTGTGACCCTGAGCAAGTCAGTTAACTTCCTGTTGCTCCCAGGTAGCACCTGGGAACAAGCTTCGGTTTGATGTGCCTTTCCTGGTTAAAGAGATTCACCAGCCTCAGCCATTGCATCCGATACATGGGTGCCTTACCCCTAGGGAATTCTTTCTATGTCCAGATGTCCACAAATAGTGAAATACTGTAAGTGTAAAAATGCTCATAAATTTAGTTACACCGGGTCCCGGAGGACTTCCCGATCTGAAGAGCCACCCAGACTCCGCCCCCACACTCAGTCAAGTTATGATGTGATGCTAGGGAGAGCGCGGGTGTGTGCTTCATTACAGTGAATGGGCGGCAGCTTTCCGAGTGTTTTTTTAATATTGTAATGGTCACTTGGTTATGAAACGTGGGCACCAGTTGAACAACAAGGGCCATGTTAGTCAAGCGGTACCCACATTTCATCACCAAGTGACCATTATAATATGAAAAAATGCTCAGAAAGCTGACGCCCATTCACTATAATGGAGTACACCCCGCGCTCTCCCTAGCATCACGTCATAACTTGGCTGAGCGTGTGGGCGAAGCACGGGCGATTCTTCAGACTGGGAAGTCCTCCAGGACCCGGTGTAACTAAATTTACGAGCGTTTTTACACCTACAATATTTCACTATTTATGGACATTAAAAGAATTCCCCCAAGGTAAGGTACCCATATATCGGGTGCAAATGAGAATGTCTATGACTTGGAGAATCTCTTTAAACAATTTCCCCTTTCCTGGTCCAAAATAATAAATAGGTTGGCAGTTAGAGCTATCACTGCAGTGACCACCTAATGGTGGGCCAGGGAGCTTGCTCTGTGGATGGGGGGCCTCAGTGGTGCCATACTGGAACTGTTTGCTATCGTGGGGCTCAGCAAAGTTCAGTGGTCACCGAGAGAAGAAAATGCAAGCCGAAAACCTTGGTGCCTACCCAGATGATGACTGGTACTCACAGGGCCCTCACAAAATCCCCATGAACTAGGGTGAGGGCAAGTGAGATGCCATCTCTGGAAGGTTCCCAAGGTCTGACGGGGGATGCCGGCCATAGAAGCACAAATGAAAAAGCAGAGATCCACTAAAAATGAGCTTCTGAACTTCAGCTGGTCCATGCCAGGTAAATAAAATGTTAAAAAAATAAGGAAGTGTTGAAAACTAAATTCACCAAATGTCCTTTACGGGAGGGGGCACCATAATTTGATACCCCAATTATTGAAAACTGCTGCTGCAGTTATTTGCACCCCAGCTGCAGAAATCGTTAAATCCCTCATGTTCTCATGATAGGACTTTTGCTTTGAGAATGAGGCAAAAGTAATTCCATTATACAAAGGCGATAATAATGGTCTCCGAAGCAACTATCAAGCTATTTCTGCTGTGCTAACAATATCCCAAATTTGAGAGTGGTTTACAAGAGACAGTACAGCTACATAGATAATACTGCCTTCCATGTACCAGTCGTGTCATAGGTCTCAAATTAAAAATTCCATTTTAGCTGCACTTTTGAAGGCAGCTGCTGCTGATACGTTTGTGGCCTTGTCATGGAGAGCTGATATAGCCTCGGTTGGGGGGGGGGCAAATGCCCCCAAACTTCCATCAAGATAATGCTTTTTTGGGCTGTTGAAGGCTGTAGAAATGTAATTACCATAGAATAATGTTTAATTCTGTCCCCCCCCCCCCAAAAAAAAAATTTTCTTGGCAAAATGTTCCTGTTCTCATGGGTGATATTTTGTGGATCTGTCAAAGGTCTGCAACAGGGTTGACCACAAGAATGTTTCAGGTAAACAGATTTTTAGGACACAGAGTTATGGAAATGAAGCACTACTTCACTGAATGAGTGGTTGATGCCTGGAACAGACTGCCTGCAGAAGTGGTGGAGGCAAAAACAGTAGGAGGCTTCAAGCATGTGGGAGAGACACAGAGGAATACTAGTAAACTGGAAGGGAGGAGGAAGGGTCACTGGAGACCGGGTAGGGTCAGTGGAGACAGACTACTGCAGGGACCATCTGGGCAGACTGGGTGGGCTAGACAGTCCTGTTCTGCGGACAAATTCTGCTTCTGTATTTCTAAGCTTTTTTTTTCGTAGGCTTGTGTACCGGGTCACTGTAGATGACAGTACACAATCCATGCCTTAAGGTAAGGGCTCAGAAAGGTTGAGAGGTGGTTAAAGTTCAGGGGCTTGATTTTTAAATGTGCCCATTTGCCGCAAGCCCCGGGTGCGCTGAAGATATGGTACATGGAACTTGTGGCAATCATCTGCCTAACGATCAGGATTTTCGACCCTGTGCACCAGTTACTGCAAGTTAGACCAAATTTTTCTGGCCTAGCATGCAGCAATCCCAGGGACCCTTTTTTACGGGATTTGCACCAAAGAGTTGGCTCAAGCTGCTATAACTTGGTTAGTGTCGATCCACAATCGGGGGTAACCATACACTGTACTGTTTTTATTGTACCTTGTATCAGACTGTTTAGCATTTTGTACACCATGCTAGCCTGTTGTTTATTTATTTATAACTTGGTGCCCAGGTTTGGCACACTAAGCTGGGGTTCATTTCCAGGTGCGACCTGGGGGAGGGGGTACAGCAGGGAGTGAAACAACAATAACAGTGTGTCAACCGCAGGTGCATGAACATGTGCAATAAAATCTCAGTACAAGTAACACATTTCAGAGAAGGAACATAAACACTGCAAAAAGTGTACAAGTGCATCGGTTATGGGGTAGCCAGGATGAGAACTAAGGGATCGTACCTCCAACATACGGCAGAACATTTGTACATCTTCGCAGTGCTGCAATAGTCAAATTACAGAGCACCTTAAGTTGGGAGCTATACAACAGAGTAAGAGATAAAAATTGGTAACATAGGTAAAATAGATGTTGGGGGGAGTGGATAGGGAAATGATCATTGTAGTGCGGAGAAAGAAGAAGCCTAGCTGCGGACGCATCCTTTTGAGAAGTATAGAGTGGTTTGGGAAAGTGCAAGGAGGAAGAGAGACTACTGGGGAGAGGGAAGCTCTTCCATAGAGTTGGAAGCTGGATAGAGAAAGCAGACTGGCCTGCTACAGATTTACTGTGAGGGATATGAAAGGAATGAGAAGTGGAGGAATGTGGCGAGTAGGAGGAGGAGGGATGGCAGGATTATGGAGACAGGCGAGGAGAAGTAAGCAGGAATAGTGACAAGCCAGTATTTGACCATGAAGGAGAAGCAGCATGAGAGACGCAGGGCCTCAAGGGAGAGACACAGGGCCTCAAGGGAGGAGAAAGAGAGAAGCAGGGCCTCAAGGGAGGGGAATGAGAGACACAAGACCTTGAGGGAGGGGAACAAGAGATGCAGGACCTTGAGGGAGGGGAACGAGAGACGCAGGGCCTCAAGGGAAGAGAATGAGAGACGCAGGGCCACAAGTGAGGGGAAAAAGAAATGCAGGGCCTCAAGAGAGGGGAAAGAAAGATGCAGGTCCTCAAGGAAGGGGAACAAGAGATGCAGGTCCTCAAGGGAGGTGAATGAGTGATGCAGGGTCTCAAGGGAAGAGAAAGAGAGATGCAGGGCCTCAAGGGAGGGAAAAGAGAGACGCAGGGACTCAAGGGAGAGGAACGAGAGATGCAGGGCTTCAAGGGAGGGAAACAAGAGATTCAGGGCCTCAAGGGAGGGGAAAGAGAGATGCAGGGCCTCAAGAGAGGGGAACAAGAGATGCAGGGCCTCAAGGGAGGGGAATGAGAGACACAGGGCCTCATGGGAGGGGAATGAGAGATGTCACACCTCAAGGAAGGGGAATGAGAGATGCCATGCCTCAAGGGTGTTGAAAGAGAGATGCGGGGCCTCAAGGGAGGGTAAAGAGAGACACAGGGCCTCAACAGAGGGGAACAAGAGGCATGGGCCTCGGGATGGGAAGAGAGATGCAGGGCCTCAAGGAGAGGGAATGAGATGCAGTGCCTCAAGTGAGGAAAGAGAGATACCGGGCCTCAAGGGAGGAAAGAGATGCTGGGCTTCAAGGGAGGGAAGAGATGCAGGGCCTCAAGGAAGGGGAAAGAGAGATGCAGGGCCTCAAGGGAGGGGAACGAGAGATGCAGGGCCTCAAAGGAGGTGAACGAGATATCACAGAGCTTGGTCTATGAAACTGACTGCAGTGAACAGGACCTGTCCATGACTTTCAGCACAAAGTCTGTGAACCAGAGGAAGTTGGAGATGGTGGAGTGGTGTTTGGGGAAGCCAGACTGAAAAGGGGAGAGGAAAGAAGAGGAGTCAATATAAACATACAGCTGGGAGAGAACACGTTTTTCCTGCACCTCAGCCAGAGCACAGAGGAGTGAGATAGGCCGCTAATTGCCTGGGGAAGAAAGGGCACCCCCTTTTTTGGGGGGGGGGGGGTATTTTAGCCTGCTTCCAGAACTGGGGGATGAATCCAAGCTAGAAAGACTGACAAAGGAGGTAAGCTGGGCAGTGATGGCTGTCCCTTGGGAAACAGTGCCAACCCACTAGGTCTCCACTGGCACAACCCTCCAACCTCCCACACAACGCAATCAACAGTTCAGTAAAAATAAGCAAGCCCTGTGATAAGGAGGGCTAAGGTACTTGTGCCTTACCTAAAGCCATGCTGGTGTCCCAGGTTCGGGAATGGACTCGTAAAGTAAGGGAGGGACACTGTGGGGAACGTCAGCTGGGTGCACCTCCACACATGAGGCTGACGCTCCATAGCATAGAGTGGGTAGAAAACAGAAAAACAAGAGGTATCGGGGACTTAATACAGCTCAGCCTGCCGGTCCCTGAGGCCACTCCACCACCCGAATACCTCCATTGGTCTGCCTTGGATTATTCACTGGGGGAGGACAGTCCTCCCTCCTCTGGCCCCACCACAAAGGGGAATTTGTGAGGAGACCCTGACCAAGGTGAGTATTGAGAGATGCCAGAGTCGGCTCAGAGAGGCGGAGACTGGGCTGATACGCCACCCCACAGGAGTAGACAAAGAATATAGAAAAAATTCAGTGAAAAGAAACAGTTCGGCAAATTGCAGCTAACATGCTCACATGAAAATAACAAGCAAGGAATTGGGCAATTCAAACAAAGAATGAGGGATTTTAGTAAGGGACAGAAGCGAGGCTGTAGGGAAGGGAAAGAGGACAAAATAACAATGAAAATGTAGCTGTTTTGCCGCTTCCTTCGAGCGCACACCAACACAGTACCCTGCCCGTCTGTACTGTCAGGCATTAACCCACTTCCCTACCAGCACCAGTTTAATTGCCCCTAGTCTCAGGGAGCTCCCAGAGAATCCTGCGTTCCCCGAGATTGGCTTATGGCAGGCCTGATGTCATTGCACGTGGCCAGCTGGGATTGGTGCATTCAAACAAACAACTCAAATTGCAATCCTGGCTAGATGGTCTGAGCCATTAAACAACTGTAGTCCCACACTGACACAATCTAAATTTAGCTACTCATAGTTGCAGAACCCATAAGCTCTGTTGGATTACTCACAGCTGGTTGGAAAGCCTATGTTTCCTGTTGAAGACTGCAGTCTGGCTGGATGTACCAGCTCCCATTCTGTAGTCCTTGCACTCCACTGATGGCACCCTCAGCTCTCCACTGCTGGTTGCTCTGGTCAGGCAGCTCACACTGATCAGATGGCCCACTCACTGCCAGTCTCTTGGAGGGGTTGGCCGAGTCATGTCTGGCTAGCTCTCCTTCCAAGTCAGTTTCTACTGTGGTCAACCACCTGGCTTTGGTGCTTAAAGCTATGGTTTCCAGGCTGCTCCTGCTCTGGTGCAGACCCCTCAGGTCAGATCAAAAACAGTCTAAGTTGCAGCGGCAGTGCTACCATTCACGATGCCGGTGACCTGCATTCGGGAACGAGCATGGGTCATCGAGGGACAGCTGGGGCAAGGAGGACTGAGCATCCCAGAAGAAGCTTTCCTCCTCCGGGGAGGGAGGGCAGCCAGCTCCACTGCCATACTGCCACCTGGGTGAGCACAGGTGGCAGCTCAATGGACTGACTGTGGGGAGGGCAGATGCAGGCTGGTGCTGTGCTATGCACATTCGCATGTGAGTGCATGCACACCCAAGCCACCTGCGTCTTGAGGGAAGGGAGTAATAGAAGAAGGATCCTCCTCTGTGCACCACAACAGCTCTGCTGTATCTAAAGGCCCCACACTTGCTGACCTGGGAATCTCCCGGATGACAGAATATTGGGATTCTGAGGGACCAGGCCCTGCCTGAGGTCTCTGCATTTGGGGGGGGAACCACAGGGGCAATGTGGGGATCAGGTAAGACCCAGGAGAAGGGACTAGGGTGCAGTGGGGGCTCAAGAGGGCACCAAGGGCTAAGGGATGCAAGGCACATAAAAACAAAATGTCTCTGTGCTGAAGTTCTGCAGCAGGGCAACTTACACTGACAGTCAGCTGCACTTTGCAGCCTGTCCTGCTGTAGTCTCCTCCTTCTTGGCTGTATAATCCCATTCTTCCCTCTCACACCATTGCACAGGTCTGGCTTACTCTCACAGTGAGTCTGCTCTCCTACTCTGCCTCTGGCAGGCTCCAGCAGACAGGTGCTGCTGCAAAATTCCTCACACTTGCCACAAGTGGGCAGCCCCCGATTGGTAGAATCCCTCTGTCAATCTCCAGGCAGGATCTGTATGGCTGTGTCAATGCTGGATTGGTCACCTCACTCCAGGGTGAATTAATGAAGTCATCCACTGTCCCTGGAACCTGTCTAGCTCCCTGGAAGGCTCCTGAAACATAGCTGTTCACCGACTGGGCGAGGTTGCCATGTCTTGAGGTTCAAAGATGGCTATGATAGCTGCTCCCCTTGAAGTTCACGCAGGAACTGTTCCTTAAAGCTCATTTTCCAAAGGGCATCTGCCCAAAATACATTTGCTCCCCAGGCCTGTCATGGGTGGTCTCACCAGTGTTTCTGTCGGCTGGGCTCTGTGAAGCCAAAATAAGCCCCCACCAAATGGGGAGGGATATTATACTTGTGTACACTTTCTGCACTGCTGCAGTGCTTATTGGCTCTACCTCCTGACAGATCAGTGTGGACCTGTCTGGGAGCACTGTGGAGGCACTCCAATGTGGCCATTTCCTTTCTCTTCTTGTGGCTGGGAGAGGAAACCCTGCAAGCATTTTCTGTCCAAGTAGTGCACTTTGCTCATACATGTTTCTTTACTGCTCACTGCTGTATAAAATGCTGTGATTTATACTTGTGCCAGCATTTTTGTACTGCTGACTCTGTGTACACTAGTGTTGCTCAGATAGTATCCCAACAATCTGGATCCACAGCGGCAGATATCTGACCATGGCTCCAACACTCCCCGGGTCCAGATAGGATCCCGCGTAATCCAATGCCAGATCCAGGGATCTGACACTGGATCCGGTGCCAGGATCCAGCATCAGACCCCTGGTTCTTGCATCAGATCCCTGGAACTGGTGCCAGATCCCTTGATCTGTCATCAGATAATGCAAGATCTGGCCTCCAAATTTGGCCAGATCCCGGGTTGAATCCTGCCCGGATAGTGCTGCCATCTGACAGCGCAGTTGGATCCATGGGGGCACTATCCAAGCAACACTAGTTTATACCCATTATACTGTAATTGCTATGCTGACTTTGTCTTGCATTTGTAGTTTTTCCTCCATACAACCCCTTCCCTGGGTCGCATCTGGAAACAAGCCTTGGCTCAGCGTGCTTTCCCCAGTTACCAACTTTTAAATAAAAATAAACAAAAGAAGTGCTAAAATGTTAGCCAACCGTTTGATCCCATTCCTCCCTCCACTGTGCACCCCTCCCAGGTTGGGTTTACTAAAGGGAAGTCTGGGGCCGACAACCTCAGGCTCCTCCTGGATCTGAAATGGCTGGCATCCCAATATAAAATGCCTATGGCAGCTTTAGCCATAGATTTTTTCTAAGGCCTTTGATTTGGTAGAATGGGGATACCTACATGAGTTACTTAAACTGTATGGATTTGGTCCTTATTTTCGGAGATGGGTCTCCACACTTTACAATGTCCCCCCTTGCCAGAATCCTAGCCAATAAGGACATCTCCTCCCCTTTTCAGTTGTATAGAGGTACCCATCAGGGTTGTCCTCTGTCACCACTCCTTTTCCTTACTGTGCTTGACTCTCTGATTCACAAGCTTATCCAATCCCGGGAGGTTGAGGGAGTGGCAATTCAGGGCCAGTCCTACTTAGTCAGTGCCTATGCGGATGACCTTCTGATGACCCTGTCCCTCCCACCTTTCCCTACCAAAGGCCCTAGCAATACCGAAAGACTTCTCTGCTCTATCTGGCCTCCTGGTAAATCAGAAATGAAGTCTGTACAAAGAAGTGCCTGGCCGGGACAGAGATCTCTTGGGCCCCTCAATGTTTCTCCTATCTCAGAGTATTCATTCCTACCAGGTGGAAGGATTTGGAGAGTGCCAACTATTCCCCCCTGCTTGCCTCCCTTACAGCAGAGTTTGATAGATGGCGGAATTTACATCTCTCTCTCTCTCCGGGGCAAGGTGGAGGCGGTTCATATGTTTGCACTCCCCAGGATTTCATATCACTTCAATAATTTTCCCATTAGGCCCTCCCCTCACTTTTATAAATCACTAGAAAAATTGATTTCATCCCTCTTATAGGAAGGCAAGTCCCCCAGGTGTGGGTGATCGAAACTCAGGGCACACTGGTCCCTTTGGGGTCTGGGGCTCCCTTGGTTTCAAAGCTATTAAGCAGCAAACATTGCTGCCCACACCACCAGGAGGTTTGCTCCCTCCTCAGCTCCTCCTATTTAGGTTCAATTAGAACAGAGACTGCTTCACAATATTCCACTTTGGTACCTCCTTGTCTCCTCCTCTCGATTACTGAAGCTGGCGACCCCGGTTATGGTGGAGACTATTAGAGCATGGAATCGTCGTATGTCTTTGTCACATACTCAGTCCAAGCCCAAGGGCCCCCCTTGGGTGTACGCCCCCCCTCTGGCACAATAAGCTATTATGGTAGTCAATCTCCCTCTCCACTGGCCAGACTGGGAGCTTAAAGGCATCCAGTTAGTCAAGGACCTCCTTATCACAGGCACCTCTACCCTGATATCCTTTGATCAACTTAAAACCTACTATCACCTTCCTAACAAGGACCTTCTGGAGGTTTCTCCAAATATGTAGTGCCACCCAGTCCTACATGACACAAACCTTGACTGACCCCCAGTGGTTCTGGCTGCACTCCCTCCATAGAGCCCCTTCTCACCAAGGTTTGGCTGGTGGCTTTTATAAGACAATTCAGGAAGCCCAGCTGGATTCCATCTCTTCGGCTAAGGCAAAGTGGGATGCTGATCTGGCAACTCCTCTTTCTCCTACCACTTGGAGTTGATGCCTTAGGCTAGCACACACCACTTATTGGGATGTTAAGAGCCAGTCTATTCAGCTGAAAATCATTTTGTAGTGGTACAGGACCCCCTCTGCACTCCGGGGCTATGGGGTTATGGCCCCACTCCCTTTGTTGGAGATGCCAACAACCCGAAGCTAACCTCTTGCATATTCTCTGGTCTTGCCACAAACTTGCCTTCTTTTGGGGAGTGGTTTTGGAGGATTGCTCCAAGGTTGTGGCCTGGCCCACTATGCCCTCAAGCACTTTGGTGCTGTTGGGGGACCCTGCCCCCCTGGACATGCTAGTACCCCCTTTACAGAAATGGGTCTTAGTGGCCCTATTGGAGGCTAAGAGAGCCATCCTAATGTATTGGAGGAAACCTATTCCTCCCCCTCTGACCATGTGGCACTCTGGCCTTGCCCAAGCCGCCATCTTGGAGAGACTTTCCTACTCGCAGTGGGGACGGTTGCTCAACTATCAGGCTAGGTGGGGTGCATATCTTCAGTCACACCTTTGTTCTAACAAACCCAACCCCTCCCAGTAATCCTCCATGACAGGCCTCCATGCCCTAAGATCCTGCCTCCCCATGTGTTTTTAGTTTTTCCTGAGCTCTGGAGATCTGTGCAGTCAGCTCTACTTTGATTAGTCAGACTCACAGGACTGTTTTACCTCTTGTTTATCTGTAACACTGTATACTTATATACCTTCTTCTATTATGGGCAAATTGTACGAAGTTTCCATATGCTCATCCTTGCCTTGAGTGGTTCGGAACTTTTACTGACTTATAAGACTGTGTAATATCAGCTGTGTAGCTTGGTTGGTATCTGTTCTCTACTGTAGTTTGTGAGCATACCTATGTAATTTCCAAGTTGCTTCACTTGCTATGCGAGCCTGATGTGTTGTATTGAAAAAGGATTCAATAAATTATATGTTAAAAAAAATAAATAAACAAATGAATACAAAATAACAGTATGGCCTTGCCCCACCACTTGCAATAACCTGGCTGCCTGTGGGGCTACAGGTCAGGAGTAAGAGGAAGGGAGCGCAAAGAGGGATTGAGGGGGTAAACCCCCCCCACAAAAAAGAAAAAAACTGTTCTAGGCTAGTTGGAGGGAGTGAGTGACATCATTGAGCAGACAATGCCAGCATCATTTGTTCCTCCTGTTTCCCTCCATATCATTGAAACTGGTATCCTGTGATATGGGGCACTAGCAAGTGGGCACCTGCTGAAATAGCGACCCACTTTTGGCTAGTGCCCTGATGGCTGGTGTGGGATGGTGACCAGATGGGGTGGTTATAAAAGCGACAGGATGTCACGTAGCGTATACGCGTGCATGGGGGTGGAGCGAGTCTGATAACGCTGGTGGGAGGGTGGTGGCGTGACGGGTGATACCGCGATTTCAGCAAAGTTGGTATTGTGGTGTGGTGGGCTGGGTGCCAGCTCGGGGTGGCGGGGATATAGGGTTCAGGACCGGGTGCCGGTAGTTTTTGTTGCACCTGGCCCAAGACAGTGTTTTTTTTTCTTCTGGAGATACACCCCCTAATGCACACCCCTGGAGCTGAGAATCCTAATTTAGGGGTGTGCGGGCTCATAAAACAAAATAAAAGTTTTTTTGATAGCGCTTACTGTTGTGAATCCCACATCACGAAATTCAGTTTCGGCGATGTGGAGTTGCCATAAGAGTGTTCGGCATGCCGAATTCACCCTCATGACATAGAACCATTGAAACTGGGTGGTGCTGGCAACGCAGTAGGAGGCCCACTAAGTAATAGCCCATGGCCATGCTTTGATCACTACCAGACACACAGTAAGCCTAAATGTTGCATTTCACAGCATTTAATATAAACAGGAAATCTATGGTAGGCATCACGTAGTGCATGTGAAAAATATTGCACCATGTGTCTATAGGTAATGGAAGCAGGTCCATAAAGCTCAGTCTTAGGCCAGTTATTATTTCATAGAGGCAAATTACTATTTCGTATTTGGGTCAGGATCCTCGAGATCTATTTAGCTTGTATTTAAAAAAAAATTTTTAAACTTTGTATTCTGCCTTAATATTTACTAGATTATCATGTCCCAGGCGGGGGAGAGGGGCTTGACCCTGGTATTACCCCAGGGAAAAAGATGTCTTTTTGTCATTATGGGCAATTAAAGAGCAGCTGACACCTGGAACAAACACTAAGAAACTTCAATGTCAGACACAACTTTGAAAACGGTATACATCATACACTGTCCGTAGGTTTTAACATGGGGCTGACATTTTCAGCCACAAGCGACTGATACTAAATCACTGTGGCATGGTTTAGCACTAGTCCCTTGCCTGTGCCAGCTCTCACACATTATGCTTAAAGAGGGTGGTACAGTCTTGCCATACCAGTGCCCACCAAAGTGCTCACTTACACTGGTGGGACTGTAGGGACAAAACACTTGATGGAAAAAATATTTTATTTTTCTCTTCAAGAATTGATTTTTAATTATTATTTTATCTGATTTTTATATGGGACTAATTTCTGGTTAAGAGTATTGTTTGCACAAATTCCTACAAGAAAACAAAAAGTGTTAGTTATTTAAACCTTAAGACAAGGTATCTGGCTTTATGCTTTAAAGGAAAATATTTCTGTTACATAAGCAGCACTTTGCCATATGCTAGAGGAGGTCTAAGGGAATAGAGATGAAACTCTATGTTGTTTTTTTAAGCCATACTATGAGTGGACACTTTGCAGGCTAAGCATGTAGTGCAATGATGTTCTAAGAACCATCTCTCTGATGTCCAAGCCTTGCATGACTGAGTTATAGGTAAATTTATAGGGAAAGTCTTAGACAGAGCTAGGTATCCATGGCTACGATCAAGATAAGAGATCATGTGTCTGGTTGCACCAAGGAAAAAAAAAGTCTTAAGACTTTAAAAGTCCTATTACCCTGTATAGGAATAAGAAGTTTTATTCATAGTTTAAAGATGCAATGTACTGCCACTATGAAAACTGGCCAGTTATTGGACAATAATATGATACATAAGCTTACCAAGTTTTATTGTTGCAGAATGAAGCATTCAAAAGTTATGAATATAATTTATTTAATATCATTTTCTTATTAAAAAACTAGACAAATCTAGTATCTTGTGATAGCTTACATCTGAGGAAGTCTAACAAGATAAATATTAAATTTGTAGTTTGTTGTTATTAAGAGAAATACCATCTAAAAGTTTATAGTGAATTAACTTTTCTGGCAGTGATGTCTTTAAGACAAGAAAAAAAGAATCTTGTGTGTCTTACAAAAAGTAATGTTTTAAGGACTTTAGGAATGGATTTTTCTTACAAATATTTTATCATTCTGTAGTTTAGACACTTAAGAGTAAACTTATTATTTTGTTTTAAAAAGTTTTATTGAAATTATGAAGTTATAACCTTAATAGTGTAGTTTAAAAAGTATCCATACTACAGATATCAAACTTTTTCTAGAATGTTTGGCTTAATGTAAAACACTTCAATATGCAAGTTTAATTTTCAAATTACATTAAATTAGACTTTTATTTAAAAAAATAAATTTGACCCAAAAATAGGTTTGAGGAGAGGCATGTCCATATGTCACCATTGATCTTATAAGATGCCCTACCTTCTTAGTGACTCAAACCAATCCAAAACTGGTGATGACATCACCAGAGCAGATTTCATATGAGTAAACTCTGCTGGCCACTGCCCAGATCTGAGCTAACCATCGAAGTAGGAAGACCCATGTTCAGTTAACTAAGAATTTTATGGCTTTATACTGATGCTAGGCCAAAGAATTCTGGGCCACACCTGTTTGAAATGCAGGGGTTAGCCAAGGAAGGCCCAGAGCTCAGTGCTGCTGAAGATATCCAGAGGCAAGAAAGAAGTATAAGGACCTTTTTATTGTGAAAAAAGCAAGATTTGTGTTATTTGCTAAGCATTTTGACAAGTAATGTTGCCTGCTGAAAACCACACAGACTTACTTTTAAGACTCACACAAGCTACACAGCATGCTGAGTAAAAAGAGGTCTCTTGTCCCAAGGTTTTAAAAGCAGATGCACAACATGAAAGGGTCAATAAGCTTCAGTTATTAAAACAGCTTGCCATTCACATGAATGTCCTTTGAATCTAGTATTGCTATGGACTGTGCAGATTGAAGCTGTGTTCTACAACTCTAAGAACTGACTTTTGGTAAAGTGATGTTCAGCAAAGGTTTAACTTGCAGAGTGTATCCATGCTAAGAGAAGTTCCAGGGTCAAAGTTAGCTGACAAAGAAACCTTGTCATCAAAAGCCAGACTCAGCCAGAGTTCTAAGTGAAGAAAAGAAGACTCACTTCTACAACCAGAAATATAAGTATTCCTTTTAATTCCTTTTACTAATTTAATTAATAGTCTTGGTAATTTAAATTGACTTATCTGGGAAAGTAAGAGGGAATCTGCTCTTAACTATAGAATTTGGGTATATAGCTTAAAAGCTTTAAATTTGAAAAAGAATTTTGCATGATTTGAAAAGTTAAACTTAAGTTTTACAAAAGTAGCACAAATCACTGATGTAATGAGTTATTGCCAGTTCTCATAAAAAATACATTTTACATGCAATGAAATATAAGTATTCCTTTTAATTCCTTTTACTAATTTAATTAATAGTCTTGGTAATTTAAATTGACTTATCTGGGAAAGTAAGAGGGAATCTGCTCTTAACTATAGAATTTGGGTATATAGCTTAAAAGCTTTAAATTTGAAAAAGAATTTTGCATGATTTGAAAAGTTAAACTTAAGTTTTACAAAAGTAGCACAAATCACTGATGTAATGAGTTATTGCCAGTTCTCATAAAAAATACATTTTACATGCAATGAAGTTTTTAAACAAGTTTTCTACAGAAATAATCTCATATACTGATCTGATAAGTATATGTTCTTATGCACGAAGATTATGTTAAATACTAAGTATGATAAAAGCAGTATAACTTACCATTTATTACGCTAAGTATTGTTTATTTCTTTACATTGTTTATTTGCTAGAAGTTGTTTATTAGTTGCTGGATTATCTGAAACAATTTTGTTGATGTTTACAAGATTAGGCTTGATATTTATGCTAATGAGGACTATTTAGAACCATTGTATGGGTGTAAATAAAATATCTGTTTTTCACATAACTGTACATGGGGTAAGCAGTGTCATTTACCATTATACTTGAATCTGGAGAGCATAGGATAATAGCACATGTGAATATTTATTATTTTTGGTAATTTATGAAATAATTTTGGGGTAAGGCCTGAGGTAAATCCAAGTGCATTATTATAAAAAGTGATATTATAAGCCTTTGTTCCAACATTTTTGGGGCTCGTCCAAGATATAATTGTTAGTAAATGACAATCCACACTTACAGTGTATGAAAAATAAATGTTGTTATTATTGTTAGTATTTCCAATATTTCTAAATTGCAGAAATAATACTTTCTGTTTTGTTTTTTCTGAGCCTGTTACCTTAAACAAAAGAGAAGGGAAGCTAAAGCATTCAAGTGAACAAAATAGAATCACTGACTAACAGTAAAGCAACAAGAAAAAGAACGTTTAATGCCTCAAGAAAGAAAAGAGACTTTGTTTAAATTGCTGTGTAAGACGTTATTGCTGTTTCATTTGTTTTTCAAAAGAATACTTTGTTGTTGTTAAAAGTCTGTAAACACTATTGCATAGCCATGACAACATTAGCTGTAACTGCAAATATGCTTAGCACTGAAACAGTAGTTTATACCCCAGCACAGCTAACTTTTATTGAAAGTAAAAATGAAAGGATACAACAGCTGAAAAAAAAGTTGGCGGATAAATATTTTGAGTGTGGTAGGTTTGCAGGCCAGTTAAATATTTTAAAAAGCTTTTACAAGAGTGTAAAAATAACCTTTCTAATAACTACTGTGATTTAGTCAAGCTAAAGGTTGAAAATGCTGTGTTGCAAAGTGAGTTAGAGCAGTGTCAAGAACAGTGTTTGAACTTGAAAACAAAAAAGTTAAACTAGCAGATGCTTATGCACAAGTTAACAAGGATTTGGTTAAATTAAGGAAAAAGTATAAAAGTTTACAAAGTAAAAGTCAAGTTAAAGGAAAAATGAAAGCATGCAAAAGGTTAGATTGCTTGACTGATTCTGGTATATCATTAAGTGTGTCATCTGACTCAGAAAATGAATTGCCTCAGAGCAAAAACATAATTTCCCCTAGATAGAGAGGAAATTCATATATATATATATATTCAGAGCATGAAGCATTCAGGAAATACAAAAAAAAAGAACAAGATTAGACAAAGGAAAAAGACCTCTGTACCTCAAGCTAAGGTGTTGGAGGTTACCACCTCTAATACTCCAGCTAAGGGGTAGAGAATTTACCTCTGTCTAACAATCTGAGCCCATGCTTGGTCCATCTGTGGCTTGGCAGCCTTATCAAGACTCAAACCACTACCAACTTTGGAGTCCCTCTCAAAAGGGGGGAGGTCCAGGTGCAAGGTATGGCTGTGAGTATGGTAACAAAACTGACCACAGAGGGCACCACTGTTCTGACTATGATCAGAAAAATGATAGTGCAACTCAAAACAAGTCTACACATAGTTGTACAAGACAAAAGGAAATGATTAATAATTCACAAGAGAAAGTAGAGGAAACAACCAAAAAGCTTAAAGAGTTAAACGCTCTGTTTCAAAGATCAATCCAAGCTCTTCAGTCATCTCTTTACTTTCATTTGCCTGTAAAAAATGCCTCCTCAACTGTACCTTGTACAGATGTGACTAGCAGTGCTATGTGACTTGTGGATCCATTCACACTGTTGCTGACATGGTTACAAGAACTGCTATTGTTAAAAATGATGATGAGATTGGAATGAGATTTAAAAATTAGATGCCAAGTGAAGTCAGAAATGCTAATTCTGTGCTTAACCTTTCTCAAAAGGTTCCTGAGCTAGTACTAACCAGTGTACAATGTCATTGTAAAAAACTGCTGTGTTGCCAGACAAGAAAAACAAATTCTGCCTGGGCAACGTAATTCCCATAGAAAAAGCAGAACGATTTTAATGTGACATAAACATTGAAAACTGTCTAAATCACAAGGCTTTGCTTAATCCTGGGGCTAAAGTAAGTCTCATGTCTAAACGTCAGTATGATAAAGTGACTGATGCCTTAGGTAACTCCAAAAAAGAAGCTGAAATCCCTTCCTGACAACTTACAAATTGTAGGTTATGAAGAAAAAGCTCAAAAGACCTTAGGTAAAGTTTGGTTAAAATTAAGATTTGGTAAAATGGTAATTAAACATCCAGTATATGTTACAAAAAAAACAAACAAACAAACAGGTAATGATTTCTTGATTAGAAATGACCTTCTAAGGTTTAAACCTATTCTAGACTATGATCAGAAAATCTTATGGTCATGGGTGAAGGGGCCTACTCCATTTACAAAGAGTCAACAGAGTTTCTAAACAATGAAATTCATGCTACTGTAAAGAAAATGATTTAATGATTAAACTAAATTTTGTAGGTTCAAATGTAATTAATGTATTTAGCCTTGGTAAGTTTAAGAATTGGTTAAATGGAGAAGTAAAACTTATGTGGCTTGTGTTTCAAAACAAGATGTAATAAATCTGTAATTAAAACAGATGCCTAGCTTTCTTCACAAAGAAAGTATGTCCTGTTTTTTCCAGTGCCATCCTGTTTTTGACAAAAACATTGAACTCTTAAGTACCAGACCCACTGAGGACTGTGGAAAAAGAGGTGCCACTCAATAAAACCAGAGGTAACGCTAAAATGCAAGACAACAACAGAGCTGGTAAAGTCCTATATTGTCCAAGCAGTGCACAGGTTTACCCAGTTTTAAAATGAATGGTTACAAATGTCCCAAACCACAAATAAAGTTTGAAAAAAATAGGCACCTGCCTTAAAACTCCAGATAGGAAAAAAATATACTATATTCTGTTTGTGATACAAGGTTTGACATCTCCCATGCCTTGGGATTGATGCACTTGTACAACTGGGTGTGTATACAAACCTAGCCAATGAAATTCTGTGGTCACAATTAAGGGAAAACCCTTACCGAATAAAGTCACATCACCAGCCTTGAGGTCTGGATAAATTATCCCTCAGGTGTGCCAAATAATGAGGTGCTCACTGCAACAATGTCAGATAAAGTAAATAAATTTTATGTTAAGGTTACTGGAAAGGTGTTATAAACTGTATTGTTTGTGCCTAACCTGCAGTAGTGATGTGGGTCTAAAAATTCATCCCACACTGTGCCTAGGTGTGTGCACTAAAGTAATGCATGTTTTTCTCCTAGTACATAAATCCAAAAACCCATCCTGTCACTTTTAAAACTAACTGTGGTCAGCAAAAGTGAAAGGGGGGGACATCCTTTACAGTTGAGATATTTGTTGTTCCAATTATTGGGGAGACTAACAGAAGTATTACCTTAAAAAAGAAAAAAAGGGTTTTCAAAAAGCATGTGTAGTTGATGATGTAAAACTAAAGTGGTTAACAATGAAAATAAAAATACTGGAAAACAAGTTAAATTCAGATACAGAATTTTGATTGATGTTAATTTTGATAAAGAAATGTACAAAGAACTAGTAAAAGTTTGATTTGAACTCTGATTTAGTAAAAGTATAATAAGGTAACGAAATGATAAGGAAAACTTTTGTATTTTCATATAAGTAATCCCAATGTAACTATGATTGCTGTAAAGGTAAACTACAAATAGAGCTTAAACTTAAATATGTATAATACCAAAGGTAACTTCCAGTCAAGAAATAATATCTTGGTAAACACAGGTAAAAGTTACAGGTGCCAGTTTAGTAGTGCCTTTGGCACATGGGGGGACAGAACTTATAAAATGTAACAAGAAGTAACTACTAGCCTTAGTTGTACTGCAATATTAAAGATTTAAAAAGGTGCAAGAATTTTAAAGGATTGGAAATGATGAACAAGAAAATCTAAAATGTCAATTGCAATGTTGATTTTTAAAGTTAATGAACAAAGAGAATTTGCTGTTGTTGTTGTATTAAAATGTTCAACAATGTAAAAAATGTTATTTTGAAAGTGTACATAGTTGTAATCATGTTTAATCATGTTAGTTCATGTAGTACTGAACACACATCTATGCAAAATAGTATGTCTCCACTGATGTCATCTAGTGATGTCACATCTATGATGTCACATCATATGATGTCATGTGTGATGATGTAATGTGCGGATGATGTCATAAGTTACTATATAATGACACAACTTTGTCTTTTATGTTTTGTTTTCCCTGCAATGCTTACACCTATATACCCATATATAGTAGAATTATCGTTTTGAATTGCAAATGCATTGTTGGGGTGCATTTTAATTCAAAGGGGGGGGAATGTAGGGACAAAACCCTTGATGGAAAAAATATTTTATTTTTCTCTTCAAGAATTGATTTTTAGTTATTATTTTATCTGATTTTTATATGGGACTAATTTCTGGTTAAAAGTATTGTCTGTATAAATTCCAACAAGAAAACAAAAAGTGTTAAGTTATTTAAACCTTAAGACAAGGTATCTGGCTTTAATGCTTTAAAGGAAAATATTTCTGTTCCATAAGCAGCACTTTGCCATATGCTAGAGGATGCCTAAGGGAATAGAGATGAAACTCCATTTTGTTTTTTTAAGCCATGATATGAGTGGACACTTTGCAGTCTAAGCATGTAGTGCAATGTTGTTCTAAGAGGGCCTGCCACATTCCAGAACCATCTCTCTGATGTCCAAGCCTTGCATGACTGAGTTATAGGTAAATTTATAGGAAAAGTCTTAGACAGAGCTAGGTATCCATGGCTATGATCAAGTTAAGATATCATGTGTCTGGTTGCACCAAGGGAAAAAAAGTCTTAAGACTTTAAAAGTCTTATTACCCTGTATATGAATAAGAAGTTTTATTCATAGTTTAAAGATGCAATGTACTGCTGCTATGAAAATTGGCCAGTTATTGGACAACAGTATGATAAATAAGCTTACCAAGTTTTATGGTTGCAGAATGAAGCATTCAAAAGTTATGAATATAATTTATTTAATGTCATTTTCTTATTAAAAAACTAGACAAAACTAGTATCTTGTGATAGCTTACATCTTAGGAAGTCTAATAAGAGAAATATTATATTTGTAGTTTGTTGCTATTAAGAGAAATACCGTCTAAAAGTTTATAGTGAATTAACTTTTCTGACAGTGATTGATGTCTTTAAGACAAGAACAAAAGAATCTTGTGTGTCTTGAAAAAGTAATGTTTTAAGGACTTTAGGAATGGATTTTTCTTACAAATCTGATATCATTCTGTAGTTTAGACAATTAAGAGTAAAATTATTTTGTTTTAAAAAGTTTTATTGAAATTATGAAGTTATAACCTTAATAGTGTAGTTTAAAAAGTATCCATACTACAGATATCAAACTTTTTCAAGAATGTTTGGCTTAATGTAAAACACTTCAATATGCAAGTTTAATTTTCAAATTACATTAAATTAGACTTTTATTTAAAAAAATAAATTTGACCCAAAAATAGGTTTGAGGAGAAGGGGCTGTCTTAAAGAGGCATGTCCATATGTCACCATTCATCTTATAAGATGCCCTACCCTCTTAGCGACTCAAACCAATCCAAAACTGGTGATGACATCACCAGAGCAGATTTCATATGAATAAACTCTGTGGGCCACTGCCCAGATCTGAGCTAACCATAGATGTAGGAAGACCCATGTTCAGTTAATTAAGAATTGTATGGCTTTATACAGATGCTAGGCCAAAGAACTCTGGGCCTCGCCTGTTTGAAATGCAGGGGTTAGCCAAGGAAGGGCCAGAGCGCAGTGCTGTTGAAGATATCCAGAGGCAAGAAAGAAGTATAAGGACCATTTTATTGTGAAAAAAGCAAGATTTGTGTTATTTGCTAAGCATTTTGACAAGTAACGTTGCCTTCTGAAAACCAGACAGACTTACTTTTAAGACTCACACAAGCTACACAGCATACTGAGCAAAAAGAGGTATTTTGTCCCAAGGTTTTAAAAGCAGATGCACAACATGAAAGGGTCAATAAGCTTCAGTTATTAAAACAGCTTGCCATTCACAAGAATGTTCTTAGAAATACAGTATTGCTATGGACTATGCAGATTGAAACTGTGTTCTACAACTCTAAGAACTGACTTTTGGTAAAGTGATGTTCAGCAAAGGTTTAACTTGCAGAGTGTATCCATGCTAAAAGAAGTTCCAGGGTCAAAGTTAGCTGACAAAGAAACTTTGTCATCAAAAGCCAGACTCAGCCAGAGTTCTAAGTGAAGAAAAAAAGATTCACTTTTACAATCAGAAATATAAGTGTTACTTTTAATTACTTTTACTAATTTAATTAATAGTCTTGGTAATTTAAATTGACTTATCTGGGAAAGTAAGAGGGAATCTGCTCTTAACTATAGAATTTGGGTATATAGCTTAAAAGCTTTAAATTTGAAAAATAATTTTGCATGATTTGAAAAGTTAAACTTAAGTTTTACAAAAGTAGTACAAATCACTGATGTAATGAGTTATTGCCAGTTCTCATAAAAAATACATTTTACATGCAATGAAGTTTTTAAATAAGTTTTCTACAGAAATAATCTCAGATGCTGATCTGATAAGTATATGTTCTTATGCACAAAGGTTATGTTAAATACTAAGTATGATAAAAGTAGTATAACTGTTACCATTTATTATGCTAAGTATTGTTTATTTCTTTAAATTGTTTATTTGCTAGAAGTTGTTTATTAGTTGCTGGAGTATCTGAAACAATTTTGTTGATGTTTACAAGATTAGGCTTGATATTTATGTTAATGAGGACTATTTAGAACCATTGTATAGGTGTAAATAAAATATCTATTTTTCACATAACTGTACGTGGGGTAAGCAGTGTGTCATTTACCATTATACTTGAATCTGGAGAGCATAGGATAATATCACATGTGAATATTTATTATTTTTGGTAATTTATGAAATAATTTTTGGGTATGGCCCGAGGTAAATCCAAGTGCATTATTATAAAAAGTGATATTAAAAGCCTTTGTTCCAACAGGACTAAGACTGTTGGGGTATCACTCTGAAAAACAGATGCATGTGGGAGAATTGGGCTAGGGTGCATGGGAAGGGGGATCCACCAGACTACCAGAGAGATTGGTGGCTAGGGATTGCATTGAGGGACTACTGGACTACTAGGTATGGCACTGAAGGAAGAAAATGGACATCACTATTAGCTCATAAGTGGGGAAAAAGGTACAGGTCTCGGGGGGGTTGGTAATGTGAACACAGTTGTACAGGCTCACACAGGTCTCTGTGTGACATGGTTCAATGTGCAGACATGCATAATGTACACCATTACTATGCACAGCACAACAGCAAGAATGCCTCATCTGAATTCCAGATTTGCACCAGTAGGGTTTTCAATCCCTTTAGAACTCTGGCATTGCTAGCTGCTGTTCTTCATTTCAGAATACATTTTGGCAAGTGCTACAATCATAATGGTCTACAGCGTTATGTGCTGCATTAAATGTGGGAATGTCCCCTGAGATCTAAGTTCTGAAGTGAAATCAGCACAAGGCTTGATCCCTTGCTCAATCTGGAGGACTTGATTTCCCCTCATACAGCTGTTTGCACCCAAACCATTGATCTACTCTTGCTGTCTTACATCAGCAACCTCTCAGCACTTTCTATGACCCCCCCAACATCAGGACCACTGGGGGCCATGTGGGGTGAAGGTCAAGAGCGCCAGTGACCGCCATACTGAGAGGCAGGTGGTACACAAGTTTTTTTCTGTTTATTTCTGCATCAGTCCCACTCACCTCCCACATGGCATCAGGTACAGCCCTGATAAGCCACGCGAGCACCACAGTAATCACTACAACTGCGGAACTTGGTGCCTGCCCGTGCTGCCTAGGGGCATCTCTTCCTCCAGGCAGGCCGGCCAGGTCTTGATTCCTCTCTAGTGTGACTGCAGGGACATTGGGTGCCTCCTGGAGTACCTTTTTACACCAGAGAGTGGCAGCTCCAGGATGTTCATCAAAGGCTTGCTTAAAGTTATCACAGAACACAACTAAGCAAGACACATGTGATGCAATGACATTTATATTGTGGCTCTGCTGGCCAAAAAAATGAATCAAAATTTGTGGATGAATGAAACAGTTCCTCCCACATTCTGAAGGGCTAACTAAAATAATTCTAGACTTGTGAGTGGGTGGAGGAACTGGCCAACAGTCTGCGAAACACAATAGCAGCCTTTTAAAGGAAATGGAGCAACTTAAAAGTCATTCTCACACTACCAACTAACCCTGACAGCTGACATAAATGCCCTGACAAAACGAAATACAGACCACCACAAACGTATGAGCATATCTCACAGTGACACACCTGAACTGTAATCATATTGTTATTATTATGGCCTAGGTCACCAGTTTTACTGCCTGATTCCTTAAGTAGTGAGGCAGGGCTATGGTGTTTGGTGGGACTGCCAAGAGGTAAACCCACCCAAGTTTACAAAACCATTCAAGACAAAAGCATTACAATTTTTTTTCATAAGTTAGTAGTAACATTGCCTTCCCCCGTGCACTCTATAACTACATTTCCCTCTTGTGAATAGGAAGGATCTACTGAAACCACCATGAGGATGAAACATCACCCAAACTCAGCCTTAGTTCACTTCCTCTCACCCTCTCTTTTACCATCCTCCCTAAATGTACACCATCCCCCATGGCACACCACCTGTAGTGGTTTCTAGGTGGCTTCCTGAGAGACCCCCCCAACCAAGGCCCTGCTAGGGACTCATACAATGGAGTCCTGCATACTTATTTGTACCCCAGGGTCCTGGTAACAACTGAAGCATTGTATTGCCTATACATGATCACTGAATGTTATTTGCTGATATACACCAAACATTACTGTACAATTTTGGACTGTATTAGACTTGGAATACTGTACTACATTTCTTTCTCTGTTCTTTCCTTACGAAATCTCAACAAAAAGATTAACTGTAAATAAATAGTTAGCAATAACAATGTTTTGGAAAACCTCATGAAACCCTCCCTGTAGGTATGCCATGCACCTATGCATCACAGAATGGCAGGGAATGGGTGGATGACCCTCCAACCCCGACAGCACCCACTGTTTATGCACTACCAAAAGTGCATCAGGAGCTGCTTGACCCACCAGGTCACCTGATTGTCTCTGGGACGGGATCCCTCATAGATAGTCTTTCCCACTTTGTCAGTTTTTGTCCTTCAGTGTGAAGTTGTGAAACTGAGATCCTACCTCAGGGACACAGGCGACCTGCTGCGAGAACTCAAGGATTTTGTGTGGCAGACAGACTATAGCTGGCTGTCAAATGATGCTGAAGCACTGTACAGTTCTACCAGGCACCATGATGGCATTTCAGCAAGCCAATAATATTTTTTTTAAATCGAACAGCATCAGGTGTGCCTGTTAGATTTATTTTAGATACAACAGAGTTTATCCTTTTCCCCAACTTCTTTGAGTTTGCAGATAAATATTACATTCAGATATCTGGAACAGCAATGGGGACCTGCATGCCCCCATTGTACAGGAAGTTTTTAGGGCTTTGGGAAAATTAGACTGTTTTTTTTTCAGAGTCATTTCCATACTCAGATGACCTCATCCTGTAACTACAATATATAGAAGACATCATCAGTGTAAGGAAAGGGGGCTCGAACAGGGTGATTGATGTCATTACCTGGCTCCACACGAATGAAGTTAATACGAAATTCTCCTACAAACATGACAGTGTGCTGACGTCTTTGATGTAACACTGCAGTGTACACCAGGAAAGCTTATATGCACAAGAGGATTTCACAAACCAATATCTATAAATTCCCTCTTACACACACAAAGCGCACAGCCACAGAAGGTAAAACACTCAATACTCTGTGGGCAATTTCTCTGACTTTGGAGAAGCTGCAATCATATGAATGTATTTCAGGAATTATCACATGATTAGAGCAGTGCTTCTTAGATCAAGGGTATAACAACAACAGGGTGGAGGGAGCAAAGATGAAGGCATCATCCCTATTTTGGGATGATCTGTTAAAACCAAAGGAGAGGCAGTACATAAATAATGGCTAGTACGCTTATTACATGCTAACTGAGGGTAGACATTGGTGAAAAACACTGGTGAAGTTTAGATGCCCACCAACCACAAAAGATGATTTTGTAAAAAGCTGCTATCAGCCCTCACTAGAAGCAAATTGTAGGAACTGGTTAGGTTACCTACTCTGTGAAAAGGCTTCTTGAAATACCAGCACTGTGCCATGTATCGCTATACATTGCAATCCCAAGAATTTGTGGCTCTAGACTCAAGCTATACTGTACAAACTGAAAGCTGTATCATTGCGATACCCCATTTATTGTGTAGTGCTTAATAGTTCCACGTAAAAGAACTCTATCTTGAGAGATCTATTCACTCTGTAAACAACACATGTCCAAGAACACATTCAAAATATTGTAAGAGGCAGAGAAAATACCGCAGAAGGGATACATTTCAAAAACTATGATAACTGTAATCTAGCACTGTCGAATTTCCTTGGTTTCAAGCACATTCCAATAAAACCGAGAGGGAGCAACAGGCAAAACACAAGTTTTTTTTATTTTTTTTGGTTAAAGATATCCTGCTACAGCTTTACAGTCCTTTAGGATGTGGTCAGACCACTTAATGCTCAAAACACAATACCTTGTTTGATCTTTTGTCCTCCTCTGTCTTGCTCCTTGGTCTCCCAATAATTTATTTTATTTCTGCGTGCCCGTGGCATACATTGTACAATGCCACGTGAAGACAGTTTTACTGCACAACAGCTTACCTTACATACCAGTTGATTTGTCAGTTAACCTCCTACCTGATACGTCAGTGCTCCTGTACAGTTTCATGTGCAGAAATGATTTTGTTTTATGTGCCAGTAGTTTTGTCTGTATTAGACTCCTAACTGTTTATTTGTTTCTCCTGTACAGACTTCCTTTGACGTGGAACCTATGTAAAAAGCTCTTAGCTCAAGGGTGATAATCCAAGATAATTAATTAAATAAATTAATTAATGTGTTGCTAAATCAATTCAGCAGTGTCTCCTGGTTCTCTACATCCTGATAATGGCTAAATATAAAAGAAATATGATGTCCTAGTAATGCCAAATCTGCCTGGGTTTTTGCTTTTAGGGAACGGTTATTAAAATATTGTGTATCGATTTCTTTGTATTAATTCCTCTCACTGCTGTACATTTATTTATGTGCTTTTTTCCTTCTTGTTTTTATGAATATTTGCTGTGCCAATTAACAAGTACTCGACTACACAAGCTTCTCGGGACAAGTTAGAACATTACACATTGAAGTGAAAGGCTCTCAGCATCAGGACATCGAGAATTTCCTCTACAAGTGAAGAAAATAGCTGTCAGTCACTCAGTCAAAATTTTTATTTATCCAGGCGGGCACCATTGAGCAGGGCTCATTTGCAAGATGGACCTGGTCATACAAAAATCATAGTACAGTAACATGGTAAAATATAATGCAATATTATACAAAGAAGAAAAATATACATATGTACATCAACATTTGAGTGAGAGGGCCTTTACAACAGATAGGCTCATAACTGGGTACAGCCGGAGTGTTCACTTACAAGGAGAGAGAAAGGCAAGAAGAGGGATACCAGCTTAGGAAGAAATGACGGGGTTGGAATAGTTAACTGGCATATTTCAGGGAAGGGGGTGGAACTTGGCCATGGCTAAAGAGAGGCAGATAAGCTGGTATTTTGGTAGGGAGAGAGAGAGAGGCAGGGGGGAAGGCAGAATGGGCAGGAGGGAAACTGGAAAACAGGTGAGCTAGCGATGTGGGAAACATTTTGCAGGATTCCTTCACGGAGTGGTCATAGAGCGACTTGAAAATATTCAGGCTAACTGGACAGCTCAGCTTCAAGTTTTTTTGCATATTGTTCCACAAGGAAGGCAACGAGAAACTTATGGCAGCTCTGCCGAAACAAGATTTGACCTTAGGTAATTGCAAGGCAATTAGGGAATAGCTTCTTAGAGCATAGGTACCTATCACACTCAGGGGAATACAATCAGAGAAGTATAGGGGGACCTTGTTGGTAACTGCTCTGAAAGCCCATAGAGCGGCATTTCTGTGGATGTGAGCAATGACCTTCACTAGCTTAACTCTGATGCCTGATACAGTGCATTTGCTGAATAGTCCATTTAAAACTGATAAAAAGGTTTCATATTAATGAATTGTACTGGGTCTCAATAGTACTTGTATCAAAAGGTGCGACTTTCAACCAATCAATATGTAGATAAGAGCCACTTTAAGATATGCAATTAGTCATATTTTGGCTACTTCGATATTCTTCATTATACAAAGGTGTGTGAAAATCCTGTAACCTCATTAGTCAAAACATGTCACATGACTGTGGGTAAATCCTGCATTACCCAGGGCTGAGGAACTGCATTTATAAAAAACATAATTAAACACATTTTACAGTTATTTTACACATGGGTTCATTGTATAATCGCAATAAGACACTCCAGGGTGTGAGTTATTGGGGATTTACCCACTTCTTGTGTGGTTAAGTCACTCGGCTACGCCTCGTGACACACCACACAAGGCGTGGGTAAACCCCCAATAACTCACACCCTGTTGTGCCTTATTGCTTAAGTACTATCTTTTGCTTTTTCTAACAGCTTCAATTTTTAAAGTAACTCCTGCTTGTATCATTATGTACTTTAATTTTTCTGGGTAGGCGGAGATATTCATATACGTTAAAGCAAATAAGCTTAACTGTGTGTGGTCGCATGATTTAATGTACGCGTAAACCCCACACTGACCGCTTATGCCCCACCCGCTGACAAAGATCTGTTCAAAGATCGAAGCACTGGGGTAGAAGGCAGTCATCTCTTGGGGTAGAGATACACTTTGCTTTTTTCAGCTACAAGCTTTTTTTTTTGCACCGTGTTAGAATGTTTGTGTTGATGCACATTTATTTATTTATTTTTATTTTTCGTTTGTTAACTGGGTAAGGAAACTGGACCAAAAGGCCTCGTTTCAGGGCTGACCCGGACTACAAGAAAAAAAACAAACAACAACAACAAATACAAACATCAACATAAACAATTTCATCTGTTATAAATACAACGTGACCACTGATTTGACCACTATAAGCATTTGAAGCTTTCACACACCAGTAAAGAATGAATGAAATGACGTCCTCCTACAGAAGTAACACCTGACTGGTTGACTGTCAACCAATCAGGTGTTACTACTGTAGGATTATGTCATTTTGATTCACGTACCAGCATGAAGACGAGCACAAGCCGCTCCACTGTGGGACCCGATAGTGATTGATCTGTGCACCTGACTTTGTTATTGTACAACTTTAGCAGCTATGGTGGAGGAGGGAGGGAGGAGGTGGGGGCTAGTGGGTGTGTTGGGTGGGGGAGTTCTTTGTTGAAATGGGGGGTAGGGTCTGATGGCTTGTGCCAGCATAGGGAGAGTGCTTGATCTTTCTGGGGGGGGTTAACCGATAATTCCAGTAATTGTTTGATATGCTACAATTTATGGTAAGAGCTGCTGACTTCAATAATAAACTATCAGTGGGCTTGTGGGTGGCACTTGTGGGTTATAGGGTGGTCTAGGTGGAGGTCAGGGTGGATAAGGGTTATTTAATTGCAGGGTGAAGTCAATTAGGGCACTAGAATATTCAGATTTAGGATATCCGAATCTGACATCTGATGCCATCCGAGGCTAGGATCGGATGTCAGATTCAGATACAGATTATTCTAATATCTGACTATGCTAGCTCAGATCATATTTTAAGGTATCCAAAAAACATGTGAACAGATTATTTAACAACATTCGCATTTAGCGCAGAGGAAGGGATTTTTGAGAGATGGGTGGTGGTGGAGGATGTTGGTGTAGGGATTTTCTACTTGGGTTTGGGTGCCAGAAAAAGTGTCAAACTGTGGTTTATGTTGTTTTTCTCAACAGGTCCTGCAGGATTCTTGGCCATCATTTTATTCGACCATTTATAAAATGTTGGTGAGAGTCAAATCTTACTGATAAAGGATTCATGTTAGCTGGTCTAATGAACTGCAAAAGCAATGTCAATAAACTAAACTCGTCACAATGTAGATTTATTTTAGTCACTGTTGCATTCTAAAAGAAGATAAATCATTTGTATAGCTGTATTAGTAGCTAGCTATATGTGGAATTCAATGTCTAACGTAGAGGAGATAGGAAATGATATTCACTCAGATCACTGCCCTCCCATTTTCCTTCCTGTGCCAATTATGTATTCGGATATGTTTGACCAATTTGTGATTAATAAAAAAAATAATGTAGCTTTGGGGTGCCCTCAGCTCTACAGAGTTCCACTCTCCTCATCAGTTACTGCTCTTGATTTTCATATGTCTGTGGCATTCCATGATGTCAGTGGCACCAACTTCACATAGGGACCGCAGCTGGGAGAAGTATGCACAGTGTAACAGAGGGTCCAGTGGCATAGGTGGCATGCACACGGAGATCATCAGTTGTGTGTTCATGGGACAACCTTTCTGTTTCCTAGGTCCTTCCAGACTGTATGGATGCACACAATCCACACATACGACAAGCCTGGAAGGGAATGCCTGGCACTACCTGGTCAACCACACCACCAACTGCGCCACCACCATGCTGCCACTAGGAGGTGCTACGCTAGTGTTGTACAGTCATCATTCCTCCTGGGAAGACAGCATCAGAGTGGATGCTCTGAGCTCTTTCCACCAGCCATCATGCCAGATGGTCCAGGCATGGACCGCAACCCCTAGTCACCAGCATGGTGAACAGATTTAAGATCAGTTTCTGAACAATCGATTTCAATCCCTAAAGTCAAAAACAGAAGCTGGAAAAGGAACAGTATCAAGTACCAAAGCAGCTGAGTACAGAAGTACTCTTGGGTGGAACAGTCACCAGTCTCCCAGTATTTATTTGTTTGTTTTTTGCTGACCGATGGCTTGGGGGGGGGGTCCAGAAAGTACTGATTAATATTAAACAAGGTTAAGCTGCTTTGGGGGAGGGTACTGAATGGTTCAAATTTGGCCAGGACGGTGGGGAAATTCCCCTGCTCATATCGAGAAGTGCCATGGCATCCTTAACATCCACCTGAACAACCACCAGAACAGGCAGACAGGACCTCAGTTTAACGTCTCATCTGAAACATGGTACCTTACAACAGCAAAGTGTTCCTCTAATACTGTACCATTCTGGGGCATTGGTGTGGTTATTTATAACAGAGGGAAGCGTTCCCCCTGCAGAGCTACAAACATCACTTCATGCAGCACCTAGTGTACCTCACGATAGCAAAATGTCCACCTTATACCATGCTCGGGAATTGGTGTGGTTACTTATGACCAAGGGGAGAGTGCCTCCTGCAGAGCTACCAACACCACTTCCTGCAGGATCTGGTGTTTGCTGGAGGTTTCCTATCTGACTACAGACCAGGTTCGACCCTACTTAGCTTGCAGGGTCTGACAGGATCAGGTTATAAAGTGATTACGGATACAGATTAGGGCCAAATCAAGTACTGACCTTTAAAAAGCTGCCATTTTATTGCGTTTCCGTGATATATTTATTTGTTGACCAGGTGAGTGCACTGATCCCCCAGGGACCATTTTCAGGCATTACCCGGGACAAAAAAATGGCACAAACAAGGCAAAAAGAAAAGCAGGTACAAAAGATACAGGGAACAGTGAGTAGTCACACTACATTAAGTGAAGCATTAAGTTATATGAAACAGATGGTACAGAACTGAGCAAAAGTGAGTATAAAGTGAACACTGTGCAAGGAATTACAATGCACAGAGTTTGTGGCACTATAATTACTTGCCCTGTGGTCCCTTCATATTAATAACAATATTATATCAAAATCTGCTTATGTGCAATATGTTCTTGCTGTCTGCACCCGCACCAATATCAGTAGCGTTGCTGTTGCTTCACTGAGCTACATCTCTGTGCAAGTAATCTTATTTGTTTTTATCCACTTGCGCCGCCCTTGAGGTGGTTGTCAATAATCACACTGTGATATGAGGCGATAATATCTGTACTTGTTATAAAAGTTGAGCATCCATGAATAAATGTTCTTCACCTAAAGTGCGGGGCAGCCACCTGTTTGCACTTTGTGTGCACAGTAATATTTTTATTCATGGCTTTTATGTTGATACATTCTTTTAGCGGGTCGATCCTGCCACCCCCTAACATTCCATGTGCAGGGCAGCTCTGCAGGCAGTTCAGAATCCCACGCAAGTTGTACTTACCCCTTGGAGGACAGCAGCACTACTGGCGACCAGCATGTTGGAGCTTTAAAAGCAGTAGCAGTCATTGGGCTAACTGAGTCTCCTACAGGTGCACCGTCACTGGCGTCATCAAAAGGTGATTCAGGGATGCTGCTAAGGTGGTGCTGCACACAATGCTGGGCCAGGAGAGGGGGTGGAAGGATCAACTAGAAAACGGAATATATCAGCATATAACAGTATGAATAATATACCCCTTTTTTTCATTTTTGATCCAGTTATATGCGCCTGGTCGGTCCTGCCGGCTTGATCAGGCTATTCCTGCATATACCCACCAGTTCACTGCCTGACTTACCTGAACCAAACTCCTTGATCATGGGATAAGCCCCAGGGCTTGCCTCCTCCAATGGGACCCAGTCTGTGATGGTGGCGACCTGTGAAAATGCACCTCTTTGAGTGCAGGTGACAGGAAAAGAGAGCTGCGGGTGGGGTCAAGATCGATCGCAGATGCAGTGGCTGATCGTCATTGATGGTGCAAGATAGTGCTTATTCCCTCACCAACTGTCTTCCTTTCTCCTCCTGTGACATCATCTGTCATCTACCTCACACAGCCAGGGGATGGAGCTGGGGTCGCCTAGAGTCTCACTGTCCCAAAGTGATGAAATCGTGATCAAGATTCAATCTTGGGTCTCTTTGCATGGCAGTAAATAACACCAGCAACCAGTGCCACCACGCTGGCATGCATAAAATATTTGTTTGGCTCACAAAGTTCAAATCTGAGGGTAGTAACAGTAGGCGGGTAGCATGGGGGTGGACAGTGCGGGTTAGAACCCTGTATAAATAATAGGCCCTGTTTGTTAATATTTTATGGGCAGACTAGATGAACCAGTGGTCTTTTTCTGTCATTGCTGTCTATGTTTCTATGTTTTACTCATGAATGAATGTTCTCCTATAGTACTGATTTGCAATGTGTCAGTTATGTATTGTCTTTTTTGATGTATTGTACACTATCACATACTGCTACTGCTGCTGCAGCCTTCTCAGGATGTCTGTGAAACATAAAAACATAGAACTGGTCATCATCAGAAAAGCACCCTTAGGCCCATCCAGTCTGCCCCTTGTACCTGCCTGTTCTGGGGACCGTCACCACCGATCCTACTTGGTCATAGGTGCCACTCCCTCCCCCCCGTTCCTCTACCTAATATGCCCCTCTGCCTATCCCATGCATAATTGAAGCTCCTCACAGTGTTTGCTTCCACAACCTCCACTGGCAGGATGTTCTAGTCATCCACCACCCTTTTCATGAAGAAGTATTTCCACACATCTCTCCTAAACTTCTCCCTCATAGCTTCATCGCATGCCCCCTTGTTCTAGTGCCTTTCTTTCTCCGAAACAGACCCTCCACTTGTACCTTGTTCACTCCTGTGAGGTACTTGTAGGTTTCAGTCATGTCCTGTCTTGCTCTCCTCTCTTCCAGGGAGTAAATCACTATCTAATCTATCACTATCCCTGATCTAATCACTTTACTCAAACATAGGGATCATCTCTGGCACTGTGCCCGTGCAACATCCAAACCTGGGGATATTCATAAATATAAAACTGCCAGAAATTAGTGCATGCGGTCAGTTAGGAGTGCCAAAAGCAAATACTTCAAGGAAGCCCTCTCCAACTCCTGGGGTGATGGAAAAAAATTTTGGAGTAACTTGAAAGACCTTACAGGCAAGGACCCTAAGTCACCACCCACCATGCTCAACATAAATGGAACACCAACATCTGAGCTGTACACAATCACCAACACCTTTAACAATGCGTTCTCCAACTGGATAATGTCCTCCTTCTAATATCCTTTGATGCCCCTCTGTAGCGACCCTCCTGCAACTACTCCTCTCCAACACCCTGTCCCACAATTCTACTTCAAGGAGAACCCAGTGCATGAAGCCAGAACCTATATTCAGAAGGCCATTCACAACGCAGGCAACAGCAGTGACTCCCTTGACCTGAAGTTTTTAGCACTTGTCCTTGAAGAAGTCCTTGAACCCCTGACAAAGGTCCTCAACCTATCACTAAGGATGTCCCAGTTCCCATCTTGCTGGAAACAGGCGACTATCACACCGGTACACAAAAGTGGAGACAAATTACTACACTCCAACTACAGACCTATCTCCATCCTTCCTCCATTGTCTAAGGCCCTGGAGCGCATCGCCTCAGACCAACTAGTCAAGTACCTGGAAAAATACGACATCCAGTGTCCTCAGCAACATGGTTTCTGAAAAGGGCACAGTACCACCACTGCACTATTAGAATTCACAGGCTTCATCCATACCACTTTCGATCAAGGAAACTGTGTAGAGGCATACCATCGACCTTACAAAAGCCTTTGATACTGTAAACCACCCACCCTACTCAAGCAATTATCAAACATTGGGCTCTCCAATGAAGCGCTGCTCTGGTTTTCAAGCTACCTTGGGGAGAGGATCCATCGGGTTAGGATTGCCGGTGTCACCTCGGAAGAAAAGCCAGTCCTTTCAAGGGTCCTACAGGGGTCCATCCTGGGGCCACTACCCTTCAGCCTCTTCCTCAGCGACCTTCCCAGTGTCTGCCACCAGAAATTACTGCTCTACGCTGATGACGCAGTCATGTTCACCAACCACCAAAATGCAGAGCTCCTCGAAAAACAATTACAGCTTGAATTCATGCACATTGAAGAATGGTTCAAGTCACACAAACTGGTCAAGAACTACAGCAAAACAAAGGTTCATGACCTTCTACAATGCCAGGAGCAAGTACAAATCCTGTGACCTCACCATCCTAAAACCAAACAGGGACCTCTACTTGAACACGCTCTCGATTTTAAATACCTAGCTGTCACATTGACAGCTCACTCTCTACCATCGGCACATAGAGTCTATCGCCAAAGCCACCAACATCCGTAGGGCCTGCTCACAGGCATAAACACTGCATGACTCCTGACACCTCCGCTGGCTGTCAACAGCTCTGTCACCTCCATCATCGATTATGGCTGTGCAATTTATGGCTCTGCCTCCGCCTGCCCCGCAGAATTACAGTTGCACGTAACAAAGCATGCAGGCTGCTAAGGGCTGACCGACTTACACACACTTGTGACCTGTACACTCGTGCAGGATGGCTTCCTCTCATCAGCCGGATACAGTGCATCAAACCTGCCTCTAGCCAAAAAGTCCTCCGGGTCATGCCCCGGCATTGAAAAAGCCCTCACTGACCACCAAAGCACCCAGCAAACTAGAAGTTCACAACAACTAACCTTCCTTATCCCCAGATGCTGGACTACCATGGGCCAGAGGGCCTTTTGCCCACAGAGCACCACAGTGGTACAATACTCTCAACAAAGAAAACTCTTACTGCTGCTGCTCTTGGCTCTTTTAGAGACAACCTGACTTCATCTCATTTCAACTAGTTGTTGTGACTAGCACGCTAATCAGGGCCCACTGCTCACTGCCCTCCACTTCAGTCTTGACAGCTACCTCTCCCACCTTGCCCCTTCTACCTGCCTGCCCCCTGCCCCTCTCCCTTCCTCCCCAGGCATTTCCTGACTTTTATCCTCCCCTCCTCCCTTTAGAGCTCTTACCTCACCCTCTACCTCTAACAATGGCCTTCCTGCCTGCATACCCCCTTCCCTTTCACCTGCAGTGCTTATTTCTAAGATTGCCCGTGGCTGGTATATCATGCTACCTAACATTTGGCACATTTTGAATTACTGGAATTTCCTAAGCCTCAATCTCTTACTTCTTTTTATTGTGTAACTATGTATTATTATGCTGATCTTTGTATGTATGTATACCCCTCATTCCTTTGACGTGGAACCTTTGTAAATGAGCAGTTCCTGCTCAAAGGTATTTGTAATCCTAGATTTCAATAAAATAAAAATAAAAAAAATGCTGAGGTACTGCAGCCTTTCCTCGTATGGCTTCTCATGCAACTCCCGCACCATGTTGGTTGCCCTCCTCTGTACCACTTCCAACATTTCAATGTCCTTGTTGAGGTGCAGCCTCCAGAACTGGACACTGTACTCCAGGTGGGGCATTACCAGTGAATGATACAACAGCAGCAGCGCCACCTCCCTTCTCTTGCTAAAATTCCCTCTCCCAGTGCACCCCAGCATCCTGCTAGCCGTACCCACTCCTTTGTCACACTGCCCAGCTACCCTGAGGTTGTGGAAACGAGACACTTTTGCAAGCTACAAGGCTTTCTTGGATTTTTAAATAAATGACTACATCCCCAACATGACAAATGGCAATGTAATAATATATGAAAGCAACTTCTGTTGGGATCAGTGCATGCATGTACGAGAAACCAGACATCCCAGAGTAGTTTCTGCAACAGTTCCCCTTCCCAGTATTTGTGGGACATTTCACTTCCAGATTACGCCTGAAAAAAACCAAAGAACTGCAGACCAAAGAGAGAGGGAGAGACACACACACAGAAAAGAAAGGCAGAAGTTACCTATTTCATGGGCAAGACCATCTTAGGATGAAGCATGGATGAGAATGGAAAAAAGAGAAAATGAAAAAATGAAAAAAGTAGAAATTAAAAGAAATCAAACGTAATCATGTATTCATCCAACATTCATATACAAAAAATATAAGCCACAAACAAAATGAACAATGAACAATAACTGAAAAATACTAAATTATAACCACATTGAGAATAATGATACTAAAATAAAGATCATGATCCCAGTGGCGGGTATCTGTTTTGCTCTGTGGTACATGTCCTTGTCTGACTCTACCTCCAAAGCATGTTTTCTGTCCTTATTCTCTCTTCCTCCCCTTCAGTTCAAACCTCATATCCTCTCCCTCTCTCTTTTTTCTGTCACTCCCATTCTGTCCTCTCCTCTCTTCAGCCACTTCCTCTCTTTCCATTTCCTTCACTTTCTCTCACCCTGCCTCTCTTTCTACACCTCCCTCCCTCTTTCACATTCTCCCTTACTTCCCCCCCTCTTATTTTTCCTGTCTCTCCTTCTTCCTCTTTTCATCATTCTCCCTTTCCCCTCCCTCTAATTCTTAGTCTCCACTCCCTAACATTTCCAGCTCCTTTTCTCCCTTTCTACGTCTCTTTCCCTCTTGCTCTCCTCACTCACTTCTTCTGTTCTATTCATACTGTACCTTTCAAGTGCTCAAAATTAGGAGGTACCTATCCCCTATTTTACTGTTTAAAAATCCAGTGTCCATACTACAAAGAGACCACACTACCCCACACTGACCATTAACATTTAAAAACAGAAATTCATAGGCCTGGATATTCAGACTACGCCAGGCTGTGGCGCAAGCCTGGGCGCAGCGCACCTTGGATGCACAGGGGTGTTGACTGGGCGATATTCAGCGGAGCTGTGCCATGCAGCATCGTTGAATAAGCGCACCTAACCACTTCGCAGTGCGCGTAAGCGCAGTGGCACTGTGCCAGCACAAGTGGCCAGAGTGGGTGGGGATGCGCTGGGCGGTTCCGTTCGCTATGCGCAACAACCGTGATATTCAAAAGTGCACATGCAAATTGGGCCATAATGTATGCAAGCTGCAGATGGGTCTATTTGCATGTCATTATGGCCTCATTTGCATGCAGGTGTGCCGATCCCTGGCGACTTGCGCCTGGCGCCCTGCCAGGCAGCAGCCGTCGGGGACCAACGCCCCCTGCACAGTGCGGCAATGCACCCCCTGACCGATTGCGGGCATATGTAGATTCAATTCATCATTCAATATCCCTGGTGGTCCAGTGGACCGCTCGCAGCCCGATCACGGGCTGCAGTATGACACATGTCCTATATCCCATATCTGGACTGTGTGAATGCAGTGCAGGCTGCATGCCCATTGGCTCATGCTGTGGACCAATGAGTACAGCCTCCCATACTGTCAGTTGGCGGGCGGGAAGCGGGTGGGGTGCTGCCGCGACCGGGGGCAGGGCGGTGGGGCTCAGTGGGCGGGGGTACCATGGGCGCACCTTATAATTACATATGCCCGCGATGGGCTGCGAGCGGTCCACTGGACCACCAGGGATACTGGACATATATTATTACACTGATGCTCGCGATTGGGCTGACAGCAGTCCACTGGACCACCAGGGATATAGGACGTTATTTAGTTTAACTGATGCCCGCGATTCGGCTGACAGTGGTCCACTGGACCACCAGGGATATAGGACGTTATTTAGTTTAAATGATGCCCGCAATCGGGCATGGTGGGGCACCGCCATGGAGGTGCAACTGGAGCTTGGGTGGCCACCCACAGGTGGCAGCTGCCGTGTTGCACCCTGCAATATGGCAGCTCACCTGTGGGTGGCCAGCCGTTGTTCCTCTTTTTTTTGGCTCACCTGTGTGCAGCGCAAGTAGGGGTTGCGCATGCATGGGCTCAGCACATCCCGGACTAAATATCGGGATGTGCGGAGTATGCATGGGCACACCCCCCTACCTGCGCCATACATTACTGATTGTCCGGCATGCCGGGTTTGTGCCAGGCACAATCCCCATTTGAATATCATGCTAGGGCGCATCAGTGGGTTGCGCATGGCGCAACACTGTTGCGCCTTGCGCATCCCTTCTGAATATCTGGGCCATGGTGTTTTTTTGTAGCCGAAATAACATGCTTTATGAACATGAAAGCTACAAATCCTGAATTGCTCCCAGCCTGGATGTGGTGATGTGCCCCTCCTCCAGTTTTTTATTTCATTACTTTTTGTTAACCAGGTAAACACATGAGGCATTGGATGCCTATTTTCAGGTACAACCCAGGAGATTGCATCCAAACTTACATACAGTAGAATATACTGTAATACAATATACAATGAAGGGAAAAAACCTGAAACAAGGCAAGATACAGAGTATGGAAATACATAATAAGCAATGCATTCAGTTTGATACACTGCAATGCAAGGTATCCAGTGAACACGTCGACCGAGACTGAGTGCTTTCAAAAAGGGCAACTTAATCACGGTGCCTGTGTTCTGGGCTACCTGGCAGGATAGTGACCGATTACAGGGGTAGGCGAGTACAGTGACAGGATGTCGCTATATATACACGCGCACGGAGTGAGACCACACCGTGTGATGGGTGGAAGGGGAGGGAGGGTATGTGGGTTGTAGTGCAGTGGTCAACTGCTGAGCTGGCTGTGTGGCATGGTGGGTATGTGGCAGGCTGGGGTTGGCAGGGTGCTGTGTTTGGTTCTGTGCGCAATCGTTTTTTGTGTTGGTCGGGGTTTTAATTTTTTTTTGTAAGTTTAACCCCCCAACATGTACTCCCCCCCCCCAGAGTTGAGAATCATGTTAAGTAGGGGTGCAGGGCGCCCCCCGCATAACAAAGAAGACCAGTTACCGTTTGTCGCAGTGTACATCACTATAATTCATTTTCGTGATGCACTCACCAAATGGCGTATCACCTTCCGCGATCTCCACTTTCACGTAGAACCATAATGCAAAGAACAATGAGGGGAAGAAGTATATTTACTAAACAAACACATCATGGAAAGTGAAACATTTAGGAACAGTATTCATCCGCATAGAGTTACAGCAAAGGATGTATGAGGACAGTGATTAAGTAGTCCCACATTTGGCTGCAGTGTGTGTGTGTGTGTGTGTGTGTGTGTGTGTGTGTGTGTGCGCCGTTTGAGTGTGTCTGTGTGTGTGCGTGTGTGTGTGTGTATCTGTGCATGTGTGTGTTTGAGTGTGTGTGTCCCTTTGCCCCAGCCTGGGTAACTAGCTCGGGCTAGCAGTGACAGATGGACACAAGTCCTTCATGAGCAGAGAGAGGGTTACTAGAGCACAGGGTCCATTAAGGCAGTATTTGTAAGTCTTCTTTTTTATACTTTATTTTTTCATTCCTTAAGAAACAAAATAAATTGCACAATTACTTCCAAATAGAAAAACTTTAAGAAATATAACATCACTTTTAAGAATTTAACTAAATAAAGCACAAAAAAGGAATTTTTATATATTTTAGGGGGGTTAAAAGGAAAAATCTAATCAAAACAAAACAAAACATCAGAGCTAATTCTACTTGAAAATCTAATAGTTAATTCAGTCCATTTGTGCTCCAAACTTATACATCCTTCTTAAGTAATTTTATAACAAGAATACTTTTGTCATTTTTTTCTATTAAATAAAACACCGTCCCGGTGTAGCTCCCTTCTAGAGCCAGCCCAAAAAAACGTAAGAAAAAAACTAATGGAAATAATTCAAACTATCATAAGGTTGAAAAAGAGAACAGAACCAGGCTACAAACAAACATCAAACAGGGTGATATTCTATTAAGTCAGCTACTCCTTCTTCCTCAGATTCAGACCCTATATCCTCAGGAAGCCTGACGTTATTCTCAAAAAATCTTCGAGCGGTGTCGCAATCTTCAAAGAAATGAGTCTTCCCTTGGAATTGAACCCTTAGACGTGCAGGTGCTAACAAAGCAACCTGTAATCCAGCCTCTTTAAATTCTGACAGAATCGGAAGAAATCTCTTATGACGTCTTTGTGTTTGTAAGGAAAAATCCTGATACAAATGAATCCGATGTCCCTCATAGACACACTGTTTTCTGATTCTAATCAGTTGAAGCAACTTATTCCATTCAACCATGGTATTAAAAGTTAAAATAATATATCTCGCTCCGTGCGATTCAGAAGTTGCTTCTTTTGGGAAACGATTAGAAGGACGAAATACTGACTCCAATACTAAAGCAGGTTCTCACGAAAAAATCAAAGTAAGAGCTTTTTCCACCTCTTCCTTAAGTTCCATATTAGGAACAGCTCCTGGAAAACCAATTAAATGTAAATTTCTTTTCAAGAAGTCATTCTCCAAACGTTCCAGTCTAGATGACTGGGCTTGCTGTTCATGTAGTGATGCATTCACCGCTCCCTCTAATGTTAGAGTCCTCGATGTCACCACCTTCACTTCCTTCTCATTATTTTTTGTAGCCTGTTCTGTAGCCTCAACCCTCAGCTCAATTGCAGTACATCGAGATGTAATTTCCATTAGAGAATTTTCAATCCGTGCAGAAGAGAGCCTGGCTTCTGACTGGAACTCAGCCAGGAGGTTTTGTATAGAGGCCAAAATCGGTTTGGCTGACACTTTTAGCTTGATGCCTGTTTCAGACCATATGTGTATTACAGGAGAGCTTCCTGCCCCAGCCACTACGGTAGCACTAACAGGCCCTCTCGCTGGTACTCCTCTCCCGATTGTTTTAGTGGAAATAAACTTATCCATAACAGCGCCTGAAAACTCCACACATCAATCGACAGAATTTGTCCTGTAATTACCATATTTTAAAGGCAATTATATGGGTTTTCAGCAACTCAACCATGGAGCGCCAAACAAACGTGGATACTTCGTTCTCAGCTCAACAGCGCCCCCCACAGTATTTGTAAGTCGACAAAAAACTTAACATTATATTTTTTTTTTAGCAAAAATTTTTTTCTAACACTGTTAGACTTATCCTTGGTATATTTTGAATTTTATCAGATGTTTTTAAAATAGTTTTATAGCTAATTTTATAATTATTTTTTTTTTAACCAGGACAGACACTCTAAGCTGAAAGCTTGTTTACAGGTGCAATCTGGGAGCACAAGGAAATTAAGTGACTTGCTCAGGGTCACACAGTATGCAAATGGGGGCTGTGGGATTCAAACCCAAGTCTCCAGGTTTGCAGCTCCGAGCCTTAAACCACTGTGCTATACTGCCTCCCAATGACTCAAGTCAATGACTGCCACATGCAGTTTTTAAAAATCCTTCCCATTGAGGCCACCTGATGAATGTACACACTAGACTTATACTGTAGATGTACTGTATTATGATGGCGTTACCACTATTTTGATGGTATGCAGCACAGCACCACACTGAGATATTTAAAGGGCTTGTGAACTGCCTAAAAGTAGTAGTAGTTTTTAAAAGCAGTCAACCATTACCTTTTATATCTGAGGTGGTACTTCTTTTCCTTTTGGTTAATTAAAAGATTGTTTACCTGATGTTAGGAGATGTGATGTGTGGAACACCACTCCGCCTGGCAGCTGACATGTTTAGCTCTGTTCCCCTATTACATATTCAGCACTGAGACCACACTGACTGTGACATCACTGCTGCTTAGGAACAGCCACTCAACAGCTGCCAGGTTAGTCACCTGTGATGTCACAGACAGTGAGATCACAATGCCGATGATGTAGGTATTTTTGATAGAGATGTCAGCTGCCAGGCTAAGAGCTGTTCCACACATCCAGCATAATATTATCAAATAAAAATGTTCTAATGAGGAAAAGGAAAAATAAATATATTTCAGAAATAAAAACTTATAACTGACTACTTCTTAAAATTTGTTATCATTTCCCTGTCTTTCTGTTTTGATTCCACTAGCTCTTTAATGTACCCATGGCAGGCACGGTACAGGAAAGGAAACATTTAAAAACATAAATGTCCCATATCTTAGTTCAGGAATAAAAGAAAACAAAAAGAAAAAAAGTGGGTATGTTGATTTTTTTTTTTGCCAGAAAATAAAATTATTGCTGGAAAAAATTGCATGACTAACAAATACTGATGCTTTAAGAGAGCCTCTGGTCAGCAGGAACTAATTCCTGTTGGCTTTAGAACTTGGTTAAAAATTATTCCAAAAGGCCAGCCCGGTGGCGTTGAAGGTTGAGGCGGTGGACGCCACACCTCGTGTCATGCTTGCGATCTGGGTTCGGATGCAAGCCCGGGTTGTTGGGTCAGCAGGGGAGGACAGGATTGAGCATCTGGAGGACTGCTTGCCTATCCTGGGGAGGGATGTGGGTTTTCACCGCTCTGCAGTGGCCCTGGGGATGCCTGGAGGCACTGCTAGAAATGGTGCAACGGAGGCAGGAGTGCAGCGGACGTCAGCATGTCAGTGCTAGACATCATTGCATATCTGCACTCCTGGGGCTAAGAACTAGTGGAAAAAAATGGCAGCACTGTCCACGGCAGCTTGATGGCCGCACTTCCTGAGTCTGGCGGGGCTCGTAGGTGCAGACACTGGGGCCAGTACTGGATCCTGGCCTGGTGTGGGGACCAAGGGGAGGGTCCCTCTTGCAGGTACAGCTACATATGCCAGCTGGCCCGGGCAGGTGTGCCTCCATGGTCATCAAAGGAAGTGGAGCAGCGGCTGGAGATAAGGCAGGTCAGTGGCTGCAGGAGAGAAACAGAAAGATGATAAAAAATAAATCATTCCAAAGCTTTTTGAATTTGGAGCCCTTCTTCCCCTTATTTTTAAGGGTGCCTCCATGGAAACTGGAACGTTGTCCGTTACAGACCACAGACATCAGAGGCGGAGTTTGATGTTGAAGTCATCATTGCCTGCTTGTGGTGTAACAGACTGTTGCTGTGGGCAGTAGAAATGACTGTGATGTCACAAGTAGGGCATTCTAATTTCAGGATCAGTCTCAGCTGTTGATAAACTGTTGCTAAACTGGGATAGAAACATAGAAACATAGAATTTGACGGCAGATAAGGACTGCTTGGCCCACCCAGTCTGCCCATTTCCCTACCTGATGGATAAGCTGCAGGTCCTAGTTAACCAGCAGCCTACTTCTTCCTACCCCAACCCCCTAGAATTGCCTTATGACTGTCCCATGCATGCTTGAATTCCACCACTGTTTTTGACTCCACAACCTCCTCTGGAAGGCCATTCCATACATCCACAACCCTCTCTGTGAAAAATACTTCCTTAAATTACCTCTGAGCCGCCCCTTCTATCTTCAAATTGTGCCCCCTTGTTCTTGCACACCTCTTTTTTGAAAGATGCTACCCTCTTGGACTTTGTTGATTCCCTTGAGGTACTTGAAAGTTTCTATCATGTCTCCCTCTCCTCCTTTCCTCGAGGCTATACATATTAAGCTCCTTAAGTCTCTCTTCATATGTCTTCCGTGCAGACCCTGCACTATTTTAGTTGCCCTCCTCTGGACAGCTTCCATCCTGTCTATGTCTTTGTGGAGATTGGGTCTCCAGAACTGCGCAGTACTCAGATGGGGTCTCACTAGCTGTCTGTACAGAGGGATAATAACTTCCTGTTTTCTACTGGTGATGCCTCTTCCCATGCATCCCAGTATCCCCCACCCTCCTTGCTGCCCTCTCACATTGCTTGCCCACCTTTAGGTCATCTGATATGACTACCCCCAGGTCCCTTTCCATTTTTGTTGTTGTTAGTATCTCACCCCATTGTGTACTCTTCCCTGGTTTTGTTTCCCAGGTGCATTACCTTGCACTTCTAGCACTGAATCTAAGCTGCCATACTTTGACCATTCTGCCTAACTTGCCAAGTCCCTTCTCATCCTTTCCACCCCACCTTGTGCATCAACTCTGTTGCAGATCTTTGTGTCATCTGCAAAGAGACATACTTTTCCTTCCAGTCCCTCTGCAATGTCGCTTATAAAGACATTGAAGAGGACCGGTCCTAATACTGAACCCTGCGGTACCCCACTACTAACCCACTACTAACTAAATAAACTCATGCAAATCTCCTCACTAATTTAAAACACCCTCACTTTAAAGCCAGTTTTTTTAGACCGTAGTACAACAGAGTTCTGTGGTTGCCAAGTATGATTTTTTTTCTGCTAGTGGCCAGACCGTCTTTTTAAAGCAGCAGTGCAACAAAACTGGGCAGAAAATGTTATACTACCTTTTTTTTCACTATAAAAGATTCCAGGCATCTTCCAGTTTTCTTTGGTAGTTAAATTTTCAAGTTCCACCAATATTTAAATATTTTATACATGTTTTTATTTAGTTTTATTGCAAGAAAAAATGATGGCTGCCACATTTAGCTTAGAAATACCATTGTAGAGCTGGCGAGGGTTAGGATCTAGAAAACAAAACAAATGTATGATGCACAGCACAGGAAGTACCCTGAACGTAGATCTGACATGTATAACAATACTTTTATTAATTGTAACTGAAACTAACCTTTTTGGAAAACAATGTTTTCATTGCACTGCTACTTTAAGAAAAGAGAGAATGAAATGTTAAGGGAGAACTCCGCGGAACCAGTAAGTCATTTTTCCCAATAGATGCTGTTTTTTTATGTACTGGTTAAATTTCTGTTTTTGTTTCATCTATTCAGGCCTTTTAGTAACCTCAGTAGGTATTTCTGCTTCACACTCTGGTGTTAAGTGCCAGTTTGGAACGGTATGATGTAGTTTCTGTCACTCTCAACAACAGAGTTCTTTAATAGAACATGAATGCATTGTGCCAACAATAGAAGAGTAGAACAGCGACATAAATTACATCATACAGTTCTAAAATGGTTCTTACCAGAAGCATGTAAATCAGAAACACCCACTAGAATAGCTAAAAAGCCTGGACAACTACAGCAATAACAGAATTTGAAACAATATTGAAAAAACAGCTTCTACTGGGGAAAAATGACTTACAGATCCAGCGCAGTTCTCCTTTAATGGTGTCTAGTAGTGTGGAGTTTGGAGCATCTGTTGGTCATTTCCTTCAGGACTGTGAGTATACTTTATGCCCAGCATACTCAGAGCCTGGCTGGTATACAAACAGGTACAGCAATGTGCTGTATCAGATGGACTGACAGAGATAGACAGGGGTGGAGCTGGACAGACTGTTGGAGAGAGAGAGAGAGAGAGAGAGAGACAGACAGAGAGAGGTAGAAGTGGAAAGACTGACAAACTGATGACAGATGACCAAACAGAACAGAATAAGGAGCAGACAGTAAAATAAACAGAGATATAATATCAATGTACAGACCAAGGGAGAAGAGCAGTGAGACAGCTTCAGACAGGCATAGAGAGAGACTGAGAGACAGACAGACAGACAGATTTCCATTATTTTGTTCAATGTTTCAGATGGGCAACATTCCCAAACATCAATGCTAAAGAAATCAAAGAGATAATTTACCCCTGTGGTATACTCCGATCTGCTCCAAATTTCTGCCTCCCCAAATATCAACTCTAAACCACCCATATGAATAGGCAGACAATCCACATGAAGAGTATAGTCCAGTCTGTTCCGAGTGCACCCTGATCAGTCTTAAGTGCCTCACCCCAACACAAATAAACCTCATGTGGTGTATCTGATCCATCCCAGAGTTCCTGCCACACAGTTTAACAGATAATCCACATGTTGAGTGTACCCTAATCAGCGCAGATTGTCCCCTCCCACTAGTTAAACAGAGAATCCACTTATAAAGTGTACCCCGATCAGTCCTGTCCCCTCCCCCCACAAATAGATAATCCACTTGTAGAGTTTACCCCAATCAGCACAGATTGTCCCCTCCCACTAGTTAAACAGATAATCCACATGTAGTCATCCCGATCAGTCCTGTCCCTTCCCCTCACAAACTGATAATCCACTTGTAGAGTTTACCCCAATCAGCACGGATTGTCCCCTCCCACTAGTTAAACAGAGAATCCACATGTAGTCATCCTGATCAGTCCTGTCCTCTCCCCCCACAAACTGATAATCCACATGTAGAATGTACCCCAATCAGCACAGATTGTCCCCTCCCACTAGTTAAACAGAGAATCCACATGTCGAGTGTACCCAGATCAGTCCTGTCCCCCCCCCACAAACTGATAATCCACATGTAGAGTGTACTCCAATCAGCACAGATTGTTCCCTCCCACTACTTAAACAGAGAATCCACATGTCGAGTGTACCCCAATCAGTCCTGTCCCCTCCCTCCACAAACAGACAATCCACATGTAAAGTGTACCCCAATCAACACAGATTGTCCCTTCCCACTACAGTTAAACAAAGAATCCACATGTAGAGTTCACCCCGATCAGTCCCACATGTTCCCTCCCCCCACAAACAGATAATCCATAGGCAGAGTGTAGCTTGATCAGTCCCAAGTGACCCCTTCCCCCACAGTCAAACAAACAGTCCCCATATAGAGTGTACCCTGAGCAGTACCAAGTGTTTCCTCCCCCCACATAGAATCCAAGTCCATGTTAGTGTAGGCTTAATAGCCTCCTTGTTGTTAGTTACTAATGACAACCAGTGTGCCTCCATCTGATGGACTCGCTTGTCATCAAGTTTTTTTTTTGTGTGTTCTTACTTTTGGTTTACATATTGTTGCACATAGTTGGCATTTCACATTGCCACCTGGTGTTCTGGATTTATATTCACAGTGGGGGTACTATTGCTATATGTTACTGCAATGTTTTTGGCTGCTTCCTTTAGGTGTATGGGGGATTGGGAAGTGGGACTGGTTGGGGTTCCGGGGGTGCAAAGTAGGAGGAAATGGTGGAGATGTACTGGCCAAGGCTGTATCTAGAGCCATGACATCCCATGATTCCATCAAAATTGCATCTTGGAATATTAAAGGCTTACAGACCCACAGTGTGATAATGCCTTGCTGCAGGAGACCCACCTTTCTGCAGGGGACGTGACCCACCTGTGTTGCTCCTGGGTAGCAATAGTGTATCACAGCACTCATCCTGCCAAATGGGGTGGGGGCATGATCCTCTGCAGAAAGAGGTTCCAACTTGGTATTCATGATCCTGATATGGTGGGACAGTTAATAACTTTACGGGGCACACAGCAAGGTGAGCCAATCACCCTAGGGAGTGTATATGCCTCTAACACCCTGAATATCACCTTCTATGACTCAGTCCTGAAGACCTTGCCAGGTGGCTTGGGTAGTATCATATTGGGAAGAGACCTGAATTTGGCACTAAATCATGCATTAGACAGGACAGACCCAGGGGAGAACAGAAACTCTCATAGTCATGCATGTGCTGGCGTCTTTCTGGGCAGCCAGTCTCCATGATGTGTGAAGGACCTCCCATCCCACAGAGGTAGATTATACATTCTACTCCCCAGTCCATTAATTCTATAGCAGGACTGATGTGATTTTTGTTACACAAGATCTAATTCCTAGAACACTGAATACCTGCTTAGGAACATACTTGTCTCTGACCATGTCCCTGGCATACCGTCCCTAGCTTGGGGGAGACAAACCTCTTTGCATGAGTGATGACTTAATACTGCCCATTTACAACAGGAAACCTTCCAGGTATGGCTTAAACTATAGATACTTGAATGTTTTAGTCATAATGAGACCCCAGATACCGCTGTAGCAACCCAATGGGAGGCTAAGAAAGCCACAATACGAGGAAAACTTATTGCTCATGCCTCCAAATTGCATAAAGATAGGGACCGTGCAACCAGACAGCTAAGGGGAACCCTGAAGCAGTTGGAACATGAATTACTCCTGTGCCCAGAGCATAAGACGACCTACAGACACCAGATTTCTGAGACACGGGCTGCACTAAAGGAAAATCTCCAGCACGTACAGAGTACAATCTGTTTAAACTCAATCAGGCTTACTGGGAGGTTGGGGAACAACCTGATAAGCTCATTACCCATCGCCTTCATACCGAGGACTTAGAACACTATATCCTGATCATTCACAGGACAAATGGGACAACTGTCTCCACTCTGCACCTTATAAATGAAGAATTTTGACTCTTTTATCTAGAATGTGTACTCTTCTGAAGTGCCCCCTATAATAGGTAATTCGACTATTTCTACAGGGGATTACTCTTCTTCAAGTGTCTGATCAGCTCAGTACCCAACCCCTCCTGCCTATCACCACCCAGGAAGTCACAGATGCGCAATTATGGATATGTCTTATGGAAAGTCCCTGTGCCTAGATGGCTTTTCTATGGACTTTTCTCTGGCTTTTGCAATGATCTTGGTGCCCCACCATTCGGCGATCTATAATGATGTCTGGTCTCGGGGAAAGCTACCATTTTCCTTTCAACAAGCCTTGATTACTCTTCTCCTGAAAAAAAGGCAAGGACAGTGTACTGTATGCTCAGTACCATCCTATTCTACTAATTAATGTGGATGCCAAGATATTTGCTAAGTGTGGGCATGGTATTTGGACCCCGTCATGCCTATCATAATCCATCCTGTCCAAGTGGGATTCATCCCTGGATGCCTGGGGGCTGATAGCACTAGGAGACTCCTAGAATTGCTTTGGGAGATCTCAAGATCTTCAGAGCCCACTGCCACCCAGTTATTGGATGCAGAAAAAGTCTTTGACAAGGTGGAGTGGGCATATTGATCAGGCACCCTCTCCCACTTTTGATTCCCATCCCATTTTATTGCTTTGGTATGGCTTCTATGTACCGAAGTATTTTTTCACAGAGAGGGTCGTGGATACATGGGACGGCCTTCCGGAGGAGGTTGTGGAGTCAAAAACGGTGGAATTCAAGCAGGCATGGGACAGTCATAAGGCAATTTTAGGGGGTGGGGGGTAGGAAGAAGTAGGCTGCTGGTTAACTAGGATCTGCAGCTTATCCATTAGGTAGGGAAATGGGCAGACTGGGTGAGCCAAGCGGTCCTTATCTGCCATCAAATTCTATGTTTCTATGAACCCTCAGCTCAGGTCCTTACCAACTCTTGTCATCTCCCAAACTTTCCAACTTCACAGGAGAACCTGTCAGGGATTCCCCCTCTCACCTTTTCTTTTCCTACTGACAGCGAAGCCCATGGCACAAAAAACCCATGCCTCCCCCGCCTTCTTTATTTATTTATTTATTAGAACATCAGTTTAACAACCTTTGAGCCAGAGGCTCATTTACAAAGGTACCTCGTCACAGTGAGGACAAAACAGTGCAAGAAACAAACATCAAGGCAGACAAATGTCTTCAGTTCTCCAGTATTGTGGTGGGAGGGATCCCTAAAAAACCTCATTTGGTGATGATATCACCTTATCTCTGACAGACATACCCAAGGCAATGCTCACACTGGCTTCTGCCGTTCAAGAGTATGCTCAGCTCTCTGAGTAGTAAGTGAATGGTGCCACATCTCAAACCCTTCCTCTCACACCTGCCTCTCAAAAATCGATGTTCTCCTCCTATCCCTTCCAGTGGTATACCATTAGGATAGCAACTGATTTTCGTCGACACAATTATAGCACCGCAACAAGGGCAACAGTGAAAGGGGTGATCTTGATTTTAGATCACCCCTCACTCTTGTTGCCCTTTGCCCCCACACAGTTTCTACCCCCTCCAGAGCATGCCCATCCCAGAGGACGTTAGATTTAGTTTTGGGGGTGTGGGGGTCAAAGCCCCTTGCAAAAAATGTCTGTTTCCCGGGAGGGCGCTTTGGCACTGCAACTCCTGGGAAACATAATGTCTGGCACTGTAATGCATGGTGGCATGTTGGCAACATGTTTTTCACCATGACATGGGTGAACCCTTCCAGTAGTCACAAGACAGAGTGGTTTATCTGGGCATTCAGAGTAAGGCTACAGTTTCGCATACAGTTTTTATTAATGGAGCCTTCATGTTCAACAAACTCTCCACTGATCTGAATGGTTGGAAAAATCTTATTTTTTTTTTTTATTTTATTTTATTTACTCTGCTTTATGCTCCCCTGGCCCAGCCATATCAGCTCAACCCCTGCCCCAGCCTGTCATCCAGCCCGGGACGTACTGCCCAGGGTTCTCCTGAAAGCTTGCCCCCAAGGGCGGGGCTTTCGGGGGATGCCATTCCCTCCTTCAGAACCTGAGGCTTGGTTTCCTGGGAGCGTTGAGGTGTAATGGTGCGAGACCTGCAGAGTGGGGTGAGTGGTATATCGCATGGCCCATTGTCCGGTGTTCTTGGTTCGGAGGTGTGGCACGCAATGACACTGATGGCTAATGTGCTGAAGTCTGCCGCCTCCCCCCCCCCCCACACATGCAGTCAGCTTCCCCAGCCTCTGCTATGGGTCCGTGAAGCACTGGCAGCTGACACACCCTCCCCCAGAGAAGGAGAGCAGTCCCTTGAGCTCAATCCTACTCCTCCCCGGGCTGGCCCTCTGACTCCCAGGCTCATTCCAGAACCTGGGGCACTGCCATTACAAGTGCATTAACCCCCAGTGACCCCTTGCATTTCACAGGTCAGACCTGAAAAAGAATGAAAACAACCCACTGCACCGCACACTCCGAGGCAGATCTGCTACTGAACTGTTCTCTTGCCTTCTGCACCTGCACACTAAAAAAGTCTTCAGTGAGTGCGCACTTGTGTGAGCGCGCTCATTCCCAGCCACCAGCCTCCCTTGTCTAAGTGCACAGTTGTGGATGTTCTCCTGATCCTCCTGTACTTGCAGACATACTGGAGTGGGCTTGGCCACAGAATTCGAGGACTAGATGCTTAAAGTAGCTCAGCTAGGATTTTTAAGAAAACACTGGGTATCTCATTAAAAAATGAATTGCGGCATCGGGTGATCATGTCTGATGTTGATTCCACTTCCCCAAATCAGGTGGAGGACCGTGATGAGGAGAAGGTGTCAGCTCATCCCAAGAAGTCGAGGAAGCACCACAGTTCAACAAGTTTTCAGAGGAATGGGTCCAAGATGTGGCCCTGTGTGCACGCCCGTGAAAGGAAACGCAGCAGAAGCCTGCTGTTCAGTAAGCCTGCAACAAAAATTGAATTAACTGATTGCTGCCTGAAAATTGTGTTCAATTGCGAGCAGAGCTAGCCTAGGTACAATGGGAGAGTCACTTTGAGGATTATTTGCAAATCTGTGACACCATCCAGATCAAGAGATCATCCGGGGAGTGGCGGATCCAGGAGGCTGTGCACACAGTGTGCTCAGGGCATTGACTGAGATAGTAAGAACTTGCCCTACTTTGAATAAATAAAAAAACATTTCATTTAGTAGCACTGTGAAAGCTCTATGTATTACGTGAGTGGTGACAGGTCAGTGGCTCAATGAACAACTTGCTCCATGCAGACTGTGAAAGGGCAGACCACCAGAGTGAGGTCCGGGTGAATCTCTGTGAGAAAACTAACACAAGTGTGGTACCACCTAAGAGCTTTAGGTCACAATAATTTTCCAAGTGCCCTTCTCCCCCGCTCAGGCACAGTACCAGCATTCCAGATGGTAAAACTTGGGACCCATGAAGTGGTAGGTGTACTGCTGCGCTGGTAGAAATCTTATAATTTCTACCTGGGGTAGAATTAATACCAAAGCCACACGAGTTCTACGATGTGGAAGTAAGGTCAGCACTTTGAATCACAGCAGATCATGAAGTCTTCCTGCTTTCAAAAACAAAAGAGCCTTTACTGTGTGAAAATGGATTGACAAAACAAACAGACATAGACGCTCTGATGATGACATTCCGTCGACCACCTCGAAGGAAGTGCCTACCTCACCAAGCAATGAAGCATTGGATTTCTACGGCATACCTATGCCTCTGTCTTTCAGTTAGTCTGAAACCACCATTTGCTTTACATACACTCACGTAATGAGGCATATGAGTTCAGTCCTAAAGTGGGGATGAGTGGCGTCGTTCGGACTTTGAGACAAGCTGCAACTGCAGCTACGTGGATATGAGCAACCTGAAACTACTGTCGATGAGCACAGTCTCCCTGGTCTTTTTCTTGCTTAGGTTCTTTTCTGGTAGTGCTAACTGGGAAGGTGCCGTCTATGTCTGTTTTGTTAATCTGTTTTCACACAATAAAGGCAATTTTGTGTTTGAAAGCAGGAAGACTTTGTGTCCTGCTGTTAAGTGCTGACCCTATTTCCGCATCATGGAAATCGTGTGACTTTATTGTAGTATATGCTCCTGGGAAAGTGCGCTGTTGTTAGCCATTATTTAAAAGTGAGCCCCGGGCCTGTGTTCTCTGCAGGGTTAACACCCTCAATCTAACTACGCTACCCAAGTTACAGTACATTTTGTTCAACCTCCCTATCCTGTTGCTAGCCCTTTTCTTTAGAACTCATGCAAGGAAAATGTCTGCCTTTATCTGGAACACTTTATTTATTTATTTAGTTTTTGATGACCGGGTAGGTGCACTAGCCATAGCATTGACTATTTTCAGGCATGACCCGGGAGGGTACAAGACACAAACAATCAAAAATTACAGGTTACAATATATGGATTCACAATATACAAATATAGGAATTAGAACAGCATAGAGTTTAAGAACAGGTTTGGCAATATACTTAGAGTCAAAGTCCGGACAAAAGTAAGGAGAGTGAAAATTACAGTAAGGCAGATAACAGTTTGATTAGGTCATAAGTGCTAGCAATACCATGGAATTACAGAGAGGATTATGAGGAAGTGATACAGAGACATTAAATTAGTCAATAAGGGACACATTCGGTAGAGATTAAGGTCATAGTAGGGAAATTGGAATAGATGGGGAGGGTAAGATAAGAAGATGGGAACCCAGAGAGAGATAAGAGTCCCAAGGTAATGAGAAAACAGGAAGCAGGTGCTATGAAGAAGAGCTAAGCGTTGGTAAGGGTCAGTAAAACAATGAAGTGGAGTAGGTTCAGAAGACTTAAGGAGAGGAGACGAGATCTAGGGTGGATTGAAACAGGAGCAACTGCTGGAGTCTATTAGGTAGAGTCAAAGTAATTTTTAAAGGAGGCATGGGATGATGCTGCATGAATACTTAGATGAAGGGAGTTCCAGAATTGTGGTGCATGACTAGCAAAAGCACTAGCACCTTTGGACGTTCGGTGTCTGGGGATGAGGACAGGGGCATTATCAGCAGAGCGAAGACCTTAGTAGGTTAAGTGATTTTGAAACAGTTCTGCAAGTGGTTTTGGGATTTGGGATCTGATGACATTATCTATGAGTGACCCATATGCATGAGATCTGGACGCTGAAGGGGAGAGCCAACCAAGATCAAAGCAGAGGAGGCAATGGTGTTTCAAACGTTGTGAGGAGGATGCATCGCGACATATGTTATTATAGGTAACGTTCCATTTTTGAAAACTAGATTTACCAGCATTAGCGTAGGTTGCAACACCGTAGTTCAGACATGGTAGTAGTATGCCACGAGCTATAGCAAGCCTAGCGGATGGTGTGAGCACACAGCTAATCCGGTATGCAATGGCAAGTTTCACGTTTACCAATTTGCAAGTTTGCTGAATATGGAGATCGAACTTAAGAGTTGGGTCAAGGGTGATACCGAGATATTTAAACGATTCTACTACCCCAACAGATGAGCCATTTGCTGAGAAGACACTGAAATTAGATTGGGAGATTCTGAGTTTAGTATTAGAACCAGATAGCATGACTTGAGTCTTTCCTTCATTCAGGAGAAGTTTATTAGTCAGCAGCCATTGTTGAATAGCTTTGAGGTCCTGGGAGAGTCGAATGTTGACGTCAGCTATATGCTTCGCACTGGTGTACAGGACAATATCATCTGCATATAGCAGGGAATGAGTGTGTTCAAGGTTGGAGGTGATGTTGTTTATAAAGAAGGAAAAGAGTAGGGGATCTAAGATGGACCCTTCCGGCACTCCAATATTAATGGAAGCAGTGTCTGAGAAGGTTCCGTTTAATTTAATTGTCTGAGTCCTGTTGGCTAAGTAGCTGCCAAACCACCTGACAACATTAGGTGAGAAGCCTAAAGATTTAAGAGTTGTTAGGAGGATGGGGTGGTCCACTAAATCAAAAGCTTTAGTGATGTCAATGAAAATGGCCCCAGTGAGGAAACCAGAGTCCATGGCCAGTAGAGTATCTGATGTAAACTTGAGAAGTGCCATAGTTGTACTATGACCTTTACGGAATCCATGTTGGGCAGTTTCAAGAAGATCAAATTGCTGGAGAAATTGTGTGGCTTGAGTAGCAACAAGTTTCTCAAGAAGTTTACTAAGACCTGGCAGGATGGCAATTGGCCTATAATTAGAAGGATCTTTACGGTCACCTTTCTTGAAAACCGGTGTGATTCTTGCTGTCTTCCAAATATTCGGGACATGGCCAGCAGAGGGAGGTAAAAATCTTAGCAAGAGGCAGCATGTAAGGCAGCAAGTTTTAGCAGCTTAGGTTCAAGATCATCAGCCCAGTTGCCGCGATGCTCCGAGATATTATTGAGCAGCCTTAAGACATCACGAAAACAGACTGTCTTGAAAAAGAAATTAGGTGCAGTGTTAGCAGGAGGGGAGGTAGAGTTGGGTAGGACAGGGAAGGAAGAAGTGCATTTGGTAAGATCGGAGAATTGAGTATTGAAGAAATTTGCAATGGTATAGGGGTTGTTACAGTGCACGCCATTTAGTAGCAAGTCATTAGGAGTAGAGGCCTGGTTGGTACCCAGAAAAGATTTTATGTGGGACCAGAACTTTTTAGAGTCCCCATAGGAGTTTGTTAATAGCTCCTTACAGTAGGCACTTTTAGCCTTTTTAACATCCTTCTTACATGAATTTCGCAATGCTCGATAGGTGTTTAGGTCAGCAGTTAACCCAGAGTTTCTATAATGTAGCCAGCTTTGGTCCTGCTGCCGGAGTTTAGAGAGTAGGTCAGATTTTAGCCAGCGGGTGTGATGATTTTTAACCCTACAGGTTGTAAGGGCACAGTGTTTATCCTGAAGCACAAGAAAGTGAGTGAGGAATAGGTTTAGAGCTGTCTGTACATCACTAGAATTGAAAATAGGGGCCCAGTCTATAGCACTAACGTCAGTTTGGAAAGTCAATGGGTTTAGATGAGAACAGTTTCGGAAGGTGATAAAACGTGGATTAGAGGAAGGTGGCTTACTCTTACCCCATATGCAAAAAGTGGGGGAGTGGTCAGTAATGGCATTTGCTAATACTCCAGAAGAGATTATATTCTCAGGATGGTTTGACATTATCCAATCCAGCAGAGTACTGGAGTTTGTTCTCAGAGCAGTTCTGGTAGGATCTCCAATCAGTTGGTGCAGATTGAAACTTTGGAGTTTGGTCAGGGATGCAGGGTGAGAGTTTCCTATCCAATTTATCTTGATGTCCCCGAGTATCAGGACTTCATTTCTTCCAGAAAGAAGAGAGGTTTGCTCTAATAGTTCATCAAGACCAGTTAGGCCTCCTGTGGGGGGGTTGTAGGCACAGACAATATGTAATTTTTTTGATCAGAGAGAAAGGAGAACATGAAGCGCTTCACAGTGGGTTAGAGGAGATGAGCTGATTTTTTGAGAGATGGAGGTGTTCTTTGAAATAAATAGCTGTGCCACCACCTCTTTTGGGGGCAGTTTGGTCCAGTCTCAACAGGTTGTAAGATGAGAGAGAGCATAGTGAGTCCGGGGTGGATGATTTGAGCCAAGTTTCAGTGACATAGATAATGTCCAGTTTGTGGAGAGCACCCAAGCCTCCAATTCAGCTAAGTTATGCACAAGGCTTCTAATATCGTGGTGTACCACCGTGAGACCTTTAGCATTAGTAAAGGGGTAGATGAGTTGCCAACAGGCCCAGGTTTGGAGTGCACGTCACCTGAGAGTAATAAGGCAAGCAGCAGTAGATACCATAGTTTGCACTGCTGAAAGAGCCATGGGATACAAATAGGGAAGTGGCAGCTTTTAAGGGCATAGGCAGCCAGTTTGATCCAGGTCTTATTTAATAGCAATGAAGTAGGGTCGCAATTTTGAGGAGGCACCAGTAGTAGGTTAGAGAATAAGAAATCTTGGGGCTGGAAAGCTGGGACAGAAGAGTGGGCTGCGGTGGTGTACAGTACATAGTGGATCGTTGTCATTGAGGTCGCAAGGAGGGAGAGCAGCAAATAGAATTTCATATTGGACAGGTTTTGGGATTTAGAACCCAAAAAAGGGTAAAAGCCAAAGCAGGCACAGGAAAGAAATAATATAATCAAACCCCGGTTGCGACAGAAAATTTAGGCCTAATGTGTCTTAAAGACACCCAGGATTAGATAAATATAATATTTAGCAAGGACAGTGGTCAGAGCTGCAGGAATGACAAAATTAGTGAGGTTCAGATACCTGTGATGAAATCTGGGGAAAGGTAGCACAGAGAAGTAGTGTGAAAAGTGGGTAGAGGGCAAGTCAAGAATAGGTAGTCCGAGATTTATGTAGATGTAAAATTAGTAGTATTTGAGCTGAAATACAACCACAGCGATATCTAAGTCATACAACGATATTGATCAGGGATAGAGGAGAGGAAGACACAGAACGCCCAATCCGATGTGAGATAAAGCAATGGAGGCAGAGTAACAGTGTATTTAAAGGAGGCCTGGGAGGGAGTGGGGGGGAGGGAGAAAAACCTTTGAGAACAGAAGCTAGAAAGTGATCGAAACAGCTATGTTATAGCAATAGGGAAAGGCGCACCTATCACTATGAAGTCCAGGAAGCAGGCGGACCAGTCAGGGTTGGCCAGAGAGACGCCGCACCAATCGGGTGCTAAGAAGGCAAATAGCGACCGTGTCTTGCTTTGGAGGCCGAGCAGGAGAGCCAGGAGGGTGGCTGGATCTTGCAGCTTTAGGCAGGTGGCGGCCGTGGAGCTGGCCGATCGCACCGCCAGGAAAAATCGTTGGGCCGCTCAGGCGCTTCCTCCTAGACAGAGAGGGAGAGAGGGATACAAGATAAATATAGTAGTTCTAGGACAAAGAGGGCAGACGTCAGGCGGCAGATTGCCAGCAGGGAGTAGGGGTGGAAACGACAGCAGACAGTCAACAGGGGTTGGGGGTGAAAGAGAAATCTAAGCCACAGATCAGGAATGGCAGGGAGGGGTTTGGCAGAGACAATGGGCTGAAAGCAGGGTAGGAACCAGTCAAGGTGAGAGGAGGCTACGTGGGGTAGGGTTACAGGTCACAGAGTAGTCTGAGATTTAGAGTCAGTTCAGAACAAATTGAGAAGAGCTGAGAGAGGGGGTTGGGAGGATTAGCACACAGTAGAATCAGTGAAAAATTAGGCAAAGGCAGTAGGAGCTAGCACATAGCATTAGTGAGGAGCACAGTCATTTAAAACATGCAGTCTATCATTTTAAAGCAGGAGACACAAAATGCAGGCTAAAGTCTACAATCAGACAGTATACAATTTGCAATAGATTAAATGCAGGATTACAGCTGCTTTTACAGGATAGTTAGGCAGAGAAAAAACCTTTGAGAACAGAAGCTAGAAAGCGGTCGAAACAGCTATGTTATAGCAATAGGGAAAGGCGCACCAATCACTATGAAGTCCAGGAAGCAGGTGGACCAATCAGGGTTCACCAGAGACGCCACACCAATTGGGTGCTAAGAAGGCAAATAGCAACCGTACCTTGCTTCGGTGGCCGAGCAGGACAACCAGGAGAATGGCGGGATCTTGCAGCTTTAGGCAGGCGGTGGCCATGGAGCTGGCCGATCACACCACCGGGAGAAATCATAGCGCCGCTCAGGCGCTTCCTCCTTGCTTTGGAGGCTGAGCAGGAGAGCCAGGAGGGCAGCTGGATCTTGCAGCTTTAGGCAGGTGGCGGCCGTGGAGCTGGCAGGTCGCACCACTGGGACAAATCGTAGCGGAGCTCAGGGTCTTCCTCCTTGTGTCGGAGGCCCAGCAGGACGGCCAGGAGGGCGGCTGGATCTTGCAGCTTTAGGCGGGCGGCGGCCATGAAGCTGGCTGATCGCACCACCAGGACAAATCATAGTGCCGCTCAAGCGCCTCCTCCTTGCTTCGGAGGCCGAGCAGGAGAGCCAGAAGGGCGGCTGGATCTTGCAGCTTTAGGTGGGCGGCAGCCATGGAGCTGGCCGATCGCACTGCCGGGACAAATCGTGGTGCTGCTCAGGTGCTTCCTCCTTGCTTCGGAGGCCGAGCAGGAGAGCCAGGAGGGTGGCTGGATCTTGCAGCTTTAGGTGGGCGGCAGCCATGGAGCTGGCCGATCGCACTGCCGGGACAAATCGTAGTGCTGCTCAGGTGCTTCCTCCTTGCTTCGGAGGCCGAGCAGGAGAGCCAGGAGGGTGGCTGGATCTTGCAGCTTTAGGCAGGCAGCGGCCGTGGAGCTGGCCGATTGCACTGCCGGAAAAAATCATAGCACCGCTCAGGTGCTTCCTCCTTGCTTTGGAGGCCAAGCAGGAGAACCAGGAGGGTGGCTGGATCTTGCAACTTTAGGTGAGCGGCAGCCATGGAGCTGGCTGATTGCACCCCCAGGACAAATTGTAGTGCCGCTCAGGTGCTTCCTCCTTGCTTCGGAGGCCAAGCAGGAGAGCCAGGAGGGTGGCTGGATCTTGCAGCTTTAGGCGGGCGGTGGCCATGGAGCTGGCCGATCGCACTGCCAGGACAAATCGTAGCGCCACTCAGGTGCTTCCTCCTTGCTTCGGAGGCTGAGCAGGAGAGCCAGGAGGGTGGCTGAATCTTGCAGCTTTAGGCGGGTAGCAGTCATGGAGCTGGCCGATCGCGCCGCCGGGACAAATCGTAGCGCCACTCAGGCACTTCCTCCTTGCTTCAGAGGCCAAGCAGGAGAGCCAGGAGGGTGGCTGAATCTAGCAGCTTTAGGCAGGCGGCAGCCGTGGAGCTGGCCGATTGCACCACCAGGCCAATCGTAGCGATGCTCAGGCTCTTCCTCCTAGGTCAATCGCTCCAACAACAAAACTACACACCCTAATGAGACACCAGGGGGAAGGGGAGGTTTGGCCTTCCTAATGTTAGATTTCAGCATGAAATAGTGGTTCTCAGGCAGGTCATCTCATGCCTGAAGCCCACTCTCTCTGACAACTTCCCCAGATGGATGTCCCTAGGACTGGGGCAAATGGGACTACCTACCCACTCAGCACTACTCTTCCCAGACTGGGCACCTAAATTAAAGGCCTCACCATGCCTCAAACACACTTGCTGGACCTGGACTAAACACTCTGGTTCCTTGGACTGGTCCCCCCACACTTCTCATTTTTGTCTCCTGTGTAACTACCCACACTGTCCATTGTAAATCACCCAGCAAACTGAGAGGACTGGAAACAGACTGGAATGCACACAATAGCTGGCCTATATGAACCCCTGGCAGGAACCCTGTACAGTTTTAGTGACCTGTTCATCAAATATCAGATCCTGAAGTCCCACTTCAGGAGGTACTTGGAGCTTAAGGATCTTCTGTGTATGAAAGTCAATCGCATCCATATACTATCTCCCCCTGGCTCACTGCAGAAATGGTTCACCTCCCTGAACCCTCTCAAAAACACTACTGTGGGTCTGAAGACACTCTGTAGCTCAAACCCACACTCCTGTCTCAGGCCCAAGAGAAACATGGGAGAGAGAGAGAGAGCTGGACTTAACCATTTCACAGCAAGACTGGGATGGCCTAGAACATACAAAGCTTCTTGAGAGCTTCATTGGAAAACTCTTCAAGATAAAACTCTCCACAGTGCGTATCACGCAGCCCCTGGTTCTATAAGGTGGGGCTGATGGATAACAGGGATTGCTGTAGATGTTCCTCTTCTCAGGTCTCCTCAGGTCTCTCTGTAACACATCCTATGGTACTGTCCAGTCCTACAGCAGTCTGGTAATCCTGCAGATCTACAGTACCACTGTCTAGGGCACGAGATCCACAAATTGCACTCCTAGGCCTCATCCCACAGGACCCTGCCTTGTCCCCTTCTCCCCTACTCAGATTTTGTGGACTGTAGGAGTGCTTGCAGCAGCCAAGAGGATATAGTTTCACCACTGGAGGGAATCTGAACCCCTCTCACAAGGAGACGGAGAACTGTTGTCCATCACAACTTGCAATGAGCGCCTGGCACGTGTGACCTGTGACAGATTCCCCATGTATCAGAAAAACCGGAGCTCATATTTACTCACTAAACCTGGTTTGCTGACAAGGGTTGTCCCTATAGGTGAACCTTCACTCCTATGCCTTTCATCCTACCTAAAGTTATGCCACCTGTTCAGGTATCTCTCCTGGATAACCTCAACTGGGTCTTTAACCAACTTCTGATTCCCCAATACTAGGACTTTACCCACATGTGACACCTGAACTCCAAATTGTGGCCTGCCACAGTGCATGCCTCCCCCCCCCCCACCATTTCCCTTTCCCCCTTAGCAATGTTACATGGGTATGCCACAGGGACAGAATATTTACCTCCTCCTGGTTGCAACCCATTCATAAGGTAATCTGCAAGCACTCTCCAGGTGCTCCTTTTCCTTCCTCTCCCTCGTCGGAGGGGGGAGCATACCTATTGTTTGGTTACTTAAAACAGACAACTACATATCGCTAGTCATGAATGCACTTTCTTAAATAGAAACATTAGCTGTCCTTGGGTTCTGTTAAAGGGAAACATCCACGTCTCATCGGACCCCACCTCAGTCTGAAGCAGGGCCCAGTGAGCATTTTTACTAATGGCAGAATTTTTTTACTCACTGTGCAGTCTGTAATTTAAAAATTTATCTGGTTGATCCTGCGCACTCCCTGCCGGCATTTTAAAACTGAGCACCCTTTGTGGCATGCCCATAATCACCCATGGCTGTCCCCAGAATAACGTGTTGTGCGGGGGCACAACCATAGAAGTACTGTACTGTCACAGCTTTTAATAGCGCTGGTTTTGAGCCTTCATGTCTTGGTGCTATACCAAGACCAGCCATAGACTGTCAGGTGAAATGAAAAAAAATGAAGAGTACACACACCAAGTCCCACCAAAGACAGGAGTACTCTCACTTAATGGACCGCACACAGCTAAAACACTCAAATTCCAATCGACAATGCAGACCGTTAGAAGAGATTGAACTTGACAGAAGACACAGGAGCAGCAATCTGGACTGACTGAAAGAGTAGCTTGGTTTAATATCAGAAATGAGAAGACATGAAAGCATATAACAGGAGACATCCCAGGGCTTCACCTCTATACCTCGAGGTCCCCTGATGATGCCTCGAGGTGTAGAGGCAAAGGGCTGCGGTACCGCTTGTTCTCTGCTCTCATGACTTCTCGAGTTTGGTATTAAGACAAACTACTTTAGCAGTCAATCCTGACAGTGGTGCCTTTTTGTTGCTCCTATGTGTGTGCTGCTCGTATGCCTTCTGTCAAGTTTCTACTCTCACCAAACCTGTTTCACCAATGATAGGAATTCTCCCATATGCCCTGTTCCCCCATAGCAAATCTACTCCTTATGCCCTTATCCCCCAATAATAAATGTATGCCCTATTCCCTGCTCCCCCAATAACAGGAGTGCTCCAGCCTGCCCTGGTCACTCCAATAAACAATGTACTCCCACTTGAACTGGTCACCTCACTAACAAATGTAGTCCAACTTGAACTTGTCACTCCCATAAACAATGTACTCCCACTTGAACTGGCCACCTCACTAACAAATGTAGTCCAACTTGAACTTGTCACTCTCATAAACAATGTACTCCCACTTGAACTGGCCACCTCACTAACAAATGTAGTCCAACTTGAACTTGTCACTCTCATAAACAATGTACTCCCACTCCCAAATATATTCCAACATGACCAGGTCTGCTAACAATATGTGTTCTCCCACCTGCCTTAGTCACCCCAGTAACAAATGTACCCCCCCACCTGCCCTGGTCATCTCAGTAACAAATGTACTCCAGCCTGACCTGGACATGCCTGTAAAAAATGCAATCTCATCAGCCCTGGTCATCCCAGTAACAAATGGACTTCAACCTGCCCTGGTCATCCCAGTAACAAATGCAATCCCAGTAACAAATATACTCCAACCTGTGCTGGTCATCCCAGTAACAAATGTATTCTAACCTGTCCTGGTCATCTGAGTAACAAATGCAATCCCAACTGACCTGGTCATCCCAGTAACACATACACTCCAACCTGCACTGGTCATCCCAGTAACAAATGTATTCTAACCTGTCCTGGTCATCCCACTAAAAATGCAATCCCACCTGCCCGGGTCATCCCAGTAACAAATGCAATCAAACCTGCCCTGGTCATCTCAGTAAAAAATGCAATTCCACCTGCCCTGGTCATCCCAGTAACAAATGTAATCCCACCTGCCCTGGTCATCCCAGTAACAAATGTACTCCCACCTGCCCTGGTTATCCCAGTAACAAATGTACTCCAACCAGCGCTGGTCATCCCAGTAACAAATATATTCTGATCTATCCTGGTCACCCCAATAAAAAATGCAATCCCACCTGCCCTGGTCATCCCAGTAACAAATGTACTCCCACCTGCCCTGGTCATCCCAGTAACAAATGTACTCCCACCTGCCCTGGTCATCCCAGTAACAAATGTACTCCAACCAGCCCTGGTTATCCCTGTATAACAAATGTACACCAACCTGCACTGGTCATCCCAGAAACAAATGCAATCCCACTTGCCATTGTAATTCTAGAAACAAATATACTCCCATCTACCCTGGTCATCTCAGTAACAGATGTACTCCAACCTACCCTGGTCATCCCAGTAACAAATGCAATCCCACCTGACTTGTCATTCCAGCAACATATGGACTCCCACCTGCCCTGGTCATCCAAGTAACTAATACACTCCAACCTGTCCTGGTCATCTCAGTAACAAATGTACTCCCACCTCTCCTGGTCATCACAGTAACAAATGTACTCTCACCTGTCCTCGTCATCACAGTAACAAATGTACTCCCACCTGTCCTAGTCATCACAGTAACAAACGTACGCCCACCTGTCCTGGTCATCCAACTAACAAATGTGCTCCAACTTGTCCTGGTCAGCACAGTAACAAATGTACTCCCACCTGTACTGGTCATCACTGTAACAAATGTACTCCCACCTGTCCTGGTCATCCAACTAACAACTGTACTCAAACCTGTTCTGGTCATCCCAGTAACAAGTGTACTCCCACCTGTTCTGGTCATCACAGTAGCAAATGTACTCCCACCTGTCCTGGCCATCACAGTAACAAATGTACTCCCACCTGTGCTTGTCATCACAGTAACAAATGTACTCCCACCTGTCCTGGTCATCCAACTAACAACTGTACTCAAACCTGTTCTGGTCATCCCAGTAACAAGTGTACTCCCACCTGTTCTGGTCATCACAGTAGCAAATGTACTCCCACCTGTCCTGGCCATCACAGTAACAAATGTACTCCCACCTGTGCTTGTCATCACAGTAACAAATGTACTCCCACCTGTCCTAGTCATCCAACTATACTCCCACATGCCCTGGTCTTCCCAGTAACAAATGTACTCTCACCTGCCCTGGTCATCCCAGTAACAAATGTACTCCAACCAGCCCTGGTTATCCCTGTAACAAATGTACTCCAACCTGCACTGGTCATCCCAGAAACAAATGCAATCCCACCTGCCCTTGTCATTCCAGAAATAAATATACTTCCATCTGCCCTGGTCATCTCAGTAACAGTTGTACTCCAACCTACCCTGGTCATCCCAGTAACAAATGCAATCCCACCTGACTTGTCATCCCAGCAACATATGGACTCCCACCTGCCCTGGTCATCCAAGTAACAAACATACTCCCACCTGTCCTGGTCATCACAGTAGCAAATGTACTTCCATCTGTCCTGGTCATCACAGTAACAAATGTACTCCCACCTATGCTGGTCATCACAGTAACAAATGTACAGTCAGACCTAGTTAATCCATGCCTTGTTAATCCATATGTCTGATTATCTGAATGAAGAACAGTGCATACGAATTTTTTGTTGGGCTATTGACCTCTTTATTATCACTGTCTGGTTACTACGTAGATTTGTATTACGTAACAAAATTGGCAAACACAAATGTGTATGGATTAACCAGGTCTGACTGTACTCTCACCTGTCCTCATCATCACAGCAACAAATGTACTCCCACCTGTCCTAGTCATCACAGTAACAAATGTACTCCCACCTGTCCTGGTCACCCAACTAACAAATGTGCTCCAACTTGTCCTGGTCAGCCCAGTAACAAATGTACTCCCACCTGTACTGGTCATCACTGTAACAAACGTACTCCCACCTGTCCTGGTCATCACAGTAACAAATGTACTCCCACCTGTGCTGGTCATCACAGTAACAAATGTACACCCACCTGTACTAGTCATCACAGTAACCAATGTATGCTGTGTTCCAACTTGTCCTGGTCAACCCAGTAACAAATGTACTCCCACCTGTACTGGTCATCCAACTATACTCCCACCTGCTCTGGTCATCCCAGTCACAAATGTACTTCAACCTGCCCTGGTCAACCCAGTAACAAATGTACTCCCACCTGCCCTGGTCATCACAGTAACAAATGTACGAAACCAGCCCTGGTTATTCCTGTAACAAATGTACTCCCACCTGTCCTGGTCAGCCCAGTAACAAGTGTACTCCCACCTGTCCTGCTCATCACAGTAGCAAATGTACTCCCACCTGTCCTGGTCACCCCAGTAACAAATATACTCCCACATGTCCTGGTCTTCACAGTAACAAATGTACTCCCACCTGTCTTGGTCAATACAGTAACAAATGTACTCACACCTGTCCTGGTCATCCAACTAACAAATATACTCCCACCTGTCCTGGCCATCCCAGTAACAAATGTACTCCCACCTGTCCTGGTCATCACAGTAACAAAGATACTCCCACCTCTCCTGGTCATACCAGTAACCTGGCCATCCCAGTAACAAATGTACTCCCACCTGTCCTGGTCATCACAGTAACAAATATACTCCCACCTCTCCTGGTCATACCAGTAAGAAATGTACTCCCACCTGTCCTGGTCATCAGAGTAACAAATGTACTCTCACCTTACCTGGTCATCCCAGTAACAAACGTACTGCCACCTGCCCTGGTCATCTCAGTAACAAATGTACTCACAACCTGCCCTGGTCATCCCAGTAACAAATGTACTCCAACCTACCCTGGTCATCCCAGTAACATATGTACTCCCACCTGCCTCACTCGCCCCAGTAACAAATGTACTCCCATCTGCCTTGGTCATCTCAGTAACAAATGTACTCTCATCAACCCTGGTTGTCCCATTAACAAATGTATTCCAACCTGCCCATGTTATCCAACTTACATATGTACTCCAACCTACCCGGTCATCCCACTAACAAATGTACTTGAACCTGCCCTGGTCTTCCTACTAACAAATATAGTCGAACGTTCCCGGGTCATCCCAGTAACAAATGCAATCCAACCTGCCCTGGTCATCCTAGTAACAAATGTACTCAGACCTGCCCTGGTGATTCCAGTAACAAATGCAATCCCACTTGTCCTGGTCATCCCAGTAAAAAATGTATCTTGAACCTGCCCTAGTCAACCCAGTAACAAATGCAATTCCATCTGCCCTGGTTATCCCAGTAACAAATGTACTCCCACCTGCACTGGTCATCCAACTAACAAATGTATTCCAACTTGCCGTGGTCATCCCAGTAACAAATGTACTCTCACATATCCTGGTCATCCGAGTAACAAATGTACTCCAACCTGCCCTGGTCATCCCAGTAACAAATGTACTCACAACCTGTCCTGGTCATCCCAGTAACAAATGTACTCACAACCTGTCCTGGTCATCCCAGTAACAAATGTACTCCAACCTGCTCTGGTCATCCCAGTAACAAGTGTACTCCCACCTGTCCTGGTCATCCCAGTTACAAATGTCCTCCCATCTGCCCTGGTCATCCCAGTAACAAATGCAATACCACCTACCCTGGTCATCCCAGTAACAAATGTACTCCGACCAGCCCTTGTCACCCAGTAACAAATGTACTCCAACCTGCACTGGTCATCCCAGTAACAAATGTACTCCCACCTGCTCTGGTCATCCCACTAAGAAATGCAATACCACCTTTCCTGGTCATTCCAGTAACAAATGTACTCCAACCTGCCCTGGTCATCCCAGTAACAAATGCAATCCCACCTGCCTTGTCATCCCAGTAACAGATGTACTCCCACCTGCTCTGGTCATCCAATTAACAAATATACTCCAACCTGTCCTGGTCATCTCAGTAACAAATGTATTCAAACCTGCTCTGGCCATCCCAGAAATAAACATACTCCAATCTGCTCTGGTCACCCCAGTAACATATCTACTCCCACCTGCCTCACATGCCGCAGAAACAAATGGCACTCTCTGCCTTGAAAGATACATGACAGCCTGACCATGGAAGGGTATAAAAACCTCCCTTTAAACACACTTATTTGAGAAAGCCTTTCTGGGGACACCTAATTGTTTTCTGACTGAATGTTTTTATGTGATTTTGTTTTTAGATATGTTTATTTTTGCATTGTATTGTACAGGCGCTCTGAACATTGGAAGAGTGCCTATTATAAATACAATTTTACTTAACTTAGTTACTAACAAATATACTTCAACCTGCCCTGGTTACCCCAGTAAAAAATGTACTCCCACCTGCACTGGTCATCCCAGTAACAAATGTACTCCAACCTGCCCTAGTCATCCCAGTAACAAGTGCAATCCCAGCTGCCCTGGTCATCCCAGTAACAAATGTACTCCCACCTGTCCTGGTCATCCCAGTAACAAATGTCCTCCCATCTGCCCTGGTCATCCCAGTAACAAATATACTCCAACCTGCCCTGGTCATCCCAGTAACAAATGCAATCCCACCTACCCTGGTCATCCCAGTAACAAATGTACTCCAATCAGCCCTTGTCATCCCAGTAACAAATGTACTCCAACCTGCACTGGTCATCCCAGTAACAAAATGTACTCCCACCTGCCCTGGTCATCCCAGTAACAAATGTACTCCCACCTGTCCTGGTCACCCAACTAACAAATGTGCTCCAACTTGTCCTGGTCAGCCCAGTAACAAATGTACTCCCACCTGTACTGGTCATCACTGTAACAAACGTACTCCCACCTGTCCTGGTCATCACAGTAACAAATGTACTCCCACCTGTGCTGGTCATCACAGTAACAAATGTACTCCCACCTGTACTAGTCATCACAGTAACCAATGTATGCTGTGTTCCAACTTGTCCTGGTCAACCCAGTAACAAATGTACTCCCACCTGTACTGGTCATCCAACTATACTCCCACCTGCTCTGGTCAACCCAGTAACAAATGTACTCCCACCTGCCCTGGTCATCACAGTAACAAATGTACGCCAACCAGCCCTGGTTATTCCTGTAACAAATGTACTCCCACCTGTCCTGGTCAGCCCAGTAACAAGTGTACTCCCACCTGTCCTGGTCATCACAGTAGCAAATGTACTCCCACCTGTCCTGGTCACCCCAGTAACAAATATACTCCCACATGTCCTGGTCTTCACAGTAACAAATGTACTCCCACCTGTCCTGGTCAATACAGTAACAAATGTACTCACACCTGTCCTGGTCATCCAACTAACAAATATACTCCCACCTGTCCTGGCATCCCAGTAACAAATGTACTCCCACCTGTCCTGGTCATCACAGTAACAAAGATACTCCCACCTCTCCTGGTCATACCCGTAACCTGGCCATCCCAGTAACAAATGTACTCCCACCTGTCCTGGTCATCACAGTAACAAATATACTCCCACCTCTCCTGGTCATACCAGTAAGAAATGTACTCCCACCTGTCCTGGTCATCAGAGTAACAAATGTACTCTCACCTTCCCTGGTCATCCCAGTAACAAACGTACTGCCACCTGCCCTGGTCATCCCAGTAAAAAATGTACTCACAACCTGCCCTGGTCATCCCAGTAACAAATGTACTCCAACCTACCCTGGTCATCCCAGTAACATATGTACTCCCACCTGCCTCACTCGCCCCAGTAACAAATGTCCTCCCATCTGCCCTGGTCATCCCAGTAACAAATATACTTCAACCTGCCCTGGTCATCCCAGTAACAAATGCAATCCCACCTACCCTGGTCATCCCAGTAACAAATGTACTCCAACCAGCCCTTGTCATCCCAGTAACAAATGTACTCCAACCTGCACTGGTCATCCCAGTAACAAATGTACTCCCACCTGCCCTGGTCATCCCAGTAACAAATGTACTCCCACCTTCCTGGTCATCCCAGTAACAAATGTACCCGAAACTGCCCTGGTCATCCCACTAAGAAATGCAATACCACCTTTCCTGGTCATTCCAGTAACAAATGTACTCCAACCTGCCCTGGTCATCCTAGCAACAAATGCATCCCACCTGCCTTGTCATCCCAGTAACAGATGTACTCCCACCTGCTCTGGTCATCCAAGTAACAAATATACTCCAACCTGTCCTGGTCATCTCAGTAACAAATGTATTCAAACCTGCTCTGGCCATCCCAGAAATAAACATACTCCAATCTGCCCTGGTCACCCCAGTAACATATCTACTCCCACCTGCCTCACATGCCTCAGAAACAAATGGAACTCTCTGCCTTGAAAGATACATGACAGCCTCACCATGGAAGGGTATAAAAACCTCCTTTTAAACACACTTATTTGAGAAATCCTTTCTGGGGACACAATTGTTTTCTGACTGAATGTTTTTATGTGATTTTGTTTTTAGATATGTTTATTTTTGCATTGTATTGTACAGGCGCTCTGACCATTGGAAGAGTGCCTATTATAAATACAATTTTACTTAACTTAGTTACTAACAAATATACTTCAACCTGCCCTGGTTACCCCAGTAAAAAATGTACTCCCACCTGCACTGGTCATCCCAGTAACAAACGTACTCCAACCTGCCCTAGCCATCCCAGTAACAAGTGCAATCCCAGCTGCCCTGGTCATCCCAGTAACAAATGTACTCCCACCTGTCCTGGTCATCCCAGTAACAAATGTCCTCCCATCTGCCCTGGTCATCCCAGTAACAAATATACTCCAACCTGCCCTGGTCATCCCAGTAACAAATGCAATCCCACCTACCCTGGTCATCCCAGTAACAAATGTACTCCAACCAGCCCTTGTCATCCCAGTAACAAATGTACTCCAACCTGCACTGGTCATCCCAGTAACAAATGTACTCCCACCTGCCCTGGTCATCCCAGTAACAAATGTACTCCCACCTATCCTGGTCATCCCAGTAACAAATGTACCCGAAACTGCCCTGGTCATCCCACTAAGAAATGCAATACCACCTTTCCTGGTCATTCCAGTAACAAATGTACTCCAACCTGCCCTGGTCATCCCAGTAACAAATGCAATCCCACCTGCCTTGTCATCCCAGTAACAGATGTACTCCCACCTGCTCTGGTCATCCAAGTAACAAATATACTCCAACCTGTCCTGGTCATCTCAGTAACAAATGTATTCAAACCTGCTCTGGCCATCCCAGAAATAAACATACTCCAATCTGCTCTGGTCACCCCAGTAACATATCTACTCCCACCTGCCTCACATGCCGCAGAAACAAATGGAACTCTCTGCCTTGAAAGATACATGACAGCCTGACCATGGAAGGGTATAAAAACCTCCCTTTAAACACACTTATTTGAGAAAGCCTTTCTGGGGACACCTAATTGTTTTCTGACTGAATGTTTTTATGTGATTTTGTTTTTAGATATGTTTATTTTTGCATTGTATTGTACAGGCGCTCTGACCATTGGAAGAGTGCCTATTATAAATAAAATTTTACTTAACTTAGTTACTAACAAATATCTTCAACCTGCCCTGGTTACTCCCAGTAAAAAATGTACTCCCACCTGCACTGGTCATCCCAGTAACAAACGTACTCCAACCTGCCCTAGTCATCCCAGTAACAAGTGCAATCCCAGCTGCCCTGGTCAGCTGAATAACAAACGTACTCCAAGCTCCAAGCTGCCCTGATCATCCCAGTGACAGAGGTACTCCAACCTGCCCTGGTCATCGGAATAACGAATGTGCTCACAAATGACCAGGTTTCTTAACATATGTACTCCCACCTACCTCACTCGCCCCAGTAACAAATGCACTCCCACCTGCCTCACTCGCTCCAGTGACAAATGTACTCCCACCTGCCTTGGTCATCTCAGTAACAAACGTACTCCAACCTCACCTGATCATCCCAGTAACAAACATACTCACATCTGTCCTGGTCACCTGAATAACAAATGTACTCCCACCTGCCCTGGTCAACTGAATAACAAATGTACTCCCACCTGCCCTGGTCATCTCAGTAACAAATGTACTCCCACCTGCCCTGGGCATCCCAGTAACAAATGTACTCATACCTGTCCTGGTCACCTCAATAACAAATGTACTCCCACCTACCCTGGGCATCCCAGTAACAAATGTACTCACACCTGTCCTGGTCACCTCAATAACAAATGTACTCCCACCTGACCTGGGCATCCCAATAACAAATGCACTCACAACTTGTCCTGGTCATCCCAGTAACAAATGTACTCCCACCTGCCCTGGTCACCTGAATAACAAATGTACTCCCACCTGCCCTGGGTATCCCAGTAACAAATGTACTCACACCTGTCCTGGTCACCCATGTACTCCCACCTGCCCTGGGCATCCCAGTAACAAAGGTACTTATAACCTGTCCTGGTCATCCCAGTAACAAATGTACTACCACCTGCCCTGGTCACCTGAATAACAAATGTACTCCCACCTGCCCTGGGCATCCCAGTAACAAATGTACTCACACCTGTCCTGGTCACCTCAATAACAAATGTACTCCCACCTGCCCTTGGCATCCCAGTAACAAATGTACTCACAACCTGCCCTGGTCATCCCAGTAACAAATGTACTCCCACCTGCCCTGGTCACCTGAATAACAAATGTACTCCCACCTGCCCTGGGCATCCCAGTAACAAATGTACTCACACCTGTCCTGGTCCCATACACAACAAATGTACTCCCACCTGCCCTGGTCACCTGAATAACAAATGTACTTCCACCTGCCCTGGGCATCCCAGTAACAAATGTACTCACACCTGTCCTGGGCACCTGAATAACAAATGTACTCCCATCTGCCCTGGTCACCTGAATAACAAATGTACTCCCACCTGCCCTGGGCATCCCAGTAACAAATATACTCACACCTGCCCTGGTCACCTGAATAACAAATGTACTCCCACCTGCCCTAGGTATCCCAGTAACAAATGTACTCACACCTGTCCTGGTCACCTCAATAACAAATGTACTCCCACCTGCCTTGGTCACCTGAATAACAAATGTATTCACACCTGCCATGGTCACCTGAATAACAAATGTACTCCCACCTGAGCAGGTCCCCAAATAACATGTGTATACCACCCTGCCTTGGTCACCCCAATAACAAATATACTCCCACTTGCCCTGGTCACCCAAGTAACAAAAGTAGTCCCACCTGCCCTGGTCATCCCAGTAACAAATGTATTTACAACTGCCCAGGACCCCAAATAATAGGTGTACTCCCAACTGGCCTGGTCACCTTAAGAACAAATGTACTCACACCTGCCTGGACTCCTAATAAAAAGTGTACTCCCAGCTGCTGAGATCACCCAAAAAACAAATCCATTCCCACTGGCCCTGGATCCATAAAAGCAGGTGTACTCCAACCTGCCCAGGTCACCCAAAAACAAATGCATTCTCACCTTCCCTGGTTGCCTAATAACAGGTGTCCTCCCACCTGCCCTGGTCACTCCAATAACAAATGTACTCCCACCTGACCTGGTCCACTAAAAACAGGTGTACTATCATCTGGCCAGGTAAGCTAAAAAAACAAACGCACTCCTACCTGCCCTGGTCATACCAATAACAAATGTACTCTCAGCTGACGTGGTCACTTCAGTAACAAATGTGCTCCCACCTCCCCTGTCCCCTAATAACAGGTGTAATCCTAGCTGCCCAGGTCACCCCAAAAACAAATGTACTCCTACCTGCACCGATCCACTAAAAGTAGGTGTACTATAACCTGGCCAAGTAACCCAAACAAACAAATGTACTCCCACCTGCCCTGAGCCACTAAAAACAGGTGTACTGTAATCTGGCCAGGTAACCCAAAAAACAAATGCACTCCCACCTGCCCTGATCCACTAAAAACAGATGTAATATAACCTGTCCAGGTAACCCCAAACAACAAATGTACTCCCACCTGCCCTGATCCACTAAAAACAGATGTAATATAACCTGGCCAGGTAGCCCCAAACAACAAATGTACTCCCACCTGCCCTGGTCTCCTAATAACAAGCTTTCTCCCAACTATCCTGGGCACCCCAGAAACAAATGTATTTCCACCTGTCCTGGTCACTCCAATAACAAAGGTACTACCACCTGTTCTGTTCCACTAATAACAATTGTACTCCCATCTGTCACGGTCACTCCAATAACAAATGGTCTTCCACTTCACGTGCTCACCCCAATAACAAATGTGCTCCCAGTTCACATGGTCACCCCAATAACAAATGCACTCCCACTGCCTGAGGTCACAACAATAACAAATGTACTCCCACTCCCCATTGTCACCCCAATAACAAATGCACTCCCACTGCCTGTGGCAACAACAATAACAAATGTACTCCCACTCCACATGGTCACCCCAATAACAAATGTACTCCTTCTGCCTGAGGTCACAGCAATAACAAATGTACTCCCACTCCACATGGTCACCCCAATAACAAATGTACTCTCTCTGCCTGAGGTCACAGCAATAACAAATGTACTCCCACTCCACATGGTCACCCCAATAACAAATGTACTCCCACTCCACATGGTCACCCCAATAAAAAATGTACTCCCAGTTCACATGATCACCCCAATAACAAATGTACTCCCACTGCCTGTGGCAACAACAATAACAAATGTACTCCCACTCCACATGGTCACCCCAATAACAAATGTACTCCCACTGTCTGAGGTCACAACAATAACAAATGCACTCCCACTCCACATGGTCACCCCAATAACAAATGTACTCCCAGTTCACATGGTCACCCCAATAACAAATGTACTCCCATCTGACTTGGTCCCCTAATAACAGGTGTACTCCCACCTGACCAGCTCCCCTAATAAAATGTGTACTCCAACCTGACCTGGTCACCCCGACAAAAAATGTACTCAAACCTAACCTTGTCCTATAATAACAGGTGTATTCCCACTTGACCTGGTCACCCCAACAACAAATATACTCAAACCTGACCTTGTCCTATAATAACAGGTGTACTCCAACCTGACTTGGTCACCCCAATAACATGTGTACTCCAACCTGACCTGGTCACCCCAACAACAAATGTACTCACACCTGACCTTGTCCCATAATAACAGGTGTAATCCCACCTGAGCTGTTCACCCCAATAACAGATGTACTCCAACCTGTCCAGGTCCCCAAATAACAGATGCACTCCCACCTGACCCATTCAGCCCATTAACAAATGTACTCAAACCTGACCTGGTCCACTAATAACAGGTGTACACCAACTGACCTGGTCACCCCATTAACAAATGTACTCTCACCTGACCAGGTACCCTAATAACAGGTGCACTCCCACCTGACCGTTTCACTCCAAGAACAGATGTACTCCAAACTGTCCTAGTCCCCTAATAACAGGTGTACTCCCACCTGAGCTGTTCACACCATTAACAAATGTATTCAGACTTGACCTTGTCTCATAATAACAGGTGTACTCCCACCTGACCTGTTCACCCCAATAACAGATGTATTCCAACCTGTCCAAGTCCCCAAATAACAGATGCACGCCCACCTGACCTGTTCAGCCCATTAAGAAATGTACTCAGACTTGACCTGGTCCCCTAATAACAGGTGTACACCAACCTGACCTGGTCACCCTGTTAGAAAATGTACTCTCACCTGACCAGGTCCCCTAATAACAGGTGCACTCCCACCTGACCTGTTCACACCATTAAAAAATGTACGTCTACCCGACTTCATCCACTAATAACAGATGTACTCCAACCTGTCCTGGTCCCCTAATAAGAGGTGTACTCCCACCTGACCTGTTTACCCCATTAACAAATGTATTCCCACATGACTTGGTCCCCTAATAACAGGTGTACTCCCACCTGACCTGGTCCCCTAATAGCATGTGTACTCCAACATGAAATGGTCAATTCCAACAACAAATGTACTCAAACCTGACCAGGTCTCATAATAACAGATGTTCTTCCAACTGACCTATTCACCCCAACAACAAATGTACTCAAACCTGACCACGTCCTGTAAGAACAGGTTACTCACCTGTAACAGTAGTTCTAGGAGTGGTATATGTTGTTCATCCACACTGTCTGGCATTGTTCCTTTCCCTTTAAATCTTGCGGAAGTCTTCAAGCTGGCTCCTCCCACCCACCCACCGGGTGGTAAATACCTCGGCCCGTCCCATGACGCCAGATCTAGCCCGCTGGATGCCAGGTTGTGCACCCAAAGCCGGGATAATGGAAAGGTAGGATGAACAACATATACCACTCCTAGAACTACTGTTACAGGTGAGTAACCTGTTCTTCTAGGAGCGTGGATATGTTATTCATCCACACTGTCTGGCAGACTCCAAGCAGTTCTCCGGGAGGAGGGAGGCAAGGCGCACACGCCCTACTTAGGAAACAGAGATTGGAGAACAGAGGTCCCAAAACCCGCATCCCGGCGTGACTCAAGGTCGATGTGGTAATGGGTAATAAAGGTGTTCGCTGACTTCCAGGTAGCAGCTCAACAGATTTCCTGGATAGGGATGTCCCTGGAAGCAGCCACCGAAGCAGCAGTATGGCAGGTAGAATGAGCCCTTATCGCTTTGGGAGGCTCCTTACCCGCCAGTTCATAACACAGACCGATGCATGATGTAATCCATCTTGCAATAGTCCATTTAGCTGCAGGTCTGCCAGAAGCGGCTTCAGCGTAGGTGACAAACAGCTGGCGAACCTCTCCCGGAATTTCCGCCATCCTCTCCTTATAGTAGGAGAGAGCATGCCTGAGGTCCAGAGTATGGAGCCTGTACTCGGCATCCGAAGTGAGTTAGGGTAGTATACCGCAGAGTCAACACCTGGTTGAGGTGAAACTCTGACACCACCTTCGAAGGAATTTCGTGGGGTGCAAGACAACTTTGTCCCTGTGAAAGACCAGATAAGGGAGTCCACTGAAAGCGCCTGAGCTCCCCTGTCCTTCTGGCTGACATGATAGCCACCAAGAAGGCAGTCTCCACGACAAGTGCAAAAGTGACACTTGTGCATGGGTTCGAATGGTTTGCCCATGAGCTTTGCCAAACCAGCAAAGATTCCACGGAGGTGGAGGTTCACGCTCGAGAGGATATGTGATCCAGGCCTTTGAAAAGTGCCCGATCACCTTCTCCTGAGATCATCGCCGACCGCCTGCGTGCCCGTAAGCCGAGATGGCTGCTAGTGCACCCTAAGGGTCGATGACCAAGACCTCTTTGGAGAGGGACCAAAGGTAGTCTAGAATGTTAGACAGAGTAGGATAAGGGATCCAGGCTTTTACCCTGACACCAAATGGAAAATCTTTTCCATTTGAAGGCATAACATTTCCTGGTCGATTCTTTTCGAGATGCCTCCACCACGATCTAGACATCCTCAGAAAGACCCAAAGCCTGGAACTCTAGCCACTCAGGAACCAGGCTGTGAGGTGCAGGGATTGAAGGTCCAGATGAAAGACCTTCCCCTGGTTCAGTGATATCAGGTCCGGGCGTGTACACAGCCGCCCCGGGGCCCTGCAGCCGAGGCTGAGGAGATCTGGATACCAGAACTGGCGTGGCCAATCTGGGGCTACCAGAATCACCTTCGCCTTGTCCCTCCTGACCTTGAGTAACACCTGTGGATCAAGGAAATGGAGTGAAAGGCGTAAAAGAGGCCTGGAGTCCACGGCCTCGAGAAGGCATCCCCCTGAAGAGAACCCTGCTGAGGGGGGCGGGCATGGTACAGCCTCAGCTTGGTGTTCTCCCTGGAGGCAAACAGGTCCACCAACGATTTGCCCCAACGAGAGAACAGGTCTTAAGCTACCTCTGGATGGAGAGACCACTCGTGGGATGATTGGCCTATGTGGCTGAGAGCATCCGCCAGTTGGTTCGCAACTCCTGCCACATGGATGGCTAGGAGATCCGCCTCCAGCCGGCTGACGAAGGTCCAGATCCAGAGCGCCTCCTTGTACAGCAGACGGGAGTGCATGCCGCCCTGTTTGTTGAGGTAGTACATGGTCGTGGTATTGTCCGTCTGGACTTGAACCACTTGACCCCGGAGCTGAGGAGCGAAAGCTGACAGTGCCAGTCTGACTGCTCTGAGCTCCAGCAGGTCGATGTGGCATTGGGACTCCTGGGGGGTCCAGAGGCCGTGGGCTCTGTTGTCCCCCATGAGGGCTCCCCAGCCCATGAGAGAGGCGTCAGTCGTAAGGACGACCGTCAGCTCAGGGCGAACAAATGGGACTCCTTCCTGCAAATGACTCGGGATGGTCCACCATTGGAGAGCGTCCCACATTCTCTGGGTGACTGTGATCAGCTGGTCGAAGAGACCCTGATGCTGAGACCACGGGGTGGCCAGCTCCCACTGAAGGGGGCGCATGTGCAGTCTGGCCCAGCGGACCACTGAGGTGCATGCCGCCATGTAACCCAGGATGCGCAGAAAGTCCCGGGCAGGGCACGAGTGCCCAACCAGAAATGATTGGGTAAAGGAGGAGAGAACCTCCGACCTGTCCGCCGGGAGCCGAGCTCTGGCTTGACAAGAGTCGAGCTCTGCCCCAATGAAGCCCATCACCTGGGAAGGTATGAGTTCTGATTTGGCCTCGTTGATCAGAAGGCCCAAGTGAGAGCAGGTTCGGAGGGTCAGGTCCCTGGTCCACTCCACCTCCTGAAGGGAGGAACCCGCCAGGAGCCAGTCATCTAGATAGGGGTAAATACGAACCCCCTGATGCCGTAGATGGGCTGCCACCACTGCGATGCATTTGGTGAAGACTCTTGGGGCTGATGACAGGCCGAACGGCATGGCTCTGAACTCGTACAGGGTCCCTTCGACCCTGAAGCGGAGGAACCGCTGATGGGATGGACGGATAGGGACGTGGTAAAAAGCATCCTGAAGATCCAGTGTACAGAACCACATGTTTCGCTCCAGAGATGGTATGATCTGGTTCAGAGTTACCATCCAGAAGGTGCGAGACCTGAGATACCGATTCAGGTCGTGTAGATTTAGAATGGGGCGCCAACCCACCCGTCTGCTTGGGCACCAGGAAATACCTGGAGACAAAGCCTGAGTCTGAAGGAGGATCCGGCACCCGGGCCACCGCCTCTTTGAGGAGGAGTAGTGCAATGTCGTCCCAAAGGGCAGACTGGGCGACTGAGGTCCTTTCCTCCCGTGGGGCACGGGCTTGGCTGGGAGGGTACTGCTCGAATTCTAGGGGCAGACCCTGCCCGACCACTTCCAGAACCCACCTGTCCGAAGTGATACCGGACCAGGCGGAAAGGAAGTGGCGGAGCCAGCTCCCCACGGGAGGACCCAGAGCTGGCATGACAGGTGCAGGGGAGGCCACCCCCGGCCCGTCACTGTGCAGGCTTAGAGGAGGAGGAGGCACCTGGACCAGCACCTCGGCCTCCTTTGCGGGGCTGCTGGGGACCTTGCTTGGGCCTAGGGTGCCAAGCTTGAGCCTGCTGCTGTTGTAGACCTCCCTGGAAGGAGGGCTGTCTGACCGCAGGGGAAGAATGCCGAAAAGGCTTCTTCTTGCACTTCTGCAGGTTCTTGCCTGAAGAACCCTTAGCAGAGGTAGCATCTAAGGTGGCATTAAACTGCTCAATGCGCTGAAGATGACCTGCCACTCCTGAACCGAAGAGGTCAGTGCCAAGGAAGGGAACGTCAGCTAGCTTGTGCTGAGTATCCACGGGGAAGGAAGATAACCTCAGCCAAGCCCTGCGGCGAGTGGATACCGCTGCAGCTAGTGAACGGGCACAGGAATCACCAATGTCCAGAGCTGTCTGGAGCTGTTGTTTGGCAACAGCTCTGCCCTGGTCCTGGACCTGCTTGACCATGGTCTGCATGTCTGCTGGGAGGTGAGGAAGAACTTCATCCAGCGACCCCAAAAGAGCATGAGAGAAGTGTGCCATGATCACTGCTGAGCTTGCCTGACGAAGGCCCAAGGATGATGCCGCGTAGACCTTCCGGGCCGAGTGGTTCATAAGTTTGGACTCCTTGTCCGGAGAGTGGTCAGTATCCACTGAGCTGCCCATTCGCCTGAATACTGAGGTAGTCACAAGGCTTTCCACCAAGGGGTGCTCAGTAAACCCCACCAAGGACCCTGTGGGCACCGCGTACTTGCGGGCCATGCGGGCAGACGGAGCCGGGCAGGAGGCTGGATGCTGCCAGAGTTCCAGAGCTGGTCCAACTATGGCTTTGGCCACTGGAAAGGCCTCCGTTGGGGTATCTCCCCTCTTAAGAATATCCGTGAGGGGATATTCTGCCTTCTTCTGAATAGGCTGCAGAGGCATTCCCTGTGGACTCTGAAATGAGTTGAAGGATGCCCTGGAAGGAGAAAGGCCCTTCTTCCAAGCCTGACACCGACAGCTCATCATGAGAATGAAGGCCTGTATTATCTGAATCGGAGGTGTCCAGATACAAAGGCTGCCCACCTAAATCTCCCTCAATGCGCCTAGGGCGATCAGGGGTGACCATAATCGACAGTCTGTGAGGAAGACCCGAAGAATGTTGGTCCTCCTTAGAGGGAACCCCTCCGAGGGGCAGTTTTGGTGGAGGTTCCACCAAAATTGGTGGGGAGCCTCAGTCGGCCACGCCGAAGGCATGGGCCCCAAAGGAACCCAAGCCTTAGGAAACCGAAGAAATCAATGTCGGAGTAGGCCGAAGAGGCTGGGGCCAAGTGATAGCCGGAACCGCTGGGGTAATCGGCTTCTGGCCTGCTAGCAGAAGTTGCTGCCACATAAGATCCTCACAGCATCGACGGATTTTCCGTCGAAGTCTCTCCTCATCCGAGGAGGATGAGGAACGGTGGTGGCGCCTCTTCCGGGAGTGTCTGTGTCCTTTCTTGGGTCGACCGACCGAAGAGGACTTACTCCTCGATTGAGACCGACAGCTTCAGTTTTGTCGGTCTGGGGAAGCCGGACTCGATGAAAACTGAGGTTCCGGCTCCTGTCTCTCGATCGGGATACCCACGGGACGGGTCTCCTCATCGGGGAAGGAGAGAATAGGCATTCTCTCCAAAGAGTCATCGACAGGCGTCAGTGACAACGGCTCGATTGGGTTGAGAGTAATCTCGGCCGGTTCAGCCGTATCCTCGACTTCTGTGCCTGGTCCAGATGGAAGGTCTGAAAAACCGGTAGCCAAGGAAGCGATCCCGACCGTAGTCAAGACCCCTTGCTCCTGGAAGTCGGACCGCTCTTGGTCCCAGGAGCGTCTTCTTCGACTCGAATAAGACAGTTTTGGATCCTTCTTTCTGGAACGGGAGGAGTGTGAGCACAAGGGCGCCTCATCCTTAGTAGGGAGAGACTGGCACAAATCCTGAAAGGATCCTGTGAAGGTGGAGCCCAAGTTGAGCAGCACGAAGAAGCCTCGGTTGGTCAAAGCTTGGGTAGCTTCCTCCTCGAAGGCCGCCATTTGCTTGAGCTGCTCAGTGGATCCCGCAGCCGCGGAAACCGCCCACCTGGCCTCCTTAGATTTCACCGGTGGATTGCAAAGCTCCGGTCTCCCCAGCTTCAGGCGCGCCTGACGGTCCTCCAGAACGGAAGGATGGAAGGCAGAGCAAATAGTGCATTGCGAGGTATCATGAACAGTACCAAGGCAGTAAATGCACGAGAGGTGAGGGTCGGTGCGCAACATTTTTTGTACACAAGGACACCGGCGAAACTCAGGGGACGACTTGTCATCCATGTCCAAAAGGTTCGGATCCGAGTCATATACTCTTACGAGTTTCAAAGCGAGAAGATGCGGTGAAAACCGTCGATTTGAATCCAGGGCCTCAATCGCTGCAAAAAGGCACGAGGGAACCTGTATCTTCCAGCGGAAAGGAAGATCTGGCATCATGGGGCGGAGCCGAGGTATTTACCACCTGAGTGGGTGGGAGGAGCCAGCTTGAAGACTTCCGGCAAGATTTAAAGGGGAAAGGAACAATGCCAGACAGTGTGGATGAACAACATATCCACGCTCCTAGAATAACAGATATTCTGCCAACTGACCTATACACATCATTAACAAATGTACTCCCATCTGACTTGGTCCCCTAATAACAGGTGTACTCACACCTGAACTGGTCCCCTAAAAACATGTGTACTCCAACTTGACCTGGTCAACCCAACAACAAATGTACTCAGATCTGACCTGGTCCCATAATAATAGGTATACTTCCACCTGACCTGTTCACCCCAATGACAGAGGTACTCCAAACTGTCCTGGTCACCTAATAACAGGTGCACTCCCACCTGATATGTTCACACCATTAACAAATGTACCCAAACCTGACCTGATCCCCTAATAACAAATGTACTCCCACCTGACCTGGTTATATCAATAACAAATGTAATTTCACCTGACCAGATCCCGTAATAACGGGCACTCCCACCTGACCTGTTCACCCCATTAAAAAATGTACGCCCACCTGATTTTGTCCCCTAATAACAGGTGTACTCCCACCAGACCAGGTCCCCAATAACATGTGTACTCCCACCTAACCAGGTCACCCAAATAACGTGTACTCCCACCTGACTTTCTTCCCTAATAACATGTGTGCTCCAACTTAACCTGGTCACCTCAACAACAAATGTACTCTAACCTGTTGTGGTCCCATAATAACAGGTGTACTCCCACCTGACCTGTTCACCCCATTAACAAAGGTACTGCCACCTGACCTGGTTCCCTAATAACAGGTGTACGCCCACCTGACCTATTCACCCCACTAACAAATGTACTCCCACATCACTTGGTCCCTGAATAACAGGTGTTATCCCACCTGACCTGGTCACCAAACAAAAAATGTACTCAAACCTGACGTGGTGCCATAGCAGGTGTATTCTCAACTGACCTAGTCACCCCACTACCAAATGTACTCCCATCTGACTTGGTCCCCTAATAATTGGTGTGCTCCCACCTGACTTGGCCCCATAATAACAGGTGCACTCTCAACTGACCTGTTCACCCCATTAACAAATGAACTCCCATCTGACTTGGTCCTCTAATAACAGGTGTACTCCTACCTGACCAGCTCCTCTAATAACATGTGTACTCCAACCTGACCTGGTCAACCCAACAACAAATGTACTCAAACCTGACCTTGTCTTATAATAACAGGTGTACTTTCATGTGACTTGGTCACCCCAATAACATGTGTACTCCAACCTGACCTGGTCACCCCAACAACAAATGTACTCACACCTGACCTGATCCCATAATAAAAGGTGCACTCTCAACTGACCTATTCGCCCCATTAACAAATGTACTCCTTTCTGACTTGGTCCCCTAATAGCTGGTGTACTCCCACCTGACTTGTTCACCCCTTTAACAAATGTACTCCCACATGACTTGGTCCCCTAATAACAGGTGTACTCCCACTTCACCTGTTCACCCCAATAACAGATGTACTCTAACCTGTCCAGGTCCCCTAATAACAGGTGCACTCCCCCCTGACCTAGTCAGCTCATTAACAACTGTACTCAAACGTGACCTGGTCCCCTAATAACAGGTGTACAACAACCTGACCTGGTCATCCCATTAACAAATGTACTCTCACCTGACTAGGTCCCCTAATAACAGGTGCACTTCCACCTGACCTGTTCACCCCATTAAAAAATGTACGCCCACCTGACTTGGTCCACTAATAACAGATGTACTCGAACCTGTCCTGGTCCCCTAATAACAGGTGTACTCCCACCTGAGCTGTTCACCCCATTAACAAATGTATTCCCACATGACTCAGTCCCCTAATAGTAGATGTACTTCCTCCTGATCTGGTTCCCTAATAACATGTTTACTCCAACTTGACTTTGTCACCCCAACAACAAATGTACTCAAACCTGACCTGGTCCCATAATAACAGGTGTACTCCCACCTGACCTGTTCAAACCATTAACAAATGTATTCAGACCTGTCCTGGTCCCCTAATAACAGGTGTACACCAACCTGACTTGGTCACCCCATTAGCAAATGTACTCTCAGCTGACTTGGTCCCCTAATAACAGGTGTACTCCCACCAGATCAGGTCCCCAAATAACATGTGCACTCCAACCTGGCCTGACTACCCCAACAACAAATGTACTCAAACCTGACCTGGTCCTATAATAACAAGTGTACTCCCACCTAACCTGGTCACCCCAATAACATTTGTACTCCATACTGACCTGGTCACCCTCACAACAAATGTACTCACACCTGACCTGGTCCCATAATAACAGGTGCACTCCCAACTGACCTATTCACCCTATTAACAAATGTACTCCCTTCTGACTTGGTCCCCTAATTTATTTATTTATGAGATTTGGAAACAACCTTTGAGCATGAACTCTTTTACAAAGCTTCCACATCAGAAATACAACAGACAGGAGGTCTAAGATATCAGGGCAAGTAAGCAATAAGACACGATGGGGCGTGCATTAGACAGATCTAATACATGGCTGGGGGGACGTAGTGAGGCACGAGGCCATAGGCCGAGTGCGTCCAGTCCCTTAGCTGTGCATTAGATCTGTCTAATGCACATCCCCAGAGTGGTTTATTGCACTTATAAAATGGGCCTGTATATTCTAAAGGGGTTTTCTAATTTTAGCTGTGCATTAGACACATCTAATGCATGGCTAATAACCAATAGGATTGCTTGAAATCCTTTGACCATTTTATAAGTTACAATAGTTATACATTACAATACATAGTACAAACACATAATACAATACATAACTTCATTGTACAGAAGAGAGAGGTCATATTCATACCCAAGTACACAATGCATGTCTTTTTAGAGGGGCAAAGGGGCAGGATATTGAGTAGGTATAGGGAGGGTTTCACCACATCCCTGGGCAAGAGCAGGTGGATGGATGGATGGTGGCTGAAAGGGTGGGGGAGGTTATGGAGAGTACCCCCTAAAGGGTGGAAGGCACCAGGTAAGGGCTTGTGGGGGGTGGGTGAGGAGCAGTCTCGAGTAAGAGGCCTTGTCTGGCAGCTCTGGGTATGTCGAGGGGAGAGGAGGGAGACCCAAGGGGCCACATATGGTGAGTTGCTGCAGACAGTGGTGTTAGGTGTTCAGGGAACAATCACAGGTTGTGCTAGAGGCAAGGTAGTGCTTGATTTCAGATTTGAATTGTGGTACACTGATGGGGTTGAGGGCAAGTTCTGGAATTTCATTGAGCCAGAGAGGCACTCTATAAGAGAAGGTGCATTTTCCAAGTGTTGTTCTTCAGAAGGGGACCGCAAGTGCCCCCTGCTTCCTGCCACGGGTGCCATACTCCGAGCAGGTCCTTGAGAGGACATTGGTTATGCATCGGGGAGCCTTCCCCAGGAGAGCCTTTTTGCCAAGCAGGCAGGATTGGAATTTTATTCTGCATCTCAGTGGTAACCAGTTTGTCCGCTCATGGAGTGAGCAGGTGTGTGTGAGGCAGTCTGCAGAGAGGGTGAGTCTACATGCCTTGTTTAGGGCTATGTGCACCCGTTTTAGGGTCGTGTCAGTGGTTCCTCCATAGACTACCAGTCCATAGTCTATGGTAGTTAGTATAGAGCTAGAGACCACAGAGACTAATAACAGGTGTACTCCCACCTGACCAGCTCCCTTAACTTAACCTGATCACGCCAACAGCAAATGTACTCAAACCTGGTCTGGTTTTATAATGACAGGTGCACTCCCAACTGACCTATTCACCTCATTAACAAAGGTACTCCCATCTGACTTGGTCCCCTAATAACTAGTATACTCCCACCTGACCTGGTCCCCTAATAACATGTGTACTCCAACCTGACCTGGTCACCCCAACAACAAATGTACTGAAACCTGACCAGGTCCTATAATAACAGGTGTACTCCCACCTGACTTGGTCTCCTAATAACTTGTGTACACCAACCTGACCTGATCACCCCAACAACAAATGTACTGAAATCTGACCATGTCCTATAATAACAGGTGTACTCCCACTTGACTTGGTCTCCTAATAACATGTGTACTCAAACCTAACCTGGTCACCCCAACAACAAATGTACTTGAACCTGGCCTGATCCCATAATAACAGGTGTACTCCCACCTGACCTGTTCACCCCAATAACAAATGTACTCCCAGCTGACCTTGTTCCCTAATAACAGGTATGGTATGGGTATTAGTTTTGCTTAATCTTTTTTTTTTTTGAACGATCATTACATTACAATAAAAGTATAAACAATCATACCTTTACAGTATAATAAATAGAAATCCAGCGATAAATGAACCACATGACATTATACAAAAATAGAAAGCATCTAACAACTCATTTGCACCTTTTCAGCATTTGTTGCCTCATTTTCTGTATCGCAATGAAATAATTTGTCGCTCTACTGATTATAAGATCATCCTCTACAGTTAAGTAAAACATTCAATAAAATATAATTGCTGGTATTTGGCATAGAATTCAAAATGGCGACAAGCCATTTTTTCCATTGCTTTAGCATAACATGAACATTAAAAATTTACATGGCATAAATCCTCCTTTTGAGCCGCATCGCAGGAGCATAAAGTGTCCTTAGCAGTAGAGGATTTCCCAGAACGTGCTTTTAGGACATTAGAATCAAACAGATTAAACCTGAACCGTATAGACATTTTCCTTCTAAATGAATCTTTAAGAACATCCAGATAATATCCAGATAATATCTCATATAAAACACACAATCATTATTACTATATCACGTTTGAGTATCCAGCCACACTAACTGCATTTAAATCCTGGTACAGCTGAAACCACTTAAAGGGGATGGCTCCGTGGAAGCCACTTTGTCCCTTTTAAGAGGCCGTCTCCTTTAAGAGAAGTTAGTTTGTGATTCTGTTCAAAACATAACTATTATATCTGGAGCTTATTCTGATGTTTTACCTAGTATAACCCCATAGACTATTAAAATCATATCTAGAAAAAGTTTTATAACATGCACTAACCAAGCAAAGCCCCTGCATTTCATTTGTTTCCACCTCAATTTCTCTTTAAGGCACAAAGATGATAATCTATCAGTATCTAAATGCGAAAATTTTTCACCAGTAATACATAACCTGGCATCTGATATAGCCTGTAGGTTTGTTAACCCCAATTCTGCTTGTATATAGCAGGCTGGTGTTGCTTTATTAAATCTCAGAGTGGATCGTAGCACCTAGAGAAGTGAATCTTCCGGTTTATCTATTAATACTGTTGACCAAATTTCTGCTCTCTACAGTATTAGTGAGTTATAGTTGGCCTATAAGGCTTTTACTAGAGGCCTAACGGTACTGCCTCCATACATGTAATAACATTTTTTAAGACCTAATTCCGCAGCTCTGGCCTTGGTTAAGCCGCTTTCCAATTGTGGTTTCCAGGAGAGATTCCACATATATATAAGACCTAAATAGTTGTACAGTAGATTGTCACCACTTCCAACAGGTGCACTCCCATCTGACCGCGTCACCCTCCCATTAACAAATGTACTTCCACCTGACTTGGGTCCCCTCATAACATGTGTACTCCAACCTGACCTGGTCACCCCAACAACAAATGTACTCAAACCTGACCTGGTCCCATAATAACGGGTGTACCCCCACCTAACCTGGTTACCTCCAATAACAGATGTACTCCAACTTGTCCTGGTCCCCTAATAACAGGTGTATACAAACCTGACCTGTTGACATCAATACATAGACACTGTCGGCAGATAAGGGCCTGTGGCCCACCCAGTCTGCTCATTTGAGCTTGTAAGTTCCCTTTATGTTTTTCTAGAAGTCTGTTGTCCCTTACCCCTGACCTTCAGAATTCCCTTATGTCTATCCCATGCATTCTTAGATGCCATGATTGTTTCAGCCCCAACCACTTCCTCTGGCAGGGTGTTCCTCTTGTCCACCACCCTTTCTGTGAAGAACTTCTTCCTCATGTTTCCTCTGAATCGCCCTCTCTCCAACTTCATCCTATGCCCTCTAGTCCTGGAACATCTTTTTCACTGGAAAGTAGAGAATTCCTGCACCCTGTTCCTCCCTGTAAGGTACTTGTATGTCTCTGTCATATCTCTTCTCTCCCTCCTCTCCTCCAGGGAGTACATATTTAAGTCCTTCAGCCTGTCCTCATAGGACTTCTGATGCAATCCCTGTACCATCTTTGTTGCCCTCCTCTGAACCTTCTCTACCCTGTCTATGTCCTTATGTAGGTAAGGTCTCCAGAACTGTACACTGTACTCTAGGTGGGGCCTCACTAGTGTCTTGTATAGTGGAACTATGACCTCCCTTTCCTGCTGGGCATGTCCCTGCCTATGCATCCCAGCATCCTATTTGCTTTACCTGCTGCCTTATCGCACTGTTTCCCTACCTTGCCAACAAAGTACTCAAACCTTAGCAGGTCTCATAATAAGAGGTGTACTCCCACCTGACCTGTTAAATGTACTCCTACCTGACTTGGTCCCCTAATAACAGCTGAACTCCCACCACCTTACCTGGTCGCCTAATAACATGTGTACTCCAACCTGACCTGGTCACCCCAAGAACAAAGGTACTCCAACCTTACCTTGTCCTCTAATACTGGTGCACTCCCACCTGACATGGTCACCCCAATCACAAATGTACTCCAGCCTGTCCTGGTCCCCTAAATATATGTGTACTCCAACCTGATATGGTCACCCCAAGAACAAATGTACTTAAACCTGACCGGGTCCCCTAATGACAGGTGTACTACAACCTGACATGGTCACCCCATTAACAAATGTACTCTAGCCTGTCCTTGGCCTCTAATGACATGTGTACTCTAACCTGACAGGGTCACCCAAAGAACAAATGTACTCCAACCAGTCCTGGTCCTCTGATAACAGGTGTACTCCAACCTGACCCTATCACCTCCCAAAAAACCTGACCTGATCCCCTAATAACAGGTGTACTCCCACCTGCCCTGGTCACCCTATTAACAAATGTACTCCCACATGACTTGGCCCCCTAATAACAGGTGTACTCTCACCTGACTTGATCCCCTAATAACAGGTGTACTCCCAACTGACCTGGTCATTTCAATAACAAATGTTCTTCCACCCGTCCTGGTCACCCCAACAAGAAATGTACTCACACCTGAACTGGTCCCCTAAGAAAAGGTATACAGTACTAGCCTGTTATATTGGATGCATCTGTGCTCACAAGTTTTGTCCGTTATATCCAGTGTCCATTATATCCAGAGGAGGTGGAACCTACATATTAGGTGTGTCTATGTGGGTGAGCATGGGCTCAGACTGAATAAGAATGTATTATAAAA